>JALJEV010000449.1:0-1390074 GCA_026586105.1 Hylodesmum podocarpum
AATTTTTATGGCAAAAATTACAAACCCTTCAATATGATGTAATTTTTATGGAAAAAATTACAAACCTTTCAATGTGTAATTTTTCTGGAAAAATTACAAACCTTTCAATGTGTAACTTTTCTGGAAAAATTACAAACCCTTCCATATGAAGTAATTTTTATGGCAAAAATTACAAACCATTCCATACGATGTAATTTTTTATGGCAAAAAATTACAAACCCTTCCATGTGTTTGCACACACTACATAAAACCTAAAACACCCATTATAGATTCTAAGATGTGGTGAAAGTGAATAAAACCTAATACTCTCACTTATATAGGTTTTTCACTCATCTCTCCTTTTAATATTCTTTGATGTGGGACTTTGAATATTGGAGGGGTGAAGTCCCACATCATCTAGTAATGGGACATGTTGCATATATATAAGTGGGGGGCAAACCTCACTTCACAAGTCAGTTTTGTGGGGTTGAGTTAGGCCTAACTCACAAATTTTTACATGGTATCAAAGCCTATCCTAGATGCCACCCATTGGACCAATATTGGACTACCCGTAAAATATCGGGTCGTATTGAAGCTATCCTAGATGCCACCCATTGGACCAACAAATAAAATAAGTGATGAATGGGTGGACCAACAAATAAAATAAGAACATAACTAACACCAACAAATAAAATAAGTGATGAATGGGTGGACCAACAAATAAAATAAGAACATAACTAACACCAACAAATAAAATAAGTGATGAATTGATGGAATGCATAAGCTGCAACTTTTATTTTATACTGTGATTAATTAAATAAGTTATGTTTAAACCAATCAATTTCTGTGTTACTCCAAATACATAAAATACACAAAATATAACAAAAATATATATATATATATATATATATATATATATATATGACGTATGTTAGAGACAAATGAAAAGACAATGGAAAGTGTAATTGTAGCGGTGGATTTATCTGAAGCTTTACTTTTGTTTAACAACTATTTATAAATATACATGATAAAAAAGAATGACGAGGGTTTGTCACGCCTTTAGTATTTAAGGTGAAAATTTGACTAATAAACTTTAATTAAGTGAAAGTTAATAGATTAATGTTATAAAAAATTATAATTATTTAAGGTGATTTTTTATGTTATAATTTTTTAATGATTATTAAAAAGGTTAAATTTATTTTTAAAAATTAGTAAATTTTAATTTTTGATCTTATAGTTAATTGAGGATACTTATTTGTAGTATACGGATTTCATGTCATCTATTTACTATTCTTGTTTTTTTTTAATATATTCTTAAAATATGTAGAATGAATAATTTATTAAATTATTCTTAAATATATTTGCAGGATGAATGACTTATCCTGATTGTTTCAAGAGTAGCTCCTCATTCTTCATATACTATATGAGTTGCCTCCTCATTCTTCGTATACTGTATGAGTTGCCTTAATTTGTAGATATTTATCGTTATAGTTTATTCTTATAATCTTGAGTTATCTAGTTCTTTTTGTACACTTAAATCATTGGACAATTTTTCAGTTTGTACTACCCTTTGGTCAGCTTCAAAATCATGCAAATGCATTTGTTCAATACCAGCATCCACCTCAATTGCACCTCTCGCTAGACAACCTTGGCCATCCTCTGCATCTCAAACTGTTGCAACTGTTACATCTCTTCAGTCATGTGGAGTACAATCATCTAGTATTACATCACCACCTAGTTTTTACATCTTATAATATTTTTTCACTTTAATTCAATTAATTATATGTTAATGGCATCAATACTAATATGATATATTATGATTTTTGATAAATTTAAGTTTATATTATTAGGCATGATGTGTTAAATTTAAGTTCATCAATACTAATATGATAAAGTTTTTTGAAATTTTGAATCACTTTTGAAATTTTGAAATTCCTTTTTTTTTTATTTTAATTTTAAACCACTTTTAACATCGAATATAATGTCAGCTGACATTAAAAGTTTTGATTTTTAAATCCTGATTTTTAACGTTATTCCTTTTTAACGTCAGTGTTTAACCAATGTTAAAAGTCTGATTGAACCGATATTATAAGCCTATTTTTTGTTATTGATAATTTTATTTTACTTCATGGGTTAACAATTTATAGTATAAATTGTTTCAAGTTTACAATACAAGTTATCCAAGTCCAAAGCATAGGTAATTAATTACAGGTCTTCCAAATTAAAGTAAAGATAATCAAATACAATCTAAATAATTATTCAATTTCTCAACACAGGACATCTAAGTTCAAAGCATAGAAAGTTAATTGTAATAAACTAAGTATTTTAACTTTTTTAATTATTGAACCATTCTTTAAATATTATTTATTGTTGCTGTCCATTTTGTTTTAATGGTTTAATATACCTTAGCTGAATTGTTTTAAGTATCAAATCACCTTGAAACCATATTAACCATCTTTTATTAAAAAAAATCAAATTACACTTGAAAACTGTTAAAAATCTTTATAGATTTGGGTTATTTTAGTTGCAACCGTTGATATTCTTAATACTTCAAAACATCTATAAAACTTATAAATTCAAGAATATATGATCACATAAAAATTAAGACAACAAAGAGTTTAGAAATCTTAGAACACAAAACTTTACAAAACTTAATATTTTAGAACCTTTAAAAACTTTGAAAACTTAAGGAATTTGAAAACTTCTCTTACCTTAATTTCTCTTGATTACTCTTTGAAATTCTTTAAAAAGTCTTTTGAAGGTTCAAATAAGGTTGTTCCTACACTCCAACAAACAGGGGCGAGTCAGAAAATTAGGGTGGGAGGGGCAAAAACTTTTTTTTTTTAAATTTTAATTTTTTTTTATAATTTTTTTTAATTTTAATTTTAATTTTTTAAAATTGTTAAATACAACTTATTAATTACACAATAATTTTTTTTGGAGATTAAAATAAATTTGGAAGAGATTAAAATTTATTATTAATATATAAAAAATTATTATTAATATAAATAAATTAATATTTATAAATTAATATATATAAATTTTTTATTGATTTATATATATAAATTTATTATTAATATATATAAATTTACTACTAATATATATATATATAAATTTATTATTAATATATATATATATATATATATATATATATATATTTATATATTAATATTAAATTTATTACTAATATATAATTATTATTAATATATATATATATATTATTAATATATATATTTTTTATTATTAATATATATGTATATATATAATTTATATATTAATATTAAATTTATTACTAATATATATATAAATTTATTACTTATATATAATTATTATTAATATATATATATATATATATATATATTTAATTTTATTATTAGTATATATATATTAAAAAAAAAAAAGCAAAATTTTGGGGGGGCAGTTGTCCTAGAGCTACAACGTAGCTCCGCCGATGCCACCAAAGTACACGTGGAGTAGGCTTTAGATAACTTTGAAAATTTTGGAATTTTAATAAAATGTGCAACAGTTTTAGTGAATAGAAAATGACAAATGTTTTAATTGTTTTTTGTTTTGATTTCTCACGACCGGAATACTTCCCATTGTGTGGTATTTACAGATAAAGAAAATAAGTATCTAGTTAAGAAAGTTTGGTTACTTGAACTATTAGTTACTTTAAAAATAAATATAGATAAATAAATTAAACGATTTCAAATATTATACACCACCTCAACATCAAAGGATTCTCCTAGCCCTTTCATTTTATATATTTATAATATATATATATATATATATATATATATAATAATTTAATACATACATTTTTTATAAATATGTGATCGTCCCTTACCGATAACCGTCAACGTGGATGTGGTGGGTCTTCTCTTGAGACTCATTCGGGTAGTTTGGTTACTTGAACTATTAGTTATTTTCAAAGTAAATATAGATAAATAAATTAAATGATTTCAAACACTATACACCACCTCAACATCAAAGGATCCTCCTAGCCCTTTCATTTTATATATTTATAATATATATATATATATATATATAATAATTTAATACATACATTTTTTATAAATATGTGATCGTCCCTTACTGATAACCGTCAACGTGGATGTGGTGGGTCTTCTCTTCAGACTCATTCGGGTAGTTGGGTATCCGTAAACGACTCTAATACATAATAAATAAAGTAATAACAGCCATAAAAGAAACCTGGAATATTATTTATTTATTGATTATTGGTGAGCAACGAACTTTGAGTATTAGGAGGGAGTATGTTCCGTAAATAACAGGAGAGGAGTGGTGCCAGGTACAATTTGTATCATAATAATTATGTTCAAAATTTAGGGTATTATTTAAAATTATTTTACATATTTTAATAATTATATTTTAAATTTTGGCTTAAACAAATTTTTTAAAATTTAATTATAATTAAAAAAACTATATCATTTTAACATTATTTATATTTTATCTCAGATTTAGTAATATGTTTTCACCAAAATTTTAAATTTTTTCAAATTTGTAACATATTTGAGTGATAGCATTTGAAAAATTTTAAAAATTGAATGACAAAAATACAATAAATATTAGATGATAGAATTAAAGTTTATTAAAGTCAGACACTTATTTTATTTTTAGAAATTGTTTTAAACTAACATTTTAGTACGAGTCTCTGAATATACAATGCATAAATAATAATTTATTTTGATATCTAGCTACCATTATTACATAGCAAATTAGCTAAACAAGCCATGAAAGAGAAATTATTACAAGATCTCTTTGAAATGAATAATTATGTCCCTTAATGACTTGTTATGATAGTAGGAATAGCCACGAGGGATTGATCCAAGTCCATATCCTTTGGATCCATGTTGTTGTCAAGTTTCCAGTCAAATGTGTTGATCAAAGATCCCAACATGAGATGCAACATTCTCACAGCAAGAGGAGAGCCAGGACATATACGTCTCCCACTCACAAAAGGAGTGAGCTTAAAATGTCGACCCTTGACATCAATGTCAGAATCCAAGAATCTCTCTGGAGAGAAAACATGTGCATCATCTCATACATGTGGGTTTCTACCAATTGCGCACTCATTGATAAGAATTTGAGCACCTTGTGGGACACTCTACCCACAAACTTCCACGTCTACTTTGGCTCTACGTGGAAGCAAAAGTGGTGCCGGTGGATGCATGCGTAGGCTCTCTTTTATCACTGCTTGTAAATATGGAAGTCTTTGATAATATTTTTGGGTAGATATAGATAAAAGTTGGGATGATTTATAGTGTGATAGTAAGTATGTGATGTTGAAGGAGGATCTTAAATGTAATAGGAAAAGGTAGAATAGTGATCGGCCGTGTAGCTCTGATCTTGAGAAGTAGAACTTGATTGGATTTTTTCTACATTCACAATTGGTGATACAATTGCCTATTTATAGGCTTCCATGGTAGGTAGTAGTCCTTTCTAGATTTTTCTAGTCTAGCGCTAGTGCATATTATACAGACTACGACGGTTAAAAAATACAGACTACGACAGTTCAAGAACCATAGTAGCAACAGGTGTCGTAGTCTGTTTTCGCAGACTACGACGGTTCAACTAAAACCGTCGTAGTCTGATATATCTAAAATAAAAAAAAACTAACAGACTACGACGGTTTTAAACCGTCGTGGTTGCTAGTTAAAATCAAATGCACCGCCGCGAGTCCATCTCCGCCACCACCCACACCTCCGTCGCGCATCCCTTTGGAAACAAATAAAACACGGAGACGATGAATCCAAACATTGCAAAGAAACCAAAGTACAAAAAAAACATCAAAAAATGGGTTTTTAAAGAATCAATCTATTCAATCCGAAGAAATAAAAAAACAAAAAAGGAGTTCGGAGATAGGTCTGTGACCATTAGAAAAAAAGTGAAAAATAAATTAAAACTTACGGTTGAAAAATAGAGTTGAAAATCTCCAGAATCGCAAGTCTCCACCGTTCACCGTTCACGTCTCCAGCATAGTCGCCGGGTTCCAGTATATTCAGCGGATTCCGCTAGAGTGGTTGGGTTGGAGCACAGGAAATATAAGAATGGGGGAAGTGTAGTTGGGGTGGTGTTTCGCAGAGAAATGGGGAAAAGATGGTTTTCACAGAGAATTCAAATGAAGGAGCGCGCAGATAGGAAAATGAGGGTATACGAAGACATGGTTATATTACAGATTACGACGGTTGAAATTAGAACCATCGTAGTCTGTAATATATTATATTACAAAACTAGCCACTGTTTTACAGACTACGACGGTTCTATTTAGAACCGTCGTAGTCTGTAAAACAGTGTTACAGACTACGACGGTTCTAAATAGAACCGTCGTAGTCTGTAATATATTATATTACAAAACTGCTACTCTTTTACACACTACGACGGTTCTATTTAGAACCGTCGTAGTCTGTAAAACAGTTTTACACACTACGACGGTTCTAAATAAAACCGTCGTAGTCTGTAACTTACATATTACAAAAATGCCACTGCACACACACTACGATGGTTATAAATGAACCGTAGTAGTGTGCGTGTCTTAAGATGTTATTTTTCTACTAGTGTAGGAGTATTCTAGATTTTCCTGGATTTATCTACCTAGATTTTTCTAGTCTAAGAATATTCTAGATTTTCCTAAATCTTAATATTCTAGATTTATCTACCTAGGAACATTCTAGACTATCTTCTTTGTTTTTAGTTTTTCTAGATTTTTCTTTTACAAGGATCTAGTTGTTTCTTTTTCTAGAAATTTGTAGAACTTTCAACACTCCTCCTTGATACAAATTTCTCTAACTCCAAACATTGTGCGCAGTTCTTCGAATCTTGGTCTTGGTAATGCCTTCGTGAATATATCTGCTACTTGTTCTTCCGTCCTGCAATATTCAAGCTTGATCTCCTTAGTTGCCTTTGCTTCTCTAATGAAATGATACTTAATTGCTATATGTTTTGTTCTGTTGTGATGCACTGGATTCTTTGCTATTGCAATAGCTAATTTGTTGTCACAGTGAATTGTAGTAGGCCCATTCTGGTTTTTGCCCATATCATGTAGTATTCTCCATAGCAATATAGCTTGACTTGTTGCTTCTGCAAGTGCTACATACTCTACTTCTACTGATAATTGTGCAGCTGTTGCTTGCTTCTTTGATGCCCAAGAGAAAAATCCTGAACCAAGTGAAAAAGCATAGCCGGAGGTGCTTTTCATGTCATCCACCGAGCCTGCCCAATCACTGTCAGTATAGCCGAGCAACCTTGAGTTGGCTGCGTCAGTGTACCATATGCCAAATTCTTTTGTTCCTTGTAGATATCTTAAAATTCTTTTTCCTGCTCTAAGATGTATTTGACTTGGGCTTTGCATGAATCTTGATAAGAGACTAGTAGCGTACATGATATCCGGTCGTGTAGCTGTTAAATATAGCAAGCTTCCAATTAAGCTTCTGTAGCGTGACGCATCGGCTTCTGGTGCTCCATCATCCTTTTGTAGCTTTTCATTTGTTACTAGTGGAGTAGTGACAGGCTTGCAGCCGTACATCTTGAACTTCTTGAGTAAGCCTTCTGTATATTTCTTTTGTGAGATAAATATCCCATCATTTCTTTGATTTACCTATATGCCGAGAAAGTAACTCATCAAGCCAAGGTCGGTCATCTCGAAGGACTTCATCATGTCTTCTTTGAATTCCACCATCATATTTGTATTGGTTCCCGTATATATAAGATCATCAACATATAGAGAGACTATGAGAGTATCATACTGACCTTGGGTCTTGATGTAAAGTGTATGCTCACTCTTGCTCCTCCTAAATCCTCTATCAACGAAGTACTGATCAATTCTGCTATACCATGCTCGAGGAGCTTGCTTCAAGCTGTAGAGTGCTTTTTTCAGAGTGCTTTTTTCAGTCTTAATACTTTGTTTTCTTTGCCTTCGCACATGAACCCTTGTGGTTGCTCCACATATATCTCTTCTTCAAGCACATCATTGAGGAATGCTGATTTAACATCTAGTTGATAGATGCTCCAATCTTTTTGTGCCGCAAGAGCTGTTAGAGCTCTTATCATATCTAGACGAGCAACTGGAGCAAATGTCTCGTTGTAGTCGATTCTGGGTTGTTGTGAGTAACCCTTTGCTACTAGTCTTGCTTTATGTTTTTGTATGGTTCCATCAGGGTTGAGCTTTGTCTTGTAGACCCACTTAACCCCAATAATGTCTTTTCCATGTGGAAGATCAACTAACTCCCATGTGTTATTTTTCTCAATCCTGCTTTGATGCTGTTTCAAAGCTTTCAGGTTCAAGTATAGCTAAATTGCAAGACTCGTATATATTTGCCAATAATCTTTCTCGTCTCGGAGTAGAGTCTGGTGAAGAAGGCTCACCTGGGTCTTCTACTTCTTCTTCTACTTCTCCTTGAGGTAGTTGCATTGATATAGGCATCTTTTGCTCCACCTTTTCTTCTTCCCAGTTCCAAGGAGCATTCTCATTAACTTCAACATCTCGGCTGATTGTCAGTTTCTTAGTTTACAGGTTGTAGACACGGTAGCCTTTGGACTGCATGCTATATCCTAAGAAGATTCCACGAACTGTCTTGTCTTCTAGTTTGTGTCTCTTCATTTCTGGAACATGGATGTAGCATATAGATCCAAATACTCTTAGGTGCTTTGCTGATGGCTACTTCCCGCTCCATGCTTCAATTGGGGTCTTATTTGGGACTACCTTCGTTGGACATCTATTAAGTATGTAGATAGCAGTGTAGACTGCTTCTGCCCAAAAAGTATTAGGCAACCCTTTCTCTTTAAGCATTGATCTAGCCATTTCCAAGACCGTACGATTCTTTCTTTCGGACACACCATTTTGTTGTGGAGTGTAGGCAACTGTTAGTTGCCACTCTATGCCTTCATCCTCACAGAATTTGTCAAACTCGTGCGATGTGTACTCCTTGCCACGATCACTTCTAAGTACTTTAATGTGTTTTCCACTTTGCTTTTCAACAAGGCCTTAAACTTCTTGAATATTTCAAAAACTTTTGATTTTGCTTTCAAGAAATAGACCTATGTCATTCTAGAGAAGTCGTCAATGAAAAGGATAAAATACTTGTTGTTCTCGAATGTTGGTGTCCTCATCGGTCCACAAACATCAGTATGGATTAACTCCAACACATCTTTTGCTCGCCACGTTTTGTTTGTCGAGAACGGTAATCTGCGTTGCTTTCCGAGGAGACATCTTTCACATGCTTTGTTATTCTCCTTTAAGCATGAGAGATCTCTCATCATATTCTTCTGGTATAAAATCTTCAGGGCGTGTGTGTTGAAGTGGCCAAATCTTCGATGCCAAAGCCATGAATCATCAACTTGTACCTTCATGGCCATGTTATTTGTATATTTCAAATTTAGCGGGAAGCTTCTATTACTTTTCTCCATCTTCACTTGGGCTATCTCAACCATTTTGTTATGGTTGTCAGAGATTTGGCATACATCTCCTTCAAAATGAAGAACATAGCCTCTCTCCATCATTTGACCAATGCTCAGAAGATTTTCCTTTAGGCTAAGAACTAGTAAAACGTCATGGATGAGTCTTGTCCCTTTCTTTGTCTCCACCATGACAGTGTCTTTTCCTTTTGACTCTACCATGGTGCTATTTCCTAATCGAACTTTCACCTTGACAGAGTTGTCAATGTTTTTGAAGATACTCTCATCCTTGGCCATGTGATTGTTGCAGCCGCTATCCAAGTACCAGCCTTCCTCCTTTTCATCGGCTGAATGTTGGGTAACATAGAATAGTTTATGTTCGTCATTATGCTCTTCGACAAAGTTTGCCTGATGTCTATTTTTGTTGCGACAATTTTTCTCTATATGTCCAAACTTCTTGCAATAGTTGCATTGTGGCCTTTCACGGAACCAACAATCTTTCTCCGCGTGACCGGACTTTTTGCAAATGTTGCATGGAGATTTCTATCTTGATGGTTCTTGAAGAAATTTCTAGAAGATTCTCTTGTTCTAGAAGTTTCTCCATAATTTTTCTTTCCTCCATCACCTTTATTTTGAGGTTGAAATTTGAGCTTAGATTGAAAGGCATTTTCAAGTGTATCTTCATCACGCCTATACAATCTTTGCTCAAATGCCTCAAGAGAGCCCATTAATTCTGTCACGGATAGAGTAGACAGGTCTTTCGTTTGCTCAATCGTTGTCATGATCGGGTCAAACTTTGGGTAATAGTAATTAAAATTTTCTCGACAATTCTCTAATCAAGAATAGTTTCCCCAAAGGCTCTCATTTGATTTACGATTTCCTTAATTCTAGAATAATAATCTTTGACCGTTTCAGACTCTTTCATCTTCAATAGTTCAAAATCTCGTCTCAGAGTCTGAAGTTTAACAACACGTACCTTGTCGCTTCCTTGGAACTCCTCCTGTAGTGTAGCCCATGCTTCCTTTGCACTTGTAGCTCCTATTATTCTTGGAAATATTGTGTCAGACACCGCTTGTTGTAGAGTGAATAACGCCTTGGAATCTTTCTGTTTATTCTCTTTCAACTCTTTTCTTTGAGTTGCATTAAGAGTTGTAGTTTCTGCAGGAGTAATAAATCCTTCTTCTACAATATCCCATAAATCTAGGGAGCAAAAATATGTCTTCATTTTTATGCTCCAAAAATCATAGTTTTCGCCATTAAAAATAGGAACACTGATAGATGAGGGTTGTGAGGTGTTAGCCATAGCTTAGAAAAATATAGGAGTGGGTTAAAAAGAACAAGGGAAATGTTTAGAAGTACTTGGGAAAATTTGGGAACAATAGATGAATAGTTTAACTACGCCCAATGTATGATCGAACGTAGCTCTGATGCCACTGATAATATTTTTGGGTAGATATAGATAGAAGTTGGGATGATTTATAGTGTGATAGTAAGTATGTGATGTTGAAGGAGGATCTTAGATGTAATAGGAAAAGGTAGAATAGTGATTGGCCTTGTAGCTCTGATCTTAAGAAGTAGAACTTGATTGGATTTTCTCTACATTCACAATTGGTGATACAATTGCCTATTTATAGGCTTCCATGGTAGGTAGTAGTCCTTTCTAGATTTTTCTAGTCTAGGAGTATTCTAGATTTTCCTAGATTTATCTACCTAGATTTTTCTAGTCTAAGAATATTCTAGAATTTCCTAAATCTTAATATTCTAGATTTATCTACCTAGGAACATTCTAGACTATCTTCTTTGTTTTTAGTTTTTCTAGATTTTTCTTTTACAAGGATCTAGTTGTTTCTTTTTCTAGAAATTTGTAGAACTTTCAACAGTCTTGCTATATCTGATTCTTCAACGACATTGCCTATTCCTATTGTTTCTGTTAACTCTTTCTTCGCTTTTGACATGGCTTCTGGATTGTGCATTAATTCACTCATTGCCCTTTCTAGTCTATAGGCTGTTTGAATCTGTCCCGCCACCAGTAGATCCTATTGTAAATTGATTACAATCATTAGCATTTATTGTGTAAGTTATTCAATTAGGACACTCATGCATGGAGACTCAATGTACAAATGTTGAAAAATTATTATATTGAGACATTATGTATTAATTATACGGAGATGGGTCAGTATCACATGCTTTCAACATCTAGAAAGTGTGGGATGTGCGAAAATATTATTGAACAAATTAAAAGACACAAAAGAATATATACGTACCAGGAACAAATGCTTGATCTGCTTCTTATGTATCTTGTCACTACTCACTTCAGAAATCTGAAGCAAGATATCCAACATATTATTATTGTGGTTGATGAGCCTATTTTGAAACGCATCACTGGGCCATAGGTTTTGGCGAATTCGACAAATGTTTGTTGTGGTTTTTTGTAGAGTGCATGAGAGTTTCTTATTATGCTCAAAAGGGAAGGTCCTGGTGGAAGATTGTTGTTTGATTTTTTGGTTCTTGCACGAAGGGCATGTATGATTATGGTGAATGCTAACATCAAAAGCAGTGTTGTACTTGCCACAGTGTCCATGTCTGATACAAGAAAAAACATATGTGTAAGTATTAGTTAGAGCCGCATCCAGGATCTTTGATGCTTTTGTTATAGTTAAAGTCAAGAAAAAGTCAAGAAATATTTTCATTTTGCCTTTGATAGGAGAAGCAAGCATGCATGCATGCGTTGTCTCGTGAGCCTGTTCTGGGTGTGAAGATGTTGTAGAGAAGGTTGTGGATGACTCTGCATGTGGGATAGAGATTCCCAGATCACAGAAACTTGGGATCTTCGGGGTCACGAGCCTTTCCATAGAGAATCTTGTCGACATGCTCCTCAGACTCTAACCTCATCTAGTCAGCGCTATAAAAACGCCCTTTAGCTTTGCAGCTTCCAGCTTCAGCAATGGAGTCTATTGTTATAATATACTCCTTATTGTCAATGGTACCCGCAATACGATCATCAAACTCCTTCGCATCGCTCTAGAACTCCGCGTAGGCCTCCATCAACCATGGGCCTCTCATCTCAGCGAAGTCCATCTAGCCATTATGTATTAGCATCTTTGATACCCTGTCAGAGATGCCTTCAATGGTGGTCCTTGAAACTCACTTGCTGGGCAAGAAGAGATCTTGCACAAAGAAGGTTGCTTCGGTTGCTTTGATATTCTTGGCGGTCATTGTTCTAATTTTGAAAAGAGAGAGAAAGTGTGTGAATAAAATACTTAGAGATAGTAAGAATGCAGTAAGGAGTAAAAGAGTAAACTTTGAGAGTATTTATAGTCAAAGGCAAAAACGGTTATAATTCATCAGACGAAATAAGTTGAAAACGTCCCTGATTTGACATGCCCCCATCATTGCACTTTTAATGATTGATTTGACTTCTGCAATTCACAGCGCATGCTCTTCAAATTCCTAGAATAGTGCAATAAATGACAGACACATTTAATGCTGCCTTTAAGTTGTCCCTGCACACTTAACTTTAAATTAATTAAATAATAAACTTGCGTCTGTTGAATTTTCTCAGACTGATTCAACTTGATCAGACGCAATGTTTCGTCTTAACGAAGGCATTTAATATGTACGACGAAATGAAATGCTCAGACGGAAAAACTTAATCAATTAAAGAAACAATTCCCAAATTTTCTTTAATAAAATTAAAGCGAGTTTCGTCTAAAGTTTTTGTAAAGATATCTGCCCATTGAAAATCAGTTTGAACAAACTGTATATCGAAAATACCTTTTTGAACATAATCTCTTATAAAATGAAATTTGATTTCAATATGTTTGGCTTTTGAATGTTGAATAGGATTTTGTTGAGATTAATTGCACTTTTATTATCACAAAATACTGGTATTTGGGTTTCAAACCTGGAGTAATCTTCAAGTTGATGTTTTACCCAAAGTAGTTGTGAGCAACACCCAGCTACAGCAATATATTCTGCTTCAGTGGTTGAAAGTGCAATGGAGTTTTGCTTCTTGCTTGACCAAGAGATTAGTGATGAGCCAAGAAATTGACATCCACCACTTGTGCTTTTCCTCTCCACTTTATCTCCAGCATAATCAGCATCACAATAACCACTTAGATTGAAATCACTACTTTTCTTATAAAACAGAGAGAGATTAGTGGTTCCAATAAGATATCTTAAAATACGTTTAACAGCTTGTAGATGTGATTCTCTAGGATCAGATTGAAAACGTGCACATAGACATACACTGAACATAATGTCAGGTCTACTAGCAGTGAGATAGAGAAGAGATCCAATCATACCTTTGTATACCGTCTGATCAATGGTCTTACCTGATTTGTCTTTGTTAAGACTGGCTCCAGACGAATGCATGAGAGTCTTCATTGGTTTGGCATTTTCCATTTTGAATTTCTTTAGAAGTAACTTAGTATACTTCTGTTGATGAATTTATATGCCTTGTTTCGTCTGCTTGATTTGAAGTCCTAGGAAAAACTTCAACTCTCCCATCATGCTCATCTCGAACTCATCCTGCATTATCTTAGAGAAATCCTTGCACAAGGATTCGTTAGTTCCTCCAAAGACTATATCATCTACATATATTTGGACAATAATAAAGTCTTTTGAAACACTTTTCTTGAAGAGTGTAGTATCAACCTTTCCTCTTGAAAAAATCATTTTGAAGAAGAAAAGAACTTAGTATATCATACCAAGCTCGAGGAGCTTGTTTAAGACCATATAGTGCTTTCTTCAGCTTGAAAACATGATCTGGTTGAGATGAACTCTCAAATCCAGGAGGTTGTTTTACATATACTTCCTCTTCAATAAAACCATTTAGAAAAGTGCTTTTTACGTCCATTTGATATAAGATGATATTCTTATGAGCAGCAAAAGCAAGCAGAATTCTAATGGCTTCTAATCTAGCTACAGGAGCGAAATTTTCAGTGAAATCTATACCTTCATGTTGGTTATAGCCTTGAGCTACTAACCTTGCTTTGTTTCTTACCACTTTCCCATCTTCATCAAGTTTATTTCTGAACACCCATCTCGTTCCAATAATGTTTTTGCTTCTTGGTCTTTCTACCAAAGTCCAAACATCATTTCTGGTAAACTGGTTTAGCTCTTCTTCCATAGATAAAATCCAGTCATTATCTTGTAGAGCTTCCTCAATGTTCTTGGGCTCTATATTTGACACGAGAGCATAGCCAGACGATTCTTTAAGTCTTGATCTTATTTGAACACCTTGATGTCTATCTCCAATGATAAGATCTTCTGTGTGGTTTGAGGCAAACTTCCACGTTCTTACAGGAGCTTGATCATCATGTTGGTGACCATCAGACGAAGAGGGTTCGTCTGTACATCTATCATTTGCTCTTGTGTCAGTTCTTGCGTCTGATCCAGGTTGACCATTTGAACTTGGGCTTTAACCAGAGGGGTTGATTTGCAAATTATCAAATAAATTTTCTAGGTCTGATATTTCCTTATCAGCCTTTGAGTTATCTTGGAATTTTACATGAATTGATTCCTCTATGACTAGCGTCTTAGAGTTAAATACTCTATAGGCCTTAGACGTATTGGAATATCCAAGTAAGAATCCCTTCACCACTTTTGAATCAAACTTTCCAAGTTGATCCTTAGTGTTTAAGATGAAATATTCACATCCAAAAGGATAGAAGTAAGAAATGTTAGGTCTTCTTCCTTTTCATAGTTCATATGGAGTCTTATTCAATATTGGTCTTATCAATATTCTGTTTTGAATATAACATGAAGTATTAATTGCTTCTGCCCAATAATATTTTGGAAGAGAGCTTTCAAGCAACAAAGTTCTAGCCATTTCTTGTAAGGTACAATTTTTCCTTTCCACAACTCCATTTTGTTGAGGAGTTCTTGGAGACGAAAAATTGTGAAAAATACCATTTTCAAAACAAAAGGCATTGAACTTAGAATTTTCAAATTCTGTTCCATGATCGCTCCTAACAGACGCAATACATAAATAACACTAAATGACTCATGTTTATGTGCTAGGAAGTATACCCATGTGAATTTAGTATAGTCATCCACAATTACAAATCCATATCTCTTTCATCCAAGACTTTCAGTTTGAGTAGGTCAAAAGAGATCAATATGTAACAGTTCTAGAGGTCTTGTCGTGGAAACAACATTTTTTGATTTAAAAGATGCTTTGAGTTGTTTCCCATGCTGACAAGATTCACACAGACGATTGGATTTCTAAGATATTTTTGGCAAACCTTTCACAAGATCCTTTTTTAGAAATTTTTGAAATATACTTGAGAATTAAATGTCCAAGCTTTTTGTGCCAAATATCTCGTTCATCATTTGCTGAAATCAAACATGTCACATTCTGATCACTAAGGTCAGAAAGACAAACCTCATAGAGATTATTCTTTCTTTTCCCAACAAATAGAATGGATTTGTCCTTGTTCTTGACTATACATTCATCGGAGTTAAAAGCTACTTCATATCCACTGTCACAAAATTGACTTATGCTAAGCAGATTGAAGTTGAGACCTTTAACATAAGACACATTTTGGATAAGAGGATTGGGTGTCTTACCAACAGTCCCAATACCTAGGATTTTACCTTTTCTTGAGCCATATGATACAAACCCTTTACTTGGTTTGAGATCTTGGAACATAGACAGGTCTCCCGTCATGTGTCGTGAGCACCCATTGTCCAAGTACCAGCTTGAAGTCCTCTCTCTTCCTATTAAGGATGTCTGCAACAGGAATAATAAGTGACTTTGGTACCCAAATCTTTTTGGGTCCTCCTTTGTTAGTGGAAGAAGATTTCTTTTTATTTAAGGTTCTTTTATCTTTTCTATAATTGTTTAGAACTTTATTGTAATTTTTGTTCTTCTTCTTATGAGCAGACGGAACAAATTTGTTTTTCTTTTTGTTTGACTCTTTAACATAACCAAGTTCACTCTTATCAAACGGAGACCTCCCATATTTTAAAATATTTTCTAGCATTGAGGATCCCTTAGTGAACTTTGTTAAGTCTTTGAGTAATGATTCATTTTCTTTCTTTAATCTTTCGATTTCAGAAATGAAAATATCCTTTTTAGACTCAAATGATTTTTCATCTGATACATCCTTTTGTAGTAACTCATTTTCAGTTCTCAAAGTAGCATTTTCTTCCAAAGTTTGTTTCAACTTGGCTTTGCATACTTTGTATTGCTCAGCAATAAAATGTGAGTTAGCCAAATGTGTATCGTATGAAATTTCTTCTGATTCTGACTCAGACTCAAATGAAGAGGATGAAGAAGTTTCAGATTCAATTACCTCTGATGAGATAGTGTCTCCAACCATGAGACAGATATTTGCGGTTTCTTCTTCTTCAGTGGATTCCTTTAAACTTTCGCTATCAAGGTCTTCCCAAGTCACCAGACTTTTCTTACCTTTGTCTCTGCGAGGATTCCATCTTCTCTTCAATCTTGGACACTCTAATCTCATGTGTTCAGGTTTTCGCATTCGTAAGCAGATGACTTCTGAGCTCTCCTCCTTGCTTGAAGGTTTTTCAGTGAGCTTCTTTTCCTTCTTCTTGGAGAAGCGTTGACCTCTCCCCTTTTTCATCATCATCTTCTTAAAGCTTATGGCCATGAGAGAAATCTCATCATCAGATGATCCGTCAGACGAATCAGACTCAGTGGTGTCAGCTTTCAAAACATTGTGTTTCTTCTTTTTTTCCTTCTTAGGAGTTTCCTCCTTCGGCATATTGTTGACAGTTGGAAGAGCTATGGGCTCTTGAACTTTGATCTTGTCTCTCTTACACAGAAGTACCTCATGTACTCTCAAGGCTCCTATTAATTCATCAAGATTTAATGTCTTCATATCACACCCAATTGAGATGGTAGTAGACACAACTTCCCATGGAGGAGGAAGACTGTCTAATATCTTCATGTTTTTCTGGGCCTTGGTGAAAGTAATGTCCAGTGCAGTGAGTCCATTTAATATTGTTTGGAATCTTCCAAGCATCATATCAATGGATTCTCCTTTCTTCATTGAGAACATCTCATATTCTCTTTGAAGAGTGGCAGCTTTCCTCATAAGCACATCCTCAGTTCCTTCATACGAAATCTTGAGGGCATCCCAAAGCTCTTTAGCGGTTTTGTAGGCATAGAATCTGTTGTATTATGTCCTAGATAATGCACACATGATGGCATATCTGGCTTTGTTGTTGAGTTCCATAAGCGAGTATTCTTCATTTCCCCATTCAACCTCAGGTTTAACAATAGGGATGTTTCCTTGAGTTATAATGTTCCACAGTCTGTACTGGGTGGATTTGATGTACATCTCCATCCGATCAGCCAAATAGGGATAGTCATCACCAGAGAACGCCGACGACTTGTTCATGGATGACCTTCCAGACAAGAACGAAGGTCCTTGAGACTCCATTCTGGATATTTTCCTCTAGCAGCTGTAAAGCGCTCAACCCTTAGAAGTTGAGCTCTGATAACAAACTGTAAAAGATAAAACACAAGAAGGAGGGTTGAATTGTGTTACAAAAAAAAAATTATTCCTTTCGTCTGTGGGTTTAAATATGTTCAGACGAAACAATGTTAATCTTCAAAGGTTGATTTTAATGAACAGACATTATAGTTTGATTATCCCCGTTAGTCAAACACTTAATAAAACAAATGCACAAGTATTTTTATATTGGTTCGTCTATGCAAGACTACGTCCAGTAACAACTGAGTTTTCACTACAAACCGTGAAAGGGTTACAAGTGAAAATTTTCACTTCTGGCTATAACACGATATTCTTTGAACACAGCCTTCGCAGGCTAAACAACAAGGGTATTCTTTGAACAACCAGCCTCCTCAGGCTAAAACACCACACAAGTGGATTTGAAAGAGTTATTTAAAAAGAAAGTTTCCTCTTCGCAGAGAGGGTTTTACAATGAAGAGCAGAAGTAACAGAGAGCGAATTCACAATAAGATAGAATATTGAAGCGTGTTCGCCAACTGTACTTTGAAGAAGCGAAGTCTTTAAATAGGCAAAATCTTCAGATATCCGTTAGACACAGAAGAAAGTCGTTGAACGTTTTCCAAGCGAAGTCCAAAAAGGTGTCAGAGAGTACTTGAGTGATTGATAGCGTGTGCAGCGGATTTAGATAGCGTGCGCAGTACTTTTTCTGACTTGTACAGAGACTTTTGACAAAAAGGTGAGGACTTTTTTGAGTTGCATATGTAAGCATGAATCCCCATACTGATCTTGGATGCTTCTAATGAGTACTTCTTAAGATTTGAAATCTTGGCGCGAGTGACTCATACTTTGCTTCACTTCTTTGACAGACGATGAACTTCTTCAGTCATAAGAGTTTTCGTCTTAGCCTATCGTCTGATGACTTGACTTGAGACAGACGAATGACTTCAACTTTGAGGGGTCATCTTCCGTCTGTGCTCGTTGCGTCTGACTTGATGTTCCGTCTGTCTTGTAATAATCAAAACTTTAAAGATGTTAATCCTCTTGATCTAACACTAATCCTTGTAATAAGAATTGGTATGTGATTTTCCAAGGAAGGAGCATGCATTGTACACACAATGATCTATATGATGATATTTGTGAAACGCTTTTGTTCACAACACGCTCAATACCATCCATAGAAGACAATCAAGTGGATGATATACATGTCATTTGAAATGATCATGGTGAAGAGATATGTGAAAACTTTTTAACCTAATTTAATTCTTATATGTATGTTCTAATAATATATTTAGTTTTTTTTTAACCTGTAGTTATTATTCTTGTTTAATTAATATATATATATATATATATATATATATATATATATATTCTTGATATTTATTATGTATTTATTATTGATATTAACTTATTTTGGTTTTTCAAATTTCAACATATATATTTGATTTATCAAAGTCAAATTCTAATGAAGTGTTAGATCTATGACACAGCTACCTAATTAACAGTGAGACTTATTGCGAAGGAGAAGACACATACAATTAAATTCTTATTAAGGCAAGGCAAGTGGATTAAATGTTGCTAAGTTTTAGAGTTATTTAGGACTTATTACTCGATACCATGTGTCAATCACGATTCCTAAGTTGGATAGTCTTAAATAGTAAGAAGGACCTAATATGACAAAATATCCAAGTATTATTCTTAATTACATTGTAAATTTAATTAATTTATGAAGTTAGCTTTAACCATATATTTTCACTAACAATGTGTTTTTTTAGCATAATTTTAAATTTGAAGATAATGAAGTTATCAAAAAGATGATTTTATCTATTATTAGCATCCAATGGAGAGACTTTAAGACCATGCTAACTATGAAATGTGTGTTTAGAGTAAAGTGTGAACAATTTTCCTATCAAAAGTATGGCATATCTGGGGTATATTGGGTGATGCTTCATTAGAGTCGCATTAATCCTATGTAGCAGATTATTATTATAATTATTATTATTATTATTAATATTATTATTATTATTATTAATATTATTATTATTATTATTATTAATATTATTATTATTATTATTATTATTATTATTATTATTATTATTATTATTATTATTATATATGAGTGTCCTAATAAAATGTAATTGTAATATTGTGTTGTTTTTCATATTCAAAACAAAATAAAAAGTTGCACAAGAGTGGCAGAAGCTAAATAACGTACCTCACTTATTATCTCGTGGTATCTAGCTACAATAGAGGATGATGGAGGAGAAGATGAAAATAAGGCAAGATGAAGTAGGGCGATTGAGATTGTCTTAATTCTCCATCTCTTTTGAGACGTTTTGAAATGTGGAGGGTTACACACACAAAGAAATCTACAGTTATAAGTTTTGCTACGACAAAAGACATGGCAAATAGAATTGTAAGTCATATTTTATAATTAGCTCTACTAAAATTGATATATTAACTTAAATATTGACATTATTTTTTGAAAAACTCTAATAAATTTGATATATTAACTTCAATATTGACATTATTACAGGATTCTTTAGTTGAGCAAACTGAACAAGATTCATTGTTCCCTATGGACGTTAGGATATTTTGACTACAGTTATAGGAAAATCAGAACATCTTGAACAAGTCTGCACTCCAGGTGTTGGGGTTGGTTTTTGTGATTATTATGGTGCACTATCACGACGAACCATCAATTCAACTATGAGTTAGAAGACCTTGCAACAGATAAAAAGGAAATATATGAACAAATTCGGTAGAATTTGCTTAAAGAGCTTGATTTAAAGCTTGTGGACAAGTTTAAATCCATGCAGCAGGGGGGGTCTCCAACAAATGAAGTAGCTAACTTTGGTCTAGTTAACACAAAAGGAAGTTGTACTACATTAGAACCCTCATTTAATTAAATGTGCGTGTTGAATTTACATATGATTTGACAACTCTAAAATTTTACTATTTATATATGATGCTACATAGGCGGGGCCATGACTTTTGCACAATAATCTTTCTCCTTATTTTAATTATAGGTGCGAGTTATATGTGGATGAGCATCCTTGCAACTAGTAGTTATTGGTATTGTGTGAAGGAGGCGCAACCATCCATAAGATTCCTATACAACCACATTGGGGGGTTTGAATGGTGGTTGAGGATGTTAGAGACCTTAATACCTATGTGTTTGTGCCCACCATAAAGCTTTAGGTCGTGCGGCATGCACTCAACACCTTCATTGCATGCTCTCAACATTTGATCAGACTTATTTCAACATAGAAGAAATGTATAATTTGGTTTATTTATTTGTATATATTATTAACTCTAATATTACATGCTATGAATTTTATTTTAATGTTTATGATGACATCATAAGAGGAAAAACAATTATCACTAAAAGGCAATTACCTTTAGATGATAATGATACAAAAGAAGAGAATCTCATAGCCTAACATTCTCAACTTACCATCATCCTTTTTCCAGACTCTATATAGTTGCCTTTCACTAAAGAGGTTTTTGGTGTTGATAATGTCAATGTCCCCATGTTCTTAATAGTTCCAAATGTTTTAGAGATTATAACGGGGAATGTTATGCTAAACATCTCTGTTATACAATTATAATAAAGATAAGTGATTTATTAGTTAATTACATATAATAAATCTAATTATTAATGAATATTTTTTTCTTTATAATTACTTCCATGACTTTAGAATAAACCAAGAAACAACACAAATATATAGATTTCTTATCCTTAGTTCATACAAAAAGTTGAAAATAACAAAAACACAACTCAACAATACATGCAAACATGAATAGTGAATCGGAAAAATAAATATTCTCAGCTCCTTACAAACCTAGGTTAGTTAATATTCTTATGTTACATTTAATATAATAATTATTATGTTACTAATTATTTTAAGTCTCATATTTGGGTATGTATTATTATACCATGAAAATTATGTTTCAAATGGATAACATAAGACTAGTCCAGATTTGTTGTTTGAGTTTTAGAGGGTTGACTAAGGGGCAATTTGCTTCTTTTTTTTTTCCTCTAGAAAGATTTGTAAGAAGAAAAATAAGAAAAAGAAAATGACATTTACTTCTATAAGATTTAAAATTAATTTTTTATTATCTATTTGTAAATAGTTCTATATCTTCTAAATAAAACTTAAAAAGTAAACTTCTATAAATTAATAATGAAAAACTAATTTTAATTTTTAGATAAGTGAATTCTTTTCTTTCTATTTTCATCTCCTAGAGGTCATTACGGAGAAATTCATTTAATTAACCCTTAGAAAACTACGTATGGTAGATGTTTTAACTTTTAAATTATTTACTTTGCAACTTTTACTAGTGTAGTATAGTAAATTCTTTTTTGAAATTTTAGTTTATCATTTGAGTTGTATAAATAGAGTTTAGTATTTCATCATCTTCACTAATAAAAAATGACCTTTAAGTTCAATGTCGAGTCGAATGCAAACGTAAAACATATTAAATCTACGTGGATTTGCTTTATAACTTCAGACATTTTAACGTATTAAATGTCTATTTTCTACTACTGCTTATAGTATGTTTTATTCAAGGCGAGACATTTTAATGTCAGTTGTTAAATGTCTATTTTCTACTTAGTCCTTATAGCATGTTTTATTAAGAATCGTTTTCGTCTTCGAATGAAATCTTGATTTGCTAGTAGTGCAATTTGGATGGAAATAAGACAGGTTTTATACAAATAAGTCTATTTTATTTTATGAAATTAAGGTCTAATTTACTTTATTGACCAATTTGAGACCATTTTAAGTCTAATTTGACATTTTTAAAAATATTAAAAATTATATTAACGTATTTAAAATTTCTTGTAAAATATTCTACGTAAAATAAATTAAGTAATTTTCCTAAAAAAATAATCTAATAAAAGAATTTTTTATTATTTACTTCCTGATATAAATTTCCATTATATATTTCTAATACATTCAATTAAATTCATTTAAAAAAAATCATAAATAATTATTCATCTAATCCATCCATCCATTGTATCATATTTTTCATTGATATATAATATATATTTTTATAATATATAGACATGTCAGCCAGCCTATTAGATTTAAATTTTTTATAAACATAAATTGAACCAATCTAAATAAATATATTGTATAATAACTTATGCTCAATTTTTTTTTATCAAAAAGGTTTTTAATTTATTGTTGCATAACTGCTTCCAGCACAACATTCAATGCATGTGGTCAGTATTAAGAAAATATTTATTACACAATTATTACGGGCGCACAGAAGATTAAAAATAGACTCTTTCACGTGAAGTACGTATTTGAAAATACACCGAATTACATAGTTTCATTTAGCGCAACACGAGTTTCGTGCATTTGTGAGACATTTTAATATAGTAAATTCTATGGGATCGAAAGTAGCGTGTGCCGTTTATAACTAGTTTTGGCCGCATGCATGCCCTTTAATATTTGAAGATTCCAATGCTTTATTTTGTTAATTAGATTATAATTGTTTTATAGACATTGTTTCGTACATTATTTCTCACTTACTCGGTCACTCATTATAATTGTACTCTTAAGAAAATTAGAATAGAAGAAAAAATTAAAACCCCATACATTGTTCGTCTTGCAGGTGGAGAAAAATACCATGAGTTACAAATATTATTAACTACCCTTAATCCTGAGTTTTGCTATAGATATTAATTTGTCCTGCATAATTGTCTTGAACAGGTTTTGCAGATGAAGATTTTTTCCTCACAGATTAATTATGAGGATTAAAACCCTGTTCAGGGACAGGAACCACATCCATATCCTACTATAATTATTAACTTAATGTTATATATTTATTTATCAGGTTATATATGTATTTTTATATATATTTAAATATACTGATCAATTATATTAAAAAAAAGTTGTAAGTCATGGTACACATGACAATTAGTATGAATACGAATATACATTACATATCGGAGATCTTAAAAGATATAGATGATGTTATGAAGTTGTTAATGCCTACTCTTTTCTCCTTTTTTAATTTCGTCTACTACTGCATGCTATTATTGCCTACCCGTCGTCTCTGTTCATACTTGTCATCTTTGTCTTCACATTTTAACATTGTTTTTGTCTTGCACTCCGTATCTCAACATGTCTTTATCCATACTTTATATATTTTCAAGTTTCACAAGCACGTGAAGATCTCTTATGTACTCAATTATGTGAAGTTTCCATAAGAATAGGTTTTGCATGAGGTTTTTTTCCCCACTAATAATTATAAGGATAATACCCCGTACTGAGCGATGGGATAGGATGAAATCTTTATACAAGTAAAATTATTAATTTAATACTATATATATTATTAATTTAATATATATATATATATATATATAATTATAAGGTTATATTTGTATTTTTATTTTGAATATATCGATAAATTATATTTTTTTAAAAATGGTTAATCACCCAACTGCAAAATTGATACTACAAATTACATATTATATATTGAAGATCTTAGAAGATAACGAGAACGACGTCAAGCTATTATCGCCTACCTCTTTCTCTGTCTCTCTGTTTTTTTTTATTATTATTATTATTTTGTCTTCATTTCGCACTTCATGTCTTTTTCATCTCCATTTTAACATTTTCCTCATTTATGGGCCCTCTTAACATTATCTTTATTCTTACGTTGTATATTTTTCGGTACCAGAAAAATGTGAAAGACCTATATCTTTTTATTGTGCGAGGGCATATTTCATAACTTCCTTCTTGGAATTTGATCAAGGCATGCAGTGACGTTTTAAATCTTGTTTTCCTGCCGTAATAGTAATATTGGTGCACAAAGATGTTTCACGTTGATTTTAAATATCTTTTTGTCCGCCATCTTATATCGGAGGATTTTTCACGAAGATTATGAACCTAACGTTATCAATATATTTTACGTCGATTATTTAGAGATAATCGACGTCATTGGTGGCATTTTTCACGTTGGTTCAGCCGCATAAAAAATATATATTTAATCTTTTCCGTCAACTTCTGTTAGAACTGACCTGAAAGATGATTTTGTTTAAGTTTTTATTTTTTTTTAAAGTTTTACAGTATTATAATATGTATAAAGTTTTTAAATATTAAACAAAATAATATTTATAACGGAATTCATTTATAGATAAATATCCACCTGGTATAAGATATCCAACTCTCAAAAAAAAAAAAATATCAACAAAAGAGAAGTCATTTAATTACTAAAACTACTTGCAGTGAAATAAACAGTCAAGAACAAGTATCAACTGTTAACAACGATTAGTTATTCCCTGGTAATTAGAAAAGCAACATTAATTTGTATAGATTACGTGACAATTCAAAAGCAATTAAATTAAGCAGTGTCATCATCCATTCCTACCACGTTAACTTCAGAATTAATATTGTTACCTAAAGATGAAACAAATTAATGTCAAACATAATATTGTTTAAAGATAAGTTGAAACAATAATTTTAAGAAAAATTGTTAAAATTTTCCCAGTAATTTAGTTCATTCACAAAATCAAATCTCTTAAAAATCAATTAAATACAACCTAAATTAATTCAATAAATACACATTACAATAGAATTTAAATCTATAAAAATCTAATAACACGTCTTAACTTGAACATAATCAATTGAAGTACTTATTTTATCTTAACTTGAACATATTAACGTAACCTTTTATTCATAAAATAAAAGTTTTCATAAAACAACTACAAGGTTTTGCGTACCTCTTTATATAAAGGCGTAGTATTATGAACCTCTCTTTAGTCGAACTAGATATGTTGTCCATTCTTTTCGAATAATCTCAGTATCCTTAGTTACTAATGAGTAAGTGTCTTCGAACATCTGATACATGTAAAAAACATTAATATTTATTATTTGTGTTTTAAATACCTTCTTATGTATAATAATTATATAAAAATATACTTATAAAGATATTACCTCAACACAAGATTCCCTAATATTCACAATAATAATGGCATTCATCCAATACATAACATAATAACCACATTCAAATGAGTCAAATTATTTATTACTCTACATTGATAAGATACATAGTTAGATCACATGATAAACTATATGTAAATTAATTATGATGCATTATACCTTAGGAATGATAATGTCGATATTCCTTCCTTGATTACCCATTCCATTCAACATATTTGTGCCCGTAGTGACCCTAATTAAATTACTTATTATTATACCATTAATACATATGTATAAGTAATATACAATATATCTAAAAGTATTATAAAGTTACTTATTTAATAAGTGTCTCATGTTAACAGGTGGTTTATAGTGTAATGAGTAAAACCAAACAATTGTATAGTCCTTAGGAATAAGGACTATAAACTGCCAATGAGATCTGTAATTGGAAAATTAATTACTAACATAGTCATTAATGAAATGGAATTGAAAATAACATAAAATCATTAATCAACTAACCCAGATATGCATGGAGTAAAAAATATTTGCTTTCTTGATTCACTCATCCATGTTTGCATATATTGTTAAACTAAGCCTTTGTTATTACCAACTTTTTGTATTGATTGGGGATCGAGAAAGCCAAATACATGCGACATGCCTTAGTTGATGCTCAACTCATGCAAGTAACTATATTAGGTAAAAACATAATTAGGTGCTTAAATAACTAGTTTTTAGTAAATTAAATTAGTTATTAAATGTACTTACCTTTGCCATAATTGTATGATGGAGATGTTTAGCATGGTATTCCCTGAACTTATCCCTAGAACATCAGATAATGATAAGTACATGGGCATTTCTTGGTTATCAACACCAAATACCTCTTTTATGAAAGGTATTTGTATAGGTGTACGAATCAATGATGATGATATGTTGAGTAGCTCAACCGGGAGATTTTGTTCTGCATCATCATCATCATCATCATCATCATCGGCGGAATAAAGAACAACAACAACAACAACAGTTGTAAGCTTTAGAACGTCCATCACTTGTTTTCCTTCATTAATGTGCTCCTACACATTCAAAGTCACATTTTGTAGCATTTAATATTAAAGTTAATAATATATATAATTGAATTAACCAAATTTTACCTTATTATGTGATGATGTAGTCTTCATCAAATTTCGAGGCCATGCAATGAAGATGTCAATTGCTTGCCTAAAAAATTGAGCATCTATATTGGGCACAGACATTGCGACATTAGGGTCAATGACATCTTCTACCACCACCCTAACACAGTACAACTCACTTTACTTGCTAACTTGAACTATCTCATGTACTAGAGACATTTGCTGCATGAATTTCAACCTTTCTTGCATCCTTTCTTCAAGCCTCTCCTTAAGCCTCTCTTCAAGTCTCTTATCCATGTTATCTTAAAACTCTTTGAACAACTCTTGTCGAATTCGGTCACACATTTGTTTTTGCAACTCGTCAAAGGTCTCCTGAGGCATATTGAAATTGTTGGTTCTTCGTGATTGTGAACCAAAATAATCATGAATACGCACCCTGACTCCAGCAACACGAATGCGACCAAGGTGTTTAGGTTTTCCTATGGCTGTAGTTAAAATATCCTGACATACATAGGAAATAAATGAACCCTGACTAGTCTACTCAACTAGCGATTCATGTAAATCATGTTAACAACACAAGTTATTAATCAAATTTCCTTTATGTTTAAATCAAATGAAGTCATTATTCAAATTGAGTATCTTTTATGATAACATATGGCTATTTGTAATTTGTTGTGCCTCAACGTTCTCTACCGACCCAACATTATCCCAACTGGGGATGGTGATGGACACATGCATCCTAGAAACGAGTCTTAAATAACTTTAAAACTGGGCAACATTTGATCCTTTCACCTTGCCTGAATAAGGATCTATATCTACACGAGTCTCCCCTTTGTGATGCGTCCCGATGTAATGTGAGGTAGTCGAGTCACAGATCTAAAACCTCTTCCACCAATAGACTTTGATGTATCAGACATATCTATTGAAAGGAGAAAAATCAGACATAAATAAAGTAATTAAAAAAAAACCATGATACAATTTAAAGAAAATTTTATATTAAATTGCATAACCATGATACATACAAGTAAATAAAATGTAAAAGTAAATGCATAATTGCAACATACATACTTATTAAATAAATTAAATTTGCAAGTTTTCTCATATCCCTTCATCATGATCAGCTCGAATGGCATGTACATCATCCACTACATTGTCTTCAACGGTCGGAAGTGTTTGACAAATATCATTACATGGATCTTCAAGTGACCATGCATGCTCGTTGAATTAAGAATCACAGACCATTTTTCATAACAAGGATCAATAACATAGAACATTTGTCTTGCTTGATATGCCATAATGAACGGTTCATCTTTATATCCCACCTTCTTCAAATCAATCAAAGTAAATCCCAAAGCATCTATTTGCACACCGTTGTTACCTTCAACCTATTTTCACTTGAACACAAGTACTCTAAATGTAACATAATCAATTTCCCATATATCTTCAATTACTTCGAAGTAACTCATAGATGCCTTAACTGAATTTTTGTCTTTGTAACTAGAAAACTGACCATACTTAGCTTGTAATGTGGCTCATTGTTTTGAACCCTACTTTTGTCATCATGTGTCTTGGTAGAGAAACAACATTTGTTAATATCATGTGTATAGTAACTAATGACATCGCTAGGCCCACAAGCTAATCTCAATAATGTTTCTAAAGCTGAATTGATACGCGGAACACGGGTGGTAATTACACCAAGTGCATCCCTTGCTATGACAAGTATATCACAATCATCAATTAATAAGTATTTATAAAACGGGAGTTGTCGATCCCACGAGGACAAGCAACTCGAAAGCTATATTTTTATTTATTTTATTTTATTAATTTCCCAAGAGGGGATGAGAACATATTAGTTCTTAATTTAAAGATTAATTATAAAAAAGCAGAAAGCAATTAAAAAGAATTTAAGATCAAGAAAATAGAATGATTGGGATCCCGATTTCACCACTAATCCCCCTTTATATTTTCCTCTTATGTTATTTAGGTATAATCATGGTCGGATCGGATTCCTACCCTCGTGACCGTCCCTCTCAGGATCACTCACGCCTCCTATGTTAACCAGATTAATACCAAATTAATTAGGGATCTAGTTCTATGAATCCAGGGGCAAACTTAGGTTTAGTTCGCATTACTACCTACTCACATCTCTAGGATCCTAGCATAATAATGGTTTAATTCTTCAATTTTCACTAGGCGTTTACTTTTTCATAGCGTCCCTAGATTAACTTATCAATTTATTAGGCGTCAATTAATAAATAGCATTAAGAACGAAGAACAAACACCTAAACATATACTGAGTAACGTCGAGAATCATATAACGGGGATAATTAGGGTTACATCGTTCTCCCAATCAAAGGAGGTTAGTTCATAATGGAAAAGAAAACAACATAAGTAATAATTGAAAGAGAATACATAGTGAAATCTAGAATCTCCTTCTCCTCTTCCTTATGGTTGAGTTCTGTCACCGTCTATGAACTGGAAGAGCCCTCAGCCGAAGTGCAGCTGCCGTCTAGGTTTAGCCGTCGGGAGCCTGAGAATTAGGGTTTCAAACTCGGAGCGAACTCCTCCGAATCTGAATTGATAAGTATTTATACCCTTTTAAAACTTTGGACTTGGGCCTGCTGCGAGTCCAACTCGCGCGAGGTAACTAACAACTCGCACGAGTTCATGTTCTAGAGAGGAAATGTGTGTTGTAATTCAAGTCACTTCGCACGAGATGAGGAAGCTAAGCGCAAGATGCAATCTAGATGAGGTGCCAAAGAGTTAACTTCTCCTTGAAGTTACACCACATCGCGCGAGATGATGTTGTTGAACGCGAGGTAAGTGTGAGATGAGGTGCTAGAGAGTTAAATTGCTCTTCAAGAAAGGTGTACTCGCGCGAGATATGAAGAGATGAGCGTGAGATGAGGTTCCAAATAGCTTTTCTTCTTCACTGGAGCTCCAAGTCGTGCAAGTTGTGTTCCAACTCACAAGAGATGTCTTCCTAGGCACGTTTTTCACCTGTTTTTGGCTATTTTTCTCCCTGAAACACTTAACACATTATCAACAAGCTCTAATACAAATTATTGTGAATTAAGATCAATTTAGAGTTATTTTAAGTGGATTAAGAGCATGAAAAGAACAATTTATAATATAAAAAAATGTATAAAAATAGCTCACTTTAGTGAGTTATCATAAATCTTTACTATAAACTTTTTCATTAAACCAAGGTAAGATATGTAGGGAAGAACTTCAATAACTTCTCCTGATATGACAGCTATGATCAGATATGTAGGGAAGAACTCCATTAATGTTGTTCAATATGTACAAGGGTGCTTGCTCCAATTCTTTTTTATTAACTCAAATAATATTTTTGGATCAGTTACCACAACCGTCACTTCTTCCATCATGGAGAAATTTAGGAATCCTTATAGAATTAGACCTCGACAAGTAATCTGTATAGAACTCAATAGCTTCTTCTACAATGTATCTTTCAACAATAGAGGCTTTAAGGCGATATTGATTCTTCACATTACCTTTCAATATCTTCATGTAGCGCTCAATCAGATACATCCACCTCAAGAAAACAAGGCCACATAACTTTATCTCGCAAACCAGATGCACAATCAAGTGAACCATGATGTCAAAGAATGCAGGAGGGAAAACATTTCCAACTGGCACAAAATGATGATAGATTCATGTTCAAATGACTTTAGAGAAAATATCATTAAACAGGAGACATAAGCGAGTTATAACAATTCAAACATCATAAGAAGATATATTACGAATGACCACAAGTAATAATTGTTGCGTCAAGACATGACAATCATGGACTTTAAACCAAAAAGTTTCAAATCTTGCATTGACATAAGGGTATGAAAATTGGAAAAGTATCCTTGTGGCACTTTTACACCCTGTAAAAACTCATAAAAAATTTTCTTCTCCTTTCTTGATAAAGTGTGACAAGTTAAAGACAAATAAGTGTGTTTCCTTATGGATTGAGGATGTAACTCTGTGTGTATAGCCATCTCAACTAGGTCTTGACGATATTTGACTCCATCTTTTGTCTTGCCTTTAATATTAAGTAATGTACCAACAACACTCTCACAAACATTTTTCTTCCCATGCATCACATCTATACAGTGTCTAACATCTAATTTTGACCAGTAAGGAAGATCAAAAAATACCGATCACTTCTTCCATAGATTGTTTGCAGTGTTTTTCTTCTGCTTCTTCCCAAATGCATTGTTAATGCTCTTCAATCAGTCGTAAAGTTGTTCACCTGCTTGTGGACCAGATGCAAGTTCATGTTCTTGACAACCATTGAATACCGCTTTTAATTTACGATATAGGTGACTGTGAGGGAGAAACTTGCGATGTCTAGTGTAAATTGTTTTTTGCCCATGTTTAAGTTGTGTAAAACTTGTGTTTTTCATCATATATTAGGTATGTATAATGTCCCTTCACATTAATTATATCCACTCAAGTTACTATACACAGGAAAGTCATTAATTATACAAAACAACATTCCATGCAACATAAAATTGTTTTACCTGTGAGCATCAAACGCATCAACGCTAATCTCTCATAAAAACTTTAAATCATCAATCAAGGGTGCAAGATACACATCTATGTCATTCCCTGATTGTTTTGTTCCTGATATCAATAGACAACATTACATAATTTCTCTTATACATAACCATGGAGGGAGATTATAAATAACTAGCATTACTGACCACAAACTGTGATTAGTACTCGTGTTTCCATAAGGGTTCATTGCATCTGTAGTAAGCCTAAATCTCAAGTTCATTCGCTCACATGCAAAATATGGATACAAATCATCAATTTTCTTCCACTTTGAAGAATCAGCAACATGACGAAGTTGTCCATCACATTTTCTACCATCTCTATGCCATGTCAATTGACAAACAATCGCTTCAACCTTGGAATAATTGGTAAGTACTATAACACCTTAGCAGGGGGTCCGTGTTTAGAGTTATCTTCATTATTACTCTCATCATCTTTCTTTTTGTAGCGTGAAACCCCACATTTAGGACACAATTTAATGTTGTGTAGTCATTTCTAATTAATATACAATCATTAGGGAAAATATGTATCTTCTTGTACTTCATACCCACTGGACATAAAATTATTTTTGCTTCATAATTACGAGAAGATAACGTGTTTCCTTCTGGAAGCATCTCCTCCAACTACTACAACAATTTAGTGAAATTTTTACCTGTCCATCCATTTCTCGCCTTGACATTCAATAATCTTAAGACTACTAACAATCGAGTAAAATTAGTGCATTCTAGATATAATGGTTGTTTTAAATCACTCTTCAAAGACTCATATACATGTGGCTTCTGAGAATCTTCTTGGAGGTGACAAACCCTTTCATCCAATCGATCATCAAATCCAACATCTTCTTCATCAACTGTGACTGAGTTGGTGGATTGTTCAATATTTCTCCATGTCATGTTCATAATGTGTAAGTTGTACAAATCTCATACATGATAAGGTACTAATATATGTCATTGGTGTGTTGTTTGATATAATTCAAACAATGAACACATGGACAAAAATATTTTTCATTCACATGTAATTGAGCAAATCTTAGGAATTCCTTAACTTCATTATTTTACTCTCCACTAATCGCACTTTTATTCATCCAACTTCAATCCATAATTTATGAACTCCTGGATTAAAAATTCAATAAACCAATTAAGATGACAACGTCAACAATCCGAAACTAGCATTATTAGGATAGTGAAATTCTCTACGTTAACAATTTTAACTAAAATCCAACTTCGATCCATAATTTATGAACTCCTGGATTAAAAATTCAATAAACCAATTAAGATGACAACGTCAACAATCCAAAACTAGCATTACTATTAGGATAGTAAAATTCTCTAAGTTAACAATTTTAACTAAAATTAGACAAAGTGTCCCTTATAATTTGGATACTTCCAAAAAAAAAACATATATTCAATTCAATTAAGTACAATCTAGAATTATGTGATCAATATATTCCGTAACAAAATTTCAATCTATTTCAATTATTCAACCAACATAACACAATAAACACCTAAGATCATTGTCAGATATATAAACAACATAATAATCCCTAACAAGAAGGTAATTTCACAAATGAAGAAGAAGAATTCTCATGGAATTAAAGATGTTAAATGACAATAGATATGTTAGAAAGGAACATGCATGATAGATCTTTCTAACATTATTTCCCATCTATCCAAATAACACCAATTGAAAAATTTAATATCATAAATTTATTTAATCAATTATATATTCAGACTTTTAATGAGAATGAACAAAGTCTCCACCTTAATTTGGATATTTCAAAAAAAGAAAAAATATACTCAATTACCAAAATTATTTCTCATTTATTCAAACAATACCAATTACCAAAGTTAATGTCATAAAGTTATTTAACCAATTTCATATTATCAATTTTAACTAAATTAGGTAAATTCTTCCCTAAAATGTGAATATTTCTCAAAAACAAATAGAATCAAAACTAATCCAATACAATCAAAATATAATTTTACACAATGTGTCAAGATATAGAATACGTGGTTAGAATTTTCCAATATTCATCCACTGTCTGCTTACCTACACATACTTTTTATCAATTCATGAATATCTAACCTTTAAGCAAGGTGATACTTAGCTGAGGTGTTACGTTTCCTTTAAGTTTCTTTTAAAAGAAATATCAGTCTTCAGCGATTTCCCCCTCAAAAAAGAAAAAAATAAAATTAAAAATAATAATGTATATCTAAATGTGCAACTGCAATTAAGAGTGGCCTCTTACTTAATTTGTAAAGCCATGTTCAATCTACATGCACCAAATATTTGTAAAACACAAACCAAACAATGCAAACTTTATATGCCCATTATACACTAGGAAATCATCTTCTCATAAATTAGTTGACTAATTTCGTCAATTAATAGTAAGATTTATAACTTGATAATTATTCGGTAGACGAATATGTATTCTATAGTATATATTTGCGTTGACACGTATATGTACGGTGCTTCAACAAGTAAGAAAGAGTTACCTAGTAAATACGTATTTTCATAGATTGATTTGTTTGAGATGCAAAACCTTTAATAAAATTATTTGTTTCAAAAAATACTTAACCAAACATGACGATACCATGTGAACACGCATGATTTTTCTTTGTAGACAGTACTGCTTTCTCTAAGTGAGAAGAAAATTTAAATTATAATATAAAAATATTTTTAGTGTACAACTTTTTGAAAAAAATAATATTTTTATAAATGGAGATAGAGATAATAGAAATTAAGATTTATAAATTTAAAAAGAGAAGATAAATTAATATAGTTGAGAGAGAGAAAATTTGTGAGTTGTTAGAGTGGTGTGTCTAGAAGAAGATAAACCGCTGAGACGACTAGGAGAACAGAAAATTGGTTTTGACTTGAAATTTTTGAGTGAAGGCATTAAAAAAGAAACAAGTATTGAACATATGGGTAACAACGACCTTTATAAAACATTATTTGCTTTAAAAAATACTTTAGCAAACATGACGATACCATGTGAACATGAATTATTTTTCTGTGTGAACAGTACAACTTTGTCTGAGAAGAAAATTCAAATTAATCACATGACGAATGTTGATGATGTAATGTATCCTTATATTATAAATAAATCAATTATATATACAGTTACAAGGGTGAAATTCCCATTTTCTCCTTTCTTTCAATTTGATTTCTAGATATTTTCTATTTTTATTTAAGATGAATGCACCCGACAGACTACTGCCACAACAAGCAAGTTTTCTCTCAACCATCTTAAATTATATATATATATATATTTTTTTATATGTGTATATACTGTCTATCACTTTCATTATATCATTCTTATCTATATTTATTAAAAAATTAATATATTTTTTGAAAAACTTGTGCACTAAAAATATTTTTTATATTTTAATTTAAATAGTCATTGATAATTTAAGATATAAAAAATAATTTTACATTATATTTATTTATTATGATTTTTAATTATATTAAATTTCTATACTAAAATATTATTTTTGAAATAACATATAATAAATATATTTTTGTTCCTATAAAATAAGTGACTTTTGGTTTTGATCCTTGTACTTTTCATTTGCTTTTCATCTTTTAAAAAGTTAAATTTACTATTTTTATTTCATATAATGAGTATTTAAATTTTGATTTTAAATTTTATAAAATATTTTCTTTTATTTTTTTGTTTCTAGAATACAAAATCACTATTTTTTTCCTTAATATTCATTATAAAATAGATAAATGACATTTATTTCCGGAATGTTAAAAAAAATTCAGAAAAGGAAAAGACAATGAACTGTTCGTTGTTTTGTCTAATTCTCTCTATAGAATATAGGAGGCTGTGATTCTTTAGGCTTTTCCTTTTTGTTATGTTCATTTGTTCAGAACCGTTAAATTATGTTATTTGTTTTTGGGAAAATTGGAGTTTTGCCGTAAAGATTTTATGATTTTAGGATGAGTTTAAAATATATTAAAGCTAAGGTTGTTTTTAATAAAGTCGTTTTAAGTATTTCACAATTTCGGTTGTACAATGGAAGTAGAAATTCTGCCTTACGTCGATTATTAAAATCTGATTATTAAAAACTGACGTAAAAAGTAATTATATATATATATATAATATTTTCCATGTTATCATATATATAAAAGAAAAATATTATTAAAAATGTTTATTTATAAATTCTTATTAAATTATTTTAAAATGATAGATTAAAAATAATAATAATTAAGATTTTGTTTTAAATTTTTTGTTGTTTTGAGTTTTAGTTATTTTAACAAAAAATTATTAATTTTAATTTTTTATTTATTTTGTCAATATTTTTATTCTCTATTATTAAATTAAAATAGTTAAATATTGATGTAATTAAAAAAAATTATGTGACATATTTATATTAACTTTAGCATAAAACACTTTTTAAATCAGTTAATTTAACATAAAAGGTTTTTTCTTAACAAATTCCTCTGTAATATTTTTTTCATCAGATTTTTTAAGAACCGAAGTGATATTTTAGAAAACAATCTTCTTAAACACTATGACTTGACCCAATATGAATGGAGTGGTCTGTCATTCCAATCGACTCTAATAAAATTACTAATATATATGATGACTTCACTTTTGTAAAGTCATTTACCAACTCAATAATTTTACGTTATTTATAATTGAGTCCATGTCAATAAAAAGTTAAGAAATAGTCAATGTTACATTTCCCCAAATTTTGAGCTAACCATGTCTAACATGCTGTTTGATGTGCAAGTGTGTCAATGGTCATTTTCTATGAATAAAAAAGTTAAAATATTAATTACACGACACGAGGCATTCCCATTGTCCCATATTATAATGATTAAAAATATGGTTTAAAGACCATAGGTTGAGTTGTACTTCACCAAACAACGAGATTTGTTTCCTTCTATTCACACTCAACATGTGTCAGTACGTGTCCACCAATCCAATATATATATTGAAAAAAATAAGAAAATTATGTGAGTTATCTTAAATTAAGAGTATTTGAAAATAGACCGTATTACATTATTTCTTTCAACAAAACACGTGTTTCTTTGAAGACACAAGTTTTGACCGCATGCATGCCGTTTAATATTTGAAGATTCCCATGCTTTATTTTGCTTATTAGATTATAATTGTTTTATAGACATTGTTTCGTTCATTAATTTCTCACTTACTCGGTCACCCCATTTGTACTCTTAAGAATATTACAACAGAAGGATAAATTTTATAAAAAAATGAATAAATCCCATCCGTTGTTCGTCTTATAGGTGGAGAAAAATATCATGACTGAGAAGAAGTTACAAATATTATTAACTACCCTCAATCCTGAGTTTTACTATACATATTGATTTGTCCTGCATAATTGTCTTGATTAGGTTTTGTAAGATGAGGAATTTTTTAATTTCCAAGGGAAAAAAATGAGGATAAAACCCGGTATTGAGGGATGTAATAGGATCACATGCATGCATCCTTGTCAATTAAAGTTATTAGTTTAATATTATATATATATATATATATATATATATATATATATATATATAAATTATAAGATTATATTTTTTTTTATTTTAAATATATTAATTAATTATATTTTAAAAAAGTGTTAGTCACGTATATTACACAATTTCCATATAATCTCAGTCATCTTTATCTTCACGTTTTAACATTGTCTTTGTCTTGTGTCTCAGCGTTGTCTATCCCTGTTTTATTATTTTTGAGTCCGCACAAGAATGTAAAGAGTATTCCCCCCGCCGGCGAAAACTATATAGACTAGATTTACAAGTTTTAGGGATTAAAACATTTCTTTTATTATTTTAAAAAATAATTTATCAATTCATCATTTTGTTTTTTTTTCTTCTCTATTTTATTTTCAAATTTCTTAATCCTAATCTTGAATACTAATAAATAATTGGACAATAAAATTTTATTTTACTATTTTATAATTGATAATCTTTCTAATTTTGTGTCCAACAAAAATATTTTTCCTACAACCATAAAAAAATGTTTTTCTAATTTTATTATCAGGACCGGCCTCCTTCATGTTATCTTCCAGTCAAGTATGTCAACTCAAAACCAATTTTCTGTTCTCCTAGTCATATTAGCTGTTTGTCCAAGTTAGAAGATAATTTAAAGTAATCACATGACGAATATTTATGATGAAATATCCTAATGTTATAAATCAAAATAGAAAAAATTACATTTTTTTTCGTTCTTTTAATTTGATAAACATCATATCATTCAATCTACTAAAGCCGCGTATGAGGGAGGGAACATGTGATCATCTAAAATTTGATAAAACATTTTTCGTAAGATAGGTTCTGTCATGAAGATAAATCAATCTCATACGCGTTTGTAGAATATTTTGCATGTGTATAAAATTAGGTTATTCATGACATTTGATAATTTAATCAGGGAAAAATTGACTTTAATTTTTACGTCCTTTCCTTTCATGGTCTTCTTCTCTTTCCCAAGTTTCGTGTAAACACAGAAGTCTATATTTTATATTATTTTATCCCATACAGAAAGAGTGCCACGAGTCTATAAAAGGAAGTGAACAACATAGGAAGTGGCAACAACCCTTTAGTGTCTTGCTACCTATTTTTCTATTGTGCTACTTAATTCATAAGCTAGGTAACTCTTAGATCCTCTCTCTCTCCCAACTACTTTCACTTAGTGTTTCTTCTCCCCTTATATGTTATAATGCTACCTCACATAACTATATATTACACATAGAATGAATGAAAATTATGTGTGAATATATTTGGTGTGTGCGTGTATACTTTAGATTTGTGAAAATCATGCATGCATGCTTCTCCTGTCAAAGGCAAAACGAAAATATTTCTTGACTTTTACTCCATGTAATTATAACAAAAGCATCAAAGATCCTATATGCGGCTCTAACTAATACTTACACTTGTTTTTTCTTGTATCAGACATGGACACTGTAGCAATTACAACACTGCTTTTGGTGTTAGCATGCACCATAATCATACATGCCCTTCGTGCAAGAACCAAAAAATCAAACAACAATCTTCCACCAGGACCTTCCCTTATGAGCATAATAAGAAACTCTCATGCACTCTACAAAAAGCCACAACAAACATTTGCCGAATTCGCCAAAACCTATGGCCCAGTGATGCGTTTCAAAATAGGCTCATCAACCACAATAATAATCTCTTCAACAGAAGCCACAAAAGAGATTCTCCAAACCCATGACACATTATTTTCAGACAGAACAAACCCTGACATCACCACAGCCTACAATCACAACCATTTCAGCTTAGTTTTTCTGCCAGTCTCACCCCTTTGGACAGAACTCAGAAAAATTTGCCATGGAAACTTGTTTTCCGTTAAGACACTCGACGCCAGCCAAGATTTAAGGCGCAAGAAACTGCAGGAACTACTCAATGACATTCACAACCGAAGCCTCAATAATGAAGTGGTAGATGTTGGAAGAGCAGCCTTCATGGCTTGCATTAACTTTTTGTCTTACACTTTTGTGTCACAGGATTTTGTTCCCTCGGTTGGAGATGGTGAGTACAAACATATAGTGGGGACTCTGTTGAAAGCAACAGGGACACCCAATTTGGTGGATTATTTTCCCATGTTGAGAATGTTTGATCCTCAGGGAATTCGAAGACACACTAGTAATTACATTGATAAGTTGTTTGCCGTGTTGGACCCCTTGATTGATGAAAGGATGAAGATGAGAAAAGAGAAAGGGTATGTTACAAAACATGATATGTTGGATATCTTGCTTCAGATTTCTGAAGTGAGTAGTGACAAGATACATAAGAAGCAGATCAAGCATTTGTTCTTGGTATGTATAGATTCTTGTGTGTCTCTTAATTTGTTCAATAATTTTTTAGCACACCCCCACACTTTCTAGATATTGAAAGCATGTGATACTGACCCATCTCCATATAATTAATACATTATTTCACAACATAATAATTTATCAACAAATACACATCTGTACATTGAGTCTCCATGTATGAATGTCCTAATTGGATAACTTTCACAATAAATGCTAATGATGGTAATCAATTTGCAATAGGATCTACTGGTGGCGGGGACAGATACAACAGCATATGGACTAGAAAGGGCAATGAGTGAATTAATGCACAATCCAGAAGCCATGTCAAAAGCGAAGAAAGAGTTAGCAGAAACAATAGGAATAGGCAATCCCGTTGAAGAATCAGATATAGGAAGACTTCCATATTTACAAGCAGTGATAAAAGAGAGCCTACGCATGCATCCACCGGCACCACTTTTGCTTCCACGTAGAGCCAAAGTAGACGTGGAAGTTTGTGGGTACAGTGTCCCACAGGGTGCTCAAATTCTTATCAATGAGTGGGCAATTGGTAGAAACCCACATGTATGGGATGATGCACATGTTTTCTCTCCAGAGAGATTCTTGGATTCTGACATTGATGTCAAGGGTCGACATTTTAAGCTCACTCCTTTTGGGAGTGGGAGACGTATATGTCCTGGCTCTCCTCTTGCTGTGAGAATGTTGCATCTCATGTTGGGATCTTTGATCAACACATTTGACTGGAAACTTGACAACAACATGGATCCAAAGGATATGGACTTGGATCAATCCCTCATGGCTATTCCCACTATCATAACAAGTCATTAAGGGACATAATTATTCATATCGAAGTGATTTAAGATCTTGCAATAATTTCTCTTTCATGGGTTCTTTACCTAATTTGCTATGTAATCCGTATAATAAAATGGTAGCTAGCTATCAAAATAAATGATTATTTGTGCATTCTGTGTAATCCACACTGAGTTTGATCCTTCCTTTTAACGTTTGGTGTTTTGGTTAGATGAGCCAAAATCTAAGACGATATATAAGCAGGGTTGTGTAATTTTGTACTAGCTCTGGCTTAAGTGGGATATAAAATATACACACAATCCTAGGGCAAAGTTTCAGTTTTGCATGAATTTATTGAACAAACTAGTTCAAATTGAGTATCTGCATCAAACTTTAATGTATGTTGTGACATATTTATTTGTTATAAATAACTTTACGATTCCAACAAAAATCAACATCTGATGACCTCAATGTTTTAAAGAGGCAATGATAGAAATGTGGTTGCAGATGCTTATACTAAGGTGTTTTTATGTTGACTTTAATTAGTATCATTAAATTTATTTGGATGATCCACGTAATGTCCCGCGTTAGAAAAAAAAAAATAAAAAATCATATAAGCTTATAAACACATAAAAATAACTTCATTAATAAGAGATTTTTTGAAAGAAATTCAAGAGGGTTTAGACGCTAAGTTAACAATATCTTACTATTATGGTCTCTTCACATTTCATGTCTACCAAATGTTTTTTTATTTTTTATTATGATAGTTGAGCCTTGGATAGTTTCTTCACATTTTATATCTACCAAATGTTTTTCTATTTTTTATTATGATAGTTGAGCCTTGGATATTGTGATAGTTGAGTCCTAGATAGTTCACTTCTACTTCTTTCTCTCAAACTTTATCTCTATACTCATTTCTCTCTCTTCACATTCACATTTTATAACAGAAAAACTTGTATGTTTGTAACAATCCAAAACTTGTATGTGTATAGGCAACATTTATATGCTTTGAAATAAAACATACGATCTTTGTTATTAAACATAGTGTGTATGCTATTAAAGATAGTATTCCATACGTTGGTGGAGTACATACACAGCATTAGTTAGTCCATTTATGGTGAATCTGATAAACCCTGTGTTTCGATGGGTCAAATTTTAGGGAGTAATTTTATTTATTACGTGAATTTGAATTATTATCTTGAATTTGAATTATTATCTTTTTAATTGACTTCTTTAGATAAAATATTTAAGAGAATTTGAAATTATGTCATTTTAGAGAGGAAATTCAATAGTATAAAATTGAAAAATTTAAAATTATACTTAAAATATAAGAATTTCAATTCTCTTCTTTTTTCTCGCAATTCCTCTGCTACTCCTGCACTGTTTTACTTTTTATTTCAATGATTAATATTTATTTTTATCTAATATTGAAAATTTAATTTTTAAATAAATATTTAAGAATGAAAATTTGAATTTCTTGAAAATTGAATTACTTTATTCAAACAAGGAAATTAAAATATTAAAAAAAATTAAAATGATTCATCCAAACAAAATAAATATTAAATGAAAGAAATTTAAATCAAAACAACTAAAATGCTGGATATTTAAATTTTTTAGAAATTTTCAAATTCTCAGTCTAAACAAAAGGTAAGGTAAGCGAATTGTGCACATTCGGATGATAGTTTTGTTGTTGATATCTTTACACATGACAGATAAACATATTACGTTTAACAATTAAAAGTTATTTGGGTCACAAATGATGTAAAACAAGACGTTAAACTTTGAGAATACTTATTGTTGTTGGTTGTTTCTTGCTCAGTAGTTTGCCAATGATAGAGGCAGTAAATCAGTTTCCTCTGGAATTCTAACAAATTGGAGTTTACGCGGAAGATTTTTAACGACGTCCACAGTTTGAATCGTTGCTGCAGTATTAGTATATACATTTGCATTCTGTTTCTTTGTTCCCTTTTTATTGTATTTTTTCTTTTCGTTTTCTTGGTGCATTTACTTTTTATTTATTTTAACAAATTGATTTCATAGTAGTATATAACTATGTACATTCACTTATTGGTATCATGATTGTGCTATTTTTTTCCCCACATTGTTTATTTTAACGATGCTTATGTATCGATTATTAATTTTTATATTTAGTTTCTATTATATTTAAGTTATTAACCATAATAATGTAGTTTCTTATATAAGGTCATTAATATTTTTAATTGAAATTATTTTTAGCATTTCTAAAAATAAACATGTTAAAAATATTTATTATTATTAAAATAATTTTATGCAAATGGTATTACTTTTTCGTGGCACTTTTTTATTTTATAAACATAATTTTTCATTCAATAGGATAACTATTTCAAATCAAACTACAACTTTAAAGTATTTTCCAAACAATTTTTAGTTCTAAAGGAGAAATCAACAAAATCTTATACTTATTTTTTAAGCTCTTAATTTTTCTTACATTAACTTAAAAGTAACTTATCAATTTTTTTTAAAAATGATAGATTAAATGGACCCTAGCAAGACTTTACTTATAAGCTAAAATATATAAAATTTTATACACCAGGATGAACAATTTTTAATGATCTAAAAATTTAATATAAGCATTATTTCCTTTTCAATATAAAATTAATGTCTAAAAAATATTAATTTTCCTCTAAGTCTCCTTAAACAGCTTATAAGAAAAACCAAACAACATCATAATCCATTTTCTCTAAGGTTATCTATCTCTAACACATCACTCACAACATTAATTTAAAAGTAAGTAAATAAGCATTTTAGGTGTGCGAGACTTGTCTGAGTTATTTCCTTTCACGTGGGTCAAAATATAAGAATCAAAAGAGGGTATTTTGGGTTAGGTGAAAGCCTATCTATTAGGAGAAATTCCTTGCACCATAAACTGTTCGATGTAGTTTGTCAAACTCGAGTTCCCAGTTGCAACGACGTTGTCAGATTATATCTCTGGCGACATCTCGATCACCTCGATCACAAACCCACAAGGTTGAAATCCTTTGGTTGTTTAGCTTCTCTTTTCTTTTTGTTGAGGGGTTTCCCTATCCATGCATGTGGGGCTTTTGCTTTTGTTTATAAACACTTAAAGAAAGAGAACTTATGAATATGTGAGTGTTTTGGGTTTAAAGCAAAGAAGTGGGTTTGTGCTCAAACGGCAACATGGCAAGGGATGTCAATTTATACTTACCAACACAGATCTTGTTGTGATTACTCTGAATGGGTGCCTGGGCGGGGATTTTTTCCTACGGATCAAGATAATCCCAACCCGTAATGAGTTTGGGGACAGAATCAGGGTTTGCAATTTATATCCTATTTCATTAATTTAATATTGTATTGGTATATATTTTAGGTTATAAATATTAAATTATAATGATACTTTTATATTTTTATTTTGAAATATACTGATTCATATGGGAAAAATACACATTGTAACAATATTACTAGTAATAGAGTACTTGAAAACCAAAATATCTAACATGCACAGAACATTTAAAATATGAGTTTTTAAATTAAAAACCCATTTCTAAAATTGAGTGGATGCTATCATTACATTACGTTAGTGCCTCACCACTGTTGCGTTCATTTTAGTCATACCTTTATCACCATCACCTCATCGTTTCCACATATCATCGTCTTCACAAATTTCCATTTTTACGTATTATCATTTTCGATTATTATAATCTCAGTGGCTTGTTTTCGTGCATCATCATCATTATGCCCTTGTCTTTGTACATTAATGAAAAAAAAAAAAAATCAAATGGTTATCTTTAATTTATCACATTTATGTTCTTCGGAAAGAATTTCAACACTTAGTGTTTGCAATTCTAATTATAGTGGCTTCTAGTCTCAAAACAATTTCCCATTGTAACAGAGATCTAATGCACATTATGTTATTAACTCTAAATATAACTCTTTTAATAATTTATATTATAACATTATATAATTTTATAATTTATGAAAATGCCAAAATTTTAATACGGGCTAATTTACTTATAGTCTAACCTAAAAAGATTACACGTCAGCTTTGAAAATTTTATTTATTTATGTTAAATTTGAGCTTAAAAAGAGTATTATTTTTTTTTATCTATTAACCATATACAAAAATAATAGACATATAGAATGTCTATTATAATTCGAGAAATGTTTATGCTCCGAGATTGTTTGACATGTGATAGGTTTAAGATAAACATTATCATTTTGCCATTGAGACGAGTGTTTTTACATTGCGGTTACTCACACACACTTGTATGCGCAAGGGAGGGCTTAGAAACTGAGATGTGTTGCTCAGGTGCATCATGTTCCACTTGTGTGTCTTATGTGACATAAGACACTTGTACGTAGAAATTGAACCTTTTACTGACTAAATTAATTTTTTTTAATTATTTACCGGAGAAGAGCTCAAAGAGTGAAGTAGCCAATATTAAATGCCTTGTAGCTATATCAGATGGACAAATATTTGGTATATTATTATTGATAATCAAACAATCAATTATAAAATATAAAGAGAGAAATATATATGTATATGTATATTGAGTGAGTTAGTTAATTGACTGTATATTACAGTTGGTTGCGAAATAAAGTTGATATGGGGTGTATTTTAAAAAGATTTTTATAAGAGAATATTAATCTTTGACATTAAAATAACGTTAAATATAATTTTTATTTTTAATTTCTTGAGTCATTTTGATCTGGATAGTGTTAAAATGATAATATATTACAATGTGATTTTATTCTAGATAGTAACTTAAAAAATTAAGAATTATATAATAAAATTGATAATCCAGTTTATTATTTCTTTAATTTCACATAATAATATTTTAACAATGTAACAATACTTTATAAAATCAAAATCTAATATCACAGTTTAGTCTCTTTTAATCAAGAAATGAGAAGGTTAATTGTGTTTAAAATCAACATTTAAAAAATATTAACGCAACTATCTAAAAACGTGGAAGATTTGATTTATACAAACCATCCAATATTAATAGTATAATAGGAGGGAGTTATAAGATAACGGTGTGTATAACTTATTTTAAATAAGCCCTTGTTCTTATACAATTGCTAAGATATGAAGGAGAACGGTCTAGATAATTTATAGTTGTAAGGCTTTTTGACGATATATAAAGTAGGGCTTTTTGACGATATAGGGTTCTTTTTTAAAAAAAATTATGTTAATAGGTTTGTTTGAAAAGTATTTACCAGGGGGTTCTTTTTGAGTCAAAGGCGTTGGAGAGAAAAATGCCTTCAGTTGTAGGCGTTGAGAGACCAAACGCCTTTTAACTGCAACGCCTTTGAAGGCGTTGAAATTCCCAACGTCTCTTATAGGTGGCGTTGAAGAAGCCAACGCCTCCTAAGTGGGCCTTGTGGGTGGCGTTGAACAAGCTAATGCCTCCTTGTTGGGCCAATAAGGTGGCGTTGAGTATGCCAACGCCTCCCAATGGACCTAGGTAGGTGGCATTGAGCATGCTAACGCCTCCTATGAAGTGTTTGTCAGCCCAACGCCTTTGGGCCACTGGAGGATTTTGAATAGTAAACGCTTCCTATATCTGTTTATTATTCAAACGCCTTCAAAGCCTAATCACCTCCTTTCCTGTTTACACTACAAACGACTTCAAAATGTTATATATAATACCCCTCCCCCCTCCAGTATTCACAACAACCTGTAAGTTATTATTTTTAGTTTATTTCGTTTTATTTTTTATTGTGTTTGTTAATATTAATTGTTTAATATTTTTTTTTTGTTTTGCAGGAAATATTTTAAAGTTTTAATTAGAAAAAGATGACGTCAAAAATAGTCATGGTAGAATAGAAGGTGATGAAGGAATAATGTTTGAAGGGTCTCGTAAGATTTTGCAAATTGAAAGAAATATTTGTTTTAAACAATTAAAAAAATTGATTCATACTAGATTAAAGTTACATCCTAATCAAGTAATCGGATCTATTACGAGTAGATATTTTATAGACAATAAATATGCAGCATTGTCAATAGCTGATACGAGTGATGTTGAACTTATGATTGATAATTTTGAAAGTGAACACATGTGTCATATAGAAATTTGTGTTGAAGTATCTATTGCAGGTGGCTCATCTAATGTTAGTGGTTCATATGACACCAATGTTATTAGTTACTACCAGAGCAATAGTGACGATGATGATAAAGATTATGAGTTGTCACATTCATATGTCAAATCATCATCCGAGGGTGAAGATTTTGATGAAAATTTAAGTGATTCAGATGATGATGTAAGCAATGTTGGGAATTTAAGTTTAAGTGTGCCAGCTCAACCAATTTCTGTTACTCAATCTGATGCAGGTAATTTTTAATTTACTTGATTTTTTCAGTTCATCAAACATAGTTTGTGAAAAAAATTTGATTATTATGCAGGTGGAAGCGAAGATACATTTTGGCAAAATACACCTCATTACACAAATATTAATTGGGATCACCCAGATCAAGAAGAGTTGTGGGGTGTGACTGTTCCAAGCAGTTGGGAACTTGGGCAGGAACTCTATGTTGGTTTGGAGTTTGATAATAAGAAAGCTGTCCAATATGCACTAAAACATTATCTGATGAATATTCATCACACAGTGAAAGTCATGGAATCAAAGTCTAACAAATATATAGTGTGTTGTGGCAACCGTAGGGCTAACTTGCCTTGTCCATTTTATCTACGAGCAATTATATCAAAGTGGTCAAACAGATGGAAAGTAACGCAATGGGGTGGACCACACACTTATCTAAATGCAAGTTTAACCCAAGATCACATCAATCTTGATTCAGATTTAATCTGTTCATGCATTTTAGGTACAACGCTATCTTCAACCGTTGTTTTGATATGTGTTATATTCATATTTAATGAGGATATTGTTTAATAGGAATGGTTAGAGAAGATCCTTCGATCAAAATCTCATTGGTACAGGAAAGGGTTGCGAGCGTGTTTAACTACAAAATCTCGTACAAGAAGGCATGGATAGGCAAACAGAAAGCACTGACTATGATTTACGGTGATTGAGAAGAGTCTTATGCTCAACATCCAGTGTGGTTGCACTACATGCAAATGCACAATCCAAGTTCTCATTTTCAAATTTGGGGTGAAGATTTCGTTGTTGGGAACAGAACAAGTTCTGAATTTGGATAATTTCATCGTGTGTTCTGGTGTTAAAAACAATGTGTGAATGTTTTTGATTATTGTAAACCAATTATACAAGTGGATGTGACACATTTATACGAAAGATATCGAGGTACATTGTTAATTGCAACAACACAAGATGACAACGGAAGTGTATTACCGCTAGCTTTTGTTGTTGTGGAAGGAGAAACACCAATGGCTTGGTCTTGGTTTCTTTCAAAATTGCGTCTACATGTAACTGAAAAGTCAGGGATTTGTCTAATTTCTGATAGACATCGAAGCATCAAAGCAGCGGTTGATAATGAAGCTATAGGATGGAGTCAACCACAAGTTTACCATGTTTACTGCATTCGACACATTGCCTCCAACTTTAATTACAAGTTTAAGAACCACAAGCAAAAAAGCACGTTGGTAAAGTTAGGTAATATGTTTAATTTTATTTATCTTTTTGTAAATAAGTTTGAATTATTTATACGTGTTCGACTAACTTGTCCAATGTTTATGTAAATGCTACACTCCTTGCAAACATATCTTTGTAGAAATCTGGAGAAGTTTTGCGAACTAAGTTTTACTATTGCAACTTGGATTCAAGGAATTTCTAAAGAAAAATGGAGTATGCGTATGATTACCAGGGACATCGATATGGATATATGACCATTAATCTTTCTGAATGTGTTAATAAAGTCTTCAAAGGGGTTAGAAATCTTCCAATTACAGCATTGGTGAATGCGACCTACAGTCGTTGTCGTGAGTATTTTGTTGAAAGGGGTCAACGTGCCCAACAAGAGATATTGGATGGTCAGCGTTACTGTTCAAAAGTTATGACGGCTACTCGAAAAAATCAAAATGAAGTCACTTCTCATATTGTTCGTGTATATGATATTCAACAAATACGATTTGAGGTTGAAGAAGCATTTAATCCAAGAATGCCACGAGGCGAACAAAAGTGGAATGTAATACTTACTGACAAATATTGTCAATGTGGTCGTTTCACCGCTTTTCACTATCCTTGTTTGCATATCATAGCTGTTTATGGATACGTTTCACTCGACTTCAATCAATTTATTGATAATGTATATAAGAATGAGACTATTTTGTAGACGTATTCGTCTGAATGGTGGCCGTTGGGAAACGAGAACGCATTTCCACATGTTCAACAAAATTGGAAGCTGATACCAGATCCAGCAATGATTCGTGGTAAAGGTCGTCCTAAATCGACACGAATTAGGAACGAAATGGATTGGGTTGAACCATCTCAGACTAGATTCAAATGTTGATTATGTGGTCAACAAGGTCACAATAGACGCCTATGTCCTTTAAATAATCAATCACAACAATAAATAATATGTATTTGTATTATGAAATAGTTTTTATATTTATGTTCCTAAGTTATTTATTTATTGGTGGTTAATTATTTATCGACAGTTATTTATCGGGAATCATCAACAATGTTAATATAAAGTCTCAAAGGAAAACATATAATATAAATAAATATACAAAAATAAAGTATCAAAGGAACAAAAAATACAAATGATAAAATCAAGTCTAATGATCGTGATGACGACCATGTCTATGCCTAGTGCCACACTACCACTCCCTTCTACGTGCATCTCTATCTGGATTACGTCTAGGCTGAGGGGGCGATGACTGCTGACTGCCGCCTCAAAGTCAGGTCCCAAATCACCAACTAAAAGATCATCCAAATGAGGCATATCTACTGGAATGTCAAAGGGTCCACCAACAGGCGTAGCCGAAGTACCCATAGGAGTGGTCCCAAATATACTACCTATCGAGAAATGGCCTGAAGGACCAGCCCCACTCTGATCTCCATATGCTATCGAATGAACTGATGGTCTAGGATAAGTATAAGTATGAGGCATCTGTGATGGGCCCTGTGTAAACTGCTCTGGTGTGTAATAAATACCAGGCGGTTTGTCCGGCATCAGTGGCACAAGATGTGGTCTAAGCTCAACTGCAGTACGTCGCCGAGCTAACTCTGTAGTCTCAACACTACTGAACGGTATCTGCACATCCTCCACCGGCATCCTAACTGCTCCAAGTGGGGCACTGGTTGTAGGCTAAACTAACCGAAAAGCCTGACAACTAAGCATAGCCAATCTGCTAGATTTCTTAGCCATCTGGTCCCTAGTATGAACAACCCATCCCTCAATAGTAACAATGTATGCAACATTCTCAGCCAAAGCAGCCTAAAATATATAAAATATGTAAGTATATAAAAAGAAATTTGAACTTAAATAAAAATGTAAACTAAATAAGTAATAAAATAATTTACCAAAGCAGCACCCTGTGCATCCTTTGGGTCGATGTATAACTTAGACTTCTTGTGATACCATACCATATACTCATCATTATATGACATAGGTCCGTCAACTAGTATCCCATCAACCACGTATTGTAGACGATTCTCCCAGATTTGCACAACTGACTCCAACAAAGTCACCCAACTCCTGTCTTCTTTGCCTCTGAGTATCAGCTGATGTAATCTCTCTAACTGAGATGACTGTGAAGGAATGAACTGTCTCAGACCAAACTGTCTCATCATTCTATCAGGCTGGTGCCACTCAGCTATCTAAAAATAGAACATAGGCTCAATAGCACACCAAATGGCCATCCCAGCTACCTAGATAGCAGGTACTGTCTACATAACGCCTCCAGAATAAGGCTGCCATACAACCTGAAAAAATACAAGTGTTAAATATAATATAAATTTTTATTTTACTATTAAATAAGTTATTTAAAGAATTAACAAATCAAAAAATTTACCTGATCACTCGTTAATTTCTCTAGCTTATGTCGGTATACATCAACACTAATGTCATATGTAATCTCATTTTCGTGAGCAAGCCACCTACATCAAACAATTATTAACAAATAAATAATCAGATCTAACAAATAAATTATGTAAATAAATAAATTTCTAAATAAATTCCATTCCTAATAAAATTCCTAAATAAAATTCCTAATATAAACAATAAACAATAAACAATAATTTCAAATTAAATTGCTAACTAAACAATAATTCCTAATTAAATTTCTAAGTAAACAATAATTCCTAATTAAATTGCTAACTAAACAATAATTCCTAATTAAATTTTTAATTAAACAATAATTCCTAATTAACTTCCTAACTAATCAATAATTCCTAATTAATTTTCTAATTAAAAAATAATTCCTAATTAAATTTCTAAGTAAACAATAATTCCTAATTAAATTGCTAACTAAACAATAATTCCTAATTAATTTGCTAATTAAACAATAATTCCTAATTAAATTTCTAAGTAAACAATAATTCCTAATTAAATTGCTAACTAAACAATAATTCCTAATTAAATTTCTAATTAAACAATAATTCCTAATTAACTTCCTAACTAAATAATTTCTAATTAAATTGCTAATTAAACAATAAATCCTAATTAAATTTTTAAGTAAACAATAATTCCTAATTATCATAAATTAAACCAACAATAATAAACTAATATTAAATTACACACCGATGTCCAACAGGTGTCTGCGGTAATGGGGGAGCAAAGACGCTAGGGGCTATGCAGGTAAATCTCTCCCATGCCCAGACCTGTACAATATAAACCATGCCCCAATCGAAACAGCGTCAAGACTGCACTACCCACGCATAAGTGCCAGTCACCCTAAGATCTATCAAAAACTGTAACCACCTCAGTGACACCTGACACGCACTCTTATCCACAAACATCACTCCGCCGAGGAGTCTCAAAATCTTTGAGCGTGCATATCTACTAAGTGTCTCCTCATCCCCAAGAAAAGGGGTGATGTCACTAAACATCTGATTTAGCCAACTTAACTTCACACTCCCGCCTTTCATGTCTGTAGGTGTGGGCCTGACACCCAACAGAGCCTCACACAAGTCCAGCCGATCACCCCGGGTATTACCAATCAGTGGTCTACCGTCTACACGCAAATCAACTAATACCCCCACATCCTTCATCGTGATGGTGACCTCTCTACACATCATGTAAAAAGTATGTGTCTCTGGCCTCCATCTCTCAACAAATGCATTGAGCAGTCCTGGGTGAACTCTCATGTATGCAAGTTTGGTGACCCAATAAAAACCTGTTTCGTCCAAAATATTCACAATAGGCTCCGGAATAACCTGTTCCCCTAAGTCTCTGTTGTAGTTTTCTAATCTCACTGGTGTTCCACACATGCTTAGATATATGTTGCTCTTGTAGCCACAAAACATCATTTTCAGTGGGCCCTGACTCAATTTCTATTCCTCTACTAGAAGAAGAAGCCATTTAATCGGTTTAAAATACTGATTTGGTGTAAAAAATGCAAAAAAACTCTTGAAGGCCGACAATGGGGGACCACAAGCATAAACAAATGCTTCTGTCGCGGGGAGGGGGAAGAAGATGGTGTGGTCCGGGGGAAGGCTTTGGAGGTTTCAACGCCTCCAAGTGTGGCGTTGCAAGTCAGAACGCCTCCAAAGGTGGCGTTAAGGTGCAGAACGCCTCCTTTGGGTGGCCAATCAGCACTGGCCACGTGTTGAGGACTGAGGGAGGCGTTTTCTCCTTAAATGCCACCTTTTGATTTCAAATCCGGGCAATCAACTTCGGCCACATGTTGAGACGTTTACATCCAAAACGCTTCCTTTTAAATTTCAAAAGTTCCCCAATCAGCTTGTGCCACGTGTTGAGCACTGAGGGAGGCATTTTCGTCCAAAACGCATCCTTTGAGACTTACCTTGGTTTAATGAAAAAGTTTATAGTAGAGATTTATGATAACTCACTAAAGTGAGCTATTTTTATACATTTTTTTTATATTATAAATTGTTCTTTTCATGCTCTTAATCCACCTAAAATAACTCTAAATTGATCTTAATTCACAATAATTTGTATTAGAGCTTGTTGATAATGTGTTAAGTGTTTCAGGGAGAAAAATAGCCAAAAACAGGTGAAAAACGTGCCTAGGAAGACATCTCTTGTGAGTTGGAACACAACTTGCACGACTTGGAGCTCCAGTGAAGAAGAAAAGCTATTTGGAACCTCATCTCACGCTCATCTCTTCATATCTCGCGCGAGTACACCTTTCTTGAAGAGCAATTTAACTCTCTAGCACCTCATCTCACACTTACCTCGCGTTCAACAACATCATCTCGCGCGATGTGGTGTAACTTCAAGGAGAAGTTAACTCTTTGGCACCTCATCTAGATTGCATCTTGCGCTTAGCTTCCTCATCTCGTGCGAAGTGACTTAAATTACAACATACATTTCCTCTCTAGAACATGAACTCGTGCGAGTTGTTAGTTACCTCGCGCGAGTTGGACTCCCAGCAAGCCCAAGTCCAAAGTTTTAAAAGGGTATAAATACTTATCAATTCAAATTCGGAGGAGTTCGCTCCGAGTTTGAAACCCTAATTCTCAGGCTCCCGACGGCTAAACCTAGACGGCAGCTGCACTTCGGCTGAGGGCTCTTCCAGTTCATAGACGGTGACAGAACTCAACCATAAGGAAGAGGAGAAGGAGATTCTAGATTTCACTATGTATTCTCTTTCAATTATTACTTATGTTGTTTTCTTTTCCATTATGAACTAACCTCCTTTGATTGGGAGAACGATGTAACCCTAATTATCCCCGTTATATGATTCTCGACGTTACTCAGTATATGTTTAGGTGTTTGTTCTTCGTTCTTAATGCTATTTATCAATTGACGCCTAATAAATTGATAAGTTAATCTAGGGACGCTATGAAAAAGTAAACGCCTAGTGAAAATTGAAGAATTAAACCATTATTATGCTAGGATCCTAGAGATGTGAGTAGGTAGTAATGCGAACTAAACCTAAGTTTGCCCCTGGATTCATAGAACTAGATCCCTAATTAATTTGGTATTAATCTGGTTAACATAGGAGGCGTGAGTGATCCTGAGAGGGACGGTCACGAGGGTAGGAATCCGATCCGACCATGATTATACCTAAATAACATAAGAGGAAAATATAAAGGGGGATTAGTGGTGAAATCGGGATCCCAATCATTCTATTTTCTTAATCTTAAATTCTTTTTAATTGCTTTCTGCTTTTTTATAATTAATCTTTAAATTAAGAACTAATATGTTCTCATCCCCTCTTGGGAAATTAATAAAATAAAATAAATAAAAATATAGCTTTCGAGTTGCTTGTCCTCGTGGGATCGACAACTCCGTTTTTTTATAAATACTTATTAATTGATGATTGTGATATACTTGTCATAGCAAGGGATGCACTTGGTGTAATTACCACCGTGTTCGCGTATCAATTCAAACTTTAGAAACATTATTGAGATTAGCTTGTGGGCCTAGCAATGTCATTAGTTACTATACACATGATATTAACAAATGTTGTTTCTCTACCAAGACACATGATGACAAAAGTAGGGTTCAAAACAGCGGAGCCACATTACAAGCTAAGTATGGTCAGTTTTCTAGTTACAAAGACAAAAATTCAGTTAAGGCATCTATGAGTTACTTCGAAGTAATTGAAGATATATGGGAAATTGATTATGTTACATTTAGAGTACTTGTGTTCAAGTGAAAATAGGTTGAAGGTAACAACGGTGTGCAAATAGATGCTTTGGGATTTACTTTGATTGATTTGAAGAAGGTGGGATATAAAGATGAACCGTTCATTATGGGATATCAAGCAAGACAAATGTTCTATGTTATTGACCCTTGTTATGAAAAATGGTCTGTGATTCTTAATTCAACGAGCATGCATGGTCACTTGAAGATCCATGTAATGATATTTGTCAAACACTTCCGACCGTTGAAGACAATGTAGTGGATGATGTACATGCCATTCGAGCTGATCATGATGAAGGGATATGAGAAAACTTGCAAATTTAATTTATTTAATAAGTATGTATGTTGCAATTATGCATTTACTTTTACATTTTATTTACTTGTATGTATCATGGTTTTGCAATTTAATATAAAATTTTCTTTAAATTGTATCATGGTTTTTTTTTAATTACTTTATTTATGTCTGATTTTTCTCCTTTCAATAGATATGTCTGATACATCAAAGTCTATTGGTGGAAGAGGTTCTAGATCTGTGACTCGACTACCTCACATTACATCGGGACGCATCACAAAGGGGAGACTCGTGTAGATATAGATCCTTATTCAGGCAAGGTGAAAGGATCAAATGTTGCCCAGTTTTAAAGTTATTTAAGACTCGTTTCTAGGATGCATGTGTCCATCACCATCCCCAGTTGGGATAATGTTGGGTCGGTAGAGAACGTTGAGGCACAACAAATTACAAATAGCCATATGTTATCATAAAAGATACTCAATTTGAATAATGACTTCATTTGATTTAAACATAAAGGAAATTTGATTAATAACTTGTGTTGTTAACATGATTTACATGAATCGCTAGTTGAGTAGACTAGTCAGGGTTCATTTATTTCCTATGTATGTCAGGATATTTTAACTACAGCCATAGGAAAACCTAAACACCTTGGTCGCATTCGTGTTGCTGGAGTCAGGGTGCGTATTCATGATTATTTTGGTTCACAATCACGAAGAACCAACAATTTCAATATGCCTCAGGAGACCTTTGACGAGTTGCAAAAACAAATGTGTGACCGAATTCGACAAGAGTTGTTCAAAGAGTTTTAAGATAACATGGATAAGAGACTTGAAGAGAGGCTTAAGGAGAGGCTTGAAGAAAGGATGCAAGAAAGGTTGAAATTCATGCAGCAAATGTCTCTAGTACATGAGATAGTTCAAGTTAGAAGTAAAGTGAGTTGTACTGTGTTAGGGTGGTGGTAGAAGATGTCATTGACCCTAATGTCGCAATGTTCGTGTACTTGATATAGATGCTCGATTTTTTAGGCAAGCAATTGACATCTTCATTGCATGGCCTCGAAATTTGATGAAGACTACATCATCACATAATAAGGTAAAATTTGGTTAATTCAATTATATATATTATTAACTTTAATATTAAATGCTACAAAATGTGACTTTGAATGTGTAGGAGCACATTAATGAAGGAAAACAAGTGATGGACGTTCTAAAGCTTACAACTGTTGTTGTTGTTGTTCTTCTGCTGCTGCTGCTGATGATGATGATGATGATGATGCAGAACAAAATCTCCCGGTTGAGCTACTCAACATATCATCATCATTGATTCGTACACCTATACAAATACCTTTCATAAAAGAGGTATTTGGTGTTGATAACCAAGAAATGCCCATGTACTTATCATTATCTGATGTTCTAGGGATAAGTTGGGGAATACCATGCTAAACATCTCCATCATACAATTATGGCAAAGGTAAGTACATTTAATAACTAATTTAATTTACTAAAAACTAGTTATTTAAGCACCTAATTATGTTTTTACCTAATATAGTTACTTGCATGAGTTGAGCATCAACTAAGGCATGTCGCATGTATTTGGCTTTCTCGATCCCCAATCAATACAAAAAGTTGGTAATAACAAAGGCTTAGTTTAACAATATATGCAAACATGGATGAGTGAATCAAGAAAGCAAATATTTTTTACTCCATGCATATCTGGGTTAGTTGATTAATGATTTTATGTTATTTTCAATTCCATTTCATTAATGACTATGTTAGTAATTAATTTTCCAATTACAGATCTCATTGGCAGTTTATAGTCCTTATTCCTAAGGACTATACAATTGTTTGGTTTTACTCATTACACTATAAACCATTGTTAACATGAGACACTTATTAAATAAGTAACTTTATAATACTTTTAGATATATTGTATATTACTTATACATATGTATTAATGGTATAATAATAAGTAATTTAATTAGGGTCACTACTGCACAAATATGTTGAATGGAATGGGTAATCAAGGAAGGAATATCGACATTATCATTCCTAAGGTATAATGCATCATAATTAATTTACATATAGTTTATCATGTGATCTAACTATGTATCTTATCAATGTAGAGTAATAAATAATTTGACTCATTTGAATGTGGTTATTATGTTATGTATTGGATGAATGCCATTATTATTGTGAATATTAGGGAATCTTGTGTTGAGGTAATATCTTTATAAGTATATTTTTATATAATTATTATACATAAGAAGGTATTTAAAACACAAATAATAAATATTAATGTTTTTTACATGTATCAGATGTTCGAAGACACTTACTCATTAGTAACTAAGGATACTGAGATTATTCGAAAAGAATGGACAACATATCTAGTTCGACTAAAGAGAGGTTCATAATACTACGCCTTTATATAAAGAGGTACGCAAAACCTTGTAGTTGTTTTATGAAAACTTTTATTTTATGAATAAAAGGTTACGTTAATATGTTCAAGTTAAGATAAAATAAGTACTTCAATTGATTATGTTCAAGTTAGGACGTGTTATTAGATTTTTATAGATTTAAATTCTATTGTAATGTGTATTTATTGAATTAATTTAGGTTGTATTTAATTGATTTTTAAGAGATTTGATTTTGTGAATGAACTAAATTACTGGGAAAATTTTAACAATTTTTCTTAAAATTATTGTTTCAACTTATCTTTAAACAATATTATGTTTGACATTAATTTGTTTCATCTTTAGGTAACAATATTAATTCTGAAGTTAACGTGGTAGGAATGGATGATGACACTGCTTAATTTAATTGCTTTTGAATTGTCACGTAATCTATACAAATTAATGTTGCTTTTCTAATTACCAGGGAATAACTAATCGTTGTTAACAGTTGATACTTGTTCTTGACTGTTTATTTCACTGCAAGTAGTTTTAGTAATTAAATGACTTCTCTTTTGTTGATATTTTTTTTTTTTTTTTGAGAGTTGGATATCTTATACCAGGTGGATATTTATCTATAAATGAATTCCGTTATAAATATTATTTTGTTTAATATTTAAAAACTTTATACATATTATAATACTGTAAAACTTTAAAAAAAAATAAAAACTTAAACAAAATCATCTTTCAGGTCAGTTCTAACAGAAGTTGACGGAAAAGATTAAATATATATTTTTTATGCGGCTGAACCAACGTGAAAAATGCCACCAATGACGTCGATTATCTCTAAATAATCGACGTAAAATATATTGATAACGTTAGGTTCATAATCTTCGTGAAAAATCCTCCGATATAAGATGGCGGACAAAAAGATATTTAAAATCAACGTGAAACATCTTTGTGCACCAATATTACTATTACGGCAGGAAAACAAGATTTAAAACGTCACTGCATGCCTTGATCAAATTCCAAGAAGGAAGTTATGAAATATGCCCTCGCACAATAAAAAGATATAGGTCTTTCACATTTTTCTGGTACCGAAAAATATACAACGTAAGAATAAAGATAATGTTAAGAGGGCCCATAAATGAGGAAAATGTTAAAATGGAGATGAAAAAGACATGAAGTGCGAAATGAAGACAAAATAATAATAATAATAAAAAAAAACAGAGAGACAGAGAAAGAGGTAGGCGATAATAGCTTGACGTCGTTCTCGTTATCTTCTAAGATCTTCAATATATAATATGTAATTTGTAGTATCAATTTTGCAGTTGGGTGATTAACCATTTTTAAAAAAATATAATTTATCGATATATTCAAAATAAAAATACAAATATAACCTTATAATTATATATATATATATATATATATTAAATTAATAATATATATAGTATTAAATTAATAATTTTACTTGTATAAAGATTTCATCCTATCCCATCGCTCAGTACGGGGTATTATCCTTATAATTATTAGTGGGAAAAAAACCTCATGCAAAACCTATTCTTATGGAAACTTCACATAATTGAGTACATAAGAGATCTTCACGTGCTTGTGAAACTTGAAAATATATAAAGTATGGATAAAGACATGTTGAGATACGGAGTGCAAGACAAAAACAATGTTAAAATGTGAAGACAAAGATGACAAGTATGAACAGAGACGACGGGTAGGCAATAATAGCATGCAGTAGTAGACGAAATTAAAAAAGGAGAAAAGAGTAGGCATTAACAACTTCATAACATCATCTATATCTTTTAAGATCTCCGATATGTAATGTATATTCGTATTCATACTAATTGTCATGTGTACCATGACTTACAACTTTTTTAATATAATTGATCAGTATATTTAAATATATATAAAAATACATATATAACCTGATAAATAAATATATAACATTAAGTTAATAATTATAGTAGGATATGGATGTGGTTCCTGTCCCTGAACAGGGTTTTAATCCTCATAATTAATCTGTGAGGAAAAAATCTTCATCTGCAAAACCTGTTCAAGACAATTATGCAGGACAAATTAATATCTATAGCAAAACTCAGGATTAAGGGTAGTTAATAATATTTGTAACTCATGGTATTTTTCTCCACCTGCAAGACGAACAATGTATGGGGTTTTAATTTTTTCTTCTATTCTAATTTTCTTAAGAGTACAATTATAATGAGTGACCGAGTAAGTGAGAAATAATGTACGAAACAATGTCTATAAAACAATTATAATCTAATTAACAAAATAAAGCATTGGAATCTTCAAATATTAAAGGGCATGCATGCGGCCAAAACTAGTTATAAACGGCACACGCTACTTTCGATCCCATAGAATTTACTATATTAAAATGTCTCACAAATGCACGAAACTCGTGTTGCGCTAAATGAAACTATGTAATTCGGTGTATTTTCAAATACGTACTTCACGTGAAAGAGTCTATTTTTAATCTTCTGTGCGCCCGTAATAATTGTGTAATAAATATTTTCTTAATACTGACCACATGCATTGAATGTTGTGCTGGAAGCAGTTATGCAACAATAAATTAAAAACCTTTTTGATAAAAAAAAATTGAGCATAAGTTATTATACAATATATTTATTTAGATTGGTTCAATTTATGTTTATAAAAAATTTAAATCTAATAGGCTGGCTGACATGTCTATATATTATAAAAATATATATTATATATCAATGAAAAATATGATACAATGGATGGATGGATTAGATGAATAATTATTTATGATTTTTTTAAATGAATTTAATTGAATGTATTAGAAATATATAATGGAAATTTATATCAGGAAGTAAATAATAAAAAATTCTTTTATTAGATTATTTTTTAGGAAAATTACTTAATTTATTTTACGTAGAATATTTTACAAGAAATTTTAAATACGTTAATATAATTTTTAATATTTTTAAAAATGTCAAATTAGACTTAAAATGGTCTCAAATTGGTCAATAAAGTAAATTAGACCTTAATTTCATAAAATAAAATAGACTTATTTGTATAAAACCTGTCTTATTTCCATCCCAAATTGCACTACTAGCAAATCAAGATTTCATTCGAAGACGAAAACGATTCTTAATAAAACATGCTATAAGGACTAAGTAGAAAATAGACATTTAACAACTGACATTAAAATGTCTCGCCTTGAATAAAACATACTATAAGCAGTAGTAGAAAATAGACATTTAATACGTTAAAATGTCTGAAGTTATAAAGCAAATCCACGTAGATTTAATATGTTTTACGTTTGCATTCGACTCGACATTGAACTTAAAGGTCATTTTTTATTAGTGAAGATGATGAAATACTAAACTCTATTTATACAACTCAAATGATAAACTAAAATTTCAAAAAAAGAATTTACTATACTACACTAGTAAAAGTTGCAAAGTAAATAATTTAAAAGTTAAAACATCTACCATACGTAGTTTTCTAAGGGTTAATTAAATGAATTTCTCCGTAATGACCTCTAGGAGATGAAAATAGAAAGAAAAGAATTCACTTATCTAAAAATTAAAATTAGTTTTTCATTATTAATTTATAGAAGTTTACTTTTTAAGTTTTATTTAGAAGATATAGAACTATTTACAAATAGATAATAAAAAATTAATTTTAAATCTTATAGAAGTAAATGTCATTTTCTTTTTCTTATTTTTCTTCTTACAAATCTTTCTAGAGGAAAAAAAAAAGAAGCAAATTGCCCCTTAGTCAACCCTCTAAAACTCAAACAACAAATCTGGACTAGTCTTATGTTATCCATTTGAAACATAATTTTCATGGTATAATAATACATACCCAAATATGAGACTTAAAATAATTAGTAACATAATAATTATTATATTAAATGTAACATAAGAATATTAACTAACCTAGGTTTGTAAGGAGCTGAGAATATTTATTTTTCCGATTCACTATTCATGTTTGCATGTATTGTTGAGTTGTGTTTTTGTTATTTTCAACTTTTTGTATGAACTAAGGATAAGAAATCTATATATTTGTGTTGTTTCTTGGTTTATTCTAAAGTCATGGAAGTAATTATAAAGAAAAAAATATTCATTAATAATTAGATTTATTATATGTAATTAACTAATAAATCACTTATCTTTATTATAATTGTATAACAGAGATGTTTAGCATAACATTCCCCGTTATAATCTCTAAAACATTTGGAACTATTAAGAACATGGGGACATTGACATTATCAACACCAAAAACCTCTTTAGTGAAAGGCAACTATATAGGAGTCTGGAAAAAAGGATGATGGTAAGTTGAGAATGTTAGGCTATGAGATTCTCTTCTTTTGTATCATTATCATCTAAAGGTAATTGCCTTTTAGTGATAATTGTTTTTCCTCTTATGATGTCATCATAAACATTAAAATAAAATTCATAGCATGTAATATTAGAGTTAATAATATATACAAATAAATAAACCAAATTATACATTTCTTCTATGTTGAAATAAGTCTGATCAAATGTTGAGAGCATGCAATGAAGGTGTTGAGTGCATGCCGCACGACCTAAAGCTTTATGGTGGGCACAAACACATAGGTATTAAGGTCTCTAACATCCTCAACCACCATTCAAACCCCCCAATGTGGTTGTATAGGAATCTCATGGATGGTTGCGCCTCCTTCACACAATACCAATAACTACTAGTTGCAAGGATGCTCATCCACATATAACTCGCACCTATAATTAAAATAAGGAGAAAGATTATTGTGCAAAAGTCATGGCCCCGCCTATGTAGCATCATATATAAATAGTAAAATTTTAGAGTTGTCAAATCATATGTAAATTCAACACGCACATTTAATTAAATGAGGGTTCTAATGTAGTACAACTTCCTTTTGTGTTAACTAGACCAAAGTTAGCTACTTCATTTGTTGGAGACCCCCCCTGCTGCATGGATTTAAACTTGTCCACAAGCTTTAAATCAAGCTCTTTAAGCAAATTCTACCGAATTTGTTCATATATTTCCTTTTTATCTGTTGCAAGGTCTTCTAACTCATAGTTGAATTGATGGTTCGTCGTGATAGTGCACCATAATAATCACAAAAACCAACCCCAACACCTGGAGTGCAGACTTGTTCAAGATGTTCTGATTTTCCTATAACTGTAGTCAAAATATCCTAACGTCCATAGGGAACAATGAATCTTGTTCAGTTTGCTCAACTAAAGAATCCTGTAATAATGTCAATATTGAAGTTAATATATCAAATTTATTAGAGTTTTTCAAAAAATAATGTCAATATTTAAGTTAATATATCAATTTTAGTAGAGCTAATTATAAAATATGACTTACAATTCTATTTGCCATGTCTTTTGTCGTAGCAAAACTTATGACTGTAGATTTCTTTGTGTGTGTAACCCTCCACATTTCAAAACGTCTCAAAAGAGATGGAGAATTAAGACAATCTCAATCGCCCTACTTCATCTTGCCTTATTTTCATCTTCTCCTCCATCATCCTCTATTTTACGTAGAATATTTTACAAGAAATTTTAAATACGTTAATATAATTTTTAATAATTTTAAAAATGTCAAATTAGACTTAAAATGGTCTCAAATTGGTCAATAAAGTAAATTAGACCTTAATTTCATAAAATAAAATAGACTTATTTGTATAAAACCTGTCTTATTTCATCCCAAATTGCACTACTAGCAAATCAAGATTTCATTCGAAGACGAAAACGATTCTTAATAAAACATGCTATAAGGACTAAGTAGAAAATAGACATTTAACAACTGACATTAAAATGTCTCGCCTTGAAAGTTAAGACTTTTTCATATCGGTTCTAAAGCAAATCGACATGAATTTATTATATTTTACGTCTGATTCATGTACAACCGATGTGGTATTGGTTTTTTTTTTTAATCACTTGACGTTGAATGGAAGACATTAATAGTCAATTTTTTCCTACTAAATATAATGATATACTAAACTCTATTTATACAACTCAAATGATAAATTAAAATTTCAAAAATAAAAACTGTACTACAAGTAAAAGTTGCAAAGTGAATAATTTAAAAGTTAAAACATCTAACATACGGTAGTTTTCTAAGGGTTAATTAGATGAATTTCTCCGTAATGACCTTTAGGAGATGAAAATAAAAAGAAAAAAAATCACTTATCTAAAAGTTAAAATTAGTTCTTCATTTATTAATTTCTTGGAGTTCTCTTTTTAAATTTTGTTTTAGAAGATATAGAAATTTTTACAAATTAGATAATAAAAAATTAATTTTAAATTTTATAGTAGTAAATGTCATTTTCCTTTTCTTATTTTTCTTCTTACAAATCTTTCTAGAGAAAAAAAAAACAAATTGCCCCTAGGTCAACCCTCTAAAACTCAAACAACAAATTTGGGCTAGTCTTATTATGGTATCCATTTGAAACACACAATTTTCATGGTATAATAATACATACCCAGGCCCACCCAATGAAATATGAGACTTAAAATAATTAATAACATAATAATTAACATATTAAAATGTGGCATAAGAATATTAACTAACCTAAATTTCTACGGAGCTTTTACTCATTCATGTTTGCATGTATTGTTAAGTTGGGTTTTTGTTATTGTCAACTTTTTGTATGGATTAAGGATCAAGAAATCCATATATTTGCGTTGTTTCTTAGTTTATGCTCAAGTCATGCAAGTAACTATAAAGAAAAAAATATATACATTAATAGTTAGTTTTTATTATATGTAATTAACTAATAAAATTACTTACCTATAATATAGTTGTATAACATAGATATTTAGCACAACATTCTCTACTGTAATCTCTAGAACATCTGGAACTATTATGAACATGGGGACATTGACATTATCAACACCAAAGACATCGAGTCTGGATAAGGATGATAATATGTTGAGAAGGTCAGCTATGAGATTCTCTTCTTTTATATCAATATCATCTGAAAATAATTACCTTTTAGTTATAATCGTTTTCCCTCTTATGACATCATCCTAAACATTAAAATAAAATCCATAGCATTTAATATTAGAGTTAATAATATATACAAATAAATAAATCAAATTATACCTTTTTCTATATTGAAATAAGTCTAATCAAATGTTGAGACCATAGAATAAAGATGTTAAGTGCATGCCCCACGACCTACTATAAGATAATGAAATACTATAAGAGAAAAATCAGTATCATAACACAAATCAATTACTTAAATACAACATACTATAAGATAATGAAATACTAAACTCAATTTATACAACTCAAATAATAAACTAAAATTTTGAAGAAAAAAAAAATACTATACTACAATAGCAAAAGTTGCAATGTAAATAACTTAAAAGTTAAAACATCTAGCATAGTTCTCTTAGGGTCAATTAGGTGAATTTCTTTAAAAAAATTTCTAGGAAAAGAAGGCAAGAAGAAAAAAATCGAAATTCACTTATTTTAAAATTAAAATTAATTTTCCATTTGTTAATTTATAGAAGTCCTTTTTTTAATATTTTTAAAAGATATAACATTTTCTAAAAATTAGACTATAAAAATTTAATTTTAAATTTTATAGAAGTAAATATCATTTACTTCTTCTTATGTTTTCTCCTACAACTCTTTCTATTAAAAAGAATATGCAAACTGCCCTAGTACAACTCTTTAAAACTCAAACAACAAATTTGGACGAGTCTTTGCTATCCATTTGAAACAAATAGTGCTCATAGTACAAATGCATACCCAGGCCCACCCAATGAAACACAAGGCTTAAAATAAATTTCTTACGAGATATTTTTTCCTTGAACCAGAATAAATATATATTACATTTTTTTGCCTTTATAATATTATATGCAGAGTTTTATCGGCCGTTTTCTTAATTGAATTTTTTTTTCATTTTTCATTTAAACTTTTTTACTTATTTTAATCATGTGTTAGTATTTTTTATTTTTTTTAAAATTAAAAATTTTAAGAATTTAAAAATCATATATTGATAGTATAAAATTATTTTATATTAGACTTCGCATTCTGTTAACCTACATTATTTTCTCATTTTTTTAGTGCACGTCATGTGATACTTTAGATGTTCCTATATATGTAGTGAAGTGTGTCTGTTTTACAAATTATTTATGTAAATAGATTTTTTATAAATTATTTAGGCAGGGATCTACATTTTATTTTTTAAAAAAATTTATCCACATCTACATAATTAGACTTAATAAATCTCTAAGACTCAAATAACAAATTTGGACCACTCTTTTGCCGTCCATATCAAACAAATAATTTTCGTAGTACAATAATACATACACAATGACACATGCAGCTCAAAATAATTTTCATTAGAGATCTTTTTTTCTTCAAACCAGAAATAAATATATTTTGGATTTATTGTCTTTTAAATGTTATATGAGGAGTTTTTTAGACCTTTTTATTAATTGAAAACAATTTTTCATTTAAAAGTTGAACTTTTATTATTTATTTTACCTTTGAGTCAATCTTTACATATTATTATCATTTGAGTTTAAGGTATGATAATATAAGCTGCAGACTATCTGGTTCGAGAAAAAGTGGACGAAGACTTGGTTGAACTTGAACCCAATCCTTTGATAATTATAAATTAAATTTTTCATAATTTTTAAAAAAATTAATTATTAATGTTAATAAATTGATTATATGTGTTAAATTATAATTGATTAATTATGTGTCAGTATTTTTTTTTCTCGTTATTTTTTAATATTAAAATTTTTAAGAATTTAATAATTATACATTAAAAAATTTTCTTAATATATATCTGTACAGTTATTTATGATTTATCCCTTTAGTTAAAAAAAAAAAAAAAAAAACTTTGCACTCTGCTAACCCACGTAATTTTTAATATAAATTTGGATTTAGTGACCCAATGTAGAGTGCCACTTTAAGAAAACACATATAGTGTGTTAGCCATGGACTCTTTAGATGTTCCGAACAATGTATATTTTACAAATTATTTACCAAAAACTATTATTTACTCATGTTGAGTACAAAAAGTATATTAATTTTTTAATTTGCTTTCTTGATTTTTCTTGATTTGTTTTTCTAATCTTAAGATATTACATATATCTATTCCACTAATTTTAGGACCGGCACTTATTCTTTCATGTTAAATATTTTAAAGGAATATTTGGAAATTATATTTTTTCTTCTAACATTTTCTGGAAAAATGAATGGTAATTCTGAAATGAATTTTCTAAAATACTTGTTTTTTTTTTACTGTATTCATGTGAATTATCATTGTACCATCTAAATTTTTTTAATAAGATGGAAATTATTTAATATGAATTATTGCTAGAATCAAAATATATATATATATATATATATATATATATGCGCGTATGGATTAAGTTTTGTATATTGGATATTATATTTATAAATATTTATTGGAGCAGATTGGGTTGTTTAGACATTCGTCAGGTTCTAAGTTTGGTGGTCCCAGTTATAAATTTAGATTTGGTAATATATTTGTTGCTCAGCTAAAGGAGAAATAATAGGAGAAATAGTAGGTTAAGATCAAGAATTTAAAATGTCTTACATAATTTATTAATACTTATTATAAACAAATGTTAAGTCTATAAACAACAATTCATGAGATCTTATCTTTTAAAGATAAAATTATCTGGCTTAAAACCAAATTACATATTAGGGGTCAATATATATGATTATATACTTATAATCATGCTATTAAGAGATATAAGTTTAAAACAATTTAGGTTTTACCATAGCTGCTATAGAAAGTAACAGATGGCCCAACATTTTTCAATTGTTACTAAGAAAAAAGTTTAATGGACTTAAAAAATTAATACACCGCTAATTCAATAAAATTATATATTAAATCTCTTATGACACTTTAAATAAAAAAAATTGAACCTTTTAAAATAATATACAAAATTTATTAAGTCAAATTTATTTAAAGGTAAATTATATCCCTTAATTTTGATAATTACAAATTATTAAGTAAAAGTCTAAACTTGTTAGATCAAGGATGATTAACGTCTCAAGATTTTGATTAATTACAAGACAGACGAAACCAAGCTACCCAAGACTTGCTAAGACGAAACCAGCACAGACGGAATGTGACCCTTCAAAGATAAATTCTGCGTCTGTCCAAAAGCCAAGTCATCAGACGATACATGCACAGACGGAAGAGAACTACTCAAAGCTTAAGTCATTCGTCTGTCTCAAGAGTGAAATCTTAAGACGATAGGATAAGACGAAACAACAACAGCTGAAGACTGAAGAATCATATCGTCTATCCAAAAAGCTGAAGTCAAGTGGAGTCTTTCGCGCCAAGATTTCAAATCTAAAGAAGCACTCATGAGAAGCATCCAAGATCAGTATAGGGATTCGAGCTTATACTCCAAAGTCAAAAAGGTCTTCACCTTTTGTCACATCCCTGCATAAGTCAGAAGTAGTACTGCGCACAACCTAATCCGCTAAATCCGCTGCGACTCTGCATCAATCAATCAAGTACCACTGACAACCTTTTTGGAAAGCTCTCTAGAAGATTTCTCAACGACTCTCAACGGCATTCAAATGAGTCTAACGGCTATTTGAAGAAGATGCCTATAAAAGGACTTCACAGCATCAAGAATCAGTTGGCGAATACGCTTATCTCTTCAATCGTCTGAGAATTCGCTCAATTCAACTAAGAACTCTATTGTAAAAACCCTCTCTGCGAAGAGGAACAACCTTGTTTTTCAAACATCTTTACAAATCCACTTGTGTGGTACTTTAGCCTGAGGAGGCTGTGTTCCAAAGAATACCTTTTGTATTAGCTTTGTGGAGGTGGGTTCAAAGAATACCTTGGTAGTTTAGCTTTGAGAAGGCCTGGGAGCAAAGAATATCTTGTAATAGCCAGAAGTGGCTGGGTTCAAACAATACTTGTAAACCTTTTCACGGTTTGTAGTGAAAACTCAGTGGTTGCTGGGTAACTGGACGTAGTCTTGAATAGACGAACCAGTATAAAAATACTCGTGTTTATTTGTTTCGTCTGTTTAACTAACTGGGGATAATAGTACTTTAACGTTTGCATATTAAAATCAATCTTTCAATACAAACGTTATTTCGTCTGAACCCTTTGGAAACCCACAGACGAAAGGGATAAAATTTTATAATTAACACAATTCAACCCCCCTTCTTGTGTTTATCTTTTACAGTTTGGTATCGAGCTCGGCCTCGAGGGTTGAGCTTAATTGCTAGAGGAAAAGATCCAACATGGACTCACAAGTGTCATCGTTTCTATCCGGAGGAGCCTCTATGAACCAACCTCCAGCTTTCTCTAGAGATGATTATCCATACTGGGCTGACAGGATGGAGATGTACATCAAGTCAATCCAATATAGATTATGGAACATAATCACCACAGGAGATATCCCCGTTGCAAAGCCTGAAGGAGAATGGGGAAATGAAGAATACTCTGTGATGGAGCTGAACAACAAAGCAAGATATGCTCTTATGTGTGCTCTCTCCAGAACTGAGTACAACAGATTCTGTGCCTACAAAAGCGCTAAAGAACTATGGGATGCTCTCAAAATCTCATATGAAGGCACTGAAGATGTCAGAATGAGGAAGGCAGCTACTCTTCAAAGAGAATATGAAATGTTCTCTATGAAGAAAGGAGAGTCAATCGATATGATGTTTGGAAGATTCCAAACAATATTGAATGGACTCACGGCTCTGGGAATCACCTTCACAAAGGCTCAGAACAACATGAAGATCTTGGACAGTCTCCCACCTCCTTGGGAAGCCATGTCCACAGCTATCTCTGTTGGAAGAGATATGAAGACATTAACTCTAGACGAGTTAATTGGAGCTCTAAGGGTACATGAGGTACTCTTATGTAAAAGGGAGAAGATCAAGGTTCAAGAACCTATAGCTCTTCCATCTTTCAATGACATCCCTAAAGAAGAGTCTGTCAAGAAGGACAGTAAAAAGAAAATAAAGATTTTGAAGGCTGATTCAACCGAGTCAGAATCGTCTGATGGTTCGTCTGAAGACGAAGTCTCCCTTTTGGCAAAACGATTCAAAAGAATGATGATGAAGAAAGGAAAAGGCCAACGCTTCTTCAAGAAAAATGAGAAGAAGTTCCCGGAGAAGTCATCATCCAAAGAAGAAAGCACAGAGGTTGTGTGCTATGAATGCAGAAAACTGGGACATATGAGGTCAGAATGTCCCAGACTGAAAAAAAGATGGAGCTCTAGAAGAGATAAAGGAAAGAAGAGCTTACTGACTTGGGAAGACCTTGACAGTGAAAGCTCAAAGGAATCCTTTGAAGGAGAAGAAACAGCAAACATCTGCCTCATGGCTGGAGATCATGTCTCAACAGAGGTAAATTACAATGAAACTTCTTCATCCTCTTCTTCTAAGTCAGAATCAGAATCAGAAGAAATGTCATATGATACTCTTCTAGCTCACTCCCACTTTATTGCTCAGCAATACAAAACTTGCAAAACCAAGCTAAGACAAATCTTGGAAGAAAATGCAGTTTTAAAATCTAAAATCGAGTTGCTAGACAAGAAAATATCAAATGATGTTTCGTTTGAATCTGAAAAGGACATTTTCATTCTTGAAATCGAAAGATTAAAGAAAGAGAATGAGTTCTTACTCAATGACTTAACCAAGTTTACAAAGGGATCCTCCATTCTTGAAAATATTTTAAAATATAGGAGATCACCTAATGATAAAAGTGGACTTGGTTATGTTAAAGAGACAGACGAAAAGAAAAACAAACCTGTTTCGTCTGAACAAAAGAAGAGGAATCACAACAAGGTTCCTAATATCTACAAAAAGGCTAAAAACAAAAAGAAGCCTTTTGTAACTAACAAGAAATGACCCAAAAAGATTTGGGTACCAAAGTCACTTATTATTCCTGTTGCAGATATCCTTAATGGGAAGAGACAAGACTTCAAGCTGGTACCTGGACAGTGGTTACTCACGACATATGACGGGAAACCTGTCTATGTTCCAAGACCTCAGACCAAGTAAAGGGTCTGTCTCCTACGGTTCTGGAAAAGGTAAAATTCTTGGCATTGGGACTGTTGGTAAGACTTGGAGGGAAGAGATATGGATTTGTCATTGTAGATGACTATACTAGATTTACATGGGTATACTTCCTAGCCCATAAACATGAGTCATTCAAGGTCTTTGAAATATTCTGCAAACGTGTTCAAAAAGAAAAAGGAATATGTATTGCGTCTGTTAGGAGTGATCATGGAACAGAATTTGAAAATTCTGAGTTCAAAGCCTTTTGTTTTGAAAATGGCATATTTCACAATTTTTCATCTCCAAGAACTCCCCAACAAAATGGAGTTGTGGAAAGGAAAAATCGTTCTTTACAAGAAATGGCTAGAACTATGTTGCATGAAAGCTCTCTCCCTAAATATTATTGGGCAGAAGCAATTAATACTTCCTGTTATATTCAAAACAGAATATTGATAAGACCAATATTGAATAAGACTCCATATGAATTATGGAAAGGAAGAAGACCCAACATCTCTTATTTCCATCCTTTTGGATGTGAATGTTTTATCTTAAACACCAAAGATCAACTTGGCAAGTTTGATTCAAAGGTGGTAAAAGGAATCTTTCTTGGATATTCCAACACATCTAAGGCCTATAGAGTTTTTAACTATAAGACGCAAGTTGTAGAGGAATCAATTCATGTAAAGTTCCAAGATAACTCAAAGGCTGATAAAGAAATATCAGACCTAGAAAACTTGTTTGATAATTTGCAGATTAACCCTTCTGGTCAACATGATAAACAAGGGTCAGACGAAACAAGAGCAGACGATAGGAGCACAGACGAACCTTCTTCATCTGATACTCATCATCAAAGAGATCAAGCACCTGCAAGATCATGGAAGTTTGCATCTAACCACACTGAAGATCTTATCATTGGAGATAGGAATCAAGGTGTTCTAACTAGATCGAAGCTAAAGGAATCATCTGGATATGCTCTTGTATCAAACATAGAGTCAAAGAATGTTGAAGATGCTCTTCAAGATAACGATTGGATCTTGGCTATAGAAGAAGAACTTAATCAGTTCACAAGGAATGATGTATGGACCCTAGTTGAAAGACCAAAGAACAAAAGCATCATTGGAACCAGATGGGTGTTCAGAAACAAGCTTGATGAAGCTGGAAAAGTGGTAAGAAACAAAGCAAGGTTAGTAGCACAAGGGTATAATCAACAAGAAGGTATTGATTTTACAGAAACTTTTGCACCTGTAGCTAGATTAGAAGCAATTAGAATATTACTTGCTTTTGCTGCTCACAAGAACATCGTCCTATATCAAATGGATGTAAAAAGTGTTTTTCTAAATGGTTTTATTGAAGAAGAAGTGTATGTAAAACAACCTCCTGGTTTTGAAAGTTCATCTCAACCTGATCATGTTTTCAAACTCAAGAAAGCACTGTATGGTCTTAAACAAGCTCCTAGAGCTTGGTATGATAGACTCAGTTCTTTTCTTCTTAAAAATGGTTTTTCAAGAGGAAAGGTTGATACAACTCTCTTCAAGAAAAACGTTTCAAAAGACTTTATTATAGTTCAGATTTATGTAGACAATATAGTCTTTGGGGCTACTAATGATTCTCTGTGCAAGGATTTTTCTAAGCTAATGTAGGATGAGTTTGAAATGAGCATGATGGGAGAATTGAAGTTCTTTCTAGGACTTCAAATCAAGCAGACGAAAGAAGGAATCTACATCCATCAACAGAAATACACAAAGGAACTTATTAAGAAGTTCAAGATGGAGAATGCCAAGCCTATGAAGACCCCAATGCATTCGTCTGGAGCAAATCTCAACAAGGATGAGTCGTAAGTCTCTGATTGATCGACGGATACGAGAGGTATGATTGGCTCACTCCTTTATTTAACTGCGAGCAGACCTGACATTATGTTTAGTGTCTGTCTATGTGCCAGATATCAATCAGACCCTAAAGAATCTCACTTACAAGCTGTAAAGAGAATTCTTAGATATCTTGTTGGAACAACTGATCTCTCTTTGTTTTATAAGAAAAATAATGATTTTAGTTTGAGAGGCTTTTGTGATGCGGATTATGCTGGAGACAAAGTGGAGGGAAAAAGCACAAGTGGTGGATGCCAATTTCTTGGATCATCACTAATATCTTGATCAAGCAAGAAACAAAACTCCATTACACTCTCAACAATTGAAGCAGAGTATATTGTTGCGGCAGGGTGTTGCTCACAATTACTGTGGATAAAACATCAACTTGAAGATTACTCCAGGTTTGAAAATCATATACCAGTATTTTGTGATAACACTAGTGCAATCAATCTTAGCAAAAATCCTATTCAGCATTCAAAAGCTAAACATATTGAAATTCGTTTTCATTTTATAAGAGACTATGTACAAAAAGGTATTTTCAATATACAGTTTGTGAAAACAGATTTTCAATGGGCAAATATATTTACTAAAGCATTAGACGAAACACGGTTCTATTTCATTAAGGAAAATCTTGGGATTATTTCTTTAAATGATTGAAAATTGTTCCGTTTGAGCGTTTTGTTAAATTTGTTCCGTCTGTACATTATTTCGTGTTAAGACGAAACATTGCGTCTGATCAAGTTGAATAGTTACTGTGGTAAAATTCAACAGACGCAACTGTTACTGTTTAACAAGTTTATCTCAAGTGTGCAGGGACAAATTAAAAGAAGTAATAAATGTGTCTGTCATTTATTGCACTATTCTAGGACATTGATAGGCACGCGCCGTGAATTGCAGAGGTCAAATCAATCATTGAAAAGGCAATGATGTGGACACGTCAAATCAGGGGCAGTTTCCAAAATCTCTTTCGTCTGAAGAATCACAACCGTTTTTATCTTTGCCTATAAATATTCTTGAAAGTTCACTCTTTTATTCTTTACCGCAATTTGCAATCTCTTGAACTTTCCAAACCTAAATACTCACTAAGTTCTTATTCTCTCTTTTTCAAATATCAACAATGGCCGCCAAGAACACCAAAGCTACCAAAACTGCTGAAGCCACCTTCTTCGCTCAAGACTTGTTCTTGCCTAGCAAGTGGATATCGAAGGAAACTGTTGAAGGCATCTCTGAACGAGTAGCGAAAGTCTTGAACCACTCTGGATGGTTGGGTTTTGCTGAGATGAGAGGCCTATGGCTGATAGAGGCTTATGCCGAATTCTGGAGCAACGCGAAGGTGTTCGATGATGGTATTGTGGGTACCATTGATAACAAAGAGTACATCATCACGGTGGACTCTATTGTTGAGGCTGGCAACTGCAAGGCCGAGGGGCGTTTCTACAGCCCCAACTGGATGAAGAACGAATCTGAGGAGCACGTAGACAAGATGATCTACGAGATGAAGAAACGCAACTCTGAAGACTCCAAGTTCTTCAGATCTGGAAACCTCTGTCCATCTGCCAGAGTCATTCACAACTTGCTCTACAACATCTTCACTCCTCGTACAGGCTCTTGCGACAATGTGAGCTCTCGAGACAGATTTTGTATCTTCTACCTTCTGAGGAAAGCTAGGATGAGCCTTCTGCACATTATCCTTGACCACTGGATAAGTGCGTTGAAGAACCGCAACATCCGTAGGAAGAGCAGCATTCCCTACGCCACCCTCTTCACAAAGATCATCATCAACCAAGGGTTTGATACTACTGGCGTAGTTTATCACCCTGAAGGAAAGGAAGTGAAAGTCAGCACCTTTGTGAAGATGCATTTGACACCAGGCTACCTCCTTCATTCACAACAAGAGGATGTACCTCTTTCACCCATCACCAAAGACCCTCCACACAGAGCTCGCATCAAGCGTGCTAAGCCACAAACACAAGCCCAAACACCGTCTGAAACACAAGCCAAAACACAACCCCAAACACAAGCCGAAACACCATCCCAAACAGAACCCCAAACACAAGCCCAAACACTAAACCAACCTCAACCTCCCTCTCCAGTGATCATTTCTGAGGTTCCTTTTGAGGATGCTCTTGAAGAACCCCTCAAAAAGAAGAAAAGGACCATCAGAATCAAGCACATTGGTGCTAAGACAAAAGGACAGACGATATCCCCTAGTGAAGACGAAGGGGTGAATATATCGTCTGAACCTGTTCTATATGTGAAGATACTCATAGACGAAGAAAAGCAGAGGATAGCAGCAGAAGAAAAAGCAAGAGCTAGAAAGCTTGCGCTTGAAAAGGCTGCTAAAGGCAAGGAGAAGATGAAGCAAAAACTTGCGTCTGTCGTAGTTAGTGAGACAGACGAAGAAAGAATGCTGAAAGAGGCCAAGAAAGTCTCAATTTTGCTTCAAGCTGAGAGAGAAAGAATCTTTCTCAATAGCGTCCGCGGCATTGGATCGTCTGAGGCTGCATCTGCTCCAGCAACCTCAGAGGGCATGAATAGTGAAGAAACTGCCCAGATCCAGAAAGATAATGCCCAACTTACGGAGGAGTTGGAAACTATTCTGAATGAAGAAGTTTATACTATGGAAGTATCTCCATCAACACTCCAAGACCAACATAGGACAACTGTGTTTGATCCTATAGTTGCGTCTCCGCTGAACACATCTCTTGCACAGACGCTATCTGCTGCGTCCGAGGAAGCATTCCACCACCAGACGAAGGAGATTCCGTCTGAAGACTAAGTGCTGATTGAAGAAGTTGATTCTTCGTCTGATGAAGAACAACTTGAAGTTATAAAGGTGGATGCCACATGGGGAAGATCACACGCCGAGGTGATTAATCCAGAAGATTTACCCCCAAAGCACAAGGTGGACTATTCGTTCCTAAACGAATTAGTCATGAGGAACTTTGCTGCAAGCACCTGTGCTGAGAAACCAGTCAAACCTGACTGGATCTTTGGAGAGAAGATTGAAGAATTCTCCACTGAAGCTGAATCGTCTGAGTCTGCAACAAAAATCTTGGCAGACAATGAAGACCTATACATAAGGGATACTCCTTACATAGAGTTGAAGAACCCATATCTGTACAGAGGAAAGAAGGGTTTTCAACTAAGGAGATCTGTAAATCCCTTTCTATATAACAAATCCTTGAAGCCGGTGGATTTCAACGAAGACACCATCTACACCCCAGAGGAGCAACGCAATTGGCTGAAGCGTCTGCCCTGGGACACACTGGCCAACCTAGACATCAAGGGATTGGAAAATATACAAGCATACAAGGATCATATTGTTGCGTCGGTGATTGAAGGATCATCACTTGGCTATGAACCTCACATCCCACACAGAGAAAACCCAAGGTGGAAGGTTCGGTATGAGGTTAATGCGCCTGCATTCCATCACTGTAGATATGGAGACGCACACTCTACCATCTATGAGCCGAAAGAGTACACACATTGGCATCTTGACGCCATAGATCGCCATGATCCAATGCCCTTCACAATTCCACTCAACAAAGCAGAGTATGTCGGTCTAGGACACTCTCTTGGAATTGTGCTCCCATGGACGAGACCCCACTGCTCCGGGATCAACCCTCGCTACTCCATCCTCCTCAATGAATACGAAGATCCTGAGGAGTTCACTCACTCCCTACCGGAAGACTACAACTTGACCTTCAAGTTGATAGCTGGTGCCTATAGAAGAGAAGCCAAGGAACGTGAGGTTTCCTTCTATCATATTGTTCATCAAGCAAAGAAGGATAAGAGATATTGTCCCTTCATGGTGGGATCACAGTTCTCTTCGCTGGTGTCAGACGAAACGAAGTACACAATCGTCTTAGACCGAAAACGACCATGCTTGGTCAAGTTTTTGGCTAAGGGCAAAGAGAACAAAGTACCATCTGTACCTAGAACCTTCAAATATGCAAGGCACGTCTCCAAGCTTCTTCCGTCTGCTGCCTATGCGCACCTCAAAGCAATCCAAGCTCAAGCCTCAAGCCCTATCAATCCAAAAATACAACGGATGATAGAAGATCATGAAGCCACTTCACAATTTTGCTCTGGAACCTCATTTGATGAGGATTCTACCGTTTGTGGCAGGGTGTTTCCTGGTGGAGCTTATGCATACACACTTCCTTCTGAGGAACATCCAGATCTTGAAGTCTCTGTTCCAACAAACATCTACACATGGCAATGGGAACGGAACTTCACGGCTTACCTCACACTTCCATATTTCACATTGCGTCTGAAGAAGACTCCAACAGTGATCATCATTGATGACACTACTCCTATCGTGGAAGAACCTCAAACACCAATGGTACACTTTGATGATATGGTGGAGGTTGCTGACAAAATTGAGGATGCTGAGGCTAATATTCAAGAAGATGAAGAGTATAAGACTCTGAAGCGTAAGTATGATGCCTTAGAAGAGGATTGCGGGCACTTGAAAGAAAAGAACAGAGAACTTGAAGAAAATCAAGCTTCTCTATCCTCTGAAGTGCAGCAGCTGAAAGACATTGTGATGACCCTGCTCAACAAGAAGCCGAAGCCTTCTTCGTGATCACATTTTGATGATTCACAGCCCAAGGGGGAGAGAAAAGATGATAGCCCAAGGGAAAGAAGAATGGTACAAGGGGAAAGCATTGTCTGAGGGGGAGCAAACAAGATAAAGCTTCGTCTGAGGGGGAGCGAGCAAGCAAGAGCAAAGAGCATCGTCTGAAGGGGAGAGTATCGTCTGAAGGGAAGTTATACAATAAGGGGCCATGTACTATATTTGTTGTATCAATGCATTTTATTATTTATTACTTTTAGTGTAGAAAATACATTGTAAATCTTTATTGGTTATTCTTTATTGGTTTTCTGTCTATACCAATGTAATAATGTACAAAGATTACATCGCATTGATGTAACAATCCTTTATAAAGAGGTATTATTCAGAAAACATCGTCTTGATGTCAATCTGGCTTTTTAAGACTGTTTGTTTCTGTCTAACCATGTCTTGTGCAGATTTTTCGTGGTATGGTCTGTAATCATCAAAAAGGGGGAGATTGTTAGATCAAGGATGATTAACGTCTCAAGATTTTGATTAATTACAAGACAGACGAAACCAAGCTACCCAAGACTTGCTAAGACGAAACCAGCACAGACGGAATGTGACCCTTCAAAGATAAATTCTGCGTCTGTCCAAAAGCCAAGTCATCAGACGATACATGCACAGACGGAAGAGGACTACTCAAAGCTTAAGTCCTTCGTCTGTCTCAAGAGTGAAATCTTAAGACGATAGGATAAGACGAAACAACAACAACTGAAGACTGAAGAATCATATCGTCTATCCAAAAAGCTGAAGTCAAGTGGAGTCTTTCGCGCCAAGATTTCAAATCTAAAGAAGCACTCATGAGAAGCATCCAAGATCAGTATAGGGATTCGAGCTTATACTCCAAAGTCAAAAAGGTCTTCACCTTTTGTCACATCCCTGCATAAGTCAGAAGTAGTACTGCGCATAACCTAATCCGCTAAATCCGCTGCGACTCTGCATCAATCAATCAAGTACCACTGACAACCTTTTTGGAAAGCTCTCTAGAAGATTTCTCAACGACTCTCAACGGCATTCAAATGAGTCTAACGGCTATTTGAAGAAGATGCCTATAAAAGGACTTCACAGCATCAAGAATCAGTTGGCGAATACGCTTATCTCTTCAATCGTCTGAGAATTCGCTCAATTCAACTAAAAACTCTATTGTAAAAACCCTCTCTGCGAAGAGGAACAACCTTGTTTTTCAAACATCTTTACAAATTCACTTGTGTGGTACTTTAGCCTGAGGAGGCTGTGTTCCAAAGAATACCTTTTGTATTAGCCTGTGGAGGCTGGGTTCAAAGAATACCTTGGTAGTTTAGCCTGAGAAGGCTGGGAGCAAAGAATATCTTGTAATAGCCAGAAGTGGCTGGGTTCAAACAATACTTGTAAACCTTTTCACGGTTTGTAGTGAAAACTCAGTGGTTGCTGGGTAACTGGACGTAGTCTTGAATAGACGAACCAGTATAAAAATACTCGTGTTTATTTGTTTCGTCTGTTTAACTAACTGGGGATAATAGTACTTTAACGTTTGCATATTAAAATCAATCTTTCAATACAAACGTTATTTCGTCTGAACCCTTTGGAAACCCACAGACGAAAGGGATAAAATTTTATAATTAACACAATTTAACCCCCCTTCTTGTGTTTATCTTTTACAAAACTAATAAAAGAAAGAAATTTTTCAAACTTTTAAAGCAATTAGACGAAGTGAGTACTCAACAGACAAATGTTGCATCTTAGATTAAACTCACATTAGATTAATAAAGTAATAAATGTACTTCAAAAAATTAAGATAAGTATTAGTTCTATCTATTAGTTTCATACAGAAAAACTTTAATCAAAATATTATTTCATACAGAGTCTTTTCAAGCAAGTACACATTTCAATCAAGTATAAGTATGTCAACCAGATCGTCATTAAAAAATGAATCTTAACAGAGTCAAGGAGAATGTTTTCTTACACAAAGATTTGTTGTAGAAAGAAGTACAATTTTTTGTACCAAATCCTATGACAATGAAGACTATTTTCAAATCTTATGTTGACAGAAGCACAATAAATGTAAAGGAATGTTGGGCATGCTTTTGTTAGATGGAGTAAGATTTTGATACTTCTAAGTCTAACAACTATTTCAACTCCTTTATCTATATAAAGGTTAAAGAAAGAAGAATTAAAAATGATGAACTGTTGCAAAGCTGAAAGCCCTAATTTCTTTGGCCTTATATAACTTCATTCTTTTTGTAAAGTCTTTCATCTATACATGTTTTGTATAACCCTCTCTGTGTGTAAAGGTTGAATTTTTCTAAGTCAAACAACCCATTTTGTAAATCCACACCTTAGTGGTAGGTAGCCTGAAAGGCTGGGTTCAAACAATACTTGGAGTTGATAGCTTGGAGAGAAGAGGACCAAAGAATACTTAGACTTGTTAGTCTAAAAAGATTGGGTTAAACAATACTAGAGTTTTGTTAGTTTAAAGAGACTGTGACCAAACAATACTTGAGTTTACCAGAAGTAGTTGCGGTCAAATAATACTTGTATTCACTCAGTAAAAGTGAAATATTAGTTGTTGCTAAGAAAATGGATGTTCCTTGCTAAGCCGAATCAGTATAAAAATGATTTGTGACTCATGTTTACTTTACCACTATCTTAACTAACTAGGGCTGCATTGTATTTTTTATCTATTTTTGAGAAACAATTCATTTTATCTGCATAAAAAATACATCTGAATCTTATTAAACTCATAATTAAACTAATCATAAAAATCTTTAAAAAAAAATTTAAAAACACAATTCAATTATCTTATTGTATTTTTGTCTTTATAGAATTTTTGTCTTTATAGAATCTACAACAAGGTAACCAAAATTAATTACAATTTTAAGGCTTTAACATCAACACTAAAAAATGAAACCATACTTAAAGAAGCAAATCTAAAAAGGTCTAAAGTACAAATACCATAAATATTTACTCATCAAGATGATAAATAAAATTATGGAAGACTAGTTATTTAGAGATATAATAGAAGAAGAGAAAACTTATAGTGCTTAAATTAGATAAATAATACAATAAAAAATATATTAGATTAAAAATAAATCAATCAAAATCTTCAAAAGATAAATCAACTCAAAATTTTATGTGATATAAGCTTTTTCATTCTCGATACTCAATACATGGTTCAATCATTAGCTTTAATATTAAGAGTCTAGATAACATTGTCCAAAAAAATCTCAAAGCTAGTATATGAAGAAACAAATAAATCAGAATCTCATTCATACGCTCTTGCTACTTCTTAAATATTAAATACAAATAGATAAAAATTAGATTAAAGAAAATTCCAAGGCTAAATATAATAAAAATAATAGAGAATGGTTTCAAGGCCAAGTATAATAAAAATACAAGATAATTGTTCTTTTTCAACATTTTCAGAACATGAAACAAAATAGTTTAAAGAAAAATTTTATCAAGAATGGGAAGAAAATGAAATTAACAATATGGCTTTGATTTGTTTTGTTATTATTGTCAAAGAAATAAATAAATAAAATTATATTTAATGACACAAAAGAACTAAGCCCTTTAATGAAAAAACTCATAAAGTAATAGATGTTGAATATCTTTATTTAGAAGGAATGAAAATTCTAGTAAATAATTTAGAGATAGAAATAGCTTCTTTGAACCATGTTAACCATCGAGAAAAATCAATAGATAATAAAGATATCAAAAATATATATAACAATTCAATTATTCTAATATTATATTAGATATTACGACAAAACAACTAACTAGAATAGAAAGAAAAATTCGTATCGAAATGTCAAGCTTGTCAAAATTAAATATGATATTTCCATATAGAAATTAAATAATGTACCCCAAAAGAAATTAGAAGCAATAAGATTCAAAAGTTACATAGAATTATATATAAAAAGCATTAAAAGAAATTTAGAGAAACTAAGACTAGAAAAAATCTTAATAAATACTTTACAGAAAAATTGGTTTAGAGGTAAACAAAATAAAATTTTAAAATAGGAGAGTTATCATAAATTATAAAATTATTATCTAATGTCTACTTATCTTGATATTTAAATAAAAGAAAGAACAAAATTTGTCCAAAATCTCGTGTAAGGTCAAATATTAAATATTGTAGAATAGAATTTAGATAGGTCCTATGAATAAGGAATCTTAAACCTAATTTATTAAATATCCATGAAAATAACTGTCTATAAAACTAAAAGATGTATCGATAAAGACTTGGCCATAGCAAGAACGCAAAATTTCACCTATCAAGTATAAAAGACTGATGGGATAACTTTTATACTATCACAGGAAAAAGAATTAGTGTTAAATAACATAAAAAAATAAACTCATGACAAGACGCAATAACAACTTTAATTTATCTTTTTCTCAAGCTATTTTATAACTATAAATTGACACCCCTCACAATGTTACCACTTAAGCACAAACCCACTTCTTTGCTTTAAACCCAAAACACTCACCTGTTCATAAGTTCTCTTTCTTTAAGTGTTAAGAAACAAAAACAAAAGCCCCACATGCATGGATCGGGAAACCCCTCAACGAAAAGAAGAGAGAAGCTTAAGAGAGAGAGAAAGCAGAAGTGGAGCTTGAAGAAGAAACAACCAAGGGTTTGAACCTTGTGGGTTTGTGATCGAGATGTCGTCAGCAGATATAATCTCACCGCGTCGTTGCAACTGAAAGTCAGACAAGTCTCGCACACCTAAAATGCTTATTTACTTACTTTTAAATTAATGTTGTGAGTGATGTATTAGAGATAGATAACCTTAGAGAAAATGGATTATGATGTTGTTTGGTTTTTCTTATAAGCTGTTTACTGAGACTCAGAGAAAAATTAATATTTTTTAGACATTAATTTTATATTGAAAAGGAAATAATCATCAGATTAAATTTTTAGATCATTAAAAATTGTTCATCGTCGTGTATAAAATTTTACATATTTTAGCTTATGAGTAAAGTCTAGCTAGGGTCCATTTAATCTATATTTTTTAATTATTTTAAAAATATTAAAAATTTAAATTCTTGAAAAAAAATCAGTTAAATGTCTTTTTATAAAATATAAAATAAAATTGAAAGTTATCGTGCTAAAAAATTGCTAAGAAGAATCTCAAAGTTTATATGTTAGAAATTACTAAAAACAATGCCTTTGAGATTTATTTATCAATAAAATTAAATGAAATTTTATGTGACTAGGGAAAAAAATTAGAAATTAACTGACGTGTCGCATTAAACTTGGAGACTAATTAAATGAGCTTCCCAAAATCACTTTTAGAAGGAAAAAAAAAAGAAAAAAAAATTAAAATGTATTTTTTAAAAAATTAAAATCAGTTTTTTAATAGTAGAAATTTTTATTTTTGACTTTTTTAAAAAGTGTGAGACTAATTTGTACTAATTTTAATTTTTAAATAATTATATTTTCTTTTCTTTTTAAATTTTCCTGTTATAAATCCTTTTAAAAAAAAATTACTCAAACAAACACTTAATCAATAATTTTTATAAAAAATTCATATTTTTTTTATTTGAATGGTGATACAGAATATTTAACTAAAAACAATGATATACTTCATTAAAATCCTTTTCCACACTTCATGCACCCATCCTTCTCCACACTGGATTCGTAAGCTTATTTAAATTTACCGTAATACACATTTTAAAATATAAAAATTTACGATATACAAATTGAAATGTATTCATATATTATAAACTATACAAATTCATGAGTCAAGATTTCTTATTTTAAAAATTTGAACTTTAGATACGTGGAGTTCATGTCAACTCAAATTTTGTAATCCTGAAATATGCGTACAGTATATTACGTATCTGTAAATTCATAAATACGTATACGTGACCGAGTGTGAGTGAACATAGACTTTATAAGGTGCATAAAAAAAAAAATTAGTGACAGAGGAAAAAAAACTCATGAATAGTTCACGTATTTGTTCCCAAAATTTTGGCCCATGTTGGAATATTAATACTTCCTTCTTAGCTAATGTAGGCAATAAAGTGAAGGGGATACATTTTTAGAGTAAAATATATTTTTACTTATTGATTGAATAATTAATGATCGATATTATAGTTATTTTTAAATCTTGTTGTATATGTATTTAATTTAATAATAAATCTCAATCATTTATTTTCTATTCAATAATTAAAAATACACTTTATCCTCGAATATACTTTCTCCTTAATTTAGATAAGCTAAATCTAAAAAAAATTAGAGTTTTATTTGATAACATAGTTTAATTTAATAAATAATAATTTTTCCAAAAAATTAAATTGATTTTTCAATTTAAAAATTTAAAATTTGTGATATTTTTCAACCATTTTTTTCCTTTTTGGCCATTTTTTCCTTTTAAACCCTTTTTTTCCTAAAAATTAAATTAATTTTTATTACACCTAACCAAAATTAATTATCTTTCAATTAATTTTTAATAAATTATCAAAAGAAATTATCATTAATTATTAGAATTATCAATTATGTATAACTAATAAGTAAAATAATATAATTAATTTTCATGTTAAACACATCTTTTATCGTCATGCTAATGATAAAGTAAATGAGGTTGGCCTAAAGTGGTTCTGCAGAGATCATGATAAGGTTATAAAAGCACGTTGATGATAAGAAAATTTTGAAATGAAAATAAAAGTCACGAGTTTACGTTAATACATTTTTGTCGTTGGAAATAAGTAGTTAACAAACCACGATGACGAGAATGTAAGCTAAGAAGAATGAAGAAGCCCTCAAGTCAGGACGATGTACCAAACCACAAAAATGATTCCAATAATGGTCCCCAAAGTGGCACGCAAATGGGACCATTTTAGTCAATTAGCCTCCATTTCTTCGTTTATACCTTGCTCAAAGGATTTTTTCAGGTTAAGTAAACTTAATTTTGAATGACAAAGGCTATGTTCCAAAAGCTGATATGAAATAATATTCCAGACAAATTTTATAGTTTGAAAATATTTATTAATTATTTTAAGTACTTTCTTAAAATTTTGATAAACGCTCTTGTTTAATTGGTATTATTTGAAATTAAATTTGTAGTTTTATCTTTATTAATTTTAATTATTTTAGACTATTAAAATTATAAATTTTTGAAATTTATTTTTTTAAAAAAAATCAGTTAAGTGTTTTCTTTAAAATATAAAATCAATTGAAAGTTATAGTGCTAAAAAATTTGCCACGTAGAATGTCAAAGTTTATATGTCAGAAATTACTAAAATATGCATTTGAAATTTATTTATCAATAAAAATAAATGAATTTTTATGTTACCAAGAAAAAAAATTAGAAATCAACTGACATGTCGCATTAAACTTGGAGATTAATTGGATGAGCTTCCTATAATCACTTTTGGGAGAAAAAAATAAGAAGAAAAAATTTAAATATATTTTTTAAAAAATTAAAATTAATTTTTTAATTGTAGAAATTTTCACTTTTAACCTTTTTAAACCGCGCGTGCAATACTTTGTACTAATTTTAACTTTTGAATAAATATATTTTATTTTTATTTTTAAATTTTCCTGTTATAAATCCTTTTAAAAAAAATACTCAAACAAACACTTAATCAATAATTTTTTTAAAAAGTCATATTTTATTTATTTTGATAGTGGTACAGAATATTTAACTAAAAAACAATGATATACTTCATCAAAATCTTGAACATAAGATGTCAGTAATTTTCAATATAATTTATTAAATATCAAAATTAGTATCTCTTTAGATCAAATGGGAAAGAGACGCTTGCAATCATGAACAAGTTGTAAGGAAAAAGTCATACAAATTATTGAGGCTGCTCGATAAAATCAGAATCCAACTCATCACTCCAATTATTTGCAAATTGTGTACCAAACAAACCTGAATAATGGCAATTTGTTTCCTCTCGTTTAAATGTTTTTTTTTCTGTCTGTCAATCTAGTAATACCGTCATTCATGGACCTGCAGTATAAAAAAAATAATAAATTTCCAATTTCAACAGATTTAACTTGAAGTATAAAAAAATTAACTTATATACTAAACTTTCCAAAATTAACATCATCACACGTATAAAAGACCAATCCTTGTTACTAATAATGTCTCAGATCTTATGTATTATATATAAAAGCTCTTGATAAAAGTTATTAAATATTAGTTCTTCGACTATTTTAGATGTGAAGAATTTAGTTTTCTTTCATTATTTTTGTTTGTATAAAAAGTTTTCTATCACTAATTGTTAAATTGTTAAGTGAATATGCTAGTTAGTTGTGAAAGTTGAGTTCAAATTTTAATATAAAGATATCTTAATTCTATTTACTCATCTAGTATCTTTCATCTGATGATAATTTATCATCCATTTTTTAAGTGCTGAATCAACATTCAGAAAGATACAAAATTGTGATCACGTGAAAATAAAAAGATATATATATATATATATATACCAATCGGGACGGATACGTAGTGCCATATGCTATATAAAATCATATTATCATATATCTGTTGAATAATTTGTTTTAATGAAAAAAATTGACCAACAATAAACAATATCTTAACTTTGATCATGGCAGCGCAGACTTGATAGAACCACGTGAAAAGAAGAAGAGGATTTTAGCAATATTTTTCATACATTTGAATGTTGAATTATTTTATTCTAATGAAAACTATATTAAACTATGTCGTTTTATTTAAGAGTTCAAAGATTATTACAGTGAAGAAAGAGTTAGAAGATTATAAACAGAGTAAAATAATTCTTCTAATCGTGTGCAGTGTTGCAAATAATATCTGATAATTTACATCCCACTTAAGCAAGAGCTAGTACAAAATCACACAAGCCCAAAACACCAAACGTTAAAAGAAAGGATAAAACTCAATACCGGAATCAACAAGATGCAAATTAGCTAAACAAGCCATGAAAGAGAAATTATTAAAAGATCTTAAATCACTTTGATATGAATAATTATGTCCCTTAATGACTTGTTATGATAGTAGGAATAGCCATGAGGGATTGATCCAAGTCCATATCCTTTGGATCCATGCTGTTGTCAAGTTTCCAGTCAAATGTGTTGATCAAAGATCCCAACATGAGATGCAACATTCTCACAGCAAGAGGAGAGCCAGGACATATACGTCTCCCACTCCCAAAAGGAGTGAGCTTAAAATGTCGACCCTTGACATCAATGTCAGAATCCAAGAATCTCTCTGGAGAGAAAACATGTGCATCATCCCATACATGTGGGTTTCTACCAATTGCCCACTCATTGATAAGAATTTGAGCACCCTGTGGGACACTGTACCCACAAACTTCCACGTCTACTTTGGCTCTACGTGGAAGCAAAAGTGGTGCCGGTGGATGCATGCGTAGGCTCTCTTTTATCACTGCTTGTAAATATGGAAGTCTTGCTATATCTGATTCTTCAACGGCATTGCCTATTCCTATTGTTTCTGCTAACTCTTTCTTCGCTTTTGACATGGCTTCTGGATTGTGCATTAATTCACTCATTGCCCTTTCTAGTCCATAGGCTGTTGTATCTGTCCCCGCCACCAGTAGATCCTATTGTAAATTGATTACAATCATTAGCATTTATTGTGTAAGTTATTCAATTAGGACACTCATGCACGGAGACTCAATGTACAGATGTGTATTTGTTGATAAATTATTATGCTTCCACATTATCTATCTTTTAATTTATGAAATAATGTATTATACAGATGGGCCGGTATCACATGCTTTCAACATCTAGAAAGTGTGGGTGTGCTAAAATATTATTGAACAAATTAAGAGACACAGAAGAATATATACGTACCAAGAACAAATGCTTGATCTGCTTCTTATGTATCTTGTCACTACTCACTTCAGAAATCTGAAGCAAGATATCCAACATATCATGTTTTGTATCATACCCTTTCTCTTTTCTCATCTTCATCCTTTCATCAATCACGGGGTCCAACACAGCAAACAACTTATCAATGTAATTACTAGTGTGTCTTCGAATTCCCTGAGGATCAAAAATTCTCAACATGGGAAAATAATCCACCAAATTGGGTGTCCCTGTTGCTTTCAACAGAGTCCCCACTATGTGTTTGTACTCACCATCACCAACAGAGGGAACAAAATCCTGTGACACAAAAGTGTAAGACAAAAAGTTAATGCAAGCCATGAAAGCTGCTCTTCCAACATCCACCACTTCATTGTTGAGGCTTCGGTTGTGAACGTCATTGAGTAGTTCTTGGAGTTTCTTGCGCCTTAAATCTTGGCTGGCGTCGAGTGTCTTAACGGAAAACAAGTTTCCGTGGCAAATTTTTCTGAGTTCTGTCCAAAGGGGTGAGACTGGCAGAAAAACTAAGCTGAAACGGTTGTGATTGTAGGCTGTGGTGATGTCAGGGTTTGTTCTGTCTGAGAATAATGTGTCATGGGTTTGGAGAATCTCTTTGGTGGCTTCTGTTGAAGAGATTATTATTGTGGTTGATGAGCCTATTTTGAAACGCATCACTGGGCCATAGGTTTTGGCGAATTCGGCAAATGTTTGTTGTGGCTTTTTGTAGAGTGCATGAGAGTTTTTTAATATGCTCAGAAGGGAAGGTCCTGGTGGAAGATTGTTGTTTGATTTTTTGATTCTTGCACGAAGGGCATGTATGATTATGGTGAATGCTAACATCAAAAGCAGTGTTGTACTTGCCACAGTGTCCATGTCTGATACAAGAAAAAACATGTGTAAGTATTAGTTAGAGATGCATACAGGATCTTTGATGCTTTTGTTATAGTTACAATGGAGAAAAAGTCAAGAAATATTTTCATTTTGCCTTTGATAGGAGAAGCAAGCATGCATGCATGCATGATTTTCACAAATCTATCTAAAGAATTTATATATATACATATACTAAATATATTCATCATATGTGTAATATATATAGTATGTGAGGTAGCATTATAACATATAAGGGCAGAAGAAACAAAATGTGAAAGTAGTTGGGAGAGAAGAGAGGATTTAAAGAGATACCTTTATGAATTAAGCAGAAGAAGAGAAGAGAAACTAGATAGTCGAAGTATTGTTGCCACTTCCTGTGTTGTTCACCTCCTTTTATAGACTCGTGGCACTCTCTCTGTATGGACTAAAATAATATAAAAAGTAGACTTCTCACCATTCAAATCACGTGCCAAATTCTATTGGATAAGACTCGGATAATTTATGCTTCCAAGAAAAACAAAACGATGAATTAATAAATTATTTTTTAAAATTAATAAAAGAAAATTTTAATCCCTAAAATTTGTAAATCTAGTCTATATAATTTTTGTGGCGGGGAATACGCTCTTGTTCTGGGAGATTTTTCTTTCCCGTCACTAACCCCGTAAGTCTCTACATTCTTGTGCGGACTCAAAAATATATAAATCAGGGATAAAGACAATGTTGAGACTCAGAGACACAAGACAAAGACAATGTTAAAACGCGAAGATGAAGATTACTAAGATGATACTTCACGCGAAACGAAGAAAATAATGTAGAAATGTGGAGCAGATATGAGAATTAAAATTGACGACACACAGACAATAAGTAAGAGCAACATGTGGTCGTAGATGAAACAAAAATAAAAAGAGAATGGAATAGGCGATGATAGCTTAATATCGTCCTTTGTATCTTTTAATATCTTTAATATGATTTTATTGTAGAAATTAAGAGCAGATATGACAACTAAAATTGACGACACACAGACAGTAAGTAAGAGCAACATGTGGTCGTAGATGAAACTAAAAATAGAGAAAGAAGCTAGCAGGCTATGATAGCTTAATATGGACCTTTGTATATTTTAATATCTTTAATGTGATGTCATATTCGTACTAGTTGTGCAATATACTTGACTAACATTTTTTAAAATATAATTAATTAATATATTTAAAATAAAAATATAAATATAATCTTATAATTTATATATATATATATATATATATATATAATATCAAATTAATAATTTTAATGGACAAGGATGCATGTGATCCTATGACATCCCTCAATACCGAGTTTTATCCTCATATTTTTCCCTTAGAAAAAAATCCTTCATCTTGCAAAACCTAATCAATACAATTATCCAGGACAAATCAATATGTATAGTAAAACTCAGGATTGAGGGTAGTCAATAATATTTGTAATTAACTTCCTCTCTGTCATAATATTTTTCTCTAACTATAAAGAGAAGATGGATTATTTTTTCTTTACATATAATTATATAATGATATTTGTCAAATCCTTTTAAGCTAATCATAATAAAGGTATATCGGAAAACTTTCCAATTTAATTTTATTCAATAAATATGTATGTTGTAGTTATGTATCTACTTCTACATTTTATTTAGTTGTATGTATCATGGTTATGTAATTTAATATAAATTTTTATTTAAATTGTATCATGATTATTTTTTAATTACTTTATTTATGTCTTATTTTTCTCTTTTAACAGATATGTATGATACATCAAAGTCTACATTAGTGGAAGAGGTTCTAGATCTGTGACTTGACTACCTCATATTACATTAGGACGCATTACGAAGAATGAGAGTCATGTAGATATAGATTCTTCTTCAGACAAGGCGAGATGATCAAATGTTGCTCAGTTTCAGAGTTATTTAGAACTCGTTTCGAGGATGCATGTGTCCATCACCATTTCCAGTTGGGATAATGTTGGGTCGGTGGAGAATGATCTAATATGACAAGATATCAATGTATTTTATTGTTAATTACATTATCTATCAAATTACTTTACTAACTAAATTTCAATCACAAATTATTCACAAAGTCTTTTTTTTAGATAATTTTGAATTTAAAGATAGTGAAAAATCAAGAAGAAAATTTTGGCCTTGGTTGGTATTTGATGGAGAGATTTTAAGAACTCAATGACTAAGGATTATATATTTTGAGCAAATCTGACAAATCACCTTGTGAAAAGTATAATATATATGAAGAAGATTGGACGACATTTCATATTAATCATTTGGACCCTAACTGGCAAGTTATTATTATTATTATTATTATTATTATTATTATTATTATTATCTCTCAAACCGATCCTGATAATTTATGGTTGTATGAAAAATATTTTTATTGGACACAAAATTAGAAAGATTATCAATTATAAAATAATAAAATAAAATTTTAATGTCCAATTATTTACGAGTTTTCAAGATTAGGATTAAGAAATTTGAAAATAAAATAGAGAAAAAAAAAACCCAATGAAACAAATAGTGTTCATAGTGAAACAAATAATCTTTGCTATCCATTTGAAACAAATAGTGTTCATAGTACAATAATACATACAGGCACACCCAATGAAACACAAGGCTTAAGTTAAATATCTTAAGAGAATTTTTTTCCTTGAACCAGAATAAATATATATTGGATTTTTTTGCCTTTTTAGTATTATATGCAGAGTTTTCTAGGCCGTTTTCTTAATTGAAAATAATTTTATTTAAAATTTAATTTTTTTTTACTTATGTTAATCATGTGTTAGTATTTTTTTATTATTTTTTCAAATTAAAATTTTTAAGAATTTAGGAAATTATATTTTGATAATATAAAAATTTTTATATTAAACTTCGCATTCTGTTAACCTACATTATTTTCTCATTTTCTTTTAGTACAAGTCATGTGATACTTTATATGTTGCTATATATGTACTGAAGTGTGTATGTTTTAGAAATTATTTATGTAAATAGACTTTTTCTAAATTATTTAGGCAGGGATCTAAATTTTATTTTTAAAAAAAAAAACTTACCCACATTTACATAATTAGATCTAAGACTCAAATAACAAATTTGGACCACTCTTATGCTGTCCATATCAAACAAATAGATTTCTTAGTACAATAATACATACCCAGTCCCACCCAATGACACATACCGCTCAAAATAATTTTGTTAAGAGATCTTGTTTTTTCCTTAAACAATAAATAAATATATATTGGATTTATTGTCTTTTAAATGTTATATGAAGAGTTTTTTAGACCGTTTTATTAATTGTAATCAATTTTTCATTTAAAATTTGAACTTTTATTATTTATTTTACCTTTGAGTCAGTCTTTACATATTAGAATATTATCATTTGAGTTTAAGGTATGATAATATAAGCTGCAGACTCAAGCCCAAGCCATGGATCTGGTTCAAGAAAAAGTGGACGAAGATTGGTTGAGCTTGAACCCGGTTTTGATTATTATATATTAAATTTTTTTATAATTTTAAAAAACAAAATATTAAAGATAATAAATTTATTAAATGTGTTAAATTATAATTGTTTAATTATGTGTCAGTATCTTTTTTCTCATTTTTGTTTAAAATTAAAATTTTTAAGAATTTAATAATTATACATTAATAATTTTGCTTAATAAATATCTGTACAGTTATTTATGATTGATCCCTTTAATTGATAAAAAAAAAAATTGCACTTATTTTTTTAATATATATTTGGATTTGTTGACCCGATGTAGAGTGCCACTTGAAGAAAACACATATAGTGTGTAAATTAACCATGGTCTTCTTTAGATGTTTCGATCAATGTATATTTTACAAATTATTTACCAAATGCTATTATTTTCTCATGTTGAGTACAAAAAAGTATATTAATTTTTTAATATGATTTCTTGATTTTTCTTGATTTGTTTTTCTAATCTTAAGATATTACATATATCTATATTCAACTAATTTTAGAACCGGCACTTATTCTTCATGTTAGATATTTTAAAAGGAATATTTGGATATTATTAATTTATTTTTTTTCTAACATTTTCTGAAAAAATGAATGGTAATTCTGAAATGAATTTTCTAAAATATTTTTTAATTACGGTATCATGTGTTAAGATTATAATTATAAAATTATCATTGTACAATCTAAAAATTTTTAAAGTTAGACATGTTAGTTGTAAAATACAAATATACAAGTAGGTGGTTGAATTATGTTTATAATTATAACTTTTTTAGACAATGCAGCTTGCGTCTATTATAAACGATTTGATCAGATGCAAAAAGAGTTTCTCTTGTAAAGATTGCTTTTAATGAAAGAATTCGTTTAAGTTATTATCCTCAGTTAGTAGACAGATAAAGATAATCAAAACAATACTATTTTTATACTGGTTTGTCAATGCAAGACTACATCCAATTACCCAACAACTTGCTGAGGTTCCACTAAGAGTATTCTTTGAACTCAGCCACTCCTAGCTAAAAAATAGATATTCTTTGGACACAGCCTTCTCAGGCTAAACTGGTATTCTTTGACCCCATCATCCACAGGATCAACCTAGGTATTCTTTGACAGCCTCCACAGGCTAAACCAGGTATTCTTTCAATACTTAGCCTCCTCAGGTTAAAACGGGTATTCTTTGAACCTTAGCCTCCTCAAACTAAACACAAGGTATTTTTTAAACAATTAGCCTCCTCAGGCTACAGATTACCACAACAGTGGTTTACAACAATTAAGCACAAAGAATTTATCCTCTACGTAGAAAGGGTTTTTACAATGTAATCTATTTTAAGTTCAGGGCGAGTGAACTTTTATCTTGAGAGCTTGAGCGAGAGTTGAATATGATCTTAATCAGAGTAGTTCGTCAACTTCAACTCGTTGTGATGAGTCCTTTTATAGGAAGTTTCTTAAAGTATCCGTTAGACTGAAGATTTGAACGTTAGTCCTTTGTCTTAGGTACTTCAACATCTGACAGAGTGAGCAATCAGAACATTTAATGCAAAGTCAGCAGATGTCAACGTGAGATCGGACTTTGACTGATTTACTCAGAGATTTCATGGAAACGTGCAACTTCTTTTCGTGTTGCAGAGGTTTATTTTAAAATCTCTTTCCACCTTTAGAAGCTTCTGAATAACGACTTGATTTGAAATGAAGGCATGTGTTACTCAGTGTCTGAACTTCATTAAACTTAATAGACGAATGAACAAATAGATGAGTTGTGTGTTGAATACATTCGTCTGTCTTCTTTCTTCGTCTTCAACTTTAGTCTTCATATCTTCACTCTTGAGCACTTGACTTAAAGTTAAGGAGAGCTCCCAGTCTTGATCTTTGAAGGTTCTTCATCTGATGAGATTATTTTGAATCATGATGACTTGAACTCTTCGTCGGTGTTTCTTCTGTTTGAGGGTGCATCTTTCGTCTATGCTGATAATGTCTGATCATTCTTCCCTCTACGTCTGTTGATACATCTGTCTGTCTTGTAATTATCAAAATTAAGATGCTAAGTCATTTTGACTTAACATTAGTTTATGTAATAACACTAGTGCAGAATATGCTTTAATGACTCCTCTTTTACGGTGGGCGAAACAAAATTGTTGTAAGAGCATTTTAATGACGGTTGTTAAAATAACCGCCGTTAAAAACATATATTACGGCGGGTCTTTATATGACCATTGTAATATATAAAGACGCGTCCTAACTTCCCCCCCTCACTTTCGTTTTCGTCCTAACTCTTACGTCTTTCTTCACTCTTTCTCTCTTCTCCAACAGCCCCCTTTGTACCCCTATTTCTCTCTTCTCTCAACCGTACCTCCTTTTAATGATGGTCATTGCTCCTCCATAGCCGTTGCACCTCCACATTCTCTCTTCTCACCGGTGTGTTCTTCTCCACAATTATTTCTCTTTCTCTCTATTTCTATCTTTTTCTCTTCTTCATGGTCATTGTAGCCATCATTGAGGAGCCTCCGTGTTATAACCGCCAATAAAGATTCGTACCTCTATCGTGTGCTTGCTCCCATCGTCCTCACTCCCACTGTGCATGCTCTGTTTCTCTGCGTTGAGGATTTCTCAATTAGGTAAGTTAATTTCTCTTATATTTAGTTAATTTAATTTAGTTTTCGTTATATTTAAATTATATTTGTTACTCTTGAGAGCGAATTATTGAACTAATTACTGAAAAAATTTCTTTATTAGTGAAAAAAATTATTTATTAGTGAAAAAAATTTCTTACTCTTCGAATTCTTTTGCATTACATGTATTTATATAATTTAAATTTTTTAATTTAATCAATAAATGTTTATGCTTGCCTTTATTTGAGAAATGGTATATAATTGTCATCACTCTAATTTGAGAGCAACAAAAATTTGTTTAAATTGACTTTGATAGGAGTAGAGTAAAAGAAATGTAATTGAATGGAGAATTCTTGAGTTGATGCAGCAGTGTATCATGTATGGGTATAGCTCAAATTTATATTATAAATAGATATATAAATTAATGAAGCTGAAGTAATGAGATGAAAATTATGTTTTGATTGTATTGTATTGGTTTTAATTCTGTTTGTTTTTTTGGAAAATATTCATATTTTAGGGAAAACTCTGCTCAATTTCCGTTAAAATTGATAATATAAAATCCCTCAAATCACTTTGGCAATTGATGTTGTTTGGATAAATGAGAAAGAACTTTGACAATTGAGTATGTTTATTTTATTTTATTTTTAAAATATCCAAATTAAGGTGGAAACTTTGTCTAATTATCATTAAAAGTGTGAATATATAATCGATTAAGTAAATTTATGATATTAAGTTGTTGAATTGGTGTTGTTTGGATAAATGAGAAATAATGTTAGAAAAATGTATCATGCATGTCTCTTTCTAATATCTCTGTTTTTATTTAACATCTCTGATTCTAGAAGAGTTCATCTTGTCGGTCAAGATATTCTCCCTCTTGCTATAGTAATACACTGATTCAATCTCTGAAGGTTAATTAATGGTTATAATTGTATTTTCTTCTACATTTGTGACATTACCTGAATTGTTAGGTATTATTATATTGTTTATATATATGAGAATGTTGTTAGGTGTTTATTGTATTTAGGTTGGTTGAATAATTGAAATACATTGGATTTTTGTTAAGGAATATATTGATTGAATTGAGTATATATTTTTTGGAAATATCCAAATTATAAGGAGACTCTTGCCCAATTTTCATTAAAATTGTTAAGTTAGAGTATTTTGCTATTCTAATAATGCTAGTTTCGGATTGTTGTCATTGTCATCTTAATGGGTATATTGAATTTTACATCTAGAATAGGAGTTCATAAATCATAGATCAAAGTTGGATGAATAAAATTCGGATTAGTGAAGAGTACAGTAATGGAGTTCAGGAATTCTTAAGATTTGTTCAACTACGTATGAATGTGGTGAATTAGAAATACTTTTGTCCATGTATTTGTTGTTTGAATCAGATGAAACAACACACCAATGATATATGTGAGCACCTTATCATGTATGAGATATGCACAACTTACACATTATGGACATGGCATGGAGAAATATTGAACAATTCACCAACTCAATCACAATTCAATGAAGAAGATGTTGGAATGGGCAGCATATCTAATTCTAATCAAGAGAGGTTCATAATACTTATGCCTTTATATACAGAGGTACCCTAAACCTGCCAGATGTTTTATGAAAGTTTTTATTTTATGAATAACAATTGTTTTATAGTGATATGTATTGATTGATTGGTTCTAGATTGTATTTAGTTGATTTTTAATAGGTTTGATTTTGAGAATTATTCAAATTACAAGGGAAATTCTGCCCATTTTTTTTAAGAATTATTGTTTTAGGTTATCTTTAAATTCTTTAAGTTATATATCGTACAATCTTATTTATGATATTAATTAATTTAATTATTCTATTTTCAGGTAATATTAACAATGGAGTTAACTCAATAGGGAATGATGGTACTAGTTAAATGATTTTGATTATAAATGACTTTTATGTGACTTAGCACAATTTTAGTAGATAAATGAATTTTATGCTATTTTATATTGATTTATTATTGAGTGTTGGAAATTAACTATCACGTAAATAGGTTTATTATAAATGAATTTATAGTTTCTGTTGTATAATATTATTTTTGTTTCATATAAAAAAATCAAATAGGTTAAAATAAATATAAAAATGAAAATATAATACGAATTTTTTTTTGAAAAAAAAAACCTATTTTTTTTGTAAAAAATTTCCTTTTTAACTACAAAGTATGTTTATTGAGTCAAATATTATATACCAAAAAGATATCTAACTATTTGTTCTTTTAGAGAATATTTTGAAACTTGTTTTAACCTTTTTCTGATGATCCTGTCTCCACATTTAAAGAGGCATCAAGGTTTAGAATACCCAAACAAAATAGATGTCTTACAATTCGTTTGATTTTATAACACTTAATCATACAATGCAGGGGATCTTTTCCCACCTTATAGTTCTAATGTTTGGTATAAAATGTCACAAATTTTATACATCTTAGACACCTTTGCAATTGTTTCTAATTTTCAATACCATTTAGAAAAAATTTCTACAAATTTCTAAAGATCATTGAATAGATGTGATTGTTCCTTGGTAAATTTCATATCCTAAAAATCAATTTTTTGTATGAAATATTTTTTGTCTTCTTTATTGACACGACTGACCCATTTTCTTTAATTATTTGGATAAATTTATTTAAATTTTGAATGTGTTAATTTATCCTTTTAGAAAAGATTAATATATCATCCAAGTATATTATAGAAAAGTCCATGTATTGGTAGAAAATATTATTTTTAATATTTTGAAACTCGCTTGGTGCATTTTTAAAACCTTAAGCATTATTCTACTCATAGTACCCAAACGGCACCAAAAAAGAAGTAATTTTATTCCTATCCTTTTCCACTACTAAAATTTGATAACAGTCAAAATTTATGTCAAACTTCATATTTATTAGGATGAAAAAGTAAAAAGATACATGAAGGGGAGGGGTTGAATTGTGTATTTTGAAAACTTTTTGCATAAAAAGTTTATAAAAACAATTCGTCTAATAAAACATTTAAAAAGCAGTTATGGAGGTTATTCATCCAAACACTAAAATCGAAAGATAAGGGTGGATAAAAACACATAAAATTGTACTAATTCACTCCAGTTAAACTACGTCCACTGCTATCAAGACTCTTCAATGATTTTCACTAATCAAATTGGTTACAAATATTCTTTCTCAAAAAGTCCTTTATAGCTCAACTCAAATATTCTTTCTTATCAAGTTGTTTCTGGCTTAAAAGCCCACTAAAGTTAAACTTTAAACTTACAACTCAAATATTCTTTGTCATTAAACCACTCTCAGCTTTCATAAACAAAAGATTGTTTGAAGATATGGATAAATTTCAAAAAGAAGATATACAATCAAATTACAAAGTGATGACTTTCCTAAGTAAAGGATATAAACTTTAGTACACTCAAATGAAACAAAGTGTTTCATTTTTTACAAAAGAGCTTACTTTTCATAGTTCACTTGTAAGGTTTTTGCATAAGTTTTTATGTAATCTCTTCTTTTTCCTTTTTTATTTTATTTTAGATGATAAGTTTACAATATATGAGAGCACCTTGGAAGTTTCCGTTAAGAGAGAAATGTACGAGAGTATGATAATCTTAAATAGAAATCTTTAACTATTCACGTCATGTTTTATCATATAAAGGCCAAAAAGCAAATGGCAAAGTAGTTATAAGAGAAAGATAATGTATAAATGTATATAAAATTTGAAATTAAAGTCTGGTTTCCCGAACCAAGCAAATACATTTACACTATTTAAACAAATTGTAAATAAAAAGGACATATGTCAAATTATAAATCGATGAAATATGTTCACTTTTACCTTAGACAGTACAATTTCATTTTACATTTTTGGATAATAATTACTTATTGTTTTGTTATAAGTACATCCTTTGGATGAATGCAATCTTTAGGATGAAGGATTTCAAAGAACTAAATTTTCTGGCCAAACCAAAAAACATGTTTAATCAAAATTAATCTCTTTTATTATTATCAAAATCTCTTAATCTTATTTTAAGGATTGAGGAATAAGACATTTTAGGTTCCATCATTACAGTAATAAGTATCTTATCTATTTTAAGATTTTATTTAAGAATTTATAATTTATAACTAATCTTGAGACCTTCTTTCTTGTTCAGAAACATTCATAACATAAATTTAAAATCCTAAACCTTACTTGTCAAATGTCAATGGTAATAATTGCCTATAAAATTAAAAGATGTACTGATAGGGACTCAGCCATAATAATAATTCAGGATTTAATTAGTGGGTCGGGGAACAATTTATGTAATATCGAAGAAAAAGAATTATTGGTAAATAGCGTAAAAGTAGAAACTCAAAAACAAGACGCACTAATAAACTTTAATATATACAAAAATTTAAAATTAATAAGAATCTAAATTAAAGAAAAGGCTGCAAATCAATTAAGTAATTTATAATTATATTGTCGCACTCATTCATATTATAAATGATAATAAGATAATTTTTATCTAAGGTAATTGTTAAAGAAGAAGGGATAGCGGGATTTTGGAAACAAAGATTTATATCGAGGCTACAAAAATTGTTACCTGAATAAGTAAAAACAAATCTACAAAAATATATAGAAATCCACTATCCTTTGAAAACCTAACTTATAGGCAAATACATAACATAGTCGTAGAAACGTGATATTAAGTTACAAGGTAAAATTCATCAAGAAAAATTAACAATAAAGGAAAAGTTGGAACCTTTGGTCAATAATATATAGTTGAAACCATGCGAACCCCTACCACGGCCCAAAAGAAAAATTTAAAAAGTACCAACCTAAGCAAATTATTAATTATAAGAAACCATATAAGAAAAAATTTAATAAAATTACACCTTAGCACTTTCAAAATAAAAATACTAAACATAAATATTTAAAACCTAAAAGAAATGTTTATTGGAGGTATGGAAGAGTAGCTCATTATGCTACCAGTTGTAAAGTTCAACAGAAAATAAATAAATTAGACCTAGATGATAAATTAAAAGGAATTCTTGTAAATATATTAATAAATTCATATTCAAAAAGAGAATACAATTAAAGAATAGCTAGAAGAAAATGAGGTAATTTATTTATTGGAAAACTCTTCTTCCAAAATAAACCTAACTAGTTAGGAGGAATGGCACTTTGTAGGACCTAACCTATGCAATTGTACAAATTGTAAAATTATCAATATGTTAACTAGAAATTAAACGTCTACTTTAATTTCTGTAATAGATAAAATGGAAGAATCACCCTTAAAAGATGAACTTTTACCACAACTAAATGAATTAATTCAAAATAATTAATAAAATAGAAAAGAGATTAAACTCATAAATAAACCTAACTAGTTAGAGGTTCAAATGAACAAGTTATAATTAAAGATTTACATAACAAGATTAAAAGTCTTAAGCATGAAATACAAATATTAAAATAAAATGATATTTCACTAGTGTATAAAATATTAGAATGAGAAGGAAAAGATATATTAAAAATTCAAGATAAGACTAACAATGAAGATTAAAGTTCAAAATTTTTCATTAATCTTTTAAGCATAATTACAACTCATAAATGACATTGTAAAATAACACTTGTAATATAATATGAATACATTAATATGGTAGCCTCGATTGTTTCAGGGTATTTAAGAAGGATTATTACTTATAAAATATATGAAAATTAACATAAGGATTAAGTAGCATCAATGGTTAAAAAATGAATATCCAGTATAAATTATTAATGCAAAATATATATATATATATATATATATATATATATATATATATATATAAAGACAAGATACGTTATATTATTTCTTTTTTGTTAATAAAAAACATGATGACATAAATTATATTAGGAATTCCTTTTTATAACACTATTATATCCTTTTGAAGTAACGGAGAGAGTGACAATACACGACACATTAGAAAAAAAATTGTTTTAAATTTATTCAACCTCTTAAATTGAAAGACCTAAATCTATTAAAAAAAATTCCATAACTAAAATAAATCTTAGTTAAAGAAAACAAAAATCTATACGAAATATAATATAAAAGAGTTGAAGAGAAAATTATAACTCTTAATATTCAAAGGTTGATAAAAGAATTTGAGACAAAAATAAAAAAGGAAACGTGGGAAACAAATCTCACGTCCTTTCGAAATCGGAAAAAATATGATTATCACCCTGTAAATAGAGATTTAATGAAAGGAATATTCCACATACAAATCAATTGACAAAATTAACAAAATTTAAAATATTATAAAAAAGAAATTCAACACTATTTAAAAGGGAACTAATCAAACTTCGAAATTCTCTTATAATTGACAAGACTTCATGTGATGAATTATTTTAAACAAGAAAGAGAGAGACGAAAAATTAATTATAAATTGTAAAACCGTGAACTTGGACATAAATAAGGTTACGATTCATTGCTATTATCTCGACCCACTTTTATGTATAATTCACCATTTATATTTTTATTTTACAAAATAATATGTACGACAAAATTTCATCACTCATTCATGACGTAAGAAACGAGTTCATTGTGGATTTTGAATGCATATGGTTTGAAAGTGTATTCCCAACCAGCAATTTTTCATTGCGTAGATATTTGTAATACATGTTGCATTTGCTTTTTAAAAGTTAGTTTTAAATATTGAGGTAATTATAATATATAATGTTCTTGCCGGGTTCAACCTATTAATCTTTTGAAACAGGTATTAGAAGATTTTTGGACCAGTTTAGTATTAGGTGGAGCTCGGAGTTCGGACAGAATGAATATTATTTTTATGGATGAAATGGACACAAAAGTAATACAAATTAGGGATAAAAATATTTCTGTCTCTAATTTTTATATTTCTTGTAGTGTGAAGTGATTCTTCATGAGACACAGGTGGGATGTGTTTATAATATTTCTCTGAGACTTAAGTCTGAAGTTTTAGAGTAAAAAAATATTAGAGAGAATAGTGAGAGTGAATAAAGAGTTCAAGGTTTCGATATTTCTACTAAGTATTTATAAAATATAGAGTTAGTGTCAAAATAAACAAGTAATATGGTCAAGTAGAAATACACTAATTGATGTGTCAAACTGTAATAAAGGCGGACATAATTTAGCAAATCATCCTTTTTATAATTAGTAAGATAAATGTCTTGTGCAGATTTATAAAATGCAACTAAATAAACTTATTCAGACAATTTTAACAAATAATAACATAATATAAAAGTCTTAAAAGTCATAGTATGATTTGACTTTACCGTACATAGATAATCTTTTTAATTAAAATTAAATTATTTTATCGTAAACTTAATTAAAGTAATTATGATATAAATTATTTTTAATTAAAACTAAAACATTTATAACAAAAGATATCATTTTCAATAATAGTTGAATTAATTTATTAATTATTACAATAAAAACTAACCAAATTAATTACTTATTTTAATATATTAAAGTAGTATATTCGATTTTGATGTTTGAAAATTAGTCAAATTATATATTCGATTTCATATATTAAATAGATTAGTTTTTAACTATGTTAATAATTGTACATTCAATTTCATATATTAACTAATCATTTTAATTTACAAAATATATGTCAATATATTCACACGTATAAATATTGTGTGGATATTTATTTATGATTTTTATTCCTATATCAATTTTTTTGAAAAAATAAATAAAACCATATATGCGTAAGCTATATCAAATAACTCCTCACTAACTTGTATTTAAATACTCTCTTGTGAAATGTTAAATTATACTTTCTTATTTTTAAATATTATTTTTTTTATCTTTTTTCTTATTTTTCTCATCGTCTTTTTATTTTTATTTTCTTTACTTTACTAATATGAAAATATTTTTTTAAAGAGAATAAATATGAAAAATAAAAATTATATTTATCAACCTACTTATATTGTTAAAGTTTCAATTAAATTAATGATAAATAAATACTTTAGACAAAAAAAACTAAAGAGATATTACTATATAAATAAAAATATAAAATTTTATGTAGATATTTTCATATTTTTTATTTATTTTAATTATCACAGTATTCCTTTATACATAATTTTTATTCATTTTGATATAAATATTTTTTTGCATATTTCATGATTTTACAATCAAATTTTGACTGTGTATTCCGGATAAAATAGTGATACTATTATTTAAGTATGAACAAATATATAATAGACAATTCTCCTTCTTGTGATTTCCGTGGTATATTGAAGCAAATATTCAAGTAACTATTTGATAATAATATTAAATATAAAGTGTTATCTACAATACTTATTATCTTAATTACATTTCAAGAAAGGAAGCTTTTTATAATTTTATTTTGAATAAAACATTGAGTACTAGTTAAATATATGATTTAATTCTTTTTTTTTTTTCTTATTAAGAAGTTTTACAACATGAATCAAAAGGTATTAAATATTAATCTTAATTGATAATTTACCCAATTGAAACAAGATAATATGCATATCCTTATTTATATATATAAAAAAAAAAATCTTAATTGATCTATGTTAATTTCTTATTCATTTCCCGATAAATAATTTTATATTGGGTGATTAAATTACATATTCATATACTTTATTTTTTTTTTCAATTGAAACTAAATTATTATAAAATAGCTCTTTTTGTTCTCTCGCGTCTTTGTGGGTTTCCACCTTGTGTTTGAGTTGCAGAGGGGAATCACCGTCATAAGGTTCGTTCGTTCTCTCTTTCTTTCTCTTTGATCGTTCTATGTTTAGTTTAGGGTTCTCTAAATATAATTACTCATTGAATTTATGATTCAGTTTCATGCGATTTTCCTTATACGTGGCAACATGACGTTTAATCTGCAAGTTTTAACTTTGTAACCAAATACTTATAGTAGCTTAAGCAATTGGGTGCAGCAGTAAAATTATAGTTCTGCATTATAATTGATAACATCCTTCTATGGTATCGTTGTGTTTTCCATGAGAAATTGGAATCTAGCATAGCATTGCGAGCACCCTCTGCTGTTATGGATAAAACATGGGAACCGGAAATGGCTTATTTGTAATAAGAGTAAATATTTGTGTGACTAGGCACAAATTACGAAATTTAGATTTGTACTTTTCTGGATTTCCACTTAAATCCATATGATTTAACCAGTTTGTAACTGGATATGAATTGGTTTATAAATGTTTGGATTAGCCTGTCTCTATACATACAAGTTTTGAAGTTCTTTGTTTTCTTCTTAATTAAAATTAGAGTAAATTACACTGATACGTCTAGAGGTTTTGCAAAATTTCACTGCACTGACTTTTTAATTGTTTGAAAAACCTTGTATAGTTGTTTTGACATCTCCCTTATGTGTAACACTTTCCCTTAATTTTGAAAAATATTACACTGACCCATGTAAGATGTAAAAATAATATTGAAAAATGGAAGGATATTATATGTAGTTTCAAAAGGAGTGATAAGATAATTTGGTGGTTGGGAAGGGGGATTAAAGGTAGAAGGGAGAAGGGAGAAGGGGGGAGGGCAAGATTGTGGGATTGAGCCCTCACATTGACAAGAAATCTAATAATTACGAACAACTAACATTTGCTGATAAAATAATATGTAATTTCAGAAAAACATAGAGGATCTAATCGTAATTTACTCTTAAAATTATAACAATTGGCTGACTGATTATGTGGTGGTTGTTCAGGTATTCAAGATACCATTGTTTCGCTTGAATCTGTTCAAGGTGTAATATCATATACTGTACTTATCAATCCTTTCTTTCATTATTGAAATTTTCAGTCTGACTCTGGAAAACATAGGTTTCTTATTTACCAACCAAGACAAAATTATCAAAGTAAAAAGTGTATTTGAATTTGATCAAATGTCTAAAAATTTTGGTGAAGGAAAATGAGCTATGAATTACCGACGTTGACAAAGAAGAAAGAGGTGGATACCATCATCAGGGACACTCTTGATAAGGTTCTGGTCCTCCGCTTTGGTCGTGCCTCTGACCAAGTCTGTCTCCAGCAAGATCACATTGTATGTTTTTCATTGATTGTCGGCTTCTTATGCATTTCAATTTTATTGTTTCTTTTTCGAAATTATTTTTTAATCACACTTTCAAAAAATAAAGATTATTTGTTTTTATTTGTTGTGGCTTGTTGATACAGCTTTCTAAAGGAGCAAAGGATGTGTCCAAGTTTGCAACTGTGGCATTGGTTGATGTTGACTCTGAGGACATTCAAGTCTATAACAAGTATTTTGACATTACTTTAATACCATCTACTGTGTTTTTCTTCAATGCCCATCACATGAAAATGGACTGTGGGTATGGTATCTGCCCCTTCTTTTTTACTTCAATTACTTGCATACTGTTTTAGTTTTATTTGTGGATGTATATTTTTTATGTTTGATAAGTGGTAGACGAAGTGATAGATGATTCACTTGTATTTACGATTCCCATTAAAAAGTATTGCTGGACACAGGAAAACTTCTAAATTTTTTAAACTGGTGATATTTTCATTCTTCTATTATTGTTGGTAGTGTTCTTTGAGAGAGTACTGGACGATGATTCTAATATGGATAGTGAAGTTGTGCAATACTTAAATTAGCTCATTCAGCTTGTTGGCTCTATTCAGGGAAAGCCCACAATATGAAAGCATATGTATGTAAGAAAAGAAATGTACTGAGAGGGTAGAGCTACTTACACACTGCTTAGCTGGCCAATTTGTTATGCCATACAGCATGCAGATAGGGGAGAGTGGTATCTGTGGGAGGGGAGCTAGTCATTCTGTTAGTTGTTTTGGACAGAGAAATAGTTTTCTCTGACAAGCCTTAGTTCTGGTTTTTCCTTGTAAGATCTCAGGCTCATCATCTTTCCTTCATCAATAATAGTTTTCCCCTTTATATTGTTCTGTTTTTATATACTTGATCTTGGTCTTGTTTTAAATTTGGGTTATTCCCTTTCAATCTGTGATATTATGTGATATTGTTCATTCCAAAAGAATCTATAAATTTGATATGATAACTTGATATGTTATATGCATTGTAAGTTTGAGAATAGATGGTGAATTGGTGACTAGTAACTATTTGCTTGTTCTATAACACTATTATATTCTTTTAATTGAGATCTTGCTGTGACGGAAACTTAAGAATTAGAACTTGGGGAGTAGAAGGTTTGAAAACTGAAATTGATCTTTTTCTCTTCTATTGGGAAAGTTTTCTGATCTTCTCATTGCAGTTTTACAAAAATGAGATTCCTGTCCTTGAAAAAATAATAATTTGCAGTTATGTTTGTGTATTCTGTTTATTATCAGTAAATCCAGAGTGCAAGTCTGCTGACATTTTTACTTTTTTGTGACTATGTAGGACTGCTGATCATACTAAGTGGGTTGGTGCCTTTTACTCAAAGCAAGACTTCATAGATGTTGTAGAGGTACATATTTTTGTTTGCTGGACTAACAGTGTTACTCTTGTAGATCTTTGATCTAACTAGAATGATCATTAATTGGTTTTACCACTAATTCATCATTTAGCACTAAATTAGTAACTAAGATTATGAAGTAAAGCACAAAAGTATGGCTTTAGTTTTAGATACTAAAATTACCAATAAGAAAATATAAAAAGTAGACATACTAATTTTTTCTACTTTTATCTGTAACATCTGCTTCATTTTTTCCTTATTTTTTTGTTTTACAATTGAGAAAGAGTTTTTGTTTCATTGCTATGTTTAATTTATCAGACGTATAAATAGCAGACCCATTATATAATTTTAAAGTACTTATTGGCTTTTGTGAGTAACCGATTTGTTTTAATTGGCCTAGCTGTTTCTAAACTCATTTCAATTTCCAAGTATTTGATGTTCTTTTTTCTTCCCTTGTCTTTTCTAGCTTGCCTAGATAATTCAATGAGATATATAATTGTATATCTGGACTTTATTTGTTTGGTGTTAGGTTAGCTTCTACACAACTCTACCCTCTCTTAGTGTTTTACTTGTAGTTTAACTGCAAGGGGAAACCCAGGTGGATAGTGTTATAGATAAGACTTTTTCGGATATGGACCCCCGTCATTATGCTTCTATTCTAATGAAAACGAATAATGAAAATTAACAAAGAAAAAAACACAGACACACTAAAGTTTTAAACCAAATAAGGAGAAAGTGGTTTACTCGCCAGAGTTTTCTCTGTCTTTACTTGAAACATTTAAAATTTTAGTTTTTCTCTTCAAACACATAATTCCTAGATCTGTCTCTTGATAAATTGAGTACATCCTTCATTGCTGACACTTACATTTCAGTATCCTAATATATTTTTTTCTGTTTTTATCTCGAAACAAATCACAATTACCAATTAATGGTGGAAATCTAGAAATGTTTGCTTTCACCCGGTATTCATTATCTTATTTATAACACTGTTTTAGCATTCCTGCAGGCCATATTCAGAGGAGCAATGAAGGGAAAGCTCATTGTGAATTGTCCTCTTCCACATGAAAGTATACCAAAATACCAAATACTGTACAAGGATGTCTAAAATACCTCAATGTTAGAAACTGTTCTGTTTTTGTTTTTGTCTATTCTTTCCTTTTGCTTAGCTTCCTGACTCGTAAAGTTAAGTTTTTGTGTATATCGAATTTTTGTCATTCTGTTCATTAAATAAAGTTATTCACTCTTACTATTTGATTCTTTTGTCTTTTGGTTTCTTTTTTAGAAAAAAGAAAGATGTCTTTCATGGCTACAAAATTACAGTTCTGATACCCATCGATAGAAATATGGTATTTCTTAAGAAAAAATTCCCTGAACATTAATGCGAATGGATTCTAATTGATTCAAAGGAAATGTGGTTTAGCTCCAAATATTCATAGGAAAACCACTTGAAAGTTCTAAATAAATATCTTGGTGAACAAATTCATCTTATTCCCAAAAGCCAGTAATCCACCACATTGTTAAACCATCACAATTCATAGTTGCATGAGAGGCGATGAATGTTATCAAACTTATAACAAAAAAATCTTTTATCTGATTACTATTATTTAATAGAAAGGTGATGAATATCTATAAACAAGATAAAGGAATAAATAAAAAGCAAAAGATAGAGAAAATCTATTGTTGTTGCATTGTTTCTGCCCTGAAAGTTTGTACTAAAAACTTAAGCCCAGAATTTCCCAACCCATCTCAGTAATTAAACCAGGGCCAACAATCCATATCCATTGGCCCATACATTTCTAAACACAAAACACCCCTTACTAATATTGACCCGTTTGTTTAAATTTATTTATTAAAATAATTTTATAATTGAATAAGTAATCATTTAAAAAAAACATATTTATTTCCTAAAAAATAAAATTATGTTTTTTAAAATAGAAAAAAAATAAAAAAATACATAATATATATATATATATATAAAAAAAAAAAAAACTAATATTTTCATCAAATATTTTTAAACAGCGTCTTATTATTAATACTAGACTAGTGACACTACACAGCATGTCTCGTACATTTCTTGTCACGTGTGCATTTCACTTGCTGGTTTCACCCCATGGCTCGTATACAATAATAAACTTGAACTGTTTTGATGATCTGAGTGTTAGAACTGATTCCATAATCTATTGTTGGGATGCTTAAATGTTTTATGTGTTTGCGACAGGGAACATTCTTGCTTTCTATCGTGCTGTAGTTCCCTAGTGATTTACTTTTTGGGTCTTGTCACATTGTGGGTGTCATGATTAGGAATGGAATTTGAAAGATATGATTAATTCTAACGTAGATGGAATTTGTAATAAGATGGATAGAACTAATGTGTTAGGCTGTTACCTATATATGCACTTGTGTATTTAAAGTTGTGTCATGAGTATTTGAATCACTCCGTTTCACATGAGAAAAAGTGATTTATAAAAATAATGGATGCAATCAAACATTTAAAATTGATTATTTTTAGAATGAGTATCAGCAGAGAAAGTGATTATTTTTCTCGTCTAAATAAAATAAGTAAATAAGCATTTAAAAAATTTAGCAGGTTTATGTGTTTAAATTTTTCCTCGTATTAACTAGGAAAAATAAAAATTAAGAAAGTGTAAGAAATATATCATATATCTAATATTATTTTTTTTCAAGACAATTATTATATATATATAATATCATAAATTAGAACTATCTATAAATTTACTCAATTCATCACATTTTCAATCTTTACTCCTCTTTTTTATCAATCAAACAACCACGCTTCCTATCTTCTTTTTTTCATTTATCTTATTTTCTTTTCTTTTCATTCCACCCTATCAAAAAGAATTTAAAACTTGACAAGCATTCCAAATTCATAAGGGTGTAGGTTTTCTTTACACATACAAACTCTACAATGTATACGGTTTATCATTTTATCATTTTATTACAACTCGAATAAGGTGCTCGAAAAAAATACAGGAAAAAAAAAACATTTTTAAAACCTAGAAGAGTCAAGACCTACACTTGGGACGCCCAAAATTTATGGCATGAATAAAAAAAATTAAATTATAAATTAATTTTAAATTCTCTAAATAATTAGATTTATTTGCAAAGCATTTGTGCATAATTTACTGTTTGAAGATTGTACTTTAGAATTTTCTTAAGATTGAACATTAAACGTGATCGTTTCTTTTAACAAAATTTGAATAATGATTTGTATGTGGGAAAGTAACCCTTTTCTTTATATCCAACCTTGATGATGTATTCTTTTAAGGTCATATAAACCACTTTGTTTAAAATGATTTCTTTTCAAATACACAAAAATGAAGTATTGTATACGTAGGGCAAAGATATGGCTCCTTGAAATGCTCAAAATTGTTTGGTTTGGTCAATAAAACCTAAGACCCAAGGTTCATACAGCCTGGAACCTTATTTATAAAATGAAGACAACCAAGCCATTATATTATATCATTATTCAAATTATGGAAAGGCAAATACATAAACTATAAATTACTAACATGCCAACCTATGCTTTACAAGAACCAGCTCTTCGTATTTGGCTTTCTGGCACGAGACAATATCATAGCCACAAATGTCAGTTAAATACTTCAACATATATGATTCTCTGAAAACCCTTTTATTTAATTTAATTGTGTGATCAAGATATATTTTAATTGTGTGATCAGTGAGTTGAAAAGATATTTTTAAAAAAAAAATCATTTCTCTTTAGTGGTGAATGGAGAATGTGGAGAGTATACTGAAAGGGAAAAAAGGTTCTCTATCTTGTTTTTTTCCCTTTCCATTAGTATTATTCTAATTAATATCCTTTGCAATAAATACACAAAATTATCCCATAAGAGATAACCTTTCTTGTTTCATAGCCCCCACCATTTTGTGTGCTTTGAATCTTCCAGCTTAAGAATCAAAGAGTAACATAAATACAAATCGGTCTTAAATAGTTCCAATTAAAAAAAGCCAATAATTAATGCAATTGAAAAGCATATGAAATATGTATATATGTATATATATGGGACCATACTTAATTTCTGAACCCCACGGCATGGCCAACTCGGTTCCTACCAAGAAGTTTCAGAATAAAGTCCTACTCCTCTTTTTCACTTTTCACACTTCCCAATTCCAATTTGAATACTTTTTAATTTTAAAATGATTTATGACTACCAAATACTGATTTGAATTCAAATATTGTTGTCATCAAATTAATATATTAATCGTAAATTAAAACTAGGTGCAGGTGCGAACAATATTTTTTAATAAAGAAAAACAAAATTGAGTTGTTTTTCTCTTTCTTTTGTTTATTATTAACTTTATACCTAAGAAAATGTTTTCTTATAAACATGGGTTTGCTTGTATGAGGCCCATTAAGGAGACTACAAGTAATAAAATAAGAAAAATATAACATTGAAAGAAGAATGGAATTAAGTGGGCAAGACAAAATCATTCAAATCATGAACACATACTATTCAAGTTGAAAATTGGTTTCCAAATTCCAACTCAAACATTAAAAACTACTAATCCTAAGGCCCTAGTAGTTCTTATCATCTCAACTTGTTTGCCAAATTCTTCAAATTAAGATTCTAGTAGATTAATAAATTAATTATATAAATATCTATTTGATAGATATAGTTCGCACTTGATAAAGCCTTCCCCACATTCTTCTAATAATCGGATGCCAATTTTCCAAGGAAGGGATCAAGGAAAATGTAAAACAATAATTCATGTTCAAAACAAAAAAAAAAAAAAAAAAAAAAATTATTAGTAAAAGCAATGGTATCAATAATATACTTGTTCCTATCAGTTCAAATGTATTGAAAATTATAAAATTAGGAGAGAACAATATTAATAAGATATGATATCTAATAAAATTTGACATTCTCAATCAATTTTAATCAATAAAAAAAATATATTTAAAAAAGTATGTTAAAAGATATGTTCCTAATATTTCTGTCATAATAATAAGCAGAATAAGCAAAATTACTGTGTATTTTGTTTAAAGTTCTGGATGCTTAGATTTTAACTATATCTATTGTTCTTCTCGAAATTTCCACAAGATTTAAGTCTACACGGCTTCTTTTTGTTTTTAATTGGAATTCCCATTTTATTAAAAAAAATTATATAAGATGAATAACATGAGTGTAATCAACCGGTGAAATTACAAAATATATTCATTTATGATATAAATTATAGATAAGTGGAAAAAAAATTAAATAACATAATTTTATATATCGCAATAAAAAAGAATTCTCCTCTCAAAACCTTAATCAGAACTTTCATAGCATTAATTAGTATTATTATATCAAAAATATAAATTAGTCGTCAACTAAAGAAAAAAATCATATAAACTTATTAAGGAAAGACATATATAAACTTAATATTTATAAAAAAAAAATTGACTGATTAATTTTCTTTTCTATGTTAGTTTGCATTCCAATTCCCGTTTTCATTATTTAACAGGCTAATTGAAATACAAAATATGGATAACGTTACGATAATTGTATATAGCATATTTATTATCAAATTAACACTTTAAAAATAATAAACCACTAAATTAATAAATTTGTATGAACTTTATAGGCTCTTCTAAACATCAATCTGATGAAAACTTTAATTTTTAAATATTATTTTGTAGATAAAACTATTTTAAAACTGGTTTATAAAAAAAATCCTATTTTAAAACTAATATGATGTAATCCTAATTTTGGGAAGATCAATGTAATTAATCACTTAAAAATCATTTAATAGATCTCTATGTATTTAATATTATTTACTGTAAACAATGTTACCCACGCTTAATTGTAATTACATATATAAAAAGAAATGGAAAATTGAATAGAAATTTTAAATTCGAAATAGGTATTATCTGTTTTTTTATTTTTTTTACTTCACAAAACTTAAGGAAATAAGCTTTGATTTGATTATTATATATAATATACTACAAACTTAATTAGCCACTGGAGAAATTAAAAATGAAGGTCTAATACATCAGCATAAAGTTTAATATATTGTATGCATCAATCTTACACACAAGTAAAGACAACTATGCATCAATTCAAATATATTGACCAAGTTCAGCAAATCAGCCATATCTGTAACCTTAATCAATTCGATTTTGCCGTTAGTTTTCACATGAAAGCTGATTGGTACAACATTCTCTAAATATTAATTTGATTAATTAATTAAATGTTGGTAAACAGTTCCCCAACTCCCCCACCAGCTCCTCATTAAATTATTATATAAATCTTAAATAGTAAACAATTTTACTGACATAGATACTGCTTCCCAAAAGATTTTGTTTCGTTATGCAAATTGGATTTAAGCTTTCTAATAACCAAAAGTTATAAATTATTAATTTAGTCCTAATAATGGTTCCACAGGGCTAAAATATAACAAAAGTTATAAATTATTAATTTAGTATTAAAAGTTGTTCGAGAGGGTAAATTGTGCGTGTATTAGAAATATATTCATTGTCATTTTAATTATTAAATTGTATTATTTATTATTATTTTAATTTTTAATTTAATTTTTTTTTTATCTTGGTCTCACGAACAAAGTAATAAAATGATTAGAACATCTTATGCTTTTAAAAGCCAACTTAACTAAGGGAAGAAGAAGTTCGTGAGTTCGAATTTTCCTATTAACAATTTGTAAAGAATTATAAGATGGTGAAAAGGATTTATAAAAGAGAAGAGAGTAAGGTGACACTTATGTTTAAATTCTTCCATTAACAATGAACATTTGGTAATAAAAATACATTAGTAGATATCTTTTATGAATTAAAATAATTAATATATTACATTTTTATAAACTATTTTATTATATTTTTATCTTTCATGAATTAAATTGTTCAACTTACACATTTTCAAGAATTGGAATGATAATTTAGTCTTATTTTATTCGTTACTTGTTGAACTAAAATAAATCATTTACATTAAAAAAAATTGTTTATTCTAATAATTTAAAATAGACTACTTTATCTCACACATGCATTCTTCGTGATAAAATGATTATGACTAAATTATTAGAATAATAATAACGCTAAAAGTGAACTGTTAAATACGTATTTGGGAAAACTGTTGATGATGAAGGGTTTCAGGAATTGAGATAGAACTTAGAAGCATCACATGCAATGATTGATGGTTAATGAAATTAATTAAGTAACATCCTGGCCTAAATAGAATCATATTAGAATGCCCTTCCATACTAACCAAAGTGTACTTTTATATTTGTTTTGTTTGTTTGATGTAAAGAGCCACATATAATAAGTCTACTTTATTCTCCTCTCATAAAGATCAATGTTATTCACAACTACTATTGTTATCCCATGATTGTTGGGTAAATATTAAACCAAAATCAAAACTACTAATTGCATGTTTGTATTATTTTTTTTTTAAAATTACAGCGAATTAACTAAGTTATAATTTCTCTGAATCACGTTTAAGTGTTTTGAATGATGTGTGGCAAATCAAACACACTCTAATATATATTTATGATCATTTTTAATTGATTAAAAAAGTAAAAAATATTGATAATCTATTAAAATTAATTATTATATAATTAATTGTTGGGAATTCAGCCTGCTTCAAAATATAATATACAGGGAGAAAGAAAACAATCACACAAAATGTGGTTCGGTGTTTTAAGACCTAGTCCACAATTTCACTGGAACAACATTAATTATTTATAATTTTTAAACGGAAAAATTACAAACCTCCTCACATCCTCCCCAAGTGTAATTTTTGGACGAAAAAACTATAAATCCTCCCCAGATATAATTTTTGAACGGAAAAATTATAAATTCTCCCTAAAGTGTTTGACACATACTACCTAAGACCTAAAACATCTATTATAGATTTTAGGACGTGGTGCAAGTAAATAAAACATAATACTCTCACTTATATAGGTTTCTCACTCATCTCTCTTTTTAATACTTTTCGATGTGAGACTTTGAATTAACACAAGACTCAACAAATCTCCCCTTAATTTAAAGTCCTACACTTCTACAATAATCCTTCTTTACATCAAAACTAACAAAACTTTTCTAGAGCAAACTTCTCTTGCAACAGTGGAATCTTCTGACTTTTGGAGCAATCCTCCCGACTTTTGGAGCAATCCTCCCTTGCAGCAAAATCTTTTGACTTCTAGAGCAATCCTCCCTTATTGCAAAATCTTCTGACTTTTGGAGCAATCCTCCCTTGCAGCAAAATCTTCTAACTGGCAAAATTCTTCTTCTCCTTCAAGCTTTGCATCTTCTGATATGAGACTTTGATTGTATCTCAACAATCCTCCCTTCAAACAAAGGACTACTATACTTTCTCCCTCCCTGCATCGGAAGACTTTTAACAAAGGAAATCATCTCAAGATGGGTCTACTTGAAGACTTTTAACAAAGGAAATCATCTCAAGATGGGTCTACTTGACCTTCATGGATTCATCTCTCGCCAAGTTGAATCTGATACCACTTGTTGAGAATTCAGCCTGCTTCAAAACATAATATATAGGGAGAAAGAAAAAGATCACACAAAAGATTAACGTGGTTCGGTGCCTCAAGACCTAGTCCACGGTTCCACTGGAACAAAATTAACTATTTGTAATTTTTGAACAGAAAAATTACAAACTCTCCTCACATATAATGTTTGAACGAAAAAATTATAAATTCTCCCCAAAGTGTTTGACACACACTACCTAAGACCTAAAACACTCATTATAGATTCTAGGATGTGGTGCAAGTGAATAAAATCTAATACTCTCACTTATATAGGTTTCTCACTCATTTCTTTTTTTAATACTCTCTGATGTGGGACTTTGAATTAACACAAGACTCAACAAATCTCCCCTTAATTTAAAGTCCTACACTTATACAATAATCTTTCTTTACATCAAAACTAACAAAACTCTTCTAGAGCGATTTTCTCTTGCAACAGTGGAATCTTCTGATTTCTTGAGCAATCCTCCCTTGCAGCACAATCTTCTTACTTCTAGAGCAATCCTCCCTTATTGTAAAATCTTCTGACTTTTGGAGCAATTCTCCTTTGCAGCAAAATCTTCTAACTGACTTCTTCTTCTTCAAACTTTGCATCTTCTGATGTGGGACTTTGAATGTATCCCAATATTAATTAACAATTTACAATGATTCATGACAATTTCGTTAAGATTTGTACATCACATAATCCATTTAATGAAAAAAGTATTAACTGATAACCTCTTTTCATATGTTTGGTTTGCATTGAGCAACAAAAATATTCCAGCTTAATAATACTTTAAATTATTTTCACATGTTCGATTTAAATGTTTTATTTTGTGAGATGACCACGGTTGTTAATGTCGTATGAATACAGTAACTACAAAATTAATGGTTCTACTTGCAACTTGTGAGTGAGTATATTCAAAGCAATTGGCAGAAATAGTTTAAAATCTACAAATAAGACAAGAATGGGAAGACGAATTAAAAGACCTAGGGATAAATACGTTGAATAAATTTATCATTTGTAATATTGTAGGTTGATAATCGACCTCTTAAGTATGTTTATTGAGATAATTATATTTTCAATGAAATAAATAAATAAATATACTTTGATAATTTCTATGCCTCAATTTTTTTTCTCTTTCGACTAGTGATATCTTTAGTACACAAAATAAAAGAATAATTTAGGCACATATATTATTACACAAATAAAGTAAAACACGTAAGCTCAAATCTATGGTACCTTATTTGGCTGCCAGGATGAAGAAAATTTTATATAAACTTAGTTTACACAACTTGTCTAATAACCCAATTAATTGCACTTATTTAGAAAGAAAAATGAATCGATTATATTTTTAATTTTGTCATAAAGATATAAAAACTATTTATTGTAAAGTAGTTAAATTAGACAAGCATTAATTAAAGTTTGACGCATTTCCATTTATATCAGATAAAAAACAAAGCCCTGTTTGACATTGTGATTCAAGTGTTCTAGTTAAAAATGAATATATATATATTTTTTTTAAAAAAAAAGTAGTTTAATTATGATATTACTTTATTATATTATTATATACGATAAATTTATTAATTGTATAATAATTATATTCAAATTTATATGAATTTAATTGGTATTTCACGATAGTATAAATATTTTTTATACTAACAATTAATAACAAAATGTCGTATATTTTAGAAAAATTAAGTTTTTATTTACCCATTTTGAAAGTTACGTGTTCTATTAAATATGATTGATTAATTATATAAAGAATTACGTTCTGACTGTGTATAATAATTAGAGTCAAATTATATTATAATATTTTTTAAAGATTTAATTGGCACATACGGAACGTATCAATATTTTTTACAACAATAAATAGATCTCAAAATAAATATCTTAAGGATTTTTGTCACGCATATTACAAATTATAATTGATTGATTATGTAAAAAAAATTACACTAAATATACATATCATTAAACTATAATTTTAATTAATTGATTAAAAAGTTTATGGTAAAAGTTTTACTTAGAACGTAAGAGGGTGAAAAAAAATTTGGATATCCTTTCACACATGCCTATAGTCGCCACTAGGAAAAGATTCATTCATCTTTTAGAAATTGAAGGAACAGAAAGGAGAATATAAATATTGAAATTGGTTTGATGATTAAAAAGAAGAATGTAAGGATCAAAGATAAAATGAAAGAAAGAGATCAACATGGTTTTAAGCAATTGGTCATTATGAGACTCCCTCTTCCATGTTTTGTGGGTGAGTGAGTGTGTCTCTTTCCTTGTCTTCAATATAACCACTCCTAACCTAATTAACAAGCTTCCATTTCTCTAAGTCAATGCTCCTATTCTCTTTCTCATACCACTGTCCCTACCATAATTTAAGCCACTAGTTGGATTTTTTCATTTATATATTTGTCTTTTTTAACCCATAATATATATATATATATATATATATATAATAATTTTTGGATGTATTGACCTCTTTTAATAAATATTTTTCTATGTATAAAATAATAATCGAATTTTTTACAACCTACTTAAAAAATAAAGTATTCTATTAATCATGTCAAAATATAAGTGCTTGATTCATGGAATGACACCCATTAATATATTAATTCTTTATTCATATATCAACATACATATAAATCCATCATTGAAGCTTCAACCTATTCTAATTTGAGGGCTAGAGAAAAAATAAAAAAGCACATTGATTAAACTTGCACCATTTGATTTGTCATGACTGATGAGTATTTTCGATTTCCCAAATCGTATAACATTTTCAGGATTATTAATCAGTAAGGCAGTCATTAATTAGGGACTTTTTAAAGTAACTTAGACGATAAAATTAGTAAGCCATGTTTTTCTCTTTTATATTTTTACCAAATACTGGAGAGGGAAATAAGTTGAGACTATTATTAATACAATTTTCTCTTTTTAATTTACTCTGCTTCAACTTAATAAATTAACTTAATGAACGAACATTACTCTTTCGTTGAAATTGTATGAATATTGGAATATAAGTGAGCAAGGCACAACCATTGGTGAATCTTATCGTGATATATTTTGTGGTCCTGCAAGCAAACGTATTGGAATGTGATTACTTGTTTGACTAGACTATGACGCACATCACTCGTTGACCTGTGACGCTTTAGCCTTAATTACAAGTTTTCGTAAACATTTGGGAATATTTATAGATATTTATTAATGTTAATATATATAAAAAAATTAAAAAATTATATCATATTAAACATATTAAAAAATATTTAGTAGACCACTGCAATACATATATAATCAGATATAAATTATGAAAAAAAAAAAGAAATGTGTATATATATAAAAAAAAACATAACCAGATATAAATTATGAAAAAAAGAAATGTGTATATATGTAAAAAAAACATAAAAGAAAATAAATACGAATGTATTTTGTGAGTGAGTTGATTAATTGGTCACGTATGACAGTAGTTAACATTTTGTGAATTGATTAATTGGTTATGTATTACAGTGGTTAGCGAAATAAAATTGTTTTATTTACCTCTACTAAACATAAAAAATTATTTTATTTACCTCTACTAAACATAATTTTTTATTTAGTAGACCACTGCAATACATATATAACCAGATATAAATTATGAAAAAAAAAAAAGAAATGTGTATATATGTAAAAAAAAAAACATAAAAGAAAATAAATACGAATGTATTTTGTGAGTAAGTTGATTAATTGGTCACGTATTACAGTAGTTAACATTCTGTGAATTGATTAATTGGTTACGTATTACAGTGGTTAGCGAAATAAAATTGTTTTATTTACCTCTACTAAATATAATGTTTTATTTAGTAGACCACTACAATACATATATAATCAGATATAAATTATGAAAAAAAAAAGAAATGTGTATATATGTAAAAAAAACATAAAAGAAAATAAATACGAATGTATTTTGTGAGTGAATTGATTAATTGGTCACATATTACAGTAGTTAACATTCTGTGAATTGATTAATTGGTTATGCATTACAATAATTAGCGAAATAAAATTGTTTTATTTACCTCTACTAAACATAATGTTCTTAGTTAATTAACACAATTTTTGAAACATCTAAATAATTATTATTAAATAAAATCATGTACACGTTAAAAATATGCAATTTTTCACATGGTCAAGGGTGCAGTCAAGATCTAATGGCTATTTTTTTTTATATTAATATGATAAAGTGAAAATTAAAATTAGGGTTGAGATTCAAAATTCTCTCTCCCTAAGAGTAGGGAATCCTCATCCACAGATGATTAATTCTATAGTAGCCGTGTGAGAGATATTTCATTTTCATATTGACCATTAGGAGATTCTTTCTCCACATTATCCCGTAATGAGAGTCTAGTACTTAATTTTATGTCATAACTCAAATTAGACTAAGTGGATGAGTATTATACCTCTTACGCTAGTTTTATGCTTTTTGAGTAATACCTAATAGTTTATATTCATCCAGTACTAGTGCACTAATTATGTGTGGGATAAATTTTTTTTAATTTTAATAATAAAATATATAAAATCTTATTTATGATATTTTATTTTTTTAATGTATAATATTAAAATTATTTTTTTATCTATGAGTGTAATGATTTGGCATTAGTAATATCAAATAGTTTTACGCAATTATCTAATTATAAATCAAATTTGTATACATATAAGGATTTTATTATCAAATTAAATAGGGTAAGTTGTAAATTAGTTGATTTGTATAACATGTTTTACAATTAATTATAATCTATCATATAATAAATATATTAACCTAATAATTAAATTTTAAAAAATCATAAAAAAAATTATACTTAGATGATCACGTAAAATTTACATTGTCAGTCTGTTACCTTTAGAATAATATTTAGCAATCTTATTCCTAATAATTGATGAAAAGAATATGTTAAAGATAAAAATTTGAAAATTTTTCTAAAAGTTGTTCTCCTCGAAAAGAAAATTAATAAAGATAATTAATACTAATACATATAAATAAATAAAAATTAATTTCACCATTCAATTTTGTTATAAGATAATTTCGATAAAAATTTTAAATTAATTAAACTAGAAAATTCTACCAATTATAAACAAATGAAAAAATTTCTAATTGAACTAGAAAAAAATTATATAATTTCCTTTTTTTATATAAACAAATATTTTATACAGAATTGATAGAAAAATATTAAAACCTCCAAAATTTAGTAGATCCTACATCATATTTGATATTTTTTTCTGATATTGTAGTTTTCAATACATTTTAAGTAATTGAAGATTGTATTGCCAACATAAAAAAGAGGATTTTTTATTTTATTTTTATCTAATATTAAAAAAAATTAAACTTATCCTCACTAATGATATTTCCCGAGACTTACTTCTAGATTAAATAATTATATATAACTTTATCTAACAAAGTTTATTCCTAAAGTAGTGGACATCACCTAAATGAAAATACTTTTAAATATAACATACATTCGGATTATTTATTTATTTTATCTTGATTTTGATGAATAAAATGACGAAGATGACTGTACAAAATACTCATTAGTTTTCAAAGTTAATATTTTCTTTCCTAATTCTTGGTCTGCCTTATTATATCCATTATAATTAAAACAACTCAGTACAATAAATTTTGATAATATTTAACAATATGCTAGCTTAAACTCCCACCACTTATTCTATATGAAAACAAAAAACATCTTTAACTGAATAATAATTCATATAACAATAATCTTATAATAATTTCCAAATTTATTTTTTCCCATATATAAATATAGATATTTTACTAACTGAAAGGATCATTTTTCTAAAATCCTCCATAACCAAGTGAGTCCATCGAGTTTCCTCTTCAGTCAATTTCATCCAATCAAATAAAACGAATTAAAATACGAAAACCTATATAATACTCATAAATTAATTTAATTTCGTCAAACTAGTACCCCTTAAAGTTTAATCTAAATGACTCTAAAGTCAATATGAGCCTTCAAATTTTCGCTTGACGATTGAAATTAATATGGAAGTTGAATATTAAAAATAAAATGAATGAAAATGATGGATGAGTGTTCATGAAGCACAAGTTTAAAGCAAAACACCCATAACAATGTTCTACACAGTATATGGTCCATATATGTATATATCAAATCCTTCCATTGACTATGCAAGCTTCTAATTACTTTGATTGTGGAGTTTCGGCTTTTTCAAAGGCTGCTATCATCATCCTACCCCCACGAAGCTTCTAACATCAATAAAACTTCACAAAATGTTAAATAATTGAGAAGGATTAGACATAACTATTCCTTTCCCGTGAAAGGACTTGGTTTTGAAATGGTCAAAGGCTTCATCTACGCTGAAAAAATAACATAAATTTTTTTTATTGTTGACCTTAATTCAAACGGATGAACAATTTTTACATATGCAAAGTTATAATTATATCAAATAATAATAGAATTCACATTAAAATTATTTTTCTCACGTTTTGACATTTTTTGTCTCATATTCAAAACGTTTGATAGATAGAAAAGTAGAATTTAACATGTCACGTTATTGCTTCACCATATTTCGTTACCAAATTCTTTTAAAAGGGCATACAGTGATTATAAATATGTATTCTAACTAGTATATGTTAAGGTGTGGAAAAAAAAAACTAGAATATTTTAATTTGTGGCAATGCATGTTTATCATTCCTTATATGTATTTTAATTTATATATAGATATGATTTTAAATTTCTACTATATACGCATGTTTGTCATTCCTTAATGAGATGAATATACGTTATTAATATTTAATAATAACATTTTTTTACTCTCGAGATTTTTTTTACACCACTCTCCAATTGTTAAAATTAAAAAAAAAAAAATCTTTTTAATTTCTTCCTTAGCTAAATGTCCTTTAAGAGACTCTAATAGTTTAGTGCATAACTAATGTGAATGATAAAAAAAAATAATAAAATAGTATTTAGTTACTGAACAATAATATAAATAATAAAATAGTTTCTGAAAATATAATTTATTTTTTTTAATTTCTAAAAGAATTTTATTATTATTATCATTATTTAATACCTGAAAATCAATAAAAAATAATCTATTAAGAAATCAAAATAATAATAAATAATCAAATTCAAAAACTAAAATGACAATAAATATTGTTTAAAAATTATTTCATTATTTTTTATTTTTTTAAATGTAATTGTTAGAAAATGTTTAATTATTCCCTGTAACTCTTGGAGTGTGTGTATCTTGATGAATTGTAACCTAATAACAAGGGCCAAAATTTGTCACGCCAATAAATTCTTTATAGTAGCAAATGACAAATGAAAGTGATCAAGATTTGTATTGGCCGTCTTGTTGGTCCAAACAATAATCATTGTATGATAATTTTCTCTATTTAATATTTAAGTAAATGTAAAGGGCAAAAGTTAGGTTTTTCTTTTACCCATCGTTAGTTTCTTTTTTTTATATTCGGATTTATGAGAGATGACAAGAGTATGCAGTCAAAGCTTTGTGAGCCGTCTGTAATTTGGTCCAATGCTGAATCATACTAAGCTCTTTGAATCATTGCCACCACTATATCCTATACAATCATATCATATGTATCATCTAGAAAGAAAAAAAAAATTGATGTTCAACTTATGATAAAATACTAGAAGTTTCATATTATTGCCAAAAAAATTAATTAACGGTTTAAATTTCAAAAAAAAAAAAAAATACGTCATAGAATACTCATATGTAGACGTGTTTGTTGATTGATTTTATCAGCTTTTTAACTATTCATCACATATACTCTCGGATGGAAAAAATTAATATCCATTCTTGCATATTTATGGATGAAACATGTAATGTAATGAATAGAATATAGATATTGTAAATAAGTATTTGTGGGTAATGGGTTTTTTTTAAAAAAAATTATTCGCACGGTGGATGTAAGTTTTATGATATTTATATTCTTGGATATTTGCTTAAAATTAATTTTAGATAAATAAAATGAAGTTTAATTTAGTATTAAAAAAAAATTTATGATAATTTTTTTATTAATTTTTAATATTTTATTTTAATTTTAATAATAAGAAATTAATTTTATTTATATTTCGAATTTAGAATATTATTTTATTTGATTTTATATTTTTTAAAATTAACTTTATAATATTTACTAAATAATTTTATTTAAAATATATAAAATAAATATATTTAATACATATAAAATAAATTTATTTATATTTTTTATAATTTTAAATAATCATTTACAAGATACACGTGTTGTTGCCGTCTTATAATTTATGTTTATAGAAATTCTACAAATTTAATTAGAATGTCATGACCAATGACAGAGAAAAACCTTTTACAGCCACACTTAATTATAAACCATATACGATAAAATTTTTGATTCTTATAATTTTGACTTTTACTTGTTTGATATTACAAATAAAATTATATTAATGATATATAAATATTAAACTCGTATATTTTGAATTATTTTTTTTCTTCTTATTTTTGATATATTATGATAATTAAAAAAGCAGAGATTATTCTCAACTATTGAATATATATATACTACTGAAGAATAAAAAAACTAATAGTAATATCTCATGTTTTTAGACGGGAGTGGTTTTAGGAAAAAAGTTACCTTTTTATCACTTTGAGTATATAACTCATATATTCATTTTTACAACTATTTTCATATTTTTAAAAAATAATAATTAATTAAAAATAAATTTATATTAAAATCTTAGTTATTTATTATAAATATGAAATATAATTTGTATATTAAAAAATAATTAGACTTCTTAAACCTGTTGATAGAGGTTTGATTCTCTCATTATATGTCCGGCGAAGATTTTTTAGTTAACATTTTTAAATTGGAAGAAGCAAAACTCACTTCATTAATCTCTGCACGTAAAAGTAATTAACCTTCCATCATCATTTGGAGATATATTTGATGCACATAAAATATATATTTATTACAAATTTAATTATAATATAATTTATATATTAAAATGATTTATTTGCTATCAATTTGATTGAATAAAATAAATAATAATCAGACAAAATTTTAAGTTACCCATATCCTCTTTTATTCTTAGGATAAAATCTTATTACATTTCTTTTAAAAATTATATGTATTTTTTATTAAAGATAATTTTGTTCAAATAAGATAAAATTACTATAAGTGAGAAAATTCTCTCTTTAAAGATTTAGTAAAATTTTATATTTATTATCCAAACTCAAAAATACTTATTAACTAAAACAGCCCCACTAATTAATTTACATATCAGTTATCTATACTTCTAATATATATAACAATTTTTAATATAATTTTATTTCGCAATTACAATACATAATTAATCAAATAATTCATTATAAGAATATATATATATATATATATATATATATATTTTTTCTATATTTTATATTATATTTTTTTTCTTTTTATATTTTATACCTCTCTTTTTATAAAATCTTTATATTTTATAGCGGGTTTGTGCATATTTTAATTATATATTAAATATTTTTTTTTAAATAGATAATAAAAATATGCACATTTTTAGTGAAAAACCCATAATAATGAATAACGAAATTACCAAATATGCAATTATGAACAATGGTGCAAATATTTACTTAAAAGCATAAAAAGCAAATATCTTTTATATGCCAATGTAAATAAATAAGATAAATGCTGTTGTTGTGTAGAGTTAAGATACAACCATATACTATATAGAAAACCCAATTGGGGGATCTTAACTATTAAGTAATGATTATTTCTTTTACATCATATGAAATAATCTTCACAAGAAAATCAAATGAACAATTATTAATTTAATTGAGCCAAAGCTTCCGGTCAAATGCATATTAAAATCTAAAGAATATATTGTAGTATTCACCCTGAATAAAACCTTATGGTTTGTGGTATTATAATTTATTATTGTGCACATCATAGTAATCTTCTCCATCTTCCCTAGTTGGAAATCAAAGCAAGTGGACCCAAAACCCTCACTTGTTTGCATATTCAAATTTGAAACCCTCCTTTTTTTATACATTCAAAATCGATCCAAAGATTGCTTTCCAATTATTACGCCCACACGAGTTGCTCAAAGTGCCACTTTTATAAACACAAAACTCTCTGTTTTAATTTCAAATATTATAACTATCAATTATATTAATTTTATAAACTTTTAAATCTAGTATTTTCTTTAAATTTTCTATGATCTTATTTATTTTTTATTTTTATCTATTAACTATATTTTAAGATTAAGTCTATAGTAGACACATGTTAAAAAATTTTCTTGATATTTACACATTTTATTAGATATTTTAAGTTGATAATAATTATAAAATCTTTTCTTAAATATTTAGATCAGTTGCAACATTATCTAAACTTGTATAAAAATTAAAACTAGACATATTTTAAAAATTTAAAAACATTATTTCAGATAAATTAATTATAATTATAAAATTGTTAGCAATAAAATTACCTATAATCTATATAAATGAAATAATTATCCCACTCATAGTAAATCTGTTCCCAAATTTTTTTTAATGTAAATTAATCATTTTTATTTTAAAACTTAATTGAGAACAATCTATCTATTAACTATAATATAAAATTAAGATCTGTAATAAAAATAAATTTTTGATTGACATGTACCAAAGTTTTTTTTTACACATGACACATTATTGTTAAATCATTTTAAATTGATTAGAATGATAAAATCTTCTTCTAAACCAATTGCAATACTATCTAATTTCATTTCGTTAAACCTTTAACTGATCTCTATAAATCATCCAATAAAATCTGTAAAAAGGTTAAATTTAATTTTTTTTTAAAGAAATAAAATATATGGTTAGATGATGCTAGTGCATGTGTTCCCCTTGTAATAAAAATAATGCAAGTTGACATATTATTTTCTATAAATTTAAAGTTAATTCCAAATAATATTAAGTTGTACACTGTATTTAATTTTAATTTAATAAAATTAATATATATTGTGGCATTGTTTCAAGGTTGTTTTATTTGGAATTTTAAACACTCGCGAATTACATCATTTCGTGGGAAAGAATTTTCCATTGGTTTTGTCTCGTCTTTCATTCCGCGTTACTTCAAAAGTTGCGTTGCTTTGTTCCTCTTTGGCAGCGAGTAGTATTCAAAACTCATACGCGCTCAATTAATTTTAGACCAAATTATTCAATTAATTAATTAACTAAAAATCCACTTAATTTATTTTTTTATAATAAATATTTTAAAAATCATATTAACTATATTTTTTATTAGTATTAAATGCGGATAGTTTATAGTAATTAAGTTCTTATTTAATGAGAAAATTGATTGTATAATAATAGTGTAAAAATGTTTACACATATGTTTATTAACTTTTATGTAAAGTAATTGAAGAAAAAGTAATTATAAATTATCATATATAATAAATTTATCAAATTTTATAAAAATTTATGAAAAATATGTAACAATAATATATACAATTAATTATTAAAATAAAACAAATTTATATGATCAATATATATGGTAATTTCTAATTGCTTTAGTGCGTAGAACTTTTCATAAAAAAAAAATAGTGTAAAGGAATTAAAATCTTAGCCAATTAATAAAGCCATTGTTATATTTAAAAATAAATAAACAGGCAATGAATAAAGTCATTATTTTATTGAAAAAAGCAATTAGCATTAAGTGCCGAAACCGTATATATTAACATAGACTCTACCAAGGTAAGGAAGGTCCATTCGCTCATTAATTCTCAAAATTACAACCTTGCCCTCGTCAAAGAAAAACACAACACAGAGAGAGAGAGAGAAAAAAAAAAAACCGAGTTTGGATTGTGTGAAATGCCGGCGACGGAGTTGCAACGTGCCACGGCGGTGTAAGATCTTCCGGTGGCACTGGGCATTTCTCCGGCGAGATGGGTTCGGGTCAGATTGGCGGCGGTGGCGGTAACGGCGGTGGCGGTGGTTGTTCTAACGGCGGTAACGGAAGTTGTTGTGACATGAGTGTGAAGTGTTCGTGTAGGTGGAGATTAGATAACCAACAACACTATAAGCGGTTATTTTCTTCTGGTTTCGTTTTCTTTTTTGGTTGTTTCGTTTTGTTCGGATCCATTGCCACCCTTTATGGTTGGCTCGCTTTTTCTCCCTCAGTGCACTCTGCTCTGAACCCTTTTGGTTGTCGTGATGACAATGAGGGTTCTTGGTCTATTGGGATTTTCTATGGTGACTCCCCTTTCTCTCTTCAGCCCATAGAAGCTGTAAGTTTTCTTCACCCTTTACTGGGTTTGTGTTTGTTTGCATGTCCCTGTTGATTTCAACCTTAAAGTTTTGTTTTTTAAGAAAAAAATTTGAAAAGAAGTTTGATTTTTTTTTTTTTTATCTGGGGTGGTGGTTTTTGTTTTGATGAAGTGATGGTTGTGAGTTGTTTTAATTTGGGGTTTTGTTTTATGATGTGGGGTGGGTTAATTTTTGTTGATTATGTGTGCAGGCTAATGTATCAAATGATGAGAGTGCTGCTTGGCCTGTGGCCAATCCTGTAGTGACGTGTGCTTCAGTTTCTGATGCTGGTTTCCGTAGTAATTTTGTTGCTGACCCTTTTCTTTTTATTCAGGTAATAATAATAGGTTTTTGTCATCTTTGTTTCCTTCTTTCTTTCATATATCTAGTGTTTCTGATTCTGTAAAATAGTTTTAGTACTTCCATCTTTTTATTATTCCTTGTGTAACTGTGCAGCTTTTGGCCGGCAAAATCCTGTATTTTTTTTATTTACATACTGTATTGTTTGCCAAGTCAGTGTTTGGATTCAGTCATGAATCTTTAGTTATTGAAGTTTTGTGTTAGAACCTTAAGGGAAACAGTGACAGATTATTCGTTGTTTTTAGGATTCACTTGCATGTTTTTGGAGAAAATTGATTGGAGTCTCGGAGCTTTAAATTTTACATAGAGCAATAGAGTTTTATTTTTATTTTTTTTCTGAGGGAGCCAGGATCTATATATATGCAAGCAGTATTTTATTTTTTGCTTGAGATGATTTCCTTCTTGTTTACTTAAGCGGCAAGCTGCTGAAAAGTTGACAGGGAGGTCACGATATGTTGAATTGTAACAATTGTAGTGTGAAGTTGGATTGGAAATCATGGCTAGGTAGGACGTTTGTGACATCCTGTATTTTGTTCTTGTCTGCAAGTTATTGCTCTTATCTGCAACTGGCAAGGTATTAGGGTCCTTACTAACACCACACGTCATACTTAGAGGAGAGGATTTGTACTACAGCCATTACTTATTTGTACTGTTAAGTACCTTATATTAGTATTGTATATAACATGAAAAGTAGGTTTCTATGTGTCATACTTAAGAGACGATTCTGTGGTTAAACAATCAGTTGTTTGGACTGTTATGTACCTAATACTAATATTCTATATAGCATGAAAAGTAGGCTTTCTACTTGCCATGTATATCTCTATGTTTGAGTGTTTAGCTCAAGGCATTTTTTTTTCTTTTTTATTGTAAGAAGATATTGATTAAACCTTCTGAGGTTTAGTGTCATCACTTGGATGGTAACTAAAATAATCAGGGTCCTGTTTTGTGTAAATAAAGAATTGGTGTCTCTCTTAGTTGCTCATGTTTTGTAATTAGAAATAAAGCTAGTAGGACTAGATCCAATGATAGGGAGTGTCTAGAGCTGCTCCATCTCTATTTTATCTATTTTTTTTCCCCTTTTAAGTTCCCCTTTGATTAAGCAAATGGTTCTTATACATGATTTATTGCCAATCTTATTTTACTTCCTTTGGACCATCTTTTGAAAAGGAAATAAACTGTGCAATGACTGGAAATCAGGTGTCCTTGTGGAATTCTTTTCTAAATTTATGAACAATGATGAATCAGAAGGTAATCTGAAGCTGAAGTGCTTTCCTAGGAGGATGGATAATTATATGCATGGTAGTCGTTTGAAGTGTTTAGGTTTTTTAAGTGTCTCTAGAAAGAGCCTCTCAATGCACAAGGTTCCCACCATTGTGGGAAAGATATTTGAAGTGTTTTCAGGGATAAATATAATGGGTGAGATAGGTTCAATATTGGAGAACAGGGTGAAATTTCTATGGACTTGGTTTATCAAAATGAATTATGCCTTTCAAAGTATCTGTGCAAGTTTACTCTTTCAACAATATAATTTAAAATAGATAGAATCAATTTTATTCCTTTCCTCCTCAGTTTCTATTGCTTGTCAAAATTTGTCTGCTAGACTAACTGTCAGTTTGTCAGTAGCTTCTGACCTAATTAAGACTACAACAAGCTTTTTTTATGCATTATACAGAATGCTCACACAGAGTCCATACTCAAAACTTGGCTCAGTCTGCTATCTGAATTTGTTTCATGAACATCTGATAAATGGTCTTCAAATGAATAGGTATAATTATTAGAGAAAGTTTATAAATATTTTCATGTGCACAAAGAAGAATAAGAATTTCTATGTAGATGGTACATGAGTGATGAAAATATTAATGGAAAATAGGTTAATGTCTCATTGTGAGTTGATATGGTTTCAAAGTTTCTTGTATTTTATATAGACAATCAACGTGAACCTATTCACTCATTGGCATTGCGATTCAGGGAAATACTTTTTACCTGTTCTACGAGACAAAAAATTCAATCACTATGCAAGGTGATATTGGAGTTTCAAAAAGTACTGATAAGGGAGCAACATGGGAACAACTGGGAATTGCCTTGAATGAGGATTGGCATCTTTCTTATCCGTATGTCTTTGAGCATGAGGGCCAGGTATTGTTCCGCCGAAAAATCATGTGTCTGTTTAATTATAAATATAATGCATATGAACTTTTCTAATCTACTTATCAAACTAATTATTGTAGTTAAATTATAGTTATGATATTCACTTTTTTGTTTGTCTGTAACTTCTCAGATATATATGATGCCCGAGGGCAGCCAGAAGGGGGATCTTCGTCTCTACCGTGCAGTTAACTTCCCTTTGCAGTGGACATTAGAAAAGGTCATCATGAAAAAGCCCCTTGTTGATTCTTTTATCATCAATCATGATGGGAGGTACTGGATTTTTGGCTCAGATCATAGTGGTTTTGGCACCAAGAAAAATGGGCAGTTGGAGATTTGGTACAGCAGTTCGCCTCTTGGTCCTTGGAGACCTCACAAGAAGAATCCCATTCATAACATTGACAAGAGCTTGGGAGCTCGCAATGGAGGCAGGCCATTTAAATATGAAGGAAATCTTTACCGTGTGGGTCAGGACTGCGGTGATACATATGGGAGACGGGTGCGAGTTTTTAAGATAGAAACTCTCACTAGTGATGAATACAGAGAAGTTGAAGTACCCTTAGGCTTTGTTGAACCAAACAAGGGTCGAAATGCTTGGAATGGTGCTCGATACCATCACTTAGATGTGCAACGTTTGACATCTGGTGGCTGGGTTGGTGTCATGGATGGGGACCGTGTTCCTTCTGGAGATTCAGTTCGGCGATTCACGGTTGGTTGTGCTTCCGTCGCAGTTGCTGCTATACTCATTGTGCTATTGGGCGTGTTACTTGGATTTGTGAATTGTATTGTGCCTCTCAATTGGTTCATTCATAACTCTGGGAAGAGGAATTTAACTTTCTTGTCTTGGGAAAGGTCGAATGTGTTCTCCTCAAGAGTAAGACGGTTTTGCAGCCGCCTGAATCGGGCCCCAACATTTCTCCGAGGTAAGATTAAGCATAATGCTTGTGCTAGGAGGTTGATTCTTTCCATAATATTTGCTGTGGGAGTTGGATTGATGTGCATAGGAGTGAAAAATATTTATGGTGGTAACGGTTCCGAAGAACCTTATCCCTTGAAAGGGCAATATTCCCAGTTCACATTATTAACAATGACCTATGATGCTCGCCTCTGGAATTTGAGAATGTATGTGAAACATTACTCAAGATGCTCTTCTGTGCGGGAGATAGTGGTGGTGTGGAACAAGGGAGTCCCTCCAAAACTGAGTGATCTAGATTCGGCTGTACCAGTACGGATCAGGATAGAGGAAAAAAACTCTTTGAATAATCGGTTCAGGGCTGATCCATTGATAAAGACACGAGCAGTCCTTGAGCTTGATGACGACATTATGATGCCATGTGATGATATTGAGCGAGGTTTTAAGGTGTGGCGTCAGCACCCAGATCGGATTGTTGGATTCTATCCTCGGCTCATTGCTGGGAGCCCCTTAAAATATAGGGGAGAAAAATATGCGCGGATGCATAAAGGGTACAACATGATTCTCACTGGTGCAGCTTTCATTGATTCTCAAGTAGCATTCAAGAGGTACTGGAGCAAGGAAGCGAAGCAAGGGAGGGAAGTGGTGGACAAGTATTTCAACTGTGAAGATGTGCTCTTAAATTATTTGTATGCAAATGCAAGCTCTTCATCAAAGACTGTTGATTATGTGAAGCCAGCTTGGGCAATTGACACTTCAAAGTTTTCCGGTGCAGCAATTAGCCGAAACACAAAAGTGCATTATCAGTTGAGAAGTCATTGCCTGATGGAATTTTCAGAGATGTATGGAAGTTTAGCTGGTCGAAAATCAGGATTTGACAGTAGGAAAGATGGTTGGGATGTATAGTAGGGAAGTTTTTGTTATAGCTAGGTCCTTGCCAACTCAACTTTTGTATTTTTCTTTCATTTCTGTGGGTATAAAGTCTTCCTGTTCATACTTGTACCCCACTGTGAATCTTATTTTAGGGGGTTTTCCAATAGAATGTTCTGCAACATGTAAATTGGTTCCACAATATGGCCTTTTCATGTTTTATTTTTTCTTTTAATTTGTGCCTCCAACCCCCCGGGGGTGAATTTGTGATGGTGTTGGGATGGAAGGAAACATAGGAAGAGAGAAACATTCTAGGATGAGAACATAGGAGTACATGTGTTTTTCTAAAGACATTTATTTCTTAGAAACTGTAATTCTGATCTTGGCATTGATTCTAATTTCTCATTGCTTTTTGATTATTTCTAAGGCTTTTAAAAGGGTGGATTGCTTTTATTCTTAGATTGAACTTTGGTTTCTGGTTTAAGGGGGGTGAATGACAAGATAGGCCAGAAAGTCACTACATAGTGTTATTCAGTCTCTTGTAACATTAACATCTCTGTGCACCAATGCATATGGAAAATCGAACATGCGCACACAACGCATTTTGTGATAGATGTCTGGTCCACTTTGCATCATCGCTGAGAGAAATAACGTCTTGAAGTTTGATTGTAGGTTGTACCATGATGTTATGCTTATTTTTTTCACAAATTCAAAAGATAAATTTGCATCCTGTTAGAACGGGGAATTTAATGTGCTCATGTACACGAATTTGCCTCAATGACAGCATGGATCATAGAAAATTACATTGGAGTAAATTAAATAAAAAAATATGATATATATTTTTTTGAGATTTGATAAAATTATATTATTTGTTTAATGTAATAAATGCATTTTTGTGATATATATTTACATTCTGATATATAAAATATTCATATCTATAATTTTATTTTAAATCTGTATGATGTCAAAATCAGTCGTATTTTTTTGATAAACCAATATTAGTAGTTAATCACTGGTGTTTTCATTAGTTAATTTTCAAAACTAAGATACATTTTAGATGAGAAACTGATTGCTGAGTAGTGGAGTTGTTTCAAAGAAAGGTAAGACTGCTGAATAGTAAAGTTGCTTCAAAGAAGGGTAATGGAATCAAATAGCACCACTCTTTAATTTTTTTTTCTCTCAAATAAGTTATAAACATTTTTTTTATCATTAAATGTTAATTGTTCATTGCCAATAATTTTATCTGTTAGTTATCGGTGTTAATTTTTAAAACTAGATAAATTTTAGATGATGACCTATTTTTTTTTTATTAGCTAATGTTAATAGGCAATGGGAGAGTTAGAATCCACGACTTTTCCTTGAATAAATTTTAGAGGAGAATCTGACTATTGAATAATAGAATTGTCTCAAAGAAGGATAAAGGAATCAACCAACACCACTCTTTGTCTTATTTTTTTTCTTCTCATGTAAGTTACAACAAGGCATCTTCAAAACTTGATTCCAAAGAGTGTCTTTGAAACATCCAATCTTTTGGGGCTAACGAATATCATGACGTGGTTACATCCACGCACAGAAGTTGGATGATTCCCGTTACACCATAACTGAAGACTTTGATGGTTGACATGAAGACTAAACTATATGGAAGCAATAAAGTTCACTACTTACATATGCAGACATGAAGACTTTGATGGTTGATCCGTCAAGAGCAATAAAATTCACTACTAATAGACTAATATAGAAGCACTCTGAAAGCAACCAACCAAATGACAGCCAATATGCAGTAAAAAATAATGAATAAATCTAATGATTAACAAAACAACTCTTCTTAATCTTGGTATGGTCACCAACAATGGCCTAAAACATCAGCAAGTTGAAATTTAACACGAAAACGATAAAGAATTTCATCACTAGAAAATTGTCTATGTTTAGGAAATTTTTTTTGGAATAACTCAGAGCTTCGATTTTAAATCTGACCGTCCATAAAGAATCACTGTGTGACCGATAAAGTTTCAGTAAAAATTTTAGCGTAATAAAAAAAAATTGGATCTTCGCTTCGATCGAAAAAAATTAGATCTTTGCTTCGATTTTAAATCTGACCGTCCAGAAAGAACCACAGTAAAAATTTTAGCGTAATCGGAAAAAATTGGATCTTCGAAACAACCAACACCAGCGCTGATAGGGATTTGTAGTAGGCAACGATACTTCACGAAATTTCTAGCGCTTCTACATACCCCAATGGACCATCCCACTATTCAAATTGAAGAACTATGAGTGAGGAGTCTTTAGTAAAAATTGTAGCTCCATCAGAAAAGGTTTCATTGTTAGATCTTTAAGACAACCGAAGTTAGTCATTGTAAGCAAATGACTGCGAATTTTGTTGGCCTCTCCTTTCTTCAAAGTAACTGCACACTCCCATGGGTTAGATTTTTTTTTCTTTTGCCCTTATTAGAATGTGGATGCATTATTTTTGGCCTATCATGTGTCATAGACACACCAAAAGTGATGAGTTCAAGTCTCATCAACCCAACAAATCTCCCCTTTTACGACTAGGTTGAGGGCATTGCCAATCCAGCGATACAACATGTTTCATGTTTTTCCCTAGGCAATGTCTTTGTTATCATATCGACACCATTATCATAAGTATGAATTTTTTCTAACTCCATCAACTTAGAATTTAACACATCTTGTATCGAATGATACCAAACATCAATGTACTTAGACTATGCATGAAAAGTAGAGTTCTTATTAAGATGAATGACACTCTAATCGTCACAAAACAACACATAGCAGTCTTGCTTGAATCCAAGCTCTAGAAGAAAAATTTTCATCCACAACAACTCTTTACAAGCTTCAGTCGCTACAATAAACTTAGTCTTTGTAGTAGAAAGTGCAACATATTTATGTAACCTTGATTGCCATTCTACAGCTCCCTACAAACTTGATCATATAACCTGTGGTAAACTTTCGAGTATCAACATCTCCTATCGTGCCTGCATTAGTAAAGTCAACTAGAACAAGTTTCTCACCACCAAACATAAGACTCAAATTGGTTGTACCTTTGAGATATCTCATAATCCATTTCACAACATTCCAATGTTCTTTACCAGAATTTAAAAGAAAATGACTCACCATTCCAACCGCATAAGCAATGTCTAGTTTAGTACATACCATAACATACATCAAGCTTCCAACAACTGAGATATAAATCATTTGAAGTGGGACATTACCTAGTACTCAACTTGAAATGAAGAGCAAGAGGACTAGCAACAAGTTTAGCATCGTCCATGTTAAATCTTTGAAGCACCTTCTTTATGTACTTTTCTTGTGATAGATAAAGCTTCTTGGAATCTCAGTATTGAGCAGTCTTCATACCCAAAACTTGTTTTGCCTGACCCAAGTCTTTCATAGCAACAAACTTACTCAACTGTTTCTTTAACTCATCAATCCTAGAACTGTTCTTGCCTATAATCAAAATATCATCCACATAGAGCAAAAGAATAATGAAATCATCACCAAAGAATTTCTGAACAAACACACAATGATCTGAAGTTGTCTTCTCGTAATCATGCTCCCCCATACGGATTCAAATTTCTTGTACCACTTCTTTTGGAGTCCGCTTTAACCTATAAAGACTTTTCTTCTGTTTGCACACATAGTCTTCTTTTCCTTTAGCGGTAAATCCCTCTGGCTGCTCCATGTAGATCTCTTTATCTAAGTCCCGGTGAAGAAAAATTGTCTTGACATCCATTTGCTCAATCTCCAAATTAAGAGAAGCTGCTAAACCAAGCACTACATAAATGGAAAACATCTTCACAAGAGGAGAGAAAATCTCTTCAAATTCAACACCTTTTCACTAACTAAATCCTTTAACCACTAATCTAGCTTTGAAGCGAGGCTTGGACTTGTGATTTTCATTCTTAATCTTGAACACCCACTTGTTCTTCAAAGCTCTCATGCCTTTAGGCGACTTTACCAACTTATAAGTACCTTCTCATGCAAGGACTTCATCTCATCTCGCATGGCTTCAATCCACTAAGCTTTGTGTTCAACTTCCATAGCTTTTTCATAGGATTCAGGTTCTTTCCCAACAGTGAACAAGACAAACTCATTTATAGAGTACATTGATGAAGACTTTTTGTCTCTTGTAGACCTTCTAAGTGCATTTTCAGGAATTTTCGAAGTTATTTTCAGGAATTTCAACATCATCACCAACTTCATCATCCAATGGATCAACTGTTCCATCTTCAGTTGCACCCATATCTTGCTGGTCATCTTAAGCTTATGCTCCACCATCCTCTGTCATAGGCATAGAAGGAGTAGTATCCAAGTCTAAGACATCATCACTAGGCTGGAACTAGTATTTCAACTTTGTCAACATCTTTCAATGTTTAAATCTTCAACAAATACAATATTCTTGCTTTGAATTATCTTCTTACCAACAATATCATAGAACTTGTAGTCAAATTCATCCATGCCACAACCAATAAAAATACATTATCTAGTCTTCACATCAAGCTTAGATCTTGTTAAGTTAAATTTTTTTAAAGGCAAATTATATTTATCAAATTATGATATGAACAAGTTTCTTAGACTTAACAGACGCAATCTTCGCTTGGTCAGACGAAACATATTCTTTATGGATGCAAGATTGGATTATTAGATGAAGATGAATGCAAACTAATAAAATATCAGATGATTGACAAAGACTAAAGATGGGTATCAATTCTTTATGACTACCTCGTACTTCATAAAGGTCAACCTTGTATCCATTAAAAGAAACTTTTGAAAGCCAAAAAGCATTTTCCGACACATAGAGATTTGGACCAGAAAATAGATCAACTTTTAGAATTTTTTGAATTTTGTATCAAAACAACTTTTTGCGCTGAAGTGGACAAGGCTTAACAAACAATTCTTAAGGTGCAATAAATGCTGAAGAACGTTGTATGCTTCCGTTGTCAAATAAAAAATATCTGAATATCACTTTGTCTAACAACTACCTGAATTCCTCTTCTATATAAAGGTACAAGTTCGAAGATCTCAAGTTGGCAACAATGATACAATTTCAAAAAGAACTAAAGACTATCTCTCTCGCTCACTACTTCTTTGTAACTAACCTTTAGTACTACGCTACTTTGCGAAATTCCTCTCTACATAGAGATTAAACTCTATGTTAGAGAAACCTTTTATAAAAACCTACCATTTGTGGTACTTAGTTTGAGGAGGTGATACATTATTATTTTGATCAATTTCTCTGCATTTATTACATCATAACAAAATATTATTAATGGTCTATTAGCATGATTTAATGCATATATGAGTTTGGACTCAATTGGGCCTAAAGTGCATATTTTCGTACTAATTCGCTATAATTTTCAGTTCTGACCAGGTTCACTAAAACAAGCATAACTTTCGCTACAAAACTTCGTTTGAACTCCATTATATGTCGAATTAAAGAGGACTCAGAGAGATACAAAATCTATGAAGACATCAAGAGCTAATTCGGATTGCACCTGGGGTGAAACTGGGCTGGAAAGTGACACACAAAAGCTGTTAGAAAATTTCTAGTGAAGAAGACTTAGTTAGACTCATTTAAGATTTCATGTAATTGATTCATTCTTTTTGCTGCAATAGGGATTCGAAGAGAGGCACCCTGACTCAATAAAAGTCATGTGACTAGCACATGACTTGGGGTTTCCTATATATTGGCAAAACACATTCAGATTTGACATTTCTTTACTTTGCAAATTAATTTTGTTTTCTTTTCAACACTTCTTCTCTCTTTTAGTTTTCTGATAGGGTTCTTCATGTTCATTGAGTTTTTGCATTTTTCCAACACTTTTGTTTAATTTTTGCACTTGTGGTTTTGGTTCCATTTTAATTCCAACACTTGTTCTTGAATCTGTTTTGAATTCTGGCAATTGTTCTTCATTATCTCTTCTTCATGTTCTTTTAGGATTAACATTTTAATTTCGTTTTTGATCTTTCTCTTTGCGGTTCCAATTCCGATTCATGCTTAGTCTAATTTCAATTATGCGCAATTAATTTCATCAACCAATTCGATCTCAATAGGATCCCTAATTTCTTTAGGTTCTTCGTTTTTACTTGCATTAGTACTCGTTTTAGATTCTGTAATTTCGATTTCATTACGTTGATTGATATTATGAATTGAGATTGTTGGTTTTTGGCGTTGTAATTAATAATGAATGCAGGAACTAATTTTAGAAACTGAGTTATGTGCATGCAATTGTGTGAGTTTAAAGGTCACCGGGTGTTCGATGAAAATCCTCTAAGATCTGTTAGTTCAATGTTGGAATGCAAAGATTTTAGTCCAAAACACTGCATAGATGAATGCTTTTATTTTTTTGAACCGATGAGGGATATTAGGATCTGATAGAGATTGGATTGGTACCTCTTAATTGTTGTTCTTGCGTTTTTGTTGTTTAATTGTTGTCATTGTTTAATTGTTTGTTATTTAATTGCTTTTAATTTTCACTAAGCATAAAAATCCTCAAAATTGCATTTAATATTTCGCCTATAGAGAAGTAACAAAGTAATTCAGGTCCACTATTACTGCAAAGTAGTAAGTAAATTTGGTTTTATTTGACGCGCGTTCGGCACGTGTGTCAGGAGGTTGTGCTAAAAAAATATCTGGAGTTGTTAGCTTGAAGATGTTGGATCTCAAATAATCCTTCGGCTGGTTTCGCCTGAAGAGGCTAGTTTCCAAATACTTGAGATTAGTCTGGAGTAATTGCACCAAACAATACTTTGCTTTTTCACTTAGTAATAGTGAACCTTAACTCTTGCTAAGAAATTAGATGTATTCTTGCATAAGATAAACCACTATAAATTTCATGTATTTTTTCTCTCTTCTGTATTCTTTTATGACTAACCAGAGTTTATTTGAACTAAGTTTTCAAACATCCTTCTAATTCGTCTATTAACAAAGCATACTATCATCTACATCTGACATGATCAAACTAAGTTTTAAAATCATTTAAAAAGCTTGCAAAAAATTTTATTTACACTATTCAAACCCCCTTGTTGTGTGATTTTTCCTTTACAAATCTCTCATATTTGGGAATATGACAAAAAACTTGTTGGGATGCAAACAATGTCCTGCATCGGAAAAACAAAAGATATCACATGAGTTTATAAACACACATAGTACCTCAATTGGTAAAAGACCTTTTGGAGGAAGTCCAAAAACAAAACCGTGAGGGGTTAGGCCCAAAACAAACAATATCTTACTATTGTGGAGATGTGTGTATGTAAAGTCCTCCTCGTGGATTTTAACTCTGGTATCAGAGCCGATGGTTCGACTTGGACCGGCTCAGACAAGTGATGCAATGATGAGAGTAAATCTAAATGAAGGTCAGGTGGACCTACTTTGTGGGGATCCCTCTAGGATGGTCATCATTGACAAGGACTTCCCCTACAGGGGAGGTCAGGTGGACCTACTTTGTGGGGATCCCTCTAGGATGGTCATCATTGACAAGGACTTCCCCTACAGGGGAGGTCAGGTGGACCTACTTTGTGGGGATCCTTCTAGGATGGTCATCATTGACAAGGACTTCCCCTACAGGGGAGAAGTTTTAGTGGTCATTTGTTTGAGGGGAGATGTTGGGACGCAAACAATGTCCCGCATCGAAAAAATAAAGGATGTCACATGAGTTTATAAACACACATAATACCTCAATTGATAAGAGGCCTTTTGGAGGAAGTGGGCTTAGGCCCAAAGCGGACAATATCTTACTATTGTGGAGATGTATGTACGTAAAGTCCTTCTCATGTATTTTAACAAAGCTTTGCAACCAAAGACTCTCAAGTGATCATAAGAAACATCTTTACCTAACCATACCGATCATAAGAAACATCTTTACCTAACCATACCTTTTCTGACACTTCATGTTGTAAAGGAACACTTGGTGATCATTGAAGACATAAATGACAGTGCTTAAAAGCCTCCCCTAAAAGGTTTTGGCAAATCTAGTTATGACAACAAGCACCTGACTCTTTCAACCAAGGTTTTATTCATCCTCTCAGCCAAACCATTCAACTAAGGAGTCTTTGAAGGAGTTTTATGATGAATGATTTCATGCTCTTTACAATAAGCATCAAATGGTCCCTAATATTCACTGTTGTTGTTGTTGTCAATGTGAATACATTTCAACTTCTTTCCTATTTCTCTTTCAATTTAAGCTTGAAACTGCTTGAACACTCCCAAAACTTAATCTTTGGTCTTCAAAATATACACCCATAATTTTCTGGAATAATCATCAATGAATTTAACAAAGTACACAGATCCTCTAAGTGTTCTTGTCTTCATAAGACCACATACGTCAAAATGAACCAAATCAAGTCTTTGACTTCCTTGAAGGTGGGTGACTCTTAAAAGAAACTTTATTTTGCTTCCCAACAAAACAATGAGAACATTTATGCAGATGTGCCTTTTTAACACCAGACAATACATTCTTTCTGCCTAAAGCAAACATCCTTTTCTCACTCATATGACATAGCCTCTTATGCCACAAGTCATTTCCATCAACAAAATCAGTTACAAGAACAACATCTTTTACAATTTTAACTTGAGTTATGTAAAGTGATTAGTACCTCTACACACAATCATGGAACCTTTAGTGAACATCCAACTTATCACTTGAAAATAATTTGTTATAGTTTTCATCACACAACTTAACAATAGAAAGTAAGTTTAACTAGTTGTCCAAAACATGATTCACATGCTTCAAAATTAATCTAGAGCCGTTGGACATCTCCAAGCAAAACTGCCCAACACTAACACATTTTGCTACACCTTCATGAGCCATGTTCATGTTGAGTATAGGAAATAAACAAATCTCTCCTAAATGTGACATGAACAGAAGCACTGCTATCAATCATCCAAATAGTTGAGCTATCAACAAGGTTTGCAAACACAACTTTTAAACTAAAAGGAAGTCAATAGAAGTTGCATTGACCTAGTTTTCATCTTCACTGTCATCTTTCTTTTTATCATTGTCTTTACTAGCCTTGTCACTATCATTTTTTCAAGTTCTTATAATATTTCTTTGTGTGCCTCTTTTTATGACAATAATGATACTAACATTTTTGTACTTGCCTTTAGACTTGCTCCTACTTTGATCTTTGTTTTTCAGAGCACGATTGTTGCTTCTCCCCTTATAATTAGAAAACAAAACATCTGACTGAGACGATGTACCCCGTGACTTTCTTCTCATTTGGTAAGGAGCCATCAGGAGCAAAATTGGACAATTTAGTTTTGAGAATTTCCCACGAATTTGGTAAGGAGCCAAGTAGCAATAGCCTTTGAATTTCTTCATCAAACTTGATACCCATAGTAGATAATTGATTCATAATTCCTTAGAAGTTTCTTAAGTGATTTGTCATTGGTTTTCCATCAATATATTTCAAAGTTAGTAGTTGCTTTATCAAGAACATCTTGTTGTTCCTAATTTTTCAAGCATATAACTGTTCAAGCTTAGTCCACAGAGCCCAAGCATGTGTCTCCCCAACAATGTGGTTCAACACATTGTCATCAACCCACTGTTTAACATAACCACAAACTTGTCTATGCAACAAATTCTATTCTTCATCAGTTTTATCACTAGGTTTCTTGATATAAAAAACAAGTTGATGAAAATTTTTCACATAAAGCAAATCTTTCATTTTTGCCTTCCAAATGTTATGATTGGAGCCATTCAAAGTAACATTAGCTTTCATTGTTCACTGAACCACAAGCTCCAGACCGAGGAGCTATGATACCAGACGGGTAAAACCAAGCAATTGGAAGCAATAAAATTCACGGCTAACAAAACAATATGGAAACAGCCTAAAAGCAACCAATTAACCAAATAACAGTCAATATGCATTAAAAACAGAGAATAAATCAACACCAATAATTAATGTAGGAAAAATGTCTTAATAGAGATAAAAAAAAAAATCTCACTCAAAAAAGATTTCACTATCAAATTTTTAAAATAACTGACGTTGACCACTATAAGCAAATGGCTGCAATTTTTATTGGTCTCTCTTTCCTTTAAAGTAAATATACATCCCCTTGAGTTAATTTTTTTTTCTTTTCTTTTATCCGTCCGATAAGGACGTGGATACATTATTTTTGGTTATATCATATATCATATGCACATCAAAAGTCACAGTAAAAGTGATATGTTTGGGCCTCACCAAGAGAAAACCAACCCCACATTACCACTGTCAACAATGTTTTCCAATTAGGGGTGGGTATGTGGGTTGAAGTCCATGGACCGGCCCGCAGATCCCGCAATCCACGGGTTTTGTGGGCCAAACTCGCAGGGTCCGCAGTATGACCATCAAGCCCGCACTATTTAAAGGGTTGAAAGATGAAACCATAATTTCATTTCATTTCCTCTGCCGCCTCTCAATCTTCTCGCACGTCGCATCCTCCCAATCTCCTCGTCGGCTCATTCTCCCTTTCTCTTTCGTCTACATTAATTCCTCTTTCGTTGTCGTTTCGCTAGAACTAGTTTCGCTCCCGCTGCCATTCCGGTAGTCCCAATCTCAAACCCTAATGACAACACCGTTTTTAGGGAAAGAAGATGAAGATATGGTGATGGAAAAAGAACAAGCTTCAAGAATGAAATCATTTGTTGGAGATAATTTAAAGTTTATGTTGTTGGAGATATTTAAAAATTTATGTTATTAACTTATTTTATCAAGAATTTAAGAGATAAAATATAACATTTTTTCAAAATTTCAAATTTAATATTTTTTTTATTTTTTGAACTGTTCCGTGGCTCGATCTATTTGGCCTGTGGAGCCCGTGGGGCAGGGGAAAACCACCAAGTTAAGTCCATTTAACATTGTGAGGCGAGACGAGGCGGACTAAACTTTTGGCAGACTTACACAGACAGACCTTAGACAGGGCAGACTGACACCCTTATTTCCAATATATGCAAAATAGAAAAATCTCCCTTCTTTACCATTGCATGCGCTCGTATGTCCAAATCAAATGACATGTAATCCATGGATTTCATCCTTTGAGGGCAAAAGTTTAGCTACGAGAAGATAACTATATTTCCTTTTTTTCAATTTTAACATATATTATATGTAATTATATCACAAAGGAACATGTTTAAAGTAACTGTACAATATTAAGTATATAATAACATGTCTGATAACAATAACAACAAAACAAAAATAATTTCAAACTGAAAGGTTAAAAGTTAACAATATCCACCATATTAAAAATTACCAAAAAATAATTTTTCATGTGTATTAATAAACATATTTGAGACTTTACGAGAAGATGTACTAAGTGGAGTCCCAACTAAACATAATTTTGGATTGAATAACTTAAACATTAATGAGAATATAGATTAACTACCACGAGTACAGTATCGTATCTAAATCTCATGATATGATCATAGTTTTTTTTTTCTTATAAAAAATAGGCCTACTATAATATCAAAGTTTGAATAAATTTTATCCTTTTAGTCAATAAGCATTTTAACCTGGACCCACCCAATTAGGCAACAAGTTCAAACAAAAAAACAAGGAAAAAATGTATTATCGAAAAGTTTCAACTAAAACTTACATAAGTAAATTTTGCACCAGATGCACTCAACTTTGATTTTGTTTATTTTACACGTCAAAGATTAAAATTCAGTTAATAATGAATCTACTTTTTTTCTTCATGTAATTAATAAAAATAGTTTTAATGTCATTAATTTTTAGTACAAATTATAAAAATAATAGTAAATTAATAATATCATTCTCTTCCAATGCAAATGGTGAGAATTAATCTACCAATGGGAGATACACCTATAAACTTCAAATTTCTTATGTTTATTTTGCGATTTCTCTTGAAATGAAAAGACTCTGAATACAACTTCAACTTTTTTTTTTCAAAGTTACATTGCACCATGTCATTATGCCAAAGAGATTTAAGTAAATTTTGATCTCATTAATTTCACTAAGTAAAAAAACATTTTATTAAGCGTACATATTGGTAACCAAACAAAGAATTATATAAATGAAGTTATGGGACTAACCAATGATCAAGTACCAAAAGAGGAAATAAATGGTGAACTTAATCATATCAAAAGATAAATTGGCAACGAAATAAAGTACTAAAACAGGAAAAAAAACACCGAACAATCAATAAGAACAAGAGCAACAAGTATCATGACAATGGAGATAACATACTTTACATATTTTATGATAATTATTTTGTACAATGTCATTTTTGTTACTAAAAGAGGTATGTTGTTGATGCAAACCTATGAAGGCATTAACATGATCATCACGGGTCCAACATCATGAGTGTCCCATCTTCATTCACCAAGTGATCCTCACTCAACAATAAAAACAAACTTGCAGAATAGACTATGTTTAGGCTAGTATCTCATGGTTTGGAACCAAAAGAAGAAGAAAGCAAAAATGGAAGGGAATTAGGAAAGTGGTAGCGCCATGAACAAGGTTCAATAAGCTAGTAGAAGAATCGTCACTTGGATCATGGATCCATGATAAGATTCAAGGTTCTTGAAAGAAACCCTAGGAGAACTCTCTCATTTTCTCAAGACTTTAGTCTTAGAAATTCTCTTTTCATAAATTGACCAAAGTGAGTACAATGAGAAAGTTGACCAACTTAAATGAAAGTGCAATGGGCCTAAGGTTAGAAATCTGAAATGTTCTCCACCCTATGATGAAATGAGTGATCAATGGTGAGATGAGAGACACCCTAGGCTGAGCACACTTTACAATTACAAGGCCCAAATTCAAGTCTTAAAAGAAATACATAATTGAAAGAAACTAATAGGCCTAAACACTTAATCAATTTGCTGGAAAGTCCTGATAGCTTCCAATGTTAACTTGAAGCTCCATTTCCTCCTAGATGCAGTCCGAACTAGGCTTTGGTGTCTTCATAACTTTTGTAGCCCTTTAAGTCAACTTTAAAATTCAACCAAGACGAACTTAATTGAAGTTTTGTAGCCCACATTACGCTTGAAATATTGAACCTGGTCAACACCTAGCTAGAATATCCTGACAGTATCCAAACGTTACTTTCAAGCCCAATTTCCTCCTATATGCAGTTAGAACTGGGCTTTTGTGTCTGCATAGCTTTTGTAGCCCTTTAAGTCAGTTTTAAAAAGACACCAAGAATAACTCAATTGGAATTGTGTAGCTCAAATTATGATCCGAATACTAAATCTGGTCAGACAGTCAAAGACATAACAAATTTTATTATAAACTCAATTTATTAAAAAATAAGGTTAAAGAGTTTGTTAAGCTTTTGAAGATGATTCTTCATCAGTTGTTAAACACAATATTTAAGAATTTTATATATATATATATATATATATATATATATATATATATATGACGTGAATGCGGGGATCACATTATATGAATCATGTTAATTTTATTTTACAGCCTAATTAAAATGTGTTAATATGTTTTATCTAGTAAAAATTTAATTAGAAATTCGTCTAAATTTATTGGATAAAAATTTACTGCGTTAACCAATTTTTCTCCTCAATCACCTTATCTCATACTCTACAAGCTTATGCATTCATAAGAGCTTGGCAGCAAAAATATGTAATTATAAATTTTATTTCACGAAACCTAATTTGATTTTTTTCTTTACTTTTGTAATTTTTTATTCTGATTCTGAGGTTGAAAAAATGGAGATTATATGATTTATGAATGTGTTTTCTCTTAAGATTAGTTGATTTTGGGCTAATAAAAATTATTTTTTTATTCAAATTGGTTGATTCTCCATAATTGTTCTACGTAAAACTTCTTGAGAATCCTTCTCTTCCTATAGTAGCAGTTCTCGCAAATAAGGCTCTTTAAGGCTCAAGAACTACCTGTAAATTTTCTCTTAAAATGCATTTGTGTAAAGGATGAATATGGATAATTTCTAGATTTTGGTTGTTTGTGTAAAATACATAGCATCGTGCAATTAAATATATATTAATTACCTGAATATTAATTCTGATTGAATTAAAAATTTTAGTAAAAAAATTGGGTTGGAAAAAATAAAATAAAAATTAGTATTTACGCTAATTTGACAAATATTGATGATAAAATCAGTAACTTTTATTAACGTGAATTTTTTTAATTATTTTTTGTTTAATTTATTTTTATAAAAATTATAAATAGTGAAATTTAGTTTTTAACGGATAATCTAAATTATAATCTCATTCCACAGACAATTTAAACTAACGTTTCATTTTTCAAATTTTTAACAAAAATAATTAAACTAAAGAAATAATTAAAAAAACACTACTACTAATTTTATAATCAATATTAGCCATCAAGATGAAATTTCCGATTTTTTTTAAAAAATAGACCAAATTACAAAATCACGGGACTAAATTTCAAAAATTATAAAAACAAAAGTCCAGATTTTGTGATAATTTTTTCTTAAAAGCTAAGATTTTATTAAAGTTACTAAAATAACTCAAAAGACAGAAGGATTTTCTAAATTTTGGAAAAGTGCATGATTGTTATAACAATTGATAAAGTAAGAAACAAATTTCACGTTGCCATCCCGACACTGTATCGTTATCATTTAAATTTATAATTATTAATAATTATGTATAATTTTATTTTAAAAATATAGCTAAAATGGTACCTTAACAAACACAAAAAATAATCCAAAAGTCAAGAGAAACAGCAAAGTGTTATAAACTAATTTTTTTTTTATCAAATTTGTTGTACTGTTTTTTTTTCTTCTTAATGTTTCTTTCTCACCATTTTAAATTTATAAAAATTATTAAATTTTTTAAACTATCTCACATTTATTGTCTTATAATTATCATCTGAAAGTAATTACTTAAATTTATGATAAATTTAATTAATAAAGTGGGAGTAGAAATTATAAAAAAAGTAACTCCAAAACTTTAAGTTTATTGTAGAGAAAAAGATTCTTAACATTTAATATAACATTATGGGACTCAAAAAATTTCAAAAACCAAAATTATGCTTACCCCTGAATTACTCTTATATACTTATTAACAAAAGATACCAGTACATTACACGGTGTAAAACTAGCTATACCATGCTTATTTTTCAAATTTCTTTTAGTCTAGAAACTCTTAAGAAAAAATATAAATATAAAATAAATGAAAATAATATTCAATATAAAATTAAGGTTTTGAAAATTCCGAATAAGGATAAATTCAAATATTAGAATACGTTATATATAAAAAGGGTCAAATTTATTTGTAAAACTATACTAAAGAAATATTATGAGAATACTTGCTACATATAACGATAATTCTCATTAAGAACGAAGTGTATCATTCTTTTTGTAATTATATTGAAATTTATATATTCTTTTTAATCGATGGTTCAAAATTTAATTAATAAAATTTACTTAGTTGATACACAAATTCTTTAAGTCAAAACAATATTTCATTTTCCTTTTAGCCATTTCCCCAAATTTATAAGGTTTTATTTTTCTATATATAAAAAATATATAGTTGTACGGATAAATATAGTTAGTATAAAGCTTCTTTTAAAATTATAACTATTTTAGATATAGATTTTTTTTATCACAATTAAATTAGGTTTTCTTATAAAAGTTATGCACTAATTTTATGATCAAATTCAATGAAAAAATTATTATATATGATAAATTTGTTGAATTTTATAAAACTTTATTAAAAATATATCAATAATATATATAATTTATTGATAGTATAAAATAATTTTATATTATGTATTACCATTAATTTTTTTTAAGGTGTCACGTTTAGAGTAAGGTTTTTTTTTAAAAAAATATACCGAGATTAATTTGTAATAATTTTCGTTATTTAACCAAACTATTCTCCATATTTGCCATCAGATTTGAACCGTACACAACATTCAGGTGTTTAATTGTTATTATTATTTTTTTTTGAGTAGGTGTCTAATTTAACATTAAGTTACTTTTAATAATAATTTTTAAACTCTTTAATTATGACACACAACAAGTAAGAAAATAACACTTATTTCATGGGATACCTTTTCTTTTAACTAAAGTTTATTTCTAATGAAATTTAATATTTCTTTACTTAATAAATAAATCTCAAATATACGTATATATATATATATATATATATATATATAAATCAATATTTTAAAATAATCATTATTCATTTCTCATCGAGTAAAAAAATATCCATTCCTTATTTATTATCTTCTTATTTAAATAAATAATTCAATATATTTTTATTCAAATTAATTTTAATTTTCCTCTATACATTGTTATGGATATATAAATTGATTAAAATGATAATTTATATAAAACGGAATGCATAAAAATAAATATTATTTAAGAAAATTAATTATTTTGACGAATGAATTTAGAACGAGGTGATTGACTATCAACTTCCACTATTTGGGATAGAATTATCATGTGATCCTTATATTTTGTTTTAAAATATTATATTGAATAAGTGAAAGTTATACATCTTTATCTTTATTAATACAATTTTATTTTATCTTAAAAAAGAAAAGAAAATCTCCAAATACTCAAAATTTCACATTGAAAGCAAGTTATTAAGAAAGTATTAAAGTTTTAGTAAAAGTTGTTATGAATTTTATTTGGAATAGTTTTCATTATTTAACATCTCAAGTTATTCTCCATGTGTGACATCAAACTTTTACATACACAATCGTATTTAAATTACTTTTAATAATTTTTTTTTTGTTAATGTTCAAAACATGTATACCAACATTTATATACTTATTTGTTGACATTATTTACTGAATATATTAACATATTATAATTTCTTAAAATATAAAATTTCACTTTATAATATATTTAACTACTTTTATTTACATTTTATAATGGATGATGGTTAAATTTAAAATAATTATAGATATATTTTTCTGTTCAATTATATTTTATATTCACATTTTAATCCAAAAAAATTACTCAACTACTAGTAAAATGTACGATACCAAGATATTAGGTTTAAAAAATTAATCTACAGAATTTTTGTAAAGAAATAATGTTAAAGAATAATGAAGATGGAAGTATAAAAAAAAAGAGTTTGAAAAATAATTAAATGGAATATGAAATTAGAGTTTAGAGATAATGAAGAAAGTGTATAAAAATTTAGTTTGTTTTAAGGAGTATCTCATTAATAAAAATTTATATAAAATTAATGAAAAGAATGTATTATAATAATTAAGTAGGATATATATCTACATATGTGTGTGTAAACTTAAAATATAAAGCATAGCATATATATTACTAATAAACTATATAATAATTACGAAAAAGAATGTATTATATTATTCAAGTAGGATATACATATCACACTGGGTATTTTCTTTTCTTATTTCTTCAGTCTCTTGCATTTCAATTAGATTTATTACCTGTGGCAAAGATAAAAAAGGAAAATGTAAAAAAAATGCAAATTTAACATTTTGAAAACCAACTATATAATAAAAAAGAATGAGTACTATAAAATAATGGGGTATGCCAAAACACAAGTGAGACATATAAAAAGTTACACACAAACTTAGTTGGGTAGCTAGATCCCAACCAAAACAATCACACACATTTTTTCTCAATTCAAATGGAATCTTGCTATTGTCCTTTCCAATAAGTTTGGGGTGTTCAAGTAATTATACTATTCTACGTTCTTTTTTTTATTAAAAATTAATGCAGAAACTAATAAAAAAGTAATATTTATTAAGAGAGAAAAATTCAATGCTGTTCATTATAAAACTGATATTTGTTATATAAAAAGAAATAACACTATCACCTTTTTTTTTTAAGTGTACAGTGAGATATAGTAATTTTTTTATTAAAATTATTATCTGATATTTAGATATCACAACAAATGTCAACAATGCCTCAACTCAATCGTTGGTACCTCACTGACTGAGAAGATCCGCTTGAACCGGGTCGGGTTTAGAACTTTGGATATAGCTTGTCCACATGTTTACTCCCCGAATCTTACAAAATTTGACGAGGATAAAGATAATATTAAAACTATAATCATGAAAGTGTCCTAAATAATTTTTTTATGAGATTTTATCTTTTACTTAATTTTTTATATATTTTAATCCTTGACATCAAATTAATGTTAAATATTAATTTGAGAATATTACATAATTACCTGCATTAAAATGTTGAAAAAAAAATAAGAATTAAAAATAACAAAAAAATTACGAAAAAGTAAATTTTTATTATTATTATTTAATATTTATATTGTAAATTTATTATTCATAAATTTATAATTATATAAAACGAATAAAATAAAAAGATAATCAATATAATCTTCAATTTCCAAAATAATAAATATGAAAGAATATTTTTTTAAAACTGACTATAAAAAGAAACTAAAGCAAACTCACGTTTGATTCAATTAAGCATATATTTGAATTCTGCATGGGTCGATTTTTTATTTTTTGATTAAGTAATAATCAATGAAAACGATCAATCTCGGAGTGCGAGAGTTAAACTTCACATGCTATTTAATTCTTACAAATAAAGGAAAACTAATAATCAATTTATTACAACCAAAATCAAGTGGCTAAAATCAAACTCATAATAAATGTGAATTTAGTTTTAGTTCTTAGTTCAACTATTTTAAATTAGTTATCTAAAAGTCAATCCTAATCCTAAACGAATAACCCGTAAATCCTTTTTTTTTAAAACAAATTAAATAATATAACATTTTTCTCCTCTCCTCTTTTATCCTATCTCTTAAATCAAACTAAATTTTTTTTAACCTCTTGTTTCTTCAAAACTCGTCTCTTTAGTTAAAATTTCATTATTTTTTCTCTTTCCTTTTTAATTCATATAGTTTGAATAAAAGTAAATTCAAAACTTTAAGTATCGAATTCAAAATATATGAATGAAAAATATAATTAAAAGGAAATATTTCACTAGAAATGGGGAATTAAGTTTCTAAGTAAAAGTTAGTCAATCAACTAAACAAATAAATTCTTCGTATATAGAATATAATTAAAAATATTAACAAGTTTTTTATTTGAAATTTTCTTAATAATGTAATGGTGAGGTAATAAGAATTGAAATAATATATAAAAAATCTTATAATTAAATTTTAAGGAGTGAAAAAGAAAATCTTATAATCTAATATTTTGAAGGAATCTTGGTCAAGAATCTTAGGTTCAAGATCTTTTGTATGAAGAATCTTTCACTTACAATTAAGGTTTGAACTTTTGTCGATCTACAAAAATTAATATTAAAAAAAATTGTGAAATACATGTAAGATCTATGAAGATGATCTCAAATCTATTATAAAAATGAAATGAAATCTTATTATTTTAAATGAAAACCATAAAAAGTAATGTAAAAACTAAAATAAATTCTCCTCTAAAAATATTTTATATAATTATCTATAAGAATTCTAATAAGCTTTAAATAATGTATAAAGAAATATTATTGGGTAATGACAAGATATGAAAGTGTGATTTAGAGTCAAAACGGTCAAAGCATTGAATCCAATTCAATCCAATGTTGGAATTGTCATTGGACTATTCTATCTATTGGGAACAGGATAGTGACAGAAAAGCATGAAATTGCACAAAAGCTTGTAATGATATGAATTATTTATGCAAACACTCCAAATACTATCACACTCTCTCTCTTCCCTTCCTTCCAATGACAGGTGTTTGTTTTGTTCCTGATTTATCCATATTAGCCACAAAGAGAGAGAGAAACAAGGCATGAGAAATTCAATGAATGATCTCCATCATCATTCCCTTCCCCCATGTCATCCATCATGTGCCACCCATACCCCCCTTTTTCTCTCTAATTAGGGTTTTCAATTTTCAATTTTCAATTTTTCAGTTTCATTCAACATCCCCTAAACTCAAAGCTCCCACCTTTACCATTCATTTGCGCAATTCCCTTCGCACTTTTCCTTTTCAGCCAAAAGGGTATCTGCGGCCATCCCTCTCTTTGACCGTCCGGGCTTGTTTTCCGAGGGCTCTAGAGAGAGAAAGTGTTTTTTTAGAGAGAGAAAGTAAAGATGATGGGAATGTAGAGTTGAGATTCCTTTGGTGTTGGTGGTGACTGAGCAATGTTGGAAATGGAGAAGGATTTTGATTCCAAGCTGAAGATTCAAGGGAATTCTTCTTCCTCCTCCTCTAATGGAAATGTTGGTGGGAATGTACAGAGATCCAAAAGCTTTGCTTTTAGGGCACCCCAGGAGAATTATACCATTCAGGACTTTGAATTGGGCAAGATCTATGGTGTTGGCTCTTATTCTAAGGTCTCGCACATATATAAGACTTTTGTTGTTTTCGATTTGTGGCTTGATGTTGGTTTGCTTTTATGTTTGTGTGTGTGCAATGTTTTGATGGGTAATACATGGATCCTTTGAATGATGTTGGCATTGTAGTTCTGTTACATAGTACTTGTTGGTTATTGGTTGCCAGTGGGATGATTATTGATACTTATTATACTGTACATAGAGATCATTGGGCAATTTTGCTATATATTGTTGTATGAAATGAAATTTTGTTTCGTATCTTCATTTGGAATTTTGATTTGCAAGGGGGATTTTTCTTTGATGCTCTGACATGAATGGCTGCTAAAAATGCTATAATGATTGCTTGTACCTCCACCCTTGCCATTCTGTGTGAAGGTGCATTTATATTACAGAATAGGAAAACATCCTACGTTTCCTAAGTTATGTATTGTTTGTTGATGGCTTTTAACTGTATTGGAATATTCAGATTCAGAAATTAAGCCATTCTTTTTTAAAACAAATGAATCCTCAAGATTACCTTTGATGTAATTGTTGAGAATTGCAGAGCTAGAAGTAAAACAAATAATAGGCTGTTGACAATGTAGCAAACTGAAGTAATGATGGGGTTGATTGTGTGGGCCTGTGGGGTTTACCCAGCTTGAACTGAGATGAAACTACTAGTGCTTGAAATCAGCATTTTATTCTCCCTTTGAGGGCAATATTGTGACGCCTTACTTCTTTTATTGGGAATTTCGCCCTGCTTTTGGCTTGCCACCAGTAGTGTGTACATATTTAAACTGTGTTGATATCTAACCTGAGTATGTGATGTGTCACCGAAAATATATATTTTTCTCTTTTTTCTAGTTATATGTGATATCATATATTGCCTTCGCTTCTATCTTTCTAGCTCTCTTGCACTGTCTATGTCTCTATGATTTTGTTTCTTTTTTATTCAACTGTTTTGGTTTACTGTGCACAAAAGAAATGATATTGAAGGAAATATCTTTTTTAATTTGTTCCATTTAAGGGACATTTTTTTCCTTTTATATGCTGAACAGTTGTTTGAGTGGATTTGTTTCTCTTGTCAATTATCACCAAATATCTTATTATGTTTAAAGGTTGTGAGGGCAAAGAAGAAGGACACAGGAACTGTGTATGCGTTGAAGATCATGGACAAAAAATTTATTACCAAAGAAAACAAAACAGCTTATGTGAAGTTGGAGCGCATTGTGCTAGATCAATTGGATCATCCAGGCATTGTACGGTTATATTTCACATTTCAGGACTCATTTTCTCTATGTAAGTATTCTTGGTTGTATTTTATCTTTACACACTGGCTTACTTCTCTGTGATATCTTTAACACTTCCTTTTGCTCCCCTTGTTTGCCAAGTAGGTTTGTACATTATTTTGACATTATCTTTTGTTTTTTTCTTCTCTTCCTTTTACATCGGTGAAGACATGGCACTTGAATCCTGTGAAGGTGGGGAACTTTTTGATCAAATAACCAGGGTAAGCTAACATAAAACTGCAAGCACATGTTCCATGTGCCAGGGTATAAATAATTTGTTCGGAAAGATCTTACATAACACGTGCTGAAGGTGTTAGTGCATCAGGACCCAGGTTTAGTCCTATGATAGGTCTTAGTATAAACATTAAAACAATGATAGTTGCTTTGATTTTGTTATGCTTTTTATAATTTTCCAAAGGGAGGAATCAGGAAATTATAAACTGCAGCAGAATTTCCTTTAACCTTGGGTTTTCTAAGATGTTGGATAAATTAGTGCTTTCTTTATGATCAATTCTTTGTATACACATTAGTGAACATTTTGAAATGAAGGAAATTTGTGCTTCACCTCTTGAAGTTTCTTGATTAGTTTTTACCCAAACCTACTGTTCATTCCATTTTACCTGATTGACTTCTCCCCATTGTAAATATTTACTAGAATATTCCTTCAAACATTAACGTAATGATGAATAGCTATGAACTCAAGAAGGGCAAACCAAAAATGTGATGACAATCATGACACCGACATAAATAAACAGCTGGAGACCATGAGCTGACGATGTTTGGTTCCAAAATACAAATCCATAATACTTGAACCAGATTTGCAAAAAAAAATGGCTGCTAAAGTAGGATTCAATTATTCATCTCTGAACAATAGTTTTTAGAGATTATCAAACTTTGATGTCCCATATCCACTTAATAACCCATAATCCCGTTGCCTACTAGCAAGAGTACTTGTGTACTGTCATATTTTCTTAATCATAGGTCATCAGCTGTGTCAGGCAACACTCTTAAGAAACTATTTGTACCTTTAGTACTGTGTGGACTTGGAATTTGGAAGTTGTTAATTTGTAAGTCAGTATCCTTCTGTATGCTTGCTATTGCAAGATATCTACTAGCAAGCTTTCTGATTTCTATTTGCAGAAAGGTCGTCTATCAGAGGACGAGGCACGATTCTATGCAGCTGAAGTTGTCGATGCTCTTGAATACATACATAGTTTGGGAGTGATACATCGTGATATTAAGGTAGTTCTGTGGCATGACTATACTGTATCATTGCCATATATGGCCATGTGAATATTAAATTTCTTCAACTGCAGCCAGAGAACTTATTACTCACAGCTGAAGGACATATTAAAATAGCCGATTTTGGGAGTGTGAAACCTATGCAGGATAGCCAAATCACTGTCCTTCCAAATGCAACATCAGGTCAAAAAGGAGAAATAACATAGAAGTTGCTTTTTAAATGTTTTCTTTTGTATTGTTTTCTTTCTTAACTATATACATCTTGTTTTATTCCTAGATGACAAAGCCTGCACCTTCGTGGGAACTGCTGCTTATGTTCCTCCAGAGGTTCTTAATTCATCTCCAGCTACTTTTGGGTAGGAACTAAATTATCAAGCAATATAGTCATTGTGATGATATTATGATGATATTATTCTATGTTATGATTATATTATTTCTTTTGCCTCTATTGTGAAGCATAGCTCTGTTTTGAATATAGTCATTCACTTTTATCCAAAAAAATATTTCTTGCAACAGTTTTCCGTGAATGTAAAATTTCCACTTCAGTTTGTGATTTTTTTTTTCCTTCCAAAATCAAGGATTATTTTTGACAATTCAGATGTTAAGTTTGCTCATGCACTGAGCTTATTTATTGCTTTTGTTTCATACCAGGTCCCTATATAATAAATTTTCTTTTCTTTTTGTTTTTCTTCCCTCAATATATCAAACAGAAATGACCTATGGGCACTTGGCTGCACATTGTACCAAATGCTTTCTGGAACTTCCCCTTTTAAAGACGCAAGTGAATGGCTTATCTTTCAAAGAATCATAGCCAGAGAACTTAGATTTCCAGATTACTTTTCTGAGGAAGCAAGAGACCTTATTGACCGCCTGTTGGTTAGTACTATGTGACTATGCATGCTCAAATCTCAGCATCACTTATGATCTATAAAATATTTATACACTTTTAGCTACTCTTTACATTGACAATTTTTTTTTTTACTTTTGGGTGGTTATTGCGGGGCAAGAAATTCTCATGCAACTTTTGTCCTGTCATATAACCAAATTTAGAGTCAACATGAAACATGCATTATTGTGCTGTCTAGTCCCTCAGCTATTAGCAAGTCAAAGGCACACATTGGGACTACGTAAATATAATATACAGACTGGTGATTATTTTTCCCCCAGAAGAAAAGAACAATGTTACAGGAAAATTGAGAAGACATCATGTTTTTTATAGTATGTAGCACATCAATCAAACTTATCAAGATGTGATGATAATGGAAGAATAATGGATTCTTATATTAGATATTCATGAAAAACTATTACATTTGTTTGAATAGCTTGCTTAGGAAGCTTTAGTATATTTTATATTGTATTTCTGATATGGTGTGATAGCGTAGGTTGTTTTAGGGTGGCTGTAGGCTTAAACTTTTCAGGGCCACATTGACCGTAAACAAAACCTATATATATTTACATAATGAAAAGTGAAAATGCAGAGTGTGCAGTTTCTTCAACAGAGTTTTCTTTTTCTTCTTTTCCTCTTATATTCAAGTTGGTGTCAGAGCGGGAACGATCCCGCTCAGCGTCGCCACCGTCCGCCGCCGCCTTCCGCCTCCGTCCGCCTTTTTCTCTAGCGAACCAAGATTTTTTGTGCACCTCGTCAAGCTCGACTTGTCTCCCTCAACTTCGGCGTCATCTAGAGCCTCACGCGCCCCGATGTGTGTAAATCTGTCCCTTCCTCTGTTTGGCACGTACTGTTCACGCGCCGCATCTGCATGTCGGAATTCATTGTTTCCGGCACTGTTGTGCTCGTCGGAGTCCTCCAAGTTCATTCCTGGACTTGTTTTCCTGTTTTGGTAGTTGTGTGGATAGTGTGCCTGTTGTTGCTCCACTTTCTAGTCTCCTTCTATGGCTTTTTCAGGCCCGGTTTTACCTATTTCTGGTACCCAACTATTACAACGGAAAAACTAAATGGTAAAAACTTTCTATCGTGGGCTGCCTCCATGGAACTATGGTTCCTTGTCAAGGGTACCACGACCACTTAGAAGTGGAAGATATTAAAGGTTCAAATGAAAGTCGAGGCAAGTGGAAAAAGCTTGATTTTCAGCTTTGTGCCTTGTTGTGGCAGTCTGTTGAACCAAACATTTTGGGAACACTCAGGGCATTCAAAACCTGCTGTTCTTTTTGGAAAAAGGCCCATAATATTTATGAAAATGATATTCAAAGGCTGTATGATGCTACTCAGAGGATAGCATCCTTGAAACAAACTAATCATGAAATGACATCTCATTGTTGAAGCCCAAGCTGCTGTAGAAGAACTAAAAATGTTCCTCACTAACGACTCTATAGAAGGAATAAATAAGAAACTTGACAGGTTCTATATGGTACTGATCCTGAGAACACTGCATTCATAATTTAATCATGTTCGTGACCAGCTGGCCATGAGATTCCCTCAATGGACAGTTTGATAACTAGACTCCTTCATGTCCCCATAGAAGTGCAAAATGAAAACATTGGTGAAATAAGTGAAGCTTCTGCAATGGTTTCTAGTTTGGGAAGAGGTGGTCGTGGAAACTGAGGAGGAAGAGGAGGTAGAAGTGGTCGCCCCCAATGCTCATATTGTAAGAGAATGGGTCATACTCGAGAGAATTGTTATTCTCTTCATGGTTTTCCCGAAAAGACAGCAAATCTGTCTAAATCAGAAAAATCAGGAAAATCTAATATGAAGATTGCAGAAAATGATTCTCAAGAATATATGTAGTCCCATGACTCAGGCTTAATCTTCCTCTACCGCTAGTGTTTCTCATTCATCTGCAAGTCAAATTCCATGGATTATTCATTCAGGAGAGCCTCTGATCATATTACTGGTAATGAGTTTATGTTCTCTTCTATGTCCCCTCTTAAATCACCTCACCTTATTACCTTAGCAGATGGGTCCAGAATTGCTCCCAAAGGAATTGGTCAAGTTTCTCTTTCTTCCTCATTAAACTTAAAATCTATTTTGTTCATTCCTAGTTGTCCTTTTAATCTAATCTCTTTAAGTCAGTTAACTAAGTCCTTAAATTGTTCAATAACCTTTAATGCTAAATCCTTTGTTGTTCAGGAACGTGGTACGGGTTGGAGGATTGGAGAAGGACAATCTAGTGGTCTCTACTATTTTGGAAAACAACCTAAGCTATCACACCATATCAGAAATACAATATAAAATATACTAAAGCTTCCTAAGCAAGCTATTTTCAAATGTTCTACCTCAAGTTCCAGAGCATCTATTTTTGTCTCTTGCACTTTGTTCAGGTTCTCCTTTGTTGTTCAGGAACGTGGTACGGGTTGGAGGATTGGAGAAGGACAATCTAGTGGTCTCTACTATTTTGGAAAACAACCTAAGCTATCACACCATATCAGAAATACAATATAAAATATACTAAAGCTTCCTAAGCAAGCTATTTTCAAATGTTCTACCTCAAGTTCCAGAGCATCTATTTTTGTCTCTTGCACTTTGTTCAGGTTCTCCATCACTTCTTGTCTCTGGTAACAGATTCAATTTTATTCTTCAATGTTTCAATAACCGTAAGAAACTCCTGAGATTTCCTCAACGCAAAATCATTTTCAGTTATCAGTTTTTCAACCTCACTCTGTTTGTTGAGCTTCAAACCTAAGCTTCTTCTCATTTTCGAGAGTCTCCTTCAAGAGATTCGCCTTGGAAAAGAGCGCTTCTGTCTTACGAAAATAACTAATGGTATCCCTTAGGATACATGCCTTGAAAAAGTTGATTTTGCGGTTGAGGACATGAACCTCGTCATCTTTGTCTCTGACAAGGGATTTCAACTCGTGGAGGTGGCTGTCGACGAAAACGGAGACGACATCAGTAGCGACATTGGAGTGAAGGAGGTCACACGGAAGAGAGTCAATCTACAGGCGGCGGTTAGTGGTTTCCTTGAGAAGGACATCATTGGACATAGCCATGGCCACAGGAACGGTTTGAGGTTGTTGTTGTTGTTGCCGTAATTTCAAGACAAAGAAACCTTAGTGGCTTTCCAATCTCAATCCCACAACCTCAAACAACAACAATAACCTCAAACCGTTCCTGTGGCCATGGCTATGTCCGATGCTGTCCTTCTCAAGGAAACCACTAGCCGCCGCCTTAATTTCAAGACAAAGAAACCCCAGTGTCTTTCCAATCTCAATCCCACAACCTCAAACAACAACAACAACCTTAAACCGTTCCTGTGGCCATGGCTATGTTCGATGTTGTCCTTCTCAAGGAAACCACTAGCCGTCGCCTGCAGATTGACTCTCTTCCGTGTGACCTCCTTCGCTCCAATGTCGCCACCGATGTCGTCTCTGTTTTCGTCGACAGCCACCTCCACAAGTTGAAATCCCTTGTCGGAGACAAAGATGACGAGGTTCATGTCCTCAACCGCGAAATCAACTTTTTCAAGGCGTGTATCCTAGACGGAAGCGCTCTTTTCCAAGGCGAATCTCTTGGAGGAGACTCTCGAACATGAGAAGAAGCTTAGGTTTGAAGCTCAACAGTTATTGTCTCAGAAACAGAGTGAGGCTGAAAACTAATAACTAAAAATGATTCTGCGCTAAGGAAATCTCAGAGTTTCTTACGGTTATTGAAATTTTGAAGAATTAGATTGAATCCGTTACCGAGTCAAGAACTGTGATTGAGAACCTGAACAAAGTGCAAGAGACGAAAATAGATGCTCTGGAACTTGAGGTGGAGCATTTGGAAAACAAAGAGGCGTTATTAGGTTTGAATGCTCGTCAACTTGAAGAGAAGGTTTTTCTTGTCTTGCACCAAGAAGAGTAGATTGATGAATTGCTGAGGGAGAATAATGAAATGGAGAAGGATGTTGAGATTTTACCTGATCAAAAGGAAAATGTTTGCAAGGATTTTGATGAGGTTAGGAAGAGGTTGAAGGATAAGCAACGTGAGCTTGATGAAGCAATTAGACTCAATGATGAGATTGAGCAAATGAAGGTTAACTGTGAGAGTGAAATTTTTGAGTTACGAGGAGAAGTTACTAGGTTGAAGGTGGAGAATTGGAAATTGTGTGTGCAAGGTACACCATATGGAAGAGCTGTTGATGAAGCTGTGCGTGAGAAGGAGTACACTAAGAAGCTGTTTGATGAGGAGAAAAGGAAAGTGGAGAAATTGGAGTTGTTGATCGTGGGAATGAAAGAAGCTATTCTAACAACATTAATGGCAATGCTAAAATTTACCATTTAATGGTGCATATGACAACTTATTTAGTATACTGTGGGTTCTTAATTGCTAAGTTTTAATTTTAAATAGTAATGCACTTATGATACAGGACTTGGACCCCAGCAGGAGACCAGGTGCAGGACCTGATGGTTATGCTATCTTGAAAAGGCACCCATTTTTCAAGGGGATTGACTGGAATAACTTGAGGGAACAAATTCCTCCAAAACTTGCTCTGGAACCTGGGGTATGATTCTCATTGCTCTGCTCTTTGAAATGTTAGTTGGAGAATATGAAAAGGAACCTTCATCTCTTGTCCTCTTTTTTTGTTGGTGAATATAAAGTTTCTAACTCTTATTAAATTTTCACATTTAGACTCAGTCACCTGCGAGTGAGGATGTTCACGACTCATCATGGAGTCCCTCTCACATTGGCGATGGTTCTGCAGCTCCGGCCAGACAACCTGATGGTGCTACATCATCTGATGGGACTGGTCACATAACTAGGCTAGCTTCAATTGATTCCTTTGATTCAAAGTGGTATGTACAAACCTTCCTTTTTCGTTAATGTATTTTGCATCCAATCATACTCTATTGAAGGGAAATCAATATGATGTGTTCACCTCAAAAGTAATGATTTTATGGAGATCATTAACCCCTTATCAATCACCTTAAAAGGCTCAAATGTTATATAATTTTATTAAAGAAAAGTTCAAATGTGTCCAAAAGATTTTTTTTTAAGATATGTCCTCTGGAATATGACTTGTTAATATAGTACAAAATGATGTATGCTATCCTTTGTTTTATGTTTTTCATACTTCACAGATTTTCACATCAAAGAAAGCTGTATGGATTTATTTATCTTTTTGGAATACATAGATGTAGGAAAAACTGTTACTCTTAATATTCAGTTTCTTTGCTTATTTTAAAGACCAAAAATAACAGCCATATAGAGGTGGCATTCAATCAGATAATATTAAGTTAGATAGATTTTTGGTTATACGTCCCTAATGCCCTCTCCCTGTTAGTATTTATTTAAAAAAATGCATTCTCATATAGAAAATTTTCTTCCCACTCGCAAGCAGAAAAATAACAGGTGATTGAAAAGAATTGAAGGCAAAAAAAAAAATAAAAAAATAAAAAAATAAAATCTTGGGCTTAATGCCTTAAGTCCATGTTTACCTAACTTGTTATCTAAGTAAAATTTTTATTCTCATCGTACAGGCAACAATTTTTGGAACCTGGGGAGTCTGTTCTCATGATCTCTATGGTGAAGAAATTACAAAAACTAACAAGCAAGAAGGTGCAGCTCATCCTGACCAACAAACCAAAGTTGATCTATGTGGATCCGTCAAAGCTAATTGTGAAGGGAAATATAATATGGTCTGATAATCCTAATGATTTAAGCGTCCAGGTGGTCAGTCCATCAAATTTCAAGATTTGCACCGTAAGATTTCTCTTCACAGGTTCTTTTTATACAAATTGCAATAATATAAATATAGAAAACAGTATGGTTCAAAGTCAGATTCCACAGTGGCCATTCCAATAGTTGAAACATTTAAATTGCAATATAAGATATAAGTAATTTAATCAATACAGGAAAGCATCAAAATTGTGTAAGAGCCGCCTAGCTTTTAATATACATGTTATTCCTTGACTTCTGAAGCCGGAATTCAGTTTTGGTTTCTCAGACTCGTGAAAAATCTGGTGAGCTTCAGTGCATCACCAATTAATTGGTTAGGTGGTATAGTCCATTTAAATTCTAGAAGCAGGAACTAGTGCAACATAAGCTGATTTTTAATTGCAGATATTATTCAAGGCACTTAAACCTGCGGATGATTGAATATACTTTCAATAGGCCAGTGATATGCATTATGCACAAATAGTACTAGAATTTTCCTCTTCGCCCTCTGATACCTTCCTTTTCTTGGTTAATCATTTATTATGTTATTAAGACAAGATATGAAGGGTGTTGTTTGCCAGTATTTTGAAATTAGAAGTGCATGCAAGTTCTGCTCAGCCACACAATATTAAGAATCTTGCATAACTTGCCATATTCTTAATTCTATAATATTTTCTGTAGTTCCAAACTTCACATTTTTCTTATTAAATGTAATGATGCAGCCTAAAAAGGTAATGTCCTTTGAGGATGCAAAGCAAAGAGCATGGCAGTGGAAAAAGGCAATTGAAGGACTTCAAAATCGGTGAATTTATTCTGGTTTTGAGAACATATTCTTTTTAGTTATCCTCATTGTTCAGCAAGAAAGGGATAAAGTAAACTGCTCAACAATCAATTATTCATTCAAAGAAAACAAATTTGCAGATTTTGCTGAAGCTGGTTCTCGCTAATTCCTCAACACAGCTTAATTTTGTGATGAGTTCTTCCATCCTCTTTTATGCTTCAAGGGGATGATAAAATGTGGAAGTTCTAATTGTAGCTATGACAGAGTTTGGAGCCAATACTTTGTAAGAAAAAAATTAGTTTTTCTTTTGAAATTTATATTAATATTATGAGTCGGAAGATGATACCATTTTGGTTGTTATAATGTATTATGAATCATTTAATTACTCAATTTATTGTTTCTTCAGCCTGTTAGACAGTGAAGCCATGTGAAATTTCAAATGGATGATTTTGCCCTTGAGAATCTGTAAATAATATAGGAGTAATGTGGCAATTCTATGTAGTTTTAGGTACTGAATAGAAATATGCTGTTGCTTCCTAACCTAACAATCAAGTCAGATTGGATGTAGTAAGGTTTGGTGTAAGAGTACATCTGCATAGCTGTAATCACTATTTATCTGTTGTGCTAGGATAATGTTCAGAATCTAGATAATTAAAGCACCTTTTTCCCGAGCCTGTGTGCAATGAAGAGAGACACTGTATATACATAATTACCTGACGTGTGGACCATACTGCAGATGAAGCAAAGACTATATATACATAATTATCCCTCTTTCCATAGACGTGCCATTAATATTTATGTATTAATATAACCTATGGTGGGGGCACAAATTGCATTCTACCCAGAGTAAATAAGAAAAAGTTTGGTGCGCCGAATCAATTGAGGTACCATACGCAATTAATAATGGCCTCATCTTTAGCCATAATTTGGGATAATTGACACTAATTTTAAGGTTCAGAATGACGGACAATTAGGTAAAGCCTTTTCTGACAGTGACTACTCCACCTGTCGGAAGTTTTTGAGTCACTTGTATGAAACACGTAGCCTACTAGTAAGGATCTATTTGTAGGGGCGTCGAAGTTTGACTCCATTTGGGGCGAGACAAATACAAATTTATACTAATCCACTTGATTGGGATCCAATTCTTGGATTTTGAAGTAATTTTCAAGGAGACTTAGTGTCAATTTTGTTATAGATTGCCGAGCGATTATTATTGTAGCTTTATACATGTACTAAATTCTTACAAATCCTTTACTAATAAAATAAAAGCAGATATTTGGTGTTAACTAAAACATCAACACAACCGAATATTTAGAGTCACTCATCAACAATGATTTTATACTATAAATAATTTCTTTAGAACATCTTTGGTGTTGTTGTGTTATTGTATTGTTTAGCCTAATATTCATTCCTTGTTCTTTTTTTTATCATTGGAATAAATTTGTGTGGCATGAATAAGAGCTTAAAAACAAGATTCGTGTCTTTTAGAAGATACCGAGCTTATGTGTTATACATATATATATATATATATATATATATGCACACACACTAAATTGATTGAATTAATATTTTAATTTGTAACAAAATTAGTAATAAATAAATATAAAAAATATAATTGGCTTAACTCTTTTTCAGCATCGTAGTCAAATATATACATATTATTTGAGTTACTCAAATGTGATACTGTGGGATAAATTTCTAAAGTAGGTACCATATAATGACGTATTGAAAATGCTCTTACAGTAACTTCCTATTGACTCACTAGTAGAAAAAAAAAATAAAAATTGAACGGATGTATGACATTTCAAGTGAACTAGACAGGTAGGTCTAGGAGTTAATCATGTAAAAGTGAAAATGCCACTGTCATGGTAGCTAGTGGAACAGAGATGTTGTCATCAACTACCTTAGTAATGGGAAGAGACTCCACCAACGTTGCCACAAAAGAAATAAGAGCTACCCTTGGCACCGTGCTTGCCCAGTCCACCTGCACATGTCCTAAAACTGAATAGTAGTACAGCATCCTACATGCAATAATAGCAATCAAAAGCATCAGTATCAAAATCTACTTGGAGCAATAATATCTTTTCCCATTTTGTATGTAACTTTGGTTCATACTATTTCTGCCATAAAGATACGAACAAGACTGAAGCTGATAAATAACTCAATTTCCTAACGAGTAAAAGGAAAAAGTTGTGTTGAAAAGTTGAATAAGATTGTATGAAACATACCCTATTGAAACCAAGAATCCAAACACAAGCATAGCCATGCTACCGGCACAACTTTTGTTTTGATTGTAAGGAATCTTCATGGACCCATATCTTCTACCAACGATATCAGCTATGCCTACAAAAAAAAAAACATCAATTGCATAAGAATGTAAAAGAAAAATGTACTAGCCTATATTATTATGTTATATTACCATCCCCTCCACACATCATTGCCAAGGAAACCACACCAATTGGAGACTCACGCCAGAACACAAGAGCACATATCATTAGTATCACAACATAATACAGGGGACCCCTCAGCAATTCTCTGCAAGAATGAATAACCATTTAATGCTTACAACAGATTTGCTTACAGCAAATAAAACCAAAAACAAGTGACAAAAATAAATGAAGACATTTATTTACAGTGGATCTCCTTCTCTGGTCACAGATTTGATGAGTTCCTCATCAGAAGCCAATGAGAGACCATTCACCAAAAGCCTCAAACAATTAACAAGAGGAACAAAAGCGGCAAAGTAGCGAGCCTTAGGGGAGTTGCTATCCTAACATTAACATCAAAACATTCAAACAAAGAAGTAATCAATACAGTTCAGTAACACATTCCTCATATAGAATATGAATGATTAAAAAACTTGATCCTAAACGCAGAAATGAGGTACCTGAAAATAGGCCAAGAAACCAGAAAAAGCAAGCCAGATAGTATATGAACCAGCTTTCTGCTCAGACCCTACCCAATCAAATTTCCAAATCCAAAGAGTCACATCATTAACAAGCACCACAATATCCACTATCACACAAATCAAAAAACAATACCCATGACTCAAATTGAAACCATCAGATAGCATTCACAGGAAAATAAAATAGATAAAATGAATGGAGATTCATTAAGAAAATAAAAATCAACTTAGATGTATTTAATTTTCTAAAAAAAGTTAATTTTAATTTATAAAAAAAAAAAGCTAAATTTATTTTTATAAGTGCTTATAGAAAATTTGAGGTTAGCTTCAGAAAATTTGAGACTTTTCCTCAGAAAATTTGAGATTAATTTATTGAATTCACTAAAAAGTTATAAGTGTTAACATGTCATCATTTTTGAAAATTGAGTATATGGAATTGTGCATGCAAGCAATGAAGTAAGTGAAGTGGTACCTCATACCTGATTAATGATGTTCCTGCGAGTGAGTTCATCAAAGGCACGAACGAGGGCGTAACCGCCGGCGAGAACACCGACGGTGGCTCCGGCATTATGGAGCAGATCTTCTGCTGTGGTGGGGACAAAAACGCGCGGCAACCTTTGATCGAAACGGACACTTGGCACGACAGGGGAACACAGAAACCGGGCAGCGTGGTTTGTTGTTTGTTTTTTCCGGTGAAAGTGGGTGGTCGAAGATGGCGGAGCACGGCGGTGCACGGCTGAGAATACAAGTAGGTGAGAGGATAAGAGCGTCATGATTCAAATGAATAGAGGACACCACGGGACTCCCAAAATAAAACGAGCACTATTAAACTCTTGTGTTTTATGTTTACTTTTTAAGTAATGCTATTTTAATAATTGAATTACATGTATTGAGTAAGGGCAAGTTATTATCACTCTGTCACATGTATTAGTTGAAAAAGTATTATAATTAATGATTGGAATTTTAGGATTATATGTATAATTATGTTTTTTTAAGGTAGAAAATAATGAAATGAAAAGAGATAGAAAAGAAATATGTGTTAAGAAATTGATTACGGATAAGAGAAGGTTTTTAATTATTTTTTTTTAATTAAAATTTCTATCTATTATTGATGTTGGTTGTAAAATTTATTGTATTAAATCTATTTTGTGTGGTTAAACTAAATGTTTCCTTATAGTTTACCGTGCCTTCCTCAATTGCATTAATTTGTCAAAAGAAATTTCACTTCAATTGAAATTTGATTATTTACCATGCATTGCGATTTTCACTAAACATCCAACATGCGTAATAGAAAAAGTGTGTTCTCTTTATTGTTCTCGCCTGTTCTCCATTTCAACAAACTCATTTTTTATTTACTTGGAGCGAGTTCTAATAATTTGAATGAAATTCAAAAATATAAATATTCAGGGATTAAATGTGAAAATTATTATAAGTTAAATTATAATTTGTTTTAAGAAATCTACTTATGTAATAAGAGGACCATTGTATCAAATTTTAAAGATAAAAATTCTTTTATAGGAGAAAATACTTTTTTCAAGATTCCATAGTTTTGTGTTAATTGTCTCGCTTAATAATAGATTTTTTTAAGCATTTTTAATTTGTGGTAACACCCTTCTAGAATTTTGTTTAACCACCCTTCGGTTACGTAATTAACAGCGATAATATGAAAAATGATATAAAATTTATTATGATATAATATTCCTTTCTTTTTCTTCTTTAAAGAAAGGATAATTTTTTTATTTTTTATTCTAAAAATAAAAAAAGTTAGACATTTCTTTAGATTTGAGCAAAACTCAGGAGAAGAATATATTTCACGGATTTTATTTATTAAAATTATATTTTTATTTTTTAGTTTTAAATTAATTAAAAATTCTTTTACTTTCATAAATCATATAAATATTATTGTTTATAAATGATATATTTCAGCCTCATCATCTCCATTAGGTATATGTTTTTTTTCAAAGAATTCTAAAGAAAAGAAATAACTTTATTTATACAAATGATATATTTCAATCTCATCCGTTAGGTGTATGTTTCTCGAAGAATCTTAAAGAAAATGAGAATTTTTCTTTTTTATTCATATAAAATTCATATAAATGTTAAATAGAAAATTTTTCAATGTTTTAAAAAACTTTATCTCTATTTTTCATTTTACAAATTAATTAAATATATTCAATCTGTTTAATCAAATTCCTCGATTTCCTCTAAATTTCTTTTAAGATTTATCACATCTCATCTTTCAAGTTTTAAATAAAGTAAAATCACGTCATATCTATAAACAAGAAAGACTTCCAAAATAAAGAGAAACCTCATCGGTCTCTTTCTTTTTTTCATCTCTTTTCGCGATATGCGAAATACATTCAAATAGATAAATGTGAATGAGATTAATATCATGTAGGATTTTTTTTTTTTTTTTTTATGTTATGCTTTTTATTTAGAGTTATTCAAAGACCAAGTTCTCCATCTTATTTTCAATTCTTTGAACTTGGCTTCTTACTATTAAAAAGAGGTTTAAGTAACTAAAATCTAATGCATGAAGTAACTAAAACCTAATAACCTAATGCACAATGAACTCTCTTGAATCTAAGCCTCCTTATCATCTTAGAGATGAAATAGAATCAATAAAATAAGAACAAATTAATATTTTCCAATATAAAAATTCATATTTAAATTTAATTTAATAAATTCAAAAATTCCAAATCAAATGTTTATAATATAAATAAAAAGTATTATAATGAGATTAGAAACTAATATTTCAATGAGATTAGAAACTATAAAAAATAACATTATATGTAAAAACAAAAAATAAACAACAAAAATTAAAAATTAGGTATGAAGAAACAAGAGAATAAAAAGTAAAAGAAGTGACATTTCACCTCTAATCACAATTCATATATTTTAAAATGCCTCTAATTAAAAAGAGAATATAATTAAATAAAAAACATAAAATCTACCAACATTATGTTTTTTTAAAAAAAACATAAATGAAAATCCATTCATAACCTAACGTAGTGTATTTTTAATAATGAATATCTTGTGAGTCACTAATAATTTCACTCTAATACTGTAATTCGCTTATTTAAAATTTTATATACATTAAATAGAATTTTCATTTAAACACAAACAACTAATTGTTATCCAACTTCCACCCAAATGAAGTATTTATTATTTAAGAGCACTTTGTATTTTATTGGTCAGTCATAAAAACAGTAACTATCTCACCTATATAAATTATTGTGTTGGTTCATTGAGAATGAAACAAACAGGTAGGAATTGTTGCACAGCAACCTCTTCATTACTTACACCTGTCTCATGGGACCACAAGTCAAGAGGGTCAGATCTAAAGTTTGTGACTGTTTGAGCAATTGCAACCCCAACCTTATTGCTTACGATGTATACATTGCTTCTTTCGATATGGTATGGTCCACATATTAAAAATAGGGGTGAATTTTTAACAGCCTCAACTCACTGTCTCATTTTTACACCAAGTAGTAGTAACTGTCACTTTGAGACCATGTCTGGCTACATATATCATGTCATTTGTTTACAACTGTTTGTGATAAGAAAGCAGATAAAGAGAAACAGTTGCCCCATATAGTCAATTGCCACGTCTGGAAACACTATTTACTGGTAAAATTAACTAAGAGAAATGTTATGGTATATTTTTATTAGATAAAATTTATTGAGAATAATATTTTTATTAATTAAATATTATGAAATTTTGTAGGTCTGGTTTTATTTGATAATTATTTCATGATCTTAAAGTATTTAATAAATTTTAATCAATAAAGTATTATATATTAGAAGAAATATATTGCTATCACTCGATTAATTTATATAGTCTTTTTTCTCTGTAGTAATTTAATTAGTCGTTACCTATCTAACCCGTGCTGAATTACTTTTCTTTGCTTCCTTGTTTGCAGTGCACCTTGTAAAACTAATACACTTCATGGTTACTCATGAAGCTTTAATGTTATCTTGAGATATTTTTTTACTAGTAAAAATTAATTATGTGAGTTAAAAAATTTATAATAATTTACACAGTTCTGCTTCACTTACTCTAACGTGGGCTTGCTCATGTATGTATATGTTAGAAACACTTACCCAGTTCTGTCTCGCACGCAAAAAAGAATGGAATGTTGAATACATAGAAGATGAGAGAAAAAATTAACACTCATTTCATATATAGAAGATGATATTTTCATATTTAACACTCATGTGATATATGGAAGATGATATACGGACGGAGATATTTCAACTCTTGAGCCACGCTTTTTATTCATTTATATCAATTCCTGAACACCGATTCCTCCCTCATATGTTCATCAAATTATCCAGCATTAAAATCAAGTATTATAAACAATCAAATATGTTGTTCTTAACAACCCATAGAGTAAACTCATTCAGATTAGGTACTTTGTTGCACTTTCTAGTGACAACCAACATATTACATCAAGAAATCTACCGCCACATATAATCCAATATTAAGTTTAGAAAAAGAATATCAAAAACTGAAATTATCATTAAAAACATTTATTATATATATATATATATATATATATATATATATAAATGTTTTAATATATATATATACTCAGAATTTAGACAATTGCATTCAATCTAAATACTAAAACATTTATATATATATATATATATATATATATATATATATATATATATATATATATATATAAAGTAGCCACTCATAATCGCCATAATCATTATAAACATGTGAGAAATCAAGTGTTTTAGCTCCAAAGTCGTTTCTATGAGCTTCTTCACATTCTCTTTATTTTTTCTTCGTAAGACTTATCATAAAATATAAAAGATCTAGTTTTCTTTCTTTTCAAGATATCTTTTTACCATTCTTGCTCAAGCTTGACATACTTGGTGAAAATTAGGCTTCTTGTTTGAGCTAAAAATTCTCGCTCAAACGAGACAACTTTTTGCAGACACACATCATCAAACTCCCTTAATCATGATCGGGATTTCAATATAAGTCATCATATTTTCTAACTTCACTGTTAGAGACTCATATTCTTATCTATATCGGTCATCAATTTAAACCATAGGCTCTGATACCACTATTGAGTTGTAAAATGAGGGGGATTTAGGCGTCTGTGTCTGTTCAGACGGATGAACCATTGTCTTGACCTGTTGGATTTATCTGCAAAAGATCAAAAGAGTTTTCTAGGTCTGATAGTTCTTTATCAGCCTTTGAGTTATCTTGAAATTTGACATTAATGGATTCTTCTACTACTTGGGTCTTAGAGTTGTAAACTCTATATGCCTTCGACGTATTAGAATAACCAAGCAGAAAGCTTTTCACAACTTTTGAGTCAAATTTTCCAAGTTGATCCTTGATGTTTAAAATAAAACATTCACATCCAAAAGGACGTAAGAAGGATATGTTGGATCTTCTTCCTTTCCATTGTTCATATGGAGTCTTATTTAATATTGGTCTAATTAATATCCTATTTTGAATATAGCAGAAAGTATTAATTGCCTCTGCCCAATAATATTTTGGAAGAGAGCTTTCATGCAACATAGTTCTAGCCATTTCTTACAAAGTTCTATTTTTTCTTTCCACAACCCCATTTTGTTGAGGAGTTCTTGGAGACGAAAAATTATGAAATATTTCATTTTCAAAACAAAAGGTTTTGAACTTAGAGTTTTCAAATTCAGTTCCATGATAACTCCTAACAGACGCAATACATATTCCTTTTTCAATTTGAACACGTTTGCAGAATATTTCAAAGACGTTGAATGACTCATGCTTATGGGCTAGGAAGTATACTCATGTAAATCTAGTATAGTCATCAACAATGACAAAACCATATCTCTTTCTTCCAAGACTTTCCGTTTGAGTGGGTCCAAAGAGATCAATATGTAACAGTTCTAAAGGCCTTGTCGTGAAAATAACATTTTTTTTATTTAAAAGAAGCTTTGAGTTGTTTCCCATGCTGACAAGATTCACACAGATGATTGGTTTTCCAAGATAATTTTGGCAGTCCTTTGACAAAATTTTTCTTAGAAATTTTTGAAATATACTTGAGACTGAGATGTCCAAGCTTTTTGTGCCAAATATCTCTCTCATCGTCTGCTGAAAACAAACATGTTACATTCTGATAACTTAGGTCAGAAAGACAAACCTCATAAAGATTATTTTTTCTTTTCCCTTTAAACAAAACAGATTTGTTTTTGTTTTTAACTATACATTCATCAGCGTAACTTCATTCCACTATCACAAAATCGATTTATGTTAAGTAGATTGAAGTTCAAACCTTTAACGTAAGACACATTTTGAATGAGAAGGTTGGGTGTCTTACCAACATTCTCAATCCCTATGATTTTACCTTTCCCTGAACCATATGACACAGACCATTTACTTGGTCTGAGGTCTTGGAACATAGACAAGTTTCCCGTCATGTGTCGTGAGCATACACTGTCCAAGTACTAGCTTGAAGTCTTCTATTCTTCTGTTAAGAATATCTGCAACAGGAACAATGAGTGACTTTGGTACCCAAATTCTTTTGGGTCCTCATTTTGTTAGTTAGAGATTTCTTCTTACTTAAGGTTCTTGGTTTTTCCTTGTAAGTATTAGGAACTCTATTATAATTTTATGCTTCTTTTTATGTATAGACGAAATAGGTTTAGCTTTCTTTTTGTCTGTCTTATCAACATATCCTAGTCCACTTTTATCAGACGGATGTCTTCCATATTTTAAAATATTTTTCAGCATAGAAGAGCTTTAAGTGAACTTGGTTAAGTCATTGATCAAAGATTCATTTTCTTCTTTTAATCTTTTAAATTCCAGAAGACATTGATTCTTTTCAGACTCAGACAATGTTTCGTCTGATCTTTCTTTCTTAGTCAAAGTCTCATTTTCAGTTTTTAAAACTGCAATCTCTTCGAAGACCTTTTTCAACTTAGCTTTGCATACTTTATATTGCTCATCAATAAAAGGAGACTTTGCCAAAAGAATATCATACGAAATATCTTCTGATTCTGAATCAGATTCAGATGAAGAAGTAGAGGTAATGTGAGTTTCTATTACCTCTGATGAAGTTGAGTCTCCAGCCATAAGACAAATGTTGGTTGTTTTTTCTACCCCAGACTCTTCAGAGCTTTCGCTGTCAAGGTCTTCCCAAGTCAGCAAGCTTTTCTTTCATTTCCCCCTTCCAAGGTTCCATCTCTTTTTAAGCTTGGGACACTCTGATCTCATGTGCTCAGCCTTTCTACATTTGTTGCAGACGATATCTCCTCCTTCTTCCTTGGTTGAAGGTTTCTCAAGAAACCTTCTTTCTTTCTTCTTGAAGAAGCGTTGACATCTTCCTTTCTTCACCATTATCTTTTTGAATCTTCTCGCCATGAGGGAGATCTCATTATCAGATGATACATCAGATTCGTCTGATTCTGAGGTTGCCCTTCCGTCTGTTGTTTTTCAAAGCGATCAGACAAAACTCTATTTCTTTTAACTGTTGATTTTAACTTTCAAAATGTTTAAGTTATTTAGTCCCCAATTAGTCTCAAATACGGAAGAAGATAAACACAACAAAGTTTTTATACTGGTTTGTCTTAAACAGACTACGTCCAGTTACTTAGCAACTTGCTAAGTTTTCACTACCAACCGTGAAATGGTTACAAGTATTCTTTGCACTCAGCCACTTCTGCCTATACAAATATTCTTTGCTCTCAGCCTTATCAGGCTAAACAACTAGGTATTCTTTGGAACGCAGCCTCCTCAGGCTAAGGGCACCAGAAAAGTGGATTTGAAAGAGTTTCTAAGAAACGAAAATCCTCTTCGCAGAGAGGTGTTTACAGATGAAGTACAGAGTTCAAGTGATAGAGAGTGAAACTAGAATAGTTAGATTTTCAAGCGTAAGTTTGCCAACATGAACTGAAGATGTTGAAGTCTTTATATAGGCAAGGTCTTGAGAGATCCGTTAGAATCATCCTTGAGACCGTTGTCCTTTTCCTTGAAGCTTTCAATCGTGTGTCAAAGATCAATTAGAATAATTAATGATGTGCAGCAGAGTCATCGCGATTTTAGAGCTTTTTCTAAATTGATCAGAGAGATAAACAAAAAGCATGATTAGTTTTCCGTGTTGCAGAGGTTTTGCAGAGTCTCCTAACCATATTTGGAAGCTTCTTTGAGTAACGTCTTGATTTGAAATCTGGTGCGAGTTACTCAGACGGATAACTTAGACTTCACTTGATTTTCATAGATGAAGGGTCTTCATTTCTTCGTTTGTCTTCAATCTTCTGATCTTCATTTTGAGTCATGCCTTGAGTCTATCAAGAACAGACGATGACTTCATAAGATGCAAACTTTGAGGAGTCTCTCTTTGTCTGTACTTGCTTCGTCTGACTTTGCCTTGCAATGCTTTAGTCTAATGTTTTATCGTCTGTTATGTAATTAATCAAAACTAAGAATGTTAATCATCTTGATCTAACAACCTTTACAATGATTAGGCCCAAATTCAAGTCTTTAAAACAATTACATAATTGAAATAAAACTAATCAATTCACTGGAAAATCTTGGTAGCATTCCAATGCTAACTTCATGCTAATTTTTCTACTAGATGCAGTCTGAACTGGACTTTGGTGTCTTCATAGCTTTTGTAGTCCTTGCAGTCGTCTTTAATTAGACACCAAGAACAGATCCATTGGAGTTGTGTAGCCCAAGTTATGCTCTGAATATTAAACCTAGTTAGACAGTAAAAAATAGCAAATTATATTAGATGCTCAATTTATTAAAAAAATAATGTTGAAGAGTTTGTTAAGCTTTTAGAGATGGTCCTCCATCACAAAGTCTCACCCTAATAGGACTTTGGAAATTCCTTCTAGTTTAACATACTTTTGCACATGTTGAAATTGTCCTATTTCTTTCTATAAATCCATTGTGTTAAGGAGTATAGGGTGCATTCACTTCATGCTAAATACCTATTTTTTCACAGAAACTTTCAACTTCTTTGGATATGATTCTCATGCACCATCTGTTATAAAGATATTCAATTTCTTCTCACTTTGTCTTCCAACCATAGTCTTGAACTTCTAAAGAATCCCAAACACATCACTCTTGTTCTTGATCATGTAAAGCTACATCATTATGCTATATTCATCCACAAATGTCACAAAGTACAAGTTTCCCCTAGTGTAGGAGTGTCAAAAGGTCCAAAAATGTCAAAATGAACAACATGTAATAGACTTGTTGATAAGTCATTATTCTCCCATATTTATTTTCTTTTTGCACCCATTTTAATTAGTGATTTGTGCTTAACTGCTTATTAATTTCTCATTTTCACTGTTTGGGTTTCATTGGGTCAGAAATTTGTTTTTATTATTAATTCGGATTTTCTTGGACTTAATTTCATTATTATTATTTTCAAGGCAATTTTAGAAATTAATTGGGCTTGGTAATTATTTCTGGACATGAAGAGGAATTGTCAAGGCATCACTTCATTAATCCACATAAGATTTCTTTCTTTTATTTTCGTTTTCTTTATTTAATTATTTAATTTGGTTATTTGTAATGGATTGGGTCAGAATTGTTTTAGATGCCCAATTAGTCATTAGTAAGGGGTTGCCCTATGTATTGGGGAAAACACTCAGAAATTTGGAACAATTTTAACACTTCACATTTTCTTAGGTTAGAATTCTTTCTTTTTCTTCTTCAATTTTCCAGCCATCAATCAATTAAAGTTAGTCTTCTTCTTTCTTATTTCAATTCAATTTCAATTTCGTTTCATACCATTTCAATTTTGTTTATCTATTTTACTACAGTTTTGTTTCATGTTGTGTTACTACAATTCCGTTTATGCCTTATGTTTCTACAACTGCGTTTGATTTCGTTTTGCTATTCTAGTTCTAATTTCTGCAATTTTATTTGTTTAAGTTTTTGAATTCATTTCTGTAATGGAAGGGTAGTTAAAAGGGTTAACCTCTTGATTTGGGTTGCAATAAAGCTTTGAGGTTTTTGTTTTGTATTGTTTTTGCTCTATTTGTTATTTGCTCTTCATCAATTATTCCAATTCTTAATGCCCAATTGTTGTACATGCTTAATGTTCAGTTCCTAAGCAAACTGTATCTTTGTTCATGTTTAATGGGTTGATTTACAATTTCTTGGCATTGAGATAATTGATGTGTGTGGATGCTTAATTCGCATAAGGAAAACCTAGAGTTAATTTTCGCTTAGTTAATTAATTCAGGTTGGATTGAGAGTTGAGTAAATCAAGCATTTGTTGTGATTAATTTTCGCTTAGTTAATTAATCTTGTAACCTAGGATAAGTGAAGTGCAATCTAATCAAGAGGGTAATCCCATTTTAATTCTTGTTACTTTTTTTGTCTTTATAATTCTATTTTAGTTCTAATCACAACCCCCCCTTCGTGTCTTGTCTTTGATAGAAACACAATGATGGTCCTTGAGAGACGACCTAGGAGTCACTTCCTAGTACTGCATTTTATTGTATTATTTTCATCGAGTATGACCTCGATCACTTGTAGATCTCATAGGTAAATAGGAATCAAAACTTAGGCTTGACTGTTTACTAAGCATACATAATTCACATGATTATTGTGTAATTGACTCATACTTTTAAAGTTTAGATAGTCAAACTTGAGATGTTGAATCCAACCTTCATCAGTTCTTATATTTAGACATTCCACTTGTGCAAGTTTGCTTGATGTTTAAAAGGTCTCGTTTCTAGACACCAGAGACTTTTGCCTTGAGTTAAACAATTATTGGTCATTCTTCTTCATCACTACTAGAAACCCTTTCTTTATTTACTGACTAACACTCATTAGGCTTCACTTCATACCTACTACAAACAAAACTTCCCTAATCATTGAATCCATGTCATTATTTCTCTAAATCATGATTTTACCTGTGCCTTCTGCCATTAGTGATATGTTATCAACAAGTTTGATTTAAGTCTTCTTGCTAGAATCAAACTCCATTAACCAATCTCTATAACTAGTCTTATGGCTTGAACATCCTATGTGAATGTTAAGTCAAGATGTTTAGCATCTTAGATTTTGATAATTACAGTATAGACGGATCAAGCATCAGACGAAAGCTTCTTTGCTCTAAGACGGTCGAAGCAAGCACAGAAAAATTGGGCACCATCTAAGTCAACTGTTTTCTAAGTCTTCTTTTATTGTCTATCAAACGAAAAAAGTGCTCTATCTTTTCAGACGTAGATAACGGAAGAAGAAAACAGACGAAGACTGGTGAAAACCCCTCGTCTAATGAAATTAAGTGAAGATTTCTATGAAGTTAGATGAAGTAACTCGCGCCTTATTTCAAATCAAGACGTTACTTTCAGAAGTTTCTAAAGGTAGAAAGAGATATTGTGCAAAACCTCTGCAACACGAAAAGTACAAGGTACTTTTTGATAAAATCTCTAAGCAAATCAATCAAAGTCCGATCTCATGTTGACTCCACTACGAAAATATTAAATGTTTTGATTGATCATTCTGCCATCTTTGAAAACTTCAAGAAAAAGGATAACGGTCAAATAACATCTGTCTAACGCCTATCTCAAGGACCTTGCCTATAAATAGGACTTCACCTTCTAACGGAGGACCATCTCCAAACATGAGAATTACAAGGGCAATGTAAAGAAGAATTGAAGCCCAAGTTGAAGAAGAGTTGACCAAGTCAAAGTCAACAAGTCAAAGTCAAAGTCAATGGTCAACTCTTGATAGTCAACATAATGGGCTTATGAAGCCTTGTAATTTTCTAAGTATTTTGTAAGTAGTTTAGGCTTAATTTTGTGTAAAGCTTGGACCTAGAATTGTGTGTGAATTTCGGTCAAGCTCTTTTAATTGGACATGTTGACTTCGTAATGTATTGGTCAAAGCCTATTATGGTGGACTTAAGAGTCTTATGACCCAACTAAGCAAGTGTATTACACTCTCTTAAAAGAGAGTGGATGGATTAAGAGAGAGAATGAGTAAAATTTCCACTAACTTCATTTAAATTTATACCACTTGATTATAGCATAATCAAAGGTGCAAATTTAAGTCAAGTTCTAAATTGTTGACTCTCATCTAAGAAGGGATTCTAGCTTTAGGATTTACTTCTAATTCAAGGCATAGAATTCCATCTTGATTAATCAATGATCATTACAAACTTAGATGTGTCATGAACCTCTTGATTTCATTAATTCTAGATCCTTCTTGAATTGATCAAGTGAGGGGTACCAAGCATCACTTGATCAATCCATCAAGGATTAAAGGGCCATCATAGACTCACGGCCAAGGCACCAAAGAAGGCTTATAACTTAGGCAAATTCCATTTTGTACTCACTTTGAATATTGAATGACATTAGAGAATTTCTAAGACCTTGATGTAAGCCTTCCATGGAAGTCTCACTAATTTTGCCCAATATTCACTTCTCAAGCTTGAACTTCATGGAATAATGGAGGCAATTTGCGGAACTAGAACTCAAAGAAGAAGAAAAGTATAAAATGGAGAAGATAAGGAGATGAGGAGCTCCATGCCTAAGCAATAAGCTCTAGGTAGAATCACCACATGGAGAATGCACCATGATAAGACTCAAAGAGGTTTACTCAAGAAACCTAGAGGAGAACTTTCTCTCTCAAAAGAAATGTGCTTCTTTCTAAATTCATCAAAAGTGATTACAATTCATAAAATTTACTACTTATACTAATGAAAGTGGAGCCAAGCTTGCACTCCAAGCTTCTAACCTCCACCCTTGGATTGTAACCCAATCTAAGGGTCACGGTTGAGCTAGATTTGATGAGGGAAACTTGAGACTCAAGTTTGAATTATAGCCACTTGATTAGATCTAGATCATAAGGCTAGAATTCACTCTTGAGTTGGTGAGAAACTTGTGACTCAAGTTTGAATTATAGCCACTTGATTAGATCTTAATTATGAAGCTAGAATTCACTCTTTAGTTGGTGGGAAACATGTGACTCGAGTTTGAATTAGAGTCACTTGATTAGATCTAAATCAAGAGGTTAGAATTCACTCTTGAGTTGTGCCAAAAGCATGTGCTTCAAGACTCAAATTCACCCTTTAGATTTAGATCTCATCCAAGGGTTAGAATTTAAATTAGGTGCATGCTTTTCCCACTCACTTTCTCTCCAAAACTCTCTCCACTCTCCCTAGGGAGAGTGTGCTCCACTCTCTCTCAAAATGCACACTACATTCAGTCTTCAACTATTACAAAGATAAGGCGCAAATTAAATCCTTAAAACAATTACATGATAGAAAGAAAACTACTAATAAGCCTAAACATTAAAACATTTCATTGAAAATTTTGGGAAACATTCCAACGCAAACTTCAAGCTTATTTTCCTATTGGATCCAGTCCGAACTGAACTTTGGTGTCTTCATAGCTTTTGTAGCCCTTGAAGTCTTATTTAATTTTCCACCAAAAACGCCTCAATTGTAGTTGTATAGCTCGAGTTATGATCGAAACACTGAAACAGGTCAGATGCAAATATCAGCAACGAATTTTTATTAAAAACAATTAAAAGCCCAATTTAACAAATAAGGTTCTTGGAGAGTTTTTATTGGGCATTTATAGATGGTCCTCCATCAAAGTGTCTTTAGAAAAAGAGAGAGCTCTCCTAGGGTTTCTTACAAGAACCTTGAATCTTATCATGGATCCATGATCCAAATGACGATTCTTCTACTAAGCTTATTGAACTCCATGTTCATGGCGCTTTCCATCTCCTAAACACCATTCCATTTTTGATTTCTTCTTCCTTTGGTTCCAACCGAGAGGTACTTGGTCTTACATAGCCTATTCCGCAAGCTACACCTAATTCTTGAGTGTTGAATCACTTGGTGAATGAAGATTGAGCACCCCTTTGCTAATCCTTGAAGATCCATCACAAGTTCCTTCATGGGTTTGCATCAAATTTGGTATCAGAGCCTAACTCAATTAAATGTTTTAAGTGTTTGGGGCATGGCCACATTGCATCCCAATGTCCTAACAAGAAAGCTATGGTAGTGAGAGTTGATGGTGCCATCACTAGTGAGGATTCTCAATCTTCATCTAGTGAGAGTGAAGAGTCTAGGGAGAGCACTAGTAGTGAGGAGGAGCAACCCGATGATAGAGATCTCCTAATGGTGAGGAAGATGCTTGGTAGTGCTCTCAAGGAGTTGGATGACTCCCAAAGGGAGAATATCTTCCACTCTAGGTGCCTAGTTGAAGGGAAGATATGTTCCCTCATTGTAGATAGTGGTAGTTGTACTAATGTAGTTAGCACTAGGCTAGTAGATAAATTAGGACTTGGACATCCCCACACTCTAAACCTTATAAGTTGCAATGGTTGAGTGATAAGGGTGAAATGGTGGTTAATAAGCAAGTTCTTATTAGTTTTTCCATAGGCAAATATAGAGATGATGTGTTATGTGATGTAGTGCCTATGGAAGCCACTCACCTTTTGCTCGGGAGACCTTGGCAATATGATAAACATGCCATTCATGATGGTGTTTCCAACACCTATATCTTTTCTCATATGAGCAAGAAGGTCACCCTAAAGCCTTTGTTACCTAAGGAAGTGTGTGAAGATCAAATAAAGATGAAGTTAAAAAGGGAAAATGAAAAGAAAAATGAGGAATTATGTGCCAAAACATCTTTGGCCGAGAGCTCCTCCAAAAAGAAGAAAAAGGAAACCAAAACCTTAGAAAGCTAGTGTTGGCCGAGAGTTCCAAAATAATTACCAAAAATGCCACTAGTGATTCTAGGATGAAAGGCAAGTGTGTAGCCACCCATGATGATAGGCAAACCGAGACTAAAACAATAGGGAAACTTAGTGAGAGTTTACTTATGGAGAGAGGTGAGCTAAAGAGGGAGTATCTAGCTAGGAAGAGTATGTTCCTATGTTTGCCTACACCATTAGTTTTGAGCACTAACTTGGTAGGCAAGCAAGAAGACCTTGAGTCGTTGTTGATGGAGTTTGAGGATATCTTTCCTAAGGAAATCCCCCAAGGTCTTCTCCCACTTAGAGGGATTGAGCACCAAATAGACCTAATACCGGGAGCACCCTTACCCAACCGGCCTACATATAAGAGTTCTCCTCAAGAGACTCATGAAATACAAAGGCAAGTAGAAAAGTTAATGAGTAAGGGGTGGGTCAAGGAGAGCTTGTCTCCTTGTGCTTCACCGGTTATCTTAGTGCCTAAGAAGGAGAGAACTTGGAGAATATATACGAATTGTAGGGCCATTAACAATATCACTATAAGGTATAGACACCCAATCCCTAGGCTAAATGACCTACTTGATGAGCTACATGGAGCTAAGGTATTCTCCAAAGTTGACCTTAAAAGTGGATATCACCAAATTAGGATGAAGGAAGGTGATGAGTGGAAAACCACTTTTAAGACCAATTTTGGACTATATGAGTGGCTTGTCATGCCCTTTGGCTTATCAAATGCACCTAGCACTTTTATGAGGTTGATGAACCATGTGTTAACAGAGTTCTTAGAAAAATTTATTGTTGTCTATTTTGATGATATCATGATTTATAGCAAATCTTTCTTAGAGAATCTAACACACTTTAAGCTTGTTTTGAAAGTGCTTAGGGAACAACATTTGTATGCCAACAAGGAGAAGTGCACCTTTGCCACCAATCAAGTTATATTCCTCGGTTTTGTGGTGAGTGAGCAAGGTGTACAAGTAGATGAAAGCAAGATCAAGGCCATCCAAGAGTGGCCGAGACCCACCAATGCAAGGGAAGTAAGAAGTTTTCATGGTTTGGCTAGTTTTTATAGGAGGTTTGTTAAGGATTTTAGTACTATTGCTTCACCTCTTGATGAACTAGTTAAAAATGATTCTTCTTTTATTTGGGGTCAAGCACAAGAGCATGCTTTCAATCTACTTAAAGAGAAGCTTACACATGCACCTATTCTTGCTTTACCTAACTTTGCTTGTTCTTTTGAATTAGAGTGTGATGTTTCTAACTTAGGTGTTGGAGCCGTGTTGATGCAAGAGGGGCATCCCATTGCCTACTTTAGTGAGAAGCTCAAGGGTGCTCAACTCAACTACTCCGCCTATGATAAGGAGATGTATGCACTTGTGAGGGCCTTTCAAGTATGGCAACACTACCTTCTTCCTAAGGAGTTTGTTGTGCACACGGATCATGAAGCACTGAAGCATATCAAGGGCCAAGGCAAGCTAAGCAAAAGGCATGCAAGATGGGTAGAATTTTTTGAAACCTTTCTTTACATGATTAAGTATAAGAAAGGTAGTACTAATGTGGTAGCCGATGCTCTTAGTAGGAGATTTACATTGATATGCATGCTCGAAACTAAGATGCTAGGATTTGATCACATTAAAAAATTGTATGAACATGATCATGATTTTGGCCAAGTGTTTATGATGTGTGCTCAAAGTGCTCATAAGGATTTCTTTAGGGTGGATGGTTATCTTTTCAAAGGAAAATTTTTGTGTATCCCTAAGACATCCTTAAGAGAACTTTTGGTTTGTGAAGCATATGAAGGAGGCATCAAGGGATACTTTGGAATTGATAAGACATTAGCTATATTACATGAACATTTTTATTGGCCACACATGAAAAAGGATGTGGACCGATTTGTACATAAGTGCATAACATGTCATAAGGCTAAATCTAGAAGCATGAATCATGGATTGTATACTCTTTTACCTATTCCCATTTCTCCTTGGATTGATATATCTATCAATGGATTTTGTGCTTGGATTACCGAGAACCAAGAGAGGAATGGATTCCATTTTTGTAGTTGTGTGTAGGTTTTCTAAAATGGCTCATTTTACCCCTTGTCATAAGGTTGATGATGCTACATGATAAGTGCTAGATTATACATGTTTTCCTAGGTGTTTTTAGTCCATTTCCATCCATTTTTACTAGGTCAAGTTGTAGTTTAGACAAGAAAACAGTGAAAATATCATGTTAGTTCTTGATTTGGTGTTTCATTAGTTTTATAGGTCATTCTTGTGTTTTTAAATCATTTTAATCTCTTTCTTATTATTTTTAGGTTTATTGAAAGAATGAAGAGGAGATAGGAGCAAGGAATGGATTGAAGGTTAGAATTGAAGCTTGGAATGAAAAGCTCCAAGACCTAAGATGAAGACTTGGAGTGCAAGCCATCAAGAAGAGGGGAAACTGAAGCCCAAGCCATGGAAGCATGAGCAATTGCGCCAGGGCGCAAACCAAGGCAAATCAAGGCACAACTCTCCACCCTTCTCTGTCAAGATGCGCCAGGGCGCAAATCAGAGCCAAGTCAGGGCGCAAATCTTCACCCCTTGCTGTCAAGATGCGTCAGGGCGCAATTCACTCTTCTCCTCTGCTAAGATGTGCCCAGGCGCAAAACAAGCTTATGGGAGGCGCAAATGCTGCAGTATATATGGGTCCTTGAGCGCGAAAAAATAGAATCGAATTCTATCTTCTTCTCCACGCTTCCTCTGCACGATTCTCTCCTTTCCACTCTCATTCTTCCCATCCTCCATCAAACCTCGAAGATTTCGGAAGCTTTGGAGCTTGTGGAAGCAAGATCCAGACCTTCATGGAGTGCTTCTTGTGTTTGAGTTTCTTTTCTCTTCGTTCCTTTCTTGTTTCCATGTTAGGCTAGATTTCTAGGTTAGGGATTGGGGATTTTGGTTCTGTAACTCTTGTAAAGACTTCTTCATGTTAATTTGAGTTTAATTTCGGTCAATTGATTGATCTCTTCTTGCTTATTGCTAATTCTTGAGGTTTATTCACGAAATTCAAATAATTGATAGGGATATTGGTGTTTGAATTGGACTGAATTGTTCCTTAAGGATTTTTATCTCATTTTAATTGTACAATTGGAAGATTGATAATTGAATTAGGAGAGGAAGTAGATCACTATAGTCATGCATGAGTCTAGGGATATAACTTGTATGCTATGAGATGTTGTGAATTCATTTGTTTCGCTTCTTGAATTACTTTCTATTTTCACCTAAGGGATTAGGGATTATAGTAGCAATTCAAAGGGACTAAACACCTAGGAATAGGATTAGTCTTCGGTATCACGAATTCTATCTCCATTTGATTGATTCTTGTTCAAATTGACATAGGATGTGGTTACTTGAGGGAAGGATCAAATGAACTGTTTCCCTAACTGTCTTCATCATCTTGTTCAGAAACCTAAACATTTACTTGCTTTCCTTATTTGTTTTATGTTGTATTGCTGAATTTTACATAATCGCGCAGTTTTATACAAATGATTGATTCATTAATTCGTCCTAATAGAGAAGCTTGTTAAGTAGTCGGTAATTCATCATTTAATCTCTGTGGTTCGACAACCCTCACTCATCTTTTCTAAACTTGTAACGACCGGTACACTTGCCGTAGTGTGATAAAAATAAAGTCAACAAGTCTATGGCGCCGTTGCCGGGGACTATTGAATGAATATCGATAGTCTTGACATGCTTGCTACTTAGGACATTTTTACTTTGCTCGTTGTTCATAATCATACTTGTTTTGTTTTGTTTTCCCTTGTATATTACTTTTCACTCTATTTTTGTGTTTCATGTTTCTTTTGAGTTGTAGTATATGCGAAAACACAAAGAAGTTGACCTTTTGTTTGAACCAGAAATTGAAAGACTTTGTAGGAGGAATCTGAAGGCCAACAAAAAGAATAAAGAGAATATAGCAGAAAATTTTGCAGAAAATATGGAGAATCAAAGACGCATGACGCTTGAGGAGTTGTATACTCCGAATGCTATGGGTTGTGGATCAAGCATTGCACCACCTAGTGTCGCTGCCAACAATTTTGAGATCAAACCTGCTCTCACCCAACTAGTGAGGCAGGAACAATTTGGAGGTTTGGAAGAGGAGGATCCAAATCAACATGTACATAATTTTCTACAGATTTGCGGTACAATCAAGATGAATGGAGTGTCGGATGATGCAATTAGGCTGAGGCTATTCGAATTTTCTCTCAAGGGTGAGGCTAAGATGTGGCTCCAGAGTTTTCCTCACGGATATTTTACTACGTGGGATGATTTGGTGAACACCTTCCTTGCTCAGTACTTTCCGCCAGAAAAGTATAATTACTTTAGAGCAGAAATTTCTTGCTTCAAACAAAAGGATGGAGAGTTTATTAGTGAGGCATGGAGGAGATTTAAATCCTTATTGAGAAGGTGCCCTCACCATGGATTTTCTGATATTCAACAAGTCCATATTTTTTACAATGGGCTTAGGTCGCATACAAGATTGTTAGTTGATGCTTCTGCAGGAGGTTCACTAAGAAAGAAAGATGCGAATGAAGCAAGATTGATCATTGAGACTATGGCTTCAAATAGATATGATGCTCCTAGTGATTTTTATGGCGAGATAAGAGGAGTAATTGAGCTTGGGGCTAATGATGCTCTATTAGCTCAAAACAAGCTGATGACCCAAAAGATGGACCAAATTATGAAGCAGCCTCAAGTAGTTCAGCTTAATTCTATTCAAGCACCTCAAGTAATTTGTGATTATTGTGGAGGAGGACATGAAGTCGAATTTTGTGACGATTCAGGGATGAACATTAAGGAGCAAGCTCAAGTGAATTACATGGGTAATCCTCAAGGTAACACTATTCCAACACAAACAGCTATAACCCCCACCAAAGAAACCACCCAAATCTGTCCTATAGAAACAATAATTTTCTCCAACCTAACTCTTCCTCATATGACCAAAATTTTAAGCCACCCTTCAATCCTAAATCATCATTCAACCCAAACCTGCCATATAACCAAAATTTCAACCAACATCAAAACCAGACTTCTCCATCTAACCAACATTTCACCCAAAATCAACCACCTAATCTACCTTTCCACTCAACCCAGTCTAGATTCGCACCCAACCAATCTAGAAATGCTCCAACAAGTTCCAATGTGAATCCTATTCCTCGAGAAGGCTCTTCCAATTTAGAAAGCATGTTCATGTCCTTTATGCAAAGGACTGAATCGATGTTTACAAATCAAGAAGCTTCCATTAGGAATTTGGAATCCGCAGTTAGTCGACTTTCTAAGCAATTGTCTGAAAGAAATCAAGGAAATCTTCCGAGTGACACCATAGTAAACCCGAAGGAGCAGTGCAAAGAAATTACCACAAGAAGTGGTAAAATGTTGGGGAAGGAAGATGCAGAGTTGAAAGAAGATGAAATGGAAGAAGGAAACAAGTCAAAGAATGAAAGGCAAACACCTTTGCTTGCAGTTCTTACTGAAGCGGGAGACTCGCCTAGAAAAACAAAGAAGCAAATCATAGAAGAGGCTAGTCAGTATAATCACATCTCCCCCTATTGCAAGCTTCCCTATCCACAAAGAGTGAAGAAGGCCAATGATGACAAGCAATTCACCAAATTCTTCGATATATTGAAGAATTTGAGAATCAACATCCCATTTTCTGAAGCACTACAAAAGATGCCATCGTATGCCAAATTCATGAAGGAAATCCTATCCAATAAAAGGATGCTTTTGGATGATGAAACAGTGGCAATGACTGAAGAATGCAGTGTTATCATTCAGAGAAAGTTGCCTCAGAAACTGAGGGATAGAGGGCCCTTCACCATTCCATGTTCCATAGGCGAAATGCCAGTAGGTAAGGCTTTGATTGACTTGGGAGCCAGTATTAATTTGATGCCTCTCTCTGTTTTGCAGAAACTCAATATACATGACATTCAGCCCACAATGATGACACTGCAACTAGCGGATCGCTCCACCAAACGTCCTTATGGAGTAGTGGAGGACCTCCTAGTGAAAGTGGACAAGTTCGTCTTCCCTGCAGATTTTGTGGTGTTGGAAATGGAAGCCGATGAAGAAGTCCCGATTATCCTAGGGCGGCCATTCCTAGCCACAGGAAGAGTTCTCATCGATGTGGCACAAGGCGAGTTGATTTTGAGGGTAGATGAAGAGAAGGTATCATTTAACATCTTTGATGCAATGAAATTTCCTACCGAAAAGTCACAATGCATGATGGTAGATGTGTTGGATCCCATAGTGGAAAGTGTTTTTGAAAACGAAATTTTTGACTTCAAAATGGATGAGGAAATTTTGCAGTACCTCAAGTTTTGAAAATGAAAAACAAGAAGTTAAAAATTTCGTAGCTCTTGTAGAGACAAACACTTCACTATCATCATGTGAACTTAAGCAACTTCCTTCTCATTTACGATATGCTTTTCTTGAAAAAAAAATGACACTTTCCGGTGATCATAAGCAATTCTTTAGATAAAAGGGAAGAGGACAAGTTGCTTAAGATTCTCAAAGAGCATAAATCAGCAATTGGGTGGAAGATTTCTGATTTGAAGGGTATTAGTCCCTTGTTTTGCATGCATAAAATTCTGCTTGAGGATGGTTTTAAACCTGTGATACAACCCCAAAGACGTTTAAATCCTAGTATGAAGGAGGTTGTACATAAAGAAGTCCTCAAACTACTTGATGCTGGAATTATCTATCCCATTTCGGATAGTTTTTGGGTAAGTCCAGTTCATGTAGTTCCCAAACGAGAGGAATGAGTTAATTCCCACTAGGACAGTGACCAGGTGGAGAATGTGTATAGACTATAGGAGGCTGAATGAGTCTACAAGAAAAGATCACTTTCCTTTACCTTTTGTAGATCAAATGCTTGAGAGGTTGGCTGGTCATGCTTATTACTGTTTTCTGGATGGATACTCCGGTTATAATCAAATCGTGGTAGACCCTAAGGATCAAGAAAAAATTGCTTTCACTTGTCCTTATGGGATCTTTGCATACCGGAGAATGCCATTTGGTTTATGTAATGCACCAGCAACTTTTCAACGTTGTATGATGGCCATCTTTGGTGATATGGTAGAAAAATTTATTGAAATTTTCATGGATGACTTCTCTGTATTTAGTTCCACTTTTGAAAATTGTTTGGAAAATTTAGCTTGTGTATTAAAACGATGCCAAGAAACCAATCTTGTTTTGAACTGGGAAAAATGTCATTTTATGGTTCAAGAAGGGATCGTTTTAGGACACAAAGTTTCTTTTAATGGTATAGAAGTGGATAGAGCAAAAATCGACGTGATAGAGAAACTTCCTCCTCTAGTTAATGTGAAAGGAGTGCGTAGTTTCTTAGGTCATGCCGGTTTCTACCGAAGATTCATCCAAGACTTTTCAAAAATTTTGAAACCATTGTGTGACTTGTTGGTAAAAGAAGTGACTTTTAATTTTGATGAAGCTTGTCTGGAAGCTTTTGAAACCTTGAAGGAAAAATTAACATCAGCTCCTATCATAACTGCTCCAGATTGGAGTTTACCCTTTGAAATCATGTGTGATGCAAGTGATTATGCTATAGGAGCTGTATTAGGACAAAGAAAGGAAAAATATGTAAGAGTCATATATTATGCTAGCAGAGTGCTTGACAGTGCTCAAATCAATTATTCAACAACAGAAAAAGAATTGCTAGCCATAGTATTTGCTCTTAACAAATTTCGGCCTTATCTCATTAGGTCAAAGATTGTAGTATACACTGACCATGCGGCTTTGAAATACCTTCTAACGAAACATGAGAGTAAACCAAGAGGCGATTCATTTGGGTTCTTCTCTTACAAGAGTTTGATATTGAAATAAAAGATAAAAAGGGAAGAGAGAACCTGGTGGCGGATCACTTGTCAAGGTTACTTCATGATGAAATAGAAGGTTGCAATGTTCCCATACCTGAAACATTCCCAGATGAAACCTTGTTTGGTATCTCTGATGCTCCTTAGTTCAGCGATATTGCGAACTTTAAGGTGTCTAACTATATCCCACCTGGATGGTCTCACCAACAAAGGAAAAAACTATTTTCTGATGCAAAATACTATGTATGGGATGAGCCATTTCTTTTCAAATGGGGTATAGATGGACTCCTTAGGAGATGTATTCCCGAAGAAGAGATTAGTTCTGTTCTTTGGCACTGTCATACCTCTCCCAGTGGAGGCCATTTTAATGGGGAAAGAACAGCTAAAAAGGTTTTGCAGAGTGGTTTATATTGGCCATCCATCTTTAGAGATGCTAAAGCTTTTGTGAAAACCTGTGACAGGTGCCAAAGGAGTGGAAACATTTCTAAGAGAGATGAGGGACCCCTGAATAGTATTTTAGAGGTAGAGGTATTTGATGTGTGGGGAATGGATTTCATGGGACCATTTCCTCCTTCGTTCTCCCACACTTACATCCTAGTTGCGGTAGATTACGTGTCTAAATGGGTGGAAGCCATTTCTACCCCAACTAATGATTCTAGGATTGTCGATGCCTTTATCCATAGAAACATTTTTTCTAGGTTTGGAGTACCTAGGGCCTTCATAACTGATGGTGGAAGCCATTTATGTAACAAACATTTGGAGAAAGTTCTTACGAGACTGGGGGTGAAGCACAAAATTGCAACACCATATCACCCTCAAACCAGTGGGCAAGTAGAGTTAGTTAATAGGGAGATTAAGAAAATCCTAGAGCGAACTGTGAATCTTTCTCGCAAGGATTGGTCAAAACGATTAAATGCTCTTTGGGCATACAGAACAGCATACAAAACTCCCATCGGCATGACACCATTCCAATTGGTTTATGGAAAGGCATGTCACTTGCCTGTTGAACAAGAACACAGGGCATATTGGGCCTTGAAGTATCTAAATTTTGATCCTCACTCAGTTAGTGAGAAGAGACTTTATCAGCTTCATGAATTGGAGGAACTGAGATTCCAAACATATGAGAATGCCAAAATCTACAAAGAAAGAACAAAATTATGGCATGATCGTAAGCTTAGAAAAAGAGAGTTTCAACCGGGACAACTAGTTTTGCTGTATAATTCTAGGTTGAAGTTGTTTCCGGGAAAACTCAAGTCTCGTTGGTCAGGTCCTTTTGTGGTTAAAGAAGTGTTCCCTCACGGTGCCATCACCTTGGAAGACTTAGATAAGTCTAGGGAATTAAGGTGAATTGCCAAAGGGTAAAACCATACTTGGGTGGAAACATTGAGAAGGATAAGGTTTCCATTGATCTTCAGGACCCTCCTTGATAAGATTACACGTCAAGCTAATGACGTTAAAGAAGCGCTTGATGGGAGGCAACCCATGTGATTAAGAAAAACTGTTAATAGTCTTTTTGTTGATATGATTGTCAATTCTTTAGAGTCTTTGGTTCATTTGCATCATTGTCAATAATAGAAATAAAATTTGAAGTCAGATAGAAATTCAAATATATGATACAATGTAAAAGATAAAAACACACAAGAAGAGGGGTTGAATTGTGTTTAAAAAAAATTACTCCCTTTTGTCTGTGGGTTCAAATCTGGTCAGACGAAACAAGATTTATCTTGAACTGTTGATTTTAAATGACAGACGTTAAACTTATTATCCCCAGTTAGTTGATCAGACGAAACAATAAACACAGATATTTTTATACTGGTTCGTCTATCCAAGACTACGTCCAGTTACCCAGCAACCACTGAGTTTTCACTACCAACCGTGAACAGGTTACAAGTATTCTTTGAAACCCAGCCACTTCTGGCTATTACAAGGTATTCTTTGGAACGCAGCCTCCTCAGGCTAAACAGGTATTCTTTGAACCCAGCCTCCACAGGCTATACATGTATTCTTTGAACCCAGCCTCCACAAGCTATACAGGTATTCTTTGAACCCAGCCTCCACAGGCTATAATGCCACACAAGTGGACTTTTACAAATATTGTGAATCAACAAAGATTTCCTCTACACAGAGAGGTGTTTTTCAATACATTACAGAGCTTATCAGATTTGGGCGAATAATCAAAGTAGATGAAGGATAAGCGTATTCGCCAACTTGTTCTTGATGCAGTGAAGTCCTTTTATAAGCTACTTCTTCAAATAGTCGTTAGACTAATTTGAATGCCGTTGAGAGTCGTTGAGACATCTTCTTGAGAGCTTTCCAAAAGGTTGTCAGTTGTCCTTGATTGATAGATGAGAGTTGCAGCGGATATCTCGGACTGGATTGCGTGCGCAGTACCTTTTTCTGACTTGTACAGAGATGTGACAAAAAGGTGAATGCCTTTTTGACTTTGGAGTGTAAGCACAAATCCTCATACTGATCTTGGATTCTTCTCATGATGACTTCTTTAGATTTTGAATCTTGGCGCGAGACTTCAACTTGACTTCACTTTTGGATAGACGATATGAATCTTCAATGATGTTGTTTCGTCTTATCCTTTCGTCTTAAGCTTCTCTTGGACAAACGAAGGTCTTCAACTCGAGTAGTCCTTCTATCGTCTGTGCCACTATCGTCTGATGGCTTGGTTCCGTCTGACGACTTAGTTTCGTCTGACTCTCTTCCGTCTGATGCTTCATGTTGAGTTCTTCCGTCAGATACTTGTTTCGTCTGAGCCTTCAGTCTGATGCTTCCGTCTGTAAACACAACAGACTGTTCTGTAATTATCAAAACTGAGATGCTAAATCATCTTGACTTAACATACAATATAGTAAATTTTGATCTGTGTTGTTGATAGACATTTGTCATAGGAATAAATAGCTGGAATTATAATTGTTGTTGAATTTATAAGAAATAAGAGAAGGTTGGGAGATGTAATAATATTGTTGGGAATTTTGAAGCTTCAATGCATGATTAATCTTAGAGATGACCCTTGTGAGTAGGATAGAGCACCTCAACACAAAATGACTTAGAGTGTGTGCACAAGCTTGAGTGAGGATGAGAGGAAGGTGCAATTTAGCTTCCTCTCTGTCAAAACGCGCCCCAGACGCAATTGTGCTAGGAGCAAGGCGCAATTCAGCTGCCCTCTCTGTCAAAACTCGCCCCGGCGCAATCTTGTTGAAGTGTGAGGCGCAAATCATGGTTCCCCTCTGCCAAGACGCGCCCCGGCGCAATCTTGTTGAAGTGTGGGGCGCAAATCGCTCTTCCCCTCTGCCAAAACGCGCCCAGGCGCAAAAGTGTTATGTGTGAGGCGCAAAACTTGCGCCAAGGCACAAAAGGGGGGCGCGGCCATTTCATTCACATTGAACCATCTTCACTCACTTGGTGCTTGAGAAATCTCAAGAGAACTAGGCATTCCCACTCTTCATCACTTCATATTCCCACCATCTCATATCACAAATAACCCTTAAATAATTTCTTCACCTTCATCATCTCTATTATTCATCTCATTCTCCATTGTTCAAAATTTGCAAGATTTTTCACTTTGTGCATTCAAATCTCTTGTGCTCATACAAGGTACGCCCATCTATCCATTGGTTATTAATTGTTTCCTTCATTCTCTAATCTCCAATTGCATGTTTGACATGAATCATTGGAATGGGGGTTCAATATTTTTGTGCGAACCCTAAAATGCTATGTGCAAACTTTGAATTGCTTATTTTCATGATGTTGCATGGCCTTGTTTTGATGTTTTTAGAGAAATATGATTGATTGTTTGTAAGTAAATAATGGCAATTGCCTTTGGGAGTTCATTTTGCAAAGCAATTAGAAAGAGTTGTTCTATGCCCATTCATGCTTACATGGTGTTTGATAAAATTCCTCAATGAATTTTTTAGTGTGTTTTAAGTGAGTAATCCTAGTGAGCATGACCATATTATATTTGCCTATGTGTTCCCCTTAGCAATTCCAGTTTGATTTCTCTTTTCATTGCAATCTCTTGATGACAATACATGCTCTTTATGGTGTTCAATGTTATCTTGATGCACTTATAATTTTCTCTATTAATTTTGGTTGTGAAGGTTCACTTTCAAAGAGGCAACCATGACAACCAAAGAGATGCCAGCTGCATCTTCTTCAAAAACACCCAGGATTAAGCATAGGGCCGTTAAGGGAATGTGCCAAGAGAAGAAAAAATCTACAAAAAGAGCCAAGGCAACCGCAACTCAAGAACCGGAGATTCCCACTTTCGACAGACATAGGTTCCGGTCTTTGACGCATGCAGAGGTTTTTGTGTCCCGGTTTGCAGCACGTACAATGTTAGTGGAGCGGAAGTTTAATATCAGTCCGGGGCAATTCATAAATGAAGGGAATGATGAGTTGCCTAAGCCTTCCATTTGTAAAGAAGTTTGCAAAGAGATTGCTAGTAGGAAATGGAGTAGATTGGCCGACATGAACTTCCCGGCATATCAAGACATTGTTCTAGAGTTCTATGCTAATTTGACCATGGGGGATGACGAAGAACTCTACACATCATACGTCCGGGGGAAACAGATATCATTTTCACCAAAGGCCATTAATTCATTGCTGTTGATTCCATTCTCCGATTCAAGGCGTTGTGCTTTTGAGCATCGAGCTCCGTGTAAGGCTGATCCAAGCATTGTAGATGAGGTCTTATGTGCAGGAAAAGGGGATTGGAAAGAAAGTGAATGACATAACAATGGTGTTAGACATTTGAAGACTTCATCCTTGTGTCTTAAAGCTAAGATTTGGTGGGCATTTGTTTATGGGATTTTGTTGCCAATTCAGCATAAGTCTTCTATAACAAAGAAGCGGATATGGTGTCTTTATACTCTGATGAATGGAGATTATCTTAATGTCGGTCTAACCATTGCCAATGAGATTCGTGCACTTCACAAACAGAACAAAGGGTCCTTGTCATATGCAGGTATCATTACACAGCTTTGTATTGATGCCAGAGTGTCATGTGAAGGCTTAACTCCTATGAGGGCTGGATCGACCATGGACTTAAATGTTACTCTGGGAGTATCCAGAGCAAGACCCATACCAGCAGCAAATGTTTCTTATGATGCCAATACCACAACGGTCTCAAAGGGTAAGGCCAAGATAGCTAGCACCTCCCATGATCCCAACACCTCCATTCCTTCTAGTTCTTCCAATGCTTCAGATGCCAAGCAAGAGAAGATATTGCGCCACTTGAGAGTGGTTCAAGAGAACATTCGCCGGGTTCATGAAGGCACAAAGGCATGTGTTGCAATGGAACCCTTGCTTAGAACTGTTGCTTCACAACTGAACCTGCCAGTGGAAAAATTGGTGCCATTAGAAGCCTTCAATGCTGAATTCATAGAAGACTTGATGAAGTTTGATGAGTTCTCTGAAGATGAAGAAGCACAAGCAGATGATGTTGAACAAGACGATGCTGAAAATGATGATGATGAATGATGTGGTTTTTAAATATATATCTTACTGATGTAGACTAAGTAGCTATTTTATTGTTCTGTTAGTTTCTGTTTTGTCATTTTGAATTTCTAGATACTTGGCACTTTTGGAAAAACATGGAAAGGTGGCACTTGCTGCAAGCTCCTTAAGCATCAGTGCTAGTCTTCAAAGGGGAGTACTCTTACCCTTTATAGTTCTAATTGCTGATTAAATTTGTGTTTAAGAGATACCCCCATTTTGTTGCATTCCCTAGTGTTTTCCTGGAATAGCATTATCTTTGTGGTTTAAGTAAGAATAATATATGCAAATTGTGGCACTTAGGTTCAGCTTGATGTTCTATGACAAAGTTGCATGAGTTCTCAATGTTTGGAGGGGAATTGTATGAGAATTTTAGCATGAAATTGTGTCTAGATTTTAACATGACCAATGTGATTTAGCAATATTATGCAATGATTAGTCCTAGAAAGGCATATTGAGCTTCCAACTGATTCGATTCTTGAGTGCTTGTTACCATTTGAAGTGTTTTGTTCTAGAACTTGCTTTTGCTCTTGATCAAAATTGCATACATGTATGATTGGACACAAATGATGAAGGCATGTTCTTTCTTGTACCCTTGAGCCAAATGAACCTTAACCCTGAAATTTTCCATTGCTATCCACTTTGTGCCTTAATTACCCTTTTCTTTCTTGGAATTTAAGCTCAATACAAACCTAAATAAGTGGAAAACCAATTGTCCTGCCATTGGAACTTTTAAGAGTATTGGTTTATTTACTTAGATAATAGGTTTTGATTTTAAGTTTGGGGTTACATTTTGGGGTTTATGTGTGGCTTATGACTTGAGGACAAGTCAAATTTCTAAGTTTGGGGTTGGGTCACTTTGTATTAGGTGTTTATCCTGGGTACTAGTGCATTTGTGTAAATGCCAATTTTATTTCATTCATACCATGCAATTTTATTTTTTTTATCTTCTTTCCCTTCTTGTTTTAGTAATTAGTGAGACCCACTTAAGAAAAACAAAGTGCAAAAATAAAGAGAAAAACAAGAGTATAAAAAGAAAGAAAAAGGGAAGAAGAAGAAAATTCCAAAAATTTACAAGGAAAGAATTCCAGAAAAAGCAAAAGAAAGAAAAAGGGAAGAAAAAGAAAATGCCAAAAATTTACAAGAAAAGAATTCTAGAGAAAGCAAAAGAAAACAAGTTAAGAAGAAAATGTCAATTCAAAGCAAAAAGAAAAGAAATCAAGAAGAAAAGAGAACAAGGTTGGTCTCATTAGTTATTTTTGTTGCTTTATTTTTATCTTTGTTCTTATCTTTAATTTTTCCTTCTTTTCATCATTATTTCATGCATACCATATAGGTAAAACTTTTACTCTTTGAGTTCCTTTGGATTCTTAGCTAGTTTCCTTCTCTTTTATCCCACCTCTACCTAAACCCCATTACAACCATGAAAAGACCTTTTGATTGTCCAATTTATACTTGAAGGCCGTGGAGATTTTGAGAGCCATTGCAAGCTTATGGTAACATGACCTTTGATTGGTAACCCTGAGAGAAAACACAAGCCCAAACACTTGAGAGATTGAGTGTAAACACTTGACTTGTGAGAACTGTTTGATATTGCTAAATTACATTCTTAGTGCCAATCTATGGTTACTTGCTTATGCTTGATGAATTGTGCAGTTACTTGACATTATTGTGAGCACATGTTCAACTTTCATTGATGATTTGAGTTTGACTTAAGGAGTCAGAAGTTGTGTATTGAATTCTGAGCGGGCTTTGAGCTAATGCTATACCATAACTCTAGGTTTGCTTGAGGACAAGCAAAGCTTTAAGTTTAGGGTTGTGATAAGTGTTAGATTATACATGTTTTCCTAGGTGTTTTTAGTCCATTTCCATCCGTTTTTACTAGGTCAAGTTGTAGTTTAGACAAGAAAACAGTGAAAATATCATGTTAGTTTAATGTTAGTTCTTGATTTGGTGTTTCGTTAGTTTTATAGGTCATTCTTGTGTTTTTAAATCATTTTAATCTCTTTCTTTTTATTTTTAGGTTTATTGAAAGAATGAAGAGGAGATAGGAGCAAGGAATGGATTGAAGGTTAGAATTGAAGCTTGGAATGAAAAGCTCCAAGACCTAAGATGAAGACTTGGAGTGCAAGCCATCAAGAAGAGGGGAAACTGAAGCCCAAGCCATGGAAGCATGAGCAATTGCGCCAGGGCGCAAACCAGGGCAAATCAGGGCACAACTCTCCACCCTTCTCTGTTAAGATGCGCCAAGGCGCAAATCAGAGCCAAGCCAGGGAGCAAATCTTCACCCCTTGCTGTCAAGATGTGCCAGGGCGCAATTCACTCTTCTCCTCTGCCAAGATGCGCCCAGGCGCAAAACAAGCTTATGGGAGGCGCAAATGCTGCAGTATATATGGGTCCTTGAGCGCGAAAAAATAGAATCGAATTCTATCTTCTTCTCCACGCTTCCTTTGCATGATTCTCTCCTTTCCACTCTCATTCTTCCCATCCTCCATCAAACCTCGAAGATTTCGGAAGCTTTGGAGCTTGTGGAAGCAAGATCCAGACCTTCATGGAGTGCTTCTTGTGTTTGAGTTTCTTTTCTCTTCGTTCCTTTCTTGTTTCCATGTTAGGCTAGATTTCTAGGTTAGGGATTGGGGATTTTGGTTCTGTAACTCTTGTAAAGACTTCTTCATGTTAATTTGAGTTTAATTTCGGTCAATTGATTGATCTTTTCTTGCTTATTGCTAATTCTTGAGGTTTATTCACGAAATTCAAATAGTTGATAGGGATATTGGTGTTTGAATTAGACTGAATTGTTCCTTAAGGATTTTTATCTCATTTCAATTGTACAATTGGAAGATTGATAGTTGAATTAGGAGAGGAAGTAGATCACTATAGTCATGCATGAGTCTAGGGATAGAACTTGTATGCTATAAGATGCTGTGAATTCATTTGTTTCGCTTCTTGAATTACTTTCTATTTTCACCTAAGGGATTAGGGATTATAGTAGCAATTCAAAGGGACTAAACACCTAGGAATAGGATTAGTCTTTGGTATCACGAATTCTATCTCCATTTGATTGATTCTTGTTCAAATTGACATAGGATGTGGTTACTTGAGGGAAGGATCAAATGAACTGTTTCCCTAACTGTCTTCATCATCTTGTTCAGAAACCTAAACATTTACTTGCTTTCCTTATTTGTTTTATGTTGTATTGCTGAATTTTACATAATCGCGCAGTTTTATACAAATGATTGATTCATTGATTCGTCCTAATAGAGAAGCTTGTTAAGTAGTCGGTAATTCATCATTTAGTCTCTGTAGTTCGACAACCCTCACTCATCTTTTCTAAACTTGTAACGACCGGTACACTTACCGTAGTGTGATAAAAATAAAGTCAACACTACACACATTGCAAATTTGTTCTTTAAAGAAGTGGTTAGATTGCATGGTTTGCCTAAGACAATTGTTAGTGATAGGGACTCAAAATTTTTGAGTCACATTTGGAGAACCCTTTGGGGTAAGTTAGGCACCAAACTTTTAGTTTCAACCACTTGCCATCCACAAACAGATGGCCAAACCGAAGTGGTCAATAGAACATTAGGTCAATTGTTGAGATGCTTTGTTAAAGGGAATACTAGGACATGGGAAGAACATTTACCTTATGTTGAATTTGCATATAATAGAGTTGTGAATGTTTCTACTTCTCATTCTCCATTTGAAATTGTGTATGGCTTTATCCCTCTTGACCTTGTGCCTTTGCCACTTGAGTTTGCTTTAAATATAGATGGAGTTGCCAAGGCCGAACTAGTAAAGTCCCTTCATGCCAAAATCAAAGAGCAACTTGAGAAGAGGTACTCCAAGGTGGCAGCCCAAGTGAACAAACACAAGAAAAATGTGGAGTTCAAAGAAGGAGACTTGGTGTGGCTTCATCTTAAGAAAGAGAGATTTCCTAACCTTAGGAAATCTAAACTTCTACTAAGAGGGGATGGCCCCTTCAAGATTTTAAAGAAACTTGGAACTAATGTTTACTCTCTTGACCTTCCTACTTCTTTCATTGGTAGTAATTCATTTAATGTTAGTGATTTATCTCTTTGTGATGTAGGTGGTGATGGAGCAACTTAGGGTCAAGTTTGCCTCAAGAAGGAGGGATTGATGGAGGATCATCTCCAAACATGAGAATTACAAGGGCAATGCAAAGAAAAATTGAAGCCCAAGTTGAAGAAGAGTTGACCAAGTCAAAGTCAACAAGTCAAAGTCAAAGTCAATGGTCAACTCTTGATAGTCAACTCTTGGACCCAGAATAGTGTGTGAATTTTGGCCAAGCTCTTTTAATTAGACATGTTGACTTCTTAATGTGTTGGTCAAAGCCTATTATGGTTTAAGAGTCTTATGACCCAACTAAGCAAGTGTATTACACTCTCTTAAAAAAAGGGTGGTAAAGAGAGAATAAGTAGAATTTCCACTAACTTTATTTAAATTTACACCACTTGATTATACCATAATCAAAGGTGCAAATTTAAGTCAAGTTCTAAATTGTTGACTCTTATCTAAGAAGGGATTCTAGCCTTAGGATTTACTTCTAATCCAAGGCATAGAATTTCATCTTGATTAATCCGTGATCATCACAAACTTAGATGTGTCATGAACCTCTTGATTTCATTAATTCTAGATCCTTCTTGAATTGATCAAGTGAGGGGTGTCAAGCATCACTTGATCAATCCATCAAGGATCAAAGGGCCATCATAGACTCACGGCCAAGGCACCAAAGAAGGCTTATAACTTAGGCAAATTCCATTTTGCACTCACTTTGAATATTGAATGAAATTAGAGAATTTAAGACAAGTGTCTTGAGAAAAGGAGAGAGCTCTCCTAGGGTTTCTTACAAGAACCTTGAATCTTATCATGGATCCATGATCCAAGTGGCGATTCTTCTACCATGCTTATTGAACTCCATGTTCATGGCGTTTTTCATCTCCTAAACACCATTCCATTTTTTATTTCTTCTTCCTTTGGTTCCAACCGAGAGGTACTTGGTCTTACATAGCCTATTCCGCAAGCTACACCTAATTCTTGATTGTTGAATCACTTGGTGAATGAAGATTGGGCACCCCTTTGCTAATCTTTGAAGATCCATCACAAGTTCCTTCATGGGTTTGCATCACCTTCACAAGCTAAAGTTGGTGAAATTACGCTTGAAAAACTTTTATTCAAAGTTTCGCTCTTAAACTCTGAATCTTCATTGTATACCCCTCTCTGTGTAGAGGATTAAAATCTTTCTTCTTAAGCCCTTGTAAATCCACTGTTGTGGTGCTTTAGCCTAAGGAGGCTGCATTTCAAAGAATACCTTGTGTATAGCCTAGGAAGGTTGAGTTCAAACAATATTTTTATAGCCAAAGTTAGCTGGGTGCAAACAATACTTGTAAGGGTGTTTCACTGCTTATAGTGAAAACTTAGTTTGTTGCTAAGTAACTGGACGTAGTCTGGTTAAGACGAACTAGTATAAAAATCTTTGTGTTCTTTATTTATTTTGATTTCTGACTAATGAGGATTAACAACTCAAACTTTTTTATATTAAAATCAATCCTTAAAGAAAGGAAGTTGCATCTGCCTGCTTTTAAAAACCTTCAGACACAAACACACAATTTTTTTTAATAACACAATTCAACCCCCCCTTCTTGTGTTTTATCTTTTAGAGTGAACATAACCGTCTTCATTATGTGATTCATCTTCACTGGTTGTCATCATTAATAAAATAGGATCAGAATCAAACTCATGCTCATAGATAATGTTCTCTTCTTCATTGTTATTTCTCTTTGACTTTTCTTTCTTGAACCAAAACTCGTTGAACATATTTTTCACAATTGAGAGAGACATTGCACATTTTATGTGTCATATCCTTTTTTCCCATCTTTTTCCATTTGAATTCTTCTAAGATCCTTTGCTAAAGGATTCTGATTTTTCTTCCTTCTTTTACTTACCTTCCCCATTTCCTTTTGAGTATTTTCCTTTCTCAGATACCTTCTTCTTGTTCTTTCTACTATAGTTTCTTTCATAGGTTTGGGCTTGCAAAGCTTTATATGTAGTTTTCAACACACCTCTCTCAAGTAATTTCATTTCTTGAACTTTTCAAGAACCTTATAATTCTTCAATCTCCATAGCCTTAAAATCTCTTAGTTTTTCAATTGCTACAGTTATATAGTCAAATAAGGGGGTTAAAGTTTTCATGATCTTTCCAGTTAATGCTTGATCAAAGACTTTTTCACAACAATTCTTCATTTCATTCACAAAATTAAATTCCTTTGTGAAGAATTTTGAAATTCTTTCACTGGAATTGGAATCAACTCATACTTCCTCTATAGTGATTGAAGTCGCACTTTCTTGACTTTTTAATCATTTTCAAAGCATATTGCAAGAGTATCTAAAGCCTCCTTTACTAAATTGGTCACACATTGGTGGATCAGAAACAACATTTTCCAAAATCTTTAATTATTTCCTATGGGCTATATGTGCCTCAATCTCACATTTTCTTAGTGTTTTAATTCTTTTCCTAACAATACGAAGCACACTTTGAAATTTGAACAGAACTTTCTATTGGTCCTTATGAGAATCTAGAAGGGGTGAATAGATTCTAGTTCCTTTTAATCCCGATTTCAATTCGCTTTTATCTTCATTTAACTCCAAGTATATCTTTATCTTGTTAACACTAATCACATGCATGATAATTAAAACAAAATACAATTCAGAGATTTTCAGCGAAATGTTAAGAAGATATAAGAAACGTAACAACAATATAAACTTGTTCACATTCATATGATGTTATCAATCTTTCCAAATTTTCTAAGTTATTCATCAAATGAAAATTATAGTTTGGACAATATTATCATCAATCATTTGACAAAGAATAAAAAAGTAAGGAGTAGGAGATTGCACAAATGATTTATACTGGTTTGACTTACGACCTACATCCAGTCCTAACTCAACAACTGTTGCAATTGATGTTCCAATATAATCCCTTTGTGTTCTTACATACACATTGCACAAGCAACACAAAACGAAATCAAAACATTCAATACAATCCAGTTCTTTAACCCAAAGAACTATTCTCTTTGTTCTTGGCATCTCCAAGAAGCAAACCTTTTTGAGACACCCTTCTCAAAGAAACTTACTATTTCCTAGAGAAATCTTTTTCTTAGAGTAATCAACCCAAAATACGAATTCAAAAGTAAAAGATCAGATAGAAAACACCTGTAAGTATAGATTCTTATCAAAGATAACATACACAATGTCAATCATCCAAACTTCAATCAAGATTGCCTTTTTGCTAAAACATTTTAAAGATCTTTGAAGCCTTTTTTTGGAGAAAATGTAAAACTCAGTTTTTTAGAGAATTTGAAAGTGTAAGAAATCTTTTTTTCGTTTTTCCAAGATGTTATTTTAATTTTCAAAAAGAGATTTATTTAAAGATGAAAGCAAAACATTTTTTAGTAAGTTAATTGAAAATCTGATGAGGGTAATCGATTACTGTAAATGGGTAATTATTCCAATGGAAAAAGCTCTTTCCATGTGATTCTAAGCAAGGGTAATTGATTAACCCGTGGGGTAATCGATTATCCCAGTGACAAATTATAATTCTCACTTGGTTACGCACTTTTGGCAGTTGAATACCATTTCCAAGTAATCTATTACCTCAGTTGGTTACCTAAAACCTGATTTAATCTATTACCTTGGTTGGTAATTGATTACCTCATATATAATTTTGAAAAGAAAACTTATAGGAAATTTCAAACAATTTGAATCATGAGAAATCACACAAGATTGAGTTTAGCCCACTATGACATATCAAACTAAACACACACATAGACAAGTCTAAACTAAAACAATGGATATATAAGAACACTTAATACAATTCATATAAGAAAACCCAAAAATTACATAATCATCTAAATCAAAACTATTAGAGAGAAACTTAAAGAATCTTCAAGCTTCAAGTCCAACACTTTCATCTAAGTGCTAATTCTTGATTTCTTTAAAAACAGGTAAATTCACGGGGATGCCAATGTTTCCTGCCATGACTCTTCAACCTATACATGAATTGAGTTGTACAACTCGATTCAAAAGCTTTAGATACCAATATGTTATAATAGATCGAAGAAAATGATCAATGACAATCTATATCTCAATAAAATGATAAATATGTAAATTTATTATTAAAATATTGATTATATAAAAGATTAAAACATAACTCCTTTTTTATATAGTCTAAAACACAGCTCATAGTTAATTATAACTACCACTCTGAACACTCTAATATTTGTCTCAACAATATCCAACTAAAACTTAATAATAATAAGTTGTTTACTTATATTTTTAATCATATTTCGAGTTAATTAAAACCTAAACATGAATTGATTAAGTCGGATTATTTATTTTACAAATTAAATTATGAAAGGAACTTGTTAAAACCAAATCCAATATTGAGACAAGTCAAATGAAATTTAATAAAATATATTTAATAAATAATATCCGCCCACCTCCACCCCCGAATTGTTCAGTCGTTTTAGGGTTTTAGATTCTATTAATTATGATTTTTGTTCTATTATTAGTATACTCATCATATTATTATATTAATTATTAATAACTGAAAACTCACAATAAAAATCACAATTTTGATTTGTTTAATTTTTTGTTTATATTTAATATTACATTTCTAAAAAATTATATTTTATCACTAGTCTACATACAGACCCATTTCTAAAAGTTCAGTATTTTTGTCCAACTTTAAAGTAGACCAACACAAATTAAGAAAATAAAAATTTACAGGCTAAAACTAAATTCCACCTATGTTAAAAATTTCATGGAAATAAACCAATAAAAAAAAAGCTAGCTAAGAACCAAATTTAGTAAATTTTTCAAGAATCAAAAAAATATTTAACCTAATAAATTATCAACACGAACTCATGAAAGTTTTCAATCATGTTTTGTTAGATGTAGGCTAAGAAGATTTCTCAATATTAAAATAACTCTTGATCGAGTGGTCTTCAAGGCAAAATTGGGATGAGCCTATACTTAAAAGGCCAAAAAAAAACATAAATATCAAGGGCTAAAAGGCTACAAAGGCAACAAAATATAAAATACATATCAGAAGCATAAAATCAACAAGAAAAAAAAAAACGTAAAGGGCGAATACAAGACAATTGGACTGTTAAATCATGATGCGGCCTTTTTACGAGCAAACCGCTGTAAAGATTTTGGTAGTTCAACGCCCTCGCTAGTCTTGTGCTTCTTTTTTGACACGTTTTCCTCCTCTTGAATTTTCTGCTCCAAGTAGGGCCTCTTCACCCTAGCAATTGCCTCTTGCTTTTTCTGTACCCTTTTACCTGACTTGTTTCTTCCTTTTGTCTTATTCTTCAGTTTCATACCCTTGGCAGCTTCGACGGCAGCTTCTATCTCAGCCTCCTTCTCTTGCTTAGTTGGCTTCTCTGATTTTGGTTTCACTGTACCAATCTTGCTTGGATCTAGCATGATAGTCTCAGGTGGAAGCTTATCAAGAAGAGACCGTATTTCCTTTTCCCTCCTCTGTTTAGAAGTTTCAAACGGGTTCGCAACCCATGAATCGAAGTTGGGTTCTCCTGCTCCTGGAATGAGAATACTAGACCAGCCCATGGAATGCCCTATGCCTAGAACATCCTCATATGGACGAAATACTAATTTTTCTATCTGGTAACCTTTCACCATGGAATGAGTCATGTACCTGGAATAGTTCTGTGTGCCAGAAACATCACGCAGAACCTGGACCAATGAACCATTACCAAAAGCAAGCAAACCTTTTTGACTAAAATCCAGAGTATTTGCATGACCATGTAAGGTTTGAAGGACCTCAAATTTCCTCAAGTCCCAAATCTTAACTTTTTTATCCTTCCCTGCCGTTGCCATCACGTGGCCATTTGGGTGAATTGCTAGGGCTGAGACAGGCCCATGATGACATAGCATCTTGACAAGAGGAGTAGAACTAGTTGGCTTCCACATGGTAACAGTACCAGCTGAGTGACCTATAGAAACAACCCCATTGAAAGGATTCACTTGCATCACATCTGTACGTCCTAAGCCAGTTCTAATATTACCAACTATGCCGCCCATTGTAACATCCTGATAACGAAGCTGTCCAAATTTGTTGAGTGTAGTCAAGAGAAAATGGTTTTCCAGAAACTGAAGCCTTAACACTGGACCATGTTCCTATGAAAAATAACAATCCATCCCCATAAGGATGCATCCCATGTGTTCAAAATACCACACTAATCCAAATTATTCCATGCATCATTAATATACATCAAATTGACTTAATATACACTTTTAAAATATATGATAATAAGAATCCTTATTTTATATTTATTATTATAATTGTCATTTGAAGATATTATGAGGGCAAGCCTTGGCGCAATGGTAAAGCCATGCCTTAATGACCGATTGGTGAAGGACACAAATCCAGAAACAGTCTCTTTGCATATGCAAGGGGAAAATTGTATACAATTAACTTCCTCCATACCTTCGCAAAGCAAGGACCCTCCATCACGAGAGCGTGTTAGTTTGTAATAATTGTTCAATTTTGACAAAAATTTACACAAACGACCAAGGTAATATATAGTTCTAATTCAAGGGCTGGATCCATAAAAAGTTAAAAACTATTAAGAGTGTAGGTATAATGGATGACAAAAAAATTGAATCTTGTCCCCACCAACTAACTAATACCCTAGCTGTCCTAACTAATTTTCCCTTCCCTTTTTTACTAACTCTAACACTTTCACGAATTATGATTAATTGCAATCTGAAGCAGCATTAGTAGGTAATGGATCCACAAGTCATAATCAGATTTCTGGGTACTAAGAGAATTCAATGAACATTCAGATGAATGGGATGACATTAGAAAGAAAAATATCAGCTAGATTGATATTTAAAATCAAGCATCCAAAATGAACGGTTCAAGTCCCCAAAACAAAAACTTGCCCATCATGTCAGCAGCATATGTGGAAACATTCCAGACTATGATAATATATTGATAGCTAACAAAATTGCAAAAGCAATATACCTTAAGGCAGTGAAGCTCTGTGCCTTCTCGATTATAAATGTATGTATACCTGTCAAATTTGAACATTCTGGAGTCATATATTTGAACCACCCAGTATTATTCAAACAAGATAAACTAGATAACTTATTTTCTTATGGAGAAAAAATTCTAATTAGTTTTTCCAAATGATAGAAAATTTCAAGCCACAAGTAATCTCACAGAATTTACATGGGTTAAGCTTGTCATGCTACCGCAAAATGAGACAGAGAGAAGTAAAAACCATGAATGTTTATAAAGCCTGAAGTCTGCAGTTTCATTTCTAAGTAATATGCAGGCCACATGGAATTATGTAAGGAACATAAAAACAAAAGCATTGGGAAAAGTCCAACTTTAAACTTCACTTCTCCTTCAAAGGGAAAGAAACAAAATTAATCCTAAAAGCATGCTATCATTAAGTATAAGAGTTATTGCCCAAACAAAACCTACAAAAATGATGCATTGATGTAGTAAACTATTCTATTATGTTCAAAGCTAAATATAGTTGTAAGTGTCCGCGCATTTGAATACCAGAGGCAGGTAGGGTGCAACATACAAATTGAGGTCCAATGTCCCCACTTTTTATTATTAAACTTTGTTTATATCACTCTTTTATTTTGAAAACTTCCCAACATGACCCTCCCCCAACTACACTTGTTTCACTATTCAGATTTTAGAGGTGCATTTGTTGCAACATTATATATTAAATATGCAAGGAACCTAAACAGTGGAATAGCAAATCAAGAAGAGAAATTACTTTTTCTGGGCAGCAGCAAAAAAGAGCTCATTATGCAAGAATGCAACATCACGTACTGTTTCCCTTACCTGAAAAAATTGAAACAAAATTCTAAAAAGCTCAATAATATCCATATAATATACATAAATTGTAACCATTTCTATGGTAGAATGACTTTGGGTCATTTTTTTGAAGGAAAAGAAAACTTTCTTAATTAAAACATATTTTAAAATTTTATGACAATTACTATTAACTAGATATTTAAAAGAGCGCAAAATGTTGGTTTGGTGTTTTCTCAGTAACTAAAATAATAGTTATACGTCACAATATCGCTTTTTTCAAAACTAAAACAAATGCATCCTTAAAGTTTTATCCAGACAAATAAAAAGAATGCTTCAAAATATGTAGCCAATATCAGCTAAATGATTCCATGATAAACATGACCAATTGAGAAGAAAAAATCAAACAATGCTCTTGAACATAAAAAATATTAAGAAATTTATTAGTTAAAAATTAAAACTCCACATGGCAAGCTCAACTAGGAGTAAGCATACCTGAAACTCTCTAATTAGGCTCAGATTTATCATGTCCACAATTCCTAGATGGCCCTTACGACCACCCACAGCCATATACCGACCACTTGAAGTAAAATCCAGAGTGTATGGACCAAGTTCTGCAAATATGGATTGTAAAGAAATACAATAATTGGAAAATCAAGAAAATAACAGAGATAAAAAATAAGGGAAAAATCTTTAGTTCAATTTCCCCTGTCCTTAATAGTCAATACTGCAGCTCCCTAACCAGTACATCAAGCAATTGCTATAACAGAAACATAAGTCTGACCTAACCAAAGATACTAATAACAAGCAATAAATTAATAGTAGTACCTGGTAAAATAATATCATATTGGTTCTTTGAGCTTGAGATATCTACTTCACGAGCTATTGCCTCCTGTTTGATCCTCCATGTCTTCTCTATGCCTTCAGCCTCCAAATAACCTCCTTCACTAGGCATAAGCCACTGCATAATCGAAATTCTACTTTTCTCAACATATAGGGCTTGATTAAGGATAGTAATGACATTTCGACTATAAAACATCAATGTTGACCACTACTTAACAGCCTAACTAACTAATTGTAGAAATGTCATATTTTAAATATGCATGCAAGTCAGGTTTAATTAACCTCCTTTCACCCCCAATTTTGAGCTTAAGCTTCAACTCATTCATTAATCAAGTAAAACCTACACTCAAACAGGGTTTATGCATCAAATCATATCACCTCATGAAAAAACCAATTAGAGACCATAGCTCTAACTGAAATATGCAACCATACATACCGCATCAATATTTTGCACAGGGCTTATATAAGTTAAATTTCATCCACACCCACGAACAACCTTTAGAATAATTCCCTTATATATGAAATGTAAAAATAAAATAAAATAAAAGATTAATTGAATAACTAACCTTCTCAGCCTTTGCAGCAACTTTAGCAGCATTTCCATATAATGCTTCCTTAGCAGCTAGTTGACCCTTCAATTTTTTATCCTTCAAAACCTGCAAATTATGGTTTACAGATTAAAAGATTCCATTATCGAGTACAAATATCTCAATACCAACAACCTCAATGTCTCATACCTCCAAATTAGCACCTTCTCCTCTGAGATACTTCTTTATCCTCAGGTCTAGCTCATCGATAACGTCCTGCAAAATAATACAGCAAATAAGAACAAGAACTCAAAGTACCAAGCAGAGATGCCAAACATTCAGCATGCACCGTGTTTAACAGAATGTAATAAGACGATACTATAATATTAAAAACACAAATAGAACGGTTCCTAATACAAAATTTTGAGTTCAAATACAATAAATAAATTCAACCAGATCCAAAGCAAGCCTAGCTTTTGCTTCTGTATTCACTTACGAAAAAAATGCAATATAATAGGAAAAGTAACCTAAACACATATTCCATTAATTCACATTCAGAACTAGCAATAGATCAATTAATAGTATAGGAACAAGAAACACAATTTGAAGGAAGCAATCATGAGTTACGATACGGTTCATAAAACTCGTCGCTGAAGTACCTTTTCAGCGGAAGGCTTATTCTTTGAAAGAGCATCGTTTTCGTTAGTCTCACTCATCTTATCTCGAGACGCGGCTTCAGTCTCTGCGGATAACGGAGCTGGCGGCGGTGCACCGGCGAGAGAGAGAGAGAGAGTGTGAAGGGAGAAACGGCGTCGTTGGGAGAGAGGGTTTTGTTTGGGGTTTTGAACGATTTTGGCCTCCTAATTTCTAATTTCTAATCATTTATATTTATGGTCAAATTTTATGGATTAATTTTTTGGACTAATCTTTATTGGTGGGGCATTTATGGCAAGAGAGTAAATATATATATATATATATATATATATATATGATTTTTACAATGTTAAGTATGTTCTTTATCCTTTTAGTCGGATGATAAATTAATAATTTGGTGTCATTTTCTCAAGTTCCTAGTTTTAGTATTTTTTTTAATTTAGATATTTAATTTTATTTTTTAAAAAAATTGTGATTTTAATTTCATCTGAAATTTAATCTATCTATTTTAATAGGTTTATAATTTTATTCATTTTATCCAACCATTAAATTAAATCAAATTATTCTGTTTATCAACAAGTGGCATGATATTATATTTTGATTTAAAATTCTCTTTCTTTGTAAAATTTTGGAAACTTTTGTTTTTTAAAATAATTTACCAATATATATATATATATATAAATTGCATGAAAATCATAACTAAACTATCATTAAATAAATTAAAATATAATACATGTTATTATTGCTATTTTAACGTTGTTGAGAGAAATAATTCATATAATTTATTTTTACTTATTTTAATTATATAACTGTTTCTAAATTACTTATCATTGAATTTTACTTAATTTTACTTAAGAAAGCAAATTTTACTTAATTTCTTATCCAAATTCTGTTGAATTTTCAATAGTACGTGTTTTTATACACAATAACAATAATATTTGATTCCAGGATTTTAAATATACTATTTTAATTTTCTACTGCTACATTGACTCGGACGATTTTAATTTCAAAAGATGTTTCAAAAATAAGTATTTTAAAAATTAAAAGATGAATACAACTGAAAAATAAAAAGCTATTGTTTTCTTCTACTTTCATTTTGTTCAGCTTCTCCTTCAATTCACTATTTGTCATGTGATTTGTTTCACCGTCCCCCAACCTCGTTTTTTTATATTTTTAAAACTAAAATAGTTTTTGAGAATAAAATTCAACACAACCTAAGTATTCAAATGATAAAACTAATTATTTATGAAACTTCTAATTAGGGGTTAAAGTACATGGACCGACCCACAGATCGCGTGACCTGTACGAGTTTGAATCAATTTTTTCAGAAATATTTAGGGATACAGTTCATAAAAACTCACTCCGTACAACCTGTGGGCTTTGTGGGCCAAACCCGCGGAGTCCGCGGGACAACCCGCAAACTCACACTATTCAAATGGTTGAAAGTTAAAACCCTAATTTCGCTTCATTTTTCTCGTCACCTCTCAATCTTCTCGCACGTCGTACCCTTGTAATCTCATCGCCCGACTATTTTCTCTTCAATCTTCTCGCACCCTCCAAATTTCTTCACTTACATCAATTCCGCTATCGCTTTCGCAAGAACCAGTTCCGCCAGCACCGCTGCCATTTCGCCAAAACCAGTTTCGCTTCTGCTGTTATTCTGTTAAAATCAGTTCTGCTTCTACTATCGTTTCAATCTCGAACCCTAAAAATTTATGTTATTCACTTATTTTATTAAGAATTTAAGAGGTAAAATATAATATATATATATATATATATATATATTTTTAACATTTTGTTAAAATTCAATATTTAGCATTTTTAAAAAAATTTAACTAGGTCTACCAACTGGCTCGTTTGACCTGCGGAATAAAGACGGACCACCAAATTTAGTCTATTTGACATTACGAGGTGGGGCAAAACAGACGAAACTCTTCACATACTTACGTATACTGACCTAGTCCTATTTCTAATCTAAATAATAATACCGTTGTTAAGTGTATTAGATAACTTGATTATTTAAAGCTAATTTATAATATATTTTATCAATAAAAGCAATGACTTAAATGACTCATCAAATCAATTATGATATTAAGAGTATAAGACAAATTTCATTTCTCCGCATATACATTTTAAATAGTATTATTTTATTAATTTGATATATTATTTTTAATCAAACAAGATATTATATTTGTACTGATGTTAGAATATATATTATAAAATTTATCTATTTTAAGTTTAATATTTCTTTTAATGTTAATATTATGTTTTGATAAGATTAAATTTATATTTAAAAGAAAAACTTAGATAAATTTTTTTTTAATTTGTTTCATTAACATATTCAAATTATTTTATGTTGTTATATCTCTTTTTTTTACTTAAATTAAATATGATATATGATCGTAAAATAGGTAATAAATCTTAAATGGGCACATTAATAATTTAATTATAAATTATATATTAAAATTATGTATTTTGAGTGAAGTTATCGGATCGGTTCACGACTTTAATAAACTGAAGTTGCCACCACCAATAATGACTTCAAAATGACAAAGACACATGTTGAAAGAAGATTGGGAATGTTCTAAGTTACCATGAAGTCATTGTAGGTACCAACAACTTCAGTGGAGTCGCAGGTTGAACGACTCGTATTTTCCATGCGAAGCATGTTAAAGTCAAATTGGATGAATTCAAATAGTTGGTGGAGTCATCATAGTAAGTGACAACTCCACTCTGATACACTAAAGTCGTCGTAGTAAATGATGACTCCAATTTCACTATTCGGACCACTATATAAAGGGTCGAGTTAAAATTTCTTTTACCTACATCCAAACCAAAAATCTTACTTTAGTTTTCCTCAATTTTACTATAAAATATCGACTAAATGACATCATCTTCGTCTAATGGTATAAGAATTGAGTCTAATCTCATTGAAGATGAAGTTTTGTGACTACAAAAATCACACATATCTGAGCATGTGTGGAACACGGAAGAGACAAGGAAATTGCAATTGAGATGGACTGTTCCCACATACATGGGAGAACATATTGTTCCTACAACTATTATTGATCTTCTTCACGAGACTAGTTTTTATTCGGTATGCAAGCTTGCATACCTAAAGATATATCATGGTCTGTTGAATGCATTCACTGAGATGTGGAGGTCGGAGACCCACACCTTCTATATGTGTTGTGGGGAGTGTCCTATTACTCTTTAGGATGTAAATGTCATGGTGGTTTATCAGTTGATAGTAAACCTTTGATTAGTAATACACACAGCCAGTGGGTGGACCTTGTTGAGGTATTGTTGGGTGTTAGGCCAACATTGCAAGATGTGGAGGGATCGACGATGAAATTGAGTTGGCTCGCCAACTCTTTCAGCGACATCACACATTTTTTGGGAGATGTTGAGGCTTTGCGGTGATACACATGCACATGAATTTTACGCTTCATTTGTGTCATGATGTTTGTTGATAAGAGTGGTTCTTGAGTTTCGATGAAAAGGTTGTTGTTCTTGGTAGATTTGAAGAAAACAAAGAATTATACCGCAGTGCTGTGTTGGGGACTCTTACATAGAACTATGCAATGCACTAACATTGATGCAATGTCGATTGGTGATATGATAATGTTGGTGCAGTTATGGGAGAAATTTACATTCATAACACTACACGTCATTGTGCCTCGACTTTATCAAACACTGTTTGGTCATAGGTATTTAAAATTTTTATTATAGTCGTAATTATTTATAAATTTCAATATTCCATGTAATAAAGTTAATGAATTTTAAGTAAAAAAAATTGCAGGTGGCTTCCCTTGCAAAATAATATATCCTATGACCATGATGTTGATATTCATCGCCATAAATTAGATATTCTAAAATACACTGAGGTATAAAATTTAGAATTTTTTAATAATGTTATTTGACATTAATTGATAAATTGTGGGACTTTAATTATTTTAATTATTATTTTTGCAAGTAGTGTGACAACCATATAGTGGTGTTATTTTTCACTATTAATCTCACATATGTCTCGATGGTAGTCTCATTTGAAGAGTTGTGGTGTAACTACTTTGTTTTTAGATTGCTGATGACACCAATCATATAAGGTCATAAGGCAATTCAACCTCAGACAACTTATTTGTTCTACGCCGTCTTAACTTCAGAATTTGCATCAATTTACATTGAAAGGGAAAGAAGATAGACATTGGGTGACATTATTTGGGTCAGTATTGCAAATATAGGTCTGCAGTACGTTGTTGATGGAATACCAGACAACGAAGCACTGAGTTATAATGACGATTACATAGTCTAGTATCATAAAAAAATAAAATCGTATATTGACCCAAAACACGCACATGTAGTAACTATGATATTAGTTCTTCAATTTATATTTAAATTACAAGACAGACAGATGTAAAAACAGACGCAAAGGGAAGAATGATCAGACGGATCATTATCAACATAGATGAAAGATGCATCCTCAAACAAGAAGACGCAAAAGATGAAGTGTTCAAGTCATCATGCCTCAAGGCAACCTCATCAGATGAAAAACCTTCAAAGATCAATACGAAGAGCTTATCCCAACTTCAAGTCATGCGCTCAAGAGTGAAGATATGGAGACTGAAGTTGAAGATGAAGAAAGAAGACAGACGAATAAGTACAACACAAAGCTTATCCTTATTCATTCGTCTATCAAGTTAATGAAGTTTAGACGCTGAGTAACATGTGCCTTCGTTCAAATCAAGCCGTTACTCATAAGCTTCTAAAGATTGAAAGAGATTTTGAAGTAAACCTCGACAACACGAAAAGCAGTTGCACGTTTCTGTGAAATCTCTGAGCAAATCAGTCAAAGTCCGATCTCACGATGACATCCGCTGACTTTGCAATAAATGTTCTGATTTCTCACTCTGATAGATGTTGAAGTACCCAAGACAAAAGGACTAACGTTCAAATCTTCAATCTAACGGATACTTCAAGAAGACGTCTATAAAAGGACTTCACTGCAGTGAGTTGAAGTTGACGAACTACACTGCAAAGATCATATTCAAATCTCGCTCTCAAGCTCTCAAGCAAAAAGTTCACTCGCCCTGAACTTAGAATAAAACTCATATTGTAAAATCTCTTTCTACGTAGATGACTATTCTTTTTTATCTTAATTATAAACCACTGATGTGGTATCTGTAGCCTAAGGAGGCTAATTGTTTAAACAATACCTATTTTAGCTTGAGGAGACTAAGTGTTGAAAGAATACATTTGGTTAGCCTGAGGAGGTTGGGTTCAAAGAATACCTGGGTTTAGCCTGCAGAGGCTAGGGTTAAAGAATACCGGTTTAACTTGGAAGGTTGTGTTCAAAGAATATCTGTAATTACCCAGGAGTGGCTGGGTTCAAAAAATACTCTTAGTTGAACCTCAACAAGTTGCTGGGTAACTGGACGTAGCCTTGAATAGATGAACCAATATAAAAATATTATTGCTTTTATTATTTTTATCTACTTACTAACTGAGGCTAATAACTTAAACTGAATCTTTTATTAAAATCAATCTTTAAAAGAAAAATTAAGTTTGCGTCTGATCAAACCTTTCCATAACAGACGCAAAACACATCGTTTGAAAAAGTTTTAATTAATAAACACAATTCAACCCCCTTCTTGTGCATTTGTGTTTTACAATTTAATGATCCTTTTGTTATTTTAAGCATAACTATGAATATTTTAATGTATTTCAAGGTGAAATAATTGAAAATCTATTTTATGGCGTCATCAGAGGGGTGGCTGGCTATTACTCAAGATCAGTTGTTTGATATTGCCAACAGGATAATAATGCTTACATATGAAGTTCAGTGTGATGTTCAGCCAGTCACTCGTGCACCACTCAGTGTTGAGAAGATTTTGGTCGAAAAGGTTCATATTCCATTCAATAGTGTTGAGGGTTATCCCTATATGCATTATAAAATTTCACAAATTTTCTTCCGATGCTAGATAGGGGCCATGAGATGTATTACACTCCCACAATTCACTCAGTCGCCAACACAGATGCCCCCTATGTATACCTACCCCGGCACAACTCATCTTCCACCTCATATGCATCTGGCGCAACATGCTTATAGTGGTGGATCATCTTCATAGTCATTTCTTGAGGGACATTAGGTTGTAGAGCATTTGTTTAGGACATCTCCGATGGCGACACAAGGTCTTGATGTCAGCATCCCTACTACACCACTCGGACCGCCGTGGGATTATTCACCAGATATTCTACATATGGATGACTTACTTGGTGGTGACTTGAGACCATAATTTGATGAGGTGGGCGCTAGTAGGAGACGTTGGCCACGATAAAATCCTGATCAACATGCGTAAAAATAGGATAGACTCTACGGGACAGATGACAATCATGTTCACCATTATTTTTTTTTTTCTTGTATTATTTTTTTTCTAGAAATGTTGTACTTACTTTATTTTAATATTTTTTCTTGTATTATTTTTGAATAGTTATTTTAATTTATTGTCAACTTTTTCGTAGATTTTTTCATAATACGATGAATTATATTAATTATTAAGATGATGTTGTTTCAATTAACTTAATTTATGGAATTTTTATCAATAAAATTGATAATAAATAACTTCAAAATTTAAGACAATGCTAAATATCAAAATAACTGAATTGATTTAATTTATTAATTTCTATCATGTTGGGTGTTGAAAGGACCAAGTCCTGTATCATGCCGCTCTTGACTTTTTTGTTGCACGTTTTTTCTCCTTTGAGACAGTTCAACCAAATCCATTTCATTTTGAATTTTAGTTAATTTAGGTCTTCCTTTCACTCAAATTGTTGATGGATTAGGAATTAGTTTCCAATCTTGTTCAACAGGTGAAAATGCATCCTCATTGCCTAGAGACCACCACACACCCGGGTATGCTTTCAAAATGTATTCATTATTGAAGATATGATCAATGTACTGATAGAAGTCGATTCTAACATATCCACACACAACAATAATAAGTGAACACGGATAATGGAAAGCAATAAACTAGCCTTATTGATAGTGTCTGTCATTCAAATTAACTTTCCATTTCTATCTGTCATGTTGTGTTAATGGGTTAAGTGACTTTTCCACTTGAAATTTAGTTTGGTGAGTATCATAAACCCGAACAATGTGAGAACATGCTTCATCTTAATTTCTTTATATAACTTGCATAACTTTTGAATAGTAAATTTGGATATCCCTTAGCTCCATGTGCTCGACGACCCCTTTCCACAAAATATTCACCATAACGATTATAAATTCATTTCACCAGATCCATGATTGGAAGATTTCTGGAACCTTTGGAAACTTTATTTATACATTTTGAAAGATTTGTTGTCATATGTTTGTATTGTTATCTTTCCTTATTGTATGTCATACTCCAATTTTCTTTCGAAATTCCTTGAATCCAAGTAGCGATCGCAAGACTCAAATCACAAAATTTTTGAAGATTTCTGTCAAATATGTGTTTGCAAGGAGTATAGCCTACAAAATAATGAATTTCACATGGTTAAACTTACTAAAAAAAATTAATCAAAAAATAATTAGAATAATTGAGTAATTACCTAACTTCACCAACATGTGTTTTTGTTTTGAGTTCTTGAATTGGTGATTAAAATTCGATGCAACGTGTCTAATGCAATACACATGGTATGCATGAGGTCAACTTCATTCAATTGCTTTATTATCGACCACTGACTTGATGCTCTGATGTCTATTAGAGATTAGGCAAATCCCTGATTTCTTTATTACGTGTAAATATAAATGAGAGAGAAACCATGACCAAGCTAATTGAGTTTCACCTTCAACAACAGTAAATGCAAGAGGTAAGACATGATCATTTCCATCTTGTATTGTTGTTATTAACAAGGTTATGTGATATTTTTCGTATTATTGTGTACCATCTACCTGTACAATTGACTTACAAAATTAAAAAGCATTGATACATTCCTTGAAAGTCCAAAACACCCACTGAAATTATCAGAATTCATGACTCTGGGTGTTACCAAAAAAATAATCATCATCATAAATTTGATAATAAGAATCAGGAGAGTGCATTTTCATATATTGAATCCAAATAGGAAGTTCAACGTATGCTCCAAAATATTGATGAGTGATTATTAAGATTCAAAATCATAAATAAATTTAATTTATTTAATAACCGTGTAAATAATTAAGATGAAGTAGCTCAATTCTTTACCCTAACAATATCTTTAAATCAGTAATGGATTGAAATTATTATACCTTTTAAAAATGATAAATAGTTAGTTTTCTTAGTAAAATTTTTGAAAAATAAAACTCATGCTAAAATTAAGATTTCAATAATAAAATTTTTACAAATCATATGAAATATAATTTATAATTAAATAAATATATAAGTCAACAACTTAATATATAATTTTTAAACTTAAATTCTTTTCAACACAATTCTGTACTGTTAAAACAGCAACTTAACACTGTCATTCTCCTCAGACTATCATCTTTCCACTTTTTAAGTTAAAAAAATAAAATATCGTATAAAAATAGATATAAAATTAAATTAATTCTTAAATGAAATAAAAATAACACGGACATAGAAAATTGTAATTTAAATATAGAAATATAATAAATAGTTTTATAAATTTAAAAGAATAAATTATTCAATAAAAATGAGAAAATATTACATTTATTACTTATAAATTAAACCTTAAATTAAACCTTTGTATATACACAAAACAATGGAATCCAACATTGTACATGGAAGCATCAACTTGTTTTATTGTGAGCATACGGCACACAATAATCAACGGCATGACGCAAGTGCCGCGGAATCTTTAGCGAATATTTCCGTAGTTGACAATGTTTCTTCCATCGTTGTTGCGTTACTGGACCCATCTTCTATTAAACAAACCGCGTCAATTTATTTTTTCAACCCTAATTATATGTAATATAAAACACATATTTTTACATTCGTTCGTAAAACCCCATGTTCATACACATCAATCTTAAAAACGCACTATATATCACTTTAAAAGGTGAGACATGTTTCGAACGCGTGCAATTAAATAATTATTAAGGTTATACATTGTTTCATTAACTATTATCTAGTTATTCAATTGATTTCTTTTAAGAAAAAAACAAGGCAAAGGCTTTTTCTATCTTCTTTGACTTTTTGTTTATTTTCTTTTGAGGCCCTCTTCTTCTTCTCTGATATTACTATTCAAATTGCTGAAGAATCATATAAACGATCTTCGCAGAGGTCTATTGCTTGCACCCAATTGGAAAAAGAAGCGAACTTGGGATCCGGGTATTCAATTTTCGAACACTTTCGATGGGGAATGATGCAGGGTCACCACAGGGTCCAGTTACGTGTGGGTCGTGGATTCGGAGACCCGAGAATCTCACTTTTGTTGTGTTAGGAAGGTCTAGACGTGGCAGTTCTTGTCCCTCGATTCTCGAGATTTTCTCCTTTGATCCCAAAACCACTTCTTTGTCTTCCTCTCCTTTGGTATTTCTCTAAAACTTTCAATATGCATATGCATGTCATGTGTGTTTATGTATGCATTCATCAGCGTGTGTGTGTGTGTGTCTGCTTATAGAGTGATTCATTTGAAACATTACTATATTTTGTGCATACCTTTTTTTTAATTGCAAGTTGAGAAGCTGTTGTTTTCTTTGTGTTGTGCTTGTGTTTGTGTTGTGCATGTGTGAGGAGGTAGATTCTGTGGAGTGAGTAATTTGACATATGAGCAGTTTTGTACATACCCTTTTGGTTTTTGGTTGAAAAACTGTTTATTCTTTTTACCCTCAAGCAGATGGTTGTGGGAAGTAGATATTATGCCCAACATTTGATATTGAGAAGTATTTTTAGTGTTGAGATTCTGGGTTGATGAATGGAAGAAAAGTTTGGATGGGGCTTTTGGCTTTGATTGTTATGATTTTTTTTTGGTTTGATTGGTGTTTCAGGCTACATATGTGTTGGAAGCAGAGGAAGGTGATCCTGTTGCTATTGCAGTTCACCCTAGTGGGGATGATTTCCTGTGCGCTTTGAGCAATGGTAGCTGCAAGTAAGTTTCTTCTGTAAGGGCTTTGGGATTGAAACTTAGTTCTTATACATGTATTCATCCCTTCAAATATTTGTAAAATTATCAGTTACTGCCACTTATAATCTAAGAGTCAGACATCCTACATTTTATCTTCCTTTAACTATTCAAATGAAAACATAAATCTGTAGTCTCAGTTCTACCAGATTTGTATCTGACAGTTTCTTGTAATTTTTTTCCTAGGAACTAGGGGAATGTATAATGTCATGGTTATTGTTGTTTTGTAAGTAAAGTTAGCTGGATTTTGACTTGAGTTGTTTTCATCCTATGATCTGTGTCCTTCTTGGATACTGTGTTAATGTCCCACATTTGTTAGGTATATGGCCCAAGTACTCTTTATAACAACTCTGACCGTCCTCGCCACCTGAGTTAGGTTTTAAAGTTGAGTTAGCCCATTTCTTCTCAATTCCAATATCGTATCAAAGCCCATGCAGTCTTGCATTTTGGCCACCCAGATATGTCTAGTCCAGCCTACAAACTTCATGCTCTAGCTTCTAGATGTCTAGTCCTAGGTGTGAGACCTTTCCACAGTCTAAATTATAATAGGTACTAAATTGAACATATATTATTGAAGTATTTCTCCATGGCTTGTAGATTGTTTGAGTTGTATGGTCGTGAAACAAACATGAAGTTGTTGGCTAAGGAACTGGCTCCTCTACAGGGTATTGGTCCCCAGAAATGCATTGGTTTTAGTGTTGATGGGTCTAAATTTGCTGCTGGTGGGTTGGTAAGTATCACTCTAGAATCCAACCAATTGCTTTTATTGTCTATGTAGCACTGAGTTTTTGCTTTTTGAGTTGGATTTTTGTCCTGTATGTTTGACTTCTGACTTCAAAATGTGTAGGATGGACATTTGAGAATTATGGAGTGGCCTAGTCTGCGCATGATTTTGGATGAACCAAGAGCACACAAATCATTCCGGGATATGGATTTTAGGTAGGTATAATTAACAAATCAATTTGGATCCTGCTAGAAGATGCATTAGTTCATACCAGTAGTAGATTGTAATAATTACTTGAACTTGATAAAAATTGACAAGTATTCTAATTTTATTTTGACTTCTTACAACCAGAAGTTCATTTGTGCTTTGCATGTTCATACCTACTATAGCTTGCCTGCATAGATATGATCTTTTAGACAATAAAAGTATTTACATTGTAAATATCTTAATCCTAAAACTTCAATAACATTGTAAATATCTTAATCCTGAAACTTCAACAACATTGATACATAATAATTTTTTCCTTCATTTTTTTCACCCTTCAGTCTAGACTCAGAATTTCTAGCTTCCACTTCTACTGATGGTTCAGCAAGAATCTGGAAGACTGAAGATGGTGCTCATGTCACTACTTTGTCTCGTAACTCGGTATGATTTATTTGATTTAAGAACCCGTGGCAAGATATATATGCAGTTACTTGTATTGCTTGATTCAAATATTCTTGTCTGTTTAGGATGAAAAGATTGAATTATGCCGTTTTTCCAAGGATGGAACCAAACCATTCTTATTTTGCTCGGTTCAAAAAGGTATTAGAATATTCTATAGTATTAATTTGTATATTCTTCAAATCTCTTTGACGAGCACAGCATGGTGCCTTTGTTATAGATACTTCTATCCTTGAACAGGTGATAGTTCTGTCACGGCGGTTTATGATATTAGTGCATGGAATAAAATTGGGCATAAGAGGCTGATTAGAAAGTCTGCTTCAGTAATGTCCATTAGCCATGATGGGAAATATCTTTCTCTGTAAGAACCTACAGTTACCTTCTGACTTTTGTGTTTATTCATTGGTCAAAATTCTTCCTTTATTTTGTCAGTTTTGCTTTTCGAAATTTATTCAGTTAGTTTTCTGTGACTATTGTGAATTTACATCTTTAGTAAATTATGTAGAAATTTTATTTATTTTGTTTTGGCCAATAGAATATCTGTCCAATTTCCTTCTGTTTTGCTCAGCAGTTTGCATGCTAGAAGGAATGCTTGTATCTCATGCATTATCTGATGTAGGGAAGTCAAATATCCCAATATAAAAATGTTGACCAGGTGGTCTTTTGTTTACCTGATGTCTCCCTTAGAGTAAACAAACCTATCAATCGTAATCAAAGCTAAAACTTAAATAGAAGAGATGGAAAAGAGGATGAAATTTCTTTCTTCAATGTACTTGAGCACAAAATAATAAGTCATTTTGAAAATTGAATGTACTCTTTCTATAAAGTTCGAATTCCCATGTAGAATCCTCCTTATCTAATAAAGTTAAGCCAATTTCTTAATTGTTACAGAATACCTTGTCTGCATTAGTGTATTTAAATCATTTGGGTAACAAGTGGGATTTGTGATTTTGGCCATGTTGCAGAAACCGTGAAGGAGTGAAGAAAATGTTGTTAGAACTGATCATGATTTTCAATCTTATTACTCTGTCTCTTTCTGGTCTATTGCACTATATTCAATTTTATGTTGCTAATTGCTTCTTTTTGTGTCTTTTGTTTTGAATCATCTTTTGACCTCTGGGCACATAAGCCATCTGGGTGTTAGAGACTGCCAAAGCATATTCTTCTGTGTAACTGCAGAGTTCTTAGTTTGTGTGTTTACTGTTCTTTCCCTTTTCTAATGTTTGTTTGATCATATTGACTTTCCTATTGAGCTTTGCAGTTGTGTTTATGGCCTTAGTATGAAATTGCTAAAAGTCATTTTCTTGCAGTTTTGGCAAGGCATTAATGATCTTCATTCCATTTTTCCAGTATTTATTTGGAAAGTTTTGACTTGGTATTATAAATGAGCTTTTAGAAAAAAAGATCTTTTGTATGTGAGATTTTTGTGAGAATATCATTTTAAAAAAGGTAAAAGTTTTTTGAGGTTTGGATGAAATATTTGAAAAGTACTTTATAAATACTTTTGCGAATTTCAGGGGAAGTAAAGATGGAGACATATGTGTAGTTGAAGTAAAGAAAATGCAGATATACCATTATAGCAAAAGGCTACACCTGGGTACAAATATTGCGTCACTTGAGTTCTGTCCTACAGAAAGGTAATCTCCATGCTCAATTTGTTTAAGTTGGGACCTCTGACAAATATCAATTTATGTCGACTTTGAGTTAATTGCTGAAACCATTTTTTGAATATTGGACACAAAGTTGGGATTAAGCTATTCATTTGAATATTGGAACATGCAGTAGATCATAAATTTATGTGGAATTTGAGTAAATTGTTGAAACCTCCTTTTCCCTTTTTGAGTTATAAAAGCAAGAAATTAGGGACTAAGTAGTGCATAGGGTACTTTTAACAACAATGTAAATGTTGAAGAGAAAAATTCTAACACTAGTCTTTATGATACTTACAAAACAAAAAATCTAGAAGCTAAGGAGAATCTGTTAACCATCAATAAAGATAGAAGATGGTTACAACTTGCAAAAGAAAAAAAAAAACAAATGATTCATAATATTATGAACATGCTCTACCACCGGCAACAATTTCAGATTAAAAAAATGTACATTTAATTGATGTAATAAATCTACTTTGTTCATGCCTATATATTCACCTGAGCTTTTCTTCTTCAGGGTTGTACTTACAACCTCAGTAGAATGGGGAGCACTGGTCACTAAACTGACTGTACCTAAAGATTGGAAAGGTTCTCTCTCTCTGTCTTTCTCTCTTACACTCATGCTGGTATGTGCGCACGTAAAAAGATGTTTATTCAATTTGACATTTTAAATATCCTTTCAAACTTGCAGAGTGGCAGATCTACTTGGTGCTTTTGGGACTGTTTTTAGCGTCAGCTGTTGCATTTTACATATTCTTTGAGAACTCTGATTCATTCTGGAACTTCCCTATGGGCAAAGACCAACCTGCAAGGCCAAGGTTTAAACCAATGATAAGAGATCCCCAGTCTTTTGATGATCAAAATATTTGGGGACCAGTAGAGATGTGATCACACTGTCATTCTTGATTAGCATGTTTTGTGAAATCATTAAAAGTAACACAATGGAGAAGCATCACCCAGATTGCCATGGAAATTATGCATTGGAAAGACAAAATTTCTGATGAATGTGTTTCCAAACACACCTCAGTGCTGTTGGAAGCAGTATCAGAAGCTGTAAGTGGTATCAGCATTTATTTGAGCCCATGTAGGTTTAGGCACTTGATTGATATTACAAGCATTTACTTATAAGTTTTGGGGTGAAAAATTCTAAACCTGACGTTCATTTGATATGTAATTTTAATAGGAACTTTAGGAATAATCAAATAGCTTCCTTAAATTTACAGTTAATATTACATGCAAGGCTTCTTTGTAGCTTTTTGAAGAACCACATCTTTGGTTATCTTTCAATTACCTTTATTTCATTTCTTGTGACTTTATGGTTAATTTTATGAAATGTGTTAAAGTAAAAAAAAAAAGTATTTAAGAATTACTATTAAAACAAGGGGTTTCCTTTTCACATATCAGAGCATACAGGGTACTTAATCAAGTCCATAAAGGAGGCAAACAATTTTTTTAGGGCTATCAATTTAGATAGTCAAACCTATTTGACCAAAAAAGTGGTTCAACCCATTTAAGTTAGCGCTGTATAGTCTATTTTCAGACTAAGTTGAGTTGAATTAATATAATTGCAGATATAACTTACATTAAGCCAAATTTAGTCTCATGAACGAATTAATCCACAAACTCACTTTTTCTTCAATTTTAATTTCTAAAACTTTTAACATAAGTTAAATGTTCAATCCCGCCAGAAAAATACTTAAAATTATTTCAACACTTGTCTTCTGAAATGTGTCTCCATTTATGTATAATGGGGTTTTATATAACAATTTTTTCTTTTTCACTACTCTCTCACTAAGTCTTTTTCCTTTATACTTATTTTCTGAAATGCTATCCTGATCTTGCATAACGGAGTTTTACGATTTTCTGAATATATATTTTGATTGTAATTTGAACTATTGTGTGTATATATGTCAATCTAGGTTTAATGAACAAAAAATAAACTGAACATAAAAATTAAGAGTCCTAATATGCATAACAAAGTTTATTTAAAATTACAAAATATAGTAAAAAAAGTTTTTTAAAAAAAACCTATTCTCTAATACAGTATTTTAAAAACAATAGTTATTATCTATTGAGTTTATTGAAAATCATGAAATTTTATAGGTATTACTTTTTATTTGATGAATTCTATCAATAATTTTATATTTTTAATAAATTTTAAATAAAATTGTATGATAAAGAGTAGTGTATTGGTAAGATTCCTAAAGTGAATAAGTCTTCTTTTGTTTTCTATTACATCCATCCCATTATAATTGTCCTTCAATGTTTTCTTATGTTTAATTTTTCATTGAAAATATTCAATATTAAAGATATAAAAGGAAAAGAAGGAAGCTGAAATGACATTTATTTTCTCACTTTCACCTAGTTCCCACTTTTATTTATTTTAAGTTTTTATTTTATTCTATTTTTAAATTAAAATAAATTTCAAAATGTTCCAAAAAATGTTAAACAATTACCAAACATCTTTGGTAGAAATAACATTCCCACAATCTCAAGAATATTATTTACAAAAATATAATTATATTCGTGAACAAATAATTCCTTACACTTCTGCGATTTTAAAAAATTACATAAAGATCTTGTGTCTTTTAATGTTTACAACAATTTTTTTTAATTGTTTAAGAAACAATCCACTTATATTCCTTTATACATTAAAACAATTAATTAATTTTAAAAAATAATTACATAACTATCTTCAAGGTTATTATTCTTTTTCTTAAATAATAGCACAAGTAAAAATATTATACGAAAATTAAAATTATTTTTAATTTAGTTTGGAGACTGCTTGAATTAGAATATAATTTATTTATATTATTTGTAAGAACTATTTAAGATAAAGAGTAAGAGATGAAGAATTAAATTGTTAATTAATATAGAAGGTGAGCTCTGAATCGCGTCGAAAATAGTTGCTCGTGATCCAACGAGATAATTACACGGTGAGAGTGAAACCTGAAAAAAGGTCTTGTCCTTTTGCTTCTTTTGTTTCGACCCGATGCACATGCAAATAGTAAGAAGCCACTGAACTCAAATACAGGAAAAAAAATATCAAATCGCATTGTTCAGTGCAATTCAACTCACACACCAAAATATCATGAACTGTCTCCACAATCTTCCGCGGTTGGTTAATCCTTTTTATTCTTTTTTCCATTCTATTTTTATTATCCGAATCGAATCGGAATGAAATGCGATTCTTTCTCTTTTCAGATTTTCTCTTTTGCCATTCGAAACAACCGTTACGCGCCACCACAAGAATCTTCCTCTTTCCATCGTAAGCTACTTTCTCCATTTTCCTTCTTTTTTCGTTAATTAATTAATTTGTATATACTGTAATTCCTCTTATTTCGATGTTGGATATACAGGGATTCGTCAATAATTCTCATCGAAATCGAAGTATGGCACTCAAGGTAATATTTTATTATTATTATTTTTTTTTTGTCTTAATGATGGGTTTGTTAATTCTGTAATATTCTTTTTGTGGTCCTTTCAAGTTCAATATATTAAAAGCTCTTACAGTATTACATCATGTCAGTAACCCTTTAATACTTTTTTAGGTTTGGTTTTTGGTTGCTTGATACCATTCATTGTCTTAGTACATGTTTGGTTCTTTGTCGTAGAATTGACTATGTCCAGAATTGATTTTAAATAAATTTTGACACATTTGGTTTCAAGTTGTGACGTGAATCCACTGTGAAAGGATCGTTTTGAAGAGTTCAGATATGAGAAATGATATTTAGTTTTCTTTAAGAAAAAGGGGTGAGAGGGTGAGTGATAAGTGATAAGTGATGGGTTTAATTGCCACCATCAAAATTGATAAGATCAAATTTAATTCTTTACCAAAGAACCAAGAGAAAACTCATATCTTTAGTCTCAAATTTGTTTGGAAGCTTAAATAGAGGTTTCTGTTTATAGGCTAAGCTATGTAGTGCATTTCCATGATACTTATTTCCTACTTAGCATTAGTTTTCCACTCATCATTAATTTTCCCACTAGTAAATGCTCTCGCACTAACCATCACAATGACTCTTTAATTCCTTGACAAAGGATTAAGAAGTTAAAAAACACACAAAAAATCTAACCTAGTAAATATGAAAAGTCATATGAACTAATTACATTGAAAATACATACAAAAATTCATACATAATTGGAGAATGAGCCTTATTCATTCTTCAGCCCAAAAAGTAAAATAAACTTTAGCCCACAGATTATCTTGAGTATTAAGTATTGGGTTCATTTTGCTCTCCAAAGTAATGATAGTTCTATGATTGTGCACAAATATAACTGAACCTTTTTTAATTTGAATCTCCATGGTTAAGCTGTGAAAAGTCTTATTAGACCTTGATAGATTCCTATCATTTTGGAGGAGAGTCAATACTTGATTCTGGAGTAAACCACTATTTTGGTCCTTGAAAGTGTGAGGATCGGTCAATTTAATCCTTGAAAGATGAAAACTTGCAAAATGGGTCTTTTGAAAGATATGTATTGTCATTTTAGCCTCTGAGTTTAACCATTTATTATTATTTTAATCAATGGATTTTATCATTTTCTGTCATTTTAGTCTCTAATTTTCAGGGACTAAATGATAAACATCTTATGCTTTTAGGGACTATTTTGCTATTTTCGATCTTTCTAGGACTAAATTACTTGACCTTCACAATTTCATGGATCAAAAGTGGTTTACTCTTGATTTTGAGTCCAGAATTTATTATAAGTTAGTATAGGTGCCGTGTTGGATAGTCAATTTCATTCAAAATCAATTTTGCCAATACTTGTCCAAACATGATCTTAAAGCTCCATCACTTATCAGAGGGAATACACTATGAGTTGGAATAATTTGACTGCCTATGAAACTGAATGTTTGTTTGGAAATCGTGGAATGTCCATCTCATATTCTGGAATCTAGCAGAATCAATGACATTGCTGTTTGAAAGTTTTATATTTTGTCATTTTGGTGCATGCATAGGAACATAATTGGATGTGAAGAAAACAAGTTCCTGTAGAAATGTAGTTTCATCCTCATATTTTGTTGTGTTTTCTAGTGGACACAATTGGCATTTTTCTTTTGCAGGCTGCTTCAGGTTCTATACCGAGCACAGACACAAGTAGTGCTGATAAGGAGGAGGAAAAGTCTGAGACATATAGTCATAACATGACGGAGGCCATGGGTGCTGGTATGTTTAATCTTTTTGTGCTTCTAGTTCAACAATGATGTAGCCTTATTCAGCTAGATGGAGTTGGCTACAGTCATCAAATGTCACCATGCCCTAACAGAAACCAAAATCTTAATATAAGTCCAGTTAAAGCAAGGTCTTTTTTAGTTGTTTCTCCCAAGTTTTTATCAGTGTTCCTTTGCCCCTTTGAATTAGACTATCTTCCATTTGAACTTTTGTTGGTCTTCTCCTACTTTGGTTCTAGATTAGTAAAAAAACTAGGAATACTATTTGGGAGAAATCGAGAGTATCTTTAGCTTGATGCTCCCTGGTCAATTTTTATTTATTTTTTGAGGTAAACTGTGATGAAGTATTTCAAATTATAGGAATAAGCTTTCATATTGTTTGCTAGGATCAATTCTAACATTCTTAGGTTTGTAATATTCATATTCAGCTAATAGTTTGGGTTAACTAGAGGATCACTCAATTGCTCATTCTATTCTTTTGTTATTTGAATAATTAGTGTTGTTAACCTTTTCTAACAAACATCTACACAGTTTTGACTTATAGGCATGAATTAGGAATGAACTACAACTTCATCCTTCCAGATTTGATTGTGGGATCATGTCTACAGGTATTTTTGTTTTAATTATGGATACCTGATTGAATTCTGTCAAATCTAGTTTGGTCCTCTGACTTATATTATTTCTATCTCAATTTACCAGACTCCTGAAGATGTTGACAAGTTGCGTAGTATTGGAGTGAAAACTATATTTTGCTTACAACAAGATCCAGACCTTGAGTATCCTAACCAATTTGCTTAATAAGATTCTCTTTCAGAATTTTAGACAAATACCACATTTAATGTTGCAAATGAACAATTGTGTTTCCTGACAATATTTAGATATTTTGGAGTTGATATTAATGCCATACGAGAATATGCCAAGACATGCAAGGACATTCAACACTTGCGTGCTGAGATAAGGTTAGTTATGGCATGGTATCTTTATCATGACTGTCAAAGAAATTATATGGTTTAAATTGAGCAGGAGTGAAAACTAAAAATAAAGAAAGGAGGCTTTGAATACTGTGATATTAGATTGGTATGGTTTATTGATGATGTGATACAAAACCACATAAGTTTTATTATATTATGCATATATTTTAAAATATTCTAAGATACAATCAAACTATTATGAGATATCTTGTAGATATTATAAAAATAACATCATGAAGCAATCTGCTCTCAACTCAAATTGAACAGAATTTTTAATTGTTTATAAACTATAAGTTTATGCTACAAAATCCTTCTTTAACCTATAGGTAGAGTTGTTCTGCACAAACAATTGTTACTTTGTTTTTTTTTTCTTCATTTTATATTCTGTTGCTTTTGTTTGTCATGTTATTCTTAGCATTATATGATGATCTAACATAGAAGTAGCAGGGACTTTGATGCATTTGATCTACGTATGCGCCTTCCAGCTGTAGTTAGCAAATTATACAAAGCAATAAATTCCAATGGAGGTGTAACATATATACATTGCACTGCTGGACTTGGAAGAGCTCCAGCTGTTGCGGTATGTCTCTTGGTTTCATTTATGTGTCACACGTTACTTGCAGAATATTTAACCTGTGATGTTTTGGATTAGTTATCGGTATGGTAAAGGAAATAATTACCATTTAATAAGTTCAAAAGAAAGGACTGGCTCTGAACGTCTCAATAACTTCTCTCATGCTGAATGGTCTCAGCAGCTTTTCACTGTGTTGATATGAAAGAAACCCCTATTAATCATTTTCAGTAGTGAAACATTTTTACTATCATTTCTCAATTGAGAGTTTTCAAACAGGCCTGTAGATCAAACTTGATCAAAACTTGCTAGTAAGGTTGTTGCCTTGGGATGTGGCAATTACAGGTTCCATTTATGGAAACAAACTCTTCTCTCACAATTAAGGTTATGTGCATCTGACCCTCCCTATTCCTCAGACCTCACAATAGTGGTAGCCTCGTGCATATGGCTGCCCTTTTTGCAGTCCATTTTTTTACTTAGGACTAATAGAGTCATTTGTGTTGATATGGCTTGGACTCTTGCCGCATCTGGTCTTCTTCACTTATAATTTCATTTATAGATGTTTCTTGAAGCTGGCCTTGTTTTTATAAAGAAAGGGTAGAAAAGAAATCTTAAAATCAATATTTTCTTATTTTCTCAATAGAGAAGTGTAAACATAAAATACAGATTTGTGGACTGTATATTCATGATTACTTTATCATAGAAATTTATTATTATATTGATCAATAGAAAAAAAAAAAAAACACAGATGCACAAGAAAAAAATATTTGTTTACCATAATCATTTAAAGGAATCATGAAGATAGGGATGAAAAAGTTAGTGGTGTCTAAATTCTTTTTCTCAAATATTCTTCCATTTCATGTGCAATGATTTATCTGTTTGAAATTCTGCCACATCAAGTGTGTGTTTGTATAGTTATTTACTAACAATTTGTTTTGTGTCAGTTGGCTTATATGTTTTGGGTTCTGGGTTATAAACTTAATGAGGCTCATACACTACTTCAGGTAACTATGTTCAATACTTCCTTTTATTGTTTCACATTTTAAGCACATTGGAAGTTCTAGAGATAACTTTAGTTTGCTTGGATTAAACAAAATTTTAGGCTTGGTTTACCTATTTTTTCCATTATTTTCCTTGTGTCACAAGTAACTCAAGTTGAGTTTACAGAATTTGTGATCTCTATGCATAATGATTGTGTAGCAATTATTGATTCTTCAACTGTTTTAGTCCAATCACTAGTTTCTAAACTTGGGTATTTGTGAATTATGGAACTAAGCAGTTTACTTACCAATAGATTGATTTCCTCACATCTAGTTTACAATTTTAATTTTTTATTTTCCCAGGTTATTTTGCTCAGACTGTGTAATTTTCTAATTGTGTATACCTTGAGAAATTAATTTAATATCATTTTTTTTCTGCATGTCTTAGAATTTTCATTCTAGCAATTTGATCTTTGAGGGTTATAATTCTTCTGAACCAGTTTTAAATGTGGTGGTGTAAAGAGAGAAATGAGATTCTATATGCTCAAAAAGAAAAAGGGAGGTGAATGGGTGCTTTTTATTAACACTAATCAGATCATAAGATTTGTAACACTCAACTTTTAACTCCACTAACCCTTAAAAATAGGAACCAACTAAGACCACTATTTAGGCATAAATAATTGCAATCCACTTTTCCTAAAAATTAAGACTTGACTAAACTGAATAAAAATAACAAACAGAAAATCATAAATACGTGCAGCCTTGAGATACTAACCGATTCAAATATTGTATAGCTTTTTTAGCCTTTTTTTTTCTCCCTTTTTTCTTGCAGAGCAAAAGATCATGCTTCCCAAAACTGGATGCCATTAAAAGTGCAACAGCTGATGTTGTGAGTCAATTTGTTTTTTCTGTACTTATTGTGCTTTACAATTTGAATGAGAGCTTTTTTTTGTTATTCCACTACAGGTGTGATCTTCCTGATAAGTATTTTCCTTGAAAGCTGGCATAATTTATTGTGAAATTTCATGATGACGATTTAATTGATGCTGTTTTTCAGTTTTTTTTTTAATTTTTTTATTGGACAATCAAGCTTTTAGTACTTTTCCTTCTGTTTTAAAAAATCTAACCGTAGAAGTGATTTTTTTTTTTTTTAACCATTATTTATTTATGGTGCTCAGCTTACAGGCCTCAATAAGAAGCCAGTCACTTTGTCATGGGAAGACAGCAATTGCTCTACTGTTGAAATTTCAGGACTTGATATTGGATGGGGGCAGGTGATGATTGAGCCTTCTTGTTTAGATATAAGAAATATCTCTGTTCCTCTATTATAGAATGTGTAACGTTTGTTACATTACATGGAGAAATTATCATATAGCACCACTGCACTATAATTAACTGCTTCAGTTACACCCATTTATCATTTTGTTTTGAAACATATTAGTGTACAGTCTTTGGTTCCTGTTGGGATTTTCGCTTTGTATACTCATTGTCTCAATTTAAAAATAGTGTGTTTACTATATAGCTTGTGGATCTTGTTATCGTGAGTGTGGCTCTTAAGAATATCTTTTATTTTGAATCAGAGATAGCTGATCTTCAGTTTAAAAATATTTGATAAGGAAAAAATATGCTGCTATTACATCTCTTAAATGTATCAAACAATTTAGATATGAAATTATTGGATCCCAATTGTCATGTTTCTTTTGTTTTTCTTCGTTGTCACTTGTGATCTCATCTGTAAATCCTGGCAGTGTGTCTTCATCTAGTGCGTTTAACTCCCATTTTAGATTTAAAAATAAATAAATTCAAGTATCTCTGTCTATTATGTTGATAACATGTTTTATTCAAAGCCTTAAAAGTTAGTAACTTATAGTTGCTTGTTGGATCTGGGCTGTTCAGAGTTTACCTGACTACTTCTGACATCTTTGCCAAACTGATCTGCTCAAAGGATGATATGAAGTGTCATGTCATATTCATTAGCTTGTTTTTTTTTCTCTTTAAATAATCTGAATTACATAGTTTGACTTGTGGTATGAACATATGCCTGATAGTTGATATGAATTGGTGCTAAATATTTTTACTTAATCTTGATCTCTTTTCAGAGAATACCCCTAAAATTTGATGACAGAGAGGGTTTGTGGTTTCTCAAGAGGGAATTGCCTGTAAGTGAACTACTATTACTGATTAGTTTGGTGTTATGTTGATGAATGATCAAATGACTTTAGATCTGATCATCAGCTGTGATTATATCAATAGATTGATGAGAAATAAGTTTCTTGTCCGATTTACAGGAAGGAAACTATGAGTACAAGTACATTGTCGATGGGGAATGGACATGCAATAAAGATGAGCTTGTAACCTCTCCCAACAAAGATGGCCATGTCAACAATTTTATTCAAGTAAGTTTCAAAATTTCAACTAAATAGCCCACAAGAAATATTGTGATTGGTGACTTACTCCTTTAAATCATAGGAGATTGCTAGAACCTTAGTTATAACCAATGCCTGAGACTTAGTTCAAATATAGAATACATATATTGCTCTCAATCCTAAAGCCTCTCCAATGAAAGCAATGTGTCCATTCTTCACTTTAAGTCATTATTATAAAGTTTGTGCAGATTATGCTATTGATTTCACATATTTCATCATCTCGAACAGGTTCTTGATGATCCCAGCAGTGTTCGTGCCTCTCTTCGTGAGAGATTGACTGGTGATGATCCTGATCTTACAAAGAATGAACGTTTAAGAATAAAGGAGTTTCTTGAAGCTTGTCCTGATGAGGATCAGTGAACCATCAACACACTTGGTTGTCGATATGTATAAAGTACCAGATGCGGGCATACATTTTACCTAATAAAAGATTGAATCTAAACCTTATATAATATATCTGTCGCAGTTATAATTCTGGGTTTTCGTTAGAGTTCCATAGCAATCAAATGTCTATTGTATTACCTATAAGGGATTTAGTTCAGGCAGGATACCTGAGCTTTTGTAAATCTGGCTGTGTCTGTCTTCCATTTCTAGGAATGAAATAAATGTTTGTAGCATTATTTGAATAGCACCATGACTTTCAATGTAAATGTGACTTAATGAGTTTTACATATATTGCTACATAGATGGTAATTGCATGCCTTAATTAGTGGAAGAAATTGTACGATAATTCTTGAATACTTGATTTTCTCAAGTTTAATCATCCATTTGATCTCTATAATTTTACAAACTTTACTTTTTAGTTTTTATAATTTAAAAATAACTATTTTAGTCTTTGTAGTTTAAAAAGTGATTTTTTAGTTCACACTGGTTTATATTTTAATTCTCTTTTAGTATTTATATTTTTTTATGGTAGGGACAGAAAGGAATCAAAATTTAAATTTTCACTTTTAAAACTAAAGAAACCATGGTCATTTTTAGGGTAATTGACCGAATTAGTGTCGTTACAAAAAGTTTTTACACAAAATGAGCCAGGTTGAAAAGATAATACAGTTGGTATTGAAAAGATAATACAATTGGGATTTATTTATATAGGAGGCGTCCATATCCACTTATATTAGAGACTTATATTAGAGGTGTCCAAATGTAAGGTGTGTTTGGTGAGTTATACACGAAAGTGGATAGGTATGAAAGATAAAAAATGCAATAGTAGGACGCGTTTAACGTCAGAGAACGTTAAGGTAAAAAATTGCAATAGTGAAGGACGCGTCCAACACGTTCTATTTGATTGGTCGATTATCCGCTTGATTCGTTGAAAAATTTACTGTTGGAAGACGTGGCTTAGTTTTGGACGCATTTTTTATCGGGGCACCACTTGGGCAATTCTGAGCTTTATGCGAGGCACCCACATGTTGGGTGTGTTATGTGTTGTTTGTGCATCTTCTTGGGTCAACGTGGTGCAACCTAAATATTATATATATCTCCTCCCCTTTGCCTTTAGAACACCAAATTAATGAAAGGCAAGTATAAAAATAAATTTTATTTTTATGAAAATTTATATATTATTTTAATTATTTTTAAGATTTTGTGTATATTTATTTTGTAGGAATAGTTAAAGTAATAATACTCCATAACAAGGTGAGGTGAATTTAATTGCTACTAATTTTATTTGATATATTATTATAAAAATTAATAATCATTATATTTATTTTAATAATGTTTAATTATAAATTTTTTGTTGTAGAAAATTTGTGGAGATATGACTTTTACGGTTGTTATCGTTGTCTACATTAACGGAAGGATAATCGACACTAACGAATGAGTCATTTTGAAGAACTAAGAAGAGCTTTACAAATTAAGCGTGAGATAAATTTTAATTTGTTGAAAAATAGAATACATAATAAGTTTAAGTTAAATTATAATCAAGTTATTGATTCTATAACAACAAGATATTTTATAAGGAATCAATATGCTCCATTACAAATAGTTGACGACGAAGATGTCGACATTATGATTACTAATTTTGTTCAACAAGAGGAAGGTGATCCTACAGAATTATGTGTTGAAATAGTTGTTGCAGGTGGTGCGTCGTCTGCGAATAATGCGGCTACAATTGAGGCAAACATTGGTAGCTCTTACGAAGGAGGTTGTACAAGGCTAAACTCTAGCGACAATGATTAAAAGTATGATGTTTCTGATTCGTATGTTGAGCCATCATCTGATGAAGAAGATTTTGACGGCAATTTACCTGAATCAGATGATAATAAAATAAGCGAAGATAAACAAACCTTAATGTGCAACAATGTCATTTGTTGTTGATGTTGGTCCCTATGTGTGAATCTAGAGGGGGTGAATAGATTCTAGTTCCACTATAGCCCAATTTTCGCGAGTTTCTAATTCCTTTTAATTCAAACAAAACTATTCTTGATTACCTATCAATAGTTGAGACAGATAAGCGAGAAATATCAAAGATACATAGCGGAAATACCAAAAGGAATACTCAGAAACACGTTAGTAATCAATATACAGCGTAATCAATATCAGTATCTAACTGTTTCAGTTTTAGTTGATTACCGAATTAATTACCTAACAAATTGCAGAAGATAAATTGTGATAACAGCAATGTAAGGTAAACGGTAAAGAGAATAAGGAAGAAGAAGAATGCACAGTGATTTATACTGGTTTGGCCCACTACCTACATCCAATCCCAACCCAACAACTGTTGCGATCGGTCTTCCACTATCAAATGATCCCTTTTGTGTTCTTTTACATTCACTCTGCAACAAGCAACACAAAAACGAAATCAAAACACCCAAAAACCTGTCCTTTAACCCAAAGAACAGTTCTTCCCTGACCTTGGAACACCCAAGATCAAACCTTTGAGAAAACACTTCTCAAGGACCTTTACTCTATCCAGAGAGACCTCTCTCCCAGAGTAACAACCCAGAAACCAAAAAGGTAAACAAAAGATCAGTTTAGAAAACACCTGGAGTGTAGATCGATCACAAAAAAGAAAACACTATGAATACCACCGGTCGAGAGAAAAGATCAAGTTTTGCCCTTTCTTTATGAAAACTTGATGAACTCTTGAAGTTTTTTGTGGGTTTCTTGGAAAAGATGATGAACTCAGTTTAGAGAGAATTTTGAAAATGTATGAACTTTTCTAAAACTTATGTTCCAAGATCTTATGTTAATTTTTAAGAAAAGAGTATTTATATGTTCAATTAAAAACACAATTTGGGCAACTTAATGATTTTCTGATAGGGGTAATCGACTGCCAGAAGCTAGTAATCGATTAAACCAGTGAGCAAAGGTTTCCAGGGTGATTTTGGCTCATGGTAATCGATTAACCCGAGGGGGTAATCGATTACTCACTTTGACAAATGAATTCCCACACTCTGTTACCTCTTTTGTTGGTAGTTGATTACCTGTTGTTGGTAGTTAACTACCTACTGTTGGTAATCTATTACCTCAGTTGGTTACCAAAGACATTTTCAAAGCAATTTAGAGAGGGAAATCAAACATTTGACACATAAGAAATCACACAAGATTGCCAAGCTCTCCAGCTCATTCAAACAAAGAACAACCACATACATGCCTAAACTAAACAATCAATACATAGGAAACTCCTAATTACATTTCATCTAAGAAAACCAAAATTACATAATCATCAAAAGCAAAACACCAAGAGAGACACCAAAGCATCTTCAAGCTTTAAGTCCAACAATCTCCCCCTTTTTGGTTTTGATGTACCAAATCTCAACCAAGGTTTTCCTAGAGGTTTAGGATGTGTGTTGATCTTCTAAGAATCCTGCAATTTATAGAGATATCCAAATACGCAGTATATGCATTGCAGATTCACTGTACAATCTATCTTAAACAGAGCATTATACTACCAATCATCAAGTAGAATCATCCATTCAAAAATATAAGACATGATTCAATTCACAATCATAGACCAAGAAAAAATTAAAAAAAACAGAATCGGAATATAAAACATAACGTGAAAAGAAATATTACAACCATATCGAATTGTTCAAGTTCAAATATCCAAATTGTAAATTGTTCAGAGCTAAAGAGAAATCAAACATAAAGAGCAAAATAAAAGCTAGCAAAACAAAAGCTAACAATACTTGCTACTCTATTCTAGTCTACTCCCCCTATCTAGGATAACCTATAGCCAATTCTCCCCCTATTTGGTATATCAATAAGCAAAAGAGAGAGAAGAGATAAGAAGGGAATACTAGAGTGCATCAAAGCGAGTATGAAGGGACTCCAGCAGCTCCTTGAGATCCAAGAAGTGGGCATTGTTTGCAGCCTCCATCTCATCCAATCTCTTGGCAGTGGTAGCTTCCAGTTCATCCATCCGATCAATGACAATTGATTCAAACCGGGATTTAGGGATGTACTCCCCAGCCGCCGAATCATCATCATCAAAAGGTGGATTTGTTGCAGCTTCTGTTTGTTGTTGTTGTTGTGGTGCTTCTTCCCTTGGCACCCATCCAGCATCAGTTTTTGTCAATCGCATCATCTTTAACGCTTTGTCTCCAATGATGTGAATGTCCTTCACCAAGTCTCTGTTTTCATTTGAGGTATCTACCTGAAAATGCTCAAGCAAACGTGAAATAAACAGAGAATAGGGGCATTTGTTATCAAATAGCCTTCTTGTCTTGAGCATGTTGTCCATCACAACATGTGCCCAGTCGACTTGAATGCCATTTTTCAACGCTGTCATTATCACTATATCCTCCTCATTGATCTGAGCGTGATTGGCTCCTCTTGCAGCCAAAATCCAACAGATTGTGTAGTGGAGAAGACGATCGTCAGCGTTCAGCCCGCCAGTGTTGTAGGTTATCTTCTTCCCACGCTCCTTCCTTGTAGCCTTTTCAGCCTCCCACATTTCAGGGTTTTTGAGCAGGCTCATGAAGAAAGAGTCCTTGTGAAGCTCGATTCCTTGTGCTTGCAAGTGCTCAATCGTAGGACGTATACCTTCATCTTTAAATCCAGCAAAACGGAAAAATATATCACGAGTCAAAATCATAGGTTTGCCCTTTACCTTGGAGATTACCGTTCCGGTGGCTTGGTGTGGTCGTAGATTAGAGTAGAAAACTCTCACTAGATCGGGGTATATGAAACCCTTCAGACCAACAAACTTCTCAAGGTTCTGATCTCGGAGCAAAGAGTGGAATGTGAACCCTTGTGCATCCAGCCATCGGAGGTCCAAAATCTTAGCCGAAACGAGTTCCTTGTTGGCGAAATCTCCATAGAAACGTGATTCTTGTGCAGTCGAGGTGAACCATGGGTTGATTGGGCGTGCCACGGCCTCTCCCGGAGTTGTGGGTTCCTTCCTCTTGGAAGAGGATTCACCCTTCTTCGATCGGGGCGAAACTCTTGGCTTAGGCTTGTGACCTACATGCTTGATCCGTTTGCCTCGTCCTTACTCTTCCATTGATGGTGGTGGTGGAGATGATGAAGAAGATGAAGAAGATGAAAAGAGGGTTTTAGGGTTAGAGAGAGAAAGAGATTTTTAGGGTTTGTGAGATGTGTAGAATGAAACCCAAAACCTGAAAATCACTTATAAAAACTCCACAATTGAGGTTAGATTCAATGAACAAAGTATTGGACTCTAAGAAATTGTAATCGATTAGACCCAAATCCATGAAAAACACTTGAAAAACCCTTTCTGCAGCGAAGGTAATCGATTACCCATACGTGGTAATCGATTACTCCAGTGAGTAACCAAAAGCTTTTGAAAACAGGGTTCGTGGTAATCGATTAACCAGGCATGGTAATCAATTACTCCAGTAGCCCATAACTTGGTAAACCAATTTTTGAAATCGTGGTAATCGATTACCAAGTGGGGTAATCAATTACTCCAGAGAGTAATTCACCAAAAACTTTGAAATCAAGCTAGGTAATCGATTGAAATGTAATGGTAATCGATTATCTATATCAGAAAGATTGAAAACACTTGATTTTCCATGTTTTGAAAGAGAATTGGTCATGACTATGCAATGTAATGAACTCATACCTTGTTTGAGCACCATGAATGATCCAACTTACCATACTTAGAGAATTCATGAGAGATGTTCCTCACTTAGTATACCAAGATTGGTTCTAAGTTTGAAGAATCTCTCCTTAGATAGGGGCTTTGTGAAGATATCCGCGAGTTGGTTCTCCGTTTCAATGAACACCACTTCACAGTCACCTTTCTCAACATGATCCCTTATGAAATGATGACGCACCTCAATATGCTTTGTTCTTGAGTGCAAAACCGGGTTCTTCGTGATACTGATTGCACTTGTATTGTCACACTTGATAGGAATGTGATCAAGCTTTAGTCCAAAATCCTCAAGTTGTTGCTTCAACCAAATGGTTTGAGCACAACAGCTACCCGCAGCCACATACTCTGCTTCTGCTGTTGATAGAGCAACACATGCTTGTTTCTTGCTGTACCATGAGACTAAGCTTTCTTCAAACAAGTGACAAACACCACTCGTGCTCTTTCTATCTGTTTTGCAACCTGCAAAATCTGAATCACTAAAACTGACTAGAGTAGGGGACGTACCTTTTGTAACACCCCCTCTTATTTACTTACTTATCTTATATTTTAATTAGTAATTTAATGATGTAGTAGATAAAAGAGATTTTTAGGAAACAATATTTTTATTACATAATATTCAAAGGTCATTACATCTAGGTTACATAACTTTGTCATTTTATTATTCTACATAATTTTCTCTGTACTTACTTAGCAAATCTACCCCCAAAACATAACAAAAACATCTTCTCAGCAAGACAGTATCAACAATCATTGCAAAACATCCACCTCTTCTTAACCCTGCAAATCTGCTCCCCCGAACGTTGTTCGAGATCATCACAGGTGTTAAAAACACAAAATGCAAGGGTGAGCTTTCCTTAACCATAAAAAAAATTGATTGTAGTTCAAGGAAAACCTTTTCTTTTATATATTTAGAACATTCTTCAAGGTTTCATTAAAATCATCAAAATATTAATCACATAGTAAGACAACTGACAACCATCAAACAAATCCATCAATGATTCAGGCATGAATTCCAATGAATCATACATTCAATCAAACACACAATCAATAATGTATGCTCCTAGTTCTATATGATGCATGCACCTCCACCATGCATTTTCACTCTTCACTCGAAATGCAATGTGGCGCCCTCCACTGAAAATAGCCTGGGGCATCTGATTCTCACACTCAATCATACCCACCAGAGGTAGACACTCCGTAATTTGTCGAGTTCCCTCGTGTGTCGGTAGGACCTCCCCCGCAACATGTGATCATCATGAGCAGGGCAATTTCCCCACCAAGAGAACCCCCCAGTCCACGGCATTCCACTCACTCAGACGGGAATCCGTGACTTACGGACTTGGTCTACTACTATCCAGTCATCAATGCAGCATGTTCTAGGACCTTGAATTGTATAATGACCTTCATTATATTTCAGATATTGACCTTTCCACCAGGTCATCTTTATCTCACCTCATTCTAAGCATTGCCCATTCACCAAGCAATCTTAGAATATTGCCTCTCCACTAGGCATTTCCAATCGGTCATTAAACAATTCAAGTCCATCACCAATTTCATGCAATCATGCATGTCACCACTTACTCACATCCAACTCACCAAGTGATTGTATATCAAGCACAAAACCAGTCATCAAACAACAATATTACTATAAAGTAGTCATGGTATTCAGAGAAATAGTTGAAAGAGGAAAATAACTTCAAAATAATCTTTCAAAGGGTAAAGAAAGCGCAAACTTAAAGAATTAGAAGTAGTGTAAGAAAGATGAAGAAAAGAAACACCAAGAAACCAAAGAAAGATACTGAAAGTACCAAGGAAAGAGAGTGGAAGTACTAAGAAAACAAAGAATAGAAAAAGAAGGATAAGGAAAGATCCCCTTACTGCAAGAAACTAAAGAAAGATAATGAAAGTACCAACAAAACAAAGGATAGAAAAGAAGGATAAAGAAAGATCCTCTTACTGCAAGAAACTAAAGAAAGATAATGAAAGTACCAACAAAACAAAGGATAGAAAAGAAGGATAAGGAAAGGTCCCCTTACTGGTTTCTCCTAGCTTCCTATATTCTTCCTCTACTTACGTGCTCCTACCTTGGTTGGAGAGATTTCTTCCTAAGGTGGAGAAAGTATAGAAAGGTTTTTTTTTTGTAGAGAAGATAGTTTGAGAGAATGTAGGAGTATTCTTTGGGTTGTATCTTCATTTGAAACCTCTAAGCCCTATTTATAACCTTTCTAAGGCGGTGCTACAGTAATTTCGGGCAGCTACAGTAATTTCATAATTTTTTTTTTAATTATTTTTAAATTTCTTGAATGTTACAAAAAAACCTCTCTTAAACTATATTTAAATTTTTTGGGATGTTACACCTTTTGGATACCACAAACCACAGTTCGTTGTTCCTTTGAGGTACTTCCAGAATTTTCTTTACAGCATCATGTGTGATTGTTTTGGTGCAGATTAAAATCTCGCACAAACACAAACGCTGAACATTATATCCGGTCTGCTCGCTGTGAGATACAAGAGTGATCCAATGATCCCTCTGTACTTTGTTTGGTCCACTCCTAGTCCTGTAGCATCATTATCTAAAAAGAGATTAGTTGACATAGGGATATTAGAGATCTTACAACTCGCCATGTCAAATTTCTTCAACAACTCTTTAGTGTACTTTGCTTGATGTATAAAGGTTCCTTCTTGACTTGCAGTCCTAGGAAGAATTTGAGTTCTCCCATCATAGACATGTCAAACTCTCCCTGCATGCTAGCCACAAATTCTTCACACAGAGATTGATTAGTTGATCCAAAAATGATATCATTAACATACACTTGGACCAATAAAATACTGTTAGACTTCCTCCTAATGAAAAGAGTTTTGTCAACATTACCTCTGTTGAACCCTTTTGACAAAAGAAACTTACTTAACCTTTCATACCATTGTCTGGGGGCTTGCTTCAGACCATAGAGGGCCTTCTTTAGCTTGTACACATGCTCAGGGTAACTGAAGTTAGTGAAACCAGGAGGTTGTGAAACAAAGACTTCCTCGTTGATGTAGCCATTTAAGAACGCACTTTTAACATCCATCTGAAATAGCTTAAAATCATGAATGCATGCAAAAGCAAGTAATACTCTTACAGCTTCTAATCTAGAAACTGGGGCATATGTTTCATCAAAGTCTATTCCTTCTTGTTGATTATAACCCTTAGCTACTAGTCTTGCCTTATTCCTAACCACAATTCCATTCTCATCTAGCTTATTCTTAAACACCCATTTTGTTCCAATTAGGTTCATATCTCTATTAAAAGGTACTAGTTCCCAAACGTCATTCCTTTTAAATTGATTTAACTCCTCATGCATAGCATTCATCCAAAATTCATCATTTATAGCATCATCAACACAAGAGGGTTCAAATTGAGATACAAACGCATAATCATCACAGAACATATTATGGGAGGATCTAGTGGATACTCCCTTATGGATGTCACCAATGATGTTGTCAAGAGATAAATCTCTTGGTTTCCTCCATTCTCTTGGCAGATCATGAGAAATGGTTGGTGGATCTTGCTGTAATTGTGGTTTACTGCTGCTGTCTTCACCTGTATTCTCATCATCATCAACAAAAACACTTCCCTTTTGGGGATTGTTAGATTCATCAAACTTTACATGTACATATTCCTCAATGCACATTCTCCTTTTATTGAAAACTCTGTATGCTTTACTTGTTGATGAATACCCAATAAATACACCCTCATCCGCCTTGGCGTCAAACTTACCAAGTGGCTCTTTGCCATTATTCAGTACAAAACACTTGCACCCGAATACTCTAAAATGAGAAATATTGGGTTTCTTGTCCTTATAGAGTTCATAGGGGGTTTTCTTTAGAAAAGGACGAATCACAATTCTGTTTAGAACATAGCAAGTAGTGGAAACTGCATCAGCCCAAAAGTGTTTAGGCAGTGCACTCTCACTTAACATAACTCTAGCTAGTTCTATTAAAGATCTGTTTTTCCTCTCAACAACCCCGTTTTGTTGCGGAGTTCTTGGAGCGGAAAAGTTGTGATCGATTCCATATTTTTCACAAAATTTTTCAAAAGGTTCATTTTCAAATTCACCTCCATGATCACTCCTAAGGGACTTGATTTTCAAACCTTTTTCGTTTTGTATCCTTTTGGCAAGAATTTTAAAAACTTTGAAGGTTTTGTCTTTATTTAGTATAAATGCAACCCAAGCAAAACGAGAGTAATCATCTACTAAAACCAGTCCATATAGGTTTCCACCCAAACTAGTAGTTCTAGATGGACCAAATAGATCCATGTGCAGTAGCTCAAGTGGTCTAGAAGTTGAAACAACATTTTTGGTTTTAAAGGAGCTTCTAGACTGCTTGCCCTTCTGGCATGCATCACATAGGCCTTCTCTTTTGAACCTCAAGTTAGGTAACCCTTGTACAAGTCATGATAAATCATCGTTTGACGTAAGACATGCATGATATGATGATGAATGATCAAGTTCAAGGATGTAGATGTTACCATGTCTCTTACCGACCATTAATACCTCACTCGAATCACTGCTACTGATCTTGCAGCAACCATTATCGAATGATACTTGATAACCTTTGTCGCATAGTTGGCTAATACTCAGAAGATTGAATTTCAACCCTTCCACAAGCAGTACATCTTCAATCACAGTGTTGGATTTGTCTCCAACAACACCTATACCCAGTATTTTTCCTTTGTTGTTATCTCCATACACTACTGAACCAGATTCTTTTGATTTAAAGGAGATAAAATTACTCTTGTCACCAGTCATATGTCTTGAGCAGCCGCTATCCAAATACCAAGTTGAGTGTTTGGCTCTTAAGCATACCTACACAGAAAAAGATATCACTTTGTTTTTGGTACCCAAGACTTGTTGGGTCCATTTGTGTTAGAGCTGTGACTATCTTTCCTAATCCATTTAAACAATCCACTAGTTATTCCTTCCTTCCTAATCATGCAATTATAAGAGTTATGTCCAGGTTTCATACAATAACTACATGAAAAGTTCTGTTTTTGCTGGTTTGTTTAAATGTAAAGAACTTCATGTTATTCCTTTTCAAGGAGACATCAAAAGACTTACACTTTGAACAGGGTAGTTTCAAGGTATCATTTTCCTTTTTCAACCTTTGAACATCAGTTTTCAAAACAGAAATATCATTTTCCAAATCAGTAATTTTGTTTTTCAAAACCTTGTTCAACTTGCCTAGTTTTTCGGCTTCCTTGTAAAGTTCACAAAAAGCAGTTTGCAGCTCATCATAGTCAAAAGTAGATGAATCGGAATCACTTACCTCATCATCGGATGTTGGATTAGCCATGAGACACAAATTTGCTTCTTCATTATCGCTCCCACTAGAGGTTGAGGAATCATTCTCTTCCTAAGCTATGTATGCCTTCTTCTTGCGAAATTTGTCCTTCTTGGGCCGTTCCTCATGTTCTACTCTTCTAGGCTCACAGCCGTTGTTTTTCTTCATGTTGGGGCACTCCGATTTGTAGTGACCCACCTTTCCACACTCATAACAAGTGACCTTTGAAGATGAACTCTCATACCTCTTGAAGCCTTTTCTGGAATTGTTGAATCTCCTTTTATCATTGTTCCTCTTCATGAACTTTTTGAATTTCCTTACCATGAGATTCATATTTTCCTGTTCAGACTCACTACCACAGCTTGATGCATCGCTCTCACTAGCTGTGTCTTCCATCTTGAGTGCTAGACCTTTGGCTTTCTTATCTTTTTGTTCCTCATTAGCAATACGTGACATGTCCATTTCATATTCCCTCAACTTACCAAATAACTCTACACTTGTCATCAAGGCTAGGTTCTTTGATTTAGTGATTGCTGTGACAGTTGGTTGCAATTTTCTGCTCAAGGATTTCAGCACCTTCACATTGACTTCTTCCTCAACGAAGATCTTACCAAGTCCTTTGAGATGATTCACGATGTGTGTGAAACATTTCTGCATATCCATCACGGACCCACCTTGTGCCATTCTGAAAGTTTCGTATTCTTGGATCAAGGTATTCTTCCTTGCCCTTCGTACTTTAGCGGTTCCTTCGTGTGTGACCCTTATTAGATCCCAAGCTTCTTTGGCTGTGTTGCAAGCTGAAATTCTGAAAAATTCATCTGAATTCAAAGCAGAATGTATAATATTTAACGCTTTTGCATCATTTTCAGCTCTCCTAATTTCCTCTTGTTCCCATCTCTCAAATGGTTCTTCAATCTCATTCCCATTTTCTATGTATGTTGGGACCTTGAAATCAGTCACAACCGCTTGCCAAATGCTTCTATGTACAGACTCCATAAAGATTTTCATCCTCACTTTCCAAAAAGGATAGTTATCACCACAAAATAGAGGAGATCTGTTAATAGAGGCACCTTCAGTGAATGGTAATTGATTACCGGCCATTCTAAGGAACTATGGATCAAAATCTAGAGCAACCTACTAGATAAAGCTCTGGTACCAATTGTTGGTCCCTATGTGTGAATCTAGAGAGTTCCACTATAGCCCAATTTTCGCGAGTTTCTAATTCCTTTTAATTCAAACAAAACTATTCTTGATTACCTATCAATAGTTGAGACAGATAAGCGAGAAATATCAAAGATACACAACGGAAATACCAAAAGGAATACTTAGAAACACGTTAGTAATCAATATACAGCGTAATCAATATCAGTATCTAACTGTTCCAGTTTTAGTTGATTACCGAGTTAATTACCTAACAAATTGCAGAAGATAAATTGTGATAACAACAATGTAAGGTAAACGGTAAAGAGAATAAGGAAGAAGAAGAATGCACAGTGATTTATACTGGTTCGGCCCACTGCTTACATCCAGTCCCAACCCAACAACTGTTGCGATCGGTCTTCCACTATCAAATGATCCCTTTTGTGTTCTTTTACATTCACTTTGCAACAAGTAACACAAAAACGAAATCAAAACACCCAAAAACCTGTCCTTTAACCCAAAGAACAGTTCTTCCCTGACCTTGGAACACCCAAGATCAAACCTTTGAGAAAACACTTCTCAAGGAACTTTACTCTATCCAGAGAGACCTCTCTCCTAGAGTAACAACCCAGAAACCAAAAAGGTAAACAAAAGATCAGTTTAGAAAACATTTGGAGTGTAGATCTGATCACAAAAGAAAACACTATGAATACCACCCGTCAGAGAAAAGATCAAGTTTTGCCCTTTCTTTATGAAAACTTGATGAACTCTTGAAGTTCTTTATGGGTTTCTTGGAAAAGATGATGAACTCAGTTTAGAGAGAATTTTGAAAGTGTATGAACTTTTCTAAAACTTATGTTCCAAGATCTTATGTTAATTTTTGAGAAAAGAGTATTTATACGTTCAATTAAAAACACAATTTGGGCAACTTAATGATTTCCTGATAGGGGTAATCGACTGCCAGAAGCTGGTAATCGATTAAAGCAGTGAGCAAAGGTTTCCAGGGTGATTTTGGCTCATGGTAATCGATTAACCCGAGGGGGTAATCGATTACTCCAGTGACAAATGAATTCCCACACTCTATTACCTACTGTTGGTAGTTGATTACCTGTTGTTGGTAGTTAACTACCTATTGTTGGTAATCTATTACCTCAGTTGGTTACCAAAGACATTTTCAAAGCAATTTAGAGAGGGAAATCAAACATTTGACACATGAGAAATCACACAAGATTGCCAAGCTCTCCAGCTCATTCAAACAAAGAACAACCACGTACATGCCTAAACTAAACAATCAATACATAGGAAACTCTTAATTACATTTCATCTAAGAAAACCAAAATTACATAATCATCAAAAGCAAAACACCAAGAGAGACACCAAAGCATCTTCAAGCTTCAAGTCCAACAGTTGAGACACATGGAGGTCAACATAACTTAATTTAACATTTACTTTTTTAAATTAATATATATTTTTTAATGTGATGTTAATGTAGGTGAAAGTCAACAACCGTTTTGGCATACAACCTCACATTATACAAACATTAATTGTGTCTATCTTGATCAAGAAGATTTACGGGGTTCAAGTGTTGATTCAAATTGGTCGATAATAGTTTAATAAATAATTGTGGGTTTGTAGCAAAGTTGAAGTGCAAAATGGTGTAACACGATACTTGATAAATGTGCACCAAATGATGATGGTGCATGAGTCCAAATCAACAAAGTATGTTATTCATTGCACAAAAAATTGTGTTGAATCTGCTTGTCTTTTTTATATGCGGGCTATAAAATCGAAAATGACAGATAGGTGGAAAGTCACATAATGGGGTGTGCCATATACTTGTTTAAACTCCAGTGTGAATTAAGACCATATCAATCTTGATTCAAATTTGATTAGTACATGCATTGTGGGTAAGTAAAATAAAATTATATCATAAAATTATTTATGTAATATATATTTATAGTTTTTGTAAGGTTTATTAACAAACTTTAATTTCTTAGGTATGATATGGGAAGATCAATTAATAAAAATTGGACTAGTTCAAGATAGAATTACAAATATGTTTAACTATAAGATATCATATAGGAAGACATGATTAGCTAAACAAAAAGCAATGATCATGGTGTTCATCGGGAAGAATCATACGCTGAACTTCTTGTTTGACTTAAATACATGCAAATTCACTCCCCGGGTTCTTATTACCAAATATTTCACGACGATTATTTTGTTGGCAACACTCTAGTCTGTGAATTTCGTCAATTTCAGCGTATGTTTTGGACTTTTCGTCAAGGTGCTGATGCTTTTAATTTTTGTAAACCAATAATATCGGTATACAATACACACTTGTACGAGAGATATTGTAGAACACTTTTAATAGCAACAACACAAGATGAGAATGACAATGTATTACCACTTGCATTTGTTATTATTGAAGGTGAAAAATTATTAGCTTGGTCGTGATTTCTCTCTCACTTACGCCTACATGTAACAAATAAATCAAAAAATTGTCTAATATCTAATCGACATTGGAGCATAAAGTCGGTTATTGATAATGAGACAATTGGATACACCCAACTTCACCCTTACCATGTATACTGCATCAAACACATTGCTTCAAATTTCAATCACATATTTAAGAATTTAAAACAAAAAACTTATGTTAGTAAAATTAGGTCAATTTAGGGTTTAACGTTTCTATGTCATATTTGTTGAGGTTATACTACTTGCCTTAGTTTATTGAATCTAATAAAATTTTTATGTTATTTTTTTTAGGTCATACTCCTTATAAATACATTTTTGACAAAAATTTGGAGAAATTCTATGAAGAGATCCCTTTGATCGCAAGTTGGAGTCAAGGAACCTCGAAAAAAAATGGAGTACGACCTACGACAAGGAATGACATAGATATAGACACATGACCATAAATTTATCTGAATGGATAAATAAGGATCTAAAAGGCTGTAGAAATCTTCCTATAACAACTTTGGTGAAGTCAATGTACATTTGTTGTCGTGAATATTTTGTTGAAAGAGGTTATCAGACGCATGAAGAGCTTAGTGATGGTTATATTTATTGTTCAAGAATAATGCAAGTTATTCAAAGAAATCAAGCAGAAGCATGTTCCCACATTGTGTGTGTTAATGACATTCATAAAACACGATTTAAGATTGAAGAAACATTCAATCCATTGACAGAACAAGGTGGGAAAAAGTGGACAATAAATCTGACTGGTAGATATTGTTAGTGTGGTCGATTTCTTTTCACTATCCATGTTCATATATTATTACTATGTATGTACATGTTAGTATCTACTTCTTCTAGTACATTGATGATGTCTTAAAAAATGAATATATTTTGAAGGCATATTTGGCTTATTGATGGTCTTTAGGGAACGAAGATGCATTCAAACCTTTTGAGAAAGAATGGAAATAAATTTGTAATCCATTAACAATTCGAACTAAAGGAAGACCAAAATCAATAAGAATTGAAAATGAGATGGGTTGAACCTTCACAAAGGAAGCAAAAGTGTACTAAATGTGGTCAAGAGGGCCATAATAGACGATCATATCATTCTAAATCTCAAACGTGATTGATTTTAATAAATTTTAATTATTCGTTTATTCATAATTATTACTAAGATTTGTTAATTTATTATATACTTGGTGCTAACCTGCATTCTAAATTATTGTATGCTTGCTTTTAAATTTCTTTTAGAGTTTTCTAATTACTTGTTAGATCAAGGAAGATTAACACCTCAAGATTTTCATTATTACAAGACAGACGAAATCATGCAATCAAGCTATCAAGACCTGCTAAGACGAAACCAGCTCAGACGGAAGAGGACCCTTCAAAATGAAGATCTTGCGTCTGCGTAAAAGCCAAGACATCAGACGGAATGTGCACAGACGGAAGAAGATTGTCAAAGCTAAAGTCTCCGTCTGTCCATGAGTGAAGCCTTAAGACGAAAGGATGAGACGAAACAACTTCAACTGATTACACATTTCGTCTATCCAAAAGTGAAGTCAAGATTGGAGTCTCGCGCCAAGTTTTCAAATCTGAAGAAGTACTCAAGAGAAGCATCCAAGATCAGTATAGGGATTTGTGCTTATACTCCAAAATCAAAAAGGTCTTCACCTTTTGTCACATCACTGTACAAGTCAGAAAAAGTACTGCGTGCACAACCTAGTCCGCTATATCCGCTGCGATACTCATCAATCAATCAAGTACAACTGACAACCGTTTTGGAAAAGCTCTCTAGAAGATTTCTCAACGACTCTCAACAGCATTCAAATGAGTCTAACGGCTATTTGAAGAGGATGCCTATAAAAGGACTTCACACCTTCAAGAATCAGTTGGCGAATATGCTTATCTTCTTCTATCTCTTAAGGATTCGCTCAAATCTGTGATTGTGCTTTATTGTAAACACCTCTCTGCGTAGAGGAAAACTTTGTTTTTCAAAACATCTTTCAAAGTCCACTTGTGTGGCATTTTAGCCTGAGGAGGCTGTGTTCCAAAGAATACCTCTTGTAATAGCATGTGGAGGCTGGGTTCAAAGAATACCTTGTTGGTTTAGCCTGAGAAGGCTGGGAGCAAAGAATATCTGTGTATAGCCAGAAGTGGCTGGGATCAAAGAATACTTGTAACCCTTTCACAGTGGTTGCTGGGTAACTGGACGTAGTCTTGAATAGACGAACCAGTATAAAAATCTTTGTCTCCTTCACGACACACACACAAATACTTCTTCTCCTTTCTCTTTTCTCTTTTCTTCTTCTTCTTCTTCTTCCTCTTCTTCTTCTTCTTCTTCTTCTTCCTCTTCTTCTTCTCCTTCTTCCTCTTCTTCCTCTTCTTCTTCTTCTTCTTCCTCTTCTTCTTCTTCTTCTTCCTCTTCTTCTTCTTCTTCTTCTTCTTCTTCTTCTTCTTCTTCTTCTTCTTCTTCTCTTCTTCTTCCTCTTCTTCTTCCTCTTCTTCTTCCTCTTCTTCTTCTTCTTCTTCTTCTTCTTCTTCTTCCTCTTCTTCCTCTTCTTCCTCTTCTTCCTCTTCTTTCTCTTCTTCTTCCTCTTCTTCTTCTTCTTCTTCTTCTTCTTCTTCTTCTTCTTCTTCTTCTTCTTCTTCTTCTTCTTCTTCTTCCTCTTCTTTCTCTTCTTCTTCCTCTTCTTCCTCTTCTTCCTCTTCTTTCTCTTCTTCCTCTTCTTCCTCTTCTTTCTCTTCTTCCTCTTCTTCCTCTTCTTCCTCTTCTTCCTCTTCTTCCTCTTCTTCTTCTTCCTCTTCTTCTTCTTCTTCCTCTTCTTCTTCTTCTTCTTCTTCCTCTTCTTCTTCTTCTTCCTCTTCTTCCTCTTCTTCTGCTTCCTCTCTCTCATCCTTCACTCACACCAACCACCACGTGTAGCAATTACACTGCCAGCCGCCACCAAAGTTCTTCTGCCACAACCCAAGGAGAAAACTTCATCTTGTCTTCTCCCAAGTTCACTTCTAAGCTTCATTCAAGGTATGAGGGGTTCTTGTTTCAAGAGTGGATTCTATTGTTTGTTCTCTTGCTATTTCTTCTTCCTTTGGTCTATTTTGGTTGTGTGACCGAAACCCTAGAGTGGTGATCGGAGTTTTGAACTTGATTTCTCTATGAGACAACCTTAATGGAAGTTTAACAATTACAATACTAAGAGTAAGATCACTGTAGATAAGGTGAACTCATAAAACTGTGGGTTTTGGACCTTTGTTTATGAGACTCTTGTAAAAATATGGAGAAAGACTTGGTACAAGAGGAACCCAAACTTGGATGCTGGAAAAGAATGAACATGACCAAAAAGGAATGAGCTCTAAGTTTAAATATGAATGTTCTAATAGCAAAGTGTGATTACAAGTCTAAAAGGACAAACTAGAACTTGTAGCATATTTGAGTTTGTGAATTTGATGTTTATTAGTGTGAATTAGGATTGTCTTGATGTTATGTGAAAATGTGTACTGTGGGTGAGTTGTGGACTGTTGGATGATTTCGTTTATGCATGTTGAAGCATGTTGTGAATATGTGGGATTGAAATTGTAGTGTCTATTGTATGGGTGAAATATGTAACCATAGATATAAGTCTTGTCATGAATTGACATTAGTGCCATTGTCACAGGATGAAAGTGTTCTAGCATTGGGGCGGAGCCACGTTAAGGCTTAGGGGAGCTGTGCCCCCCCCCCAAAAAAAAAAAATTATATATATATATATATATATATATATATAAATTTTAATCCCTCCCAAATTCATTTTAATCTCAAGCCCAAAAATAAATTATTGTGTGATTAATAGGCTTACGTCCAACCGCTTTTACCAAAAACAAAAAGTAAAATTGAAATAAAAAATGAAAAAAAATTAAAATAAAACATATTTGGCCTCTCCCACCCTGTAACTTTGGCTTTGCCACTATTCTAGCATGATTTTCGTGTGCAAAGAAGGTACCCTATTTTCTAAGTTTGTAAGAGGTCATGTTAAGGTCAAAGTGATTTAAGATAAAAGCCTAAAAGAATAGTTAAACGCAAAGAACTTGGTTTCATGAAATTGGAAGTTATAGTGATTAAATTCTAATCGAGATGAATTAAGTGAACTCAAGATGTGCTACTTGTGGTATGAAACAATTATGTACTAAGAAATTACTTTGTCTACATGATTTATAGTTGGTTATCCCATTATGCAACATTTTGTGTGCCTAATGCACTTATTTGGTTTTTGTCATATTTTGCAACATTGAACACTTGAGCGTTGCAATGTGTATTTCCATTAATCAAACATCACGTGAGGAACAATAAGGACCATCAAACACTTAGGAATAAAGTGAGGCTAGCGAGGAGTGAAGTTGTCTAACAAAATATGTCACAAAATGAAAATTATGCAGCAAAACTCGTGTTCTGGTAGCCAACTCGCGCAAGTTGACAGTACATGTTTTTAAATGCTTCCCTTGAACTTGTTAACCATTGGATGATTGCGAAGTTTTGACAGCAGTTTGATAACGCATGGTTCTTAACATCCAATAATGGGTTTTGTAAAATAAATCTTGTAGCTAGAGATATAAAGATAAAATGACAGAAGCGTGAGATTAGTGTAGCCTGAGCAAGGCAAGGTGAAACTCGTGCGAATGAAGGTGGCCTAGACGTTTTTGGGGTCTCTGAAGCTCCAACTTGCGCGAGTTAAGTTCCAGCTCGTGAGATATACCCTTAGAATCATGTTTTTTTTTCTTTCTTTACTTCTTTGGATACTTGAAGTGTTTGAATGCATATATCTTTACTCTATGAATGTGTAAATCTTCTTGGATTGTCGAAAAAACCATCATGAAAATAAATTGTGATTTAATTGAGAAGTTTTGACTTCTACAAGTTATGTTATGAATGATAATGGTTAGAGACCTACCAATGAATGTCAGCAAGACGTGTGGTTTCGCTTGACATGTGGATACGCAAACCAAAAACATATGAGGAACTACGGGACAAAATGATATCCGTAGTAAACATGATTGTTTGATTGATGAAAACTCCATATTCTCCTCTTTGAATGATGATAATTATGATGCGATTAATGAAAAATGAAAAATATGATGAAAGGGAGAAGATGTGGAGGTTCCATAGCGGATTTTATATTGAATGATACTTAAGGGCATGACGATGCTCCGAGGGATTTATTTATGTCAAGTGGACATTTTTCGAGTTAACATTTTATGGCAAGGTGTTTATATGATTACTGATACCCCAGACAAACTTGGGAAGAAAGCCCTCGAAACACTTGTTAGTACCATGAAAATTTGCACGCGGGATAATGTTAATGATGTAACCACCCAATGAGGAGTGACAGTGAGATAAACCCTAGTCTATGATTGAAGAGGGGTGACATTACATAGGTACGTTGTGAAATATGAGAGCACGTGTAAGTCGCTGGAAGAACAAGTTTGCTGAGTTTTGATACTCTAAGAGTGGAGGATTCATGTAACCGGCTCGACATCCCCGACCAAGCTCCATATTTGCTAGACTGATGGAACACTTCCGATCTTGTACCACCCAAAATGTTGTTTCCTGAGACGTCACCCAACAGTTTGAAGTGTAAAGACCTCGAGATAGTGAATCTGAGGCACTAGCTCGTAAATGAAACATGAGTGATAGATTGGAAGTTGTAGGATGAGTGTTGAGTGGCTATTAGAGGAACGCTTGTTTGTCGGGCTCTAGTTGCGGTTTTTGTATTCGTTTTTTGTTGTAGGAACTCACCCAATACTCATGATGAATGATAGACACTGATCGAGTTGGTGGACCCAATACTAGGGTTAGTGACCATTTCAGATGTGGGTTGTTGAACCCACAATAAGCTATTTGAGGAGGCTCTTGTTGTTCCACTGACGACTCATGTAGATACGTCAGTGGAATCATTCCCCCGAGGATATTCACCATTTTAGGAGTAGATTTTGTGGGTAGTACATATATACAACTAGTTGGTCAATGATTAGAATTGCTATGATGTATACTTTATTCCTTTCGTTTGTATTTTGTGAGGTAGGTAGCCTACTTTTGTTGGTATCTACATAGATGCAATTAACTATCTATGTCAATCTACTATTATTTCGTATATAGGCCGTATATCTTTCGATTATTCTGAGCTAATGTACTTAGTATTTAATTTGGTGGCAATTGAGATAATTTTAGCTAATAAAAATTTACACTACTATTCATTACCCCATTTATTGCACAATGTTCATATTATCATGATTATTATTTCGTCTAATATGTGTCTCTTCAATGATAAGTTAATTTTATTATCATGATTATAAAATTTGTAATTGATAAACGACGTTGCCTTATACATAACATGTCAGGTTGAGACCTTTTGTTTAATGGTTTACATTGGATATATTTGTGAACATGAGCTATTTTGATAACAGTTAAAAGAAAGTATCGAGTTTTACCTTATTAGTTTTGCAAACCTAATTTATTCAATTTACTCTTTTACCCATGCCTTAAAAAAAATTACTACAGAATTATTGAAATTGATTAAAACTTTATTTCCGCAAGTTATTTCAAAAATAAAGGAATTTGCCCTAAAATTTGTACACTTCTTTTAATTAATATAAAAGGGTGTTACAACCATGTTGACCACCAGTTCCACATGGTCTGTCCCATCCCTACGCATGTTTATTGGGATTCCTTCTTGGCCTTGGCTATCTACTAGTTGTCTCGCATCAAATTCTTAGTCGGAGATCCGCACCAAATAAATCACCCATATGTGGAATATCGTCAGGAATATTCCATGGCAGACCCATGGGTGTGTTTATAGTGTGTAGATCCAATCCCTATCCTTGCATAAAGGTTATTCTTTCGTTTACCAATGAAGATGATTGGTTTGTCCCTTTTTTTTTAACTATGCATTCATCAGAATTAATGGATACTTCATACCTACTGTCACCAAATTAACCTATGCTAAATAGGTTGAATCTTAATCCTTTAACATATGAAACTTCATGAATGAGTGGCATTAGTGCCTTACCAACAATTTCAATGCCAACAGTTTTACCCTTTCCATACCTATAAAAGATTGGTCTTTGCCTTCTTGTTGAGGAAATACGCAACAAAAATAATTTGTGATTTTGGTATCCACATTTTCTTTGGTCCTTTCTTGTTAGACTACACATTCTTTTTTCAAATAGGGTATTTTGAGGCAGGCTCAGGCAGATTTGAATCCCTTCTTGTTGGACTTGAAGCTGAAGAAGTCGCCTCTTGTTTTCATTTTGATATACTTGTAATTTTGATCTTTATGATAGATTGTAAATAGGAGCTTAAATGTATTGATTGTTTTTAGAATAGGCTTTGAGTGTGGTTTTTATTCAATCTTTTCCATAGAGAATTTCAATCTACTCTGATGATTTAAGCTAGAGAAGTTTTGGAACCCCATTTTGTTTTTGAAAAGTCAAAAACTTTGGTTTAAAAAGGTTTTAAGCTGAAGTAATCGATTACCACATAGTGTAATCGATTACCAACAGTCTCAGAAAACAGGGGAACCCAAATTGCTCTGGAGTAATCGATTACCACTCCATAGTAATCGATTACTTCATGCTTGAAGAAACAGAGAAGGCAAATTTTCTCTGGAGTAATCGATTACCTCTATCCAGTAATCGATTACCATACCAGAATTCATCTCAAAGAGCTTTTGAAACTGCTTTAAATAGAAACCTCTTTTGAATTGTTTCAAAGAGAGAGATCTTTTGAGTTTTTCAGAAAGGAAGGAAGAGCGAAAAAAATCAGTTTTTACACAAGAATTCTCTTCAAAGTTTTTAAAAAGATTTTCTCTTGAGATGAAGGCTGTGTGAATGATTGAATTCATTGGATGCTATCTTGATAGTGCATACACAATAGGTGTACTCTTATCTGGTCTTTATCTCTTTTTGTATTCGGTTTTTGGTTTGAGACTCTAAAGAGAAAGGTGTTCTCTAGAAGAGTTGAAGAGTTTTTGAGAGAGGTACTCTCAAGGTTGGTTCTTGAAGGGATCAAGAATCAAGATATGTTCTTAGGTGAAGAACATATGTTTTGAGTATTTTGATTTGTTTTGTGTTTGTGCAGCGTGATTGTATTAGACACAAAGAATCTTTATAGTGGAAAAATCGATTGCAACAGATTGTTGGGTTGGGACTGGATGTAGGCCGAAAGCCGAACCAGGATAACTCTTTGTCTAAACTCTTTTCTCTACCTTATCTCTTTTACTTCATTGTTTTTCTCTCTTTACATTCTCGCTATCATCCGCTGTAATATCTCTGATACGTTACTTGTAACAAAGATAAAATTGAATCGGGAAAGAAAGTGAGAGAAAGAAAAAGTTGATATAGGGAACTTGAATCTATTCACCCCCCCCCCTCTAGATTCAACATAGGGACCAACACTTCTAGCGTTAGGTAAATTTCTTTACCTCTTTCCATCTTTAACATCTGTCTCTATCACAGACACAAACGGAATTTTACAAGCCATTTCAACATGACCTCTCTTACCATATATAGGCGTATGGATGCTGTAAAAGTTTTTGTTTTCTTCCTTTAAGGAATCACAAACTAGTCCACTTTTATCAGAAGACATTTTTCCATATTTTAAAGTCACATCTAATTTAGAAGAATAAGAAATAAACTTGATTAGGCTCTTTTTGAGACCCTCATTTTCTATTTTTAAGTCTTTGATTTTAGGGAGAAAATTTGTCTTATCAGACCCAGCGAGACCCTTATTAGACAAATCCTTTCTAACTACTTCATTTATAACTATTAGTTTTGAAATTTTACTTAAAGCTAAATTTATCTTGATTTTGCACTTTTTGTATCCATCAGTTATGAAATGAGAATTAGTTAGGAGAATGTGATATGATCCTAACCCAGAATTAATAGAATACTCGACGTTTGAGAATTAGGGTTTGAAGACGGCTGAAATTTGATAACTATTTTATATAATAAAAATGCAAAATAACAAATAAAGATAGATATGAAAAAGAAGGCGTCACACAAACAAGAATGTTTGATAAGCCAAGGATGATCGCCACACAAGAATCGAAGAATTCTTGATAAGATCGAGGATGCAAGGAAGAATCCTACCAGAGCTTTAGCTCACAGAAATATCAAATTCAATAATGATCTGCCTCCGTTCTCAATTCCTATAAGTTAATACTAATTAGGTTTACCTAATACGAAATGGGCCTATAAGTAAATGGGCCTTGTACAAAATTATTTATTTTAAAGTTTATTACAAAATAAATGGGCCTCCTAGTCCATCAGACAGACTATACATGTTATCAGATTCCGCGTTTATTGGGCCGCTAACAATTCAGTCCCAAGCACATGGGCCATCTTGAGTTGTAATGCTTTTTAGGCCTTTCTGAATCTGCTCCTAGTCATGGGTCCAATCATTTCATGGATTGGGTCTTGATTTTGGTTCTTCTCATCATGGGCCTCATACTCTTGGGTCTTGATGTCCTCATCACTCCCTCCTTCTTGAGAAGGATTTGATCTCAAATCCAGAACTTCATCATCTGCATTGAAAGGGGACAGGTTAGATACATTAAAAGTAGTACTAATATTGTACTCACCGGGTATTCTATTATATATGCATTGTCATTGATCTTCTCTAACACTTGGAATGGACCATCTCCCCTCGGTTGAAGTTTTGACTTTCTTTGTTTTGGGAACCTTTCCTTCCTCATGTGTACCCAAACCCAATCACCAGGTTCAAATACCACCTTTTTTCTTCCTTTGTTAGCTTGTCTAGCATAGCTCTCATTCTTCTTTTCAAGTTGAGCCTTCACTTGCTCATGCAACTTCTTCACATATTTAGCTTTGACCTGTGCTTCTTGGTGCTTAAACTTAGAAATGTTAGGCATGGGCAGTAAATCAAGAGGAGTTAGAGGATTAAATCCATACACAATTTCAAAAGGATAACAATTAGTTGTGGTATGGATAGCTCTATTATAAGCAAACTCAACATGAGGTAAACATGCTTCCAATTTTTCTTTAAAGTAGTTCTAAGCAATGTTCCTAAAGTCCTATTGACTACCTCAGTTTGACCATCTGTTTGTGGGTGACAAGTAGTAGAAAATAACAATTTAGTACCAATCTTACCCCACAAGGTCCGCCAAAAGTGGCTTAGGAATTTACTGTCTCTGTCACTTACAATGCTCCTAGGCAGTCTATGGAGTCTCACAATCTCCTTGAAGAACAAGTCAGCCACGTGACAAGCATCATCTACCTTCTTGCAAGGTAGGAAATGTGTCATCTTAGAAAACCTATCAACAACAACAAACACAGAATCCTTTCCACTCTTTGTTCTAGACAATCCCAAAACAAAGTCCATAGAAATGTCAATCCAAAGATGTTCGGGAATAGGCAAAGGGGTATATAATCCATGAGGCTTAACTTTGGACTTAGCCTTTTTACAAACAATACAACGATCACAAAATTTTTGTACATCACGCTTCATATGTGGCCAATAAAAATGTTCTTGCAAAATTTCCAAAGTCTTTAGAACCCCAAAAAATGTCCCATCAAACCCCCTTCATGTGATTCACTCACAAGCAACTCTCTTATGGAACACCTAGGCACACACAATTTATTTGCTTTAAACAAAAATCCATTATGCCTATAGTAACCATTTTCAGATAATTTTTCACATGCAGCAAAAATTTTAGCAAAGTCCACATCTGTCTCATACATATCCCTCAAAGATTCAAGACCAAACAATTTAGTTTCAAGTACAGAAAGTAATGTATGCCTCCTAGAAAGTGCATCGGCCACTACATTCCCTTTCCCCTTTTTATGTTTGATGACATATGGAAATTGTTCTAGAAATTCTACCCACTTAGCATGTCTTTTATTAAGCTTACCCTGTCCTTTTAAGTACTTTAAGGACTCATGATCACTATGAAAGACAAACTCTTTGGGTAAAAGGTAATGTTGCCAAGTCTTTAAAGCTCTAACCAAAGAATATAATTCTTTATCATAGGTTGAATAGCTAAGGGCAGCCCCACTTAGTTTTTCACTAAAATATGCAATTGGATGTCCTTCTTGCAATAAAACAGCCCCAATACCCACATTGGATGCATCACACTCAACCTCAAATGATTTTGAAAAATTAGGCATAGCAAGAATGGGTGCATTAGTTAATTCATGCTTAAGAGCAACAAATGCCTCTTCTTGTTTTTCACCCCACTTGAATCCTACGTTTTTCTTAGTAACTTCATTTAAAGGTGCAGCCAAGGTACTAAAATCTTTAACAAATCTCCTATAAAAACTTGCTAGCCCATGAAATCCCCTCACCTCACTCACAGTCTTAGGTGTTGGCCATTCTTGGATGGCCTTAACCTTTTCCACATCTACTTGTACTCCTTTAGCGCTAATAACATATCCAAGGAATACCACATGATCAGAATAAAAGATGCATTCCAGATTGGCATACAATTGCTCTTTTCTAAGCACATTCAAAACAAATTGCAAATGTTCAACATGTAAATCAAGACTAGTGCTATATATAAGAATATCATCAAAGTATATCACAACAAACTTGCCAATAAATTCCCTAAGAACATGGTTCATCAATCTCATGAAGGTACTAGGTGCATTAGTCAAACCAAAGGGCATAACTAACCACTCATACAAACCATACTTTGTTTTAAATGCAATCTTCCATTCATCTCCTTCTCTAATTCTAATTTGGTTATATCCACTTTTCAAATCAATTTTAGAGAACACACATGAACCATACAGTTTATCAAGAAGATCATCTAACCTGGGAATTTGATGCCTATACTTGATGGTGATGTTGTTTATAGCCCTACAATCCGAACACATTCTCCATGAGCCATCCTTCTTGGGTACTAGGATGATTGGTATAACACATGGACTCATGCTATTTCTCACCCAACCTTTGCTCATGAGTTCAGCCACCTGTCTTTCAATCTCCTTAGTCTCTTGTGGGTTGCTTCTATATGCGGGCCTATTGGGTAAAGAAGCTCCTGGAATGAGATCAATGTGATGCTCAATCCCCCTCAATGGTGGCAAGCCATCCGGTACACTTGCTGGAAAAATATCTTGATAATCCTGCAAAAGAGACTTAATACAAGAAGGCAATTCAGACTTATCAAATTGGTTAACATACAAAATTTGACTTTGACAAAACATTAAATAGAGGGGTTGCCTTGCGCAAATCACCCTTTTTACCTCCTTTTCTCTTACTAAACAAAGGTGTTTGCCCTCAAGTGTTTCACTATTTCTTTTTTCACTCTTTCTCTTTTCACTCTTTCTTCTCTCAAGTGTTTCATTCTTCCTCTCTACTGCTATTTTTTCTCTCATTCTCACTTGATCCTCACACACCTCTTTAGGGCTCAATGGTTTGAGTATAATTTTTTTATCTTGGTGCATAAAAGAGATCTTGTTGGAATAGCCATCATGAATGGCTCTAGTATCAAATTGCCAAGGCCTCCCCAAAAGTATGTGGCTAGCCTCCATTGGAACTACATCACATAACACCTTATCCTTGTATTTCCCAATTGCAATATCCACTTCTACTTGCTGTCTTACTTGTACCTCACCATCTTCACTAAGCCATTGAAGTTTGTATGGTCTAGGATGTGTTTTAGTGGCTAAATTTAGCTTTGACACTAACCTAGCACTAGCCACATTGGTGCAACTCCCTCCATCAATAATCACCATGCATACCTTCCCGTCTATAGAACATCTAGTGTGGAAAATGTTCTCTCTTTGACTTTCATCCAAAGGCTTTAATTGACTACCCAGCAACATCCTAATCATTAACAAGTCTCCCTCCGTAGCCTCCAACTCTTCTCCACTTTCAAATTCTTCCTCTCCCTCACTAGCTTCAGATTGACTTGTGTACTCTCCATTATATTTGAGAAGAATTGTCTTCTTTGTAGGACATTCATAGGCATAATGACCCATGCCCAAACACTTGAAACACTTCACTTCCCTAGTTCTCTTTGATGGATGATCAGCTTGTTTTTGAGGTGTTTTTCTCCGGTTAGAAAATGAAGCATTGCTAGAGGAGGTATCCCCTTCTTTGTTGATTCTATCCTTCCAATTTGGAGGGTTATAGCTAGTAGAACTCTTCCTCGCTGTACTTCTTCTTTTTAGTTGTTGTTCTACTTGAACTGCCTTGTGCAAAAGATCTTCCATCTCTACAAATTCATGCAACTCTACTACATCTCTAATGTTATTATTTAAACCATTAAGAAAGCGAGCCATAGTTACCTCAGCATCTTCTTCAATTTTGGCTTGGATGATTAACACTTCCATCTCCTTGTAATACTCTTCCACCCCCTTGCTTCCTTGATACAATTTCTGCAGTTTGAGTTTCAAGTCTCTATGAAAGCTAGATGGTACATATCGCTTCCTCATGATTCCCTTCATTTCAGCCCAAGTGTCCATCATAGGCTCTTCATTTCTTATTCTCTCCCTCTGTAACTTATTCCACCATATGAGTGCATAGTCAGAAAATTCAGCAACAACAAGTCTTACCTTTTGGTCCTCACTATAATTATTACAAGAGAACACATGTTCAATTTTGAGCTCCCACTCCAAATATGCCTCTGGATCACTCCTACCCTTGAAAGGTGGTACATTCAACTTGATTCCTTCTATTCTTGCCTCATTCTTATTCGGTCCCACTCTTCCTCCTCCAGGTGGTCTTCTATTTTCCAATTGGTCTATCCTCTCATGGAAATCATCATGTTGTTGTTTCATCAATCTCTCCAAATGTTGAGATATTGTAGTCATTTGCATCCGAAGGTCGTTGTTATTATTTTCTGCTGCCATTGACAAACAAACAAATCAAAGGTAACAAGAAAATAATATAATTACTGTTTGTTGAACCTTACCCACTCAAGTGTTTGCACACAATTAGGCTTTTTTTCTATAATAATCACTCTTGCCTTTTTCCACTCGTCCTCTGACTCAAGGTTCTTACAAGAATCCAAACAATCTATTATCAAGAATCACCTTCAAAAATAATAATCAGAAAGATTTATGTGTTTTATATTTTTTTGGAAACTGAACAGAAAGTAGCAAAGAACAATTTTCCTACCAATAGAAAAACAAGGTAAGCACGAATGGTAAGGGAAGACAAACAATTATCACTTAGAAATATTGTCAAACAAATAGTTTGCACTGGATTTAAACAAGAACAACTAAAAATATATATTTTGTTTGATCAATTTCGTTTTCTCTTTTTTTTTTCTTCTTTTTTTTTCTTCTTTTTTTTTTGGCAGCTTTCTTTTTTTTTCAAATTTTTTTTCATTTTTTTCGTTTTTTTTTGGCTTTTTTTTCTTTTTTTTTTCATTTTTTTTTGTTTGAAATAAAATAAGATGAATAGATAGTACCAGTGAACAATAACGCGAGATGAACAGTAACACAGGATGAATCCTACCGATGAAAACGTGCTCTGAATATCAGATGATATGATCCTAATCCAGAATTAATAGAATACTCAACATTTGAGAATTAGGATTTGAAGACGACTGAAAATTGAGAACTATTTAATATAATAAAAATGCAAAATAACAAATAAAGATAGATATGAAAAGGAAGGCGTCACACAAACAAGAATGTTTGATAAGCCAAGGATGATCGCCACACAAGAATCGAAGAATTCCTGATAAGATCTAGGATGCAAGGAAGAACCCTAACAGAGCTTAAGCTCACAAAAATATCAAATTCAATAATGATCTGCCTCCGTTCTCAATTCCTATAAGTTTAATACTAATTAGGTTTACCTAATACGAAATGGGCCTATAAATAAATGGGCCTTGTACGAAATTATTTATTTTAAAGTCTATTACAAAATAAATGGGCCTCCTAGTCCACCAGACAGGCTATACATGTTATCAGCTTCCGCGTTTGTTGGGCCGCTAACAATTCAGTCTCAAGCACATGGGCCATCTTGATTTGTAATGCTTCTTAGGCATTTCTGAATCTGCTCCTAGTCATGGGTCCAATCATTTCATGGATTGGGTCTTGATTTTGATTCTTCTCATCATGGGCCTCATACTCTTGGGTCTTAATGTCCTCATCACTCCCTCCTTCTTGAGAAGGATTTGACCTCAAATCCAGAACTTCATCATCTGCATTGAAAGGGGACAAGTCAGATACATTAAAAGTAGTACTAATATTGTACTCACCGGGTATATCTATTATATATGCATTGTCATTGATCTTCTCTAACACTTAGAATGGACCATCTCCTAGTCATGGGTCCAATCATTTCATGGATTGGGTCTTGATTTTGATTCTTCTCATCATGGGCCTCATACTCTTGGGTCTTGATGTCCTCATTAGAATGTCAAAGGACATCTATCAATATCTGAATTTGAATATAAAGAAGAATAAGATAAATTATAGACATAGATTCCTAGGCAACTGACAGACTATCCAAAATCTTGATGTTATTTTGGGCTTTCGTGAAGGTAGTTCCAAGGGTTGTTAGCCCATTTAAGATAGTTTGGAACTTTCCAAACATGATTTCGATGGACTCACCTTTCATCAATGAGAACATCTTGTATTCTCATTAAATAGTAGTTGTTTTCCTTCATCTAACGTCCTTAGTGTCTTCATAGAGATATTAAAAGCATCCCAAAGTTCTTTAGCTATCTTGTGAAAATAGAATCTATTGTATTATGTTCTAAATAAGACATAATTAATGGCATATTGTGTCTGTTAGATCAAGATGTTTAACTCATCTAAGGTTTTGATTTTTACAAGACAGACGAAACTTTCTCAGACGAAAGATCAGCAAGCAAGTCAGACGGAACATGCACAAACGAAAGATGACTCCTCAGACTGAAGTCATTCGTCTGTCTCAAGTTGAAGTCATCAGACGATATGATAAGACGAAACCTCTTAAAGACTGAAGATATATATATCGCCTGTCCAAGAAGTGAAGCAAATTGCGCCAAAATTTCAAATCTAAAGAAGTACTCATTAGAAGCATCCAAGATCAGTATAGGGATTCGTGCTTACACATGCAACTCAAAAAGGTCTTCACCTTTTTGCCAAAGTCTCGTACAAGGTCAGAAAAGGTATTGCGCACGCAATCTAAATCCGCTGCACACGCCATCAATCAATCAAGTACTATCTGACAACTTTTGGAAAGCTCTCAAGAAAATATTCAACGACATTCTCATGAGTCTAACGGTCATTTGAAGAGGGTGCCTATTTAAAGATTTCACTTCATCAGAATTCAGTTGGCAAAAACGCTTCTCTTATTCTATCTTATGAGATTTCGTTCAATACTTCTGAACATACTTCATTGTAAAACCCTCTCTGTGTAGAGGAAACTATTTGTTATTAAAAATATCTTTTTAAAATCCACTTGTGTGGTAGTTTAGCCTGAGGAGGCTGGTTGTTCAAAGAATACCTCTGTTGTTTAGTCTGCGAAGGTTGTGTTCAAAGAATATCTTGTAATAGCCAGAAGTGGCTGGGTGCAAATAATACTTGTAAACCATTTCACGGTTGGTAGTGAAAACTCAGTGGTTACTGGGTAACTGGACGTAGTCTTGTATAGACGAACCAGTATAAAAATAGCTATGTACTTATCTTCTTATTTGTTTAACTAACGAGGATAATCAAGCTATAACGTTTCTTACTTAAAAACAATCCTTGAAGACTAAGAAATATTTAGTCTGAACTTATTTGAAACCCACAGACGAAAGGAAAATTTTTATTTATAACACAATTCACCCCCCCTTCTTTTGTTCTATCTTTTACAGTTTGGTATCAAAGCTCAGCCTCTAAGGGTTGAGCGCTTTACAGCTGCTAGAGGAAAAGATCCTAGATGGAGTCTCAAGGACCTTCGTTCTTATCTAGAAGGTCATCCATGAACAAGCCACCGGCGTTCTCTGGTGATGACTACCCTTACTGGTCAGATCATATGGAGATGTACATCAAATCCACACAGTACAGGCTGTGGAACATCATAACCCAAGGAAACATCCCTATTGTCCAACCTGAGATTGAATGGGGAAACAAAGAATTCTCTATTATGGAACTCAACAACAAAGCTAGATATGCCATCATGTGTGCATTATCTAGAACAGAATACAACAGATTCTGTGCATATAAAACAACTAAAGAACTCTGGGATGCCCTCAAAATTTCCTATGAAGGAACTGAGGATGTGCGCATGAGGAAAGCTGCTACACTTCAAAGAGAATATGAGATGTTTTCTATGAAGAAAGGAGAATCTATCAATATGATGTTTGGTAGATTCCAAACAATATTGAATGGACTCACTGCGCTGGATATTACCTTCACCAAAGCTCAAAACAACATGAAGATATTGGATAGTGTTCCTCTTCCATGGGAAGCTATGTCCACTGCCATCTCAGTCGGGCGTGATATGAAGACATTAACTCTTGACGAGTTAATAGGAGCTTTGAGAGTACATGAGGTACTCTTCTGCAAAAGAGACAAGATCAAGGTTCAAGAACCAACAGCTCTTTCGTCTGCCAATGACACAAAAACGGAGGAAACTCCTAAGAAAGAAAGAAAGAAGAAGCACAGAGTGTTGAAAGCCGACACCACTGAATCTGATTCTTCTGATGAATCGTCTGACGATGAGATTTCTCTCATGGCCAGACGCTTTAAGAAGATGATGATGAAAAAGGGGAGAGGTCAACGCTTCTTCAGGAAGAAGGAGAGAAAGCTCCCTGATAAATCATCAAGCAAGGAGGAGAGCTTAGAAGTTATCTGTTATGAATGCAGAAAACCTGGACACATGAGATCAGAGTGTCCAAGACTAAAGAAAAGATGGAATCCTCGCAAAGACAAGGGTAAGAAAAGTCTAGTGACTTGGGAAGACCTTGATAGCGAAAGCTCAGAGGAATCCACCGAAGAAAAAGAAACTGCGAATATCTGCCTCATGGCTGGAGACACTGTCTCATTAGAGGTAACTGAATCTGAAACTTCTTCATCCTCCTCATCTGAGTCTGAGTCAGAATCAGAAGAAATTTCATACGATACACTTTTGGTCAACTCACATTTTATTGCTAAGCAATACAAAGTATGCAAAGCCAAGTTAAAACAAACTTTGGAAGAAAATGCTACTTTGAGAATTGAAAATGAGTTGCTGCAAAAAGAGGTATCAGATGAAAAATCATCTGAGTCTGAAAAGGATAATTTTATTTCTGAAATTGAAAGATTGAAGAAAGAAAATGAATCCTTACTCAAAGACTTAACAAAGTTCACTAAGGGATCCTCCATGCTAGAAAATATTTTAAAATATGGGAGATCTCCGTCTGACAAAAGTGGACTTGGTTATGTTGAAGAGTTTGACAAAGTGAAAAATAATTTTGTTCCGTCTGCTCATAAAAAGAAGATAAAAAATTATAATAAGGTTCCAAATAATTATAGAAAAGATAAAAGAACCTTAAACAAGAAGAAATCTTCTCTCACTAACAAAGAAGGACCCAAAAAGATTTGGGTACCAAAGTCACTCATTATTCCTGTTGCAGATATCCTTAATAGGAAAAGAGAGGACTTCAAGCTGGTACCTGGACAGTGGGTGCTCACGATACATGACGGGAGACCTGTCTATGTTCCAAGATCTCAGACCAAGTAAAGGGTCTGTATCATATGGTTCAGGGAAAGGTAAAATCTTAGGAATTGGGACTGTTGGTAAGACACCCAATCCTCTTATCCAAAATGTGTCTTATGTTAAAGGTCTTAACTTCAATCTACTTAGCATAAGTCAATTTTGTGACAATGGATATGAAGTAGCTTTTAACTCAGATGAATGTATAGTCAGAAATAAAGACAAATCCATTCTATTTATTGGGAAAAGAAGGAATAACCTTTATGAGGTTTGTCTTTCTGACCTTAGTGATCAGAATGTGACATGTTTGATTTCAGCATACGATGAAAGAGATATTTGGCACAAAAAGCTTGAACATTTAAGTCTCAAGTATATTTCAAAAATTTCTAAAAAGGATCTTGTAAAAGGTTTGCCAAAAATATCATGGAAATCCAATCGTCTGTGTGAATCTTGTCAGCATGGGAAACAACTCAAAGCTTCTTTTAAATCAAAAAATTTTGTTTCCATGACAAGACCGCTAGAACTGTTACATATTGATCTATTTGGACCTACTCAGACTGAAAGTCTTGGAGGAAAGAGATATGGATTTGTAATTGTAGATGATTATACTAGATTCACATGGGTATACTTCCTAGCACATAAACATGAGTCATTCAGTGTTTTTGAAATATTCTCCAAACGTGTTCAAAAAGAAAAAGGAATATGTATTGCATCTGTAAAGAGCGATCATGGAACAGAATTTGAAAATTCTGAGTTCAAAACCTTTTGTTTCGAAAATGGTATCTTTCACAATTTTTCGTCTCCAAGAACTCCTCAGCAAAATGGAGTTGTGGAAAGGAAAAATCATACCTTACAAGAAATGGCTAGAACTTTGTTGCATGAAAGCTCTCTTCCTAAATATTATTGAGTAGAAGCAATTAATACTTCCTGTTATATTCAAAACAGAATATTGATAAGACCAATATTGAATAAGACTTCATATGAACTATGGAAAGGAAGAAGACCCAACATTTCTTACTTCCATCCTTTTGGATGTGAATGTTTCATCTTAAACACCAAAGATCAACTTGGTAAATTTGATTCGAAGGTGGTGAAGGGATTCTTACTTGGATATTCCAATACGTCTAAGGCCTATAGAGTATTTAACTCTAAGACGCAAGTTGTAGAGGAATCAATTCATGTAAAATTCCAAGATAACTCAAAGGCTGATAAGGAAATATCAGACCTAGAAAATTTATTTGATAATTTGCAGATTAACCCTTCTGGTCAAAGTTCAAGTCAAAATGATAAACTAGAGTTAGACGAAAGAACAGACACAAGAGCAGACGATAGAAGCACAGACGAACCCTCTTCGTCTGATACTCATCAACATGAAGATCAAGCCCTTGTGAGAACATGGAAGTTTGCATCAAACCACACAGAAGATCTTATCATTGGAGATAGACATCAATGTGTTCAAACTAGATCCAAGCTAAAGGAATCGTCTAGATATGCTCTCGTGTCAAATATAGAGCCGAAGAATATTGAGGAAGCCCTACAAGATAATGACTGGATTTTAGCTATGGAAGAAGAGCTAAACCAGTTTACCAGAAATGATGTTTGGACTTTGGTATAGAAACCAAGAAGCAAAAGTATTATTGGAACCAAATGGGTATTCAGAAATAAACTTGATGAAGACGGAAAAGTAGTAAGAAACAAAACAAGATTAGTAGCTTAAGGCTATAATCAACAAGAAGGTATAGATTTCACTGAAACTTTTGCTCCTGTAGCTAGATTGGAAGCTATTAGAATTTTACTTGCCTTTCCTGCTCATAAGAATATCATCCTATATCAAATGGACGTAAAAAGTGCTTTTCTAAATGGTTTTATTGAAGAAGAAGTATATGTAAGATAACCTCCTGGATTTGAGATTTCATCTCAACCAGATCATGTTTTCAAACTAAAAAAGGCACTATATGGTCTTAAACAGGCTCCTCAAGCTTGGTATGAAAGACTAAGTTCCTTTCTTCTTCAAAATGGTTTTACAAGAGGGAAGGTTGATACTACTCTCTTCAAGAAAAGCGTTTCAAAGGACTTTATTATTGTTCAAATATATGTAGATGATATAGTCTTTGGAGCAACTAACGAATCCTTGTGCAAGGATTTCTCTAAGTTAATGCAGGAAGAATTCGAGATGAGCATGATGGGAGAACTGAAGTTTTTCTTAGAACTTCAAATCAAACAGACTAAACAAGGCATATATATTCATCAACAGAAGTATACAAAGGAACTTCTAAAGAAATTCAAAATGGAAAATGCCAAACCAATGAAAATTCTCATGCATTCGTCTGGAGCCAGTCTCAACAAAGATGAATCAGGTAAGACCGTTGATCAGACAGTATACAGAGGTATGATTGGATCTCTTCTCTATCTCACTGCTAGTAAACCTGACATTATGTTTAGTGTCTGTCTATGTACACACTTTCAATCTGATCCTAGAGAATCACATTTACAAGCTGTTAAACTCATTTTAAGATATCTTATTGGAACTACTAATCTCTCTCTCTTTTATAAGAAAAATAGTGATTTCAATTTAAGTGGCTATTGTGATGCTGATTATGCAGGAGATAAAGTGGAGAGAAAAAGCACAAGTGGTGGATGCCAGTTTCTTGGTTCATCACTAATCTCTTGGTCAAGCAAGAAGCAAAACTCCATTGCACTCTCAACCACTGAAGCAGAATATATTGCTGGGCAGGGTGTTGCTCACAACTACTTTGGGTAAATCATCAACTTGAGGATTACTCCAGGTTTGAAACTCAAATACCAGTATTTTGTGATAACACAAGTGCAATAAATCTCAGCAAAAACCCTATTCAACATTCAAAAGCCAAGCATATTGAAATCAAATTTCATTTCATAAGAGATTATGTTCAAAAAGGTATTTTCGATGTACAGTTTGTTCAAACTGATTTTCAATGGGCAGATATCTTTACAAAAGCTTTAGACGAAACTCGCTTTAATTTCATTAAAGAAAATTTAGGAATTATCTCTTTAATTGATTAAGTTTTCTCTTTCGTCTGAGCATTTCATTTCGTCTGTACCTTTTGTTGGTCCCTATGTGTGAATCTAGAGGGGGGGGGGGTTGAATAGATTCTTGTTAAACTTTACCCCGAATTCGCGTGTTTCTAATTTCTCTTAATTACCTATCAATTACCTTTCAATTACAGATTCAATTACAAGTTCAATTACTGATTCTATTCCAAACCAATTAATGAGTTGATTATCAATACAGTTTTCAAATACAGAGCAGAATATGATCAATAACAATATAGTGAAAACTGTAAAGAGAGTAAGGAAGAAGATGAGTGCACAGTGACGTATACTGGTTCGGCCAACTGCCTACGTCCAGTCCCAATCCAACAACTGTTGCGATTGGCTTTCCACTATCAAATGATTCCTTTTGTATCCTTTTACATTCACTCTGCAACAAGCAATACAAACAGAAATCAAAACACCCAAATCTGTTCTCCAACCTGAAGAACAGAACTTCCAAGACCTTGGCACCTCCAAGATCAAACTTTGAGAATCACTTCTCAACCACAATGCTCTATCTAGAGAGACCTCTCTCCTAGAGCAACAACCCAGAAATTGGAAATATAAAGATCAGTAAAGAATACACCTTTAGTGCAGAATCTGATCACAAATGAGCTCTATGAAATCCACCCAATCAATGGAATGAATCAAGTTTCCCCTTTGTCTTTGAAAACCTTGATGAACTCTAGATTTAGAGCATATGAAAGTGTAAGAATTGTTTCAAGAAGCTAGGTTTTCAGCACCTTCATATGTTTCATCAAGATTATACTTATAGAACAAATTTGGAGGGAGAAAACGTGCAAATCTGAGCTACAACGGTCAATGTAATTGATCCCAAATGCATGTAATCGATTACACTAGCCGTTAGAACCCTCCAATTTGAATTTTCCAGGCATGTAATCGATTACCACGAGCATGTAATCGATTACATTGAAGAGGGAAACCCAGAAAGGTGAATTTCAAACCATGTAATCGATTACACTGGGGATGTAATCGATTACACGAAAAGTTCTCAAGATGTAATCGATTACATCAACCATGTAATCGATTACACCAGAGAGAATGATCTATGTAATCGATTACACCAAGCCTGTAATCGATTACATCAGTGAAAAATGGATTTCCAAGGTTTTTCAAACTGTTTTTCTCAAATGGAAATCAAACATTCTTCACATGATCAATCATACACTAGTTTTACATATCTTTGGGGTCTTAAGCAAAGAACTCAACACATATATGCCTATACTCAACACACAATACATAGATATATCCTAGTTACATTCAACTATGGAAAATCGAAAGATACATTCATCAAAACCAAAACACATAAGAGAGACACAATCAGCATTCTTCAAGCTTCAAGTCCAACAATCTCCCCCTTTTTGGTTTTGATGTACCAAATCACATAAGAGGTTTTCCTAGAGTTTTAGGATATGTGTTGTTCTTTGACATACCGCATATGTTAGAATTTCCAGAAAATACAATATGCATATGCACTAATAATCAACCATTCATTCAAGTATGTATGACATGATTCAAATACAAATATAGATCAAGACCAATGAATCATAAAACAAATTCTCAAAGAAAATTTTATTCATTATTCAAAAACAGTAACATAGTTCAATAAAACAGTAAAAAACAAACTCTCAACTCCCCCTATCTAGTTACTCTCCCTATCTAGGATAACCTAACTATTCTCTCCCTATTTGGTATATCAAACCAAAAAGAGAGATCACTGATCATCGCCATCATCATCATCTTGGTTGAGGCGCTCCATGATGGTTTCCATCAAAGACCTCATGTCAAGGAAGTGCAAATTTTGATTCCTTTCCAAGTCTTTGATTTGCTTTCCTAGATCCTCTTGGCGCTTGTCCATCTCTTCCAACCTATCTAGGACAATGGACTCAAAACGAGACTTAGGGGTGTACTCCCCCAGCTGAATCTCCATCATCATCGAAGGAGGATGTTGTGGTTGTTCTTGTTGTTGTGGTTGGTCTTGTTTTGTTGTTGTTGTATTTCCTCTCTAGATACCCAGCCCCTCGGATGTCTTGGTCAATCTCATCTTTTTCAGCATCATGTCACCAAGCACATGGATATCCCTTACCAATTCTCTGTACTCATTGGAGACATCCACTTGACATCTCTCAAGAACACGTGATATGAACAGACCATAAGGGCACTTAAAGTCATGGAATTTCCTTACCTTGGTCATGTTATCCATGACAACTTGACCCCAATCAATCTGAATTCCATTCTTCAGGGCAGCCATCAAGAGCATATCTTCTTCCATAAGTTGAGCATGATTTATACCTCTAGCAGCCAATACCCAGCAAATAGCATAATGAAGAAGACGGTCGTCAGTGTTGAGACCACCTATGCCAAAGGTCTTCCTCATACCTCTTTCTTTCCTTGCAGTCATATCAGCTTCCCAAGACTCAGGATTCCTCAACATGCTCATATAAAAAGCATCCTTTTGAAGTTCAAAGCCTTCCTCAGCCAGATTTTCCAAAGTAGGGACTATCCCCTCATTTGTTATTCCACCGAGTTCGAAAAACAAATCGTGAGTCAGAACAATACTCACTCCTTTAACTTCAGATAAAATCCTTCCAGGGTGATATTTCAAATTAGAATAGAATACTCTTACCAAATCAGGGTAAATGTGACCCCTTAGCCCAACGAATTTCTCCAAGTTCTGATCTCGGAGCATGGATTGAAAGGTAAACCCTTCATTGTCAAGCCATCTGAAGTCCACAATCTTTGGGGGTACGAGTTCTCTGTTTGCAAAATCAGTCAAGAAACGAGTTTCTTGTTCCTTCGAGGTGAACCATGGGTTGTGACGCACGGATTCTTCAGGAGCCTTCCTTTTGGAGGAGGTTTCTTGTCTCTTCTTAGTACGTCTTTCTTCTTGAATATCACGGTTAGCCCTAGCTTTCATCCTTTTGCTGCTTCCTTGTCCGTGCATGGTTTGAAGGTTGAAGATGAATATGGGATAGAGAGAATGAAGGCCGTGAGAGATTAGGGTTTAGAAGAGAAAGGGAATGTGAATGTGAAAGAAAAAACCCTAACACAGCACTAATAAAGATCACAAAAGACTAGGTTCAATGAATGTGTGCAAATGGGCTTCCAAAATATGGAATACAAAGCCCAGAAACGAAGAACAAAGCTCTGAAAAACACTTCCAGAGCTCATGTAATCGATTACATTCGTGATGTAATCGATTACATCAGAACCAAAACACCCTGTAATCGATTACATTGGGCCTGTAATCGATTACATCAGAACCTCTCACACATGTAATCGATTACATTGTTGTTGTAATCGATTACATCAGAACCAAAACCTATTGTAATCGATTACATGCATTCTGTAATCGATTACATCCTATAGAAAATCAAAAAACAAGTTGAAATAAAGCTATGAACTGCAATGTTAAAGATTTTCACATATAGAATGATTGAAAAACATTTGATTCATCATATAAAAGGTCAAGATCATGTTATGCAATGAATTCATATCAAGTTTAAGCACAAATGAATGATTAAACTAACATACTTACAACACTTTATGTGAGATGTTCTTCACTTAGAATACCAAGATTGGTTCTAAGTTTGAAGAACCTCTCCTTGGGTGAGTAGGTTTTGTGAAGATATCCGCGAGTTGATTTTTTTGTGTCAATGAATTCCACCTCACAATCTCCTTTCTCAACATGATCTCTAATGAAGTGATGACGCACCTCGATGTGCTTTGTCCTTGAGTGTAAAACCGGATTCTTCGTGATACTGATGGCACTTGTGTTGTCACACTTGATTGGAATATGATCAAGCTTAAGTCCAAAATCCTCCAGTTGTTGCTTCAGCCAAATGGTCTGAGCACAACAGCTACCTGCAGCTACATACTCTGCCTCTGCAGTTGAAAGAGCTACACAGGCTTGCTTCTTGCTATACCATGAGACCAAGCTTCCTCCAAACAAATGACATACTCCACTAGTACTTTTCCTATCAGTTTTACAACCAGCAAAGTCAGCATCACTAAAACCAACCAATGTGGGATACGTACCTTTTGGATACCACAAACCACAGTTAGTAGTTCCTTTGAGATACTTCAAGATTTTCTTCACAGCTGCCATGTGTGTTTCCTTTGGTGCAGATTGGAATCTTGCACAAACACACACACTGAACATAATGTCTGGCCTACTTGCTGTGAGGTACAAGAGTGATCCAATGATCCCTCTATATCTTGATTGGTCTACACTTTGTCCAGCTGCATCATTATCCAAGTAGAGATTAGTTGACATAGGAATGTTTGAGATCTTACAACTCTCCATGTCGAATTTCTTCAGCAATTCCTTGGTGTACTTTGCTTGATGTATAAAGATTCCATCTTTCAGTTGTTTGACTTGCAATCCTAGGAAGAATTTGAGTTCTCCCATCATAGACATGTCAAACTCCCCCTGCATGCTATTCACAAACTCTTCACACAGAGATTTATTAGTTGATCCAAATATAATATCATCAACATAAACTTGAACCAACAAAATACAGTTTGACTTCCTCCTTATGAAAAGAGTTTTGTCAACATTACCTCTGCAGAACCCTTTTGACAACAAAAACTTACTCAGCCTTTCATACCATTGTCTAGGGGCTTGTTTTAGACCATATAAGGCCTTCTTGAGTTTGTACACATGTTCAGGAAATCTGAAATCAGTGAATCCAGGAGGTTGTGAAACAAAAACTTCTTCATTTATATAACCATTCAAGAAAGCACTTTTAACATCCATTTGAAACAAGTTGAAATCATGTATGCAGGCAAAAGCAAGTAAAACTCTAACAGCTTCTAGTCTAGCAACAGGGGCATATGTTTCACCAAAATCTATTCCTTCTTGTTGATTATATCCCTTAGCTACTAGTCTAGCCTTATTCCTAACCACAACTCCATTCTCATCTAACTTATTCTTAAACACCCATTTTGTTCCAATTACATTCATATCTCTTTTAAAAGGTACTAACTCCCATACGTTATTCAATTCTTCTTGCATAGCATTCATCCAATATTCATCATTTATAGCATCATCAACACAAGAAGGTTCAAATTGAGATACAAATGCATAATCATCACAGAACATGTTATGAGTAGATCTAGTAGATACTCCCTTATGGATGTCACCAATGATGTTGTCAAGAGATAAATCTCTTGGTTTCCTCCATTCTTTTGGAAACTCATGAGAAGTAGTTGGTGGTTCTTGCTGTTCTTCTTTGCTTGTGCTTTCTTCACCTACATGCTCATCATCATCAACAAATACACTTCCCTTTTGGGGATTATTAGTTTCATCAAAATTAACATGCACAGATTCCTCAATGCACATTCTCCTTTTATTAAATACTCTATATGCTTTACTTGATGATGAATACCCAATAAACACACCCTCATCAGCCTTGGCATCAAACTTACCAAGAGGCTCTTTGCTATTATTCAAAACAAAACACTTACACCCAAATACCCGAAAATGAGATATATTGGGTTTCTTGCCTTTATAGAGTTCATAGGGGGTTTTCTTTAAAAGAGGTCGAATCACAATTCTATTTAGAACATAGCACGCAAAGTTGAAAAACGCATCAGCCCAAAAATATTTAGGCAAACCATTTTCATTTAACATAGTTCTAGCTAGTTCTACTAAAGATCTGTTTTTCCTTTCAACAACCCCATTTTGTTGTGGAGTTCTTGGAGCGGAAAAATTGTGATCGATTCCATATTTTTCGCAAAACTTTTCAAAAGACTCATTTTCAAATTCCCCTCCATGATCACTTCTAATGGACTTGATTTTCAAATCTTTTTCATTTTGAATCTTTTTAGCAAGTATTTTGAAAACTTTAAAAGTGGTGTCTTTACTTGGTATAAAAGCAACCCAAGCAAACCGAGAGTAGTCATCTACAACAACTAATCCATATAGATTTCCACCTAAACTAGCAGTTCTAGATGGACCAAAGAGATCCATGTGCAGCAATTCAAGCGGTCTAGAAGTTGAAACAACATTTTTAGATTTGAAAGAGTTTCTAGATTGCTTACCTTCTCGACATGCATCACATAGGCCTTCTCTTTTGAACTTTAATTCAGGTAGTCCTTCTACTAAGCTCTTAGATGACAGTTTATTAAGTTGATGAACATCAATATGTGCTATACGCCTATGCCAAAGCCAAGATAGATCATCATTAGACGTAAGACATGCATGATATGATGATGAATGATCAAGTTCAAGTGTATAGATGTTACCTCTTCTCTTACCTACCATCAATACCTCATTCGATTCGTTGTTATTGATCTTGCAAGCAAGCCTTTGTCGAATGAAACTTGATAGCCTTTGTCGCACAATTGGCTAATACTCAGAAGATTAAACTTCAAACCTTCCACAAGCAGTACATCTTCAATCACGGAGTTGGATTTGTCTCCAACATCACCAATACCCAGAATTTTGCCTTTGTTATTATCTCCATAAACTACTGAACCGGATTCTTTGGATTTGAAGGAGATAAAGTTACTCTTGTCACCCGTCATATGTCTTGAGCAGCCACTATCCAAATACCATATTGAGTGTTTGGCTCTCAAGCACACCTACACAAGGAAAGATATCATTTGGTTTTTGGTACCCAAATCTTGTTGGGTCCTTTCATGTTAGAACAATGATCTTTCTTAATCCATTTAAACAATCCATTATCTAAGCCTTTCTTTCTAATCATGCAGTTATAATGATTATGTCCAGATTGCATACAATAACTACATGAGAAGTTTTTATACTTGCTGGTTTGTTTAAATGTATGGAGCTTCTTGTTATTCTTTTTCAAAGGGGCAGTAAAAGATTTACACTTTGAACAGGGCAATTTCAACTTATCATTTTCATCTTTCAATTCTTGAATATTGGTTTTCAAAACAGAAATTTCATTTTCTAAATCTCGCAACTCGTTTTTCAAAACTTTACTTAGTTTTTCAAATTTTTCTGCTTCTTTAAATAACTCACAAAAAGCAGTATATAGTTCATCATAATCATTATCATTTTTAGAGGAGTCAGAATCACTTACCTCATCATCCGATTCTGGTTTAGCCATAAGACATAAGTTGGCTTCCTCATTTTCGCTTTCACTAGAGGATGAGCAGTCATTTTCTTCCCAAGCAATGTAAGCCTTTTTCTTCCGATACCGGTCCTTCTTGGGTTTTTCTTCTTGCTCCACTCTTCTAGGCTCACTGCTGTTTGATTTCTTCAAGTTAGGACACTCCGATCTATAGTGTCCAGCCTTGCCACATTCATAGCATGTGACCTTTGAAGATGAACCTTTTCTAGCATTGTTGAATCTCTTTTTGTTGTTGTTCTTCTTCATGAACCTTTTGAACTTTCTGACCATGAGATTCATTTCTTGCTCAGATTCGTTTCCACAGCTTGATGATGCATCACTATCACTAGCTGTGTCCTCCATTTTAAGTGCCAAACTCTTAGCCTTCTTGTCTTTTTGCTCTTCATCAGCCATACGTGACATATCCATCTCATATTCTCTCAGCTTACCAAACAACTCAGCACTTGTCATTAAGGCCAAGTTCTTTGATTCCGTAATGGCTGGATCGTTGGTTGCCATTTTCTCGCTTAGAGACTTCAACACCTTTATGTTTACCTCTTCCTCAACAAAGACCTTACCGAGTCCTTTGAGGTGATTCACAATGTGTGTGAATCGCTTCTGCATGTCCATGATAGACTCACCTTGTGCCATTCTGAACATTTCACACTCTTGGATGAGTGTGTTCTTTCTAACTCTTCTCACCTCAGGAGTACCTTCATGAGTCACCATGATAAGATCCCATGCTTCCTTTGCTGTTGTACAAGCTGAAATTCTAAAGAATTCATCAAAGTTTAATGCGGAATGTATAATATTTAAAGCTTTAGCATAATTTTCTGCTCTCCTAATTTCTTCTGGTTCCCACTTCTCAAATGGTTTTTCTAATTCATTTCCATCAACTATATATGTGGGGATTTTAAAATCAGTTACAACAGCTTGCCAAATGTTTCTATTTATCGACTCCATAAAGATTTTCATTCTAACTTTCCAAAATGGATAGTTATCTCCACAAAACAGAGGAGGTCTATTAATAGAGGCACCTTCAGCAAATGGTAATTGATTACTTGCCATTATGGATCAAATTCTAGAGCAACTTACTAGAAGTAGCTCTGATACCAATTGTTGGTCCCTATGTGTGAATCTAGAGGGGGGGGTGAATAGATTCTTGTTAAACTTTACCCCAAATTCGCGTGTTTCTAATTTCTCTTAATTACCTATCAATTACCTTTCAATTACAGATTCAATTACAAGTTCAATTACTGATTCTATTCCAAACCAATTAATGAGTTGATTATCAATACAGTTTTCAAATACAGAGCAAAATATGATCAATGACAATATAGTGAAAACGTAAAGAGAGTAAGGAAGAAGATGAGTGCAAGATGATGTATACTGGTTCGCCAATCGCTTTACGTCAGTCCAATCCAACAACTGTTGCAATTGGCTTTCCACTATCAAATGATTCCTTTTGTATCCTTTTACATTTACTCTGCAACAAGCAATACAAACAGAAATCAAAAACACCCAAATCGTTCTCCAACCTCAAGAACAGAACTTCCAAGACCTTGGCACCTCCAAGATCAAACTTTGAGAATCACTTCTCAACCACAATGCTTTATCTAGAGAGACCTCTCTCTTAGAGCAACAACCCGAAATTGGAAATATAAAGATCAAGTAAAGAATACACCTTTAGTGCAGAATCTGATCACAAATGAGCTCTATGAAATCCACCCAATCAATGGAATGAATCAAGTTTCCCTTTGTCTTTGAAAACCTTGATGAACTCTAGATTTAGAGCATATGAAAGTGTAAGAATTGTTTCAAGAAGCTAGGTTTTCAGCACCTTCATATGTTTCATCAAGATTATACTTATAGAACAAATTTGGAGGGAGAAAACGTGCAAATCTGAGCTACAACGGTCAATGTAATTGATCCCAAATGCATGTAATCGATTACACTAGCCGTTAGAACCCTCCAATTTGAATTTTCCAGGCATGTAATCGATTACCACGAGCATGTAATCGATTACATTGAAGAGGGAAACCCAGAAAGGTGAATTTCAAACCATGTAATCGATTACATTTGGGGATGTAATCGATACACTGAGAGTTCTCAAGATGTAATCGATTACATCAACCATGTAATCGATTACACTGAGAGAGAATGATCTATGTAATCGATTACACCAAGCCTGTAATCGATTACATCAGTGAAAAATGGATTTCCAAGGTTTTTCAAACTGTTTTTCTCAAATGGAAATCAAACATTCTTCACATGATCAATCATACACTAGTTTTACATATCTCTGGGGTCTTAAGCAAAGAACTCAACACATATATGCCTATACTCAACACACAATACATAGATATATCCTAGTTACATTCAACTATGGAAAACCGAAAGATACATTCATCAAAACCAAAACACATAAGAGAGACACAATCAGCATTCTTCAAGCTTCAAGTCCAACACCTTTGTATATGTTTTCGTGTTACGACGAAACTTTGCGTCTGATCAAGTTGAATCAGTCTGAGGAAATTCGACAGACGCAAGGATATTATTTAAATATTTTAAAGTTAAGTGTGCAGGGACAAATTAAAAGTAGCAATAAATGTGTCTATCATTTATTGCACTATTCTAGGATTTTGAGAAGCACGCGCTGTGAATTGTAGAAGTCAAATCAATCATTAAAAGGGCAATGATGGGGACACGTCAAATCAGGGGTGGTTTAAAATTCTTCCGTCTGATGAATCACAACCATTTCAGTTTTGACTATAAATACTCTTAAAGTTCACATTTTTATTCTTTACTGCATTCACACTTTCTTTGAATATTCTACTCACAAAACTTAACTTTCTCTTTTTCAAACCTAACAATGGCCGCCAAGAATACTAAGGCAACCGAAGCAACATTCTTTGCTCAAGATCTCTTCTTGCCTAGCAAGTGGATATCGAGAGAGACTGTTGAGAGCATCTCCGAAAGAGTGGCTAAGATGCTGGTACATAACGGATGGATGGAGTTCGCAGAGATGAGAGGGCCATGGCTGATGGAGGCCTATGCTGAGTTCTGGAGTGACGCAAAGGAGTTTGAAGATGGTATTGTTGGTACCATTGATAACAAGGAGTATATTATCATAATAGACTCCATTGCTGAAGCCGGAAACTGCAAGGCAGAAGGGCGATTGGATGAAACGTGAGTCTGAAGAACATGTGGATAAGATTATCTACGGTAAGATCCGCAGCTCTAAAGATTCCAAGTTTTTGAGATCAGGGAATCTTTGTCCCACTGCAAGAATCATCCACAACCTCCTTTACAACATCTTCACCCCAAGAACTGGCTCACGAGACAACGTGAGTACTCGAGACAAATTTTGCATCTTCTATTGTCTGAGTAAAGCGAGGATGAGTCTCCCTCACATCATTCTTGACCACTGGGTGAGTGCGTTAAAGAATAGGAACATCCGTAGGAAGAGTAGTATTCCCTACGCCACCCTCTTCACCAAAATCATCATCAACCAAGGCTTTGATGTCAATGGCGTCGTGTGGCACAAAGAAGGCAAGAAAGTCAAAGGAAGCACCTTTGCCAAGATGCATCTGAACCCTGGCTTCCTTCAGCATACTGCGAATGAAGAACAAGTTCCCCTTTCACCAATCACCAAAGAACCCCCACACAGAGCTCGCATCAAACGCGCCAGAACCCAAACACAAGCCCAAACACAAACCCAAACATAAGCCCAAACACAATCCCAAACACCAGACCAAACACAAACCCAAACACTCTTACCTCTTCCACTCGTGGTTATTTCTGAAGTTTCCTTCGAAGATGTTCTAGAAGAACCTCTTAAGAAAAAGAAAAGAACTATCAGAATAAAGCACGTTGCTGCCAAGATGCAAGGGAAGACGATATCCCCAAGTGAAGATGAAGGGGCTAGACTATCGTCTGAAGGAGTTTCGTTTGTTAGAATTCTTTCAGACGAAGAAAAGCAGAAGAAAGCAGCCGAAGAAAAAGCAAGAGCCAGAGAGGTCGCTCTTCAAAAGGCTTCCAAAGGCAAAGAAAAGATGAAGCAGAAGCTTGCGTCTGTAGTTGTTGGTGAAACAGACGAAGAAAAACAATTAAAAGAGGCTATGAGGGTCTCTATGTAACGCCTCGCTGTTTTTCATTGCTTAAATATTTTCCTTTTTATCTATTTATTATTATTATTTGAAAATGTTTCCCTTCATTTAGATTTCTTTAAATAAAATTTTAAAATAATTTCTCTTGCTAACAAAAATGTCACCAAAATAAAACACATCACATAGATCACATCGTAATCATACATCAAAAGTTATTTACAAAATGTCACATAGTACGTAATATTGTGATAATTATAATATACACATTATTCACAAAAATCCTCATGTTTGCTTATCCTTCGTTCACATCTCCAATAGATTTATCCCGTTAACTGCTCCCAATTAAAATTTAGGATCATCACAGGTGTCAAACCACAGACACAAACACGCAAGGGTAAGTTCCAAAAATCTTAATAAAAATACATATCATATAAAATTATCAATATAATACATGTCATAATCAAATAAATAAAGAATGAATTATGACTTAAATGAAATTTCTATATGATGCATGCTCCATCCTCAACTCCAAAAATATGCAATGTGGTACCATCTCAGATAATACGACATCATCATCGTAAAACTTACCGACCAGTTGGGATTTCACAGTGGTGCACAGAATCTCATAAACAATCATGTGATCATCATGAATTAAATGAATTCTCACTATAAAAATCCCCCAAGTCTGGCATCCCACCTAGACGCACGGATTAAGTTATTATCTGCACCTCTAACCGAGGCCACCTCTTTTGAGGCATGCATGAATGAATGAAATCTTATCTCCCTTTCTAAAAATCTCATTTAAAACAATACCAACTTATTGATATTACAAGTACACTCCATCATTATATTTTACGTTGTAGATTAATAATTTATAATATAATCGTCATAGTTTTCATCACAGTCTTCCACGTACATAGCATAGTTAATTAATCACAGTCTCAATCATCATCCAAGTTCAAAGAAAAGGTAAACATAAACAATCTAAGTCATCATCCAAGTACACATCCAAAGTTATTCAAGTTCAATCAAAAGTCATCCAAGTTCAAAGTATAGAAAAATTAATCATTGTAATATTATATAAATAACTAAAATTATGAAATCAAGTAAAGGTGGCAGAGCCTCCTAGTTAGATCTCATAATTTTAGGATCTCCAAATATTATATGCAATATAAATAAATGGAAACAGAAATATTTCAGTATAAAAATATAAATATGCGGTATTATAAACAAAAGTTGGAATAGCTCGGTTGGTTAGGACATGGTTCAGAATCGAAGGTTATGGGTTCAATTTCGCTTGCATCATTTTTGTTTTTATATTTTTTTTTAAATATGCATTATTTTAGTAATTGAAAACTTAAATAAATTGCAACTTTCCTTACAATCCTTATTACTTTAAAACTTCAATAATAATTATAATTCCAAGAGAATAAGATTATAAAAATTAAAATATAGAATATATTTTTTTTTTTAGGATTATTCTATAATTTTTTAGAAACTTGAAAACTTAATTAAATTGAAAATTCATAATAATTTAGAAACTTCCCTCACCTTGATTTCTTTTGGCTACTCTTTTGGAAGACTTTGAGAAAGCTTTTGAAGGTTGAAAGAAGGTTGATTCTACTCTCAAAGTTAAATGAAATAGGTTTTTGGTGAATTTAGAAAAATTTGGAATTTTAGCAAAATAAGCTTATGGTTTTGGGAAAATTGGAAAAACTAAGATTTTGGTGTTTTGGTGCAAATGAATTCATGGCTGAAGTGTTCTCAAATGGTTTCTATTTATAGATGAAATAAAATTTAAAATATTATTAGTGGTAAAATTTAATATACTTAGTGGTTTTTCCATAAACAATTAATTATAATTCTTTTTCTTTTTAGTGCTCCATTAATCAAATTGGTGCTAACACCACTAACTTAGTGCATCTTTTCATCATTCATGACATATTGCACTTGTTCAGAATTTTCTAACTTTTATTTATATATATATATATATTTTTATTATTATTTTATTATTTTATTATTATTATTATTATTTTTTTAATTTTTTTTTATTTTTTTTTTAATTCCATTATTCAAATATCATATATGATTATTCCATAATTAATACTAAATTATAAAGAATCTAAAAATTATTTTTCTCTATTTTTCTGGTTCACATATTTCGCTCGTACTTATTATATACCTTATATTTTTAAAATTTATCAAATAAACCTATTAGCTCAGTTGGTAAAAGCATTTTACTTCTAACCTGAAGGTTGCAGGTTCGAGTCCTGCATGTTTCATTTCAATTTTAAAATTTTTTAAACAATAAACTAGTACTTAATATATATCTTATATTTTATAAAAGTATCAAATAAATGTAGTAGCTTAGTTGGTTAAAGTGGTGGCTTAATAACTTGCATGTTGCAGGTTCGAATCCTGCATGAGTCATTCTAAGTTTATTTATTTATTTTTTATTTTATATTATTTTTATTTATTTATTATTTTTATTATTATTATTTTTATTTTTATTTTTATTATTATTTTTTTTTATTTCTTAAAATATTTCTCAAATCAAATATAAAATAAGATTTCTTAATAATAATATAATTAAAACAATAAATTTTCAGTAATTCGAAATATAAAATAATATTTGAAACATCAAATAGTAATAAAAATGTCAAACCACAAATTTATTTTTTTATTACATTTTTATTTAGAAATGTAATCATAATTTTCTCAAATTACGTAATAATATTGCTACCCAATGATAAATTATTTTTGAATTACATTTTCTGTCTAATCAAATTATAACAGTAAATAGTTAATATGTACATTTTTATAGAATTTTTAGTAAATGTTTTAACTACGAAATTATTTATGAAAATTAATTTTGAGGGTGTTACACTCTATGCTGCTTCAAGCTGAACGAGAAAGAATCTTTCTTGAAAGCGTTAAGGGCATTGGATCGTCGAAAGTTGGTTCTGCTCCAACAACTTCAGAGGGCATGAACAGTGAAGAAACTACCCAGATCCAGAAGGATAATGCCCAGTTAGCAGAGGAATTGGAGACCATGCTTAATGATGAGGTCTCTACTATGGAGGTTCCTACATCAACACTCCAAGACGAACATAGGACAATTGTGTCTGATCCTATTGCTGCGTCTCTTCTCAACGCTGCCTTTGAACAGACGATACCTGCTGCGTCTGAAGAAGCATCCCACCAACAGACGATGATGATTCCGTCTGAAGAAATACTTGTTGAAGACATAAGTTCTTCGTCTGATGAAGAACATATGGAGGTAATAAAGGTGGATGCATCATGGGTGAGATCTCACGCCGAAGTTATCAATCCTGAAGATCTACCACCCAAGCACAAGACGGACTATACGTTCCTCAACGAATTAGTCATGAGACGCTTTGCTGAAAGACCAGTCAAGCCTGACTGGATTCTTGGAGAGAAGATTAAAGATATCTCCAACGATGGTGAACCGTCTGAGTCTGCTGAAGATGGTCACTTGGCAGACGATGAAGACTGCTTTATAAAGGACACTCCCTACATTGAGTTGAGAAACCCCTATCGGTATAGAGGCAAAAAGGGATTTCAACTGGGGAGATTTGTCAATCCCATCGTCTATCACAAACCTCTGAAGCCAGTAGATTTCAAAGAAGATTTCACCTACACTCCCGAAGAGCAACGCGAATGGCTGAAGCGTCTGCCCTGGGACATACTGGACACCTTAGACATCAAGGGTTTAGAAGATATAAAGAGGTACAAGGATCATCTAGCTGAGTCGGTGATTGAAGGACCAACTCTTGGCTATGAACCCCACATCCCTTTCAGAGAAAACATCAAGTGGAAGGTTCAACATGAAATCAACGCACCTGCATTTCACCACTGCAGATATGGAGATTCAGGCTCCACCATCTATGAGCCAAAGGATTGCTCACATTGGCATCTCGACGCCACCGCCATGATCCTGTACCATTCACAATTCCCATGAATCAAACAGAGTATGTAGGTCTAGGACATACTCTGGGAATTGTTCTTCCCTGGACAAGACCTCACTATTCAGGGATCTGCCCCCGCTACTCCATCCTCCTCGACGAATTCGAAGACCCCGAAGAGTTTGCTCACGCTCTTCCTAAAGACTACAACATGTCCTCCAAACTGATGGTCGGTGCTTATAGAAGGGAAGCAAAAGCTAGATCAACTTCCTTTTATCACATTGAAAAAAGAGCAAAGAAGGAGAAAAGAGACTGTCCGTTCATGGTAGGATCACAATTTTCTTCTCTGGTTTCAGATGAAACAAAGTTTTCTATCGTCTTAGACCGAAAACGACCTTGCTTGGTCAAGTTTTTGGCTAAAGGAAAAGAGAAGAAGACTCCGTCTGTCTCTAGATCCTTCAAGTTTGCAAGGCACATCCCCCGACGACTTCCGTCTGCTGCATACACGCATCTCAAATCTCTTCAAACCCATGCCTCAAGACCTATCAATCCGAAGATTCAAAGGATGATAGAAGATCATGAAGCCACATCTGCATTCTGTTCTGGAACCTCATTTGATGAAGATTCCACAATCTATGGCAGGGTGTTTCCTGGTGAAGCCTTTGCTTATACACATCCATCTCAGGAGCATCTAGATCTTGAGCTCTCTATTCCCTCGAAGATGTACTCTTGGCAATGGGAAAGAGACTTCACTGCATACCTCACACTTCCACTCTTCACTCTGCGTCTGAAGAGGACACCAACAGTGTTCATCATAGATGACACTATACCTATAGTGGAAGAGCCTCAAACACCGCTAGTGGAGATTGATGATACGGTGGAGGTTAATGATAAGGTGGAGGTTACTGAGGCTGACGCAAAGGACGCTGATGAGTATAATACTCTAAAGCGTAAATATGATGCCTTAGAAGAGGATTGCGAGCATCTGAAGCTAAAGAATAAAGAGCTTGAGGACAATCAAGCCTCTCTCACATCTGAGGTGCAGCAGCTGAAGGACATTGTCATGAGCCTTATTCAAAAGAAGCCTAAACCTTCTTCTTGATCATGTTTTTTGATGATTCTCAGCCCAAGGGGGAGAGTATCTTAGAAAGGAAGAAAGGAAAAAGGGGGAATGCATCGTCTGAGGGGGAGCAAGTAAGCAAGCAAGCATCGTCTGAGGGGGAGCAACCTATAACGTCTGAGGGGGAACAAATTTTTTTTTTTTTGTATTGTATTGATTTTTTTTGTAAAGCACATACATGTATTTTTAGAACGTTGGTTTTCTGTATACCTTTGTAACATTTTATAAGGTTTACATCGCATTAATGTAACAATTCTTTTTATAAAGAGGTATTATTTCAGAAAACATCGTCTTGATGTAAATCTGACTTGCATTTTATCTGTGATCACTAACATTTTCTTGTGCGGATGTCTTCTTGAGAAAAGTTATAAGTATGGTCTGTAATCATCAAAAAGGGGGAGATTGTTAGATCAAGATGTTTAACTCATCTAAGGTTTTGATTTTTACAAGACAGACGAAACTTTCTCAGACAGAAGATCAGCAAGCAAGTCAGACGGAACAGGCACAACCGAAAGATGACTCCTCAGACTGAAGTCATTCGTCTGTCTCAAGTTGAAGTCATCAGACGATAGGATAAGACAAAACATCTTAAAGACTGAAGATATATATATCATCTGTCCAAGAAGTGAAGCAAATTGCGCCAAGATTTCAAATCTAAAGAAGTACTCATTAGAAGCATCCAAGATCAGTATAGGGATTCGTGCTTACACATGCAACTCAAAAAGGTCTTCACCTTTTTGTTAAAGTCTCTGTACAAGTCAGAAAAGGTACTGCGCACGCAATCTAAGTCCGCTGCACACGCCATCAATCAATCAAGTACTATCTGACACCTTTGGAAAGCTCTCAAGAAAATATTCAACGGCATTCTCATGAGTCTAACGGTCATTTGAAGACGGTGCCTATTTAAAGACTTCACTTCATCAGAATTCAGTTGGCGAAAACGCTTCTCTTATTCTATCTTCTGAGATTTCGCTCAATACTTCCGAATATACGTCATTGTAAAACCCTCTCTGCGTAGAGGAAACTATTTGTTATTAAAAATATCTTTTTAAAATCCACTTGTGTGGTAGTTTAGCCTGAGGAGGCTGGTTGTTCAAAGAATACCTCTGTTGTTTAGCCTACGAAGGCTGTGTTCAAAGAATATCTTGTAATAGTCAGAAGTGGCTGTGTAACACCTTGATTTTTTTGAAATAAGATAAAATAAAATAAAACAGATAAAAATAAATAAAATAAAATCAAAATATCTTAATGGAGTGGTTAGGTTTCACGTGAGTGGGTAGATTAATAAAATAAAAGAAATCAGAAAATATGGGAGGAGAGAGCAGGGAGTGGGTGAGTGGGTTGTTGCAAATCCTCACCAGAAAATCTATTCAAATCTCTTTGATATATTGTCTCCCTCATTCTCATATCCTTTTTCGTTCTTTGTGTTACAAACCTTTCTAAAACAAACAAAGAAAAAAAAAAGGAGATCAAATTTCTGACAGAGAATAGAGATCAATATTTGGTCATCTTAGTTTCCCTCATCTGTATCGACCTACATTCAGGTTAGGGTGTTCTCAATTTTAATGATAATGATGTCTTATTTTTCTTGTCCACCTTTACGTAATTGATTTGGGTACTAAGACTGTGTTTTATTGGGTTATTGTTCCCTTATTATCTTTATCTTCATCAAAGTGCTCTCTCCGTGCTCGATGTTATGTCACCGTGATTCCCTCCTCTAGTGAGTCATCACTATTTCTATTTAATTATAAAAATATATTACTTCCTATTGCTTCTGTTAATCGATCAAATTGATCTTCAGAATGTTATATTAATTCGCATTGAATTAATGAATATAAACATGATTGATTTCTCTTTCCACTCGGTAACTGTTTGTTTTCACGTGGTTGTGGCTGTGCTCTGTTGTTATTGCGATGTGGCTGTGTTGTTTTTAATTTAGTTTTTTTTATCTTTTCACCTTTCGATGATAATTCCATTAGTCCTGGTGCTTTCGACCTTGTTTTTGGCCAAATTGAAATAAACATTTGCGAATTGCTCTTGTGTCACAAGATGCAAATTCTATTTGGAATGATTATATGTTGCTGCCCCATGTATACTCACGAATGCGGTTGTGGATTTAGATATAAATTAATGATACAAGCAGTTCTAAATAATTATTTTGTGTGTAGTTAGAAAATATTTATAGAATAATTCTCAAAAATAGGTGAATATTTAAAAAGGAAGTTTTGGAATTTTATCGAATATTTTCGTGATTAATTACCAATAAAATTTGTTTATTAGGTTGTGTGGTCTATTTCGAGTCTAGTATTTATTGTTTTACTGATATCTTTCTCTTTAATTTTATCTTAAAGGGCTTTCTATCTGGTTTATAAATTATTTTGATTTATTACATTGTGATAATTACTGCTTATTTACTGTTTAGTCCTTTTTGATTATATGATGCTAGTTATGTTTAATTAACTATATGTTGATCTTAATACCTTTTGTTAAATTAAATATTTTATTATGTGGGATGATTGATATGGACTCTGAGAGATTAATTTTGTGGGTCATATTGTATTATGAGTCGTTTAGGTTCATGATAATCTTTTCTAAGTGTTTTGATGAGAGGGATGGATGCCCACTGATAGAATTTAAAAGAGAGATTATTATGAATACTAAATGCATGAAAATATTTTTGAAATGTGAGGATGAATGGAACTAGTACGGTTGGTCCCTGACGGGTCGATGTAATGGCCTAGGACTTTGAGGGTATTTGCGGTGGGGAAAGCTTCCACTATGGCTGATCACCATGAGTGGGAAGTGACTCCCTTTGCAAAACTGGTTGCCCTGACTGTAACTGTCTAGTATTTCTAGTGAGAGTGTCAGAGGTGACATGTACTCTTAGATATCGCTCAGTTGTTTTAATGGTACCACATGACATGAGAGTGAATTGTGAGTAGCATGCATCATACTTGGTTGCATGATATGATTGGTTTTGATAAATTGTGAATTGAGTGTGTGTACATTCTTGTGTTCCTTGTGTTGAGTTGTTCTTGTTGATTTCATCATTATTATTAAAATGTGAACTAACCCTGTGTTGTGTCTGTGGTTGACACCTGTGATGACCCCGCGAACGGGCGAGCAGATGAGCAGTTTGTTGAAGGCGAAAATAATGTAGGCTAGGAAAGGAATTCGATTGCTTGAGGACTTGGCATACTGTGTTGTTTTTTTCTTTCTTGATCTTTAGTGGTTGCTTCTATTTATAAATGTTAAAAAATTCTTTAGATATTTCGTTATTTGAGAGTTTTTGATTTATTGAGACATATGTAATTGTGAGATTTCACTCTAAAATTTAGTCCATGAAATAAAGTTTAGTTTCCCTCATTTAATTATGTATTTATTTTTTGCGAATAATATAGAATTTATGACGTTACGATCATAGTAGTTTAGGGGTGTTACAAATGTGGTATCAAAGCTTAGGTTTATATTCCTCGGCTTGTGAGTTATGTATTTGCTATGCTTTTTTGTGTACCTTGATGTGTCAAGAGATGTTTAGTGTGATTTTGATTCGACATGAGTACTATGTTTAGATGATTTGGTGAATTGTTATACCATAAGTCTTAATTGCCTACATGTGAGATATTGGGATTGGCCACCTCGATACCTCTAGAGAAGCAAACAAGACCCTATGGCAAGCAAAAGTTATAATTAAGTATACTACATCCAGAGATTTTTGTTGTATGTATTGTTTTAAGTAGGTGATATATGTCACTTTGATTAGGATATATTTTTTATTCCCTGTCAATCTAGTGTTATGCTTTCTAAATTGCCAGTGTATTATGCTTTGGAAATTTCACATGTTCATGCATTTAACTTGTATGTGCCTATGTCAAGGTGTTCATGTTGATTGATATGATTTAAAAAGTTATAGCAAATATAAGGAAAGAAGATGGGTAAATTGAATATATAAAAATGTGATTGTATTGTCTTTTCAAGGCTAACATTCTTTAAAAAAAATAATAATAATTTAGAAACTACTATGGATTTCCAACCAAGACATCAAGAATTGTGTTTGTGACAAATGACTTTTATGATTGAGTAAATGGGTTAGAAGTACAAATGGGAGCTTAACTATTTAACGAACTAAATTGAGTGAGAGAGTTGAGAAGGGACTTGTTGACATGAATGTGTATCTCACTGAGAAATGCAGTTGTTTATGTAAAGGAAGTTTTGTTTGAGTTAAGAGATTGATTTTGTAAAATTAGTTTGTCAAAAATTTGATAAAGAGTCTGACTTCTTTATTTCCCTGTCAATTCTATGTTTCTTCTGTACTTTTATTGTTTTATATTGTTATGGGTTAATAGAGGAATATCTAGGGTGGTAAAATTTTATAATTTGTTATCTAAGGAAGCAATTTTAACTCTCAAAATTCGAGTTTGAGCTTTTAAATTTGATTAAAAAACTGTCATACTTTCTTATTGCTTTGTTTTTCATTTGAATTTAATTAATGCATATTTTATTCTAGGATTTTGAGTTCAAAGCATGTTATAGAAATTTTTCTCATGTTAAGCCATTTATTTAGTAAGTTTTATGTCAATTGTGTTTATTTCTGATCCTAGGATGTAACAAGCTCTATTTTTTTTTATAAAGTTGATATTATTATTATTATATTATTCAGACACTCCCATTTTGAAGTTTTGGTCCTTATGCATAATTAAATTGTTCTACCCAGTGGCAAGTTAAAATTGTTTAGTTTCTTTTGTATATTTTGTTTTCAAGAGACATTTATTTGTATTAAGATTATAACCTTTAGTATGTTTAACTTAGAGAACCTACAAAGCTCTTTATTATATATTAGCAATCCTTCCCTTTTTACTACTGTTATAATTTCATGTCTTTCTTTTCATGACTAATTTGATTTGACACACTCTTATTCTCGTTAGTAAGGACTTTTCTTATTATCATTTCATCTTTTTTTCTTTTTTGTGTCTAATAAAAGCATTAAATTCACCCTTTAAACTTGTTGTGATGTCGATGATTAACCTAATGTTATAAAGAGTAGTGAATATTTATTCTTACAAGTTAGATATACATTTTCTTGAATCTACTTGTTCGTGGGTATTTCAATTCATATGAGATAGAGACTTCACACTCCCAGAAATAACTTATGATTTTAATCTTGTCTGAGTCTCATATTTTCAAGTCCAAAATTTTTATATTGAATATCGTAAATGATTCATCTAATATATTTCAGTCTATTTCTTTTCACTATGCCTTTGACTATTAGAGTTCTTTCTTTTTGAAACACATTTAAGAAGTGCTCATTTAGATTATTTTTTTTCTTTAACTCTAAATGTTAATGCCAATTGTTCCCTTAAGTTATCTTGATAGATCAAAAGTTTTATCTGTTATTTATTGTGTGGTTTCATTTAGTAGCTTAAAAGTATGAGAATAGAATTTTAATGTTTTTATTTTGTTTCATGTTTTATGACCATTTCATGTTATTAGCCATTTTATGAACCATGCTGATATGTTGTGGACATTACAATTATACGTCATATAACTTACTCATATTTTTGGCAAAACAACTTTTTTGTGTTGGTCAATTGTTTTTAATGTGTGCCTCATATGACAACCCTATGTTATTAGTGTTCCAAGAGTTGTATGCTATAGAAGTATACGTAGGAAGAGCAATTGTTATCCACAAAACATGACACAATATAATCTTGAAAAAAAAATCAGTATCAATTCTTTAAAAAAAAAAAAGTGAGAACCTTTTATAAAAACCTATAGGAGTTTGAATTAGCGGGAGTGTTAAGCCTTATGTTATTTTTGTTAAAACTATGAATAATCATGTACTGAACATGTATAGTTCTCTTAATGCGTATTTCAGATAAATAGCAATTTAGATTTCAATTATACCATATGTGGGTAGAAGTACAAGGTAGAATTGGATAAAATTATTGATGCAGTTGAAGTGGCTAATTGTTGTTATGTGCTCAAATGCACACCTGATGATAATGTGGTAGTTATAATGTTATTAGCTTGATTTTGAATCATTCTTATCATGTATATTTAGCATATATGCTTATTGGTGTGATGTGTCACATAATGTATTGGAAGGTATTTGTATATGGTTGATGTGTTTTATAATAGGTCTAAGTATATTTGGTATGGAAGAGGTGAGTCACACTAAATGCATGGAACTTAAAGTTTGGTTTTGAAACAACATTTTTAGTTAGTTAGGTAATAGTCTATTATCCACAATGTTGTGTGTGGGGTTGTAACCAAGTTAAGTCACGTTAATCATATGAAGTCATAGATTTCCCAGATAAGATGACTTTAACCTTGGCCCCTTTGATATTAAATTTATTCTTAGAGTAGTTTTAACAAACTAGTTGAATTTGAGGTATCATTCCTTGAATGACCCTTAAGTGGTAAGACTAAGTTAGGGTGCTTAATGGATGTGTACTTTAGGTTCAGAATGAGTATAGGACTATATCAACCTAAGAAAGGTAAAAGGTAACATAGGGAAAATAAGGAAGATATCATTCGAAAGCCTCTTGGTTTAAAAGGGTGTCATATGTGGTGTGAGTCATAGAAGGACGAAGATGTGAACATAGAAAGAGGTATTATTAGAAGTTACCTTAATGATTTTTTTTGCTTTGAAGATAGTTCAACATAGGCGAGGACAGGCTAGTGAAGTTGTGACCCTAATTAAGAGTGTGTCATGCTACCTAGAAGGTGGTGAAGATAAACTAAAGTAGTAGTCGTACCTTAAACGTAAGCCTTTAGAGACCTTAACAAATGGCTGGTGTTGCGAGCCTTAGCAATTAGAAGTCAAGTTGTGTAGGTTAGGTAGTCATTTCTTTTATGTTTAAGAAAGAGTAAAGACCTTAGAGAAGTAGACCAGTACAAAGTTGATGTTTTCAATGGTAAAAAAAATAAAATAAAAATAAAATCAAGGGTGATGTCTTACATCCATAGGAAGAACTACGACTTAGCCAAGTAACACAATGTAATACCTAGCATATAGTAGTCAAAAGAGAAGTTGGGAAGCCTAGTGGAGTATCATAGAGAGTTAAGTTAAGAGTAAATGATGTGAACGAGAAAAGGAAAATCATTAAAGGATGGTAAAGTTAAGCTCTACTTCTTGTAATAGTTGTAGCCAGGTAATATGAATAATCTTATCCTTATCTAAATTTCAGGGACGAAATACTTTTAAGGGGAGTGGAGTTGTAACACCCTGATTTTTTTGAAATAAAATAAAATAAAATAAAACAGATAAAAATAAATAAAATAAAGTAAAATCAAAATATCTTAAAGGAGTGGTTAGGTTTCACGTGAGTGGGTAGATTAATAAAATAAAAGAAATCAGAAAATATGGGAGGAGAGAGCAGGGAGTGGGTGAGTGGGCTATTGCAAATCCTCACCAGAAAATCTATTCAAATCTCTTTGATATATTGTCTCCCTCATTCTCATATCCTATTTCGTTCCTTGTGTTACAAACCTTTCTAAAGCAAACAAAGAAAAAAAAAAAAGGAGATCAAATTTCTGACAGAGAATAGAGATCAATATTTGGTCATCTTAGTTTCCCTCATCTGTATCGACCTACATTCAGGTTAGGGTGTTCTCAATTTTAATGATAATGATGTCTTATTTTTCTTGTCCACCTTTACGTAATTGATTTGGGTACTAAGACTGTGTTTTATTGGGTTATTGTTCCCTTATTATCTTTATCTTCATCAAAGTGCTCTCTCCGTGCTTGATGTTATGTCACCGTGATTCCCTCCTCTAGTGAGTCATCACTATTTCTATTTAATTATAAAAATATATTACTTCCTATTGCTTCTTGATCTTCAGATTGTTATATTAATTCGCATTGAATTAATGAATATAAACATGATTGATTTCTCTTTCCACTCGGTAACTGTTTGTTTTCACGTGGTTGTGGCTGTGCTCTGTTGTTATTGCGATGTGGCTGTGTTGTTTTTAATTTTTTTTTATCTTTTCACCTTTCGATGATAATTCCATTAGTCCTGGTGCTTTCGACCTTGTTTTTGGCCAAATTGAAATAAACATTTGCGAATTGCTCTTGTGTCACAAGATGCAAATTCTATTTGGAATGATTATATGTTGCAGACCCATGGATACTCACGAATGCGGTTGTGGATTTAGATATAAATTAATGATACAAGCAGTTCTAAATAATTATTTTGTGCGTAGTTAGAAAATATTTATAGAATAATTCTCAAAAATAGGTGAATATTTAAAAAGGAAGTTTTGGAATTTTATCGAATATTTTCGTAATTAATTACCAATAAAATTTGTTTATTAGGTTGTGTGGTCTATTTCGAGTCTAGTATTTATTGTTTTATTGATATCTTTCTCTTTAATTTTATCTTAAAGAGCTTTCTATCTGGTTTATAAATTATTTTGATTTATTACATTGTGATAATTACTGCTTATTTACTGTTTAGTCCTTTTTGATATGATGCTAGTTATGTTTAATTAACTATATGTTGATCTTAATACCTTTTGTTAAATTAAATATTTTATTATGTGGGATGATTGATATGGACTCTGAGAGATTAATTTTGTGGGTCATATTGTATTATGAGTCGTTTAGGTTCATGATAATCTTTTCTAAGTGTTTTGATGAGAGGGATGGATGCCCACTGATAGAATGATCAGTGAGGTTGCCCCTTGGTGTTTTTAAAAGAGAGATTATTATGAATACTAAATGCATGAAAATATTTTTGAAATGTGAGGATGAATGGAACTTGTAACACCCTTAAAAATTAATTTATGTAAATAACTACGTATATTAAAAACATAGTTAAAATGTTTACTAAAATTTCCATAAAAATGTGCATCTTAACTGGTTACTGTTATAATTTAATTAGGAAGAAAAACGTAATTCAAACCAATTTGTTATCTTATAACAATACTGTTAAGAAATTTGAGAAAATCATTATTACGTTTTTAAATAAAAACGTAGCAGAAAAATAATTTTACTGTTTGACGTTTTTATTACTATTTGACATTTTGAACGTTATTAAATATTTCTGATTTACTGTAAATTCACTATTTTAATTATATTATCATCTATGGACAATTTTGTTTTGTATTTCTTATGAGAAATCTATTAAGAATTAATATATTAAAATTATATATTGTTACACATGAGAATTTACTTATTCTAAAATTATACAGTTTTTGGAAAAATTTAATTATTTTCTCAATCATGTTGTACACGCAGTACAAGTTGAAAAATTAAAACAACAAGGAAATCAAAGGGAATATGACCCATAATAGGTAGAATTAGGAGTAGGATAAATAAATACACAGGTTGGAATGAAACACGGTATAACAAATTTTTTGTAAATAAAATACAGAAAACATCTAGAAAATTTATATAAAACAATCTGTGAACCATAAAATTATGGTTAAATAATTTTTGAAATCCTTGTAATTTTGTCTTAATTATAACATAATCATACATGGTATTGGAAGATTGGAATTAGAATCATAATATTTAAAAGAGAAATTAGGGTTTTAAGTCATTTTAAAACCTTAAAATTTAGTAACTTTTAACTTGTTATTGTGTGAATTTGTGCACAATTTGTCATGTTTGATTATAAAATAATTAAAGAAGCATGAAAAGGATAAAATAAATATGCAAAGAAAGCTTAGGAAGAAAGCCATTGAAGTTGAAGAATTTTTGCAACCAAAATATCAAAATTGAAAAATTAGTAATTTTTAGCCACCTTTGTCATTTTGTTAAATTTTTGCACATTGGATTTGTGCAAGCAATCAAACCACATGGTTATGAATGAGAATGCAAGGAAGAAAAGTCTAAATTGGCAAAGACCAAGTCCAGGATAAGATGCATTGAATTCAAATTCAAAGAAAGGTCAAAACTTGTCTTGTTATTTATTGATTTAGTTACTTTTAAAGTAACTAAATACTTAAGGAAACCAAATTTTATCTAACCAACTAGTTACATGCTTATTTTATTAATTTTTTCAACTATATATACAGCAAGGTGTGGGCAGTTTTTCACATCCAAAAACGTGGCACACTTGCCCAAAATCACCCAAAATCTCTTGGTTTTAATCTTGCAAAACCGTAAGCTCTTTTGGCACCATTTCAAGAATTTTTCCTAAAATTTCTTCACCTTTTACTCTAGCCTTTTTCACATGACTTTGAGAGGTGAGTGATACCAAGCCCTTTAAACCTTCAAAAGCTTTCTCAAAGTTTTCCAAAGAGTGGCCAAAAGAAATCAAGGTAAGGGAAGTTTTCAAATTCTTTAGGTTTTCAAAGTTTCTAAAAGTTCTAAATTACTAAACTTTGTGAAATTTTGTGTTTTAAAGCTTCTAAACTCTTTTCTATTTTAATCTTTATATGAAAACTTATTTTTGAATAAAATTATAAGATTCTAACTAGGAGGCTCTGCCACCTTACTTGAAACTTATAAGTTTATTACCTATTTCAAATTTTCTTGGAGGGAGTATTATATACATGCATAACTTTGAATTCATGCGTTATATCATAATAATGTTATAACACACTTTATTATATGTAAAAGAAAATTTGAATTGTCTGATAAATAATTTTTAGTTCAAGCTTTCCCTAGAACTCTCTAATGTTATGAAGATTTTAACGGTTTTAAAGAATAATTTGAAAACTTATTTCTAAAGGATGTTTAACATGGTTTTCAGTTGTTTTGAACCTTAAAACCTTTTGGCCAAGGTGTATTAATTACTAAAATAGAATGGGCAGCAACTAAAAGTAATTAAAAGTCACCTAATAATTAAAAATGTTAAAATTCTAAATTTATAACGGTTAATTTTCTTATGCTTTGAACTATGATGTTTTGTGTTGTGGAATTTGATTATGATTTGGATAGTGTTTGAATATATATTTTTTGACTTGGATGATCTATTCTATGGTTTTGAATGATGTTTGAGATAGTGATTAATTGTTATATTATGCACGTTGATGACTTGTGGTGTGAATTTTGACGGTTTGGACTATAAAATATTAATAAGTTATGTGAGATATAATTATAGATTGGTCTTGTAATAACCATTAGTTGGTACCTTTTTGTTTGATATTTTGAAAAAGGAGGATAAGATTTCATTCATTCATGCATGCCTCAAAAGATGTGACCTCGGTTAGAGGTACAGATAATAAACTTAATCCGTGCGTCTAGGCGTGATGCTAGACTTGGGGGATTTTTATGGTGAGAATTCATTTAACTCATGATGATCACATGTTTGTTTATGAGATTCTGTGCACCACTGTGGAATCCCAACTGGTCGGTAAGTTTTACGATGATGATGTCGTATTATCTGATATGGTACCACATCGCATATTTTTGGAGTTGAGGTTGGAGCATGCATCATATAGAAATTTCATTTAGTCATAATTCATTATTTAATTATGTGAGTATGATATGTATTATTATTGATATTTTTATATGCTATTTATTGTTATTTATATTTTGGAACTTACCCTTACGTGTTTGTGTCTGTGGTTTGACACCTGTGATGATCCTAAATTTTATTTGGGGAGCAGATTAACAGGATAATTCTATTTGGAGATGTGAAGGAAGGATAGCTAACATGAGGATTTTTGTGAATAATGTGTATATTACAGTTACCACAATATTACGTACTCTTGTAACATTTTGTGAATAATATTTGATGTATGTTTATGTTAAGACTTATGTGATGTGCTCTTAATGATGGTGTCGTTTTCTTTGGAAATATAAAGTGTTTTAAAATTTTCATTCAAAGAAATCTAAAGGAAGGAAACCTTTTCAAAATAAATAAATAAATGAAGACAATGAAAAGTATTTTAGTGACAACACAACGGGGTGTCACAGAACTGTTGGACTTAAAGCTTGAAGATGCCTTAGTGTCTCTCTTGATGTTTTTGCTTTTGATGTAAAGTAATTTTCGGTTTTCCATAGTTGAAGTGTAAGTAGGATATATCTATGTATTGATTGTTGAGTATAGGCATATATGTGTTGAGTTCTTTGTGTTAAGGCCCCAGAGATGTTTTAAACTTGTGTATGGTTGATCATGTGACTAATGTTTGATTTCCATTTGAGAAAAACAGTTTTAAAAACCTTGGAAATCCATTTTTCACTGATGTAATCGATTACAGGCTTAATGTAATCGATTACATTGATCTTCCTCTCTGGTGTAATCGATTACATGCCCATGTAATCGATTACATGTTTTTGGCCCTCTGGTGTAATCGATTACATCTCCAATGTAATCGATTACATGGCCTGGGAACACTGATGTAATCGATTACATCTCGTTGTAATCGATTACATGCATGGAAAATTCAAATTGGAGGGTTCTAACGGCTAGTGTAATCGATTACATTCATTTGGGATCAATTACATTGACCGTTGTAGCTCAGATTTGCACGTTTTCTCCCTCCAAATTTGCTCTATAAGTATAATCTTGATGAAACATATGAAGGTAGAGAAAACCTAATCATTTGCAACTACTTCTACACTTTCATATGCTCTGTAAATAGAGTTCATCAAGGTTTTCAAAGAGAAAGGGCAAACTTGATACACTCCTGTGTTGGGTGGATTTCATAGAGCTATTTGTGATCAGATTCTGCACTTGAGGTGTATTCTTTACTGATCTTTTGTATTTCCAATTTTGGGTTGTTGCTCTAGGAGAGAGGTCTCTCTAGATAGAGCATTGTATTTGAGAAGTGTTTTCTCAAAGGTTTGATCTTGGAGGTGCCAAGGTCTGGGAAGTTCTGTTCTTCAGGTGGAAGAACAGTTTTGGGTGTTTTGATTTCGTTTTTGTGTTGCTTGTTGCAGAGTGAATGTAAAAGAACACAAAAGGGATCATTTGATAGTGGAAAGCCAATCGCAACAGTTGTTGGGTTGGGTCGACGTAGTAGGCGATTGGCCGAACCAGTATACATCACTGTGCACTCATCTTCTTCCTTATTCTCTTTACAGTTTTCACTATATTGTTATTGATCATATTCTGTTTTGTATTTGGAAACTGTATTGATAATCAACTCATTAATTGGTTTAGGAATAGAATCAGTAATTGAACTTGTAATTGAATCTGTAATTGAAAGGTAATTGATAGGTAATCAAGATTAGATTTCGGCTGAATTAAAAGGAATTAGAAACACGCGAATTTGGGGTAAAGTTTAACAGGAATCTATTCACCCCCCCTCTAGATTCACACATAGGGACCAACAAGAACTAGTACGGTTGGTCCCTAACGGGTCGATGTAATGGCCTAGGACTTTGAGGATATTCGCGGTGGGGAAAGCTTCCACTATGGCTGATCACCATGAGTGGGAAGTGACTCCCTTTGCAACACTGGTTGTCTTGACTGTAACTGTCTAGTATTTCTAGTGAGAGTGTCAGAGGTGACATGTACTCCTAGATATCGCTCAGTTGTTTTGATGGTACCACGTGACATGAGAGTGAATTGTGAGTAGCATGCATCATACTTTGTTGCATGATATGATTGGTTTTGATAAATTGTGAATTGAGTGTGTGTACATTCTTGTGTTCCTTGTGTTGAGTTGTTCTTGTTGATTTCATCATTATTATTAAAATGTGAACTAACCCTGTGTTGTGTCTGTGGTTGACACCTGTGATGACCTCGCGAACGGGCGAGTAGATGAGCAGTTTGTTGGAGGCGAAAATAATGTAGGCTAGGAAAGGAATTCGATTGCTTGAGGACTTGGCATACTGTGTTATTTTTTTCTTTCTTGATCTTTAGTGGTTGCTTCTATTTATAAATGTTAAAAAATTCTTTAGATATTTCGTTATTTAAGAGTTTTTGATTTATTGAGACATACGTAATTGTGAGATTTCACTCTAAAATTTAGTCCATGAAATAAAGTTTAGTTTCCCTCATTTAATGATGTGTTTATTTTCTGCGAATTATATAGAATTTATGACGTTACGGTCATAGTAGTTTAGGGGTGTTACAGGCTGTGTGCAAATAATACTTGTAAACCATTTCACGGTTGGTAGTGAAAACTCAGTGGTTGCTGGGTAACTGATCGTAGTCTTGTATAGACGAACTAGTATAAAAATAGTTTTGTACTTATCTTCTTATTTGTTTAACTAACAGGGATAATCAAGTTATAACGTTTCTTACTTAAAAACAATCCTTGAAGACTAAGAAATATTTCGTCTGAACTTATTTTAAACCCACAGACGAAAGGAAAATTTTTATTTATAACACAATTCAACCTCCCCCCCCCCCTCTTCTTGTGTTCTATCTTTTACAATGCCTTATTGTTTAACTCCAGGACGAAGTATTCTTCATTCTCTCACTCCCTTTCAGGCATTGAGAGTGGTATATCTCCATTTGTAATAATTTTCCACTATCTATACTAGGTTAACTTAATGTACATTTCCATTTTGTCGGTCTAATAGTGATAATCATCTCTAGAAAAAGTTGGAGGCTATTTTTATCACTTTCAAACGTATGTTAACAATAATTGGTTCATAATTAATGGTCAATTAGTGTGTTTAATACCATTCTTAATTGAATGGGCTAATTAGGCCTTAATTTCATTAATAATCAAAATTTTCTAAAATTGCACAATTTTAGTATTTCGGTCATAACTCTTGCTACAGACCTCCTTTTGAGATGATCTTGGTTTCATTTTGCAGCTAACTCAAAGATCTACAAGTTCTATGAAGGACTCAAAGTCAAATTCAAACAGTAGAGGGGTAAAAAAGATGGTGTAATTTGATGTCCAAAACTTCGGATAATGTTGATGAGAATTTCTTATTTATTTATAACTTTGGGCCCAATGTAACTTAATCAAACCATTATTTCTTACTCTGACCAGGAGTTGAAGAGTGTCACTCAGCCACATAAGTGGTCACGTGACTAGCACATGACCCACTTAGTATAAGTGCAAAAACTTGATTTTTAAGGTTTAGGGTTTAGGATTTAGGGCTTAAGGTTTAGGGTTTGGGGTTTGCTAGCTTTTCTCTCTTCTCTATTTTTGTGTTCTTATTTCTTCTTTGTTGCCCACCCTTCTTCTTCATCTGCTTTGATTGCAGTTTTTGTTTTCAACTGAGCATCATGAGTAGCTAGTTCGTTCAAACAATTCGGTCTCTTGTAGGTTCCCTCTTTCATCCTTAGGTTCATTGTTTTGCTTGTTATTGGTTATGCATAATCTGAATTGGGGTTTCAAATTTGTTGCTTGATTTAATCAATTGGTTTAAAATTTTGATTTTCGTTTGGTCGTTGATTGATGGAGGGTGTAGAAATCCTAAATTGGAAGCAATCAAACTAAATGGGTATCTCATGCAATTACATGAAGTGTTACACACCAAGTGTTCGGTGAAAATCCTTTACAATTGTAGAATGTTTGGTGAAAATTCTCTATGATTGTAGAGTGTTCAGATACCAATTGAGTGCATGGATTCTACCTCTAATTTGGACTACATGTGTGATTCTAATTATCCTTGAGAACCAGTGAGGGATTTAAAGTACCGAAGAGAGACTGAGTTGAACCTTATTGCATAAGTACTAGTTTATTATCTCTATTTAGTAATTGATTGATCTGTGTAATTTCTTGCTTTAATTGCTTCACTTATTTCATTTTAATTATGCATTTAAATCCCTGAAGTTAATTTGTATTTTGGCTATGAGAATTGTGAGCAATCAGTGGGAAACGATCTAGGTTAGCCCTTTTATTGCAAATTTTAGCCACCTAGTTTAATTTGAGTGTATTCAACACTGAGCATCAGCATGTTCATGGAAGAACCTTCTGTGATAAACATGGTTGATGTGTTTGCCATATTGGATCTTTTCCTCTAGTAATTATGAAATGCTCAACCCTTAGAGGCTAAGCTTTGATGTCAAATTGTAAGGAGAAAAACATAAAAATAAGGGTTGAATTGTGTTTTAAAAAGATATTCGTAAGCTTTTTATCAAACTTAAATATATCATCTGAAACCTTTAATCAAAGATTCTCACAGGTTTTATAAAAGAGTTTTCTAGAAAAACAACTTTGTAAAACAACATAGCCCCACAGAGAGAAAAGACACAAAAGCAACAAATAACATAGAATATTTTTATATTGGTTTGTCTTATCAAGATTATGTTTTGTTTCTTATTACTAATAGTGAAATATTACAAGTATTATTTGAACCTTAGACACTTTTAGCTAATGTATGTATTCTATGGACACAATCTCTTCAGGTTAAAAACAACCTAAGTATTATTTGAACCCAACCTTTTCATAATAACAATTCCAATTATTTTTTTAACTCAACCTCTTCATGCTAACAATGTGATGGAGGACCATCTCCAAAAGCCCAAAACTCTCCAAATCAAAGCTAAAGGAGGAGGTTAATGATAAAGTCAAAGTCAAAGAAAAATGAGGACCTTACACTTTCAAATTGAGCTTGAAATAAATTTGCTTCTATTTTGGGTGTCTGACCAGATTTAGTATTTCGAGCATAACTCTAATTAAGTTGTTCTTGGTGTCTTTTTAAAGAAGACTTAAAGGGCTACAAAAGCTATGAGACACCAAAGCATAGTTCAGATTGCATCTAGGAGGAAATTGGACTTGAAGTTAATGTTTGGTACTATCAGGATTTTCCAATGAATTGCTTAAGTGTTACGCCTATTAGTTTCTTTCAATTATGTATTTGTTTTTAAAACTTGAATTTGGGCCTTGTAATTGTAAAGTGTGCTCAGCCTACGGTGCCTCTCATCACACCATTGATCACTCATTCATCCTAGGGTGGAAAACAATTCAGATTTCCAACTTTAGGGCCATTGCATTTTCATTAAATTGCTCAACATTTCTGTTGTGGAGACTTTTAGATAACTTTGAATAAAATAAAGAATTTCCCTTTGAAAGGAGTGAGTTTTCTCCTAGGGTTTCCATTAGAGACCTTGAATCTTATCCAATGACATTGATCCTTAGTGGTGATTCATCGCTTAAAAGCTTATTGATTCAATCATGACGCTCTCCATCTTCTATCTTCTCCATTTTTAGCTTTTCTTTCAATTTTTGGTGCTTGGTTACTTGAGTTCATTTTGCTGTTTGGTATTGATTAATGGTTGGTGAATGAAGATTAGGGAATTTCCTTACAAGTCCATGGAGGTTTCATCTCTAATCACCATGGGTTTGTATCACAATGTCAAGTATTCTTTGATCTTACCCATTTATGGCTAGCACTACCACTACGGGAAGGTTTTGCAAGAAAGGGTTTATCTAAATTAAATTAACCTCTCTACAATGAGGGATATATACAATAAGGAATGAAATAATTTTACAAGAGATTTGAAAGTAGAACTTAGTTTCTTTACAGAGTGATCTTCAACCTTAAATCTTCACTCTTTAGCCTTTATATAGATGGAGAGTTTGAGATAATCGTTAAACTTAGCAACTTCAACTTCTTCAATACATTTGTTGGAAGCGTGCTCAACATTCTTGTGGATTAAATGCAACTTTGTGAGCTGTCAACATTAAAGAAGCAATATTCTACAAGAACCGAAGATTAGGTATGGAAAAGATGCTCTCTTTTTTGCACCAGATCTTTATGTCAAAAAAGTCATTTTTTGTTCTGATTTGGCTTGAAATTTCATAGAGATTTAATTGACTTCTTCGTATTTTTTATTAACAACGAGATTTTTGTTGATAAGACTTTGCAAAAAAAAAAACATTTTTATTGGTTAAAGTCTGTTAAACTATAAATGACAGGTAGAATTGGTACTTATCTCATTTCTTAGCTTCATTTATAATCTCATTAATCTGCATAGAGTCTTCATTTGAGATGCATCATTCATGTGCTAACCGTGAATTATTTGCTAAGACTTCATTCGTCTGCTAGTTCCATTCATCTAGTAGACTCATTCGTCTTTTTAATATATAATTGTCAAAATTAAGGTTTATCTTCAAACAAATTTTGACTTAACTAGTTTACAAGTCACTAAAATGATAATATATATATATATATATATATATATATATATTCTTAGATCAAGATGATTAACGTTTCAAGGTTTGATTAATTATAGAACAAACAAAACATATCAGACTGAAGCATTGCAAGCCAAAGTCAGACTGAACAAGCATAGACGGAAAATGACCCTTCAAAGATCATACAAGTTCAAGTCATTCGTCAATCCTAAGCCACGTCATCAGATGAAATGCTCTAGACGAAGTCTTCAGACGAAGCTTTCGAAGTCAATACAAGATTGAAGTATCAGATTAAAGCTTGAAGATTGGATCGTCTATGAAGATTGAAGAAGTCCAAGTATTTACATCTTGGTAACGCGCGCCAAAAACTCAAATGTTTACGTTGCTCAAGAAGCTTCCGAAGTTAGAATGGGGACTTGCGCTTAACCTCTGCAACACGAAAGTAAATCTAATTTTCGTTGTCATCTCTGCTTAGTCAGAAAAAGGTTCTGATTCCGCTGTGCAACTTGTCAAATCCATGATTATACTCTGACACAGTTGAAGACTTCAAGGAAGGAAAGGACAATGGGCAAATTTATGGGTCTAGCGAATCTATCAAATCCTTGTCTATATAAAGGACTTCTCTTGCAACTTTTGAAGTTGGCGAACACGCTACAATTGATATTCATTCGTGATTTCGCTCACTTTGTACTTAACTTCTATACCCCTCTCTGCGTAAAGGATTTTGTTTCTTAGAAACTTCTTTTAAATCCACTTTTGTGGTGCTTTAGCTTGAGGAGGCTATGTTTCAAAGAATACCTTTGTATTAGCCTAGGGAGGCTGAGTTTCAAATAATACCTAGTTGTTTAGCCTGGGAAGGCTGTGGCCAAAGAATATCTTATATTAGCCAAAAGTGGCTGGGTTCAAAGAATACTTGTAACCTTTTCACGGTTGGTAGTGAAAACTCAGTTATTGTCGGGTAACTTGACGTAGTCTTGAATAGACGAATCAATATAAAAATAATTGTGTTTATTTTATTGAACTTGTGACTAACGGGGATAATCAAATAGTAACGTTTGTTATTAAAATCAAACTTTAAAGAAGAATAAAGTTTCGTCTGACAAATTTTAAACCAACAGACGAAAGGACTAATTTTTTTTTAATTAACACAATTCAACCCCCCTTCTTGTGTTTTGTCTTTTACAGTTTGGTATCAGAGCTCAGCCTCTAAGGGTTGAGTGCTTAACAGCTACTAGAGTAAAAGATCCAAGATGGAGTCTCAAGGGCCAGCATTTCTCTCCAGCGATTCTTCTATGAACAAGCTTCCAGCTTTTTCTGGAGATGATTATCCCTACTGGGCTGATCAGATGGAAATGTACATAAAGTTTATACAGTATAGACTTTGGAGGATCATCACCCAAGGAGATATTCCTATCGTTAAACCCGAAGGAGAATGAGGAAACGAGGAGTATTCTGCTATGGAGCTGAACAGCAATGCTAGATATGCTCTCACTTGTGCACTCTCAAGGACAGAATACAACAGATTTTGTACCTACAAATCTACTAAAGAGCTCTGGGATGCTCTTAAAATCTCTTATGAAGGGACAGAAGATGTCAGATTTCGTAAAGATGCTACTCTTCAGAGAGAATACGAGATGTTCTCTATGAAGAAAGGAGAGTCTATTGATATGATGTTTGGAAGATTCCAAACCATATTAAAAGGACTTACCTCCTTGGGAACCACGTTCACAAAGGCACAAAATAACATGAAGATTCTGGATAGCTTGCCTCCTCCATGGGAAGTTATGTCCATTGCCATCTCTGTGGGACGTGACATGAAGACATTAACTCTGGATGAGTTAATTGGTGCACTTAGAGTGCATGAGGTACATCTCTGTAAAAGGGACAAAATTAAAGTTCAAGAGCCTATAGCTCTTCCATCTATTGATAATGTTACAAAGAAGACTCTAGCAAAAAGGAGAAAAAGAAGAATAAGATTTTGAAAGCTGAGACTACAAAATCTAATTCGTCTGAAGATTCATCTAATAATGAAATATCACTCATGGCTAGACACTTCAAGAAGATGATGCTCAAGAAAGGAAGAGGTCAATGCTTCTTCAAAAAGAATGAGAAAAGGTTTCCTGAGAAACCTATAAACAAAGAAGAAGGAGGAGATATCGTCTGCTATGAATGCAGAAAGCCTGGGCACATGAGATCAGAGTATCCCAAGCTTAAAAGAAGATGGAATCCCAGAAAAGAGAAAGGGAAGAAGAGCTTGCTTACATGGGAAGATCTTGATAGTGAAAGCTCTGACGATTCTGGTGAAGAACAAACTACCAACATCTGTCTCATGGCTGGAGACAATGTTTCGTCTAAGGTAAATGTATCTTCTATCTCATCCTCTTCGTCTGAGTCTGATTCAGAATCAAAAGATATTACATATGATACACTCTTGGAAAACTCTCATTTTATTGCTGAGCAATATAAAGCATGCAAAGTCAAGTTGAAACAAACTTTGGAAGAAAATGCTACTTTAAGAATTGAAAAATAGTTGCATCAAAAGAAGGTATCAGATGAAACATCATCTGAGTCTGAGAAGAATCTTTTTCTTCTTAAAATCGAAAGATTAAAGAAAGAAAATGAATCTTTGCTCAAAGACTTAACCAAGTTCACTAAAGGATCCTCCATACTTTAAACTATTTTAAAATATGGGAGGTTTTCATCTGATAAGAGTGGACTAGGCTATGTTGAACAGCTAGACGAAAAGAAAATTAAATTTATTTTGTCTGCCCATAAGAAGAAGAACAAAAGCTATAATAAGGTTCCAAATGATTATAAGAAAAGCTCTAGAACCTTAATAAAAAAGAAACCTTCTTCTACTAACAAAGTAAGACCCAAAAAGATTTGGGTACCAAAGTCACTCATTATTCCTGTTGTAGATATCCTTAATAGGAGGAGAGAGGACTTCAAGCTGGTACCTGGACAGTGGGTGTTCACAACACATGATGGGAAACCTGTCTATGTTTCAAGATCTCAGACCAAGTAAAGGGTCTGTATCTTATGGTGCAGGGAAAGGTAAAATTCTTGGGATTAAGACTGTTGGTAAGACACCCAACCCTCTCATCCACAATGTGTCTTACGTTAAAGGTCTGAACTTCAATCTACTTAGCATAAGTCAATTTTGTGATAATGGATATGAAGTTACTTTTAACGCTGATGAGTGTATAGTCAAAAACAAGGATAAATTCATTCTGTTTATAGGGAAAAGAAAGAATAATCTCTATGAGGTTTGTCTTTCTGACCTTAGTGATCAGAATGTAACATGTTTGATTTCAACAGATGATGAACGAGATATCTGTTACAAAAAACTTGGACATTTAAGTCTAAAGTATATTTCAAAAATTTCGAAAAAAGATCTTGTTAAAGGTCTGCCAAAGATATCTTGGAAATCCAATCGTCTGTATAAATCTTGTTAGCATGGGAAAAAACTCAAAGCTTCTTTCAAATCTAAGAATGTTGTTTCCACGACATGACCTTTAGAACTGTTACATATTGATCTCTTTGGACCCACTCAGACTGAAAGTCTTGGAGGAAAAGGATATGGATTTGTAATTGTGGATGATTATACTAGATTCACATGGGTATACTTTCTAGCCCATAAACATGAGTCATTTAGTGTCTTTGAAATATTCTATAAACGTGTTCAAAAAGAAAAAGGAATATGTATTACGTTTGTAAGGAGAGATCATGGAACTGAATTTGAAAACTCTGAGTTTCAAGCCTTTTGTTTTGAAAATGGAATATTTCACAATTTTCCGTCTCCAAAAACACCTCAACAAAATGGGGTTGTGGAAAGGAAAAATCGTACTTTGCAAGAAATGGCTAGAAATCTTTTACAATAAAGCTATCTTCCAAAGTATTATTGGGCAGAAGCAATAAATACTTCCTGTTATATTCAAAACAGAATATTGATAAGACTAATATTGAATAAGACTCCATATGAACTATAGAAAGGAAGAAGACTCAACATCTCTTACTTTCATCCTTTCAGATGTGAGTGTTTCATCTTAAACACCAAGATCAACTTGGAAAGTTTGACTCAAAGGTGGTTAAGGGATTTTTGCTTAGATATTCCAATACATCTAAAGCTTATAGAGTGTTCAACTCTAAGACGCAAGTTGTAGAAGAATCTATTCATGTAAAATTTCAAGATAACTCAAAGGCTGATGAAGAAATATCATACCTAGAAAATTTGTTTGATAATTTACAGATCAATCCTTCTGGTTAAAAAGCTAGTCCATCTGTCCAATCTAACACAGACGTAAGAATAGACTAAAGAATATCTGCCAGCACAGACGAACCCTCTTCGTCTGCTCCTCCACAACAAGATGCTCAAGCTCTAGTCAGAACTTGGAGGTTCGCCTCAAACCACACTGAGGATCTGATCATTGGAGATAGACATCAAGGAGTTCAAACAAGATCAAGGCTAAAAGATACGTCTAGACATGCACTTGTGTCTGATATAGAGCCTGAAAACATTGAAGAAGCTCTACAAGAGAATGACTGGATTTTAGCTATGGAAGAAGAGCTAAACCAGTTCATAAGGAATGATGTATGGACCTTAGTGGAAAGACCAAGGAACAAAAGCATCATAGGAACAAGATGGGTGTTCAGAAATAAGTTATCGAAGCTGGTAAAGTGGTAAGAAATAAAGCGAGGTTAGTAGCTCAAGGCTATAACCAACAAGAAGGTATCGACTTTACTGAAACTTTTGCTCCAATAGCTAAATTAGAAGCAATTAGAATTTTACTTGATTTTGCTGCTCATAAGAATAGCGTCTTATATCAAATGGACGTAAAAAGTGCTTTTTTAAACTGTTTTATTGAAGAAGAAGTATATGTCAAACAACCTCTTGGTTTTGAGAGTTAATCTCAACTAGATCATGTTTTCAAACTGAAGAAAACTCTTTATGGTCTTAAACAAGCTCCTAGAGCTTGGTATGATAGATTGAGTTCTTTTCTTCTTAAAAATTGTTTTTCAAGAGGAAAGGTTGATACTACTCTCTTCAAGAAAAGTGTTTCAAAAGACTTTTTTTATTGTTCAAATATATGTAGACAATATAGTCTTTGTCTACTAATGAATCCTTGTGCAAGGATTTCTCTAAGTTAATGCATGATGAGTTTGAAATGAGTATGATGGAAGAATTAAAATTCTTCCTAAGACTCCAAATCAAACAGACGAAAGAAGGGATTTATATTCATCAACAAAAATACACCAAGGAGCTTCTCAAGAAGTTCAAGATGGAGAATGCAAAGCCCATGAAAATAACAATGCATTCGTCTGGTGCTAGCCTTAGCAAAGACGAATCAGGTAAGACTGTTGATCAAACGGTATACCGAGGTATGATTGGTTCTATCCTCTACCTCACTACAAGAAAACCTGACATCATGTTTAGTGTGCGCTCATTTTCAGTCTGACCCCAAAAAATCTCATTTGCAAGCTGTTAAACAAATTCTTAGATATCTTATTGGAACCACTAATCTCTTTTTCTTTTATTAGAAAAACAGTGATTTCAATTTGAGTGGTTATTGTGATGCTGATTATGCTGGAGATAAAGTGGAGAGGAAAAACACAAATGGTGGATGTCAATTCTTAGGCACATCACTTATCTCTTGGTCAAGTAAGAAGCAAAACTCCATAGCACTTTCAACCACTAAAGCTGAGTACATTGTTGCAGCTGGCTGTTGTTCACAATTACTTTGAGTAAAACATCAACTTGAGGACTACTCCAAGTTTGAAACCCAGATACCAATATTTTGTGACAATACAAATGCAATTAATCTCAGCAAAAACCCTATTCAGCATTCAAAAGCTAAGCACATTGAAATTAAATTTCATTTTATAAGAGATTATGTTCAAAAAGGTATTTTTGATATGCAGTTTGTTTAAACTGATTTTCAATGGGTAGATATCTTTACAAAAGCTTTAGACGAAACTCGCTTTAATTTTATCTAAACACATTGAAATTAAATTTCATTTTATAAGAGATTATATTCAAAAAGGTATTTTTTGATAAACAGTTTGTTTAAACTGATTTTCAATGGGCAGATATCTTTACAAAAGTTTTAGACGAAACTCGTTTTAATTTTTTTAAACAAAATTTGGGAATTGTTTCTTTAAAAGATTAAGTTTTTCATCTGATCTTTTCGTCTATTTCAATCGTCTGATTTATCTTTCGTGTTAAGACGAAACATTGCATCTGATCAAGTTGAATCAGTACATAATAATTCAACAGACGCATTATTATTATTTAATTAATTCAAATTGAGTGTACAGGGACGCAATAAATGTAGCATTAAATGTTTTGTCATTTATTACGCTATTTTAGGACTTTGAGAAGCACGCACAATAAATCTCAAGGGTCAAATCAATCATTAAAAGGACAATCATGAGATAACGTCAAATCAGGGACGGTTTCCATTCTATCGTCTTATGAATTATAATCGTTTCACTTTTGACTATAAATACTGCAAAGTTACCATTTTTATTCTTTACAGTATTCAATACTATTGCTTTCGAATTTCTCTCTCTAAGAACTCTCACTCTCTTAACTTTCTTACTTTCAAACTTAGAAATGGCCGCCAAGAATATCAAGGGATCTGAAGAGGTTGTTGCTGAAGGGGAAACTTTCTTCTCACAAGAGATATTCCTTGCCAGCAAATGGATTAGAAGGAATACCCTATTCAATGATTCCGGTTACACCTACCAGATGATTGAATCTGTTGGATGGTTGAAGTTCGCTGAATGGGAAGGTGTTTGGATGCTCGAATGCTATAACGAGTTCTAGGGAAATGCTAGAGTCGTAGACGAAGGCATTGTTGGAGAGATTGGAGACAAACAGTTTTTGTTCAATGTGGACTCTATCGTCGCAATTGGGAAGGCAAAGGCTGAAGGTGAATTGTTCACTGCTGACTGGAATGCTCAACTGAGCAATGAAGAGATTGATACTCTTCTGTATGGAAAGCCTAGAACATATGATCTGGCTGAGAGCTAGCAACTTGGTGCTAGAATGCAGGATTCTCCACAACCTGCTCTTCAACATTTTTACTCCAAGAGTCAGTTCAAGAGATAATGTGAGTAACAAAGACAAATTTTGTCTCTATCATATGATGAAGAAGACAAAGATTAGTCTTCCTCATGTGATTATGGATCATTGGATTGCTACACTCAAGAACAGAACTTTGAAGAGAAAATCAAGTATCTTCTACCCTACAATATTTGCCAAGATTGTGCTCAATCAAGGCTTTGATCTTAGTGGGTGTGATTGGTACAGCGTTGGTGCAGAGATTAAGCAAGGAACTTTCTCTAAGATGCACCTGTACCATCAATCATCTAAATCACAATCATCTCAACCACCACAACCACAACCTTCAACCCCACCACCTAAAACCAAACACAAAACCCTCATCAAAAGAACCAGAAATGCACCTCCTCCACCTCAAATACAAGCTCATACACCACCTCAAACTAAACCTCGCTCTCCCGAAAACAAACCAACAAATTTCAAACCTAGTACCAAGAAACATCATCTTGATATAAACACTTCTCATTCACAAACTCCACCTCAATCTGCAACCCAAACACTAACCAAAACAGTAGCCCAACCTTCTGTTAAGTTAATAGAGGTTCCTTTTGAAACTGAACCAGAGGTACCCTTGGTAAGACGAAAAGCCAGGGCAATAAAGGTTAAAATGCCTAGACCTCCTTCATCCACCAAAGACGAACCCACTGAGAAAACATCTAAGGATGCTCAGACTGCTCAACAGCAAGCAGACGAAGCAATAAGGGTAGAGAAAGTTGAAGCCCAAAGAAAGGTTGCTTCTAAAGGGAAGCAAAAATTAGCATATGAGATTGTTGGTGAAACAGATGAAGCAAGACAACTGAAAGAGGCTAGAAAAGTCTCTATCTTGCTTAAAGCTGAAAGGGAACGTCTGTTCCAAGAAAGCATCAAAGGCATTGGATCGTCTGAAGCTGCACCTGCTCCAGCAACTTCAGAGGGCATGAACACTGAAGAAACTGCCCAGATCCAGAAAGACAATGCCATTCTCGCTGAACAGCTTGAGACTATGCTCAGTGAAGAAGTACCTTCAATGGAGTTGGATTCATCCCCTCCTCAAGACGAACAAAGGCATTCTGAAGAGCCTTTGGGTGCGTCTCATATCAACACAGTTCCTCTTAAGACTGTGTTTGCTACTGCTGAAGAAACATCATGCCCACAGACGATGGAGATTCCGTCTGCTGCTATTGAAGTTGACACATGTTCTTTGTCTGATGAAGAATGTGTTGAAGTTGAAAGGCATGTTGCATCTAATGTGAGATCCGGAGCAGAGTTGTTGAATCCAGAGGATCTCCCTCCTAAGCACAAGACTGACTACTCATTTCTTAATGAGTTAGTTATGAGAAGAATTGAAGAATCTGCTTGTGTTGGAATGTCTGAGTCTGCCAATGTTGGATATTGTGTAGACTATGAAGATATTTACCTACATCGAGTTGAAGAATCCCTACATATACAGAGGGAAGAAAGGATTCCAACTAGGGAGGTTTGTCAATCCCATCAACTATTACCAACCTTTGAAGCCCGGAGAGTTTGACTTGAAGAAGAAATATGATGTTGATGAACAACGTCACTGGCTCAAACGTCTACCTTGGGACGCATTGGCAACTTCAAAGGTTTGGAAGGGATAGATGATTATAAGAATCATCTTAATGGTCTGATGATTGAAGGACCAGCAATGGGTTATGAACCCAATATCGTCTCTAGAACTCCATCAACGAAATTTATTTGACCTCAACCTCATAAGTCAACAATTTTCCATCATTGTATATATGGAGGATACATGTCTGGAGTGTTCGAACCTCAAGCAGAAAGACATTGGCATCTAGACGCTATAGATTGCCATGACCCTCAACCATTCAATATTCCTATGAATAAGACAAAATATATTGGATTGGGTTACACTATTGGCTTGACGCTTCCATGGATACGGCCTCATTGCTTAGGAGTTCACCTAACTCATTTTCTGAACTTTGATGAGTATGAGACACCAGAAGAATGCGTTCATTCTTTGCCAGTAGACAATAACTTGTCTTATGTCTTGATGGAGAGAGCATATAGAGACGAAATAAAAGGACATCTTCAATCCTTTTGTCTCCTTCAAGAGAAGGGAGGAAAAAAGGAAAATTCCTGCCTTTTCTAATGGGCTCCCAATTTTCTTCAATTGCCACCAATGCTACCAAGTTCTTTGTCAAGTTGGATCGTCTGCGACCTTGCTTGGTGAAACATCTTGCTAAGGGAAAAGAGAAGAAGAGTATGAAGCCCCCAAAGTCTTCAAGTTTGCTAGGCACATCCCCAAACATCTACCAGAAGAAGCCTATGCACATATGAAGTTGGTTCAAGCTCGAGCTTCCAAACCACTTCACCCCAAGATGCTTCAGATGATTGAAGATCATGAAGCTACTATGGCTTACTACTCAGGAACCAAGTTTGATGAAGATTCTGCCACTGTTGGCAAGTGTTATCCTAGTGCAACGTCTGCATATACTCTTCTTCCTCACGAGCGTCAATATCAATAACTTGTGGCCTTCAAAAAAAGTTATGCCTGACAATGGGATAGATCTTTCGACACTCGCATGGAGTTGCCTCTGTTCTCACTACGCCTGAAGGGAACCCAAGTTGAGCCTATCATAGAGGAAGTAGACTTAGAAACAGACTAACCCCAACCATCTGAGATATTATCTGAGCCATCATCTGATAAATCCGCTGAGAAGTACACACTTTGAAGCAAAAATATGTTGAGTTGGAGGAAAGCCATGAGCATCTGAAGAAGAAGAATAAGCAACTTTAGGAAAATCAAGTGGCTATTACTACTCAGGTGGAGCAACTTCAGAGTATCGTCATGAATCTGGTGAAACAACAGCCTTAGCCTCCGCCGCAATGATTTTGATGATTCTCAGCTCAAAGGGGAGAATATTTTGAGAAAGGGGAGATAAGCTGAAGGAAGATCATGCTGAGGGGGAGCTTTGAAGATTAGGGAAAGCATCGTCTGAGGGGGAGCTCAAGACGAAAAAATGAAGACTATGTCCAAGATATTGTATCTTTGTGAAAAAATTTTATGTGTTTTGCTATAATACAATTATTTATTCTTTATTGATCCATTGTATTTTTTTATGTCTTTGCTCTGATTCTTTACTCTGTATACTCTTGTAATTGTATAAATGGATTACATCGCATTGATGTAACAAATCTTATAAAGAGGTATATTCAGAGAACATCGTCTTGATGTAATTCTGGCTTGATAAATTGCTTTTTGGCTAACTTTGTCTTATGCAGATGAATCCTTCAGTATCATCCTTAGTATGGTCTGTAATCATCATAAAGGGGGAGATTGTTAGATCAAGATGATTAACGTCTCAAGTTTTGATTAATTACAGAACAGACGGAACATATCAGACTAAGGCATTGCAAGTCAGAGTCAGACTGAACAAGCACAGACGGAAGATGACCCTTCAAAGATCATACAAGTTCAAGTCATTCATCTGTCCTAAGCCACATCATCAGACAAAAGCATAAGACGATATGCTCTAGACAAAGTCTTTAGACGAAGCTTTCAAAGTCAATACAAGATTGAAGTATCAGACTAAAGCTTGAAGATTGGATCGTCTATGAAGATTGAAGAAGTCTAAGTATTTTCATCTTGGTAACGCGCACCAAAAACTCAAATGTTTACGTTACTCAAAAAGCTTCCGAAGTCAGAATGGGGACTCGCGCTTAACCTCTGCAACACGAAAAGTAAATCTACTTTTCACTGTCATCTCTACTTAGTCAGAAAAAGGTTCTGATTCCGCTGTGCAACTTGTCAAATCCATGATTATATTCTGACACAGTTGAAGACTTCAAGGAAGGAAAGGACAATGGGCAGATTTATGGGTCTAACAGATCTATCAAATCCTTGCCTATATAAAGGACTTCTCTTGTAACTTTTGAAGTTGGCGAACACGCTACAATTGATATTCATTCATGATTTCGCTCACTCTGTACTTAACTTCTATACCCCTCTCTGCATAGAGGATTTTGTTTTTTAGAAACTTCTTTTAAATCCACTTTTGTGGTGCTTTAGCATGAGGAGACTGTGTTTCAAAGAATACCTTTGTATTAGCCTGGGGAGGCTGGGTTTCAAAGAATACCTAGTTGTTTAGCCTGGGAAGGTTGTGGCCAAAGAATATCTTATATTAGTCAGAAGTGGCTGGGTTCAAAGAATACTTATAACCTTTTCACGGTTAGTAGTGAAAACTTAGTTGTTGCTGGGTAAGTGGACATAGTCTTGAATAGACGAACCAGTATAAAAATAATTGTGTTTATTTTATTGAACTTGTGACTAAGAGGATAATCAAAGAGTAACGTCTATTATTAAAATCAAACTTTAAAGAAGAACAAAGTTTCGTCTGACAAATTTTAAACCAATAGACAAAAAGACTAATTTTTTTTTTAATTAATACAATTCAATCATCTTTCTTATGTTTTGTCTTTTACATATATATATATATATATATATATATATATATATATATATATATATATATATATATATATAATATGGCTCGTTTAGAAAGCGAGGATAGTCGTGGGATAGGATATGATAACTATCCTATCCTACTATAATCTAATGTTTGGTACCTTAGCAAGATATGATTTACTTAAAGTAATAAGATAAGATAATGTATTTCTCCCTCCCCTTATCACTTAATAAGATAAGATAATGTATCTCTCCCTTCCCTTATCACTTACATCAGTACCATTGACACATTTATTATTGTCATCATCATTAATTAATCCCATCAGGAAAAAATCAAATTGGGCTTATTTTGTTAAGATTTTATAAAAATGGATTCAGTTTGAAATAATTTACAAATCTGGTGTTGTTTTGTAGAAGGTGTCATGCCTTATGGCGCCTTCCATGTGGTTGTAGCTAAGTGGAGGCGCAATACTATGACGCGGTTTTATATACGTTGGACCGTGAGCCAATGAAAATAAAGGCATCACAGATTGTGACGCTTTCATTACTTTTTCTGACAAGTCAAAGGGTCATGACACGTGGGTCAATGAAAATGGAGGCATCGCGGTCAACTGCACCTTCTGAAAAATCAACATTTATTTAATTTTTTTTTAATTTGGACTTTATTGTTTTTTTGGAAATAATTTTTATTAATGTAGAAATTAATTTTTTGTTAGTTATTATTTTTTTTAGTTTTAATTATTGTATTTGTAATTGTGAATTTTTTATTTAATTTTAGAATAATTTGTGTAGTTATAATAATTGTATTTTGGATTTTTTTAGTGTAGAAATAAAAAACTTCACCATTGAAATTTGTGTAAATTTTGATTTTTTTTTATTTTAGTTGGTAACCTTTTTTTACGAAATGGTACACAAATTTTACGAAATGGTGAAGTTTTTTATTCCTACATTAAAAAAATTCAAAATACAATTATTATAACTACACAAATTATTCTAAAATTAAATAAAAATTTCACAATTACAAATACTATAATTACAGTAATTAAAATAAAAAATAGCAACTAACAAAAAATTAATTTCCTCATTAATAAAAATTATTTCCAAAACACAATAAAATTCAAATTTAAAAAATTTAAATAAATGTTGACTTTTTAGAAGGTGCAGTTGACCGTGACATCTCCTCTATGTTGATTCGTTAGAAGGTGTAATTGACTATGACGCCTCTGTTTTCATTGGCCCACACGTCATGACCTTGTGACTCTAGCCGACATCAAATAAACGCCCTGACTTGTGGCGCTTGGTTTATAGGAGGTGTCGACGCCACAAAACAACATGAGAGCTGCAATAAGTTTGTAGCACCAGTATCACCATTATTATTTTTGTTATCATTGATATTAATTTCATCTCATTGCTACTATCACTATGACCACTATCATTGTCATCATAATAACCACTATCATCACTATCATTTCCATTATTATTGTCATTACCATTATTACTATCATTGTTGACATCACCATTGTATTATTATTGTCATTACCACCCTTATCAATCATTATTCTACTGTCTTTATTAATATTGTTATTAATATTATCTCATATTGTCATATTATTATTATAATTTTTATTATTATTATTATTTTTATAGTCATCTTTATTATTAATATTATCATAATTCTTATTATTATTAATAATATTAATCGATCATCTTTATCATTATTTAAAAATAAATTAAAATCATCACCACTTATCTTTCATTTCTATAATCATTATTATAAATATCATTCCTATTATTATTATTATTATTATTATTATTATTATTATTATTATTATTATTATTATTATTATCCACGACCATAAGATTATTTCCTGTAATATATCTTATACAATCATATCACCACAAAAAATGCACAAAAATATTCTTATAAATAGTTAACTGAAATGCATTGATAAATTTGGTTTTACTGAATGGCTAACAATTAAAAGTTTCGTTATATATTTAGACACGTGCGTTGAGGACCAAATATGTCGGTGCCTCGTTACTGATTTAATTGATAATGATTAGTCACCGATTGTTTTTTGTTCATTCAATAGACAATAGCCTCGTTTATATTTCATAACAAATATTGTCTCTACACACATGATTATGAAATTAAACGTTCATCCAACGGTTAAATCTCAAGGCCTCAATTTTGAATCTCCTCATATTTTAATAAAAATCTAATAATTAATATTTATTACTAGAAAAGGAAAAATATAATAATATATTTAATAATTAACTTATTTCATTTAAATAGATTCTTCCGTCGTCTCTCAATTTAATATTTAATGTAATTCAGTATGGATCTTTCTTTAAAATCATCATACCCTTCATTAATATTCTGTTATTATCATTATATATACAAAAATAGGAGGAAATTTATAGAAAGTGCGTTTAAATATATACATTTAAGTGATAAATTTTAATTAATTCTTTTAAAAAATAAATTTTAATTATGAAGAAAGTTAAAGGATAATAACAACTAGTAAGTGTATATTTTAAAAAACAAAATAAAATAATAATTATAATAATATATATACAAAGATGAGTTAACATTTAAAGACAACGAGTTTAAATATATAAAATTAACAAAGATAAAATTCACATAAAAAATTTTAATTAAATATTTTAAAATTTTTGGATATTGTTTTCTATCTTACTTAGATTAAATACCAGCCATTCATCCTCTTCAATATTTAATCAATGAAAAAAATATATTATAAACATGTAGTATTATGAACGTGAAAATAGAAAAAACAACAAATGTCACAAAATGACAATATTTCAGTAGTAGTTATTACAGTCACATTATTTTATTACATCAATACAATGATGGTAAGTCATTATTGTGCCCAACACACTACCAGTTATTACAGTCAAATTATTATTTTTTTGACAAAAGTTATTATAGTCAAATTATTAAAGACAAATATGTAAATTACTAGTATAAGAAAAATAAAATAAAGACAAAGAAAAGCAGAAAGAAAGAAGGGTAAGAGAAGAGAGAGAGAGAGAGTGGGTTTGTTTCGAAAAGTTGATTGAGAGTAACAACAACAAAAAAGAAGGTTGACAAAGTGAGGCAGAGCAAAGGCATAAACAAAAATGTGAAAGAAAAAGTAATAACAATAACAATAACAACACCAATGCCTACACTTCCTTTTCTCTTCTCCAAATCTCATTAACGATATTTCCCGCGTCAAAATCTCCTTGTTTATTTTCTCCCATTGTTTCGGCGATTTATCGTTTCGATGGGATTGTCGCGCAACGCGGCGTTGCAGCCGGAGATCGACGACGCCTCCGCTGCCGCCAGTAGCGACGTTGGATTCCACTCGATCCGCGGCGGATTCCCCTTCAAGCGAAACCCTAGCCACCAACAACAGCAGCAGCAGCAACAGCACCACAGCCACAACCTCCACCGTCAGCGCGCGTCCTTCGATCGGCAATTACCGCGTTCCAACGCCAACGCCGCCGCGAGCACCACCCGATCTCATCTTCTCCACAACCGTCTCACGCGCAAGGGCTTGTTGTTGTGGCTTTTCCCGTTTTCCAAGTCTTCTAAGTCTGGATTCTATGCTCTCATCATTGTTGTTGTGTTTCTTTTCGCTTTTGCATCCATTGTTATGCAGAGCTCCATTACCTCTGTTTTTCGCCAGCGCCCTGAGCGCGCTCGCCATCACCGTCAGGGGCTCGTGTTTGGCGCTGCGCTTCGCTTTGTTCCCGGCCGGCAGAGGCTCCTCTCCGGTGATGGTCTCGATCGGGTTCGTTCGCAGCCCCAGCTTGGCGTTCGCCCGCCCAGGATAGCTCTCGTGAGTTCCTTTTCATGTTGAATTTGTGTTTCTGATTGATTATTGGATTGTAGTTAGTGTTTGAATGTTTTGATGCTGCTTTTGAGTTTAGGATGATTCCGTGAGTTTGAGGATTAGGATCTTGGTGATTGTTGAGCTTAGATGGTTAGTTAGAGAGTGTTTCGTTTGAATGATCCCTTTGAATTGTGACTATGGAATGAATTGATTTGCTTTTGGTTTGTTAGGATCTTGCTAATTATTGACCTTAAATGTTTGGTTAACGTCAGATACTTTCATATTTAATTTGCTTTTGGGTTGTTTGGTGGGGGGTATGGAATGATAGCGTTTGTCTGTTTCTTTCAATGTTGTTTAGTTAATGTAGGTCGGGGCTTTTTAATGTTATGATGGAGCCAAAACATTTTTAATTGTTTTAATGGACTACATTGGATTCTGTTTGATTACTTGATTGAAGGAAATTTCTTATTATGGATGCATTTTTGTTGTGTTGGGAGAATTTTGCATTTCATTCCAATCACCGAATTCTGGAGTGTTTGTTGGTCCTTGAGCATACATACATTTAGTTTTCAAATAAATTTGCCTCCCCATCCCCGCGGTTAAGGTTAAGTGGAACAGAATGACAATAATCTTGAAAGATCTATTACTTAGATACATTTCTAATCAGATTTGTGCTTCAGAAGTTTTCCATCTGGAAGTAACAGAATGCACCAGACCAGAGTGAACTCCCTGAACTGCATGTATTAAGGTTATTTTTTGGATGTTGTACACTGAATAAATTTAAAATGCCATTTTTGCACTTGTATAAGAAAAAGATGAATAGCCAATGCTAGGAGCAAATCAGTACTTTTGTCATTTTTTTTCCTGGTTCCTAGTATGAATAAAGATTGTATGGATTCTTGGTGCAGTAATGAATGTACAAATGAAATTCTTAGAATTTGGTTTGGGCCCTTACTCAACTCCACAAAATCAACTTGTAAAGTGAAGACTGCCCATGCCTTATAAGGACTACATAGGCAATATCTTTAGTCGATATAGGGTCTCAAGGAAAGTTCTACACCTTTGCCAATGGCTTTGCAGCTATGTGGCCTATGGTTTCCTTAGGAAGCACTTGATACCCAAGAGTGTCAAACTGTCAATACTTGCACATAGCATCTCATATTTTCTCGGTTGCAACAGGCTCACACTTAGTCTTACTACTCCCTTTACCAAACAAGAAGAAGAAAATAACGAGGAATCTCTTGAAACTATTTTTCTTGATGATATAGCTAAATATATTTTAGTTGATAAGGTTGAAGAGTTCACATACTTAGTTCACTCAAGTAATGGACAAAAATTTATCATTTGGAATTTGGTGCTCTTATATTGTTTTACTTTTTTCAAAAAAAAAAGAAAAAGGAGAAAAGGAAGGGATGATTACATCAGATTTTCTGCGCTTAATTGGGTTATCACTACCCAACATCCCAAAATCAGTTGTGTCATTCAGCATAGTATCATGCATGAAAACTTTCTTTTTATTCTTTAAATTACTTGTTCTTAACATATTTATTTGTTGTTTTGTCTATCAGATTTTAGGGTACATGACAATAGATCCCCAGTCATTGATGCTGGTTACTGTGATTCGGAATCTACAGAAGTTGGGTTATGTTTTTAAGGTACATAGTTTAGATTTTGTGTGAATTATTTTTTCAAAACATAGTTGGGTTATGTTTTTACGGTACATAGTTTTGCAATTAAGTTTGGTTTTCTGAGGTCATACATTTCCCTGTCTATTAACAGATATTTGCAGTAGAACATGGGAAAGCCCACAAGATATGGGAAAACATAGGTGGTGGAATCTCTCCCCTGAGTACAGAGCAGCAAGTCCCAATTGATTGGTCATTGTATGTGTCTTTTAGTAACTTTACTTTTCTGGTTTGATCTGGGTTTTGAAGTTGAGGTTACATGTGTCAGTTTTAACACTTTTACATACATTTTTCAGTTATACGTTTTTGGTATAATTTCTTGTTGCAATTAGATAGGTGTTTAACTTTTCACCCCCTTTTCCTTTCGGGTCCACAGTTTTGAAGGTGTCATTGTTGACTCCCTAGAAGCAAAAGAAGCCATCTCAAGGTGGGTTTTCTTTATCTAAATTGCAAATTGTTTGATCTGACCTGTGTATTGGGATTTGGGGGGATTCCAATTTGATCTCTAGAAGTTGAAACTGCATTGTTATTCTTTGGGTGTTTTCCGTAAAAATTTAATCATGTTGCCTACATGTGGTATTTTTCTGTCTTTTCTCGAGTCTTTGGTTGTAGGAGATGTTTCTTCTGTGAAGTTTTAGATGCTATGATTAGTGAGTTTTATATTTGTGCAGCCTTATGCAGGAGCCTTTTTGTTCAGTACCACTGATATGGATTATTCAAGAACATAGCCTTTCAAGTCGCCTTCCAGTTTATGAGAAAATGGGTTGGGAGCATCTTGTTTCTCGCTGGAGAAGTGCTTTTAGCAGAGCCAGTGTTGTTGTCTTTCCAGATTTTACTTCTCCGGTAAAGATGCTGTTAGTTTTACATATGTCCAAGATACAAATATTAACAGTATTAGAATAATAGAATCTGTTCTCCATTGGGCTTGTTGTAAATGTTTTGGAGCTATTGCTCATTTTTTTATTTCTTCCTGTATCAGATGTTATATAGTGAGCTTGATACTGGAAACTTCTTTGTGATTCCCGGATCACCAGTAGATTTGTGGGCTGCCGAAAGCTATAGTAAGACCCATACAAAGGATCAGCTAAGAGAACTTAGTGGATTTGGTAAAAATGATATGGTGGTTCTAGTTGTTGGAAGCTCAGTCTTCTATGATGATGCATCATGGGACTATGCTGTTGCAATGCATTCCGTGGGGCCTCTGCTGACAAAATACGCTAAGAGGAATGATGCAACTGAGACATTTAAATTTGTTTTCTTATGTGGAAATTCTACTAATGGTGATGATGACTCTTTGCAGGTAGTTTTTCCTCTTAAAGTCTACTTAAGACATTAGACTGCTCATGATTTAAGCATGATTAGATGTTTTAACCATCTCTAAGAAGTTAATTGACAACTAATTGAATATTTACTTTTAAGATACCGAACAATAGAAATCTTGAAGATGAACTCTTGGAATGTATTTGTGGCAATGCTCTATTTTATCATGTTTAACCCATCTTTAGTGACATTATCTCAGCTTGGATATATTGTTTTTGAATTGTTTACGGATTTATTAGCTGTTGATGTAGGAAGTTGCTTCACGTTTGGGACTTCCTCATGGTTCCATAAGGCATCATGGCTTGAATAGTGATGTGAATAGTGTGTTACTAATGGCTGATATCATCCTATATGGTTCTGCTCAAGAGGTGCAGGGTTTTCCTCCACTATTAATAAGAGCAATGGCTTTTGAAATTCCAGTCATTGCACCTGATTTTCCCGTGTTAAAAAAATATGTAAGTGTGTTCTAGTTTTTGTTTTCATTGTTCGTTGATTTCTGAAGCCTAACTAATACTTTCCTTCATTTTCATTAACCTGTTCTAAACTCATAGATTGAGGATGGAGTTCATGGGATATTTTTTTCTAAACACAATCCTGATGCTTTGATGAATGCCTTTTCACTTTTGATTTCCAATGGAAGACTCTCTAAATTTGCTCAAGCAATTGCATCATCTGGAAGAGAACTTGCTAAAAATATGCTAGCTTTGGATTGCATAACTGGCTATGCAAGACTTCTGGAGAATGTACTCAGTTTTCCCTCAGATGCATTACTGCCTGGTCCTGTTTCTCAGATTCAACAGGGGTCATGGGAATGGAATTTATTCCAGAATGAAATAGACCAAGACTTTCACTTATCAAAGATCCGTGGTGATTTTTTCAATGGAAAAGCTTCTGTTGTTTATGCTGTTGAGCATGAATTGGGAAATCTGAATTATTCAACAAGCATTTTTGAGAATGGAACAGGGGTTCCGTTGCAAGATGAACTGACCCATTTGGATTGGGACACTTTGAGAGAAATTGAAATATCTGAAGAGAATGAAATGTTTGAAATGGAAGAGGTATGGTGTAATCTTCCGAGTCTTCCTTTCTGACTGTCTCTGTTTCATCCCTTTGCAATTCATTGTCTGTTTATTTTAGGGTTTGATGGTTCCATAAAGTCATTTCTTTCTGTTGTAGATTGAAGAGAGAATGGAGAAAGATGTTGGTGTATGGGATGATATATATCGTAATGCTAGAAAATCTGAGAAACTGAAGTTTGAAGTCAATGAGAGGGATGAAGGGGAGCTTGAGAGAACAGGGCAACCTGTGTGCATTTATGAGATATACAATGGTGCAGGAGTGTGGCCATTTTTGCACCATGGCTCTCTCTATCGTGGGTTAAGCCTTGTGAGTATCTTTGTCCATAGTTAAGACACTTTATCTCTCTGTTCTCTTTTAGCCTTATGTTTATTTTACCTCTTTTAATTTATTTCTTCCAAGTTAATATGAGAATTTGATCTATTTATCATTGTAGTCTCTAGATAGAATTTTTATATACTTCAAATTTAGACTGCTTCTCTTTAATTTTATTACCTCTATACAAAGTGAGAGAAAAGCATTGGTATGCTATAAATCGTGTCATTATCTGATGTATCTTTTAGATAATTTTTGCTCTATTTCCCTTGGGATGACCTCTTGTCTGAATTTAATGAAAAAAGGTTTACTTTTATCGTCTTACATAAAACTATTAGAAATAAGTTGACTGTTTTTTATGATAATAACAATGTTATTTCTGGCAGTCTAGAAGAGCAAGGAGACAAATATCTGATGATGTAGATGCGGTTGGCCGTTTGCCACTTTTGAATGACACTTATTACCGGGACATTCTCTGTGAAATGGGAGGACTGTTTGCAATTGCAAATAGGGTGGATAACATTCACATGAGGCCTTGGATTGGGTTTCAATCATGGCGTGCTGCTGGTAGGAAGGTATTCCTTTTCTTTTGTTTGCAAAATATTCCTATATAAAGTATAATAAACTTCCTTGTATTTATGTAAAATTATGCTGAGTAACTTTCAGAATTTGAAAAATCTCTTTTAAGTTAACCCTGAATTCAATTAAGAAAAATAATATACCTTTTATTTTAGGTTATGCATCAACTGATGCAAGTATGACAATTACTTCTGAGAAAGTTGTGTCCTCTTTTTCTTTTTTTTTTTCTTATATATATGCAACTTTCTAATGTATGAAAAGTTCCTTGTTATTATTATTTGATTGATACACATCTTTTGTCAAAGCAGGTAGCATTGTCAGCGGAAGCTGAAAAGGTTCTGGAAGAGACAATGCAAAAGAATTTAAGAGGGGATGTCATATATTTTTGGGGACGGTTGGACATGGATCAGAGTTTCATATTAAACAACAACGCAATTTCTTTTTGGTACATGTGTGACATCTTAAATGGAGGCAACTGCAGGTATATGATAGGGAATATAACATTATACATTCATTTTTGTTCACTGCAGTCTTTCAGCTGCTTAAGAATTTCAAGCATGCCACCTCCTTCCTTGATTTTTCCTAAAGTTGCATCTCTTGTTATTTGCACTGTCCAGAATGAGATGTTAAGAACCACTTAGTTTGATTTGGTATGACAGTATATTTGAAAAATATGAGACTTGCTCTAAAAGAAATATGTTTGGAGCTTCAAACTGGAATTTCTAGAATTTGGACTTTGGATATTGACATTTTGTAACGTGTTTCAAACTTGTCTCATATTATGCTTCCAATTGCATCAGAAATGTTTTTCAAGATGGCTTCCGGCAGATGTATGCATTGCCCCACCATGCAGAAGCACTCCCCCCCATGCCTGAAGATGGTGGTTATTGGTCAGCACTGCACAGCTGGGTGATGCCAACCCCTTCTTTCTTGGAATTCATTATGTTCTCTCGGTAATTAATGAGTTGATGTTAGCTTTCATTAACAGTAGGTTAATTTTAGGTACTTTCTTAACTTGGAAAGAAACTAGAAAAACCTTAAATGTTGCCAATTGAATGCAGGATGTTTGTTGATTCCATTGATGCCCTGCACAGAGACTCTGGTAGATATAGCCTGTGCCTTTTAGGCTCTTCAGAGATAGAGGTAATGTGTTTGCATTTTGCTTTTAAGGTTTTTTAAATTATTTGTATTTCTTACTTTTTGTTCTTTTTATGCAGAAGAAGCACTGCTATTGTCGAGTGTTGGAGCTTCTCATCAATGTATGGGCTTATCATAGTGCACGGAAGATGGTATATATAGATCCTAACACTGGTTTTATGCAAGAGCAGCACCCAATCGAACAACGGAAGGGTTATATGTGGGCAAAATACTTCAATTTTTCATTGTTGAAAAGTATGGACGAAGATCTAGCTGAGGCTGCAGACGACAATGACCATCCAAGGGAAATGTGGTTGTGGCCAATGACAGGGGAGGTACACTGGCAAGGGATTTATGAAAGGGAGAGGGAAGAAAGGTACAGGCTAAAAATGGATAAAAAAAGAAAAACGAAAGAAAAATTATTTGAAAGAATGAAGTATGGTTACAAGCAGAAATCACTTGGACGATAATAAATCTTAAGATCTGAAATTCACATCAACCCTTTGTGAACCTATTTTTGCTTCAATCGGGAAAATTTTCTAGCAAATTGGAGAGACTTTGATTCTAACATTGGCACAGATCATAGAGACAGTATTGTTTCTTTCTTCATTAACTGAATACGTATACTGAAAACCCTCAGTCTCGGAAAAGGGCGAGACAGAGAACAAAGGAGTTTCCCATCTTTTGCTGTTCATTACTTTCACGGCCTTTTTTCATGGTCAATTATAGATAGCAGCACACAAGTTACAGGTAGTTCTACTTCGAAGTGTACCCATAGTCTATAGAAATGCATTCACCAATTCCTTTTGATTTAGCTTAAATTTGTATTCTTTCATTATTGTATATTTCGTCAAACAATAGTGGCAATTTTGAGTAGAATAATGGCTGGTTTTCTCGTAAATAGTTTTTTGTATTTTTATTATCGTTATCTATTATTGACAAACAAATGAGACGGACAATCGTAACTCGGTCATATAAACATGAAAATGTGTTTATTCCTTGGGTTCACAAATTCAATAATATTTTTGTCTGTAATATTTCCGTCACCGACAATGTTGTGTACTACCTTCTAACCAAATATTGAAATGAAATATATTGTCGTGTACCTTTTAAGTTTTAACCAAAATATATGAATGAATCCTCACCTCAAGAGTCTTGTTCTAATGTTATAATTTCTGAGTTGCCGTATATATATGTAAACTAAAAAAATATATAAATATGGAATTTGAAACATTACAAGAAATAAATTTTATATACATTTGGATATAATTTTTTTTTTTTCTGATTTGACATTTTTTTAATGCGGAAAAACTAAAAATTGATATATTGTGGTACCAGTTATGGAATGTTGTTGTGAAAAGCGACGCGGAACTTGAAAATAATAGAAAATAGTATCCCGCGCCACACTTGGACCAATCGCAATCGTAATGGCATGGGTACGATACGGTTCGCGTTTTGAATGTCATGTGATGAGTCACGAGTGAGGGTTTTACATTTTCACTCCCACACACGCCCTAAACCTCCTTCTTCTTCCCAAGTATACTCTTGCCTTTCTCTTTCTCTATTTCCATACACTTGTTCTTTTCTCTATTTTACTTCTTAATAGTTATTATTCTTTTCCTCAGTTGAAATTATGTTCGCTGCATGTTTATTCTTTCAAGTCCCTTATTCTATCGCAAAAACTCTATTTCATTTTCTCGGTTCGCAAACCTAATCGCTATCAATTTCTATCTGGGTGCATATAGCTATGGCCCCAAACACTTGTATGCTGATTTATGCTTACTTTCACTTTTCGTGATATTCAATTGTCTCGAGAGGATCTCATCTTTATGCACAGTGCAATTGCATTTCGCTCGTTATTTTATTATCCAGTCTTATGTATAACCTTTCTTATTTGACTATAACTACGTGCAGGTTGAGATTCTATAAGTTGTGGTGTGGCTAACATGATGCATTCTGTGAAGATTGGATGGGGGAAAACGTTTGCGCTTGCTAAGCATAATGATTCTGATGGGAAAAAGACTCGGATTCGGCGCTCAAAGGAGGAAAGGAAGGCAATGGTGGAAACCTTTGTAAAGAAGTAATTGCATATATTAGTTTCTTTTTTATCTTACATATTATTAAATTAAATTCTTTACTGATTTATTCCATACTGCCCTGTTTCTTACTTTACCAATTTAATTTGATGAACTAGAAATTTAGTAGATTGTTTCACTCATTTTGTCGAAACTAAGGGCAACATGTTTGGAACATTTTCTTATGCTCGAGTTTTTTTTTTTTTTTTTTTTTTTTTTTTTTTTTTTTTTTTTTTTTGCTGAATCTTCTATAACAGATTATTTTCAGTTTTATGAGATTATCCTTCCTTTGGCTACCGGTAAATATATGTGTTTGAACCTACCGGTAAGTATATCTTGTTTAGAGAAATTATTTGAAGGAGTGGATATTTTCGCTGGTATAACCTTTCAATCCTAACTCTTTTTGATGTACTTGTGTAATTAGTTATCAATCAATAGTGCAAATGTGATCCAAGAAGCAATAATGATGCTTGTTATATTGATATTTGATGTTTGCCTATATGACTACTTTGCAACATCTAGTCTTGACATCAGTTTAATGTAGGAGCGTAAAATTGATATTTGTTTTCTGTTCAATTTTATTAATAAAAATAATGCACGGATGTTTTTACCACTATTTTTACCTTTAATAAATGCCTAATTGGTTAACTTTTTCTCTTCACGGATAGACCTTTTTTATTTGTGTATTCTTTGTTATTTGATATCAATCTACTTCTAGTTTTCTCTTCTACTGTGCTGTTACATTACAGTCATAAAAGATTGAATACTTGAACTATTTAGTATGCCCCTTGTATCCCTTTCAGTTGTTGTATTTTAAGTCAAACTTTTGCGACCTGTTTTGTGAATGATTTGTTACATGGAAACATGTATTTACTACCTATATACTTGTCTCTAGGTACCAAGAGTCGAACAATGGTAACTTTCCATCACTTAATCTTACACATAAAGAAGTTGGTGGTTCTTTCTACACAGTACGGGAGATTGTACGTGATATCATTCAAGAGAATAGAGTGTTGGGTCCTGCTAAGTTCACTTTAGAAGAGCTAAACACTGACCAATTTTTTGAACAAAATCCACTGGGTTCAATTGCAAGAGATACTCAACCTTTGTCAACTGCATCTTCAATTGGAAATCATTATCAGCCTGAAGAACTTCAGGGTACAGATAGAAAAATGATTTCTGTTTCTGATGGCTCTTACACTGAAGCTGTGCACCAGGTGGTTGACAAAGTGCATGTCATAAATGTTGCCCATGTAGATGTGACAAACAAGAAACCCATTGAAGCAGCTGTTGATGCTGATGGCCATGATACTGGAGCTGAGCATCCAATGGTTGAAAAAGGGCATACCATGAATGCTAGCCAGGTAGATGTGACGAACAATGTATCTGTTGAAACTGCTGTTGTTTCTCCTGTTGTTGGCCAAGGGCATGTCTTAAATGGTAGCCAGGTGAATATGATAAACACGGAAACAGATGAAACTGCTACTACTGAGATACAGGTAGGTGATCCTACGGCCTTCAAACAGAATGTTGAACAAGAGTTGGCAGCTGCCACAACACCAAAGACTAAAGTAGAGACATTTCCATTAAGCTCTGTCTCCAGGACTACTGATGGAATAGAAAGTCTGGGGGGGTTGAGGGACTCAAGTAATTCACCAGAAAATGATACAAACATGTTGGAATCGAAACAGGACGAGAAGTCTGAATTAAATGAAATAGAGCCCTCAAAGAATTCAAACTTGTTGGACGAGAAGTTTGAGGATGCCCCTGGAAATCAAATGTTAGAGAACATATCCAACACTAGGCTTGATAAGGAGGAAAATATTGAAGATGTGTTAGTAGAAAGCTCCAATCATTCTACCTGCAAAGTACAATTGGATCATCATGAATTTAAAGATCACACTGATCCTCAAGTTAGATCTTATCAAAATACCAAAACCTTTGGATCCGTTAACCAAAACCAGATGATAGATGGAGCTAAGGTTAAATTTTATCATCTATTCTTTTATTGTATTGTTTTTCTAAACTTGTCGCTGTTCATACTTGATCCTCTTCCCGTTTTTAGGACTTCTGGATCCCATAAATAATAAACTTTTGTTAGTAATTGCTTTTGCACTAGTTATTTGAGAATTTCCTTGTTATATTTAAATGTTACTAGGAATTGGATAGTTTATATAATATTGGTTAAATTGTGTTTTACAGTTGAAAATTGATTCCACTTGGAGTGTGCCAATTTTGTGTTTTCTTACTGCATTAATTGGTTTGCATTTATCTGAAAAGATTAAGATCCATGGATCCCATAAGTAATAAACAATCGTCAGTAACTACTTTTGAGTTATTTGGGTAGAAATCTCCTGTATTTACATTTAAATGTATTCTTACAGACAAGAATTCCAACCAATAATCTCAGCAAGTCTGATAAACCTTCAGAGGAAGATGGTGCCCTGCGAAAAGCAGATAAACATAACGTTGATGGTCAACATGGTGGTAACTCAAGAAGCAACACAACTGTGGATAGGATCAACCTGTAAGTATATCTAAAATGTTTTGATCTCAAAAAATGTGCAGATTTAAAACTCCATTTTATTTATGGGAGTGAAATTGTTCTGGTCATTTTGCTACATCTAACTTGCCTTCTCTATGGTTTTCACTACAGCGAATCATGGGATGGTGAAGCTAAGAATTCTGCAAAACAAGAATCCAACCCTCTTTTAGCTGTTTTGAAAGTTTTCGTTGATGCTTTTGTGAAATTTTGGTCGGGATGAAGATTTTAATGCTTGTGTCTTTCTCTTCTGTTGTGTTATATATGGTGATGGAGTTAATGTTTTATACCAGTATAACAATTTTGACGTATCTTGATAATTTAGTGAGCTCGTCGTTTTCTTATCTTTTTGAAATTAAAACGATCTAGTAAGTGGTGCTACTCCATTCTCCTCTACCATTTGGATCATTCTCCTCTAGAGACAGGGTTTTTGTAAGGAATAATGGAGGTGTTTGGGTAGCCAAGAGATACTGCTCCTACAACTACGAATAAGCCAATCAGTGTCCTGTGGAGGGCATTGCTTTGCATAACCAACCAGACATGTAGAATCATAAAATAACCATTATTTTTAACCGACGTTTTGTGAGCTTTTCTAAACCCCACTGCTACCTTTAAAATAAAATGAAAATTGACCGGACGTTGTAAATGTTTTAAGTAGGGTATATGATTTGTTGTAAACGTTTTATTAGTGTTCGTTTTTATTTTATTTTATTTTATAATTGTTGTAAATGTTTTAATAGATAATATTTGTGTTATAATCATCATCTTTATTACCTATTCACCTTTCACATTTCTATAACCAACTGGGCCACTATTTTATTATCTCTCCGCTTGATTTCATCAGTTTTTCCTTAGTGTTTCTTATGTAATACCCTTTTTAATTTTTTTATTTGGGTTAATTATGTTTTTGATCTTGCTACTTTATAGGGTTATGATTTTCAGTCTCTGTAAAATTTTTGGGCAATAAATGATTATCAAGTAACATTTTATGAGAAAAAAAATTTAACACTAAATTAACAGTTAAATATTGATGTATGTGTCATATAACATTTTCTTTACCACGTCATGACTTGATAATTTTAATTAATAAACAAGAGATAAAAATTTTTAAAATTTTCACATGTTCTTAAAGTCAAAATCTAAAAATCAAAAGGACAAAAAACTTAATTACTACCCTTATTTTAACTCAGATCAAGTAACCTCATATTCAAAGGTTTATATATGTTTACAGAAGTTATTATTACATATCTTCCCTCTCTAGAAACAAGACACGTACAACATCACAACATAACATTGTAACATTCATTTCTTTGTTTACTCTTACAGGGCAGCTCCCTCAAATATTGTTCGACATAATTACAAGTGTTAAACACAATTAAAGGGGATTAGCTTTTCATAAACAAAGTTATTTAAGTGAAAATGATTTCTAAATATGATTATAAAAAATGTTTTAAAATCTTCTTCTCAAAAATAGGTTCATGAAGTCTTTTGCAAAACACATCCAAAAACAATACAATGTGTGACAAACATGTTTTAGTAATACATCATGCACCTAAGTCTACAAGATGCATGTTCCTCAACTATTCACTCAAAAATAGGTTCATGAAGTCTTTTGCAAAACACATCCAAAAACAATACAATGTGTGACAAACATGTTTTAGTAATACATCATGCACCTAAGTCTACAAGATGCATGTTCCTCAACTATTCACTCAAAATGCAATGTGGCGTCGTTCACCGGATGACCTTGAGGTGTCTAATTCCCACACTCTACAGACTTACTAGCGATAAACACTCTGTAATTTGTCAAGTCTCACCAAGGATACCCTAAGTCTAAGACATTCCTCTAACACCTTCAGGAACTCGATCGTGATGTATGGACTCGGCCTACAACTACCCAATCACCAATGTGATATGTCACAAAGACATTGAATTCTGTGATGACCTTTACCTCCTTGAGGTACTAACATTTTCTTCAGGTAGTCTTCATTTCACTATACTTAAAGTATTGTTAAGAGTAATGTCATTCTTCAAAGTCATTCCAATAGGTTATTACACAACTCTAACATCACTTTTATGCAATCATTTACTTAATTAATCATTCATACTCAAGTCATCAATCATTTACATGTTATGCACCACTTAATTCATACATCTTTGAATAAACACATATCATGCCCATTCAATCATATTTTTAATTATAGCACTTAGAACATAATTTAAAAGAGATCTAATTAAAGAGATAAAGAAGAAAATCTTGGAGAAGAAAAAGGGATACTTAGTTTAGGCAAGTTAAATTAAAAGTCAACAACTAAGAAAATAAGTTGAAAATAGGCTAGCTTAAGGAAAGAACTCTTTACTAGTTTTTCCTAGGTTTGCTCTTATTTTCCTTTGCTTCTTCCTTACTTCTCTTGACCTTCTTCTATTGGTCATTTTAGAATTCATGTGCTTACCCTTCTTTTTCACTTACTCACGCCACATCTTTTTCTTAACCTATTTCAGATTTCACTCTCCACTATACTTTCATTGTTGTTTTCTTACTACCACCTTCGGTTCAAAATTTTTTTTTATTTGTTTCAATAAATTTCAACTTTGACCATGACAGATAACAAATATTGTTATGTACAAGTCTGGATATATGAGCACTTCCCCACTATTCATGTTAGGGTCCTTATCACTAACTATGTAGAGACTTCACCACGTGTTATGTGATACACATGTGGGAGACTATTGTTAGTTTCCACTTATAAAGCTTAGTTAGATGTATTAACAAGTGATGTCATTAGGGGGACTTTGAATATCATCATGCATCCAAAGCATTTGAGATGATATCACTTTTTTCTGAATTTATTAAGTGAGGTATTTTGACACATAGACACATGCATGAACATGTTTTACGTCAGTACAACTATATGTAGACTATTCTCAAACTACTGACACGTTTTAGGGGACCACCACTGACTACACACAAGGATAAAAGATGGTTACATTTTGGGTCACACCTTGTTGGTACATCATCTGAAGTGGTTAGGCTGTGAGATTGTGTTAAAGGATATATGAAGTGATATTTTAAAGCTTCCTATCCATACATGTTACCAAAGTGATATTTTAAGACTTCCTATCCATACATGTTACCAAGAATAAATATATTGCACCTCCTACACATCCATCCATGGTAGCTCGTGATGCACATTCAAATCAAACTAATATTGAAGATATGCCACATGCTATGATAAGCTATGTTTTAACTATTAATGTATAGCATAGTCAAATTTAACTATATACCATGTTATTAATGTTTAATTTTCATTTGTAAAACGCATGTTGGAAGATTGCTAAACTCCCCCAAACGATGATTGACTTACACAATATGACTTATGGGATTGATGTATAAGATCACACAGAGCGAGTACTGATACTAACTAGATCAGAGAAACGACTTGTGTATAAGCGTAGACATAGGAAAGATACTTAATATCATTATTATATGTAACTAACTTTAAGAAAATGTGTAATGACATTTACAAATTAGTACATTAATAAAAGTAGTTACATAATATCTCATGTTCATTACAATTATCCTTATTATAAGTATAATTCATGTTTAATACAATTATTCTCGATATAATTTTAAATATCTACAAATAAAAGACATAATTAAAAATTATACTTTTATTCGAATATGTAGCAAATATTAATCAACTTTGCTCCATAAATAAATATATATCTCATCAATATTAAACAAATCATGTTATCCACTTAGTTTTCTATTATATACTTCAATAATTCATATCCATATCAAAATCTATATGAACTTTAACTAATATTTCACTCTTAATATCTTTCATTTTTTCTCCTATCATAAATTTAAATTCATCTCAATAACACTAACATTCTAGATTTGTTTTCGGTAACAATCTAGAATGCACTTTAAAAAACTTTCAAGAGTCATAAATCATAAGTCAAGTAAAAAAAAAATTACTTACAAATTATTCATTCTAAAAACTTCCAAAAAAAGTCTATCCATAAGCTCACAAGTGGACTCGGGCAGAGCTACATTTGTTTAAAAATGGGGTCGTGAAACCCCCAAATATTATATATATATATATATATATATATATATATATATATAATAAATTTTAATTCCTCTTAAATTCATTTTAATCTCAAGTTCAAAAAAAATTATTTTGTAATTAATAAACTTGTGTCTGACCACTTTTGCCCAAAAAAAAGGAAAATTAAAATAAAAAAATATTAAAATGGAAGAAAAAATTTGATCCTTCCCGCCCTTATACTCCGCCACTGCAAGAGGATGCATTGTTTAATCAATTCTAGATTTCGAAATTAGAAAGACTTATAGAATAAGAAATCCAAAACATTTCTATAAGATGTTAGGAATATGTAGTTTGATTTTAGTCTCACTTCGTATAAACGATGAGAGGGATTATTCTTATATCTCTATATAAACAACTTCTTGTAAAGCTTTTTTTTGGAAATACAATATTAGAGGAAAACCCAAGGGTGTGAAGTCCCACATCGCCTAGAGATGAGACCTGTCATATGAATATAAGTGGGGTGCAAACCTCACCCTATAAGCCGATTTTATGGGGTTGAGTTAGGCATAACCCACAATTTCAACATGGTATCAGAGTCTGTACTAGGATGGATGTTGGGTCACCCATGGGGCCAATATTGGATCACCCCATTGAATAGCTTCCACGCTCGAGAAGTTCGGCGTGAGAGGGGTGTGTTGGAAACCCGATATTGGATGACCACCTGTTATCAGGACCAATATTGGACCACCCGTTGAATAGAAACCCAATATTGGATGACCACCTGTTATCAGGACTGATATTGAACCAGAATAGTTTCCCAAGGGTGTGAAGTCTCACATCGCCTAGAGATGGGACCTGTCGTATGAATATAAGTAGAGTGCAAACCTCACCTTATAAGCCGGTTTTATGGGGTTGAGTTAGGCATAACCCACAATTTCAACACTTTTATGTGCACAACAAATACAATATATACTTTGTGTCCGTGGATGTAGGCAATCTGCTGAACCACTTTAAATTCTTGAGTCTCATTTTTTCTCTCTTCCCTTATTTTCTTCTCTTCTATTATTGTTTTGTTCTTAACAATTGGTATCAGAGTCAGTATCTTAGTATGCTCTGTGGGTGCGGTTTTGTTTGATATTCCACATCAGAAAATATTTGGTTTATCCTTACAGTAGAGAAATAGTGGGAGCGCTTTCCGTGGGAGCTTTCCAAAGAAAACAGCAAGAATAATGGCACATTGGAAGAAGTGAAGTCTTCCTCGGGTTACCCAACAAGTGGTAGTAGAGCCGAAGGTTCGACTTGGTGACTGATTCAAACAAGTGATGCAATGATCGTTATGGATCTAAGTAAAGGTCAGGTAGACCTACTTTGTGGACATCCCTTGTATCGAAAGTTCTTCTAGCAGGAGTAGCTAGATTGCGTGTGTCGTTGATGTGAGCTATCAGAACGGCGGTACAAGAACTAGGGCATATTGACGACAATGTGAAACTCAAGAATTGTCGCGACGATGGAAGCTTTAATAACCATCATTGACAATATGGGAGGAATGCAAACAACGACATTGGAAAAATAAAAGCGGTGGGAGCTTTCGTGCAGGAGACCAGGCGCAGGAAGCCCGTTAGTGGACAGGGCAGGAGGTCTGTTAGTGGACAGGGCAGACACAGGACACCCGTCATCATCTGAGAAGCAGCAAGGAGATGATGAAGGCATTACACTAGGTGGTAATGTAAAACAAACTCTAAGTGGGAGATTGTTAGGAATATGTAGTTTGATTTTATTCTCACGTCATATAAACAATGAGAAGGATTGTTTTTATGTCTCTATATAAACAACTATTTGTAAAGCTTTTATGTACACAACAAATACAATATATATTGTGTGTCCGTGGACGTAGGCAATCTGTCGAACCACGTTAAATCCCCAAGTCACATTTTTTTCTCTTCCCTTATTTTCTTGTCTTCTACTATTGCTTTGTTCTTAACATAAGAAACCCTTATATAAATCTACAAAAGATCTTCATGAATCATAGACAGATCGCTTCCTAGAAACTTGTTGACCACAGAAAAGCAAATGAGCAGAACTTACCTAGTTGGGTGAGTGAGAAGATGAAAGGTTGAGCGTGAGAATGAATTTGACGGAGGGGTGAGGAAAAGAAGTAGAAAAAAATGAAGTAGGGTAAGTGAAGGACATTTCCAATATCATTAAAATAGGGAAGGTGCATGAAGAAAAAAAACGCTACAAGAAGAAAAATTCTCGTTTCATGACACATTGTATTATTCTCTCTCAAGTGCACTACCAAACTTTTGTTTCATACCTTCCTTCCATTCACACAAAATCAATATGCAAAGGTTCTTCATCTACACTGCACACCATTTTTTTTAAGGCGTAAAAGGTAGCTTTTGAATTTTGATTAGTTTACTTTGTTTTCCCCTTTTCTTTCGTACCTTCGATCCACACAAAATCAGTATACTGAGGTTAGAAGGTAACTTTTTGAGTTTTGATTGGTTTACTTTACTATTGTTTAACAATTTAATTTCTATTATTTCGTTTCTTCTTTTTTGTTCAGTCGTTTCGTTTTTTATTTATTATTTAAAAATTTATTTTTTAAAAAAATATTAAAATTACATATATTTATTAATGAATAATTAATTTTTATAAAAATGATACGATGCCACCCACTATCAGAGTCCATTTTTTAAAACTTACTATTTAATTTTTTAAAATAAAGAGTTCACACAATCTATTATTTTAAATTATATTAAGTTTTATTTTAAATTTTAAAATATATTCTTATTTTATTTATTTTAAAAATTATTTACATTTTAAAATATACGTTTTCTATTAAATTTTTTAATTAATTTTACTTGCTGAACTTTTACCTAAGAATGGAAACCACTTCTTCAAAAAATTAACCATTTTATTTCTTTAAATAAATATTATAAAATTATCACAACAGCATATTTTAAAATTTTAAGTGTTGATTTACCCAAAAAAAAACTATTTTCTATCCGTAAAATATTTTTCCTTCTATATAGATTTTCTCTTTCCTTAGAGGAGACAATACGTGTTTGGAAAGGGAGCGTGGCCCCACCCCAATTTCCTATATATATATATATAATTTAACCTTTTTAAAATTTATTTTAGTTTTAAACCTAAAATAATTATTGTATAATTAATAGATTTGTCTTTGACCAGTTTTATTAAAAAAAGTTATGAAAAAAAAAAAAAAAAAAAATTAGTCCCTCTCACTCTTTCACTCTACGCCTGCTGTCTTTCCTTATCCTCATTATGTATATTTTTCAGAAAACACATGTTCAATATTACTTATTTTTTAATATAATAACTTATTTATTTACTTATACGCGGGTCCTTGTATTTTGATTTATGCTCTGTGACGTAAATTTAGTAGAGAAAGAGGAATCGAATATAATTATAAAATCCCAATTAAACTATTTTCTTAAGGTATCATCATCTTAAATAAATAAATATTTTATCTTAAATATATGTCTATCTAAATAGTATATAAATTTTTTAATTGGATTTTATTACATGATTACGACAAATAAAAATAAGTAATTAATATTTCTATTAACTATTATTTTAATGTAATGTTAATATGTTGTAGTTCTCGATTATTTTCAGTATTTTTTTAGTTTAACAAGAGTAGATGTATGATACTTAATTATCAAATTTTAAATAAATTCCTTACAAATTATTATTTAATATTTTTTTAAGCTATTAAAATATCAATTTATATTTCTTTGAATTTCTTTTACTTTACTACTATAATTGTATTTTTTAAGACTTTTTCATAGGAAAAAGTTGTGAGCCATTTCGTATAATTATTTATTAAAAAAATTTAGTTACAAACTATTTATAAAAGTAGTGTTGTTCTGATGAAGTCAATGAGTCAATCAACGATTTCATAAAAATGAAGTCGTCATATGTGTCGACAATTTCACTTGGTCATTGAAGTGTCAGACAATTTCATTCATAATTCATTTACGTGTCGGATGTCCCTTTTAAAAAAAAATCACTTTCTACATCGTTTCTTAAACAATCAATGTAAAAATTAAATCAAATAGGAAATTGTTAGATCAAACTTTCCTCATCGATTTTTTAACTACATTTAACTACATGATGTAAAAAGTTCATAGCATTTTTTTAAAATTTAATGTTTTTCTATTGATTTTTATAATTTTAATTTTAAATTTTTCTATTGATTTTTATAATTTTAATTTTAAATTTTTCTATTGACTTCGAATTCTCTAATAAAAGGTAAAAAGTCCAATGTCTAAATTCGACTTTTATCGTTCAAACCACGTTTGAAACATATTTTTAAAGAAGTCATGTACTCAACGAAGTTATCTAAATCATGAATGACTTTTAAATTTTGAAAAAAAATTACTTTTGTATAAACGATATAGAAATTCTAATTTTTACTCGAATCAAAAGAGTCGACCTAAAAAATGATTATATATATATATTATAAATATATAAGTTAAATATATATTTATTTTCATTAATATTTTTATTCTTTATTATTAAATTAAAATATATAAAATATAAAAGATAAGAAGGGGGTTGAATTGTGTTAATTAAAAAAATTTCTTCTTAGATGATATATTTTGTGTCTATAGTTTAAAGCTCAGCACAGACGTAAAAAGGTTTTCTCTTAAAAGAATGATTTTAATAAAATTTTTGTTTAAGTTGTTGTCCTCTGTTAGTCAATAATAAAAACATATAAGATGATGATATTTTTATATTGGTTCGTCTTATGAAGACCACGTCCAATTACTTAGCAACTTGCTAAGTTTTCACTAAGTATTATTTGAATCTAGCTACTTATGGCTAATTATAGATATTCTTTGAACTTAATCTTTTCGGAATAAAGAGGTATTCTTTGGACCGCAGCCTCCTCAGGCTAGGAAGAATATAATGAATCAGACCAAAAATAAATTACAAAGAATGATTAAATTCTATCAAAGCAAGCTCCCACTGATATCTCTAGCTTTCTTCTTTTTGCTTCCCCTTTTTTCTTATATTTCTTCTTTCTGTCTAACTCCCCCTCAGATTAATCTTTTTCTTCTTTAAGTTCCTCCTTGGCTTATTATTCTCTCTTCTTCTTTCCCTTGGTATGTTGTTTTCACTTCTCCTCCTTGATCTTATTACTTCTCCCCTTTCCTTTCTCCCATTTACTTCTTTCCCTTGGTCTGCAATCATCAAAATATCTTCAAGATTTTTCTGTTTACGTCAAGATGTAGACGATGCTTCATGATCTCCTCCCTTAGACGACTGTCCCCTTTGAAATTGAGTCATTAAATCCATCATCATGGACTCAAGCTTTTAAACCTTGTTAATCAGAAAAGCCTGCTCAGACTTGATTGAGGCATTTTCTTCCTTCAGGTCAAAGTATTTGCGCTTGAGAGACTTGTAGGCACTAGCAGTAGGGACTTCAAACTCCAGCAAATGTAATGGGATAAAAGGAAGCACCAAATCATAGGAATATAGGCAGCTTCAAATTGTTAAAGTGAAGTTCTTATATAGGTAGTTTCTTGAAGTATCTATTAGACTAATAAATTTGAACATTGTCATTTTTCTTGGGTACTTTAACATCTGGCAAAGTGAGCACTCAGAACATTTAATGTTGCTACAGCAGATGTTAGCGCAAGATCAGGTTTTGACTGATTTGTTCAAAGATTTCACCGAAAAGTGTAGTTTACTTTTCGTAATGGAGAGGTTAAATCCAAATCTCTTTCTACCTTTAGAAGCTTTTGAGTAACGACTTGATTTGAGTAGATGCACGTGTTACTCTTCGTCTGAACTTCATTAAAGACTTCAATAGACAAATGAACTTGACTTAGTTTGTTTGTTGTCACTCGTCTGTCTTCTTCTTCTTCAACTTCAATCTTCATATCTTTAAACTGAAACTTGTATCAGATTAATGCGATTTAAAGTTGAGTTTGATCATTGTGACTTCGTCTTGATCCATCATGAAGATTTTTCATCTGATTAAGAGTACTTTGAAGCCTGATGACTTGAACACTTCATCTTGAACTTGTGCGTCTATGCTTGATGGTAGGTCTGTAGTCACTAATGCTTTGTTTGATCACCACTCCGTTTGCGTCTAATAATTATTCTGTCTGTTATGTAATTATCAAAACTTAAAATGTTAAGTCATTTTGACTTAACAAAATAGTTAAAAATAGTTATGTGACATATTTATATTAATATTTAATAATTTAATTTAATATTTAAGATTAAAAATATTGATAAAAATTAATAAAATATTAAATGATTTAAAAAACTAAAATTAAAAAATAAAATATTAAGAGAAAATTATTTAATTAAAAAAATAATTTCTACGATGGTAGTGGGAAGAAAACTTTTTACATCAGTTAGTCACACAACCAATATAGAAAGTTTAGACTTAGTAATTTCTTCCTAATTTATTTTTTACATTGGTTGTTTAAGAACCAATATAGAAAGTGATTTTTTCGAAAAAGTCCATCTCCATTGTTGTCACGTGGCCCAATGACGAATGCATTTGTTGGGCACTCCAATGACTTTTTGTGACGACTTTACTTTTGTGAAGTTATTGAGCAACTCAACAACTTCACTCAAACAACATCATTTTTGTAAATAGTTCGTAACTAAGTCCATTTTGAGAAAATGTTAACCAAAATGACCCAATTAGGACTTTTTCCCTAATAAACTGAAACTCTTATAATTTTGTATGTAAGGGGAAAAAGTCTTAATTGGGTCATTTCGGTTAACATTCCTTGAACTCAGTTACAAACTATTTACAAAAATGATATTGTTTGAATGAAATCGTTAAGTTGTCCCAAGACTTCACAAAATTAAAGTCGTCACATGTATGAACGACTTCATTGGAGTTTTTAGAGTGTCAGGCAACTTCATTCAGGCGACTTCATTTGTAACTGGGACGCATGGCAGTAGTTTAGAAGACGTATTTTAAAATATCACTTTCTACATAAATTTTAAAAAAACTGATGTAAAAAATGAATTAGGAAGGGAACTATTAAGTGTAAATTTTCTACCATTTCTTTCCATATTCTCACAACTATACATAGAATTTATTTTTTTTATTAAATATTTTTCTCTTAATTTTTACATTTTAATTTCAATCTTTTTAAATTTTTAATATTTTATTTATTTTTATCTATATTTTAATCTTAAATATTAAATTAAATTATTAGATATTAATATAAATATGTCACATAAATTTTTTTTAATTACATCAACATTTAAATATTTTAATTTAATAATAGAGAATAAAAATGTTGATAAAAAATAAATAAAAAATTAAAAGTTAATTAAAAATTTTAAAATAACTAAAACTTAAAACAAGAAATAATTTGGAACAAAATTTAAATTACTTGTTCTACTATTATTTTTTTAATCTACCATTTTAAAATAATTTAATAAAAATTTATGAATAAATGATTTTTAATAATTTTTTTCTTTTTTACGTATATAACAACGCTTGAAAATGTTATATATATAATTACTTTTCTACCTATAACTAACATAGAAAGTGAATCAGAATTTTTATATCAATTGTAAAACTAAAATAAAAAATAATTTTTTTTAGAAATTTTGAAATTGTTCTGAACTTGGACAACTATTGTAAAATCATCAAGTGTATTGGATAATTTCATTAAAAACAATCCTCCAAACTATAATATGTTTGAAACTCGCCTCGATAAAATCTCTTAAAAAAAAAAAAAGAAGTCTAATTTAAAGTTTTTCCCTTATATAAGTTATTGGAACCACACGATAATTTTTCGTATACAACCCCGTGATATCTAAATGATTTTAATATCCACACTCGCCTATATCTGTGTATGTCACAGTTTGTTCTTAAACATATTTTTGCATTTTACACTTGTGTCTAATTAAAAAATTCACCAACTTCACGATTTGTAAATGTCTTTATAATTCGTAAAAAAAGCAACAACTGTTCCATACCATAAACTGTTTATCACATAAGACTTACAAGTTAAGTTGATAATTTATGGAAAAGAAATTAAAAAAAGGTGAAAACTAATTTCATGGAGTTAATGCGATTTACATCGGTTAAGTTGTGTATTAAGACTAATCTTTTGAAAAGTACCTCAAATCGACGATAAGCAATTGAAAATTGCCATAAGAAAATTCTAGCCTTTCACTGTGAACCAACTTTAAGTATACAATTGCTTTGGCAAAGTATGATCATTTTTCCTTTTTCTTTGGTCCCTTCTTTTTAACTCCCTTTCTTTGTAAACAACCACTTGCTTAGAATTGAAGGTAGTAACAACTAACAACCAGCAACTGCTAATTCCTGACCCCGAAAATAAAGCACATAGTGTCACTTTGCTTTCATCATGCGTCAATTATAACAATAATATGTCTCATTAGTCAAAACTTGTTGCTCAGATAAATATATTGATATAACAATTATTAATATGGTCTTTAATTTTGCAAGGTGTGTCATATTAATTCTTATATTAAAAAAAGTATAAATATCTCTCATTTTAATATTTTCAATCATCTTCATCTGAACATGAAATAAAATAATTATAATTTATAAAATATTATAAAGTATAATAATAATGAATAAAATAATAATAAATTATAAAAGTTAGAAAATATAATGAAAGTAAATGATTTATTTATATTTTTTAAATGTTTAAGAACTGAAATGAAGTGAAAATCTGCTAAAAAAAAAAAAAAAAAACAATCATATTCATCCATGATCTCAAATCCGTTGTTTCAGCTGAGAATAAACACATGATCCGAGGCAAAGAGCATGTAGCAGACAGCATGATGGGGAATGAAATAGGAATACAAGAAAATCACAAAGACAAACCAACAAAACTGAGTCCCCCAATCAACCACTCATGTCTCGGATATTATTCAAAAACCATTCCCCATTCATAAATTTCATGGGGTTTCTCACATCATAACTCTTGCTCAAGTTAATACAAGTATTATATATCCATTAGAATACATTAAGTTTCATTTCAGTGTAGGTAGTGCCTCCACATAATTGCCAACAAAAGCTCTAGCACTGACTATAGATTCAAGTGACTTGACCTAGATACATAATATTCTTTCATCTAATTCAAAAATCATCAGGTTTTCCTCATCTTACATTACATCTAAGTCAAAAGTTTTATATGGTCACCATCATCATTTGTTCAGTTTAATGCTCGGGTGCTTCTTTATTTTGAGAGCTATAATTTAGCAAAATGCATACTAGATATTAAGTTACATAACACAAAATATTTATGATCTTGATGAACAACATATACGATAATACAGTACCAATTTTCACAATTTAAACGGGTGAATTATATAAGCATGAATTTTGCTCAAGCATTTTTAGTACACATAACTTTTTTCTTTTTAAATGTTGTTTAACATTATGCGCATTTATATTCATGGCTACATTAGATTTCTTCCTAACTCCTAAGCCTTTTTTTAAGAAAAAATGTATTCATAAAACTGAACTTTTCTTACTATTTCCATCCTAATCTTTTTCGGTTTTTTGGTCAAAGGTTCCATCATTATTTGTTGTAATGGGTTGCTCTAATGCACCTTCACCGGGCTAAAAGTGGGGTACCCTTTCATGAATTTTCCACATATAGGCCCATCTTTTGAGTTTGACGGTCCATATCAATCAAAATTAGGGTCACCCCTGTCAATTTTGAGACCCATCAATTAAACCCTCACTGTATGGTGCGCATTTGTCGCAAACATACGATCGTGACTTGTGTCATTATTAGCTATACGAACTTAGTAAATGCATCTTTGAATTCTTATTAGTTTTATCATGAATATGGACATTGGTTTGCATAGCATTAAAGTAAAATTATAGAATGTATGGCGTTAATTAGTTTCTTTGTAATACGAAACATATTCGCTGCACCGTCACCAAAAAAAAACATAAAGGGAAAATGTAACCGTCATAAAAAAAAAAAAAAAACAGTAGTATAACGACGATTTAGGAGAAAAGAACCCTTACTCTACTAATCGAGTAGTAGCTTTTAAGAATTTTATCATTCTAGTTTTGACACGAGAAAAAGGTCGTTATAGTAATTCATTCATACTATCCATATTTCCTTAAAAAACTATATTGTGGTTAAATCCACTCAGCCAAATAAACAAAATTACTAAACTTTTGCAATTTCTAACATCCAGACATTCACTTCTTACTTCTTAGAGGCTTTATTTTTTATAATTAGTTATTTGGTTCTTACAATTTTCAAAATTTTATCTTTTAATTTCTATACTTAAAACCATCAATTTCAATCCATATAATGACATTTTAGTTCTATTTTGATCTCTATATGAATACTGAGTTTCATTTTAGTTCCTGTCTATAATATTTAACAATAGAGAGCAAAACATAAATAAGTAATTAAATTTTTATTTTCTTATATATACTCATCAGTTGCCTCATTATTTTCGTTTAGAAAACTCAAATCACAAATGTTCTTGGTTCTCTATAAGTAAAGGATAACAAGGTGATAATCAGTTGGAAATTAATGAATGACCTACACTATTTTTATTTTTATTTTTTGGTGAGTTCTGGGTCAGTGGGCAGCATCTATTACTCAATTATGCAGTGGAAATCATTTAGTTAGGCGTTCTACGGAATCTGCTAGCAACAAGAACATGGTGATTTAGTATCATTACCATCATGGGCCACCTTTAGAGCCCAGATCTGCCTATTAATAATACTATAAAAACAAATTAATTTCAATGTTTACAGCTGGAGAAGAACCCACCATCTGATTAATACAGAACTAAAAGTAACCCATGTTTTAAAAATTGTCTTAATGTTCCTTTTTTAATTTTAAGCCACATAACTTTTAATTTTAAGCCACATAACTTTGAATATACATGACAAAACATATAAAACTTTCCTTCATTGTCAATTTTACAAAAAACCATTCCTTATTTCGCCCGCACTACATCTTTTGCTGGTCCCTCATGCAATCATAGGTACAACTGTGACATGCATACAAACTTGATTCAGAAGTAAAAAAAAAAAAAAAAAAAAAAAAAAAAAAAAAAAAAAAAAAAGAAGTAAAGGGACAAACAAACTTGTTATAGTACTAAAGAATACTCATTATACATAAGGTACAAATTGCAGGTGAATTAAGTTCAAATTGCCTACAACTGCTGATCGAAGATTATAAAGTAGAAAAATAGCATAGAGATAGAAATCCGATAGAGAAAAAGCTAGTGATCGGTAATGAGGATTAGTTCTTCATTTTCGAGGTACTAGTCTTTTGCTCCGGGAAAATAGGAGATATTTATAAAAGATATTTCGACACTTAAAAAATATGTAATAAATACATGTTAATAATTATCTTGAAAATTTCACTTCTATTCATATGTCTTCTGACTAAGCCTTGGATTAATTCATGGATACATTACTCTTAAAGGTAATTGCGGTGTTATTAAGGTTAGATTAACCTTAATTGTCCTTTGATCTTTTTAATTGGTGTTCAGCATGGCCTTTTCTCATGTGTTAAGTCTTCCGTCTGGCCATTTCCAATATAGTTATAACTTACAAAAGATTGAACAAGATAACAATAAAAGATTACAATTTGAAACAACTAACAAAAAAAAAGTTTGCTATTGTTATCCTTAGAATCTTATCCTTTGCTTCTTATTCCTTACTTAGAAGAAGAAAATTAATGGCATAATTGAGATCTCCCTTTAAATTAAAGGTCTATTTTGTCTTAACAACTTAATGTTGAAAATTATCAGCTTTGTTAGTGTCCTTTGTATTAGATATGTTTCAGTGTTTACTAGCTTCTGCCAGTTGATATCAACTCAAGTGTTTCATTCAATCATAATTTCCTTCAACTACCGGCTGCATTTTTAATTGCTATCAATGCATCAACAACACTATTAAGTATTAACATGTTTCAGGTGCAGCCAGTATTATCAGAGGTTTCAATGCTCATTTTTCAATTAATAACTTCAATTTCATGACTCGGTAGTTAGTAAGCACTCTTCACAAAAGTCATCTGACATGTATATTTATTTTCTATCTGCCTATTAACTATGAAACTTTCTTATACGTGTACATGAATAGCATTATAGCCAAACACAATCAATCTTATTCATTCATTAAATTTCAAATACTATTTCTCTCTTGGCTCCAATCTTCATGGTTCTCAGTCTTAATTTCCCTTAATTGCTCATTGATAGCACTTAAAATTGTAAATATATAGACAAAGATTTTTATTTTTATTTTTGCTAAAGATGTTAGGTATCTGTGTTTTCATTATATTTACATGTACAGGCACAACCAACGAAACAGATTTCATATTGAGCTTTCAATCCCATAACCGTAAGCAATGAATCACTAGCTATATTCATATGTAAATCGCTAATCATTGAACCTATTGATCAAATATAATATCTATAACAAAAAAAATGTTAATGCATAAAAGATTGATACATATCTTTATCTTTATGAGAAAATAGCAAATCATATTGAAAAAATAACTTTAAATTGACATCCAACTACATATCACTATTCATAGAAAATTTATTAATTTTTATATAATTTTCTTAAATTTATAATGTATGATTGAATGATACCGTAAACCCTCACGTGATCAATGCATTACTATTAAATTCTATCTTTTAATACATGGAGAAATGTTATTAAAAAATTGAAAAATAAATATTAATTTTATTTATTTTTTATACATAATTTTACTTTTTTATTGATATCTTATCATATGATTCTTTAATTGTGCGTAGGATTTTATTAGGAGAAATAAAATTCACTTAAATCATTTTCTCACCTAAAAAAATAGTTTATATTATAAGAAAAGGTTGAAAGATATCATTCAGTTGTGCAAAAAATTTGTCATTTTTAGTATTTATTCACTGCTTCAAGTAATTTTGAATATTAAATGGTGCTTTATAAAATCTTATCCATCCACATTTTTAGGATTTTATAATCTTATGTTACAATTCTTTTATGTATGATTTTTCATTCTTTTATCAGGATAAGATTTTGATTTTTACATCTTTAATTAGTTTCCATTAGTTAGGGAATATATCATCTTTCAAAACAAAATAGCAAAGAAAATAAGAAAAAGTCAAAATTTGTGAATAACTTGTTCTTTGAATCGATGGTTAAGCATGCAAAGACTATGTACTCTATTAGATTTGTTTGCTTCCACCAAAACTAACTTCCAGAAATCTAAATGCTTGTAGTCAATGATACTGATATCTTAGGCTTCGTTAAAACCAACAATCTATTTGACTCTATCTTTTGGTAAAGTTATGCACGTGTGACCTCGATTTATTTATAAAGTCCAAACTTAATCTAAGATAATATAAATTAGGTTGAAATATAGAACATTTCTACTTCATGTTAGTTGATTGGATTATGATGGAAGCATTTTAATATTAATTGTGGAAAAAAAAATATTATAGTTAATTTCTTGCACTCCACGGCGCAGACTATGAACCTCTTTGAAAATCCACCTAATGGTTGATTGAAACAATACTTATATTTTATAAGAAATATTGTAGTGTTGTTTGAGAAGAATGGTTTAATTTTCAACCCCCAAGAAGTTGGGTAGCATTGGATGCTGATTATCCATCTCATGTGCACCAAGTGAGGTTATCAAAGTCCAAGATGGATGACTAATTTTGTGAAAAAACAATGAATTCTAAAGTGTTTTCTTAATTGTCCTAGCTATATTATTGTAAAGAAAAATATATACAGTGAATCAGAAAGTGAGTTTCTGTAAAAAGTTTAAGAAAATACTGAATACTTTTAATTCTAAAAGTCGGGTAAGAAACAAGAAAAAAAAATTAAAAAAAAAACAAGAAAAATACACTCTTAAACTTGATAAAAAAAATTATTTCTTACTATATAAAAATACAAAGAGATATAAGTCTTGTTTATACTATTTTACTTTATTATTTTCATAAAAAAAATTAACAAATAAATAAAAGATAAAAATAATAACAAAATAAGTTATCAGAGTTAAAAACAATTCGATGCTAATGTAATAACAATTCTCGTTCAACTAAAATTATGCATATAAAATTACCAAAATGACGTGAAATGATTCAACAATTAAATTTCTCAATACATATTATAAAATGGTTAAGTAGAGTAAGTATAAAAACTTACATCAACAAATTGGTATAAATAGCAGTGGATTCAGATCCTTTTAACATGTAGTTATAGATATAAATATCACTCAAAAGGAAATTATAAATTCAGTTTGTTTTAAGTTTCATTTTTCACTTATTCTTTCTTTCTCTCTTTTGTCTTCACCGTGACTATTTTATTAAATTAGAGATACTTTTACTATATTTTTCATCTTTTTTTATCCACATGAAACATATCCTAAATGTTTATGTTGGTACAGGAATTCTGGGAATGCGTGAAACTTGTGCACCTGTGACCTCAATTCATAGAGATATTTGAATATATATAATCAAGATTAAACCCCTTTAGATAACAGAAATTTGGTTGGATATATATATATATATATATATATATATATATATATATATATATATATAACTTAAAAGTATTTTCTAATAATCCAACTATTAATATACGAAATTAAACATGACTTATTAAATCAACGATAATTATAATATTAAAATAAGATTAATTTCTAATCTAATATATGAAAGAATCATAATAAAAATTCTTTTCATGTATATATTGTTTACTTCTCTATAAATCATATACTTTAAAAATGAATTAAACACATTATATATTTTAAAGCCGGTAAAAAAACACTATATATTTTAAAATATTTAATACTTTTAGTTTCTGATTTAAAGTTTATTTTATAGAATATTAAGATTAATTAATAAGATGATATAACATACTCTAAATAGGATAATTAATAGTGAATAAAGCCGGTTTACATGAATGGATTATAAGCTTGTACATAAAAGCATCTTTCAGTTAAATTATAAGCTTGTACGCATGAAATACAATTAGGATTTTATCCTTATATTCTCATTTTTATAATTATTAAAGATAAATTTAACAATTAGAATAAAAAATATAAACCACATACCCAATTATCTCCTATATTGTAAATTAGAATACACAATTTAGAGAATCTCACTCCTAACTAGACATTATTTCTCATTTCTGTATACTCTCTAATATCCCTAAAATATTTTAGAGGTATGTCGTTTTACATATAATTCAAGTAACTAGCAAAAACGAATTAATTAGAGATATAATTATCCATCTTGAACTCAAAGAAATAAATATTTGATATCTCTCTATATGTATAAATTTTTTTAAGAGAAAAGAAATAAATATTAATGTATAAGTCAAATGAATATATTAATAGCAATAGTAACTATTAGCTTCTTAATTTCTGACAATCAAATCCTGCGAAATTTTCAATGCTGTTTTTCTTTATTTGTCCTTTTTAATCAAAATACAACACGGTGTATCTCGAAAATTTTGTTGGTTTGCTGGAGTTTTTGAATAATGCTTTCACTTTCATTTTAGTTGAGAGTTTCATAGGATTCCTCTTAAGTGACGTGACAAAAAAGTATACTTTTAAATATTGAAACCCACAGCATCAACGTGATTTGCTCCTGCAAACTCCTTAGACTATGCTTACTTAAATGCACCTACAGAGTATATACCTACTTAAACAAAACAAAACTCTCTCATGGTATGAAAAAATAAAAGTGATGATTAAGAAATGAAGGTGGTGTTATAATTTGCTCTAGATATTATAATATTAATATATTTATTTAGTTATAAAAATTAAAAAATAAATTATTATTTTCTCAAATAATAATTTTCCAATTTGCTATACCAAAAAAAAATGTAGGAACGGACATTTAATGTATATTGTGTCTAATTTTAATGGGGTATAATAACTATAGTATTTAATTATACAAAGATAAAGTTATTAAACCTAATAAATTTGAATAACGTCTTGGCCGTGTCCATTCTTCTTAATAGGGGTGATTATGACACATTCAGGACGTGTGTGGTTCATCCTACTAAATTACATTTATTGTATTACAGATTTAGATTATATTTAGAGTTTACTCTATTTATAGCTCAGTTTAATGTTGTAAACTTTTTTCAATAGTTAGGCTGAATTAAAATTCTGGTTGTTATAATTTTTAAATCTTATAAATTTCTTTATTTTTCATTTCATAAATTTAATTTCTTGATTTTTTTAAAATTCAATTTTTTTGTTCATCTATTGATTATTAATATTTTAATGTTTATAATAATGGGATATTAATTTATCAAATATTTTTTTTTAACTGTATGCAATCGAGCAATACATTTCAATCACTACTAAACATCACAATCAACATATAGATATTTAACTGTTAGATAAAATGCGTGTACTTTTAAAAATTAGGAAACCAAAATCTTATTGTAAAAAATAGAAGAACAAAAATTATTTTTTTTAAAAAAAAAACTTAGAAAATAAAATCTCAAAATTAAAAACAAAAATGAAAATTACGAATTATAAATTATAAAAAAAACTAAAATCACCAACAGTATAACATAACTAGTGTAAATATAAATGCTTCCACTCCTTATCGAGGATTCGAAGTATATTTTTTAGGTGAAACTATATGGTTTACTCAAATTTTTCTTCACGTAATTATTAAAAACTAAATGCATTTACCGCGTGACCAGTTGCAAAATGTTTAGGTGCAACTAAGAAAAAAAGGTTTTGTTAAAGTATTTCAATTCCGAAAAATGATAGAAATTAATAATTACCACGTGCATTGGGCGTACTTTAATTTTCAATGAAAGTAAAGTTTAAAAAGTAAATAAATTTAAAAATTATGAGATAAATATAAATAATTCATTAAAATAAATAAATGAAAATATAAAGTAATTCAGATTTAGGAGAAAAGTAGAAAAAAAATAATACGGAAAATATATTTAACCTAAAATTGAAATAGAAAAAATTTATAAAATGAAAATAAAATTTTAAAAGTAATTATAATTAAAATTGAGGATTTATGAAAAATAAAATAAAATAAGTCTAGCGAAAAAATCTCTGACTGTACGTACATATAGCAATGTGCGCGTGTATGCTTTATATAATTATCTACATAATATTAATCATGTAATTATATAATTGGGTTGGGTATTTATCTATTTGATTGATGAAAAGAAAAATAGTCACACTAACAAAATAATGCATCTTACTAATAAACGAGTCGTTGGTATAGAAATTGTATATATTATCTATGTATCATATTATTAATTAATGCATCGTATAATCACAGTATACAATATTTGTTAAATTTAATGATTTAGGTACGTAAATTTGTGGAGTTTTAAGAGTTTACCTATTATAAAATAATAATAATAATAATAATAATAATAATAATAATCCTATTAAAGACATATATGCATAACATAATACACTAAGTACAATAATATTTCAACATTTAAATTCTAAAATATGTTCGGAAGAGTAGGTATGACTAAGAACCAAACAATCATTTTATTAATTTTATTTTTATTATATTCATTGTTATATTAAAAAAATTAATTTGAGAATTTTTTATAAAAATTAGAGACTTATTTTTCTTTATAAAAATCATGATAATATTTTATTCTTTATCATTCAAATTTATTGTCTCTACCTATTTTAATATCGTAGAAATACAAATACTTAGCCACAACAACCGTTTCTTTGCTAGTACGTATAAAGGAAAAATAATTTTTAATGAAAGTTGTTCACAATGATATTTATCAATGTGATAATAAAATTTATTTTTAATGAAAATAAATTTTATAATGAAAAAATTTCAAGATTTAAATTTTAAAAGTTGATTAATAAATTAAATCAAATTAATTTAATAAATTATTTTTCTTCTATTACGTAGAGATTAACTCTAAACATGGATACGATCTTCACAAAATTAAAGAAAATTTTACATTTTAAGAATTAATATCTAAATATATAAAATTTAAAATTAATATTTTTACGGTATAATTTAAACATAAAATAAATCTTAATCTAGGCGACGAACACGTTAATAAATTTCTTTTCCTCACCTATATTTTAGACTCACTGAACATATTTATGCATCGACATCTGTCCTGCTACGCGGTGTGTGTTTTAACAGGTATAACTTTTCTTCTGCGTGGGTGTGAACCAATTATATTATGTAAGTCAGTACTAATCTAATAAGTTATAATAATAAAGTCTCATAATATATAATACATTAGTACTAAATTACTATATTGAGTTAGATAAATAATCAAATCACACAAAATTCATAAAAAATATAAGTTGTTAATAAAAGCGAAAACATTTAATAAAAAGGTCATTTGAACCATAAAAAACACTAGAAGTATTAGGTTAGATAGATTGAAAAATATTTCTGCATTTAATTTTAAAAGTTAAAAAGTATGTAATTTAATTTTAATCTCACTTCGTCTAAATCATAAAAATTAAAAATATGTAATTTGATTTTAGTCCCACTTGGTCTAAATCATAATAAAAAAATGGATTGTTCTTATATTTTTTATATAAACAACTCTGTATAAAATTTTTTATATGTACAACAAACCGAACCACGTTAGATTCTTGAGTCTCATTTCTTTCTCTTCCTCGTATTTTTCTTTCTATTTATATTATTGTTTTGTTCTTAGTCATTGGTATTAGAGTCAATATCTTAGTATGTTATATGGTTGCGGCTTTATCTGATTTTTTACATCAGAAAAAATTTGGTAAATGATTAGAGTGAATCTAAGTGAAGGTCAGGTGGACAGGTTGCGTGTGTCGTTGATGTGAACTATCAGAACGGCGGTACAAGAACTGGGGTATATCGACAACAATGTAAAGCTCAAGAATTGTCGCGACGATGGAAGCTCTAATGGTCATCGTTGATAATAGGGAAGTGCATATTGACAACAATGTGAAACTCAAGAACTGTCATGACGATGGAAGCTCTAATGACTATCATTGATAATAGGGGAGGAGGATGCAAACAATGACATTGGAAGAAGAGAAATAATGGGAGCTTTCCAGGAGACCCGTCAGGTGGTCTTTCCAGGAGACCCGTCAGGTGGTCAGGATAGTGCACAAGAGAAGACCCGTCAAGTAACCATGGCAGTGCGCAGGAGAAGACCTGTCAGGCGGACAAGGCAGTGCGCAAGAGAAGACCCGTCAGGTGGACAGGGCAATGCGCATGAGAAGACCCGTCAGTGGACAGGACAGTGCGCACAGGACAGTGCGCACAGGACAGTGCGCAGGAAAGACCCGTCAGTGCGCAGGAAAGACCCTTCAGTGGACATGACAGTGCGCAGAAAAGACCCGTCAGTGGACATGACAGTGCGCAGGAGAAAACCCGTCAGTGGATAGAGCAGACGCAGAAGACCCTTCAGCATCTAAGAAGTGGCAAGGAGATGATAAAGGCATTACATTAGGTGGTGATGTAAATCAAACTACAAGTGAGAGATTGTTAGGAATATATAGTTTGATTTTAGTGCCGCATCATGTAAATAATTCTTATGTCTCTATATAAATAATTCTTTTCTATGTGAACAACAAAGGCAATAAATATTATGTACCCATAAACGTAAGCAATTTGTTGAATCACGTAAAATTCTTGAATTTTTTATTCTCTTTCTTATTTTCTTCTTTTATTATTGTTTTATTTTTAACATTAAATTCTCTAACTCATTTATATTTATATTTATATATATATATATATATAAAAAAAAGAGTTTACAAGAGTTTAAACAATTTATATAATAAGTTTATCTAAAGCAAGTTCATAAGCTAGATAATCCATTTTCTCTGCCTAAAATTATAAACACAAAAGAATTTATTTGTTAATTTAAAAGTTTGAATATTTTGTCAATATAGATCCATATATAATTAATATATAATAAAACCATTTACCTAAATCATCTTATGCTGATTAATTACATGCATAACTTGTTTTTTTATTTTTAAGAATTTAAATACATATTTTCATTTTGATACTCTGTTTTCTGTTTTCTGATTCCCTCATTTACTACTTTATAAAATATTTTTGATGTTTCTAAGACACTTTTTAGAAGGACCGAAAATATATTAAATTGTCTTAAGACAAAAAAAAAAGTATTTAATAAATTTAAATAATTAATATTTTTGATAAAATAGTATGCCAAAATACTGGTCAACGCACCAACATTATTAAGACACTACATGAGACAATCACTTTAACCCAAAAAGAAAGATGAGACACTCACTTGTCAAGAATCATGAATCACACGCCAAATATCTTAGAAAAATTAATGATTCAGTAATTTCGCCAACAACTTCGTGTTGGATTAGGTTCTCGAAAACGGAGTAAACAGAAACTGCGTTTTCATTTATTACCAATATTAAAATAGTATATCATATCATGCATGTCTTTGATAGCCCATTATGTAAATCGGTTGATATTCGGCGTATTCAATTTTATGCAGCACTGACACATGCATGAACATGAAGCTTTTCTTATGTGGACTCACCTTCTTTCATCAGTGTCAAGACAATTTCTTGTGTGAGGATATATACTACTATAATAACAATTTTTTTTTCTTTTTTTCTGCAATATGATTAGTTTCACCAGAAAATTTGAATATGTGTAGTGTGAATTTCTTTTTAACATAATTTATTTTATATCTATATTGATCAGGATTTAATATTGGAAGAAAAGATTTTTATCAAAATTAGATGGATGTGATTACAATATATATTCTTTCCTTTTTTCATACACTTCCAATTAAAAGACGAAATATGATGTAGGCTCTTTTCCGTCTCCTTGCTATCACTCTAACCCTTTTCACTCTACCAAACAAAAAACAAAAGCTGTGTGAGTGCGTGGATATGCATTAACTCAAAAGAATTTATTTTTAGTTTATATGTTTGATTTTATATCAGAGAAAATTTTAGAATCAGTTATGAGCGGAAGCATTTTTAAATAACTTTTGTATTAGAATAAAAAAAATTTATATTATTTTTTTTTATAAACTTAATTTTATAATAAAAATATTTAAACAAATCCCTTTAATTTAAATTAATTTTTTACCAAATTAATTTTGTGAAATCAATTCTATTCAAAATTAATTTTGTTAACATTTATCCAAGTACATATTATGAGCACTTTCTAAGAAAATAAAATAAATTGAGCACTTTGTATAAGTTAAATAGATTACAAATAAGAAAATTTCTATAAAAAGTACATAAATTGATTATAAATTTGAATGACTAAAAAAACTCTATTCAATTCAATTCATTCTACCTTATTTTTGTTCTCCTAAATACTAAACACAACTTACCTTGTAAAATCTAGAGAAGTATTATATATATGCTCTAATATTGAAGTTTCTTTGGATACCTTTGAGAGCAATGGGGGGTGATGCATGTTTAAGGAATCATTATGATCAATTGATGATGGGCATGCTAAGCTTATCCTATATCAGCCAAAACATGAACCTCAAATAATGCCAATGGTCCAGCTGTAGAACATGCTGTTGAGTGAACAAACAAGCAACATTTGGAATACAAAATTCGCTTCCCAATATTTTATTGTCTTCTAGCTAATTCCTTTCTTTTATTTTTTATTTTTATTATGTCTTTCGGTGCTAAATAGCTAGTTTAACTACCGATTCGAATCTAAAAAAAAATATCTTAATTAATTTATATCCATGTATACTTAGAAAAACAAATCACACACACACACACACACATATATATATATATATATATATATATATATATATATATTGGTAATTAGATCCTGAAATTAGACTTTGCTAAAAAGGAAAAGAATAATTGTCTAGGAGATGTTGTGTACCACCTCAATCTGCATGTTAGGTTCCTAATCATAATTAATAAATAAATAAACAGTACATAGTGACACAGATCAAACTTGATTCACAAGCTTGAGAATAAAGACAGATTGGAAAACTGGAAAGAAAAACTTAACGCGTACGAGGCTTGTCATGAACTCTTCTTATACTTTCTTTGGATCTGACGACTGGTTGATCTATCTTAGGAACAGAATAAAGCGTATTATAACTATTAACTATTAAAATGAAAAGCTGAAAGAACTAACAAAAGGTCACAAATATTGATTAACTTTGACGTCAAGAGTAAAGTGGTAGTTAAGCAGGTAAAGACTAACAATGTTGATCTTTTGTCTGTTTCTCCTAAAACTATATTCACTGGAATTTTATATATATACTAATATATTATTGATATAAAAAAAATAACTAGTTTATCCATCATAATTTATAATATACTCCTTTTAAATAATAAATTTGTAAAAAATTGATATTTTATAATTAATTAATTAAAAAAATATTAATATTAAAGCGAGAGAGAGTGTATGTAGTAATGAAGCAGTTATATCTAGTTTGCGCAGGGTGCAGTGAGTGACAATCATTGTAAAACCTCTATGCACGTGCGACAGAGAGTAAAACGCGCATAGGGATCAATGACATGAATGGACGCATATGTATGTACGTACAAGTCAAAAACCAAGTACACATATTAATGTTGTTGGAAAATGCCCAATTTATAAAATGTTATGTAATGTAAATACGCTTGAATTTCTTTGGTATTATTTGTATAATTTTTCTGTAAGTTTATTTTGATCTTTTTATAAATCTACTTCCAAATTATTAACTACTTTCTGTTACCAAAAAAAATATCTTAAAACAACATTAATTCTTAAAAAAGTTATAGAAATTATTATTGCATGATAAATTTAACTCCAACTGCCACAAGTTGAATCACTGATAATAACTTCAAAATAATGTCAAATATATATTGTACATACATTTGTTTTTTGCTTACCTTTTCAGCGCAAACGTACTTTATTTTTGTTATCAACAGAAGCATTATTCATCATATTAAAATAATTATATTGCTCTTCCGATTATTATATCATTAATCGGAGTTATTAAGTAAAATTATTCTTGTAAAAAAAGTAAAGAACTTTATTCTTTTTTCAATGCTAAAGTAAAGAAGTTTTATTTTTCATTTTTATCAAAAAAAATTTAAAATAAAAAATCTTGATTGTGAATGAATTTTTAGTAATTCTTAAAAAGCACAAAAATAACAATACTCAAATTATTGTAAAAGTATTATTTTCTCGGTTTGAGTAGGTTATTAAAAAAATCAAGATGGAGACTGAATACAATTTACCCAAATATAATCTGAAATATTTAAAAACATAATAATTTGTCTTATAAAAGAAGGAAAATTCTATAGTGCATGAAAAAATATGCTTTTGAAGATGACAGATATTGCAAATTTTACTCTCGGTCTTATGCTGAAAATCAATTTGTGTCCACAACTCTTTTTCCATTAAATTCATGTATGTTGATTTTAAACATATTCAATTTTAGGAAAAAAAAAAGGCATTTGAATACTCTAAATTTTACCCCATTTATGACTAGATATCTTTATCTTTTATTTTATTATAACTGATTCTTTAATTTTATCCCATTTTTATATAAACACCATGAATTTTTAATTTTATAAATAATTTTTTAAACAATAAAATGAAATAAATTTGAAACTAAAAAATTAAATAAATAATTTTTATTATTTCCAAATCCATATTTTTAATATAAATTAATATATAAAAATGAATTGTAAGAAATATAAAATGAGTGGGTTATTATTGATATTTGAGATAAAATATTTTAATTCTAGTTTGATAGAAAAACTATATATAAAAAAGATAAATTTCAATAATTAATTAAAAAGTAATTAAAGTTTAGGGTTTCTATTTGTAAAAATGAGAAATAAAATTAAAGTTTATGATATCTATTTGTAAATGAGATAGAGTTTAAGGATTAATTGTGAAAAATCAAATTTGAACATACAAATTATAAAATTTAGGGTGTTCAAATGTTTTTTTTTCCTTCATTTCAATATGAGTTTCACAAAAATTCATTATCATTAAATCATATATTATAATTTTTTCAAGTATTTGATAATAACGATTATTATTACTTAGAAAATATATGTAACTTTTCAATGATATTATTCATATGATAAAAAATTAATAAAAGCTTTATTTAACACTGATAATGCATTAAAATCAAACCATTTTGATTATGTAAAATTTTAATTAAGTTCAAGTCATTTGGGTTTTTTTTAAAAAATAATTAACTTAAAATCGGTACATTCCTAAAGAATTCATTTAAGGTGAACAATATATAAAAAAATTGTATATTTTTAAAGTAAAAACAATTAACCAATGCATAATTTATGTTGGGATACAAAAGTTCCATATTAGACATGTGTGTAAATAAACCCCTCCCCTGTAGCCAACAATTTATAATACACCTCTTGTCATATATAATTTATAAAATGATACTCAGAACATAATTAAACATAATAAAATAAATTATATTGACTTATGATAGATTAAAAGCAGCTTATTTAAATATGTGGAAGTATAATTAATACTAGATACTTTGCTTTAGATTCAAACCCAATTTTTGGGATAAAATTTTCTAATATAAATATCATTTTATATGAAAAAAATATAAATTACATTTGTTGATGAAAAGAATAAAAGTTAGACATAGGTGTACATACTTGTGTAGAAAAAATTTACACCGTCATATAATAATTAAAACAAGTATATATATATATAATAATTTTTTTAACTATGATAATAACTATTCTAAAATCCATACAAAAATTATTTTTAAATCTTTTACACTAACATTATGTACTTTCTTCGTCTCACTTTTTTATATTAAATATAAGAAATATTTAACAACTTTTACTATATTTAATATTAGTATTCCTAAAATATTTTTAGTTAATATTAGTATTTAAAATCTCAACTTTTTATTTCATGTGCAATAAATATGAGTCAAAGGAGATAAATTAAGAAAAAAAAATTGAAACTAGTAAAATTTAATTCAGATAACTACTTCTTTAAAAAAATGTAAAACATGCCCCTTTTTTTTTGCATATAATCGACATTATGGGGAGTATATCTATTAGTTTTAAAATTAAAATTTTGAAACTTTTATAATTAATGATACATTGATACACAATTGTATAACTCAAATTGAATTCTCTGCACCTGCCATGCATATTCGATACACTGATACCTTTCTGGGTATTAAAAAAGATCTGAAGAAACTCTAGAACTTGTGTTGTAAATTGCACTACGTAGGCAATTGTTCGAAGGGAATATAAAATGTTTTTGTAAAAAATATAATATAACTGCTTTGCTCATGATTAGCGGTGAAAACCAAGCACATAAATGTGTAGTAAGTAGACAGTGCACGTGGAAAGATTCATTCGATGATGGGTTGGTATTTGGTAAACCCAATCCACACTAACAAACACACATTTTTTATAAAGATAGAGTGAGGAGTAGATGGGCGTATTCAAGGCTCTAAGATGGTATCCTATGCTCTAATGATATCAAAAGAAAGATCACAAAGAAAAATTGGTATCTATTTTAAAATTAAATAAATTGATATGATATATATATAGAGAGAGAAAGAGAGAAAAAAACAAGGCACAGAAAGATAGGTCGTGTTCTTTGCATGCATTACCCATGTGCACGCGCATCTAATGTGGGGTGGATGAAAGCGAACACCCTCTTCCATGATGGGATCACCTATGAGACCCATCTTTCCGCAACAGACAAAGAGATTACCAACACATGTTAATGCCATATTACAGGGGACATATATTATAAATAATAACTATGCCTTGTATATTCCAAACTTTCCAATATTACTCTTGTATTCCTCCATCTATTTCACTCTTTCACATTCATGTACTTACATTGTTTGCTCGGAGAAATACACATGATATATGTATGTATGTATAGAAATCAATCTTGTGTGATTGCATTGTTTTGATTAGAAGCTTTTTAAATATGTCCATTATTTTATTAGACAAACAAATTATTGGCAAGTATGTGTGTAAGTGGTCTTTAATTTAAAAAGTGTATTAGTTTATCAACTGAATCGTCTTTGATCAGTACGGAGGTTTTGTGTGTGCCTACAGTTTTTAATTCATTCATCATTCATTGAAATTTGTATTTAGTTACATCAAATAAAAGTGACATACAATTAACCTTAATAATATCGTTGTGTTCTCTCAATAATATGAGAGATTATTGAATAAAATTACACTTTTTTTCAAAAAAAAAAAAATCCAATTGAAAACAAGCTTAATTTTTTTTATTTGTAAAAATCAAGCACATATATAAGGAGATTTACGGTAATACATAACTCATTTAGTTAATCAAATGAGTTAGACTTCTTTCTTAACAAATTAAATGGATATCAATTTAAATTCAATATATTCTAGCACTGGTAATTTAATTAATTAATGGTTAAAATGTCCTTAATTTCTAATTAATGGTATTAGACCAATTTGAAAATTAGGTTTTTAAATGGATTTTTTTAAACGGATTCTTAGCATGAAACTGATTTCTTATTCTAATCTTACATCGGAGAGAAATGACGTGGATGTCACGGCTCACATACGTGTATAGACTCAATTCTGTAGAAGAATCTCGTATGAACTTCTAAAATTAAGGAAATCAATATATTTAATTTAAAAATAATAATGATTGGAGAAATTTAAGAATTCAACTTGGGTTTTATGATAAAAGTTCTTATATCCTACGTGATATTAAAGAACTCACAGAAAACAAACTAAGAGATGTTAATGAACAAGTCACACCTCTCTATCAATTAAGTAATAGCATGATTACGATTAGTATTTACGGTAATTTCTAGCTTAGTTGCTTACATCACAACACTCTTAGAACCAAACATAAAAACATTAAATTAATGAGAAAAATAGAAAGTCATTTTCATCTACATATAGTAGCCATTTGTCAATTACAGAGCACTAAAGGACAGAAAAAGTAAGGATGAAATTTATACCATCATATGTGTGTGTGTGTTGTAAATTTTATGAGTTGTGTGTATATATTATTGGCCTTACAATGCAAGCGAGAGCACATTTGATAATACTAAAGTGGGCTCAGAAATAATCATACATACGTTATTTAGAAAATAATAGGATAGACCCGTGAAATTTTAAGTTGGTGCTTAATTATATTTGGTGTGATATTGATATACATGTTGGGGGAAACATAGGACATAATTATAAGATGAACAATTATTTACTGTTTTTTTTTAGTACGTACATACATTAATTTAGTTTTACTTTCATTCATAGAAAAAGTTTCATGCATATAAGTGTAAACATTAAGTTATGAATTAATTATATAAGAAACTTATTAATCAATTAAAAAGACGTTTAAATTGTAGGTGTGGTGACAATCAACACTATCGATCTATCATATCCGGTGTCAAAGTTTACATGTCAGCTTCGATCTCAAATCTCTGTGATGGAAATTGATACTCATATGAATGTATTGACTATGATTAAATATCATATTAAAAACATAAACTATTTATCATTCTAATTAAATTCTAAAAGAATTCCACAAATATTTTGTTTAATAATTTTTTTAGTTTTTTTCGAATTTTAAACATGTTTTGAATTTTTACATTATATATACTATTAAAAATACAGACAATGTTATATACGAGTGTTTATATTTTCGTGTGACTAAATTGTTTGAAGGGATATGAGATATAGAAAAAGATAGAAAAATCATAATTTAAGAATAGGAGAAAAGAGAAATAACGTGAGAAAAATTAAACAGTGGATACATGCTTAATTTAAAATACAATTAGTAAAAATATTGAATTTGATAATTTTAATCTTTTAAATAAACTAAAAAGTTTATAACAAATTAACAAGTAGGTATGAGGAATAAAATATTCTATAGAAATATATATAAAATTAAATTAATTTATAAAATTTACTAAGGATAACATATAAATGAAAAATAATAGTTAAAATATGAAAACATAACGAATAATTTCAGATAAAATGATTAAAAATGGAGATAAAACAATTATAAAAAGGAAAATATCTTCTATTAATAATTAGAGAAATTATAAAGTAATTAATAGATACACATTTAGTATTTTTTATATTAGTTTATTAGTAAATTACATCAGTGCGTTTTAAGATCATCTCTAATTTTCACCTTATTAATTCAACTTATATTAAAATTAAGTACGTGTACATTAACAAAGTATTTATTAATTATACATATTCTATTTTAGAATGAGTATGAGCAAATCCTATACATACTATTTGGCAGATTAAAATTCCCTTAGTAATATACACTGTTTTTAATACTATTACAAAAATAAACAATTTATTATTTATATCATATTAAGATTGGATGACAATACCTCAAAAAAAAATAAAAATGGATGACAATACTTTCTTATATGTGATCCAATTGTATTATAGAAAGAAACAGAAAACATATTAAATGAGAGATGACGCTGTGAGTAGCAAATTTCAACTGCATAATTGAATAGATGGCTATATTTTTTTGGAAGGATCTGAGGTTACATATATTTTCTATTGAATGATAATAAAATTTGTCTATCTATGAATTTTAATCAAATTTAAAATGATATGTTTGATAATTATATTTTTTGAGAATTTAAATAAAAGTTACTAAGATTGTAAAATTTCTAACAATATTATCTGATTACTAATAAGCTGTGGTTTCTATACATAAAAAAAAAAAAAAAAAACTATGGTAAGTGTATTCGCTTTTATAATAATTAGTGAAAGAGTAACTCTTCAAATATTCTTTTTAATAAATTTAAATTTGTGATTAGTCTCTTAAATTAGAGATAAATTTTATTCTAAATTCTTAAATTTAAAGTAAATAATTTTAGTGCTCAAATTTTAAAAAATATATATAACTTTAATTTCTCAAGCATTATCCAATAATAATTATAGGTGATATTTAAACTAATTTGAAAATTAAAATTAATTTTTTAAAAATTTAAGAGGTTAATAACATTAATTTTAAATTTAAGATACTAAAATAAAATTTTAAAAAAATTTAATAAACTAAAATGATATATAATTATTTTTAATTAATTAATAGATGAAAAATTTTTGTACGTGAAGATTAAACTTCTCTTTCATTAAACATAAATTAAATTCAATGTTTGTGATGAACATGACTTTGAAATAGCCTATTCAACTACTATATTCTGAATAGCAAAAACCTTAATTTGAAAAGGCCTTCATAGCCTGATCTGAATAATGATGAAAACTTAAAAAAAAAATAAAAAAATGAGAATACATTGAACACTTTATCCGAAAAAATTAATGAGATAAATGAAAATAACGAGTGGAGGTTGGTTCTGACGCGCCTTGGAAGAGCGTGGTGACGGGACCATGCAACAATAGCTATCCTTTTTGCCTATAACGTAAGATGTACGTTCCACTATTGACTGTTTGTAAAAGCAACGAGCCGTGACATCCGTTCTAGGAACTCTGTTTTATCTCTTGCGCCCAATATTATCTACTATCTACTATCTACCAAAAAGGGTATTCTTGTCCAAAAATGTCAAAAATTTACACTTGGACTATTCCCATTTGTCGTTCACCAAATACTCATCTCTTTCACGGAGAATATAAAATTCCCCAAGATGTAAAATTTTTCTGTAAGGTATCAAGCCCAAAAAAAGGAAAGAAATAGTCACCATAAAATCATGGTATCAACTATCAAGTCTTGGGGGATATTACGTGAAGATCAAATATAATTTTTATTTTTTAATTTTAAATTAAAAATACAATTAATGCATCCCAATTATTATTAATGCATCCTAATAAAACCATACTACTTTAAACCCCATTAACTCAGTTTTACATAGAAAAGACAAGGTGCTAATTTATAAAAATATATTCCCGGTATGAAAATTTAAGCAAGTAATTACATCGATCTAGTTAAGAATTTTTAATATACAAATTTATTGATTATAAATGACATTAATTAAGGTTCCTCTTGTGTTCACATCACCCAACACAAAATCTTCTATTATTTTTATTTTCTTATCCCCAGTTTCTCACTCCTAAAAAATTAAGTAAATAATAAAAAATGACAGTGCTATGTTCATGACTAATTATATATACAATAAAACGGTATTTTTCAAATGTCCTAAAACCTAAAATTGGGACAATGCAAACTCATTTACAAAATTTGATAAGTTTGTGATTAATTATATTACACATAAATCTTGCAAAATTTGATGTACTAGTAAAATATAAACCAACAATATATGATATTCAGAATTATTGAGATAATAAAGAAAAGTTAAAGTAGTTGAAATAAAACGATAAATATTAGAGCGTAACCGTGGTAAGATAGTTGAAAATAAATATAGTAATAAAGTGGCGTAAACAAGTTAGTGAAAGAGATACCCCATTACCCTTACCTAATTACCCCACCTTCAACTAAAACACTTATCTCTCTCTTTTCTTTCTTACACATTCTATCCAAATTCCAACCATTCTCTCTCTTACTCATTCCCCTTCTTCCTACCTTCTAACGCACGCTTCGAAAGCTTTCCGTAAAGTTTTTCAACCCCTCAACCGTGTCTATATAAACACCAACAAACGCAGTTTCACGCACTTCACGTTGAGTAAATATTTTTATTATTATTTTTATTGTTATTATTTTCTCCTAAACTTCAGCACCGCCATGTCCACCGACTTGCACCTCCAACACGACCAGCTTCCCAAGCTCCGAATCACCGCCGTCAAAATCGACGACCAAGACAATAACAACGTCCCATCCTCCCCCGACCGCGACGCCGTTTCCTCTGTCGTAACACAAACGGAGAATCAAAACGATGTCGTAGCGGTCGGCCAAGAGGACGAGAGTTACCGCACTCCCACGTCCAAGGAAAGCAAAATTCCGGAGATGATGACGTGTCCGCCGGCGCCGCGAAAACCCAAGTCCTTAGTCGCGTGCAAAAGGAAGCTTCTGGATTTCTTCGAAGTCACGAACGAGGACATGGATACGTTTTTCAGATCCACTTTTCCCAAGAGGAGCTGCCCCTGTACATGAAAAATCTCAAACCTTAGCTTCCTCCAACTATATCACAACCTTCCACTCTGTCTCAAACTACGTAAATTACACAATTTTTAATTTTTTTTTATCCAATTCCTCTTCTTGCTCAATTTCTTTCTTCTTTTCTTTTTTTTTTTTTTTTTTTTTTTTTGGTTTTTTCATATGTTATATATATTTCACTTTGTACAAGATGTGAAATATTGGATCCCGAATCGTATATGTTCATTAATCGAATCAACATACCGTTGAATTAATTCTCTCCTATCCAATTTAATTAATTACCCTTTGCAATTCGTTAGTTCCTTATAATTTTTCTTATGGTTTTGTTTGATGGGGTGGGTGTTCTCTGTGTATATATGACTTTTTGTGATCGTTGTTCATAGCAACACAAGCGGGGAATTTAATTTCTAAATTTTATGGTTTCTGGGTATGATATGATTCATATATTTTATTTTCTGATGGGTTTCTTGTATGATTGTTAAATCAAATTGATTGTTACGTTTACGGTATGTGTTAGTATAGTCATATAATATGATTATTTAATTGATGAAAATTGATGTTGTAAAAAATTGAGGAAGAAAGGGTAGATGAGGTTGGTGGGTTGTGTTACGTAATGGAATTAATCACTGCTATTGTTTTGGTAGAAACGGAGTTTGTGAGAATTTTGATAGGTTGGTTAATCTACTTCCTGAATTGTTAATTATGTGGGTATGTGTTTTGACAATTATGCATGAATGTGTATAATAAGGTCAAGTATTTGACACGTCTCGGGATTGATGAAAGAACTTTTGATTTTGTCTGGAAAGGAGATTGAGGAATGGAATAAAAATAACAGGAGATGGAAGAGATAAAGTGCTGAGACGTGTTAATTTCCAAACACTAGCTAAGTTTTTGTCCTTTTATGAAAAAATGGTATAATTGAATTATGAAAAATGTTGAGAATTATATTTAATATTAGACGCCATATTTGAATATTTTCGCTCCTAGTGGAATTCTATCATTTTTTCTTGAAAATTATGCAACTTAGTGTGCTAGATTTACTGTTCAAGGTATTCATCAAGGTGAGAGAGATTTTGTTCTCTCTATTTATTTTTTTTTGGTTACTAAGCGATTTGATCTTATCTATCTAATCTACCAGCTCATCAACTAAGAAAATAATTTCTCGTGTAAGATTATTTTTTAATATTTGCTTTAAGATCCCCATGGAATATAATCTTTGCTAATATCATGCTAATAATATTTTTAAGCTAAGAGTAGTTTTCTCGATATGGGTAAACTATCTTGTTGTTTGTATGTAAACAAATAATGGCCTGATAATGTGTTCCAATTTTAGATAAAGAATGAAACCTCGTGTAAATTGTGCAAAGAAAATTTAAAATTCCATTAGTTATTACCCAATTTATTGGTTTAATATTGTCCTTAAAAATTAGACAAGATTTAGTTTAATTAAACTACAGATTAAGTCTAACCACATTTTTAACTATTTTTCAGAGATTTTTCTTTTTTTATAATTTTGATTTGCATATTAAATCTAACAGTCAAACTTTATTAACTACGATATCTGGACATCACATTTATGTTGATTCATTTAACCCATGTTCAGTAATAGAGCAAACATCAAATTACTTCGTTCCGTAAAATTTGTATATAAAAATGTTTATTATATATTAAAGTGAATTTATTTAACGAAGTATTAAATAATTCTAAAAACATTATGAAAATGTAAGCATTATATTAATTAATCAATGATAAGTTTTAAAGTAACAATTAAAATTTTAAGTTATTAAATTTTAATATATGCTAAAAGTTATTAAATGGATTTTCAATGTTTATTCATGCAATATCAGTTGGGATATGTGTAAATTTTAGTTGAAAAGGTGTTGAAATGTCAAAGAAGTTAATTTCTAACTTACTTTACTATCTTATAACTATACATGTACTTTGACCAAAATATAAAGGTACTTCAAGCTAATAATTTGTAAAATTTTATAAGTTGTGAAATTTTTCAATTTTATCCTTTTTAAATTATTTTAACTATCACTCATTTTTTTATTTTGTGAAGGTTTTTTATGTAATACTTTATACTAATTACTAAACTATTTATTTCAATTTTTTAGTAAATTTTTTATTAATTTAATAAAAAATAAAATTGATTAAAAATGTAAAATATCTACTTAGTTTTTTTTTTATCAAACAAAAGTAGAATTTATACAAATATATATATATATATATATATATATATATATATATATATTCTTTTACATTTTTAGTTATTTGAATAATAATTTTTTTGAATGCTTATAAAAAATAAAATAACTTAATTCAAAGCTAACAAGTTTTAAGCTTTAAATTTAACTTATTGGTTAATTTTGTCCAATTCTATATTTCTAAGACTCAATTAGTGAAAATAGTATATGTACACGCTAGAAATTCTATCAAGTTGAAGCTAAAAATAATATTTGATAGAACAGAAAATGTTACAACCAAGCACAAGTTAAAAGGATCAATTGGAAACTTTACTATAAATATGATATCAAATAAGTTTTCAGCTTGGGTTAGAGTTTGAACAAATACGTTAGACGCGTCAAAAAGACATATATTCCATTTTACCCCAAAACATACATATTAAAAGGTAAAATATTTTTAAAAAATAAATTCAATTTTAATCTCCAAAAAATTTTCATCCTATCTTAATCCTATTAATTGTTTTTTTTATCTAAACGCCCAACACGCGTTAAGTTAGTATTGGTGCAGTTAATGGATTTCATACAAGTATTTGTAAAATTTCGATTTGAATGTTAGCTAGTCCTATAAAATTTAACATTTGACAAAAATAAAAAATTTGAATTTATAGAGATGAAAATTAAAATTAAAATTTTATTGGAACTAAAATAAAATTCAATTTTTTTTAAAAAAATACTAGTCAGTAGATGTCATGTTAAAAAAGAAATGTCTTGTGTTGCTGATGTGGAATTTCAATTCATTAGCCACATTATCACTGAATTGGCGAAGTTATATGGATGGATAAAAAATAATACATTTATATTTTAAGGGAAAACACAAAATAAAAAACCAGAGAACTAAATCCAATTTCAATAATTTTAGAGAGAAAAAAAACCATATTTATCTTATAGTAAATAAATAGGTCACGGAACTGAAGCTTTATATTTAACAAAGAAGCCAAATACGTTTATAGTAAAACCTAATCCTGTTATCACCTTTGTTTAACGTTCACAGAAAAAGTACATGTCTAGGTGCAAAATCTGGGAATGATATTAAAGTAGGGTATCTTACCATAATCGTGAAGAGAAAAATTATTTACTTTTTTTATGTTTAAAACTCGAAATTACAAATTATAACCTTTGCCGTGGTACCTAATTAAACGGTGAGTATGTTCTTCTCTTTTTTTATACCGACTATATGTATAACGTGTTCTACTCATAAATAATATTCATTATTTAAATAAAGGTAATACTAAGTTTAATTTATGATGATAATTAAGTAAAAAAAATAACTTTTATCTGAAAGTTTGCTGGTGAAATATTTCGAAGTTCAATGCATCAAATAACTCCCTTTTCAAGACATACTTTTTGCAGCTATATATAACTATCTATAATATATCTTGGTGCGATAGGATAGGTTTTTAAAGAAAACACTTTTATAACATTTTTTTAATAATATTTTACGGTTTACTTTTCCTAGTTTATAAAAGGATATTGAAATCATTTTTTAGTTTTAACTTTTTCAAATAAAAAATATATAAAAATTTCCATGTATTTTCAAATGAAAATATACTTCTTAAAAGAGACAAACAGAAATTTTTATTATTGTTTTTCAAACCGAGATTCATCTAGCAATTACACAAAGAAATTAACCTAGCATATCTACATATTAAGGTTTTTTTTTTTTCTTTTCTAGTATAGGTATATACATACACACATGTGAATATATAGAGGACATAATGAAACTAATGAATCGATGTCAAATAATTAATTATTTTGTTAGCATGTGATGTTCGATCTAGCTCTCTGGCTGCGCATGGTATTTAATCTCTCATGGCTTGATTTTTACGTTTCTTTGTCTTTACTCTTCCCTATGTCCTAAAAGGTGGGCGTGACCGTAAAATAATGAGGAAAAAGTTTAGTCATCGTCTATGGGCATCATGGAGTATAACTCTCCAAGCCAAGTTAACAATGAACCAATATAAAGAAAAGAGAACTTGAGCTATAAGCCAGTCCTTGAAGAGGGTACATATACTTTATAAGTTGGATAAGGAATAAAGTGATGGTATACTATAGTGGCTCATCAAGTTGAGGAATATGCATTATACAAGGTGCACAATAGAGAGAGAGAAATGAGATGCTATGTATAATTATTATTAATAGAAAAAGAAAGGGTAAGGAAGTAAAGCACAATTTTCAATGAAGATTATCACCTTTCACAAGTGAGTAATAGGAGAAAAGAATAATAATGAGAGGTTGCAATGCATAGGATGCGTCATTGTCACGAAAAGGATTCCATGAAGGCAGATCTACCGCCAGGTGGGGGCTACGCCATAGAGGATGTTATGTTCTTCCTGGAAAATTATATAATTTATACATTACTTGAAATGTAGTACTATATGCATAGACCCACCCAATCTATTGGATATGTCACTTTGAGGGTCTTTATACATTATACATACCATAAAATAATGGTAAATTCTACTTAATTTTGGTTAGTATGCTATAAATCGTTGCTATGATTTTTATGGGGTTTTAGCCAAATAGCTATATATATATATATATATATATTAGCAAATTATACATATATTAATTATTAATAAAGTTACACAGAGTACTCAATCCTAATACAATATTTCTATTCATTACAAACCTTTCAAAAGAAATAAAAGAATTACGTGACTAATCATATGAGAAATAAGAGATGAGCTATAAAGAGTGATAAAATAATTTGGTGGCTGAAAGAAACGGGAATTAAATGGTGAAAGAGAAAGAGGAAAGATAAGATTATGGATTTAAATCTTTTCAATAAAAAATTAATAATTAATATTTGTTGATAAAAAATTATGAGATTAATCTAGTAGTTAAGAATGAAAGGTCAGAGATGAAAGAATAAGAAAATGAAGAATGTGTTTAAGAATCAATATTTGTCGGTAAAAAAACAAACATTTAGTTTTAAGTTGAACAACCATTGACCAGTTGTACTAATACATATTTAACATTTGTGATCATGGCTTTAAATATGATGATGTTACTATAGTTAAATTGTTCATATATATTGAGGCGAATCACTCTAGCCCCCACCAAACTTGATTCTGTTTTTTCCCCTATAAGGCCATAAGTATGTTGTAAAAGATGGTTTATGGTGTCACTAGGCATCTTCACTAATTAGATATAAATCAAATTAGTCATAACACGCTTTCCATATAGACGATGAAAAGAAACAAGAAAACATAAACAATATTATGGCTTAAATCATCCTTAATTTCCCTACACTTGTAAGTCTCTCAAGCATCTTATAAACAAATTTAATCAGGCCGGTCAATTTTATTTGTTTTATATTCATTTTCATTTGTTTGTTTGCATTTGGAAATATACAGTACATCATAATTAACTTTTGGTTTGTAAAACACAGGAGTCGATAATAAACAACCGAAGAAGACATGGAGTTTATTATACAAATGCAGTTTACCGGACAATCAAGAATAGAATAATGAATATTAGTTACAGCAAATTATTGATCTCTGAGATCTGTGTAATGGTAGAAACATTCTTTACTTTCTATTATCCTACATTTTCTTTTTTAAGTTTGAAATATTATCCTAATAGTTGAAATAAAAATTTGGAGGGGTTAATAGTTATTAAAATTATAATATTTAAATTATTTATAATTTAATAATGATTTTTGGTTAATGATATTATCTTAATATTAAATTTTTAATTTTTTTTACTATTCTAAAATAATATTTTTCCTTAATTTAGAACTATGAAAAACTCTTCTACTTTCTTAATATATATGTATTTTTGTTTAATTTCTATATCTTCGATTAAAAGATGTTGAGAAATTTATTCTTAAATTCTTTATGAAATATGAATTTTTTTATGCAAAATAAAATTAGTATGAAAACATATAAAAATAATATCAGTAATTTTTTTTATTAAAGAATAATCACTTTTTTTTTATCAAAATTATATTAAAATAATAAATTTTACACCAGTAAATAAAATTACTTTCTTTATGTTTAATAATGACCACAAATTATAAACTTAAATTTATTTATAAAAAATAAATAATTTTAAAAATGTTTGAATATAGCATGGAAATTCTTGTTGATAGTGAAAAAAAAAATATAACTTTTGTTTTGGATTTGGTGACTTGTATTTAGGTCTATTCTTAAAAAAGCCTATCAAACATGATAGGTCAACATATACATTATATAAATTTTATAAATAATTAATATACATATATATTTTTTATATAATTATTAACATATTTATTGTAAAAAAATTAATGTAACAGTTAATTATGCAGTTTAATTTTATAAGTGTATATACTTTTATATTATTTGATAGTGAGATTTTGTCCAAGATAATGATAAAATATCATTCCAATTTTTACTCTATTTAAAAATACATAGAATTTAGATTTGAAAATAAATTTTATATGTTGTTGGTCAAATATTTTGATTTATTATTTAAAAAATTTAAAATTATACTTAATAATATATTTTTAACATACTTGTCTAATTAAAAATTAACATATGACTCCATTTATAAGTTTTAATGAAAAATAGATTATTGTAAAAAAAAGTGAAAAGGTAACATATCAGACTAGAATTTTAAAAAGTTTAGACCAATTTTTAATATAAACTTTTGATATGCTAATAGGTCACGTTAGACCTTAATTTTATAAATATGATAAAGCTTATTAATACAAAGTTTAACTTAATTTAATCTATTTTCATCTCTAATTATATTCACTTATTATTTAGAAAAAATAAATTATTTTATTATAACTAAGATTTTCTTAAAATACATTTAAAACTAAATTCGCTAACTTAATCATTTTAAAAACAATATAGTATACATATTAAATTATAATTATAATTTATTAAAATATACCTAAAAGATAACTTATCAACTTACTTATTTTAAAAAATAAATAAAATTTAATTAAAATTCTTTCATCCTAACCGCCCTTTAATATTTGAAAATATTACATTGACTTGTCATTAGACCGTGTATGTTTAATTACATAAAATCTTTGAAGATATTGTTGTAATTTTCTTAAATAACTATTACGCTAAATTTGATTAAAAGCTTTGATTATTTTTACACAAAACTTTGATTTATAAACTCGTATCATTTCATTCAGAATCAAAGATTAAATGCGATGTGGAAAGTAGTTAAAAATTTGTGATGAGATTAAGTATTTGATTTTGTTATTGGCACTCTAGTTTCAACTGTGTATGATCTTGACCCCTCAAAATTATTACAAAGAGACATGTTGCAGCAATAGGAATTTTGAGGCTTGGTGAAGTGTCCTTGTTTGAGAGAAAAATTGGATCTAAGTAAAATTAATTGCATTTTAATTACAATTTTTGGTTGCAGACAATAGTAATTACTAGTTCTTAGTCATTGTCAAGTTGGGTAGAGGAGCTGCTACGCCGCATAGTATTTTAACAATTTGGTGCCGCTATATTAAAACCATGCAGATTTAATTTTGGTGTATTTGTGAGCATCAGTTTTATGTTTTGCTTTTCAGTTTTCATCTCAATAGTCAACTTTTGACACTTCTTCTGTGGTTCTTATATTTTCAATAAAATTGATTTGTCTATCAAAAACTTTGATCCCTCCATTTCATTTTTCAAACTAATTAAGTTCTCCATTTTCAAAATTAAGAATACCTACTCCTTTCATCATTTTTTTTCTGCCCAACATTTTCAAATTTTATTTAAAATATTCACTAATTGTACTCCATTAATTATTTTCTACTCAAAACCCATAAATCAAAACATCAAATTTACCCCCCAAAAGTATCAAAATATTCCTTCTTCATACAACCTAAACCTTAATATCATATCTTATTATTATAAGATTCTTTAAATTTTATCAAGTTACCATTAAATTTCTTCTAATCTTCTAAACTAATTTCATATCTAAAATCCATCATAATCCTCGAATATTTAGATAGGACTATAGTTTGAAGATTTTAAGTACAAATTATATTAAGGGGTGGATTAAATTTATTTAATTTTAAAATATAAACACTTAATTAATTAAAAAAATACGGAATTGAAATCACACACAATCTAATTCGAGAGAGTAAAAAAATAATCAAACAAACTTTTAAATATGCTTCATTTAACTTTCAACTTAATTTAACAGAAATCAATTTTGTAAGTTTAAATTACTCAAAGTTTACTTTATAAACCTAAATATCTACACAATTAGTTTTACCAATCCCAAGTTTAAGGACATATTTAAATGTGTTGGGGAAAAGGATTAAGGATTAGACCAAATAGGTGTTGAGAATGGAGATGAGATCATGACAGTAGTTGTTTCGACATTTGTAATAGATTCTCTCGATTTCATCAAACAGGTACGATTGTCCTAGGCCAAAAACCAACATTTATCCAATCTCGTCACCGACAATTATTTGTCGGGCTGAAATTCATAACTGGATAGAGTCCAAGCATAACATCATCCCGTTCTGAATCCTAATAATTTGATGAATCCTAATTGTTTTTACGCCAATTTTGTTCAAAAATTACATCATCTCGTGATTTTTGTACTCGCGTAAAAAATAGTCATAAATTAGATACGTTGTGACAGTTTATCTTTCTTTAAATTATCATAATTAAAATAATTTTATATTTCTCTAGATTGGATACTCTTCAGCGTACTCTAAGGTATATATGAGTATACTCTAATTCTAGTATTCTGCAGAATGCATATTCTTTAGCATAATCGTTTGAATTCTTGCAATTATTACTTTAATTTGAAATTTATTTTGTAAAATGCCCATATCCATCTCTAGTCACTACAACATTTTTTCCTCGGTTACATTTTTACCCATTGTGTATACCCAAAAAAAAAATCTTGTTTTTAATGTATGAGATGGTTTTAAAACTGTAGGCTTTTAAAACGTCGTCCTTAGCTTTGAAAATGGTTTTTTTTCTTTTCACAATATAGATGTAAAAATAGAATAGTTTTTTAAAACATCTATTATAATAATAACGATTTTATATTATGACAGTTAAATGAAAAAAAGATAAAATTGTTCTATTTTAGAATATAGAGAATAGTTTTTAAACTAATCTCAGATAACAACTTTTTTTCACTGTAGCTTCTCAAGGCAATACTTTTATACCGGCATATTTATTTATATTTGTTTATTATTTTTTATCCTTTGAAAATTACTAATTTTAGCTTTTATTTTCGTATAATAACGATTTTACCTTTAAAAAAATTCACCATTATTTTTTAATAAAATAATAATTTTAATGATAAATTATAGAGAACTTTTTTTAGAACAATCTTTTTAAATATATGAATGTAATAATTTAACTATATTAAAAAAAGAGATTTTATCTGTTAAAAATAATTTTACTAAATTCAAATGAGGTGATTAATTAACATATCTTTAAAAAAAATAATTCGTCTCCCCACATTGAATTATCCAGAAAATTCTCCTTTCATGTAGAAAATAATTTTTAAACCAAAAACTAGAAACTATTTCACCATAATATAATAATATCTAATTTTTTTTTTAATATTTTAGTCAATCACATGAAAATACTCCCAAATTATTCTCAATCACATTAAAACTCTAATTACATAATTATAATAGTCTACTAAAAAGAATCCACACAGTCATAATTAACTTATATTCCATTTAATTTTATTTGGGCTAAAGGGAAGAATGGAAACATTTTTTTGGTTTGCATAACCACTAATCCTAACTTAACTCGACTCATAAGAAAAAAAAAAACAAAGATCTAATCCCAACCATTAAGAGTGTATCACCGTCACAGTCCAAAACAGTATGGAAAATCAATTACACATTACACAATCCCCACTGAGCAAGACAAGAACATTGTGCTTAAATGTGAGTGCATGATTACGCCAAACTCATGTCTTCTCTAATGAGAATAATTAATCCTGCCGCCAAGTAAGAACTTAAAATAAAGACAAAACATGAGTGTTGAGATAGCGTATGAAGAACAAGTCATCACAAAAGGGTGTGAACCGAAGACGAAGAGTCATGATCAAAACATATGAATAGTCGTGAGAGGGTAAAGTAAGAGAGAGAACAACATAGAAAATATTTGTCAAAATGTTTGATGTAGAAGACGAATTAAATTAAGAAAAAAATTAATTAGCATGTAATATATTTTTCTTCTAATCTAATGAGACAATTTTTTTTCTTAATTTTTTTTATTATAAATAATATTTCTCTAATTATTCTCACTACCAACCAAAACAGTTTTATTTAGAATTAATATAGCACAATTTTTGTCTATTGCATAAAATAAAATTAAAATAAAAAACATCGTCTAAAATATTTTAAAATTTTGTAAAACTACACTAACAATATATAAAAAATCATTGTAAACAATTTTTATAAATATTGTCTTTGAAAATATAAAATATACAAATTCGATGACCAAACCTCGAACAACCAGAGTTTGACTGGATGAATTAAATCAGGCTATTTTGTAAAAAGAAAATTCGATAAATTTGATCCAACGCAACTTATGAATTAAGTTTCATTTGTGTGATTTTATATTTTTTTAAAATCATCCCTCTAATTAATTTACTTTTGAATTAAAGTTAACCAATAGTAAACCATAATTTGATTACTTTTATTAATTAGTTTGTTAGTAACCTTGAAAGCAGTGATATTTAAATAATGATCTAAATTTCTTCCTTTTTATTGTGCCAGATCAAGCACATGATGATCACATGCGACAGCAAATTAAGAAGCCTATCTTGGTGGCTATTAGAAGCCTACAACAAGAACATGTCTCACATTCGTATCAACAAAATGTTGTCCAGCGTGCAATATGCTCTGTTCATTTAGGAGAATCTCAGTTTCTTGTTTCTTAAGTGAAATTATTTGGTTTTTCAAAAAAAAAATATTGAAATTATTGGGTTGAATGAGTGCCAATTATTGGATTGACAACTGAATCGCTAGCAATTTTATTAATGATCTGGATCCCATGTTGTTTATGAATGATAATTTAACAAAACTACTTCTATAATTAGCAAATACAAGATCAGATTATTACTACTGTAAAAAGAATTATCCATTCAAGAAAACATTCATTCTCTTGGGATAGCTACCTACATTTAGATTATGCATTAATTGCCTACCTCATACTTCCTATATTTTAAGATGGGATGCACATTGTTTTCATAAAATATACTTTTATTAAAATAGTTAGAATCAAATTATAAACTCCTTTGGTAAGATTAAATTATGATCAGCCTGTACGAATAGTAATTTAATTTCTTGTTTCCTTTAATTAAATAATTCATAATAGACTAATTTAGATATCAAATATATTATGAATGTATTTGATTGAGCGTATGATCAGTAAATAGATACGTGTGATATTGAAGCATAATATAGTAACCACTCTGACCCAATAAGATGAACTTAGAAATATGATATGATATTATACATGTACATTTTAAAATATATATTATGTTTAAATGGGATGTTCAATTCACATTATATCTATTAGAAGTGGTCAATAAAATTAGTTATTATTTCTAATAATACATATCATATCAATATTATAATTAAAATAAATTAAATATAAATTAAAAATATACTAATAAAAAAAAACTAATACTCAGTAGAGCATAAAAGAAAAGAATTACTTGTAGGAACTGACAACTAATGCATAGAGGAACAGGTGCAGAGAAACGTGATAATAAAGCTAAAAGATTAGTGTTACTTTGTCATAGAATTGTAGCCTTTGGGATTGGTTATGTTGTGTTGGATCTCTTTATTGGCAAAGACAAAGGAAGATTGGTTATGATTCAATGTAAGACTGAGAAAAGGAAATGGAAGGATTAAAGAGATAAAAGAACACATGCATGACATTACATAGTACAATATAGAATAGAATAAGTAGCAGCAGCAATTAAAGAAAAGGAAACAATGGAAAAGTGAATATAAAGGTGTCTCTAAATTTGCTATGTTATAGTTAAACAGGATTCCCTTTGTTTCTTCCTTGGCAGGCAACACAAATTGTTCTTAATCTGTAAAGAAGCAGATTCATGGAAGAATTCAATGCTTACTAGCATTCAGCATTCTCCTCACATGGAATGCACTGTACCACTATCACTCTTCTACTCTTGCCAAAACAAAACACTACAAAATATTCATACACACAACAATGATATTAGAAGAAATATTTATCATTTATTAGTGAATAGATGAAAGTTATATTAAAGGTTAAAAATGTCTTTATAAAAATATGTTTTTTCCTTTAATATATAGAAAGTATATTATAAATATCTAATCATAATTTATGCTAATAAATAATTTTATTGAAATACTATATTAATAGTATTATCATGTATAAAAAATATTTGTTTTAAAGAGATTTAACCAGGATTATTTTTCGACTATCAACTAAAAAATACTCTAATTTAAAAATAGTATTATCAGTAGGCTAAATATTTGTGTGAATAATAGTCACACTCCTGTGTTCTCATAATATTGTACATATTATTTTTCCAGATTTTAGTATTATTTTTATATTTTCAAGGTAATGTCGTGTATACTTTTTAAAATAATTTAGAAATTTTGTGTAGGGAAAAAAGAAGTATGAAATGTTTCTAAAATTTTCCAAAAAGAAAATTAAAAAAAAGGAATGTTAATGTAATTTACTAAAAATATTTATATAATAATATTTAATTATATTTTTAATATATGTACAATAGTTTAATTTTTAATGTTAGATAAGGATTATATTATATAATATGTTGATTAAAAAATCTTAATACTTAGCAACTTTTATTCATTAGTAAATGACAACTTTTAGTAAATTTGGCTAATTGACATATAAGGGTTCATTTTAAAAAAAAATTACTGAAATGGGTGCCTTTCAAAAGTATTTATCAAAATGGGTCTGTTTTGGGGGAGGCGTTGAAGAGCAAAATGCCTTATATAGTAGGAGGTGTTGTAAAATAAAACGCCTCTAATGACCATGTGTTTAGTTTCAAAGGAGGCGTTTTGGACTAAAACGCCTCCCTTATTGCTCAACATGTAGTAGAAGCTGATTGGAGAGTATTTAAACTTCAAAAGGAGGCGTTTTGGATGTAAACGCCTCCCTCAATGCTCCACACGTGACAAATAGTGATTGGTTCGGATTTGAAATCCAAAAGGACACATTGAAGGGGAAAAGGCCTCCTACAGTGTTCAACACGTGGGTAGCGCTGATTGACTACCTTTGGAGGCGTTCTGCACATGAACGCCACCTTTGGAGGCGTTCTGCACATCAACGCCACCTTTGGAGGTGTTCTGACTTCGAACGCCACACTTGGAGGCGTTGAAACCTCCAACGCCTCCCCCTTGGACCACAACTTCTTCTTCCCCCTCCCCTACGACAGAACCATTTGTTTATGGTTTGTGGTCCCCCATTGTCGGCCTTGAAGAGGTTTTTTGCATGTTTTACACTAAATCACTATTTTAAACCGATTAAATGACTTCATCTTCTAGTAGAGGAGTAGAAATAGAGACAGAGCCCACTGAAAAAGATATTTTGTGGTTACAAGAGCAGCATATTTCTGAGCACATGTGGAACACCGGTGAGATCAGAAAATTACAACAGAGACGTGCTACTCCGAAATACGTTGGGGAGCAGATTATTCCAGAAGCTATTGTGAATATTTTGGAGGAAGCAAGTTTTTATTGGGTCGCGAAACTTGCATACATGAGAGTTCACTTTGGACTGCTCAATGCATTTATTGAGAGATGGAGGCCCGAGACACATACTTTCCACATGACGTGTGGAGAGACCACCATCACGATGGAGGATGTTGGTGTGTTAGTTGGTTTGCCTGTAGATGGTAGACCACTGATCGGTAATATCCGAAGTGATTGGTTGGACTTGTGTGAGGCCTTGTTAGATGTGAGGCCCACACCTGCGGACATGAAAGGTGGGAGCGTGAAGTTAAGTTGGCTGAACGAGATGTTTAGTGACATTACCCCTTTTCTTGGGGATGAGGAGATTTGCACGCTCATGGATTTTGAGACTCCTTGGCGGAGTAATGTTTGTGGATAAGAGTGCGTGTCGGGTGTCCTTGAGTGGCTACAGTTTTTGATAGATCTTAGGGTCACCAACACTTATGCGTGGAGTAGTGCAATATTGGCTTTTTTGTACAGAGAGTTGTGCAAGGCAACTAGCGTTGACACTGTTTCCATTGGGGGCATGGTTTGTATTGTACAGGTCTAGGCATGGGAGAGGTTTACCTACGTAGCCTCTAACGTCTTTACTCCACCACTGCCGCATACACCTGTTGGACATCGGTATGTAATTTAATATTAGTTTATTATTGTTGGTTTAATTTATGATAAATAGGAATTATTGTTTAGTTACTAATTTAATTATGAATTATTGTTTAGTTAGGAATTTAATTAGGAATTATTGTTTAATTAATAATTTATTTAGGAATTATTATTTAATTAGTAATTTAATTAGGAATTATTGTTTAGTTAGGGATTTAATTAGGAATTATTGTTTAGTTAGAGATTTAATTAGGAATTATTGTTTAATTAGAAATTTAAATTCGGAATTATTGTTTAATTAGGGATTTAATTAGGAATTATTGTTTAATTAGTAATTTAATTAGGAATTATTGTTTAGTTAGAAATTTAATTAGGAATTATTGTTTAATTAGGGATTTAATTAGGAATTATTTTTTAGTTTCAATATCAACCGCCGCTTTGATGACTCCATCCTATAGTTTCATTATCAACCGCTTGCTTTGTGCTCCGATGTCTATAAAAAATTAGACAAATCCCTGACTTTTTAGTAACATGTAGACGGAGTTTTGAAAGAAACCAAGACCATGCCAATTGTGTTTCTCCTTCCACAACAACGAAAGCTAGCGGCAACACACTTCCGTTGCCATCTTGTGCTGTTGCAATTAATAATGTACCTCGATATCTTCCGTATAAATGTGTCTCATCCACTTGTATAATTGGTTTACAATAATCAAAAGCATTCACACATTGTTTTTAACACCAGAAGACACGATGAAATTGTCTAAATTCAAAACTTGTTCTGTTCCCAACAACGAAATCTTCATCCCAAATTTGATAATGAGAATCTGGACTGTGCATTTTCATGTAGTGCAACCAAATGGAAGTTGAGCATAAGACTCTTCCTAATCACCGTAAATCATAGTCATAGCTTTCTGTTTGCCTACCCATGCCTTCCTATATGAGATTTTGTAGTTAAACACGCTCATAACCCTTTCCTGTACCAATGAGATTTTGATTGAAGGATCCTCTCTAACCATTATTGTTAAACAATATTCACATTAAATATGAACATAACACAAATCAAAACAACGGTGGAAGATAGCATTGTACCTAAAATGCATTAACAAATCTAAATCAAGATTGATGTGATCTTGGGTTAAGCTTGCATTTAGACAAGTGTGTGGTCCACCCCATTGCGTTACTTTCCATCTATTTGACCGCCTTGATATAATTGCTCGTAGATAAAATGAACAAGGTAAATTAGACCTACGATTGCCACAACGCACTATATATTTATTAGACTTTGATTCCATGACTTTCACTGTGTGATGAATATTCATAAAATAATGTTTTAGTGCATCTTGGACAACTTTCTTATTATCAAACTCCAAACCAACACAGAGTTCTTGTCCAAGTTCCCAACTGCTTGGAACAGTCACACCCCACAAGATCCCAATTAATATTTGTTTAATGAGGTGTATTTTGCCAAAATGTTTCTTCGCCTTCACTTGCATAATAATCAAACTATGTTTACTGAACTATGTTTTTTCGCAAACTATGCTTCATTAACTGAAAAAATCAAGTAAATTAAAAAATACCTGCATCAGATCGAGCAACAGAAATTGGTTGAGCTGACACACTTATACTTAAATTCCCAACATTGCTTGCATCATCATCTGAATCACTTAAATTTCCATCAAAATGTTCACCCTCGGATGATGATTAAACATATGAATGTGACAACTCATAATCTTCATCATCATCGTCACTACTATTCTGGTAGTGACTAATAACATTGGTGTCATATGAACCACTAACATTAGATGAACCGTCTGCAATAGATACTTCAACACAAATTTCTATATGACGCATGTGTTCATTTTCAAAATTATCAATCATAAGTTCAACATCACTCGTATCAGCTATTGACAATGCTGCATATTTATTGTCTATAAAATATCTATTACGATTACTTGATTAGGATGTAATTTTAATCTAATATAGATCAATTTTTTTAATCATTTATAACAAATATTTCTTTCAATTTGCAAAATCTTTCGAGACCCTTCAAACATTATTCCTATTGAGGTAAACTACCATGATTATTTTGGACGTCATCTTTTTTTAATTAAAACTTCAAAATATTTCCTACAAAAAAACAAAAAAAAATTATGAAACAATTAATATTTAATTAACACAATAAAAAAAATTAATACTTAAAGATTGTTGTGAATACCCGGTTGGGTGGAGGGAATATATATAGCATTTTCAAGGCGTTTACAGTATAAATGGAAAGAGCTGTGATTGGACAATGAAGATGTTTAAACACTAAACGGATAAAGGAGACATTTACTGTTCAAATGCCTCTAATGGCCCAAAGGCGTTAGGCTGCCCAACGCCTTTGACTCAAAACAGATCCCAGTAAATACTTTTCAAACAAACAATATTTATTTTTCAAAAGCAACCCGTATGGTAAAAAAGCCAGTAAATTTCTCTCTTTGGCGAAATTGTTGAGGGCACCTTTTCATTATTCTTCATGCAACTAATATTTATCAATACTTTTGTTTTAAATAAAAAAATCTATTCTTATACTTACAGTAAATTTCCAACACCAAAAAAACTTGGAATATATTTAATTATTTTTTTTCTTGTAAAATACTACTTTAGAATAATTTAATTTGAAATAATTTAATTTCATAAATTTTAAAATACCTTATTTTAGATAATTTTAAATTTTCTAATATTAGCATGTTTTATATTAAAATTTCTTTTTACTTGATATTTTAAAAACTTGTTCTCAAATCTTATCTACTTATTTTTTGAAATAAATTCTTTTCATTTTTTTAAAAAATTAATTATACTTTTGATCCTTATAAATTTTTTTATCTTCAATTTGGCTTTAGATGTATAAAAAATTTAATTTAATTCCTGTTATTTTAAAAATGACCTAATGTAAGCATTTTTGAAAAATTTCGTTAAATAGACATTAATGAAAATAGAATATGACACATCATATCACACGGTCATATATCATACTTCCATCAGGGGCTCAAATTAAAAATAAAAATATTAAATCATAGAAATTAATATAGAGACTAAAGATATAAGGACTAAAGATATTGAGTATTTTTAAAAATATAAAAATATACTAACTTAAAAAATAATATAGAGACTAAAATATAATTAAGCTTTATTCTCTACTTAAACCTATGCTTAATAAAATGACAAAATTAGATTACAAGTTATATGAATTTCGATGTAACTTGAAATGTGAAAATAAATTAAAATATTTTTTTAAAAAAATTTAAAACATGTATCCCTTTACTTTTTTTGAACCGTGACATTGGCGTGAATAAGCATTAACTTTGAATACAATTAACTTTATTATATTTTATGCAGGTAAATTTGATTAGCGTTTATAATTAATATATTTCAATAAAAAATTGTTTTGAAAAATTTGTACTGTTAATGTATGTAATTTTTTTTTTTCAATTTTTAAAGGTGAAAATATGAAACAGATTCTTACTGGAAAAAAAACTAAGTCATGACTATAAATGTGAGGTTTAAAGCATTGAGTGCAGTATAATCTTCAAATGAAATTTTTGCTTGATCACATGATATCAATTTAGTCCCACGATATAATAGTTATTGAATAATTTCAACAATATCAAAAGATATCAGTGGAGCACCGAATTATTATTTTAATAATATAGTTCCCAAAAATTGATGTTTTATAGTAAAATTGATGTTGTGCAACTAAAACAGAATATTCAGTTATTACTCTAATTGTAATAGATATAGGCCCAAGAACTTGTTAGACTTAAGATAGTTAAATCTCATACAATTAATCTTTAAATTTTTAGAAATTAATCTCTAAAGAGTAATATTATTAAAAAAATTATAATATATAATCCATCTAGTGTTCAACATTTCTTCAAATTATTTCCTCAAGAGTGTAACATAGTAGCTAAATTGATAAAAAAATTTATATTTTAAACATTATTGATATAATTTAATTAATTTAAAAATTATTGAATAAATCAACATAATTCTTCACAACTACATTATTGTTTCTATGATGGCCCACATTAGCCAAGTAATCAGCACATTTATTTGTTGATTTGTATGTAGACATGAGAAATGGAAGCAGATTTGTAATAACTTAACACTCGGTTTGTAGCTGGACTGATGTTGAGGATCCATTCTGAATTGAGGACTGAGAAAACTGAGCCCATTATGGACTGGACTTTTGGTATTGGTGAAACTAATACATGTCTTGAGAGCCCAAAGTTCAGCCCAAACGACATTGTAAGTAATGTTCAATATATAATGAGTTACCAGTATTCCAAATCAGATAGAATGTCAATGGTTTTACTTATTTGAAAACTAGCAACGACTTTTTTTTCTTTCCAGAAATACACAAAATAAATAAATAAATAAAATTCCAAAATGCACAATAGTCAACTTTATTCCCAAAACCGGGTTTTTTTTTTTACAGTTATAAAATCGGTTGCTTTTGAAAAGATACAATAAGGGTGTATTTAAAAAAAAAATTAAAAAGTGCGGAATGAAATCGGTGGAAATAATATTTCATTCCGCAATAATATTTTCTTAACAGTTACGAAATTGGTTTCTAACAAACAGATTTCGTAACTTTGTTTTTCTTTAATTAATAAATTTCTTTATTAAAATAATTTTAATTATTTATTTTTTAAATAATTTTTGTAATTATATACTTTCTTAAATCATAATTTAACTAACAAACAAATATTTATTTTACAAGTATTTTAAAATTTGGTTAATTTTTATTTTACTTAAGTCAGGCAGTCACGGATCGAGTCGAACAATAGTGAGTCCGGCAGTACACTTGTAAATAATATTTTTTATTATTAAAATGAGTTTATGATTTTTTTATTTTTAACAAATAAATTTTCTTATTAATGATTCTTAATTTTTTGTATTTCTTAATTAATAACATTTATTATTTTTAATTGATAATATTTATTTCATAATATAATATTTTTAATTGTTTTGTTAAATATTTTAAAATTTGGTTAATTTTTTATTATAATTAGACACTTGTAAATAATATACCTGTATTTTAATGAGTTAATGGTTTGATTTTTTTTAACAAACAAATTTTGTTATTAATAACTTTTAATTATTTAAGGAATAATTAATTTTGATATTATTTTTTCTTAAAAAAAAATTGACTAACAGTGTTAATTTTATTTTTTTATAAATATTTCTAAAGTTGGTTAAATATATTTGTATTGAAATGAGTTTAGGTAACAGAAATTAAATATATTATTTTTCCAAAGGAAGTATTAAATTATTTTTTTTTTATAATTTGGTAAAAATTTCTACAAAAGAAATTATTTGAATATAATATGAATAAACATTTAATAATAAGATTAAAATGTTAATAAATTAGAAAAACAGTTATAATCATAATGAAATTAGAAAATAATAATTGATGAAAAAAGAATATTAATCGCTCAATTACTTGTTATATAAATACATATGAATAATAATTACTTGTTATATAAATACACATATGAGTAATAATTTCTTATATAAACTAGACTGTGATCATTAGTTATACCTACTAAGTTCATGTGACAATCTTTGCCTTTAATCTTACAAATTGAACAACATTTTGGTTGACCTCTTTCTTTCTCATTGTTGTTTTTATTTTTGTTGGCTTTGGTCAGCTTTTTTTTTTTTTTTTTTTTTTTTTTTTTTTTTTTTTTTTTTTTTTTTTTTTAATTCCTCATTTTAGGATTATAGCATACTGAGAGAGTATCATATGTTGGTCTATATTTTCCATGATGCATGTTTGCTAGCAATCCTTTATGAGCTCGAGACATTTTGTATGTGTAATTCAGATGAACGTATTTGTATGCAACATTAACATAAATGCATGGCATGTGGAGTTGTTGGAATTTACCATAATCGCAAGTATGTATCTTTAGTATAACCATAAATCTTCCGAGTCTTTTTTTTCTCTTGGATGGATCTTTTCATTAAGAAGAAACTCAACTTTTAGCGATTAAATTGTTGAAAAAAATGAGTATTTTCCTTCACTTGTTATTCATTTAAGTACATGGCCACGTTTTGTGTATAGATTTGGCAGGATGACAACATTACATCAACTTTAGTTCCATACTTAATGAAATATTTATTAATCTGTTCATAGGTTGTCGTTACCAATGAACAAATTGGTAGATTTCTTGATTTTTTAAAAACTGAGTTTATTGCTTCTACCAAATTTTTTTACCATATGACATCATCTCTTACCATTATCCCAAGCCAATGTCTACAACTTCCTTGGTAACTGATCAAGGCAGTTGCATCTTTCCATACAACATGTTATAATATCAGAAGAATCATGACTCGATCACTACATATCCTATTAATGTACAAAAGAAGTTGATTAACAAATGCAAGTAGATGTAAAATTATAAAATTGAAACATAAAGAATTATTAAGTTACCCATATTTACAGAGTCTTTTCTTTCTGAGGCATTCTTGAAATGTCGCATATACTTTTGAGTTATATGGTGAATACAATATACATGGGTGGAATTTTCAGTGGACCATTCACTATTTTGTCACCCGTAAGCACTTTCGAATTTGATAGGCTCATGTCTGTCCAACGTCAAGCAAAGTCTGTGCTAAGGTGTTACGTGTCTTCTTATGTTATTCAAAAAGAAGTACTAAGCATAAGTCATCTGGTTTTCAACCACGACAAAGGTAATCGGGAATATGTGGAACACCCCTAAATTACTACGACCGCAACGTCATTAGCTAAAGGGAACTAAATTTCATTTCATAGAATAAATTTTAGAATAAAATTTCACGACTATATATGTTTCAGCAAATAATTGATGTCTCAAATAATAAAATATCTAACATGTAACAAGAAATTTTATCATTTATAAATAACAACAATCATCCAAATTTAAGAAAAGAAAAGGCAACAATGAGTTATGTCTTCAAGTAATTGGTTCCTTTCCTAGCTTAAGTTATTTTCGCCTCCAACAAACTGCTCATCTGCTCGCCTGTTCACAGGGTCATCACAGGTGTCAACCATAAACACAACCACAGAGTTAGTTCACATTTTAATAATAATAATGAGATCACCAGGAAGATACATCCACTCAATTCACAATTCATCACAATCAATCATATTGTGCAACCCAATATGATACATGTTACTCACAATTCACTCTCATGTTATGTGGTACCATTAAAACAACTGAGCGGTCTAGGAGTACATGTCACTTCTGACACTCTTACTAGAGATACTAGACAATCACAATTAGGGTAACTAGTGTTGTAACGAGAGTCACTCATGGTGATCGGCCATAATGGAAGTTTTCCCCATCGCGAATACCCTCGAAGTCCTAGGTCATTACATCGAACTGTTAAGGACTAACCGTTCTAGTTCCATTCATCCTCACTTTTTGAAAACATTTTCATTTTACTTAGTATCCATGATAATCGTCGTCATTTTTTCAAAATATTATGCATCAAAAGCACGCATCCCTCTCATTTTCAACAAACCCAACCGATTATCATGAATCTAAACTTTATCAATGCAATATGCCTCGCAAAATTAATCTCTCACCCCACACAACTCATCTCACTTAACAGAACATTTAATACAATAAAATTCAATAAGATCATCTTACACAAATAATTATATGTAAAATAGTAGCATGGTAAGAAATAGGAATGAGAAAGAATTGGAGCTGAATTTAAATTTAGCGGTTAGAGAAATAAATTAAACCCACTAGAACTTACAAATAAATAAACATACACACACACACATATATATATATATATATATATATATATATATATATATATAACATAAAAATACACAGTAACTAAACAATAATTATCACAATAACAATTTTAAGATTTATTATCATTTAATTTTATTTTAAACTAAAATCATATTTTAAAATCATATGTTTTTCTTTTTCTATACTATTTTTACTCTCCTAATCTTGAAATCAACTTGTAAACAGTCAGGTAGTGCCTTGTGAACAAAGGTCACAACATATTCAACACATAAAATCATGAAAGTCGAACATGCGCCGCACAATACAACTTCTAATTCTTTAGCCAATTTACGTATAGGGAAATAAAATTAAATCAAATAAAAGACTTTAATAATAATTTTTTTTCGATCGGCCTCCCCTCACCCACTCTCTCAATTGGAGGCCCAAAATCAATTAGCTAAACACACCATTTCCACGAAAACCACACCCCATGGTTCAGTGCAGGACATGAGAGAAGAAAAAGGAAAAAAGAATTAAACTAATCACAAAATACACTGCGCAGGAGAACAAGAAGAAGAGATAATAGGAACAAGCCAAGGGAAGAGCACGCCACTGAATGCATAAGAAAAACGACTAACCCCCAAGCATTCACATCAAATAACCCATAATTAGATATAGGAGGAAGGGTCTCTTATTATCAGTAGGGGAGGAATAAACATTTGATTTAGGGGAATAATAACAACACAACATCAACACCAGGAACCAACAGAAGCACATGAATAAAAAAAATAAAAATAAAAATAAGAAGAAACCAACATTGATTTAGTGAAATCCCATCTCACACGTGCTCATACTGATTACATAAAAGCAAATAAGAAAATAATGCACTATTATTATTAAAATTGAGAACACTCTAACCTGGATTTGTGGCACCTAGACTGGTGAGAAGAAATAGTAATCACCCATTCACCCACTCATCTAAAGCATAACCACCAACCAAAGATATTTTATTTTGTTTTCTTTATCTTTTATTTTATTTTTAAACAAAATCGGGCTGTTACAATATGTGGTTTTGGCCATCTTATGCAATAGCAATTAACAATGTCCCCCTATATTTTTCATACATCCAAGTCCCATCTACATGAACTAAGCATTTGTAAAATGCAAACCCATCAATGCATGCTTTAAATGACCATAAAACACGATGAAAGATAACCTGCCTAGGAATAGATTCACCATGTTCGTTAAAGGTTGGTTAGGTCTGCATCTTGAAAATTATCCTAGGAACAAATGTTTGTATGGCTAAGAGTAATGTTAAGAGTACGTTATAAAACTATTCCCAATTACTGTACGCTTATTTTATAACTCATTGTTTTGCAAGCCACACCTTCTTGTAAGTGATACTGTAACCAAGATCATTTATGTGCATTGAATGTTAAGACTAAGAGATATTCATTTTGCTTAAACATTTCAATTATTTTTGTTTTGATGACCTTCATAGTTAGTTTGTTTTGGTCTTGCAAAAATGTGGTCATGATGCATGTGTGAGGACCTTTATGCATCTTAATGACAAACATTCTAATTTTGGATAGTTAACTCACACAAAATTTTTAATTACTTGTTAGGATTTGACATCTGAGGACCCATGATTTGTTTTTGGCACGTTGAGATATATATGTAACATAATTTTGGATGATTCACAGTTTGGCGACATGTTTTAGCTCGTCTATTGTTTGTAATCACATACTTACAAGAAACACTTCCTCATTGTGATCATTATTTGGTTGTTCATTTAACATATGTTTGTATAATGGATCCTTCATGAATTGTTGATCTCCAACTTCAAGAAAATGCTAAGGTGGTTGGTACATTTCCTTAGTCATTTGGCCAACGAAAAATAGGATATTATCGTCATCATGGTTATTGTAAGTGTTGTTGTACAAGAGTTCATCTTCATAATTGTTAAATTTGTCAACTTCTTTAACATGAACACCATTATCAAGATCCGTTGGTGAATAAACCACTAGATTTGACCTGCTGAAATGTATTGGGTATGAGATTTGTTGTGATGGACTTAGTGGAAATGGAATATTGTATGCGTTCTCACGTGTTTGATAGCCCAAAGTCAACAATTGGGTACATGATCAAAGGTCTATAGCCCAATTAGTGTTTGTATTGAATAAATTTGATTATGACTTAATTGAAATCTATGTTGGAGCATTTCCTTTAAAAAACCTATTGTCATATCTCTTGTCATAAACTTGGCTCCGAAAGTGCTTTCGGTTATATATCCGTTGAGGATGAAAAGAGTAACAACACCAGGATTTTCATTTGCCATTTTATGGTTTATGTACGAGAAATCAGTAGATGAACAAAAATAAAGAGTTAGCAATAATGTGGAAGTGTGCTAAGGTTGTGTTGGTTTAAGGTATGGTACAATACCAAATATTTATAGAAAATGAAGTTAAGGGTGATTGTTCTTAGCGGACAAAAATGATGGCACAATATGAATGGTACAAATTGCATCAAAACTTTTAATAGTGGATATTAAATAGATAATTGATATGTACAAAGTTAATCAGATGCTAGATGAAATGACTAATCATTCTGTACAACTTATTATTGCTCTATTAAAGATTTGCAATAGTTGGACGAGTCATAAATACACATGTGAAGTTATAGAAGAAAAGTTGATTAGTTGCTAGATAAAATGACTAATCATTATATATAAGTTATTATCGCTTTGTTAAAAGTCTACTATATTTGGATGAGTCATAAGTGCCATGTGAAATCATATAAAAAAAAATCATTTGCTTGGTGAAATGACTAATCATTTTGTATGAGTTATTATTACTTTATTAAAAGTCTATATAAGTTATTATTGCTCTATTAGTTATTAGATGAAATGACTAATCACTTTGTACGAATTATTATTTCTCTATTAAAGGTCTCTTATATTTTGATGAGTCATAAGTGCACATGTGAAGTCATGAAAAAAAAGCTAATCATTTGTTAGATGAAATGACTAATTGTTTACAAAATGAACACATAAGTATCAAGACTACAACCACGTAATCAAATCTATCGGTTTAAGCAAAAAATAATGTAAATAACATTGTGAAATCTAAAGTAAGGATAAAAAATCACCACACTTTGACCATTGCGTAATTACTGTAAACATCATTACATGAAATTGTAAAACACATTACACAGTCAAATGAAAAATAGAAAACACACTAAGTAAAATGATAATTAATAATAAACTACAAAAGAGAAAATTCAGTTATGACTATCTATTCTCTAATTTTATTTTCTTCATTTTCAAGATAAAGTGATATGTCCAAACTTTGGGCTAGCATATCAAAAAGTACCCATGGATATATTTTTGCAGTGACGAAAGTCATAAATAACTATGCATAATTCAATTTTAAGTTATGACCATTGCAGTACAATATTGCAAGAATACTAGTTGAAGTCATGATATTGTAAAATGTCTATCAAATATAGACTCCGATGTAGTAGTAGTATCACTTAAATAATGAAATGTTTATTCATTTAATGATCCAGATTTTTGGGAACATAAATGATCGAGATTGCACCAAAATTTTTAAAAGATTTAAAAGTCACCAACTGATAAGAACAAGACATTTTTTTGTCGATGACACATCCCAATTGATTTAATGTGTTCAGGTGCCGCACATAATGACTATAAAGGTAAACAATAAACTATTTGTCCAAAAACGCGATTTATAGTTTTGATGTAATTGTTGTATTTGTGAAATTAGGTTTTTGACTTAAGTTTTAAGCCTTTTTTTTTTATTAAAGTGTTTAATGATTTAGTCCACATTTGAGTATGTGAACTTTTCCAAAAACCACAAAAAAATTAACCTAACTGAAGTTTTTGATTTGTGAAATTAGGTTTTTGACTATAGTTTTTATCAATTTTCCACAATTAAGTACACTTAATTTATCATTTAAGGGTTTAGTATATCAAAAATTTCAATAAATAATGATTAAGAATGAGATTTAGTGTCACATTTAAGTATGTGAAGTTGTTTAAAAACCACAAAAAAATTTGATCTAACTGAAGTTTCTAAATTGTGAAATTAGGTTGTAGACGTTAGTTTTTAGAAATTTTCTACATACTTAAGTGTACTTAATTTATCATTTAAGTGTTTAATATATCATAAGTTTCAACAATGAAGGTATAAAATATTATTTAGTATCACTTTTAAGTATGTAAAGTTGTTTAAAAATTATAAAAAAATTTACCAACCGAAATTTTTAAATTGTGAAATTAGGTACTTGACCCTAGTTTTTAGCATTTTTTCACATACTTAAGTACATTTAATTTATTATTTAAGGGTTTAATATATCAAAAGTTTCAACAAAGAAGGTTTAGAATGAGATTTAGTGTCACAATTAAGTATGTGAAGTTGTTTAAAAATCACAAAAAAATCGACCTACCTTAAGTTTTACACTAAAAAAAATTGGTTCTTGACCCTAATTTTTAGTAAACTTAACATTCATGACATAAATATTAAACAATATATATATATAAAGCTTAATGGATAACAATTAATGATAAACATCATAATATGAAAAGATACGCAAAACATATAGACAGAAACATAAGTTATGTAAGAGCTTCTAAAAGTAGACACATAACTACAAGAACAAGTATAACAACTTCAATGACACCACATAAACTCTTTTTTGACACCAACATCTATATTATGTACAATTGTTGCAAGTAATTCCAGAAGTAAAGTTTGGATAAGAAGAAAAAAGTGACGCATTATGACATTATTAAGGTAGCAAAGCTTATACTTGATGACTTCTCATACTTCTGATATTGGATAACGATAATATAGTTGTCCAATTGACATATTGTGGTTAAATTGAAACTTCCTAGCAATAACATCTTTTAGTTCAAAAATAGTTACGTTAGACTTAACCCTAATTGACTTGGTAATCTCACTGATAAATGTTACACCTTCATTAATGTTGATCATCATCCTAGAGAAAAACACAACATAGAACAATGAAGAACTAGACATTGTAGGTTATATTTGGTTGTAGAACTTCGATGATTTACTTTTCCAATTGTTCTTATTAATAAATACACAGAAACATGACTACAAAGTAAAGTGAATGGACAAGATTAAACCATACAAGTTTTTAACAATACATTAAAACGTTTGAAAGATAGAGATTGCACCCACAATTTTAAAGGTGCAAATTGTACTGACATTTTGAAAAACTCACATTGGACCGATAATTTTAAGGGTTGAGATTACACCGACAATTTTAGAGACTGAAATTGTACCCACGACTTAGTATTGTTCTAGTTACATAAACATTAACGGTGCTGCATAAAAAAAAATGGAAAAGTTATGATTTCTTTGATAAAGTTGGACAACCTATGTTTGATACCTCTTTAGGAATCTTTGTACTATTTATCGACAAATTTATACACATCAATTTACCCATGAAAAAATGTTGTAGAACATTAGCTATGTGACAAGATTGCAGAAGTCATTATTTAATGTGTACTTTATTAGAGTAATGATGCATCTGATAAAATTGGATGAGGCATAAATGATGTCATGGACCATGCCATTTACTAATAATTTAAATTGGCTCAGATATTACATACATATTTAAAGGTCTAGAATGATCATACAATTATTAATGGTTGAGATGAAATGGACAAGATTGAACCACTAAAGATAAATAACACATATTTGCCTCATTCTAAAACTTTGTATAGTTCACCAACAGATCCACACACATTATTTGACTAACAAAATAAGTTGTACAACAATAGCTAGGTGTGATAAGATTGCATAAAACAACATTGAACATTTCTTACTACTGAAATAACTAACCTATTCGTAAAAGAAATAATGTCTCCTGTAAAGTTGGACATGACATAAATTAGTCCATAGACCATAGACACCACTAACAGTTTCAAAAACTTATATTACACCGACAACTTGAAGGGTGCAATTAGCATCGACAGTTTCAAAGGTTGAGATTATAAGAACAATTTCAATAGTTTGGATTGTAACAGAAATATGATAACACTCACCCCATGAATAGTTAACTTGCTTAAATAATCTAAACCACAATCAAAATGGTAAAAAAAAAAAAAACTATATTGACAAATCTTCACATATTTAAGTGAACTAAAATGGAAGACGTTACATTGCTATGAAAACAAGATCCACACAAGTCTTTCATGATGCAAAACACTATAAGAAAAGAAAAATCGTGTAACAAGCTATATTTCCATACGATTAACAAACTACTAAATATTCATTTGTTTATGCACGACAACCAACCTATTATTCCTAACTCGGGCATTTTAATTAACTTTTTACTAAAATGGACTCAGTTACATACATTTTACAAAAATGATGTTGTTTAAGTGAAGTAGATGGGTTGTCTAACGACTTCACAAAAGTGAAGTCGTCATAGGTGTGGACAACTTCATTGGAATCGTTGAAGAATCATACAACTCCATTCGTTATTGGGCCACATGGCAATGGCTAAGAGGGGTCATGTTTTAAAAATTCACTTTCTATTTTGGATCTTAAACAACTGATGTAAAAATGAATATGGAAAAAAAGTTTTCAGTGTAAACTTACTACATTGATTGTATAAGCAACCAATGTAAAAAGTGTTCTATGTCAACTTTTCTTCTCATGATTTTTTATATCTTAATTTTAATCTTTTCAAAATTTTAAATTTTTGATATTTATTTATTTTTATCAATACTTCTAATCTTAAATATTAAATTAAATTATTAATCATTAATATAAATATGTCACATAACTTTTTATTTAATTACATCAACATTTTACTATTTTAATTTAATAATAAAGAATAAAAATGTTGTTAAAAATAAATAATTTTTTTAAAATAACTAAAACTAAAAACAAGAAATAAATAGGAACAGAACGTTAATTATTCTTTTTAATCTACCATTTTTGAAAAAATTTGAAATAATTTATAAATGAACGATTCTTAATAATTCTTTTTTCATGTATAACAATGTTGAAAATATTATACGTGTAACACTCTGAAAATTAATTTTTATAAATAACTATGTACACTGATAACTTAGTTGAAACATTTACTAAAGTTTTCGTAAAAACATGTATATTCACTATTTGTTGTTATATTTTAATTAGTTGGAAAAATGTAATTCAAAATACTTTATTGTTGTGTAGCATTATCACATAATTTAGGTAAATTGCGGTTACGTTTATAAATAAAAATGTAGTTGAAAAGTAAATTTGTTATTTGATGTTTTTATTCCTATTTGACATTTCAACGCTGTTTCATATTTCTATTCCTATTTGAATTAGACAATTTTGTCTCTATATTTAGAATAAAAAACCTATTAAGAATTAATACGTAAAAATTATATATTGTCACACAGAAACATTTACTGATTTTAAAAATATATGTCTTCCTGAAAAATTTAATTATTTCCTAGTGTGCGTTTGTATATACAATATAGGTTGAAAAATTTAAACAATAAGAAAATAAAATAAAATAAGTCCTATATGATATATAATTAGGAGAATGATAAATAAATATACAGTTGATAATAAAACACTATATTACAATTAAGTAATTTCATCTTAATTATATGTTCATAGATAATATTTTAAGATTAGAATCATATTCATAAAATTAAGAATATAAATTATGATTTTTATTCATTATAAAACTTTAAAATTAAAATTATGCACAATTTGCTATACTTGATTATAAATAAATTAAATAAGCATGAAAAAGATAAAAGAAAGATGCAAGGATGACTTGGAAAAAAGCACAATAACATTACAAATTTTGCAAACAAAATGCCAAAATTGAAAAAAATTGGAACATATGTAACTTTGTGAAAATTTTTCACGTTATAGATAGTAGTTACAAATGGTGTTTCTTTCAAAGCACATGGATAAGCCTTCAAAAAACAAGAAGAAAAGTCCAAATCAAGCAAAGAATAATCCAAGTCAACATTCTTATCTTAGACATTAATGACATTAAATGACATTTATTGAAAAAATTTTAACTAATACTTTAAGTAACCAAACTAAACAAACTAAATGGTTACAAGAATTATTTTAATATGTTTTACATCTATAAATAACACACCTTGGGGTTCCTTTTCAAACTCACATAGGTGTGGGTTTCTCCAACACAAACACCAAAAATTTTTCCTTTTTAAAATAGCCAAAACCATGAAAACATTTAGGCAAAATTCCAAGTTTTTTTTTTAAAAATTCACCAAGTCCTAAAATCTAGGTGATTTAAGTATGGGGATCAATTTTATTTCACTTTTCAGAAGTCTTTTCAAGAGAGTTTTCAAATTATTTTAGTTTTCAAGTTTCTAAAAATTCTACAATTCTAAATATTATAATGAATTGTGTTCTAAAATTTCTAAACTTCTTTGTGTCTTAATTTTTATAATCTTATACTCTTGAATTTATAAGTATTATTGAAGTTTTAAAATAACAAGTACCAAGAGAAGTTTCCAAATAACTTAAGTTTTTAAGTTTCTAAAGATTCTAAAATACTAAATTTTATAAAGTTTTATGTTCTAAAATTTCTAAATTCTTTGATGTTTTAATTTTTATATGATCTTATATTCTTGAATTTATAAGTCTTAAAGAAGTTTTGAAGTAATAAAAACATCAAGGGATGTTACTAAAATAATCAAAGTTTCTAAATGTTTTTAAAGGTTTTCTGGTGTAATTGGAAAATTTGATAATAAAAGATGATTAATATGGTTTCAAGTTCTAAGTGTTCAAATTAATTAAGTTTTGAAGTTTCTAAAAATTCTAGAATTCTAAATCTTATAAAGAATTGTGTTCTAAAATTTCTAAATTTCTTTATATCTTAATTTTTATAATCTTATACTCTTGAATTCATAAGTATTATTGAAGTTTGAAAATAACAAGTACCAAGTGAAGTTTCCAAATTATTTAAGTTTTTAAATTTCTAAAGATTCTAAAATACTAAGTTTTATAAAGTTTTATGTTCTAAAATTTCTAAATTCTTTGGTGTCTTAATTTGTACATGATCTTATATTCTTGAAGTTATAAGTCTTAAAGAAGTTTTGAAGTAATAAAAACATAAAGGGATGTTACTAAAATAATCCAAGTTTCTAAAGATTTTTAAAGGTTTTTTTTTATGTAATTGGAAAATTTGTTAATAAAAGATGATTAATATGGTTTCAAGGTAACTTGGCACATAAAATCATTCAGTCAAGATATTCTAAAGTAAGCAAATGAAATGGAAGCACAAATAGATATTAATTAAAGAAAGGTTCTATAATTAATAATGTTAAAATTCTAAGTTTATAATAATTAACTTCTTATGCTTTGAACTTGGATGTCTATGCTATGAACATGGATGATGATTTAGATTGTATTTGACTAACTTTGCTTTAAAATTGGATAACCTATTATGTGGATTTGGATGATAATTGAGATTGTGTTTAATTACCTATGCTTTGGACTTGGACGACCTATGTTGTGAACTTCGACGGTTTAGTCTATAAATTATTAATCCATAATGTAAAATAAAATTATGGATTAGATTCATAATACCAATATTTTGGTATTGTTTTAAATTGACAATTTTGAGAAAATGAGATAAGATTTCATTCGTTCATGCACTGCCTCGAAAAAAAATGGCCTCAGTAGGGGGTGCATATAATAAACTTAATCCGTGTATCTAGGTGTGATGCTAGACTTGAAGAATCTTAAAATAGTGAGAATACATTTAATTCATGGTGATCACATGTTTATTTATCATATTCTGTGCACCACTATGTGATCCCAACTGGTCGGTAAGTTTTACGATGATGATGTCGTATTATCGTATCACATGACATATTAATGAAGTTGAGGATGAAACATGCATCATATATAAATTTTCATTTAGTCATAATTCATTTATTTATTTATTTGATTATGATATGTATTTTTATTGAGATTTTTATCTGGAACTTATCCTTGTTTGTTTGTGGTTTGACACCTGTGATAATCCTAAATTTTATCTGAGGAGCAGATTAACATGTAGATTCAATTCAATTCGAAAGGTTGGCAGAAGAATAATTGATTTGTATAACTAATTGATGAATATTTGTGAACAAGATGTATATTTATAATTTTCACAATGTTACATATTTTTATGAGACTTTGTAAATAAGCTTTTGATGTGCTATAATTTTATGACCTATCTGATGTGTTTGATTTTCAAGGAATGAGTCAAATTGATAAAGACATTTTTTTTTAAGGGAAGATAAATTATTTCAAATTTTTTTCAAGGAGATTTAGAGGAAAGAAAACATTTTCTATCAAGAATAATAAAATTGATAAAATGGAAGTATTTTAGTAACGACGAATAGGGTCGTTACAAAGGTGGTATTAGAGAGTTTAGAACCTTTAGGGTGTGATAGAGTGGGGTGTCACAATGTGTATGTGTTTTACAACGAAAGACATAAAAAATAGTTGACTTTTATGTATATATAAATGTAAATATCACTTTCTTACACTACACACGTAGTAAGTGAGTTTTCCATGATTTCTTACACAACCGATATAAAAAGTGATTTTTACATGATTTCTTGAAGTCATTCGTGGCTTTGGCAACTTCACTAAAGTCGTTCATGGCTTGGACGACTTTACTGTAAAGTCGTCGAGTGCTTGGACAACTTCATTGAAAATAACTTCCCGATTGTAATATGCTTCAATCTCGCCCTAAAACCGTAAAATATTTGCAACAAAAGTCCATATTGACTTTTACCCTTATATTTTCTTACTACTACTCTATGTCACCTCCTCATAACATTTTAAACTTGACCATCATTTAATAACTGCATTTGTAGAATGGTGGAGGCTTGAGACACACAATTCATTTTCCAGGAGGTGAATGCATAATCACCTTGCAAGATGAAACTCCTTAACTTGGTATTTGTGTAGAAGGAAGAACAATTACGAGTCCAACTTTGTTTGATTGGTTAGAGTTATGTGTTCAATGTCTTAGTATAAATCATCCATCAAGTGATGGACTTGTTAGATCAGCAATGAAATTAAAATAGCTTCAACAAAATATGTCTTATTTAACTGAACAATTTGAGTTAGAAGATCACTGTAGAGTATTTATTCTAGGTTTAATTAAGGGTATATTAATGCATGAGAAATCTGGTAACTATGTTCATTTAATATATTTAAGTTTGTTGATAGATTTTTACCGAGTTAAGGGATATGATTGAGGTGTAACTTGCCTTGCAACGCTTTATAAAGAAATGTGTCGCTTTGTTGATCCCAAGGCGAAAACCATGGGGGATGGATATCTCTTTTGTAATCATGAGCTTGATATCGCATGTCATTTATAACATCACGCGTAAATAGATCACCAACTTACCCACTTGTTGTTAGGTATGAACTTTCGTAATAACTTTTCTTAAATAAGAAAAAATGTCTTTTTATGTGGAGTGAGGGTGGATTACATTTTACTAAAACGCCACACATAGATTTATTAGGCCATAGGTTAAGAATGAATAACATGATAAATGATCGGTGGAGAAAAAATATTTTTCTAATTTTAGTGTCATAACGACTAATTAATATTTCAATATGCCATAATTTGATTTGATTTTTTTTAGTTTTTATGGACATCATACTTGGATCTAATGCAACACATCAATGTAGTTGCTTATAAGGATAATTAATTGTGGACAAGTTGCATTACATTAATGTGTTTTTCGGTTGTTGAATGGCACCACATTCAAAGTGGGTGCGACTTTGGCGAGAAAAGATATCACTAGTATTTATTAGATATCTATTGTGTAGACCTCTTGTACATTCTATTAATTACATGGAATGACTTTCTGCTCAATTACTTTTTTCAGTGTTCATCAATCAACACAAACAAGAATCAGATAATTTGGTGAATCATCTTCCCAAAAGCATGAAATGCCCCTATTTTAAATCATTACCCAAAATCAAATTGTTTCTAATGTTGGTTATACAAGTAAACATAACCAAACGGTATATGTTCCATCTTCGTTGCATGACAACAAGCAGACAAATTACATCTGGCCAATGCCAACATCAAATATTTTCATAAATAGTAAATTTTGCGACAAGTAGTCAAACAAAGATATCACCAGTTAAGCACCCATAATGAAATGGGTACTTTTACTCCACCTAATTATAATTCAAATTTTAATGAGAATATTCTTGAAAACAACTAATCCGCAATAAATGTTGAAAAAATTTTTCCTTGACAAAATGCCCCATAAAATAAGATGACGTCCATGGTATAAAACTGTCCATCATAACAAGGATTAATGTATTTTTATAATTGTTAACCATTTATTATAATTATTGCTTCAATGCTAATGTGTTATGAATTTAACTAATTTCTACTAGTTTATTAGTTATACTAAATATACTTTTTTTACTAGCAGTAAGTGGGATGAACATGTGGCTCAGTCCTAAATGGTTCTTATCAAAGATTTAACAACTTGAGTACAACATCTACATTGATTATTTAAAACACTATCTTCATATGACATGACAATTAAACAAAATGGATTACACTAAACAAATAAAAAAGAACGGTAATGATCTTACCACAAAAGATCAATGATATAAAAGTGAATAGTCACCAATTTTAGCAAGTGTTATGTAATAATCATGATTTAAGATAAAAATCAATAGATGAGACAACACCAATCTAAATAAATGACTCATATTTACGTTGGTGGGAATCAATTCCCTTATCATTCCCAATGATAAATGAATGATGTCTTACAAAGAATCAATGTTTCTATACAATTGCAGACAATCTAACCACACTTATATCCAATAATGACATTATTAATGGTGGAGATCTAACGGAAAAATATTAACAATGCTAATTTCCCTTAGAATCAATTTTCTGTCATGGACAAACTTTATTCAAGTAGTTTGTCTTAATGTTATCATGCACAAGGAACAACTAAAATGCCTAAAAAAAAATCAACCTCCTTTATTTCTTATACTTCACATAGAAATTGCCTATAAATATGTTAACATTTTAATCACCCATTCAAACAATTCAACTTTACCTCTTCATCACTATTACCAATTGAACCTGGAAACATAAATCATCTCTTCAAATGGCTTTCTTAAGAGAAATAATTTCTCAAATCATAGACAACTCAAAACTTCTCTTTATCTTCTACCCTACATTGTGAATATGAAAAATGGTGTGTACTTTGAGTGCCAAAACCCTAACACATTTCGAGTCCTAAACCAGTGTTCATTTAAACACTATCCCATAGAATTACAAACACCCTGGGCTTCACCAATGATTGAATTGTTAGAGCCATTTATTATCACCAACCAATATAAATCCATGGTCAACAAATTTTTTTCCCATAGTTTTCAAATCAACAATGATGAAGACGTGTCTTTGATATTATCATGCAATTATCATTTTCGTTATGTTATCTTATAGAGATTTATTATGAAACCTGTAGAACCCCAAAAGGAATCGTCAATTTGATGGCTTTAACCATGTCATTTTAAAAACTCACATTGTTAGTGAAATGTTTTATTGTGAGGCACCCTAGCATAAGCTAGTATGTTGCTGGACAACACTAGTACAATATCCAAATTCCAAATTGTATTACCTACTAACATTAAAGACATATTCTTAAATAATATTCTCTAGTAAATCGTGATAAAACGTCTCCGAACTTTACTATCGTATCCCTAAATAATATTCTATTAGCGGTAATTTGCATTATGGTAAGTATAGAGTAATGTGCAACAAAAATAATTGAGAGATGTTTTCAATGTACGATGAGTGGAACCCATTAGGTCCAATGGAGATATTGCTAAAGTTCATGGAATCACAACTCTTAGATTCAATTAGTTCTACGTAGTTGCGATTAGATAATATAAAAGTAGAATTCTTCTTTTGGTCATACACCATGACCTCTAATTTGTACCTATATAATATTTTTTAAAATTCTTTCAAAATTAATTAAATTTACTAGATCAAAGTACAGAAGAGTAACTCCATGGTATCAAATCATAAACTAATTCCATATTGTAATTAGATGTAAAAGTCTCGAACAACAAAGATAAAATAAAAATCACATATCAAAACCCAATTCAACAAAAAGAACAAAGAAAAATACTACAAACAAAAAAATGTAACCAAAGATTAAACTTGTAACAATGATGTAAAAACCTTTGAGACAGGAGCAAAGCAAAACAAAAACCACAAATCAAAAACCTACAATAGCAATTCAATAAAAGAAAGATGAAGTTCAAAATAAAGGATTTTGATGTATTTAAAAACGATGTAAATATTTGCAACGTAAAACTTAAAATCGTCATACCAAAACAGAATAAAATAGCGTGTATAAAAGAAAAATTTCTAAAAAGACATAAAATGATGATTATAAATAATGAATAAAACTAAAAAGAATTCCACTCATTTGTAACTTGAGAATTCGAGTATAGATGATAACACAAAGTAGAAGAATTAAAAGATGGTTTAAACTAAATAAAATAGGAAGAAAAAACAGAAAAAATAGGAAAAATAGGAAAAAGGAATGTGTAATAGTTATTAAAAAAAGTAAAAGGAATCACAAACTAAAAATGGGTTCTAGCAATATCAACTTGCAAAATGATGCAAAAACCTTAAAAAATAGAAATAAAGCAAAAAAAACCACAAATTAAAAACATGCAACAACAATCTAATAAAAGAAAGATGATGTTTAAAATCGAACATTTTGATATACTTTAAAATAATGTAAATCATAGAATCGTCATACAATACATAACACAAACAGTATAATTTTTTTTTTAAAAACAAAATGACATAAAATGGTGATCATAAATAATGATCAAAATTAAAAAAAAAAAATTATCACCCATTGTTACTTAAGAATCCGAGTATGGATGATAGCATAATCTGTAACAGCAATATCAAAAAAGGAAAATGAGCATCAAATTGATATATGAGAGGGAGGTGGAATATTTCATGTAGTACTTGAAATTGAAGATAGCAAAAACATTTAAAGGAAAAAAAAGAATACAAAGTATATGAGATAAAAGAAAATTGGAAAAGGGTCCAAACCAAAGAAAATGGGAGAAGAATAATAAAAAAAAAAACATGTAATAGTGATTCAATAAAAAGAATAAAACAAGTAGAACCAAAACCAAAAACTCATAGCAATGTACGAAGTAATAATAATGTTACAACACCGTTCAATAGACAGAAGCTAAGCAAAAAAAATAAAAAATAAAATAGCAAACTAAAATCTTAAATAGTAACTCAATAAAAGGAAGACTAGGGTTAGAACATTTTGGTATTTTTAAAACAATGTAAATAATTACAATATAAACCCTAATATTATCATACATAATAACCCATAAAAAATGTTTCAAGACTTAAAATGGTTATTATAGATAATAAATAAAATCAAAAGAATTTATCTCCCAATTGTTAGTTAAGAATCCCACAATGGATGATAACACATAATAGAAGGGATAAAGAAAAATTAAAAGATGGTCTAAACCAAAGAAAATAGAAGAAAAGACAAAAAAATAATAATAAAAAAATTATAATCGTGATCTAACAAAGGCGCTGCACTTTTTTTTTTCTTAGAAAAAAAAAACACAAAAGAAAAATGTACCCATAATCAATGAAAAGAATATAAAATATTCAGCTAAATTTATTTATTTTTATGATGTTAGTAACTCCAATAATAAGCTTTAGAATTTCTTATCTATCATTAATTTTTTTAAATAATGTCATATAAAGAAAGCAAAAAAAAAAAATATAAAAAATTAAACAAGTTAAATAAACTACACTAAAATTATGGATTTTTTAAATTATAATATATATATATATATATATATATAATTTTATTATTAACCATAAATTATGAACCACACCAAATTAAAAGAGTAATTTTATTGTTTTTAATGTGAATTAATACTTAAATTATCACATACCGTATAAATCAATTACGTGAAGTTGATTGGTAGTTTAAAATGTAAATTTTAGATATATAACTGTTTTAAATACCTAAATAAAAAACTTTATTCTCATAATAATTCTACTGTACAAGAATAAAGTTGTCTATTTTCTAAAAAGACTAAAAAGTTAAGAATGCATTTCTTTCACTTTTTAGTTTTTGATTTTCAAAACTCTTCAGCAAATTTTTTTTTACGTTGTTGAACTATTATTCATTGAAAACATTGTTGTTTTCTCATAAAATGTTCAACAGTCTTTCTAAAACAGGTGGTTACTGGTTAGGATGTTTTCTTATCTTCATTTTTTCCTTGCCATGTCTTATATGCATATAATTCTGCACATAAATTTTAACCATATGTTCACTTTGTGCATAGTTTTGCATTTGTTCTTGACGAACAACAAAGAGAAAGTGATTTATTGTGCAAAATCGTCCCTTGTTAATAACCATTGACATAAAATAATAAAAATATAGCCACTCTACAGCTAGTGTAATGGCTTGGAACATGAACACCACCCTTCAACTAGTTTAAACCACAACAGCAACATCACTCAAGGCAAAATTTAAATATTATTCCATTTCATACTCATATTTTGCTCTTCAAAAAAGCATAAATCACACTTTATTATTGCAATAAAACATTATTTAAATTATTTAAAAAATTTAAAATAATACATCTTTAAATTAAAAAAAAAATTGAATAAAATCATAATTTTACAATTTCACAATAATAAAAAATATCTTTCTCTATAAATTTCAAACACATAAAAAAATAAATTACAGAAGCCTAAATTTGAATTAAACAAATGACTTGCTCCAAGAAGAAAAAATAAAAAAATAATATATATTAAGAGGAGGTATATATAGAAGGCGAAATGAGAAAGCAGAGTCTAAGTAGTAACTAGTAGCGGGGATATGCACAATTCTCGGGTGAAGAGGGATCATCGCAGATCTGAATCTCATCTTCCCTAAACCCTCTTTCTCCTTTTCCTTCTCTTCTCTGATCTGATTTCCCTCTAAACCTAACCATACTCTCTTCACTTTACTTCACTTTGAAATCACAACATGCTCACCAAGTTCGAGACCAAGAGTAACCGCGTCAAGGGTCTGAGTTTCCACCCTAAGCGTCCATGGATCCTCGCCAGTCTCCACAGCGGCGTCATCCAGCTCTGGGACTATCGCATGGGAACCCTAATCGACAAATTCGACGAACATGACGGTCCCGTCCGCGGCGTCCATTTCCACCACTCCCAACCTCTCTTCGTCTCCGGAGGTAACATTCCCTACCTAGATCTGATACTCTTCTCTCAGATCCGGACCCTCGCTCTCTCACAATCACTGATTCTTTGTCATTGTTATTGTATCAGGTGATGATTACAAGATCAAAGTTTGGAACTACAAATTGCACAGGTGTTTGTTCACTCTCCTAGGGCACCTCGATTACATCCGCACCGTTCAGTTCCACCATGAAAACCCTTGGATTGTCAGCGCCAGTGATGACCAAACTATTCGAATCTGGAACTGGCAATCGCGCACGTGTATTTCTGTTTTGACTGGTCACAATCACTATGTTATGTGTGCCTTGTTCCATCCCAAGGAGGATCTCGTTGTTTCCGCGTCGCTCGATCAGACTGTTCGTGTTTGGGACATCAGTTCTCTCAAGCGGAAGAGCGCTTCGCCCGCTGATGATATCCTCAGGCTTAGTCAGATGAATACTGATCTGTTTGGTGGTGTTGATGCTGTTGTTAAGTATGTTTTGGAAGGTCATGATCGCGGTGTTAATTGGGCTTCTTTTCATCCCAATCTGCCTCTCATTGTTTCTGCTGCCGATGACAGACAAGTCAAGCTTTGGAGGATGAATGGTAAATTTCGGATATCTGCAATGATGATCTGTTTTCTGGTTTTTGTGTAGGGTTGATATTCTTGTGTTGATGTTAGTGTGTGAATGATTGTGTTTGGGGGTGAGTGATTAAATAGTTGATTGTGGTTGGGATTGAGTTTAAAGTCAAGTGATTGATGTTTGGAAATGAAACTTTGGAGGATGGATGCTAAAATTTCATATATCTGCCTTTCAGTTTTCATGTTTTAGATACAATGGCATAATGCTGTGCGACCTGGATTTTTTAATAGGATTAACTGATTTTATTCTGGTTATTGTATTAATTTAGTGTGTTTGGGTGAGTGATTGCAAACTTGATTATGTAAAATTAGTTTTGGTTAAGATTGAGTTTAAAGTGAAGTGATTTATATTTCAAATTTGAAAACTTTTTTTTTTGTTTTTTTTATCTCGAAGGCAAGTTTGTAGTAAAACATAATGGATGTTTACAAACGCATTTGAGAGCAAGAAACCATGTCTAGGATGTAGAAGTTGCTATACCTACTAGCTTCTCAGTAAACTTGAAAATCACATCTTGGATGTGGAGGTTGGAGCGATATTTTTCTACTGGGTTGACACTGTTCTGATTATTGTGTTCATGTGTAAGTGTGTGAATGAACTTACATCTTTAGCATATTTGGGTGAGTGATTATGGATTTGATTATTGTTGGGGTTCTGCACTACAACAAACACATCAGTATTTGTTGGGATTAAAATGTAAAACCAAAAACTAAGGTCTTGTTCGTTTACTGTTTTAAAAAATGTTCTTTTTGTTGGTTCTGAGTACATTTGAAAGTGTTCGTTCCCTGAGCATATTTTGGTTTTCTAAAAATTTGTCTCGAGCACTTCAATAGCAGATTTTAGAAGGGAAATTAATTGTTGAGTAGTTCGTAACTATTTTAGGAAACATTTTTTGAAATTAGAAAAATGAGAATAGAATCAAACAGGCCCTACATCTTATGATGCATAGCCAGTTTTGTTGGATGCATTTAATCTTGTGGGATGTAGTGAAGAATAAACTGGTAGTGTTTGAGGTGGTCTTGTTTAATGCTGTTAATGATTTGTATCTCTATTTTCAGACACAAAGGCATGGGAAGTGGACACGTTGAGAGGGCACATGAATAATGTTTCGTGTGTTATGTTTCATGCCAAACAGGATATCATTGTGTCAAATTCTGAAGATAAAAGTATTCGCATATGGGATGCAACAAAGAGAACTGGAATTCAAACATTCCGGCGAGAACATGACAGGTTCTGGATTCTTGCAGCACATCCTGAAATGAATCTGCTCGCAGCTGGTCATGACAGTGGCATGATTGTCTTTAAGCTTGAGAGAGAAAGGCCTGCTTTTGTTGTTAGCGGTGATTCATTGTTCTATACAAAAGATCGGTTCTTGTGTTTCTTTGAATTCTCAACACAAAGAGATGCTCAAGTACTTCCATTTCGGCGGCCCGGCTCTTCAAGCTTGAATCAAAGCCCGAAGACTCTTTCCTATAGCCCATCCGAAAATGCTTTTCTTCTGTGTTCAGATGCAGATGGTGGGTCGTATGAGTTGTATTGCATATCAAAGGACAGTTATGGTAGGGGTGATTTGCAAGATGCAAAAAAAGGTCATGGAGCATCAGCAGTTTTTGTGGCTCGTAATCGGTTTGCTGTGCTCGAGAAGAGCAACAATCAAGTCCTTATTAAAAATTTGAAGAATGAGATTGTTAAAAAAAGTGTCCTACCAGTTGCTGCTGATGCTATTTTCTACGCAGGTACTGGCAACTTGCTGTGTAGATCGGAGGATAGGGTTGTTATATTTGATCTTCAACAGAGGATTGTTCTTGGTGAACTTCAGACCCCTTTTATTAAATATGTTGTCTGGTCTGATGACATGGAGCATGTTGCTTTGCTCAGCAAACATGCTATTGTAATTGCTAGCAAGAAACTTGTGCACCAATGCACTCTCCATGAAACAATCCGTGTAAAAAGTGGAGCTTGGGATGAAAATGGTGTTTTCATCTATACAACACTAAATCACATCAAATACTGTCTTCCCAATGGAGATAATGGGATAATAAAGACACTGGACATTCCAATTTATATCACAAAGGTCTCTGGAAACACAATCTTCTGCTTGGATAGGGATGGAAAGAACAGAGCAATAATTATTGATGCAACTGAGTATATTTTTAAGCTGTCGCTCTTGAAGAAAAGATATGACCATGTCATGAACATGATAAGGAACTCACAGCTTTGTGGGCAGGCTATGATTGCTTATCTACAGCAGAAGGGCTTTCCTGAGGTTGCGCTGCATTTTGTGAAGGATGAGAAAATTAGGTTCAATTTGGCTTTAGAAAGTGGGAACATTCAAATTGCAGTTGCATCAGCTACAGCAATTGATGAGAAAGATCACTGGTACCGTTTGGGGGTTGAGGCTCTTCGCCAAGGCAATGCTGGTATTGTAGAATATGCATACCAGAGGACAAAGAATTTTGAGAGATTGTCTTTCCTTTATCTTGTCACTGGTAACTTGGAGAAACTATCCAAGATGTTGAAAATTGCTGAAGTCAAGAATGATGTGATGGGCCAGTTTCACAATGCCTTGTATATGGGTGATGTTCGAGAGCGCGTTAAGATATTGGAGAATGTGGGGCATTTGCCTCTTGCTTATGTCACAGCATCAGTCCATGGGCTACATGATGTTGCAGAGCAGCTTGCAGCTGAACTGGGAGATAATGTTCCATCTTTGCCTGCAGGAAAAGTACCTTCTCTCTTGATGCCTCCGTCACCTGTCATGTGTGGAAGTGATTGGCCTCTTCTCAGGGTCATGCGAGGCATGTTTGATGGTATGCTAGACAATACAGGTCGGGGAGTTGCTGATGAAGAAGAGTACGAGGCTGCTGATGGTGATTGGGGTGAGGAGCTTGACATAGTTGATGGAGATGGATTACAAAATGGAGGCATTCCTGCAATTTTGGAGGATGGAGAAGTGGCTGAAGATAATGATGAAGAGGGTGGATGGGAGATGGAGGATTTAGGACTTGGCCCTGAAACTGACACTCCTAAAGCTTCTATCAGTACACAGTCTGCAATTTTTGTGACCCCGACACCTGGCATGCCGGTAAGCCATATATGGACTCAGAAATCATCTCTTGCTGCTGATCATGCTGCTGCTGGGAATTTTGATACTGCAATGAGATTACTGAACCGGCAACTTGGGATAACGAATTTTGTCCCCTTGAAATCCATGTTTCTTGATCTTCATACTGGAAGTCATTCCTATCTGCGGGCATTTTCTTCTGCTCCAGTAATATCACTTGCAATTGAAAGAGGTTGGACTGAGTCATCTAGTGCAAATGTAAGAGGACCACCAGCACTTCCTTTCAAATTGTCTCAATTGGATGAAAAGCTTAGAGCTGGTTACAAGTTAACTACTGCCGGAAAATTCACTGAGGCTCTTCGGACATTTGTTAGCATTCTTCATACAATTCCTTTGATTGTCGTTGAGTCTAGGAGGGAAGTGGATGAAGTGAAGGAACTGATTATCATAATCAAGGAGTATGTTTTGGCTCTGCAGATGGAGCTGAGGAGGAGGGAAGTTAAGGATGATGTAGCACGGCAGCAGGAGCTTGCAGCATATTTCACTCACTGCAACCTTCAAACACCTCACCTGAGGTTAGCTTTGCAGAACGCAATGACTGTCTGCTTCAAGGCAAAGAACCTTGCTACTGCGGCTAACTTTGCCCGGAGACTCCTTGAGACAAATCCTACCATCGAAAACCAAGCCAAGCAAGCCAGACAAGTGGTAGCAGCTGCTGAAAGAAACATGACTGATGCTACACAGTTGAACTATGATTTCAGGAACCCATTTGTAATTTGTGGTGCAACCTATGTGCCAATCTATCGAGGACAGAAGGATGTCTCTTGCCCATATTGCACTTCACGTTTTGTGCCAAGCCAGGAGGGAAAACTATGTTCTGTTTGTGATCTTGCAGTGATTGGGGCAGATGCTTCTGGATTGCTTTGTTCCCCTTCCCAGAAACGCTGATTGAGCTACTACTGGATCAGGTCCAATGTTAAATTTTGTTTTGGGTCAGTTTTCAGCTCTAGATGAATCTTTATTAATTAGTCAATATGTTCGTGGTACTGTGATAGGAAGCAGAGAGATAGTCATGAGGAATTCCGTTTACGCCCTTTTTTTCTTGCCCTTCTGTTTCGTTGAAAATGATTTCCGATGTAATAAATCCATTTGCTATCCGAGGGGTGTTAGTTTTTCATACAGAAGAAGAAAGTGAAAGGTTGTACTTAAGATCAAATGATGGTTATAGGATGTGGAGGGGTCAAATTTGCGCAGTTTTATTGGCTAAAAGTACATATTATGTCTGTTTTTATTCCCTTGCTCACAGAAATAATGTTTCTTTGTAGTTAAGCGACAATTGATTGTTTATGTGATTTTTAGTCAATGCCATTTAGTCCTCTGAATATTTTTATCACAAAGGATTGTTAAAACTTAAAACCTTTCTCCTTCAGCGGATAAAAAACATTTTAATATTGTATTCTCGCCCTTACTCGGCCATGCTTGCCACAGATTTAGGAGACATCAGCTGTTTTGTGAGTACAAAATCTATTTCCAAAATGAATTGTGCTTGGGACAATGGTTAGAATCTATAATAGGTGTTTTTATCTTTAATTTTTTAAAATTAGTTTTTTTTAATCATTTGAAATATTTTTCAAGTACTTGATTATTTTTGCGGTAGTGTGTTTTTTTCTGCTCTAAAGAATATTATTTTCAAATTATCTACTAACTTTTTAATTTTTCCTTTTTTTTATATATATAGACACACATTATTATTATTATTATTGCGTGAAAGTTGTTTTTTTTTTCTTGTCTGAATAAATTTATCTAAATTTGCTTTTCAACAAATTCATTCCAACTAAAATTAATTCTGAGGGTAATTAATTATGAAAACAAGTTATATAAATTAATTATTGCAATAATTTAATTTTGTACCGTTGTCCTTAACATATTTGCACTTCATATAGTTGTACTAGCGTCCACAAATAAGTCATCAGTTGCATTGCATTGTTAGTAAATTTCAACTTATTAATTTATAAACGTTTGTACAAATGCTACATGATTAATTTTGGCTATATTTGATTATTTTATGAAGTTAATTTGATTTGTTTGTAAATTTAGAGAAGTTTAGAGCTGTCTTTAGTTTGATTTCTGTTTTTAAAAGTTAGTATAAGAAATAGTGAATTTATTTTTGATTTTCTAATCTTACTTTTTTTATAAAATAAAAATAAAAAAGAAAATAAAAAACAGAAAATATAGTGAAATTAAAGTAATGTTTTTGTAATTAAAGGAAAATAGAAAATGTTTTCTCTAATTAAACAGTAACAGTCCCTAAAATTGTACACTTATTTAGTTTTTGAAAGCTCTTAAAGAAGTTCACAAATAAAACTATATTTATTATTTGAATATATAAACAACTAGTTTATTTTTATATAATTAAAACTTGTAATAAATATATATTCTTGAATATATAAATATATAATAATTAAAATTTATAATATATAAATGTCTAATAATGTATTATATGACAAGAAAGAATTTGAATTGTGATATAAAACTATTTTTAACTATTAATATTTTTTTTTTCTATTTTTTCAGGGGTTCGAAACTCTCAAATGACATTTCTAACAACTGGTTGGAATCTCATGCAATTGGGGATGCTCCACATATGCCTTGTTTCACGAATATCAAACCCTTAACATGAAAATTATAGTCGAAAAATATAGAAATAACTTAATGTTAGTAATGCTTCACAGTTCATAAAAACAGTAACAACACTAGTACATATCTGCACAACATATTTTAGAAATAAGCAGATATACATATCCTTGCATGCTGTTAGCTAATATGGCTGTGAATTTCTCTTGATCAAAAAGTTTCACCATCACAATAACTCAGAAAATGCAAATCACTACACAGTAATTGCAGTTATTAGTTAGTTCAAAAGAAAACCTTAAGCATATAATACACTGAATGATTATAATCTTGTTAATAATAATAATAAACTTCAAGCAAAAAATTAACAAGTGTGATTGATTATAATTTTGTTGATAATAATAAAAGAAAAAACTTAAGCAACAAATTAACAAGCTGTTGAGTAGGGAAATACACCAACATATTTCCTTTCTCCTACACTTTTGTAAATTTTCCTTACCTTACCATCATCCTGAATTAGAGATTTGCAATTCATTGGATGAGATGTGAGAAAATTTATAATAATTTGTCCTACATTGTTCAACCAACTGCCTTAGACCCCGATGTCACCAGAGACTTACCTTCTGTATCAATGAATAATCCATTTCTTTTCCATCTTCTTTCCTTCCATTATCAGCTTGCATGTCTTGGGTTTTATTCATTTTCTTCTCTAACCAATGCTTGTTTTCACCATATTCCTCTCCACAGGATGGCTCCATCCTGAAGAAGTATCTTAAATGGGAAATCAAAATATCTATTTTTGGACACCTGAAAAGTGAAAACATCACCACTTGTTTCACCCAAATAGTTTTCGATTCAATTGGTAACAGATATATTTATCAAAATCACAACGTTCAAAGTCTCTTTAATGGCCTTGGAGATAAGTCTCTTTACACCACAACGCCTGGACAACTAAGGTTTACACAGCACCAGAAAGGTAAAAGTTGTGAATGAAAATTAAATTAACCTTGAGAAAGCATAAATACCACAGTTTTCATGAATTTGAAAGAACATTAGGGTTGATCACTTCCATAAGAGAAGATGTGATGTGATCATTATTTCTCTGAGTTGGGAACTGAACCTCCTTGTATAAGTACAGGGAGAAAAAAATAAAATACACAAAAAGATCAATACCTAGTCCACTATTCATTTGGAACAAAATTTTCAATGCTTGTATTTTTTTAACATAAAAATTACACACCCTCTTTATATATCATTTTTCTTACAAAAATTATAAATCCTCTAAATTGTAATTTTTCTATATCAAAAATTACAAACCTTTCATATGTAATTTCTATTTCTGTTTGCAAAAAATTACAAACCCTTAGTTTTTTTCTGGCAAAAATTATAAATCCTTCCATATGTTTGACAAATACTACCTACAACCTAGTACACTCCTTTTATTATATTATATATTTAAGTGGTGCAAGTGAAAAACCTATCACTCTACCGTATATATATATATATAAGCCTTTCACGCATCTCTTCTTTTAGCACTCACCACCGATGTGAGACTTTGAATTAAACCAATACTCAATAAATCTCCCCTTAATTCAAAGTCCTACATTTTTACAACGATCATTCTTTGTATCAGAATCTTATAACTAGCAAAATTCTTCTGGAGCAATATTCTCTTCTCTCAAAGCATAAAATCTTCTGACTTCTGGAGTAATCATTCCTTGCAGCAGAATCTTCTAACTGATAAAATTCTTCTACTCCTTCAAGCTCTGCAGGTTCTTCTGATGTGAGATTTTGATTGCATCCTAACCATCTTCCCTTCAAACAAATGACCACTATACTTTTTCCCTCCTTGCAACGGAAGACTTTCAACAAAGAAAATTATCTCAAGATAGGTCACCCGACTTTCATGGATCCATCTTTCACCAAGTCAAACCATCAGCTCTGATACCAGTGTTGGAACTCAACCTCCTGAAACAAGTATAAGGAAAAAGAAAAAGAGCACATAAAAAGATTTAACGTGGTTCGCCAAGTTGAAACATCAGCTCTGATACCAGTTTTGGAAACTCAACTGGGAAAAAGAAAAAAGAGCATACAAAAAGATTTAACATGGTTCAGTGTCTTAACACCTAGTCCTCGGTTTCACTGGAACAAAATTTATGTAATTTTTTAACGGAAAAATCAAAAACCCTCCTTATATATAATTTTTCTGGCAAAAATTATAACCATATGTAATTTTTTCTTGCAAAAATTACAAACCGTTTAATGTGTAATTTTTTCTGGCAAAAATTACAAACCCTTCAACATATAATTTTTTTTTGGCAAATATTACAAACCCTTCCACAGTGTTTTAACACACACTTCCTAGAACATAATACACCCCTTTACTGGATTTAAGGATGTAATGCAAGTGAAAAGCCTATTACTCTATCATATATATGGTCTTTCACTCATCTCTTCTTTTAGCATTCACGGATGTGAGACTTTGAATTAATTGAAGACTCAACAAATCTCTCCTTAATTCAAAGTCCCGCATTTCTACAACGATCCTTCCTTACATCAGAATCTTTTAACTAGCAAAATTCTTCTGAAACAATCTTTTCTTACAGCAAAATTTTCTAACTGACAAAATTCTTCTACTCCTTCAAGTTTTGCATGTTCTTTAGATGTGGGACTTCACTCTGCATGTTCATTAAATATGAAAGATGAATTGAAATGCATAAGACCCTTTGTTCTAGGTAGAAGTATGGACTCTTCGTTACCAGATTCTTTCGGTTTTACATCGAATATAACTAGCTTTCATTTTACAACAGCAGAACTCAGAAGAGTTGTTTCTGTTTCATTGCTTTGGAAAGTAATAAAACCGCATTGAATGTAGTTTTAAGGGTAAATGAAACTCACACTTTCATTCTTTTTATTCTGTCGTTAGAAACAAGTGGCGTTTTATCAATTCAGAGAAATGGCAAAATCCAACTCAAGTTCTCTGTTTGAAAATCCAAGTTATTATGATTTCATGCCTTGATCTTTTTTCTGTGTAGAAACAGATGATGGTAATAAGGGTTATAATTTTGAAAACTCACTTGTATGTAAGCTTTTTCATGGACATTGTTTTATGCGACAAGTTTCTAAGTTACTAGACTGTGTTGTCTATTATCTATTGGAGAGTGCATAGTTGAATTATGAATAGATATGGTGAATCCTATTTCTTGTTATGAGAAATCACATGAGCCACGTTTTTTTCTCTTTCACAATTGGACATAAAACTTATCACACATCGTAATCTTACCTAATTCGAATAGTATTTCTTTCAGAAGTTGTTATATGTGATCTTTATAAAAACTATTAATATATACTTTTCATACACTCATTTTGAAATTAGTTTATTTATTATCCGCTGTTAGGGTTTACTTTTCATTTTACTTCAGTTTCTTTTCAATTATTAATTTTTTTTCTTAAGAACAAAGTTTTCAAGTCATCTAAAATTTTATGATATGTTTTAATGTAAAGAAGAAAAAAAATCTAAAGAAAAGAAAATATAGATAATGATTAATATTTTAGACCTCGGTATTATAGTAATCTTCCCTTAAAACTTTGACCCATATCATATTTATAAAAACAGACTCAATAATTTAATATTCAATATCAAAGAACATGTTCTAACTGTACTGTACAGTCAATCGTGTATATACCAATCGCTGGTCCATACTAAGCTTTGTCCGGGAAACTTGGGGCTAAGGCAAATTTTTTTTTTTTTTACTTGTACAAAATTTAAAGATTTATATGATATTAATCATATATTACTTGTACAAAATTTAAAGATTTATACTCGATAGATAAACTGAACAATTCATTCAATATATTTTGTAACATTGTTGATCTTAATTGGTACTTAAGTAATTTTAATTTTAAGAATTTTCTTTCAGCAATAACAACCGTTTACAAGTATTGTTAATAATATTTTATAAGTGATACATATATTTGTGTCCTTATATAGAATTTAATATCTCTACTGAATTATTAATATCTTTTTTAACACTTCTCTCAATAGTTTTAATTAGAAATATAACTCAAGGCCATATTAAATCTTAAAAAAGTTTGATATAGTAAAGATTGTAATGCAGTCACACACTTCTCATGATTATATCATGAAATACTTTTGTCGACTTTTTATTATATTGCAGCCTGAATTATTAATCTTGAATTTTTAAATAAATTAAATATTAACATAAAAAAATAACTTAAATATCATATAATTAAGTATTCATATAATAATATAAGGGATAAGGCAATAGCCTTAATGTCTTTACTCTAAACAGTCCATTATTGGGTTCATTCTCAATATATCAGACAAGTTAAAGGTAACGAAAATGGAATTAAAATCCAACACTTGATGAATCATCACTCTTATTACAACAGTCATTGGCAATGGCTGTTGCAAGTTATCTCACGTGCAAGAGTGATTAGGTATTGCATATAATCAACATAGAGTACATAGAATCATTTTTTTTATTTATTTTTATTTATTTGGTAATTGCAGGATAAAGACCTAGTGCAATGTTAATTTATATTATATATGTGGTGCTGTTGTTGTTTTTAAGAGGAAGTATTATGTGACACTTTCTACTTACAAATGGACTTAAAATAATTTGCAATACACAAATCTGACTTGTGAGTGTAAGTATTATTATGTAATGCAGTCAGAGTCTATTTTTTTTTGAATATGTACCATCGATCCTTCATAGGAATGAAAAGAAAGAAACTTTCTTACTTGACCGAAAATTATATCATTGGACCGCATGAAATCACAAATCATTGTTGAGTACTTGTTCCCTTATTGAGTTCATTATTCAATTAACGATTTTCATAATTACCTTGTAATTCAAGTTCTTGCCGTCTAGTTGAAAAGACAAGAGGATTTGCTAGCTAGTTAGTATTAGTACCATTTGCCTAGCCATTCTTGTTTCTTTTCATAATTTACACATTACATACCTCTGCTAATATCACACTTTCCTCTCTGCACTGCATATACTTGAAGGGCCATGTCAAGGTAAAAATTTTGTTTTTGTTATTCCAAAATTACATGATTTTTAGCATGCTAATTATTAAACTCAAAAACGAACCAACATGTTTCTTTATGTGACATGATATAATTCAATGTGGCAGTGTTGAAGGCTATAATGAAAATGGGAAACAAGTCAAGGATAGTAGAGGAAAGAGGAAAATCTGCAACTTGAGTAGGCATGGCAGAGATAAATTCCAAGAGAGATTGGATTTCAAATTCTATGATTTCAAGGCTATGGAGGTTTTTCTCCAACTCTTATTCTCTCTTAATATTAAAATGGTTCCCATGTACTTATTATTAATAATAATATTATTACTATGCAGATAGAAAAAGGGTGGAACAATCTTTTTGTTTCTATTATTTCTATAGAAACAGGGGAAACTATAGCCAAGTCTGGGAAAGCATCAATACAAAATGGAGTGTATCATTGGGAAGACTCCATGCTAAGTACCATTTGGATTTCTGATGATTCTCTACAAAATAATGATGCCTTCCTCCTTAAGCTTGTTGTTGCTATGGTCTGTCTATTACCTTTGTTGCTTGATTAAGTGTTCACATTTGATTTTGTTTATTTAATAAAAGTTTGATTTATGTACATGGTTGGAATAAAACAATTTTATACAAATGTCTAATTAGATTTGACCACTCATTATATTTGTTAATATGATACAGTGACTGGATAAATTCCCATTTGATATATGTGTAAAGTTATTTTGTTCTGTGTATATAAATTAAACTCATTTCATTATTAATGTTGTCTATCATAACTTACTAAAACGGAGATGGAATCATTATTTTAGGGATCTGCAAGGTTTGGGACCCTTGGGGAGGCTACCATTAATTTAGCAAGTTACATTAGAGAAGAAACTTGTACTGCATCATTGCCTTTGAAACAACATTGTTCCCATGGGACAATCTTACAAGTAAGAATTCTGTTTCTTGAACTACATGCATCAACGTTGTGAATGTACTCAGGGTCTATTACCATTTTAATGTTTATACTCTTTATGGCCTTAATTTTATATACAGGTTGGAGTGCTTGTTTAATGATATAAAATTCTATTCTCGGATATCACATTCTTTCTAGGAATGTTGTTCCATAAAAATGTTTAGTTAGCATTCAGAAAAAAAATATTTATTTAATAAAAGAGATGGAAAATAAAAATGAAAAAAGAAATGTGAAAGAAGGAAGTGAAATAAGTACTTATGGGTAAAATTATTTTATATTTCCATGGGAATGCAGTATAATACAATTTACTGTAGAAATAGGAAACAGAGCAAATATGAATAACTCAAATGATTAGGAATCAATAATTTCTAGTAAATAGTTTCTCAAAATTTATATCAAACATTAGAATTAGAATGTAATATTTCTATGTTCACTTTTTCTTTTTGAATTTTTTTGTACCTTGAAACAAACACAGAGGTGTTCAATGGATGAAAATTTTCTGATCCAAAAGGGTTTCAATTGTGGTCCAAAAATCACGATTGTAACTGCAACATCATTTTCTGAAATTTCCAAGACTCATCGGCAGCATCTGTTTGTAATTTAAGGTAGAGAGAAATTCACATCTAGTCCATATCTAGTCTAGTGTCATTTTAGAATAACAACTAGTTAAACAATAGAAGAAATATAATTATAGTTTAACGTTATAGTATATCTTTCAATAAATTTTTTTGTTTGCCTATAAACCTTCTTAATGCTTTACAAAAGAGAATTAAATGAAAAAGTGCATATATTTAATGTGTGAGAAACATAAAAAACATTCACTTACTGTACAAAATAAATAAGAACCAACAAGCTGTTGATCTAAATATTACTGAACTCAGATTTTTAAATAAAGTCTGGTTCGGATATTTTTTTTATGAAAAAAACGTGGTCAAGAACAAAAAATCAACTAAGAATAAGGTAGATTTCTAATAAAGATCAGTTGTCAAGAAAATCTGTTGGGCTGAATAGCAACAACGACTTTTTTCATTCATTAAACTATTGTTGTAGTAATGATAGCACACTGTTTTAGAAAAGTTAAATTACTTAAACAAGCAATTTATGTAATAATGTTCTGCACTTTATCTTTACATTATGTTAAAAAGCTTCCTAATGAATGTGATTATACAAATCTAAGGAAATGACTCAATACTATCGCTCCTTCTTGAGGTTTTCCTTAAAGACTAGTTTGTTTTGCATCGTCTCAAATCTTGCTTTTGGAAGAGATTTTGTCAAAATATCAGCAAGTTGATTTTCTGAATTTTCTGAACTGCAGCGCATGAGCTTCACTTCTTTCAAAACCTTAATTGTAATGTTGCATCTTTCATAGATATCTTCTATTGTTCTTGTCCCTTTTATTGGATTTTCATCATCTTCCTCAATTTCATCTTCACTTTGGGTAAATTTCCCCAAGTCAGAACTATTTTTAGGGACTTCAATCTTTTCTTTCTCCCAATCTCATTTTGTAAATTCATTAAATTTCACATTTCTTCTCACCAGAATTTTTTGAGTCTTCATATTGTAAATTCTGTAAGCTTTTGAATCTTCACTATAGCCAAGAAAAACCCCAGCTACAACCTTTGCATCAAGCTTATTTCTCTTCACATCTAGCACATGAGAATAACAAATACAACCAAAGACTTTTATGTACTCAATTGATGGCTTAACTCCATACCAAGTTTCATATGGTGTTTTATCATTCAAAGCTTTGGATGAGAGTCGATTTTGAACATACTGTCTCAGCCCAAAATTTCTTTGGAAGACCTTTCTCAAAACAATTAACACTTTGCCATCCCCATCACAATTCTGTTTTTCTTTCACTCATTCCATTTTGTTAAGGAGTGTAAGGAGATGTCAATTGATGTTGAATGCCACAATCTTCATAGAATTTGTTGAATTCTTTAGAAGTATAATTAGTACCATTGTCTGGTTGTAGGTTCTTAATGTGCTTCCTTGTTTGATTCTCCACCATGGACTTGAACTTTAGAAATACAACAAACACTTCAGACTTTTGATTTAAAAAGAACACCCAAGTCATCCTAGAAAAATCATCAATAAAAAATAAAAAGTATCTACTGCCATTGAGGGATGGTATACTCATAGGACCACACACGTCTGTATGTATTAGCTGCAATTTTTCATGAGCCCTCCAAGTATGTCCAGTAGGAAATGACATTCTGCTTTGTTTTCCATACTAACATGCTTCACAAACAACATCACAATGCAAAATAGAAGGCATGTTCTGAACTAATTAGTTTGAACTCATGGATTTTGAAGAGAAATAATTAACATGACCAAATCTTTTATGCCATAATGCTGAAGCATCATTTAGAGTTACATATGCAGCCATTTCAGTGTTTTTTTAAACAAAAAGGAAAGCTTTTGTTCACCATTTTAATAGTCATGAAGTCACACCCATTTTGGTCAAGTATAGTGCATGCCATGTCTTGAAAAACCAAAGAATGTTGTTTCCGAAACATTTGACCAACACTTAGTAGATTCTGGTTTATTTCAGGTACAAGTAATACATCAGAAATTAACTTAGTACCTGTTGGTGTGTTTACAGCTACAATACCTTTGCCTTTGACATCTACATAATCTCCATTTCCAATCATTTACCTTTGATGTGTAGCTTTCATCCAACTCAACAAATAGTTAAGCATTGTGAGCCATGTGGTTTGTGCATCCGCCATCAATCAACCAAGAATCCATGCTGTTATTTATTATGTAACAAGTTGCAATAAATAGATGCTCCTCATCCTGTTGTTGTGTAATTGCAACTTGTGCTTGCTTCCCCTGTTGTCCTTGTTGCTCTCTTTTCACTTTGCACACTATTTCTTTGAGGCCAAATTCATTGCAAAATCTGCATTGTATTTCAGGTTTGAACCAACAAAAATTTTCTGCATGATTTGTCATTTTGCAATTTGGGCAAGGTGGACATTACTTCAATCTTTTTTCAGCATCTTTGCCTCCTCCATATTCTTTTCTCTGCTTACTCTTCTTCTCACCAACTATTTTGGTTCCCAAGGAGCTGGTTTTACCTCTGTTTTTTGCTATAAAGGTTGCTTCTGCATTATCTTCCATTCTCAACAATCTTCTCAATAGCTTGTAAAATATTTACAAGCTCTGCAACTGATATTTGAGAAAAATCCTTATTTTCTTCAACAGCGGAAATTTTTTACTCAAATCTCTCTAGAAGACACATTAGAATTTTCTCCACCACACGTTGATCAATCAACTCCTCTCCAAGCAGTTTGATTTGTGTGATAATTTTTTAAAGACTTTCTAAAAACTCTTTCACAGTTTTAGGTTCTTTCATTTTGCATGCTTCAAATTCCTTTCTCAAATTTAAAACCCACATCCTTTTCGTTCTTTCACTGCCTTGGGACTCTTCCTTTAGCTTGTCCCAAGCCTTCTTTGTTGTTTCAAGATTTAAAATCTTGATAAAAACTTCATAATGTAGTGTTGCATGTATGATGACAAGTGCTCTGCCATCCTTAGCCACTTCTTCATTGTGAAACCTTATTTGATTCATTGTTGAGTTCTCTTGTAGAGGGTTTGGATTGCTGTCATTCTCTACCACTTTCCACAAACTTTGTGCTCTCAAATAAGTTCTCATTTTTATAGCACATAAATCATAGTTTTCTCCTGCAAATACAGGAGGTGAAGACAAGGAAGAGCGGGTGGATGCCATTTTTTTTCACTCACAGTTTCCTTAAAATCAAATGAGCTCTTGATACCAATTTGTTGGGCTGAATAGCAACAACAACTTTTTTCATTTATTAAAATAACAAAATACATAAGTTTACTGTTGTAATTTTGATAGCATACTGTTTTAAAACTAGAAAAGTTAAACTACTTAAACAAGAAATATATGTAATGATGTTCTGAATTTCATCATTACATTACATTAAAAAACTTCCTAATGGACTTGACTACACAAATCTAAGAAAATGACTCAACACCTTAAAAATACTATAAATAAGATTAATAACAAGATGTTGTTGGAGGATTTAAAATTATCTGTAATTATATATCATTTGACAGTCTTTGTTGTGCAGTATAATTAGCACATTTATTTTAGATCATTAATTGCAACTAAATTCGGTCAAATACAAGTATCTTCTACTTATGTTTTTGTGCAATTGTTAAAAGAACTTATCTTTTTCTTCAGGTTAAAATTCAGTGTTTGACCCCAAGAAGCAAATACAGGTATTGTTGTACTTATGCGTGCTTATTATCTTATAAAAAAATATGAACTCATTCTCGTGGGATACCACAGGAAGGATGGAACTTCATATGTAGAGGAAATGAGTGTTGGCTCAGAAGATGTAGAGAGTATATCTGATGTCTCTGACAATACATTCAGCATGACTAGCGGATCTTCACATTTGAAAAAAAATCCATATTATGCAAGAGAACTTAGCAGTAAGGTATGATGATTGTTTAACTAATTAAGTTTCATGCAATCAACCGTTTTATACCTGTCAATATCTTGTGTTTCAGACTTTAGTCAATCAATTGTATATGTTAAGAGTGGAATATGCAGTGTTCCTAGTTGACTTGTAAAGGAAAAATTTTGTATTTTGGAATGTGTCATCAAATACTATCATTTCAGTGACTGTTATTGTTCAGTGAAAATAAATAAAACAATTTCAAAAGGATTGTTAGCTCCTTCATGCACATTGGGTTGTCTTTTCCCTTGAAATAATTAGTTTCCAGGCTTAATATACATTTCGGTCCCTCGAATCAGTGTTCTTTCATTTCAAAAGTGTACTACTACTTGCATAAAGCAAACCTACTTGTTACTTCAAATCATTAAGGATGGACCAATTCTTTTATTATGTGTTTTGATACATTTAAAAACTTAGATTCGCTCTTCACATACTCCTATAAAATAGCACCTGGTCCTTGTTAACTTTTAAAAATAAACGCTAGTCCTAATAATGCATGTAACTCTCAGAGTGTACAAGTTTATTTTCCTTTTATGGTCTAACTAGATTCTCTTACTGTAGTTTAAGCACCTTTGATTTTCTTTTTATATTGTTTCCTCTCTTGATTAGTTCTAAGTCAATAAGAAATCACCTTCTGATGTTACAGAGAACAAGTCCAGTGGCAACATGTTCAGATGAAGATATTGAGAGTTCCTTGTCTTTTTGCATTGGGAAGTTTCCACAACAAGGTAATGTCAGTGGATTGAAGAAGCATATGAATGAGAGACGAGATTCAACTTATTCTAAAAACGGTCCCTATCCACTCTATGATACCTCAAGATCAATATGTTCATCCCCAGTAACCTCAAGTTCAGGGACACAGTTTCAAGGTAAAATGGAAGAGCTTGGGAAAGTTTCACGTGCCAGTGACACAACTTTGACAAGGAGTGTTAGTTCATCTAAAGATCTCCTGGGTGTAGCACAAGTCACCATTGATTTACTTCACGGTGAAGCAAATATGTGGGAAGAAAATGCTAGAAAGCTGATGATTGATGTGGAGAGACTGCGGAAGCATTTAAACAAGAAATCAAAGAAAAAAAAAGAACTTGAAATGGAGTTGTCAGCGTCACGCAAGGAGACTGAAGTGTTGAAGGAAGACATTCAAAGGCTAACCTCAATGGTGAAACAAAACGACAACAGAAATCACAAGTTTAAGATAGAAGAGATGGATAATACAATAAAGGAGTTGAAAGATGAGATCAAGTTTCAGAAAGGAGTTAATTGTGACTTGGAGTTTAAGCTGAAGAAAACACAGGATTCAAAGATTGATCTTGTTACCATTCTCCAGAAACTACAGAAGATAGAAGAAAAACAGAAAATGGACATTGCTGATCTATCAGCGAATGGCTTGCAGTTTCAAGATGCTGAAATTAATAGCCGTGCACTTGAAGACAGTTTGGAAGAGGATTTTAGTTTGAGCAAGGAAGTCTTACCAGAGAAAATGAGGAAGGAGTTTTTTCTTTCAGAGGTTGGTTTCGGTACTTATGAAAATGCGATAAGATGCCTCCATGAAGGGATTGAACTACAGGAATTCCGGAACTTGGAGCATGAGCACCAACTTATGGAAGAGAAACAAAGAAATATGGAAAGTACTATCCAGTTTCTGGAGAAAAATCTGGACGAGAAAGATCAAGAGATGCTATCTGCAAGATGTTTAATGGCTCAAACTTTAGAAGAAAATGAGGCAAAATGGAGGAATAGGCTATTTGAGAAAGGGAAACAAATCATCAACTTTGAAAAGAAGTTCTCGGATGGTGTTTATGCTTTTGGCAATGAAATATTAGCTTTAAAACAAAGTGTGCAAGATCTTGAAGCAGAATTTCGTGAGAAGCTTGGAGAGTCCAGAAAGGATCTGATTGTTTCTGGTTCCTTTTCTTCTAACTTTCCACCTTTTGACTCTGATACTACAACTATCAACATCACCGAAGTGTTCCTTGAGTTGTATAAGCAGCTGAAGCTTTCAGTAGAGAACCTGAGTAGTCAAGATTCTCTTCTGGGTCAAATGACAGTCACTAAATTTGAGAGTTGTTTCAATATATCAGAGCTTTTAAAAGATGCAGGTAAAATAGATTTGAAGGAATTGACTGGGGCGATCCTGTATACTATTATCCTATTGAAGAAGTTGCTAGAAACAAAAGCTACTTCCTTTGAGTATCAGATTAATTCTCAAGATGAGCTGGTCGGGAGAAGAATCAGAGAAGACTACCAAAATGAGGTAAGAGATTACAGTCTAATGAAAAATATATTCTGCATTTTTTTTTTCAGGAATTGAAAAATATTGGTATCTGATTTTACGCGACTGACTAAAAATCAACAGGTTGAACCTGGAGAGACCAACAAGCTGAAATCTGACAACAAGCTAGAACTGGAAACTATAGTTGCCCATCAGCAATCCAAAATTTCTTCAAATTGCTCTGATATGCAATTTCATGGTTGGACAAAAGATTCCCAGACTCTAATCAGCAAAGGTGTTGAAAGGAATTTATCATTTGAAAGTTTAGATGATGGAGACAATGCTATGTTTGGACTAGAAGCAGAAAATGTACAGTTATCTGAAAGGATATTTGTCTTAGAAGCTGAAATGAAACAATTGATTGAAGAAAAGGAGTCAACTCATTTAGCACTGGAGAATTCTAAAAACACTGTAAAAAATCTCGAGGCTGAGATCAGGACAATGGAAGCTTTAAATGAGGCACAAAAAATTGAGTTGAAAAGAAAGGAGGAGAGCACACAGAAGAAGTTGATAGAAGTTCAGGAGGAGTGCAGCTTTCTCAAAGTATCCAACTTAGAATTAGAAGCTACAAATGAAAATTTGATTGAGGAATCTACAACTTTTCAAACAACAAATGATGAGTTAAGAATGCAAAACTTGGAGTTGCACAACCAATGTACAGTATTGTATTCTAAACTGGGGGAATCACAAATTGCATTTTGTGATATGTTGAAACTGGTGGAAGAATTGGAATACAAATTTACTTCAATACTGGAAGGGATTGCTTTGAAAGAAAAAACCATAAATATAGACCTCGATGCGCTTCTTGAGGAAAGCAGAAAGCTAGATGAAAGGCTCATTATGGAAGAGGAATTTTTAACTCATGTGTATTTGGAGAAAACAGCTGAAGTATGTAACTTGCAGAGAGAAGTTGAACACCTAAGTGACCAGATATCTGACATCTATGATAGACACAAGAGTATGGCTTCTGGTATTGTACTTGAGGTCTATGATTTATGTGCTGATAAAGCTATGCTTGAAGCTGCTCTTCAAGTAGAAGAGGAGAAAGTAAGGATCTATGAAACAAAGATTGATAATCTTCAAGCAGAATATGAAGTTATGGTGAAAAGTTACACTGAAGAGTTAGCTGCTTCCAAGGCAAACCAAGAAACTCTGATGGATAATCAAGAAAAAGTAGTTGTTTTGTTGGAAAACATCAAATCAAATGAAGGGAAACTGAAGGGAACAGTTAGAGGACTCGAGGCAGAGCTGAAAGCTTCTGAACTTGAGAGGCTACAAGCAACAGAAGAAATTTCTGAACTAGAAGTTCAACTTCAGAAAACAGAAATGCTTCAACATGAAATCTTTATCCTTAAGAGATCACTGTATGAAGCAGAATTTGAATACAGAAGATTGGAAGCTTCATATGAGATGTTATCCTTAGAGTGTGACGAGCTGAAGGCTAAGAATATATCTTACATGCGACAAATCTCGACCACTGAGAAAGTTACATCTGAGTTGGAGGACTGCAAGCATAGTAAAATTGAGCTTGAGGAAAAAATTCTACGGCTGCAATGGAATCTAGCCACAAAAGAAGCTTCTTGTCACAATAATGCCCAGTTAAAGTATGAAATTTCCCAAATAACAAGAGAAAATGGTGAGCTACACAGGAAAAAAGATTCTCTTGAACAAGAGAATGAAGAGTACAAGAAAAAGATTAAAGATCTTGAAGAAAAGCTGAAACAAAAGAAAGATGTAAAACAAGAACAATTTGATACCAAAGATTGTAGTACTTCTACCACTACCCTGCATAATTTGAAGTTCTTACAGGTATGTACAACAGTACAAGTACCTTATAGTTAACTTATTTTTTTCTTCATTCAAATTGGCACCCAATAGATAATATGGTTCATAACTTTGGCTTCCACTGCAGAAAGAGAATAACTGAAGCAGTATCAAATCCAGTGAAAGGCCATTCTTGACACATCCTTCCAATGTTACTCACAACAAGAACGATATCTGAAGCTGGTTTAATCACTCTTTACACTAAAACCACTCTTTGTTCATTGTTTTCTGTACTAGACTACAAGTCATAGAAATGTCGCTGATTTAAACTTTTTTTTAATCTCCAAAACTGAGTTTAGGGATTTTCAAGTTGTAGAACCTTGTTTTCAGGTCTATAAAACTCCACTCCCGGTAGTTCTTGCCAAATTGCAGGGGATGGATATTGTCTTTCTCCTTTACACCATCAGTTTCCTCCACTTTATCTGCCACCAATTATCCCTGCGCTATCTTGCTAAACTTTCTTCTTAGCAACGCTTCACAACTAATCAGCAAGAACTATGTAATGGAATTTAACTAGAATTTTCGAAGAGTAAATGATGATAGCAGTACAAGTTATTGTAGTATAAGTTAAAGTAACAGGAACCACTCTTGTAATGCATCCAAAATTTAATATCGTTATCGAGTCATTGTTATCAATATTCTAACAAAAAAAATTAGTAGCTTATTGAATAAGCGCACGGGAAATTAGCTTTCGCTTAGGTAAGTTAGGTTAAGTTAGCTATGGATGTGTATTTATTATCGCCAAGAGAAATAAAATGTTCTTCTGTAGTTCAACTCATGCTGTTCTGACATGTTTATTTTGACACCTTTTGCATTGATTTATTGTAATAGATAACTTATAAATGTTTGTTCATGTTTAGGAAGCTTAAATTACCACAATCTTTAAGCAGAGGCAAGGGAATACAAGTTAAACATAAAGCTAATGATTGCCACAATCAACTTACCTAAAGACCAAGTAAAGTAAACTTCAGGCAAACCCATTTTTTGAATTAACTTTTAATCAAGAGCAACATGTCTTTTAAGTGATCAAATTCGCCTACTCTGTGTGTGTGTGAGCGAAAGAGAGAGAGGTAATAGTTGTAAAATTATATACTTGTTGAGTGCTATCAACATAGTCTTATATCTTAATTTAGTGTTTGATCCAATTAGATTTTGTAGACTATAAATCTTTTTAATATAATTCCTTTAGTCATGAGGATAATAACTTCTAAGGTTAAGGAAATAAAGAATAACAATTACTAATTTAAAGAAACCAAAAATACACAAAATTGCACGCCAGTTAATTTAAATTCGCCAAAGCCATCTGAGCATCACTATTTCAGTGGAAAAAAAAGTTATCCTGATAAATGCAGTATAAGAGAAGAAATAGTCAAGGCCTTTTGGTCATTATTTGAGGCAACATATTATAGGTATGGATTGATAACCTCTTTTCGTTTTTTATTCATATACATGCTTGAAATTTCAAGAAAAAAAATTGAAAAGAATAATCGGGCCAACTATTTATTTACGCAAGAATGATGAATCACAGTGCCATTTGCTAATACAATTATACAAGTTGTGGAGTTCCATATATAATCAGAAAAACAAAAGGAATCTACTGAACAATTACACATAAGAACCTCCAGACCTTCAGAATTGAGATCAACTCCCTCAGATTTTTTTTTCTCCGTATCCTTTTAACATCCTTTTTCCAGTATGGGATATGCTCTGACCACCTCAACAATTGGTGCTCGACGAATTAACTCACTGGCTCATTTTGAACAAGTTCACATGTGCCCACATCTGCATGAAATTGCAATTTGGATAAGTCATCAAACAAAACCATTGTTCAGGAAAAGTAATCACTATAAATTATAAAGATATCAGCATGAAGTGTAGGGTTGTATTTTGTTCATCAACATAAATTATATGTATAATGTATAAATAAATACCTGTGCAAAAGAGAATTGATATGGTTATCACAACATACACAGCAAATTCCTTTTTTTACATGTCCCCATTTAGATCCGTCATCAGATGTCCCAGCACCTAATCCTACAGTATAAATTAATATATACCATAAATAACTGGAGATAATGAAAGATAAGCACAAATTGCAAGACACTACGACTATGAGAACCATAAATTGCAAGACGATTCTAGTAGAGGACTTAACAAACCTGAATGCAGAAACAGCCCTGTGCTCCAACAAGCCCTGCAGCTCGCTTTGCCTTTCCCTTTCTATCCTCACAAGAAAATCAACTAGTGCCTGTCTTCCACACAACCATCAACATGTCTTGCTGAAACATGCTCTAACTGACATCATTCTCAGTTACTACATTATGGCCTTGATCAGCTTCCCTCACTTACTTGAGCATCCCTCCGGCTCCCAAGCAAACCTCTCTGCTGGCTAGTCATTTGCACCCATTCCCTCACAATTCTTACCCTCTCACGCTCTGTTTCTCCAAGCCACTCTCCTCTACGGGTATTGTTTCTCTACTCACATTAGATGAATGATCACTAATACCACTTTCCATCCATCCCCAAACAACCTCTCTAACTCTCTCCCTCTAAACTTTGCCAAGATCAGGGTATTGCTCCCTGCTCGACCCATTATGATCCTCACATTCACTCCTCGACTGCTAGTGTGACCAAGTACGATAATCATTTTAACTTTCACTTGCATCACCGAAACTCCCTTGGTTCTCACTGCCTCAACTATCTTACATGGTACTTGACACATTGGTATTAGAGTCAGAATTCCTCTGCTGACACAACCTTTCCCTTATCCTCTCCAGCACTCGGTTCAATAAATGCTCATCTTCCAATTCCGCCACATCTGCAAAATGGCAGAATCCTGAGTGCCCGGCCTCTCCACTGCCCCTTCCTGGCCACAAGTTGGAGACTGCAAGCCCCTCAGGAAAGAAGAACTAAACAATGAAACCGTATGCAACCCAGCAAGCACCATCAACTCAGACTCTGCCTCGCCACCCATCTACTTAAAATCCTTGAATGCCGCCCGCATGCAATTATATTTGCAATGCGGTCAAAGAGAACTCGTAACATTGAATTGAATAAATAAGAATCGGGGCTTACATTTGTGCATACTGCTCATCTATAAATACATTGTGTGTATAGCTAGATACATAGTTCTACAATATTCTTCTCTACTTAGGTTTAGATTGAGGGTGAAATTTGAAGAAATTCGAAGGTGTCTGACCATTGTGGGCTAGCAAAGAGTTTCCAACCTTTCCACCTGATAACAACCTTACCAGACCATCTCTTAAACCAGGAGCAAGTGCAGGGCAACAAGTCAAAACATCAAGCGATGGAACCACGCCTTTGTGCACAAGCAACTGAAATGCCGACACCACACCCTTAACAATGATGCCCTTCCGTTCCACATCATAACTATCCACAAGATGCAACAAGAACTCGAGCAGAGCACGAGTAATGTCAACATACTCTGGAACTGAATGCACCATCAACAGAACCGCAGGCTCAATGTTCATGATACTATCCACCTTTTCATCAAAAAAGAGCCAGTCATAAAACAAAGCCAGTTTCACACTACCCACAACAATGTTCCTCCTACAACATGTCAAAAGCCAACCAATAAGAGCCCACCTAGGAACAATATCAGACTGAATGATCTCATTTGAAGGGTGGTGTGCACAACATATAAACCTAACAATATCAACTATAACAAAATCTTTATCAGGCTCATTCAAAAATTTCCTATAGAACCACATCTGGTGCCTCTTCTGATGCCCCAATCTCACATTGGTTAACAAAAACCTCAATTGAATCTCCATCTCAGGACTAATCCTAAGCAAAGAGTACCTGCTCGAAGTCCTTGTGCAATAAATCTGAGAAAGACCCTTAAACTTAAACCCCACCCCATCAAATTTCGTTGGGTCAGACACAATGTCCTTCAATATAGCCCTAAACTCATTAACATGAACTAAATCCTGCAACAAACGAATAAAATCCCTCCCAATTCTCAAACACAAATGAAACTCCTCCCTGACAATCTTCACACAGAGACGAATCTCCAACCGCTTCAAAGTCTCCAACTTTTCATCACAAACCCTAAAATGATCAGCCAAAACGCGAAGAAAAGTGTACAACGCAAAAGACAGAACATGTGGCGCGTTTTCCAGTAACAGTTCCCAGTGTTCCAAAAAGAGGGTCACCAACTTGGAACACAGCCACAAATTGTTATCAGTGAAATCGGAGGCAGAGATATGGCGCAAAAGGGTGAACAAAACGGCGTCGTATCCAATCCCCAAAACGCGAACCGTTTGGTGAGTAACCCAGAGTACTTGGTTTTTGACAGAAGCGATGAGTTTGGGGAAAAGGGTGTGTACAACGTTGAGGAGGAGGGTGAGGAAGGTGGCGTAACCGTCGGTGACGATAGCATGTAAGTGTTTGATGTGGGTTATGGCGAAATGGGGTTGGGTTAAAATGGCGTGAAGTATAGCGCGGTTGAGAATGATGTATTCGTTAGGGTTTGGAATGGCTAAAGAGAAAGGAGGTTTGAGAGAAAGTTGCAGAGACTCGAAAGCTTGAATGAGTGAAGCTTCCAAATCGTTCTGAGCTTCGAATGGGGATGCCACAATTAGCCTCGATACAGCCATCGACATGGATGGAACCAGTATAACATCTGCTCAATTGCTATTGCTCTTATTATTGTTGTTGTGAGAAGAAAGAAGGAAAAAAACTGTTGCACAATAATTCAAGAACATGGAGATATGAAAAAATTAATTAATTCAAATAAAACATAATTCTGTTTATATTAAACTACTAGTTTATACCTTATTTCTTGTATAAAAGTTTTCGTGATAAAATTTAAACCCGGTGATTAATCATGTTGACGTAATTATTTTTAACTTAATTTATTCTTATTTAACTGTAGTATATAATAATTTTTTTTATATTTTATATATACATAATTTTGTCTTTTCATATTTTATTTATAATTAATTATATGTTTATTCACGTATTTTATTTATCTATTAAATATTTTTTAATTAATTTATATAATTTTTTAATTTTATTCAATTTTTTCTTAAATTTTAATATATCTTCAAGAAAGGAATATTTAAAAAAAAAATATCAAAAGTTTTAAATTTACTGTTGTTTAAACAAATTTAAATATTTTTTAATAAATAAGTATAAATATTGAACGATTTTATTTACGGTAAAAGTAAATAATATATTATTTATATTATTTTTTTTAAAAAAAATAACTTAATTTGTCTTACAGTATTATTCACAATAATTTACATACTATCTTCTATTTTTTTCTAAAACAATCTGAAAATTGTTATTAATAAATTAGAAATTTAAAATCAATTTATTTAACGGCTATAATAATTTTAGTTATTTTTGACACCTCCAACATTTTTCTTTTAGTTGGGCTACCAATAACATATATTTAGGAATTAAAATTAGTTTAAAAAAAATTTGGAGATTAAAAAAAAATATTTAAAAAAATTTAAAAAATAAAAACATCATTCTTTTCTAATGAAAATAATAAAAAATAGACTAAAATTATACATTAATGTCCAATTAAATATATAAAAATGTCAATTAATTTAACAGATACAATGAAATTAGCATGTTTTTAATTTAAGGATCTTTCATTTTATTTTTGTTCTTAAGAGCTAAAATCAAAACATTTACCGAAATTTATAATAAAAAAGACTTAACATTGTCCCGCTTACGTTCCTAACAGTTATGGCGTCTTGAAGTGCGTTCTAGCCAACGAAAGCTCAACTCGCTAAATGACACCAATGTTTTAACCATTTTATTTCGTATATCTCATATATTTTATTCAAATAAAATATTTTAATCATTTATTATATTAAAAACATGTAAATTTTATATAAAAATCATTTAAGTAATTAAATATATTTAATACATTTTGGTATATGTTTTAAAATGCTCAAAAATCTATCAGAAAAAGATTATCTATCTATTTCTATTTACATATTTTATAAAATAAAAAACTCTCTAATATTTAGCCAACAAAATAAAATAGAAAATACTTACTTTTTTAGGTAATTAAAAACATGATCCAATAGCAGTATAAAAAATTTCCAATTCGTGAATATTTTAAAAAAAAATGTGTTTAATACATCTTACTAACCAATATTAAAACGGATGGAGAAATTAATATTACAATTGTCTTGTATATGGTCTTCCAAAGATATTTTTATAGCGTTTTTATTCAGTAAAGATATTATAGTACGTGTAAATGTATTTTACAAAATTTACGTAGATTTAATTGTTGCGAGATTTTATATTTGGTCGGGTTAATTAATATAAACTCAAATGTAATTGAATTTAATAAATTTAAAAAATTAAATTGTCATAAATTAGTTAAAATTATATCACGAATTTATTTGACCATATTATTTCTTTGATTATTTTTTATTCGAAATTTATATTTTAATATAAAATATAAAAAAGAATGGTGGCTTTAACCCGCAGCAAGGAAAAGTTTAAAAGCCTAACCACTGGAAAGAATGAGAAGCCAATTAGCCAATCTAGTCTTTATCGGCTAACACATCCACAAACGTCACGATTGCATGGCTTACATGCACCACACGAAATTGCATTTTTTTATTCAATAAATTATTCTGTAAATTTATATATTTTATGTATATATTACTTTTTCTATTCAATAAATTATGATTAAACTTATATGATTTACATATATATTACTTTTAAAGTTGGCTCAGTTAGACTTTTATATTATTACCGGTAAATGACACTTTACCCAAAAATTAATAGTATTGCTCTGCTTTCTCTTATTATATTATTGTATATTATATAATGTCTTCCTTTAATAAATTTGAGAACTTTATTTTTGCACCTTTCGTTAATGTTTTATTAGTTTTCGTAAAAGAAAAATGCTAATTATTATAATAAAAAATATCTTTTATATTAATAATTTTATGAGAAAATGTGTTTTATATACAAGAACGAAAAGGATTAGGTGCCTCAAATAGATCGAATAATAATTGAGAGTGAATTGAGTTAGAAGTTAAATGAAAACTTAATCTTAGAGATCAAGATAATTTTATTATTAGTCAATGAAACCATAGAATTATATAATTCTAAAGAAAAACATGATAATTTTTATATAACAGAATTGTTAGTTACTCATTAGGTTTTTTCGGGCCATTTATCATTTCATAATTTATACACATAATCTCTTATATTGAAATAACATGTCTAGCTGTCAAAAGAAAAGAGGTCTCTTGGTTAAAATTTTGATGATAGAATTATTGGAATGCAACCATATGTAAAAAGAATAAGAATGAAACTTTTGTTTAGATATATGCAACTCATTGATTGTTAAGGAACATTTTCGGTAATGATAAAAAAATAAAGTCATAAAACTAAGTTTCGACAATTAATTTACTAACGTGGAAATACATGCACATGAGACTCTCTTTGTGCAATAATTTTAAATTATTTAGTCTCAATTTTTAATAGTAAAGTTCACATTAATATACCAGTGAAACTCTCCCTGTACAGTAATATTAAATTATCTAGACTCAATTTTATTAGTAGAGTTCATGTGAAATTCAGCTTAGAGATAGTTTCGGAAAAATATTAAATTTTTTTAATTAAAAAATAAGTCTACATGAAAACTAAAAAAACATAATAAATATTTTAAAATTCAGAATTATACTAAATTATTGATTTTTTTATTAATTGAAAAAGATATTGATTAAGTTTTATAAATGATAATTGTCTCTTCATCACACCTGGCTATTGACACCCTCCACAAGCCAAGAGAGGCAAAATGTATGGTTTTTCTCACTCTCCCAGCCTTCTATATAAACAAGTATTAGATGTGAAGTTATTGCATTGATCGAACAAATAAAACAATATAACAGAAAACTAGTAAAAAAAATGGTTGCATTCACCGAGAAACAAGAGGCTTTGGTGAAAACCTCGGTAGATGCATTTAAGGCAAACATTTCCCAATACAGTGTTGTATTCTACAGCTCGTACGTTTTCTCTCTAAATATGTCTCTTTCACTATATGTTTTCCCCTAATTTTGTTGTTAATTTGTTGTGTTTGTTTTTCTATCAATATTAAAAAACAAGGATATTGGAGAAAGCACCAGCAGCAAAGAGCTTATTCTCATTTCTAGCTAATGGAGTTGACCCATCTAATCCTAAGCTCACTGGCCATGCTGATAAGCTTTTTGGATTGGTAAGTCTCACCCATCTAAACTTATAACTTATTTCCATTATATGTAATTTTTAGATTAAACTAACATGCATGGATTTAACACTCTTACTATCAATCCACATCTGTTAATTTTTTTTTATATTTTTATATATCAATTAATACTATTAGTATTTATTGAATATTTTTCAATTAATTGAATATCTTGTGATATGATAGGTGAGTGACTCAGCCTCTCAACTTCGAGCAAAGGGAACAGTTGTGGCTGATGCTGCACTTGGTTCTGTTCACGCCCAAAAAGCAGTCAATGATGCTCAATTCGCGGTATCATGACATATTAAATAACTAATGAACTCATGTTTTAAAAATCATAGATAAAATTAGAAAGTGAATGGAATAGAGAAAGCAATGGAAATATAATAAGCTAAACCGCGACATGCTTATTTTTTTGATGAGGTTATTAATAACTTGTTATTATGTACATATTGTAATTTTGATTGATAATTTAATAACTTAAAAGATGTAAGAACTAAGACATGGATGATATTGATATGTAGGTGGTGAAAGAAGCATTCCTGAAAACAGTAAAGGAAGTGGTTGGAGACAAATGGAGTGACGAATTGAGCATTGCTTTGGAAGTAGCCTATGATGAATTGGCTGCTGCAATTAAGAAGGCTTATTAGCATCTATTGCCCCCCTAAACTGTTATAAATAAATTGTTAAGAAACAAGTCCCCGATATAGATACCGGGTTATAATAAGTAAAATATATTGTATTTGGACGAAGAATCTTATGTTATCTGCATAGATTATGTTTGCGAATCACATATATAATCGATACTTTATACAAAGAGATTCAAAATAATTTATATGTTTTGAATTAAATTAGTAAACTTGATTAAAATTGGAGCAGTAGTTTTTCTACTTAAAAAATAAAAATAAAAATGTCTTACAAATAATTTTTGCAGTTAATAAATTTAAATACGTTTGAAAATATATTTATCACGTAGATATGTGTATGCTTTTTAAAGAAGGTGAGAAGATCCAAACAAAATCTTATCTATTTATATATAATCTAGAAAAATGTACTTTAAATCTTTATATATATTTTCAGTGAGAAAAGATCGTGAAACTAAATAAGGGTATTTTGGGAAGGATTTTTCTCACTGTTAGTCCTAAATTTGCTGATCTTGTTACGTGGATGGTGAGCCTCTACTAGAGATTGGAATATCTCTAGGTGTGATGATCCCTTATGATTGAGTATTACCCTTTACACAATAAGAACTCTCATCAAAAGAATCCAACAGAATAGTTAACAGAAGGGGAATAGGTAGTGTCAACTAATACACATGAGATTGTCTTTCCCTTCATTTTCTCATGGGTTTAAAATAATTAACAGAAAGGGAACTCTTATACACGTGATATTAGATAACACTCATGATGGTGTAAAGTACTTTTACTCCATGACTCTACTTGGTTATTTTAAGAACCTAGTTCCTATCACTTTTTCTTTATCTAAAGCTTCGTACCATAAAATTCACAATTGTTTATCTTTCAAAAAGAAATATGGTATATAATCCATCTCTAGACTAAGTTCCTTGTGATGAGTTATTCATCGACCATCCCATACAACATTCTAAACCATTATATACATCTTGAAACTCTTAACAATAATCAAAGTAATTTTCCCCTAATAAAATACACCCTTCGGCAGTACATAATCATTTAGCATGCTTCTAGTTCACATTTCAACACATTAACAAAATTATTAACATCATACAATCATCAGTTTCCACCATATACTCGTACATTCATCTTTAAACATATGTTTTAAAGGTCCTTGAAATAATGGAACTCATTTTCAAACACAAAATGCATATCAACAATTCCAAACAAAAGTAATTATTATTTTTAAAACATATTAACATTAATATAAAACAAAACCCAACCTTTAATGAAAATAACGCACATTTTAACATGTCAGCCACCCATAGGACACACACTATAGTCATCAATGACTTCTTGGTTGCTCAACCATCATCACAATACATATTATAAAACTCATGACAACAGTTAGATCAGTCTCTCTATGTTGGACTTAAAGCTGGAAGAAGCTTAGTTTAGTCTTTTTAGGTGTTTTGATTTTGATGTTTATATGTAATCTTGGTATTCTTAGTTGATTTGTATATAGGATTTTATCATGTATTGAATGTTTTAGCTTAGACATATTTATGTGATTGCTTAGTTTTGAAAGTCATAGTGAATCAAAATTATCTTAGTGATTTTCTCAAGAGCTTCAAATTGCTTAATTCCCTCTTGAAAAGGAAGAAAAACTGAAGTAATCAATTACCAACTAAAGTAATAGATTACCTCTGATTTTATTTTTTGCAATAAACTGAGATAATAGATTACCAATTCATGGTAATCGATTACCAACAGAAGAAGCATAGTGGAAATTCAATTTGACACTAGAGTAATCGATTACCAGCTCCAGGTAATTGATTACCACGAGCTTGAATATTCAAGATAGAGTTTAATCCACTAGAGTAATCGATTACCATCATCATGTAATTGATTATCCACATCAGAAACAAGTTCTCAATTGCCAAAAATGATTTTTGTTTTATATAGTCTTTTGAAAAATAAAGTTGGAGAGAATCTTTTGATCTTGTAAGAGCGAAAATAGTTTTCTAACACTTTCAAATCTGAATATTTTGAGTTCTTGTCTTTTCTCTAAGAAATTCATCAAGATTGTTTTGAAAAAGATTTTCAAATGGCATTTTGAGGATGAGAACGTGATGAATGACTAAGGTTTAAAGTTTACCTTGATAAGACTTTGCACAATCAGGAGTATTCTATTATGATCTTTTTGTATTTTCATTTTAGAGATTTAGATTATTCTAAGAGAGAGGTCTATCTAGAAAAGAGTAAATTGATTTGAAAAAGGTTTCTTAAAGATTGATTCTTGGAGGTACCAAGAATATAGGAGAAATGTTCTTTGTGAGAAAGAACTGATTGTATTGTGTGATTTGATTTCCTTTTGTGTTGCTTGTTGATCGAGGTCGTACTCGGTCAAATATATGCAGTTAAAATGCAGTCTAGGAAGCGACTCCTAGGTCGTCTCTCAGAGGACCATCAATTAATTTCCATCAAATATAGAACACGAAAGGGAGGAAGGGTTTGATTGAGTAAAAACAGAGTAATCAATACAGAAATTAACAATGATAAAAAATGAGATTAACCTCTTGATTAAATTGCAGATTGCTTATCCTTGATTACTAAAACTCATGCTCAAATTACCAACCTCTAAATCAAACCTAATTTAATTAACTAAGCGGGAATTAAATATAGGTTCTCATTATGCGAATTAAGCATTCACACACATCATTATTTCAATTTCAGCTATTAATAACTCACTTCATTAAGCATGAACAAGAGAAACGAATTGCATATAAATTGAAGTACATGATGAAGAGTGCACAATAACTATAGCACAACCCGTACATGACAGAACCTCAAAACTCAATTGCAATCCTTAATCAAGAGGTTAACCCTTAAAATTTAGCCTTCCATTAAAATTCAAATTCAAGAGCGAAATTTAATTAACCCTAAACTAAACCAAACAGATTCAGCATTGTTTACTGGAAAATGAAATAGCGAAACAAAATTGAATCAATACTTAGATGAAGCATGGAAAACCAAATTACAGTAAAGAGATGAAGAGACGAAGAGGGCAAACCTAAATTCTAGAATTCAATTGATAAAATGGCAAAATGGCAACAATGAGCTAGAAGGATCCATTCCCAATTGAAATTATAGCAACCATTTGAATTATAGCATCCAATCAAAAATAAAAAGGAAGAAGGAGAAGCTAGAAAGGAACCCCAAAAAAAAAACTCCTAAAACCCTCTCTGGATCGTGAATATGCTTGCCGCCAGTTTTTCCCATTCTAATCAGATTTTTTTCATTCAAAATTAGCTGTCCCCATGTGCCTTTCACATGCCAATTAAAAGAGAAAAGGTCCCCAATTCAAATCCCATGTACAGCAAAAATAGAAATGGACCAATTGCATGAATAAAAAAGGGCCTAAATTCGCTAAATTCTCCATCCAGTTTCCGCACGCCAACTTCAAGGAAAAAATAACCCAAAATGAAGTCTGAATTGGCTCTTCATGTCTTCATGACATTTGTAGCTCTGTCAATCCTCTTTCATTTTCAAAAATTCGGAGCTCAAAACGATATTTGTGGAGGAAGTTATGCCTGTTTTAGTGAAACTACTCAAATCTGGAAAAATATAGCAAATTGAAACAAATTAAGCACTTAAGGCCCAAATGAGCCCAAACTCATAAATGCATTAAATCATGCTAATTGGTCATTAATCATGCTTAATTAGGATATAAAATATGTAGAGGAAATGATCAAAATAATAACTCATCACTTGTGCAGATTAAATTGTAAAGAACACAAAAGGATCATTGTTATAGTGGAATACCAATTGCAACAGTTGTTGAATTGAGACTGGATGTAGGCAGAAGGTTGAACCAGTATAAAATTCATGTGCAATCTTTTTATTCTCCTTACATCTTTTATATCTCTGTATCGTTTATGGTTTTCTCAAATGAACATTGTATTGTGTATGGAATTCATTTGAAATATGACTCTAAATCAGGAAGTTTTGAAAAGGAAAAGTTGAAATATAATTTTGTATATCTTCTTTTTATTCCGGTGTATATCTCTATACCCTATTTTATATTAAGTGTTAACTCTATTGAACATAGCATAAACAAAGTAGAACCAAAGTTGATAATAAAAGAAGATAGATACAGACTTGTTAAAAAGCTGAAGAACAAGAATCTATTCAACCCCTATAGATTCTAATAGGGACCAACACCCTACACTAACAAATACAAACAACTTCCTGATTCAAGACACTACCAAATTTCAATACATGTTAACAACATAATAACACATGTTCCAACCATCACTTACACACAATTCCAACAAAAACAACATAAATCCCCACACCCATATACAAAATTTGAAAACCTCATGACCACACATTATCAAATTTTAGTTCCATAAAAGGGGATTGATACACATTGTCGAACACGATCAAATTAACTAGGTGACTAACTTTGCAGCATAACACCAACCTAAGTCATTTCCCAGAGATTGCTCGTTAATTCTCACAACAATTTACAAAATAAGGAAGATGGATTTTAATTCAAAATTAAAATGAAATAAATAAGAAAATTAAAACAAATAAAAAATCAAATTAAATAGTGATCAAAGCAGAATTATAAGACTAGTGTGTATGTAATAAAAGCATCAATCTAGTCCCTCTCCGTTTCCCCATTTCCCTCATTAGCTCCTAAATATAAATGGAATTACATATGTAGTCCAATTAAAAGAGGAATCCAACAATTAACTGGTACTCAAGCACTGTATGATCATAAGGGTTTTTCATCAAATACTTGGCGGCCATCACTCATGCAATCGTATTGGGCACACAACTTAGTTTGAATCATAAGCATTTCGAGTTCTCTACATTCACCATCAATCAATATTGAAATCCAAGCTCCAAATCAAGTCCAATTAATCAACTAAATCAAACCCTCAATTTCGATTATATGACCCCCAAAACATGAAGAACAATCAACCCAAGGATCAAAAGGAACCTACAAGAGAACTTAGTTATTCATGATTACACAAGTAAAAATCGAAATTACAGCCAAAGGGATTGAAAAAAAGAGTGTAGGACAGAGAGGAAATAGAGAGAGCATGAGATGGAGAAGAGAGGAAAAGGAAAGAAAAGCTAATACGTAAAAATGCAATTGAATTCTCTAAGTGTTGACAAATCTAATGCATATATGATGTGTTACTATTTTAATCAATTTCTTTACACTTATTATATCTAATTACATCATGATTAACTATCAATGGATATATTTTAGTGCATTCATGACATAAGGATTAATTGGGCCTTAAATGTGAATTTTGGACTAATTCGCTGCCTGGTTTTCATTTTGTATAGGTTCAGTATTTTGAGCATATCTCAAGCTACAAAACTCCGATTCAGCTAACCTTAGTGTCATTTTAAAGAAGACTTAAAGGGTTAAAAAAGTTATGAAGACACCAAAACCCAGTTCGAATTGAATCTATGACGAAATAAATCATGAAGATGACGTTTATTTGCTGCCAGACTTTTAAGCGAATTTACTTAAGTATTTAGGCCCAAGTTCCTTTACGTAAATTGTATCATTGTATTTTATGTTTTGGCTAGGATTTGAAGGAAGGTATTCAGGTCATTTAAGTGGGCATGTGACTAGCACATGACTTACTATTTTAAATACCTCAATTCAGAAAATTGTAACACACTTTACATTTTATAACTTTTACACGTAACATATTTCTATTCTATTGGAATTGGTTTTGTCTCTCCTCTTCATTTTTGTGTTCTGCATTTTGGTTGTTGGCCACTCAATATTTTCAATATCTATTGCTGCAATTTCAAGTGTTGTTGATCCCTATTAGAATCTAGAAGGGGTGTTGAATAGATTTTATGTTCCACTTTTCGGCTTTTTATACAAATTTGTTTCTATCCTCTTTTATATTCAAGTTGGATCCTATCTTTGTTAATCTAAGAAAAATTAACGCAAGATATATCACAGAGTTCATATAGCGGAATAATATGAAGATAGATCAATTCATTCTTATTTATCTTTCCAAATCTTTTATATTCAGAGCATTCTTTCAAATGATTAGGCATACACATATAACTTTCATTTGTAGTAGAGATATAAAAGTATAAGGAGAAGAGAATTTGCATAGAGTATTTTATGCTGGTACAGCCTTCCGCCTACATCCAGTCCCAATACAACAACTGTTACTATTGGTGTTTCACTAAAATCAAATTTGATCCCTTTGTGTTCTTTACAAGCAATCTGCACATGCAACACAAAACAAAATAAAAAATACTCAATACAACAATGTTCTTTATCACAAAGAACTTTCCTCATCAATTCTTGGTACCTCCAAGAATCAGTCTTGAGAAACCTTTCTCAAACAATACTACTTTTTTTCTAGAGAGACCTCTCTCTAAGAGTAAGACTCAATCTCTAAAACAAAATCAAAAGATCATATTAAGAATACACCTGATTGTGCTCATACTTGATCAATAATTAACTCGAATCATTCATACATCAGTTCCTATTCATCCTTTTGAGAAACTTTGAGAACCTTTAAAAAATCTTGATGAATTTCATGGAGAAAAAGTTTAGAGTCCAATCAGTTCTCTATTTGAAAGTGTTTGGACACTTCTCTTCTTTTTCAAATAAAAAAGAATCTCTCTATAAAAGTTTTTCCAAAAGTTATTTAAAGAAAATCATTTGAAATCAGTTAAGGATGAATTTCTGATGTGGATAATCGATTACGAGATAGGGGTAATTGATTACTCCAGTAATTCAATTTCAAACTTGAAGATCCAAGCTCGTGGTAATTAATTACTTGGAGCTCGTAATCGATTACTCTAGCAAGAAATAGAATTCCCACTTTAACTTATATTGTTGGTAATCGATTACTATAAATTGGTAATCTATTACCTCAGTTAAAAACTTAAAATGCTCAAACAAGGTAATCTATTACTTCGGTTGGTAATTGATTACTTCAGTTTGGTTTTCTTTTCAAAAGGGAATCACCAATTCTTAACTTCTAAAGCAAATCATTCAATTTGATTTTAAATCACCATGAATTCTAAACTAAGCATTCACATTCATAAGGGTCTAAGCTAAAACACTCAATACAATAAGCAAATCTAAATACATGTTTATGAAACAAAATTTACAAAGTTTAAACATCAAAATCAAAAGACTTCTTGAAGACCAAGCAAGGCTCCTCCATGCTTCAAGTCCAACAAGTGTGAAGATGAGTAGTTAATCCCTTAGTGTTAATCCGGTTTGCATTGCTTTCTTCTCTCAATCCTTAGACTCAATTGTTTTTAATTCTTATTGTAGTATTCTCTCAATCCAAATTAAATGCATGATATAATTGGATGATTATAAATTAAATTGTGCTTTTAAATTCGAATTCAACATGTTGATTGACTGTTGTTGTGGTTTCCTGAATTTGGTTATAATCGAATAAGGTTGTTGCTCACAATGTGATTGCATTTAATTGGTATACCAAGTGTTCGATGAAAATACTTTGTAATTGTAAAGCGACAGGATCTTAATTAGATGTAGGGATTCCAGTCTAATTAGGTCACAAGTGTGATTCTACATTCATTAGAAGCTAGTGAGGGAATTGAAGAGACCAAGAGCAAATCGGATTGATAATTTAATTATATAGTTTTTTGTTTTATTATACTTCATTTCTTCTTACTTTTATTGCTTGTTTTTAATTCGATTTTCCTTACTTTAATTTCATTTAATTAAGTTTTATACTAAAACCCCCTTAACTCACTCTTAATTTTCGGCTCAAGAGTCATAAAACAATTCATGAGAAGAATGACTTAGGTCCGTTACTACTACAAGTAATAGTCGAACTAGCTAATTTGATGTACGTTTGGCGCGTGTATCAATAAACATTCAAGGCATATGCAAAGCACATGATCACTTAAACCATGGGTCGACCCACTTCTAAACGGGTCTAGGTCAACCATGACCCATATCATATTGTTAATGGGTTAATATAATTGAGATTGGGCCCAAAATTGTATAAATGAAGTAATTCTCGCATGACATCAGCACCAGATTTCTGATGTTTACTTCAAGCCACTTTTCACCTCATTTGCAATCCGATTTTGGCTTTAAGTCCTCTATTAGCACTTGTAGATCTTTAAGTTGTCTATAAAATGAGATCAAGATCAGCTCAATTAAAGTTTTGTAGTAAAAGTTATAATCAAAATACGAAAATTATGCAAGTTTAGAAAAAATAGATCAAAATATAATTAAGGCACAATTAACCCAATCAACTTGAATGATTTAATATTCATTAATTGCCCACTAGTTAAGCTCTACTTATTATTATTATATATTTAGAGAATAATTGAGATAATAACATATCATGGATACCACACATAACCTCTATATTAAGTCCCCTCGACATTCCCACAAAGTCGAATAAATACAGTAATTCGCGAGAATCAAAAATTATATTATATTTTCAGTAATTTAATGTATAACTTATACATGAAGCAATTGCTTCTTGATCGTAAAATAGTTGCACAAATTGCTATATTAAAAGAGAATTGTCTTTTTATAATTGTCAATGATATCATAAAACTAAAAAATCGCTCGAGATCGTACTCTGAGAAGATATAGAATAAAAATTTATTTATGTTGACAACTTTTATCATATCATATGATAAAAGCTGTCAAAATAAACAACCATGCTTACATCACCAATTATATTATCTTGTTTCTTATAACAAAAGAACCAATTGAGTCGGAATAGAAGAATTGTCTAGGTAGAAGAAAGGATTATTGTGGTTACTTTGTGATGGCCATAGCTTGGTTCCCACGTGGCTATGGCGATGGTTATTGCTCAAAACTCTCATGGTGATGTTCTTGATGCCTTATATGGTGATGTTCTTGATGTCTTATGTGTGTAGGTCTCGTGTTACAATTTACTGTTGTCATATGTCGTTGTGTGGTTAATTGTCGGTGGCTCCTTTGGTTCAATGCACAAAAAACGAAAATGAAGTGGATGTCTTGTGAATGTCGTGGCACAGAAAGAAAGAACTAGAGGTCACAACCATTTAGGTTATGAAAATTTTGCACAATTCAATTTGATGGCAACTACTAATTAAGGGCACTTTGGGCAGATAAAATATTTAGGTGGCAAACATGTGTCAACTTTTGGTGCCTTATTTCAATGAGTTATATTCACTTTGATCAATTTATGATATCCAAATTTATAATATTAGTCTCGAGTAATTAAGGGTAGTAATTTTTGCCTCAGGTTGTATCTCCCGTTCCTTTAAAAAGAATATTAATTTAATTTAAAGAATTCTAAACAATAATATTCCCTATTTAAGTAATTATAACCAAAATTGTAATGCTTAAATTGACAATTAAATTAAATTCCATATGCCGAGAAAATAAATTATGCCAAATAATTAAAATTCGATTTATGATTTAAAGTCATAAATTAAAATTTTACAAACTGGATTAACTAGCTTAAAAGGAAGCTATTACTAAAAAAAATTAACTCAATATATAATATTTGACAAAAATTAAAAAATTAGTTAAATTTTAAAGTCTAAAATTTCAAAATGTTACGTATCGGATCAATTTTGTTTGGATCATACGATTGGACTAAGATAATATATTAATCCATTTTGATCAATTAAAAATTTAAATAAAAAAATCTAATTCATCTAGATCCATTTGATATATAAAAATCTATCCGTTAACATGTTTTCATGGATGGATATCCATTTGCCGACCAAAATAATTTTTAATGTAAAATTAAATATTTTTAGTTTAAAATATTTTGTTTCTTTTTCTTCTCTTTATTTATTTTCTCTTTCTTTTCCTATACTAATAAATTAATAAATAATAGTATTTATCAATAAATTATACTTTTATTAATAAATATGATTATTAATATATATATATATATATATATATATATATATAGACTAACATATTAAATTTGATAACATTATTTTTAAGCCTAAAGCTCGGCCTTGATGTTAAAATGTCTTTTAAAAAGCCTAATTTTTTAAATAAACAAGTGAGATTAAGTCAAATTGTAAGCCCTAATAATCTAACTGGTTTCCTCCCTAATCATTATCCACCCAATTGAAAATTTAATGAAATTAAGAAAATTTAAAATATAAAAATCATTAGTATAAAAAGACATTTAACGTCTCTTAATTGACGTTGGTTAAAGAGAAAATGACGGTATTTATAGAATTCACATTAGTTATTTATAAAACCGATGTGAAATTATGAATCCGCATTGGTTAAAATTCAACCGCCGTAAACCACCCACTTTTGCCTTACTTTGAATCTCTTCTCTCAGAAGTTGTTTTATTTTCTCTCCCTTCTCTCTCGATCTATTCTCTTGTCGTTCACTCTCGATGCGTTGTCTCTGTTTACTTCTCCATAGGTCGTTATTTCCACTTATTTGTTGCCTTGGTTTGCTCTTCCCTTTGTCGTTACTTCTGTTCGCTCCTCCGTTGCCTCTGGTTGTCACTCCGTTCACTCTTTCGCTTAGTTTTTCTTTTTGCGATTTATTTTATTGCTTATCTTTATCATTGTTCTTCTCTGATATGATTTCTCTCAAAACCTTAACCTAATCACTCCGCTCAACTAGAAATCACAACATGCTGACAAAGAGTAACCGTGTGAAGGGTTTGAGTTTCCACCTTAACTGTCATCCAGCTCTAGTACTCTCGCATGGAACCTAATTGACAAGTTCGATGAAGACGACAACCCCGTCCGCGGTGTCCATTTCCACCCCTTCTTTCTCTCTGGAGGTAACATTCTTATAGTAGATCTGAAACTCTTCTCTCAGATTCGAACCTCGCACCCTCACAATCATTGATTCTTTGTCATTGTTTAAATCATGTGATATATTTGGTTAATATTGGTGGGAACGAGTAAGTTTCTCTTTGGATTTTGAATTCATACTGATAAACATTGCTCGGTGATAGTAATAATGACTTATTCAAGTAAAATATTTGATTTTCTTAGTGTGTCTTAACCTGTTTAATCCAATATTTACTAGCTTGTTGTCTTTATTCCAATAAATTAATAAAAGAATAAATAATATGCATTTTTTCATGCTCTGTTATGTGCATGATTTAAGATATTGTTGCGCAATAAAGTGATTAAACTTATTCAAAGATATCTAGAAGATGTGATTTTTTTTTTTTTGGAGGTACTATCATGTGTAATTTTGTTGCTTACCCTCCATTATTACTCACTTTGGTGTTTGGTGTTTTATATTTGTTTTTGATCTTACCTTTTCTGGTCATAAGATAGATTTAAACTCCAATATTGCCCAGATCTACACCAAAAGGTGCCCGAGATTATTTAGTTCTATCAAGGTATTTAGATTTTTTCACCTCTTGCATGAGATTATTATTTTCATATTTTGTTACTCAAAATTGCAGCTAAAAGATTATGATCATGAATGTTGGACTTAAAGCTTGAAGATGCCTTTCTTAGAGTTTTACTTTCGATGATACATGTACTTTTGGTTTCCTTAGATAACTTGTAATAGGCTTTTTCAATGTATTGATAGTTTAGTATAGGCTTGTGCTTGTAATTGATCTTGGATGACAAGTCCTTAGCTTAAGGAAGTTTATTCTTGTGTAGAAATCTTTGAATTTGCTCAGTAATCAATTACCATGGGTTGGTAATAGATTACCGAGCTTCTCATGATTCAAATTATTCCTTTTCATCTAAGTTTTTTAAGTAAATTCACGGAATAATCGATTACCTTCGTTGGTAATAGATTAATTCAGTTTTCTAGTAACTGACTAGGGTAATCAATTACCAGAAATGGTAATAGATTACAAATGGTTGGTAAAAGAGTGGGAAGAATAATTTGTCTTTGGGATAATCGATTACTATCCGGGTTAATCGATTACCACAAAGAAATACACATGGAATGAATTTTCTTCTTGCTGGAATAATCGATAACCATCTACTGTAATTTTCTTCTGTGATTACTCTACGAGAGAGGTTTATCTAGGAAAGAGTAAAGGTGCTTTGGGATAGGCTTTCTCAAAGGGTGAAAGATTTCTGGAAGGGATTCAGAATCTTTTGGTGTTCTTGGAGTTGCCAAGAGCAAGAGAAGTGTTCTTTGTGTTAAAGAACAAGTTGTGTTGGTGATTTGTTCTTGTTTTTGTGTTGCTTGTGCAGTGTGATTGTAGAGGACACAAAAGGGTTCATAATGGAAACCAATTGCAGCAGTTGCTGAGTTGGGACTGGATGTAGGTCGAACGCTGAACCCAAGGTTGTCAGACTCTAGAGTCACAGTAGACTCGTGACAGTAGTCGATTCGTGACTCGTAGAGTCAACCCCTAGACTCGTAAGAGTCCATTTTTATAAAAAAAATTAAAAAAAAAAATTGAAAGAGTGTCCCCTAAAAATTGAAATTTCCAATAAACCTGTTACCTATTTTCAATTAGCCACACATCAATCAAGTTCATCAAATTCATCAACATATCAACAAGACATTTCATCAAGTTTATCAAATTCATCAAGTTACAAATTACAAATACAAACATAAGTAATAAATTATCAAATATCCATGTCTAATCCTCTAATGACATCATCTTGAAGATCATCTTCTACATCATCAATATCTTCATCTTCATCACCATTATTATCTTCATCTTCCATAAAAACCATATTATCTAAATTAAAATCATCTACAATTGGATCACTTGAACCTCTTCCTCCAATATCTCCCACCAATTCAATATTAAAATTGCCACCATCATGATGCTCACCATATCTCCCACCATTCTCTAGGTTGCATGGCCTTCCTAGAGTCTTTTGCATCTTCCATTGAGAAAAGTCCTTTAGCAAAATGAAAGTCCACAAGTTGTAAATTAATTTTTTTTCTCTGTCCAACATCTTTAACCAATCTTCTCATACATATGTGCAATCCTTCTTTCACTTGAGAGTCATCATGTCTAAAAGTAGGTTCATAGTGAAGATGAGGATTAAGATAATATGCAGCTGCATGTAAAGGCCTATGAAGTTGATGTTCCCACCTCTCATCAATAATTTTCCAGACAGGCTCGTAGCTACATGGATACAACATATTATATATTATAAAAAAATTAAACAAATAAATAAGTAATTTTATCAAATGAAAAAATTAATTAATTTTACCTTTTCTTGATTTCATTAAAGTTAGATTTTATCCTCTCCTTTGCTTTCTCCATCTCATCATATATGAAACCCATAACGGGTTTTTCATCTGAATCCACCAATCGAAGGACTACCATGAGAGGAGCAGCAACTTTTAAGCATGTGATTACATTCTTCCAAAATCGACTATCCAAAATAATAGTCTCTATTTTTCTTCCATTTGTTGAAGTTCCAAACTTGCTTTTTTTCCACTCATCAGAACCAAACATGGTCATCAATGAAGCTTTCAACTCATGAAGACAAGCTAATGTTAGATAAGCTGTGGCAAATCTAGTCTTGCCAGGTCTAATCAAGTCTCTACCATTTGTGAACTTCTTCATAATGCTAATCAACAAGGTTCGACCGTAAATGTAGGTAGTGCACTTCTTCCCTTCATTATAGTTACCTCATGAACCATTAATTGCTTCTCAAAATCTTCAAATATTAGATCAATGCAATGGGCTGCACTGCACATGGGGTCCAATATAAATGTTCCCGCTTTTGCATCAACAATTCTCCAGCAGCTTTAAAATTTGTAGCATTATCAGTAACCACCTGCACAACATTGTCTTCACCAACAAACTCCACCGCGTCATCCAACATCTTGAAAACCTTATCTGTTGTTTTTGAGATGTTTGAGGTATCTATGGAATAAAGAAAAATAGTTCCTTTTGGACTGTTCACCAAAAAATTACAAATTGAATGCTTTTTCTTGTCTGTCCATCCATCAGACATAAGTGTATAACCCGTTCTTTTCCACTCATCCTTGAACTCTTCAAGCATCTGCTCAATCTTTCCCACTGCTTGTTTTAAAAGTTTTTCTCTAATATCATGATAAGATAGGGGTTTATATCCAATTCCATATCTCCCAGTCTTCTCACATAAATTTGGAAATACAGGATTTTTAATAGCATTAAAAGGAATGGCACTTGTATAAAAGAATTCAGCAATTAGAGCATCAATTTCTTCTTTATCAACACCTTTCATGTAACATTGGTTCATAGTAGATTGAACCATATGACTACCACTAGCAACAAATTTTAGATTTAATTTGAAAGAACCTCTTCCCCTTGCTTGATTTGAAGAGTTTGTCTCAATCCCTTCACTTTCTTCATCATCATTTTCTTCAATGTTATACAACTTTCTTCTCTTCATTGACACTTTTGTAAAAACTTTCAGCATTAACATTTTAACTTCTTCTGGCACTAAAACACAAGGTTCGGAATCATATCTAGTTTCAGCAAGATGATGCTTCAATCTAAAAATTCCCCATTGAAGATCTTAGAACAATAGTTGCATTTAACCTTCTTACTATTTCCTGAAACATCTTGACCATATTTCCATCTGATGTCTGTCCTATTTCCTACTGAATTTTTACTTCTAGGTTTAACAACACATGGCATTTCAGGTTCACCTGAATTTGACCCACTTCCACTTCCAGACATTTCCAACTTCTATCAACCAATAACAATAACAACAAGCAAGCAACTGCACAATAAAATGCTATAAAATGTCATATAACTCAGATTTTTCAACATCTCACATTCATTAATAAAATATCTAATACTATAATATAGACACTTGTTATACTGAATTGTTACTTAGTCCTATTTGGGTCAACATCTAAAATTCCAAGTCAATGATATTAATTATGCAATACATTCCAAAGGTTAGAATTATGAAGCAATTAACAAAATATAATTTAATAATTATATGGAATACGAGACAAATTTTATGTAATATCCCTACACGAGCATCTAAACTGTAATATGACCAAAAACTACCCACGAAAACTTCATGTAATATCCCTGTAACTTTCTCCTAGTCTTTGTTCCTAATCTTATTTTTCAATTATATTCAATCACTTCACGCAACAATCTGACCAAAAAAGAGGGCATTCTAATATTGCATTTTAAAAAAATTTATGTAATATCCCTGCATGGGCATCTAAATTGTAACATGACCAAAAACCACCCACGAAAATTTTATGTAATATCCACTTTCTCCTAATCTTTGTTCCTAATCTTATTTTTCAATTATGTTTAATCACTGTAAGCAGCAATCTGACCAAAACAGGGGGCATTCTAATATTGCATTCTAAAGAACTACAATATTCTTGATGAATCCTAATATTGCATTTAAAAAAAATGTAAAATCATAATTGACCCTTATTGGTTATGAAAATTGATACTTCATATACATCAATGTTATCAGATATCACATAATCACACTGATTCTTTTTCATCCATTGCAAATCACGTGAGCTCACTTTCAACTTTTAAGCCATTCTCTTTCAATTTTTCCTCAAATTCATCACAAATTCATAACTAGTTTTTTCTTAAAGACACATTTCTCTGCAAAATTTCATACAAGATGAAGTACAAAGTCCAAAAACTAGTCCGCGAGTGAGGCACAGAAAATTAAGGCATACATCCAAACAAGCAGACAACTATGTCAATAGAGCTCTGTCATGTTTCCAAGATGTCCAACAAATACAGAAAGTAAACAAACTAATTGCAGTAAAATTTGGTAAAATGATCATGCTTAGATTAGATTATTAAACTAGTACATGTGAAACTTCCAGGCAAACAGCTATCAATCCCGAAGTTAACAAGTTCAGGGCCTGAAACTTCCAATTAATGAATAAAGCAGCAAACCAATTGAACAAAAAAGCAAAGAAACTGAACAGAGCAGCAAACCAGAAACGCAGCAGCAACAAACAAGAACAAAAAACCCCAAGAAAAAAATTGAACCGACAACTAAACAATGATTGAACCTAGAACAACAATTGAACCAATAATTGAATGAATCACAAAGCACACGAAAAGAAAAAAAAAATCATAGAGCAGCAGCAACTGACCTGGAATGGTTGACGAAGAACGAGTCCATGCACGAAGACGAGGCAAAGGGAAGACCGGAAGATCACGATTCACGACTCTGACAAAGCAAGCGGAAGAGGAAGACGATGTTCAGAAGAGCTCCGAGCTGAAGACGAGAGAATGCAACACAAAGTTTGAACCCTAAACGCAGTGTTGGTACTGAAGAGTGAAGATGATTTCAGCCCCCAAAACACACCGTTTTTTCTTATTTCCCTAACTCGCTTGACTCGGATTGACTCGCGAGTTTACTCCGAGTCACCGAGTTGACTCACGAGTTTGTTCCAGAAACGGGTTTATGAGCGAGTTGACTCGCTGGAACTCAGTAAACTTTTAAACTCTTAAGAGTTTAAGAGTCAACTCTAGAGTTTGATTACCATGGCTGAACCAGTATAAAATTATATGTGCAATTCTCTCTACATTCACGCTTTTACCTTTCACATAATTGTTTTCAGTAACATTGAATTCAACTAGTATTCGATTAGTAATTGACTGCGTAATTGACTCGAATCTGGAACACTTGATCACTGAACGTTTGGTAACTAAAGGAACAATTGATTACTGACTCGTTTCGCTTCTCTTTCTTAAGTTTCCGTTGTATCTTTCTATTTTATCTTGTTCTAACATTTCATTCACATCTTTGATTTGTTATCTTGATAACATCTTCATGTGTGGATAGTTTAACAAGACTAGAAATTTGTTTTGAAATAAAAGAAAGTAGAAACAAAGTTTGAATTGGGAATTCTAGGAATTAGAATCTATTCACCCATCTCTAGATTCACCCTTAGGGACCAACAATGGATTTTATCTAAATATATCTTGACCTATTGATTCATATATGAAATTTTATAGCATGTGTAGACTCTATTTGGTTCCTGAGAAAGGAAAAAAAATGTTTTCAGAAGGAAGGGAACTATTGAAATTCATAAACAAAAAAATGAGTTGACTATATGTGCATTATAAAGCAGTTTTACAACTGCTTTCTGTTGTTCTTTTTTGGCTGAATATAATGTCTGCAAGTCTCAATTCATCCAGAATATAAAGTCTTCTCGCCTACAACTTGCCCTAATCAGCCTCCTAGATCAAAGATCTCAGTGCCTGCTAATCTCTGTGCCTCATGGACAAACATAACACGTGGTTGTGTGGCAAGAAACTTCGGAATTGCCTCAGCAAGATCATATACTGTAGGACTAGAAAAGGAATCATCTCTTTCTCCAGCCATTGCAAACAATCACAAAATAAAGAAAGTAGAACCTCAAATTCTGCAAACCCTAGCAGAGAATCTCAAAAGGAAGAACAAATACAAAAAGAAATCACTCAGGTTGTTATCAAATCAAATAGATCCGCGGAAGCTTAGATCGTCCTTGCTCATGATACCATGTAGAATTTAACAATCATATGAAAAAGAGAAGAAGGAAGGAAAAATACAAGAACAAGAGACTAGAGTTTCATCAGTATGTATTCATTATTAATCAGCAAAACAATACAAATATATATGCTACTAAGAAAATAATTAAACTACCCTTAAATAAAAAAGAATAAAATAAAAATATATAACATCATCTAATATAAATACATATCATCTAATATAAATACATAATATTATCTAAATCTATAATTATCCTAAAATATAATATTATCTAAATATATAATATTATCTCACGATTCAATCTTCCATGTTTTTTCGTTGAACTGGTAGCACCTAAAATGGTAATTAATGCATTACTTTTTTAATAATTTAAATTATATAACTAGCTGAATCGATTATATAACATGTCAATTTCTTAAAATGCCATGATACCATAACGTGGAAAATATATCCATTCAAAAGAATTGTACTACTTTTCATGACCCATTGAACTCTCTCTCCATCTCTTTGACAAACCATTTGTTATATCTAATGTTGTTCTTCTGTGCAAGCCATTTTCATTTTTATGTAATTTAAAGACTTATCCATGTGCTTATATCAATAAGATATGGTAATTTGTTAAAATGCTATTTTCTTAATGAAATGACAATCAAATATGACGAACCTTATTCTTCATGATTAGAAGCTACAATTTTTTTAGCCATTTTATTATTATAAAGTTTATATCATTAATAATAATTATTATTTCTTATTAGAAATCTTACTATAACATGGGCATTTCCAATTTGATTTATGTGCTTCTTATTAAACAGATACTTACCATTATTATTTTTACGAACCAATTAGTAGAAGCTACACCATTATCATTATTATTTATATAAAATGTACAATAATTTTCAAACGCTAACTTTTTTTATGACTATGAGGAGGACTCAATGATTATTCGTTCACCGGAACCAGAAGTTAAAATTTTGGTAGATAGGGATCCCATAAAAACTTCTTTCGAGGAATGGGCAAAACCAGGTCATTTCTCAAGAACAATAGCTAAGGGACCTGATACTACTACTTGAAGATTTCTGGAACCTACATAAGGATGATAGAAAAAAAAATAATGATTTTAAAGATATCTCCATTAGTACGTAAACTGATTAGTTATCTGTCTTGAATTTTATTAATCTCAATTTTTTCTTAGATTAATTTTTTTACACCTATTCATTACTTATAAAATAAATAGTCAAAACAATAAATAGTAGTATTAATTAATTGTATTTTAAGAATAAAAATATTAAATAGGATAAATGTTGTTAAAATTTGTTTATTTTTTATAATAAAAAAATAATATTTTTATTACTTATAACGGAGAGATAAGAGAGATTAGTTTGTGTGCTAATGCCTTTTGTTTTGGTTTTGATTTTTTATTTAAAATAAATAATAGGATTCTAGGGAAAGCATTAGTTGCAAAAACATGTTCTCGTGATTTTTTCTTCGTGCATTTTTTTTTTCTACTTGCGCCCTGTAATTTTGTCCTTCATTCAACCAAAACACTCCGTCATTCACCTTCTTTGGTTTCATTGTTCCCTACACCATACTCCATCAAGAGCCATTCTTCCTTGCACCATTTTCCTTTCATTATCATACTCCATTGTTATCTCCCTACGCTCATTATCTTCTTCTCCATTGCAATCTGTTTGCATTGCATCGTGTTTTGCTTTGTTCACTACTTGAGTTAAGATTTTAACTTTCCTACACCCTACTTTGCTTCGTTTTAATTCATTTAGTTTGCTTCTTTTAATTCATTTAGTTTCATTAAGGTAAATTGTAGAATCTGTAAGGTTTCTAAACTACAAATTTGTGAATTCAGAACCTTTTAGATTTCACAAATTCGTAGTATAAGGTTTTTTAAAAAAATTGTATATTTTACATGAAAAATTTGTGAATTTCAGAGTCATACGAATTTCAAAAATTCATAGTTGTAAGTTTTTTAAACAATGCATTTTTTTATTACGGATTTGTTAAATCTTGAATCTTACATATTTCAAAAATTTGTAAAACAAAATAAAAAAAAATATTACAATTTGAATTACAAATTTATAAAATTTGAAACTTTAAGGATTTCACAAATTCATTATTCAAATTATATATATATATATATATATATATTTCTAATTTTTGAATACAATTTACGAAATCCATAACCTCATGAACTTTACAAATTCATAGTTCTAAAACTAGAAAAAAAAATATACATTTTTGAACTACGGGTTTGTGAAACCCTAAAGTTCTAGATTTTACAAATTTGTACATTAAAATGTATAATATTTCTAATTTTTTCTAACGGATTTGTGAAATTCATTCCAAATTTCACTAGTTGTTTAAAAAAATTATTTCTCTTTTGACTTCCTTGTTACTTTTATGTTGTGTAGATATGACTCATTCGAGAGTGGATTAGGTAAGGTGGACACAGGTCGATAGTGACCAATCACTTTAGTTAAGCAAAAACATGGTAGGAACAATAGTGTCACATAAACTAAAGCTAAAGAACATATCATTGAGGACATTGTTGATGTGGAAGCTCCACTACATGATAAGCATGATAAAGCGCCTGATGTAGTTGGTTTGGATTTCCTAGGGGTCTATTGCCACTAGCTTCCTGAGATATTACAAAAATCACGTGACTAGACACATATGAGATAGTGAAGTATTCCTAATTTAAACCTTAACCTTTTATAATGTTGCTTAGAATGGTGTATTTAACTTATGCATTATTCTTTCTTTTTCATGATCGTGGTGAGCTAAAACTTGTATCTCATGGCAGAATGTTATCCAAGTTTTGGGAGCCTCACACACAAATCTTCCAAATAGTTATAACTTCAAGGTTGTGACCACTAGTAGCTTGTAGTTTTGATAACATGATAAGGGTCTCATATTGGCCTTTGTAGAGATGACATATGGAGACTAATAGTTTCCACTTGCCTATTGGAGAAATGACCATCACAGTAGATGATGTGTTAAGCCTCTTACACATTAGAGGTATGGACTATTGTTTTTATTGCTTTGTTTTGATAAATATTAATTTATGTAATTATTTTTAAATAGTAGTAATGACTTGCACAAGTTTTCTATTTTCATTTGGAGCTATATATTTAGATAGTGCTATTGACCAGTTGGTAGACTTGCTAGGTGTTTCAAATATTGATGCTCGTTTAGAGACTCGCCACTGTAAAAGGCCATATGTGCGATTAAACTAGCTAAAAGATGCGTATGACCAATTGTGCACTAAGAGGAGATGGTCTCAAGCGGTGAGAGCATCCTTTCTCCATCTAGTTAGTTGAATTACTTTTCTAATAAATGTATAACTTCTATTGGTGTGGTTCACTTGGAGGCATTTAAGGACCTTTGAGTGATATGCTTGGGGAGTAGTGACACTAACTCACATGTAAGAACATCTCAATATTGGTTCGTTATATAAGATGAAACAACTTGGTGGCTATATTACTATTGTTCAGGTAAACATTAATTTATTTTTTGTTATGATGGATGATTTTCTAGAGAATTTGGTTTCAATAACACCTTAACTATTATATGTAGGCATGGATTTATGAGCACTTCTCGACCATCGGTCTTGGAGCACAAAATCGAGCTGTTACAATTCCACCCTCCTTACAGGAATTTTGTCCTCGAAATTTACTTAGGTAAATCATGTAGTATAATCTCCTCTTATCTACCTATCCAACTCCTAAGTAACATCTTCATCAAATACTCTACTCAAGATCATCTTTTCCAAAGGGATCTATTTAGTGCTTCACACTTTATCCATCATTCTTTAAACTATTAGGGTGAGATTCTACTCTAAGCTGTTTCCATCCACTCATGGATAAATCTAACCTTGTCCATAGTTTTTTTTTTAATCACTTCTATATCTAAGGTGAGGTTCTATCTTAAATCAACTTAACATGACCTCCTACACCCTGTACTATACTATGCCTTAAACAATGTCAAAGTAATTAACCTTAATACATGTTAGAAGACACATAGGGTGAATAATCAAGGATACCTCAAATTCAACAAATAGTTTTAAAACTATGTTAAGAATAGATTCATTATTAAAAAGACCAAGATTAAAGTCATCTTACCTAGGCAATCTACGACTTCATATTTTTAACAATTTAAACACGACCTTAAAATTTGGTTAATTTAAATACTCCATCAAGAGTGACTCTCAACTTATTTCTACAAACTAACTTAAGTTTCATATGGTTAGCGTGATTTAACTTGGTTACAACCCTACACACAACATTGTGGGCACTAGACTATTATCTAACTAACTAGAAATGTTCTTTCAAAACCAAACTTAAGTCTCATGCATTTGATGTGACTCACCTTTTCCAATCAAAATATACTTACACTCGTTACAAAACTTATCAACCATATACAAATACCTTCCAACACCTTATGCCACACATTGCATCAATAAGCATAATAACATTATAACTATTACATTATCATCAAATATGCATTTGAAACACATAACAACAATTAGTCACTTCAACTGCATCAATAATTTTACCCAATTTTGCCTTGTACTTTGATAACGACTGCTGAATCGTCTCAAATTAAACTAGGATTCATAATTCTTGCAATATAGAGACAACCGAGATCAAACTCTCATAGAATATAATTCATTATGGTTCTAATGTCAATTCACTATGATAAATGAGGTGAAGGGAATTTGTGAAGCAGTTTATATGAATTAAAATGCAAAAACAAAATTGATCTACAGTTAATCGAAGCATAAATCCAAGTTCTCAAGTCAATTGCAATTCCGAATTATCAGTCCTATAAAATAAAATCAATTCAATCAAGCTAATTTAATCGACTTAATCCTAATTGAGGTTGAGATTGCAGTTTCAGTTGAAATATTATCCAATCAATTCCACAATTAATATTCACCATCGAGAATTAAGAGATAGAACCTGATAAAAGATCATTCAATTGCTGGAAAATCTAAAAACAACTTCATGAATCAAATTCTTCATTGCAATTGCTTGATTCCTTGGATTGATTGGAAAATTAGCTTTTCATGGGTATTGTCAATGGAAGTGCAACTATAATTTTTACATGGAATTGAAAAAGAGAGGGTTACAGTGGAGAAGATGAAAGCCACGTGAGAAAGAGAGAGAATCCTCTTTTTGGAACTTCCCGTAGAAAAACTAAAAAACGTAACTAACTATTTTTAAATAAAATAAAAACAATTAAAAATATGTGTATTGTCTCTTTCTTGTTTTTGTCCAGCCTTGCATGGATCTAAATGAATGAGTCTGGACAAGCCCAACAAACTTCCTAAAGAAACAAACTACAAAATAAATAGTCCAACTCGCAACCACTAGGGCAAAAAGCACTTTTAACGACACTCATTTAACGGCGGTTAATTACTTAACTGGCGTTGTTTATAAACTAAAACCTTATAACGTCGGGTGTTTGTTTGAACCGCCGTTGAAAAAGAAATCTAAATCCCCAAATTTTTCTCTCCTTCGCGTTACACTTAGTCTTCTCTTTCAGTCTTCCTTCTTTCGTGAGCTTTCAATCAAAATCCCTAAATCACCTTTCTTCTTTTCTTTTCTCTCTTTTGTTCTTTTCTCTTCTTGTTCCGTCTTCTTTCTTCTTTTCTCTTCTCTCTTTCGTTCTCTATCGTTTTCTTCTCTTCTCTTCTGTTTTCTCTCGAGGTCGCCATTCTACCACTTTTCTCAGGTGAGTGCTTTGGCTATGTTTTATTTTTGAAGGCATGCATGTTTTATTTCATCAAGGTATTTTTGATTTTTCGATAATTTGCCAAGGTTAGGGTTGTTGATGTTACTTCTCGAAGGTTAGTTGTTGTTATCTTAGGCTTGCCTTTGTTGATTATTTGATATTATAAATAGGATGTGAAATTTCTTGAAGAGAGATTGCCTCTGTTGATTATTTGACTTTCAATTTCTCACCATTAAATTGATTATTTAATTGAGTGTGCGCAGAATTTGCTGTAGTAATTTGATGAAAAGAGATATTTCGTGGATTATGTTTTGAAGCTGCTACTGGAATTTGTGATTGGAATATGACTTATATGATTCTTGGTTCTCATGCTCTGTTGCTTAGATTTCTCTGCTTTTTGTTTTAAACTGTGAATTTACCTTTTTGTGAAGTTTATATTACCATGTATTTACGTTTTGATTGCTTTTGATGGGTCCTACGATTTGTGCAATTTACAGTTTTGTGATGGTTTTGTTCTGTTCAGTTCAACTGTGACTGTGCAATAGCTTTACATACTACATATTAGATGCAGCACACTCACAGTACACATCATATTTATCTATACATATTACATATTTTTTCTTTAGAAAAGTGAAAACTTTATTTTATTTGCACATAGTTTTATCTCATATCCTCTCTTTAGTACTCTTATAGTTTTTATTTTGTATTTCTGTTGCAGTGGTGGGTTACCTCCTAGGCTTTCCGTAGCTCAAGTCAATCATGTTACTGGGAAATAATAGCTGCGTACAAACCAAAGTAAAAATTGTGTCCATGAGCTTTAGTGGTCCTGCAAAAGTTTCGTTAGTTACATGCTGCATTATCATATTCATTTGACAATAATTCCTAGTACACCTATGATTAATATTATTTAATGTAGGAGAGAAATGTGATTAATTTTTGACATGCTATCAAATTTGGAACAGCGCTGGAAACTCTTGTTGAACAAAGAATAATTGGTTTTCCTGTGATAGATGATAACTAGAACTTAGTGATTCTTTCTTTATTATACTCTTGCTTCTTTATTACTAATGCTAGCAAGACACTTTATAATCTTCTTGATACATTTTACCTTTAATTGATATTTATTAAAAATCATAAAATTTGTGTATTGTTTTTTATTTAACGAGTATTATTCTTACCTATGATTTTGTAGTGTAGTTTCTAATATATTTTAGCCAATAGTATAAAGTGTGTTAGAAGGTCAGTATTATAGAATGTGTTAGAAGTGTGTTGGTAGCACTTTAATTAAAAATTAAACTCCCTTACCTCTCCAATATTGTGTAAATGATCTTTTGACAAATTATATGCTTTGAAACGAAAAAGGAAAATTTAGTTCGAGGCCAATTAAGTTATCTGATAATGAATCAGAAGATTCTACCATTAATCGATGTGTCTATCTCCTTGAATAGATGATAACTATTGTGTTTAATAAACACAATTAAGAGCAATGTTACCTTAGAAAGATAAAATTGAATCAATTCTGCAAAACACTGGCTATAAATTCATCTAACATTGAATGTGTTAATCTTTTTTCCTTTTTTCATTCCTTACTTATTTGGCCAACATGAATAAGATTATTTCAGTAAAACATTTCGCAATTAATGGTTGTGGAAATGATCTTATAGATTATTTAATAATCTGCAGGTTGGTGTTGTTTCAGATTACGACTTGTTAGCATTAGACTTTATATCAGGTAAATTGATTTTGATAGACAATATTTTTTGTGTCCCCACTACATTTGTGGAATATTCCCACAACTAGGAATATATAATGCTAAAGTTAACTAGTAGTTAAAGAAACATTGACAAAAGGAGAAAAACGAAGCCAAGTTCCCACCCAAATCTATTATGCTAGATATAGTTTCTTGTTAAATTGAGTCTTATAAGATCTTCCTTGTACATTTGATGATGCAGCTAACTTGAAATGTGTTATTGGTTGATGTAAAAGGAATCTGTAGCTCTACGAGACATAAACACGTTTTTCTGTTTATATTTTTCTATGTAATTGTGTATGCTTATTCTTAACCATTTTGATAATCCATGATGATTTGAACTTTATAGATTCAGTTATATGAAACATCAATCATCATGTGTTTCTTCATTAAAAATGTGTTACCTAACAAATATATCTATAAATTTGCTTGACAATTTCCTACCGTGCCATTGATTCTTCCTTTACTTGTTACTTACAAATTGATAGTTAGGATTATTTTGCGTGTTTTTGGTTATTTTACTGCATGTTAATATTAATATATTGAACATAACTATGCATGTTGGACTTGAAGCTTGGAGGAGCCTTGCTTGGTCTTTAAAAGCCTTTTGATTTTGATGTTTAAATTTGTCATTTTGGTTTCATAGATATGTATATAGATTTGCTATTGTATTGGATGTTTTCAGCTTAAGCATTTGTGAATGTGAATGCTTAGTTTAGAATTCATGATGATTTTAAATCTAATAGAGTGATTTGCTCTAAAAGTTTAGAACTGGTGATTCCCTTTTGAAAAGAAAAACCAAACTGAAGTAATCAATTACCAACTAAAGTAATAGATTACCTTCTTTGAACATTTTGAGCATTTAACTGAGGTAATAGATTACCATTTTAGTGTACTCGATTACCAACAGTTATTAGTTTTGTGAGAATTCAAATTCTTGCTGGAGTAATTGATTACCAACTCTAGGTAATCGATTACCATGAGCTTGGAACTTCAAATTAGGAATTTAATCACTAGAGTAATCGATTACCCCTATCTTGTAATCGATTATCGACATCAGGAAATCATCCGTAACAGTTTTCAAATGTTTTTCTTTAAATAATCTTTGGAAAAACTTTTTCAAAGAGATTCTTTTTTATTTGAAAAATAAGAGGAGCGTTCAAACACTTTCAATTGAGAACTGATTGGGTTCTTAACATTTTCTCTAAGAAACTCGTCAAGATTTTAGAAAGGTTTTCAAAGATTTTCTATAAGATGAATAGGAACTGATGTATGAATGATTTAAAGTTTATTGTTGTTCAGATTAAGCACAACTAGGTGTATTCTAATCCTGATCTTTTGAATTTTGTTTTAGAAATTAGTTTTACCCTTATAGAGAGGTCTCTCTAGAATAAGAGTATTGTTAATTGAGAAAGGTTTCTCAAGGTTGATTCTTGGAGGTACCTAGAATTGAGGAGGAAAGTTCTTTATGATAAAGAACAGGTTGTATTGAGTATTTTTTATTTCATTTTGTGTTGCATATGCAGATTGCTTGTAAAGAACACAAAGGGATCAAAATTGGTTTTTAGTGGAATACCAATAGCAACAATTGTTGTATTGGGACTGGATGTAGGTAGAAGGCTGAACCAGTATAAATATTCTGCGCAAATCTTCTTCTCTTTATAATTTTATATCTCTATTACATGTATGCTGAATTCAAATGAAAATTAACTTTGTATGTCAAATTCATTTGAAAGATTTCTCTGAATATAAAAGGTTTGGAAAGGTAAGTAAGAACAAAAAATTGATCTATCTTCTTGAATTTCCGCTGTATAAACTCTGTGATATATCTTTCATTGATTGTTCTTAGATTAACAAAGATAGGATTAATACTAAAAATAAAAGAGGATAGAAACGAACTGAAGAAAAAAGCCAAAAAAGTGGAACATAGAATCTATTCAACCCCCTTCTAGATTCTAATAGGGACCAACAATGCACTTAACTTAGTCATACATAACAGAGCATTTTGTTTTGTACTAGTTCCATCTCTCTGTCCATAAACTAAATTTGCATCATATACCATTATCATAATTCTTATACCACCATAAGATCGTCCAAACAAAAACAAATTCATTAAATATTGCAAATGTTTCAAAGTGCTGACCCATTACATGATGATGACATTCAAAATATCCGAAAAGAATGGGGAGCACATCTAATTCAAATATCCAAAGTTTGATAATATTGACATCCTTAGAAAGAGGTAATTAAAGATGAAAATAATTGTTTAGACTTTCAAACTTTAAAGATTTTCCTTTGGTCTTAGAATCAAAGGATTATAGTTATTTGTTTAGTAGTTCCAGGTATTTGTTAATGCAAGGTTATATATGTTTGGTAGGGCTATTGGAGGAGGCTAGATATTTGAAGATTCAGCAAGTGTTGTACCAATTTTTTATTATTGTGTTGTTTAGAAATTCTGTTGTGACTTGGTACAAATTCTTATGAACTAGTTAGTTGTAATATTTACATATGTCTAGCATTAGAGAAGGTAGTGATTGCTCATAATGAAATATGTTCAAGCTTCAAATTCATAAGGTATGCTTTTATTCATGAAATCTTATTTTAATTGAAGTAGAATTTTATCCTCTCTGTGTACTAGTAACACTTTTTTATATGATTGGAGAGATTAGCATGTGGATAATGCATGAATTTGGGATCTTTCACAAGTTGGCTACAAAGAAGTTTTCTTTGCATCTTTGCCACAGAGAAGTTTGGGGTCTCAATTTTGGTCATTTATTAGCATGTTATTTTCGTTTTTCAGTTTTTGATAAGGATTTGCATGAGTTTACTGGTAGCTGAAAGTATTGTGGAGAATTTGATGATAAAATGAAGATACTGGTAGTTGGAAGTATTGTGGACAAATTGGTTTATTTTTTTGTTAATTTTTTGAAATATTATTTGTTATAGGACTGTATTTATATTAAATTGTATTAGTATAAGACTGTATTGATATTTTAGGTTTATATATAAATTAAAAGATTTTTTTTTTAAAAAAATATATTACATTTAACGAAGGTTCAAACAACAACTGACTTTAAAAGTGACTTTTAACATCAGACCAACGTCAGTTTTTAACCGACGTTAAATCCCCCTTTTATCTAACGTTAAACGTGCATTTTCCACTAGTGAACCCAAAATACAAGTGCAGAGGCAGCATCATTTGATCCCTTTTTTGACCCTCAAATCATTTGAATTTGTCCCAGTCTATTTCTGACAAAGTTGTAAAACTTTTTCTTATCTTACCAAGGACTATTAATAGGCTCCATTTGGAGTTCTGTAGTATCCTCTAGGTCCTACACAAGACAGATACATCAAAATATGTGCAAAGTCTGAAAATTATCCATGTTTATCAATAAAGCTCAATTATTTGCCTAAAACCAAAACTGAATTAAAGTGTAAAAATAAGAGACTAAAAGAAGTCAAATGTGATGAAGTGGAAGAGGAAATAATCAACCAATTATGCTATATCGTACTTCTACCCATATACGGTATAATTCAAATCCAAATGGGTATAATTCAAATCCAAATTGTTATTCATCTGAAATATGCATTAACAGAACTATACATGTTCAATACATGCTTATTCATAGTTTTAACAAAAATAACATAAGGCTTAACACTCTCACTCGTTTAAACTTTCCTAAGTCTTACTCATTCACACCATTTTTTTCTAACGAAAATAATATTCAATTTTTTTTTTAGAAAATTATACTATGCTATTTATAATTTAATAATATATGTCATGTTTCAATTGGTTTGGTGTATAGTGTGGATAACAATTGTTCCTCCTTCATATACTTTTATAGCATACAACGCTTGGAATACTAATAACATATAGTTGTCATATGAGGCACACATGCAAAAAAAAAAAAAAATTGACTAACACAAGAAGAGTTGTTTTGCCAAAAAAAAAATGTGTGCAAGTTATCATGACTTAAATAATTGCAATGTCCACAACATATCAGCATGTGGTTCATAAAATGGCTAATAACATGAAATGATCATAAAACATGAAGCAAAATAAAACCACTAAAACTTTATCCTTATACTTCTAACGTACTAAATGCATCCACAATAAATAACAGATAAAACCTTTGATCTAACAGGATAAATTAAGGGAACAACTGACATTAAACTTTAAAGGTAAAGAAAAATAAATAATTTAAATTAGCATTTCTTAAATGTGTTTCAAAAAGAAAGAATTCTAAGAGTCAAAGGCATAGTGAAAAGAAATAGGCCAAAATATATTAGATGAATCATTTACAATATTCCATATAACAATTTTGGACTTGAAAATGTATAAGACTCAAACAAAATCGCAAGTTATTATTGGGAGTATCTCAAATGACTTAAAATGTCCACGAACCAAGTAAATTCAAGAAAATGTACATCTAAACATGTAAGAATAAATATCCATTGCTCTTTATAACATGAGGTGAATCATGGGCATCGCAACAAGTTTTAAGAGTGAATTTAATGTTTTTGTTAGACATAGAAAGAAAAAGACAAACTGGTAATAAGAAAAGGCTTTACTATAACGAGAACAAAAATAAGAGGTTTTCAAATCAAATTAGCCATGAAAAGAAGGACATGAAATTATAACAATGGTAAAAATGAAAGGATTGCTAAAACAGGGAGACACAAAAAAACTTTGTAGATTCTCTAAATTAAACATAATAAATGTTATAATCTTAGTACGAAGAATATTCTTTAAAAAAATATAAAAGAAACCAATTCATTTTAACCCGTCTTGGGTAGAACAATTTAATTATGCACCAAGGACCTAAACTTCAAAATGTGAGTTTCTGAATAATATAATAACAATAATATAAACTAAAAAAATAGAGTTTGATACACCTCAGGTTCAGAAACAAATACAATTGACATAAAACTTACTAAATAGAAGGCTTAATGTGAGAAGAATTTCCATAACATGCTTTGGACTCCAAATCCTAGAATAAACTGGGCATTAATTAAATTCAAATGAAACAAGAGAATCAAGAAAAGTATGACAATTTTGTAATCAAATTTAAAAATTCAGATTCGAATTTTGAGTGCTAAGACTACTTTCTTATGCAGTAGATTATAGATTTTTACCACTCTAGCTCTTCCTCTCTTGACCCAGAACAATATAAAACAATAAAAGTATAGAAGAAACAGGGAAATAAAGAAGTCACTCTCCTTATGAAATTTTTGACAAACTAATTCTACAAAAGCAATCTCTTAACTCAAGCAAGAAATTTTCTTTACTTAGACAACTACATTTCTCAATGAGATAAACATTCTTTTAAACAAGTCCCTTCTCAACTCTCTCACTTTCCTTTGGTTGGTTAAATAGTTATGCTCCCATTTTTACTTCAAACTTATTTACTCGCTCATAAAATGTCATCTACCACAAACACAGTTCTTGATATCTTGGTTGGAAATTCATAGTAGTTTCTAAAATTTTTAAGAATGTCAGTTATGAAAGACAATAACATCTCGTTTTTATATTTTCAATTTAGCCATCTTCTTTCCTTAATTAATGTTTCTTACATATTATGGAATGGATATTTTAGTTGCTAGAACCATTTAAATTATATCAATCAACATCAACAATTCTGACATAGGCACATACAAGTTAAATGCATGAATGTGCTCAATTTCCAAAGCATAATGCACTAGCAAGTAAGAAAACATAACACTAAATTGCCATGGAAGAAAAGTAAATCCTAACCCAGGTGACATATAACATATACTTAAAACAATACATACAACAAGGATCTCTATATATAGTATACATAATTACCGCTTTTGCTTGCCATAGGGTCTTGCTTGCTTCATTAGAGGTATCAAGGTGGTCAATCCTAATATCTCTCATGCAGACAATTAAGACTTATGGTATAGATATTCACCAAATCACTCAAGCATAGAACTTATGTCAAATCAAAATCACACTAAACATCTCATGGCACATCAAGGCATACATAAAAAGCATGGCAAACACATAACTCACAAGCTGAAGAAGTTAAACCTAAGCTCTGATACCACAATTTTCATAAATTTTTTATGCTTCACAGGAAAAATAACTTTTCCATTAAATGAGGGGAACTAAATTTCATTTCATAAAGTAAATTTTAAAATAAAATTCCACAATTGTATATATCTCAGCAAATACACAATGTCTCACATAATGAAATATCTAACATGTAACAAGAATTTTCAACATTTACAAATAGAATCAATCAATCAAATTCAAGAAAAGAAAAGCCACAAAATGTCAAGTTTTTAAGTAGTCAGGTTCCTTTCCTAGCCTAAGGTCTTTCTACCTCCAACAAACTGCTCATGTGCTTGTTCATTCACGGTGCCATCGTAGGTGTCAACCACAGACACAACCAAAAGGTTAGTTCACATTTTTATAATAACAATAAGACTAACAATGGCAGTTCAACACAATAAATATCAGAAAATACAAGAACACTCCATTCACAACTTATCACAATCAATCACGTCGTACAACCCAATATGATATATGTTACTCACAATTCACTCTCATGTCATGTGATACCATTAAAACAACTAAGCAATGTCTAGGAATACATGTCACCTCTAACACTCTCACTAAATATATTAGACAGTCACAATCAGGGTAACCAGTGTTGCAACAAGATTCAATTCCCACTCATGGTGATTAGCCATAGTGGAAGCCTTCCCAACCGCGAATATCCTTTAAGTCCTAAGCCATTACATGACCCGTCAGGGACTAACCGTCCTAGTTCCATTCATCCTCACTTTTCGAAAATATTTTTTGTTTCACCTAGTATTCATTATAATCATCGTCATTTTCTCAAAACATCACACCTCACAGGCATGTTCCTCATAGGCAACCTCACTGTCAAGCATCCATCTCTCTCACTTTCAAACAATTATAATCGATTATCATGAACCTAAGAGATTTATCAATGCAACATGCCCCGCAAAATTATTCTCTCAATCTACATCAATCTTTTTCACATAAGAGAATATTTCACACCACAATTGAATTACAACAAAACAATCATACATAAAGTAAACACAACATCGAAGGATATAACATAGATCATTCAAACTAACCATAACAACATAAAGTTGTTGGACTTAAAGCTTGAAGATGCTTGAAGTGTCTCTCTTGTTGTTTTGATTTTGATGCAATGTAATTTTGGTTTTCTTAGATGAATTGTAATTAGGAGTTTCCTATGTATTGATTGTTTAGTTTAGGCTTACATATGTTTGTTCTTGGTTGGAATGCCTTATAAAGCTAAGTTGATCTTGTGTGATTTCTCATTATTCAAATGGTTGAATTTTCCTCTAAGTTTATTTTCAAAAGTTATCAATTACCAATTGAGGTAATAGATTACCAATTGTGGTAATCAACTGCCAAAAGAGGGTAACATAGTGGGAATCAGCATTTATCTTTGAGGTAATCGATTACCCCCTCGGGTTAATCGATTACCATGTGTGGATTTCACCTAGAATAGCTTTGTTTTTTGGTTTAATCGATTACCAGCCTGCTGTAATCGATTACCACTATCAGAAAGTCATTTGATTGCCTAAATTGGGTTTTTAATTTCAACTATAAATACCCCTCTTTCAAAAATTCTTTTAATAACTAACACTTTCATACTCTTTCTGTCTTTTCTCCAAGAAACTCATAAAGAACTTCAAAGTTCTTCAAAGAACTTATTTTCAAAAGGCAGTTTTGATTGAATGTTCTGACTGATCGGCATTCATAATACTTATATGTGATCAGAATCTACAGTCTAAGGTGTTTTCTAACTGATCTTTCTGTTTCCATTCTGGAATTGAGTTGATTACTCTAGGAGAGAGGTCTCTCTAGATAGAGTAAGGTTCTTTGAGAAGGGTTTTCTCAAATGTTTGATCTTGGGGGTGCCAAGGTCAAGAGAACGGTTTTTTGGTTAAAGAACTGGTTGTATTGGGTGTTTTGATTTCGTTTTTGTGTTGCTTGTGCAGAGTGAATGTAAAGAACGCAAAAGGGATCATAGTGGAAAACTAATTGCAACAGTTGTTGGGTTGGGACTGGATGTAGGCATGTTAGATCAAGGTGATTAACGTATCTAAGTTTTGATTAATTACAAGACAGACGGAACAAGCACAGACAAAGCATTGCAAGCAAAGTCAGACGGAACAAGCACAAACGGAAGATGACCCCTCAAAGTTGAATTCATTCGTCTGTCTCAAAGCCAAGACATCAGATGGAAGGATAGACGATACTCTTCAGACGGAACTTACAAGTCAATCTTAAGACTGAAGATTCACATCGTTTGTCAAGGAAGTGAAGAAAAAGTCTGAGTAACTCGCGCCAAGATTCAAATCTTCTAAGTTACCCATGAGAGCTTCCAAGATCAGTATGGGGATTCGAGCTTTCATATGCAACACGAAAATTCCAGGAAATCTCTGTACAAGTCAGAAAAAGGATTGAGCAAGCCATCAAATCCGCTGCACACGCTATCCCATCACTTGATTGCGCTCTAACACCCTTTTAGGATGCACTTAGAAAAAGCTCAACGACATTCTTCAGTTTCTAACGGACATTTTGAAGACTCGGCCTATAAAAGAACTTCACTCTTTCAAGTTTTAGTTGGCGAACACGCTTCATAATTTTAAGCTATTGTGATTTCGCTCACTGCTACTCTTGCTCTATATTATATAACCCTCTTTGCGAAGAGGAACTTTTCTTTCTAGAAAACTCTTCCAAATCCACTTGTGTGGTGTTTTAGCCTGAGGAGGTTGTGTGGTCAAAGAATACCTGGTTGTTTAGCCTGAGAAGGCTGTGTTCAAAGAATATCTTGTATTAGCCAGAAGTGTTGGTCCCTATGGGTGTGAATCTAAGGGAGGGGGGAATAGACTCACGTTCCACTTTGCTAAATTTTCGCGTTTCTAATTCCTTTTAATTCAATCAAAACTACTCTTGATTACCTATCAATAGATGAGACAGATAAACAGAGAATATCACTGAGACACAGTGGGAATACCAAAAGGAATAATCAGAAAAACATTATTAATCAATATGCAGCTTAATCAACATCAGTATCTAGTTGTTCCAGTTTTAGTTGATTACCGAGTCAATTACTGAGTTAATTACCAATTCAATTACCGAACAAATTGCAGAGATAAAACAGTGATAATAGCAATGTAAGGTAAACGGTAAAGAGATGAAGGAAGAAGAAGAGTGCACAGTGATTTATACTGGTTCGGCCAACGTGCCTACATCCAGTCCCAACCCAACCAACTGTTGCGATTGGCTTTCCACTATCAAATGATCCCTTTTGTGTCCTTTTACATTCACTCTGTAACAAGCAACACAAAAACGAAATCAAAACACTCAATGCCCATTCTTCAACCCAAGAACAGGTCTTCCTTGACCTTGGGACCTCCAAGATCAAACCCTTTGAGAACACACTTCTCAAAGACTCTTACTCTATCCAGAGAGACCTCTCTCCTAGAGCAATAACCCAACAACCAAAATGGTAAACAAAAGATCAGTTTAGAGTACACCTGGAGTGTAGATTCTGATCACAAAAGATAACACAATGAATGCCACCCGATCGAGAGATAAAATCAAGTTTGCCCTTTCTTTGTGAAAACATGATGAACTCTTTGAAGTTCTTTATGGGTTTCTTGGAGAAGATGATAAACTCTATTTTCAGAGCATATAAAAGTGTTTGAACATTTCTAAAGCTTCTCACCCAAGAACCAAGTTCAGTTTCAATCAAAAGAGTATTTATAAAACATTTTGGAGCATGAAAACGGGCAAATTTGAGCTACAACGGTCAATGTAATTGATCCCAAATGAATGTAATCGATTACACTAGCCGTTAGAACCCTCCAATTTGAATTTTCTATGCATGTAATCGATTACAACGAGATGTAATCGATTACATCAGTGTTCCCAGGACATGTAATCGATTACATTGGAGATGTAATCGATTACATCGATGAGAATGCTCCTGGTTGTGCACAGGCGCACCTGCTTGAGCACTTTCACCAAAATTGGCATAACTTCTTCTACAGATATCGTTTTGAGCTCTGGTTTTTTTGAAAATGAAAGAGGATTGATAGAGCTACAAATCTCATGAAGACACGAAGAGCCAATTCGGAGTGCATCTAGGGTGAAATCAAGCAGCAAGAGGATTCAAAATATTTTCTGCCATGGTAATCGATTACAGTAAGCATGTAATCGATTACACCGAAAGAAGAATGATCAATGTAATCGATTACATCAAGCTCATGTAATCGATTACATCGATGAAAAAATGGATTTCCAAGGATTTTAAAACTGTTTTTCTCAAATGGAAATCAAACATTAGTCACATGATCAATCATACACAAGTTTAAAACATCTCTGGGGCCTCAAACAAAGAACTCAACACATTTATGCCTAAACTCAACAATCAATACATAGAAAACTCCTAGATACATTCCAACTAAGAAAACCAAAATTACATTAACATCAAAATCAAAAACACCAAGAGAGACACCAAAGCATCATCAAGCTTTAGGTCCAACAATCTCCCCCTTTTTGGTTTTGATGTACCAAATCTCAACCAAGGTTTTCTTAGGAGTTTAGGATGTGTGTTGATCTTCTAGGAATCCTGCAATTGTTAGCAATGCAAGCACAAAATAGAAATATTGCAGATTCATGAAATAATTGTTCATTTATACTTACTCCTTTCTCCCCCTATCAACTATATTCTATCAACTTATACTTCTCCCCCTATTTGGTATATCAAAAGCAAAAACAGAGAGAATTATAATCAAATATAGAGAATAGAGCTATTATGAACAATTATAATGTTGCAAAGAACTTCATGCTATAATTTTTCAAGGAGGCATCAAAAGACTTATACTTTGAACAGGGTAGTTTCAAGGCATCATTTTAGGGAACTATGGATCAAAATCTAGAGTAATTTACTAGATAAGGCTCTGATACCAATTGTTGGTCCCTATGGGTGTGAATCTAAGGGAGGGGGGAATAGACTCACGTTCCACTTTGCTAAATTTTCGCGTTTCTAATTCCTTTTAATTCAATCAAAACTACTCTTGATTACCTATCAATAGATGAGACAGATAAACAGAGAATATCACTGAGACACAGTGGGAATACCAAAAGGAATAATCAGAAAAACGTTACTAATCAATATGCAGCTTAATCAACATCAGTATCTAGTTGTTCCAGTTTTAGTTGATTACCGAGTCAATTACTGAGTTAATTACCGATTCAATTACCGAACAAATTGCAGAGATAAAACAGTGATAATAGCAATGTAAGGTAAACGGTAAAGAGATGAAGGAAGAAGAAGAGTGCACAGTGATTTATACTGGTTCGGCCAACGTGCCTACATCCAGTCCCAACCCAACCAACTGTTGCGATTGGCTTTCCACTATCAAATGATCCCTTTTGTGTCCTTTTACATTCACTCTGTAACAAGCAACACAAAAACGAAATCAAAACACTCAATGCCCATTCTTCAACCCAAGAACAGGTCTTCCTTGACCTTGGGACCTCCAAGATCAAACCCTTTGAGAACACACTTCTCAAAGACTCTTACTCTATCCAGAGAGACCTCTCTCCTAGAGCAATAACCCAACAACCAAAATGGTAAACAAAAGATCAGTTTAGAGTACACCTGGAGTGTAGATTCTGATCACAAAAGATAACACAATGAATGCCACCCAGTCAGAGATAAAATCAAGTTTGCCCTTTCTTTGTGAAAACATGATGAACTCTTTGAAGTTCTTTATGGGTTTCTTGGAGAAGATGATAAACTCTATTTTCAGAGCATATAAAAGTGTTTGAACATTTCTAAAGCTTCTCACCCAAGAACCAAGTTCAGTTTCAATCAAAAGAGTATTTATAAAACATTTTGGAGCATGAAAACGGGCAAATTTGAGCTACAACGGTCAATGTAATTGATCCCAAATGAATGTAATCGATTACACTAGCCGTTAGAACCCTCCAATTTGAATTTTCTATGCATGTAATCGATTACAACGAGATGTAATCGATTACATCAGTGTTCCCAGGACATGTAATCGATTACATTGGAGATGTAATCGATTACATCAGTGAGAATCTCCTGGTTGTGCTGGGGCGCACTGCTTGAGCACTTTCACCAAAATTGGCATAACTTCTTCTACAGATATCGTTTTGAGCTCTGGTTTTTTTGCAAATGAAAGAGGATTGATAGAGCTACAAATCTCATGAAGACACGAAGAGCCAATTCGGAGTGCATCTAGGGTGAAATCAAAAGAAGAGGATTCAAAATATTTTTGCCATGGTAATCGATTAAGGTAAGCATGTAATCGATTACACTAGAGAGAATGATCAATGTAATCGATTACATCAAGCCTGTAATCGATTACATCAGTGAAAAATGGATTTCCAAGGATTTTAAAACTGTTTTTCTCAAATGGAAATCAAACATTAGTCACATGATCAATCATACACAAGTTTAAAACATCTCTGGGGCCTCAAACAAAGAACTCAACACATTTATGCCTAAACTCAACAATCAATACATAGAAAACTCCTAGATACATTCCAACTAAGAAAACCAAAATTACATTAACATCAAAATCAAAAACACCAAGAGAGACACCAAAGCATCATCAAGCTTTAGGTCCAACAAGAAGTGGCTGGGTTCAAACAATACTTGTAACCATTTCACGATTTGTAGTGAAAACTCAGTAGTTGCTGGGTAACTGGATGTAGTCTTGAATAGACGAACCAGTATAAAGATATCTGTGTTTTCTCTTCTGAACTTGTGACTAACGGAGATAATCAACTTGTAACGTCTGTCTATTAAAATCAACATTTGAATATAAGAATTGTTTCGTCTGAACCTCTTTAAACCCACAGACGAAAGGAATTAAATTTTTTTACTAACACAATTCAACCCCCACTCTTATGTTTTATCTTTTACATGTAGGCATTTGCCCGAACCAGTATAAATCACCGTGCAATCTTCTTCTCCCTTATATTTTTTATCTTTTGCCTTACGTTGTTCTTTAACTTTGATTAAACGTTGTTTTACGTTCGGTAATTGACTCGGTAATCAACTAAAATCTGGTACAGTTAGATACTGCAATTGATTACGCATGCATATTGGTTACTAATGTGTTTCTTGATCTTTCTTTTGTGCTTTCCGCTATACATCTTTGATCTATCTTGTTTTTCTGTCTCAAGGTCAGATAGTTAATCAAGATTAGTAATTGGTTGATTTAAAAAGAAAGTAGAAACACGTGAAATTGGGTTACATAGGAACTAGAATCTATTCACCCCCCTCTACATTCACCCGTAGGGACCATCAAAAGCTTAATCCAAATTTTACATACCGAAGTAAATAATTAAACAAAATAATAATATTGAGCTAAATAGAATTTAGCACCACATAACTTATTAAGTAAATGAAATAACTAATATACATCCTTGTTAATTAAATAAGGAAACATCATCTAATTAATTGTAAACTTTAAGCTTAACAATAAATTTATAAATCTTACTTTTTTATTTATTTTATTTACTTATTTATTATCATCATTATGTTTTTTTTTTAAAACATGAAAACAAGAGAAACCGTGAATTTGAAGTTTTAGAGTAATTTTCAAATGACCTCAAGTAGTCTACCTACAATTCCTTAAAAATTCAACTACGAATTCAATGACACTCCAATTAAAAAGAAGAAATGTCTAATGCTATTGATAATAGTTAATAATGATAAAATAGTATAAAGGTTTTCCCTTGACATAATTGTATCAAGAGACAACCATTTAGATTACTATAATATTATATGCACATTCTTAGTTTCAAAGACTAACAATATGGAAAGAGTTGAGTTATGTATACAATAATATAAAGAATAACTAAAAAGAATGATATTAATCAAACTCGTAATTCTTCTTTAGTACTACCGTCAATGTTCTTGCAGCGGTTAAAACTCCTTCCCTTTCCGCATCCAGTAAAACCAAATCTAAAACACTCACACCTAATCCAGCAATATCATACACGGTACATAGAAGAGAAAAAAACAAGAATCAACCAAGTCGAAAGGAACAGCAACGAAATTGAAACAAGAGATCTCTCATTCAAAATATTCAATTCACACTAAATAAACAAAGGGAAAATGTGGGAATAATTTATTATTATTATTATTATTATTATTATTATTATTATTATTAAACAAAGAACTACCCTAACTTGGATTTGTGATAATGAGAGAGAAATTAAAATGAATAACGTTTCAGCCTCCACTCTAATCAGAAACTTTAATATGAGAAAATTTTTGCAATAAAAGAATAGGAGAAAAGGAATGAGGACAGGTGTTTCTGAGTAATGAGAAAAAGAAAATAAGGAAAATTTAAATGAATTTTCTAATGAAGTGAAATGGTAACCTCTCCATAACTGCCCACTAAAAATATTTTATTTTATTTTATTTATTTTATTTTAATGTTAAACAAAATCGGCTGTTACATAAGATATATTAATTATGTCTTCATATAAGGTTGTAATTAAGCTACTTGGAGTGAGCATGATCTTTTTTGTTCAGGTGGGTATTATTATCTTGTACAGGGACGAATTTCGTTTTTTTGGGATAGAAATCCTTAATTTAAAGTTGTGCATAGGTTTTTTTATTTTCAAACCTATTGGCAGAAATTTGTACAGTGGCTGATTGTCCTTTTAGTGTGTGAATATTTGGAAATATTTCTTAGATTCATGTCAAGAATATAGTTACTTCATGACTATTTTTATAAGTTCAACATTTTCATGTTCATAAATATTTTTATATATTTTTTTTAATTTTAACATCATCATATATACATTGGTTGGTTATAATGAAGACAATTTAAAGTTACTAAAGAGGAAACTTTAACGATTACAAAACAACAAAACAATTTATTTAGTAGATGCCAATTATAATACAAATTAACTAAATTTGATAAAAGGACACTTAAACAAGAGACCGTTTAAATTTCATAACATCCTTAACAAACTAGTGACCTAAGACTTTTATACAAAAACATAGAAAAAAAAAATCCCACGAAATTAATTCCCGAGGGATCAATATATAAACGTAATTATTTTTATTTTTTTCGTAAAAGACTAAACGTCAGTGTGAGACATTGGAAATAATAAAATACTACCTCCTCATAATTATAGATGTTTTAGTTTATTATTTTCCCTTTAATACAGTTAATTTTATAAAAATTCAAAGTTTAGTGTTAAAGTTTTTTTCTCAGTCATGTATATTCTTATTTAATATTTCATCACGAGTGGTGCATCAAGGACTCAGATATTGAATAAGAACATATTGGTTCAAATATGATATATTCCTTAATTATGTGCATTAATGTTAAACATCAATAATTATAAAAACGAGTATTATTATAAAATAAAGTAAATTTGTGTACCTAGTTGTGGCCATACATTTAATGTTTCAATTAGATTATCAGGGAATTTTTATTATAGGGGGTTAATTTACTTCTAAAATTACTACAACGGTAGATTTTAAAATAATATTTTGATTCAAGTTATGACTCAACCACAACTTTGTAACAAAAGTTATATCCAATTCGACAATTTTATAAATTTAAGTTCGTAATTTATTTTGAAACTCTTATATTTTTTTAATTTATAGAACAATTATTTCAATTACATATTTTGGTTTCCATCATTATACTTTTTTTCATATTATAATCTTATACTTTTTAAAACTTTTAATCAAGTTAAAAATTTTAAAAAATATAATTTACTCTTAAGTAGATTTAATATTTTCATTGAATAGTCTAATAATTAAAATATCTTAAAATATAATGTTATAATAATAAAATAATTAATGTAAATAGTGTAAAAGTAAATTTAAATAGTGTAATATAAAAAGAATTTAAAAAGTGGTAGAAAAATTAAAATAAATCTATTATTTATCATTATCAATGTCATGAAGCATAATGATGAATTAATCAAGTAAATATTTAAATACTATAAAATTAAATTAAACATTAATTGTAATATATAAAACATATCCAAAAAATTAAAAAACAATACTATTATATATCATTTTAATATCTTATGCAACGAATATGTAAAACTAATAAAATCTTGTCTCGTGTAAAAAACAAAATAATGATGAAATCCTAACTCATCAGTGGAAGAAGAGAAACAAACAAAGTAATAATAAAACTCCACTTTATGTAAAATAAAATAAAGGAATACCAGTGTTTTAAAAACACTATAACTACTCACTACTATATTTATTAGAAACAATAAAAAATTATAGAAACATAAAAATATTACTTATTATTTGTACCAACATTTTAACAAATATTGTATTTGAATTATGTTATAAAATATTATTAATAACATTTTTTATATCTTTAATATCATTTTTCATTAAATAAACATTACTAAAAATAGCATAGAATAACATTTTTGTAAATATTAATAAATAAATATTACCATATATCAATAATCTAATATTTACTGGGAACTTCTCTTACTTATTCATTCAAAGGAAAGTACATCACATCTTTAAATATTTATTAACACACTCATTACTGCCAGATAAAATATATTTAAAAATATAAATTTTAATGAGTTTTATGTCTAAATTAAGCGAATCATCAAATGCGAGACGAAAGCAGTTAAAATTTATAAAATTTTATAAATTTTAACTAATAAAATAATAAATAGGATATTAGAGAAAATAACAATGATATTCCTCTACTAATTAAATAATGCTAATAAGATCAAACAAGTTTAATAACTATTAAAAAAAAATTAAAAACTAACTAAATTGAGTTGTTGATATATACAAAAGGTTTTCAAATTTCTAAAGACTAACGATTAGAAGCATGAGAAGCCAAGTAGTTTAATCGGTTAAAACATGCAACACACCAAATCCCCCTTTTTAATCCCAAAAAGTCATTCTCTAATTTTATATAATTTACGTAGAATCAGTTATGGTTATAACTTAGCACATTATTTTAATTAATAGTATTTTTCAAAAAAAAAATGTTACCGGTATTTATTATTAACTAAATAAAAATAAGAAAAGTTAAACAAAAAAAATATTTTCAATTCCTAAAGTAATTTAGCGTTCATTCACCAATTTGTTTAGATATACAATTAATAATTATGTTTACTTGAAAACAGACAAAATGCATTAAATATTTTGAGATTCAGAATAAGATTCACTCTGTTTAATTGAAAGAAAAATATTTAATTAAGTTTTTCAAAAGATATTTGTCTCTTAATCGGCTAACACTAACACATCCACAAACGTCACGATTTGCATGGCTTACCTGCACCACACGAAATTCCCTTTTTATATTCAACAAATAATTGTCTAAACTTATATAATTTTCGTATATAATACTTTTTTTATTCAATAAATTATGTTTAAACTTATATGATTTGCATATATATTACTATTCAAGTTGGCTCAGTTAGACTTTTATATTATTACGAGTAATTATGACACTTTACCCAGAAATTACTAGTATCACACTGCTTTCTCTTTTTATATTATATAATTTCCTCCTTTAATAAATTTGAGAACATGATACTCTATTTTTTACCTTTCGTTAATGTTTCATTTTTTCCGTACAAGAAAAATGTTAATTATTTTAAAAATATATATTTTTTTATATTATTATTATATTTATGTGAGCCAATCATCCACTCTAATACTAATTGTCATTATAATGATAAGATATTATTTATTTTATACGTATCTAAGTCCTTGTATATTTACATTTTTATTGTCATTCAAAAGTTCTCTTATTAATAAAAACATTATGTATGTATTTAAACTCATATTACATTATTCATTTTTTTATACGAGACTTATATCTGAATAATTATGTCACAGTGAAATTTTAGCCATAAAAATCTAAAAGTAAAATTAATATTAGAAACAGTTATTATTAAAACTCATCATAATTTGTGACATTTATCGTGATGCTTTGTAATTACTTCTCTTAACTCTCTTCTAAAAAAGATACCAATAAGCTAACATATTATAAATAAATAAATAAATAAATAAAGAGACATGTGAGAGGGAATTATTCCTTCTGGACGTAAATGTTACAGAAGGAGGAAGATTTAATTAATATCTATGTATATGTAAATATTTTTTACGCGGGTAATTAGTGATAAAAGGTTATATTATAGAAGTTTGTTTATTTCATCTACCTTTTTAAAAGTCATGTGTACCGTGAAGTTTTTTCGTTCTTTATATAAAAAATATTTAGTTATAAAATTATTTAAAATAAAAATTTAAAAATATAATATAATATAATATAATATATATGTACTTTTTCAAAAAAAAAAGAGTCATATATTAACTGAACAGATAGAATAAATAATATATTAAGTCAATTTTATTTAAAGATAAATTATATCTTTTAATTTTAATAATTACATATTATTAACATAAAACTTTCTTCTATTAAATGAATAAAATTTTATCAGATGATTTATAAATTAGCAATGAATGATGCAAACTAAGTAAAGATTTTGTGTAAATTAATGAAAAAGCAAACTAAACTTTAAAAGTAAACGAGTATTATTTTTTTAAGTTATTTATATTTTAACTGATTTTAACCAACAATAATATATATTTTACCTTGTAAGAAAATTTGCTACTCAGAACAAGTAGAGGGAAGTCAATTAATCTTTTATGAAAATTCAAACCAAATTAGAATAAAAGATGATGTTTTTAACACAAAGGTCTGGTGTAAAAATGAGAATACATTTTTCGGTACCTAATTCTCATTGCCTTAAAGAATATTGCTCCTTTGATGTTGATAGTTCATTGAGTTGTATTAAATACATGAGAACGTTGACCACATTTTTTAGGGATGAATTAAAGAAGTTGAAGTTACTAAGTCTAATGACTACTTTAAATTTTCCGTCTATATAAAGGTTGAAAAATGAAGATTTGAAGTTAAAAATTAGTTTATAAAGAAACGAAGTTTTATTTTCGAATCTCTCTTATAAAAGTCTTTCATTTTTCATTATATATTCCTCTTTGCATAGAGGTTATTTCACTTAGACAAACCTTTGTTGTAAATTTTTACCTTTGTGATAATGTTAGCCTGAAGATGTTGCGTACAAAAAACAATTGGAGTTGTTAACCTGAAAAGGATGAATCTAAATAATATTTAAGTTATTTAGCCTAAAAATTTTGTGTTCAAAGAATACTTAAGTTAACTAGAAGTGGTTGAGATTCAAATAATATTTGTAATATTCATTGTTAGTGAAATTCTCGTTTGTACTCCAGAAGGAAAGAGGTATCATGGTCCACTGTTTTGACGGAGAATTGTTGTTAGAATACAATATACAACACCTCCATTAACAAAGAGTCTTTTGGGTAGTGATAAAGAAAAAAAGTCATAAAAGTAAAAGTTAAGTCTCTACACCTATATATTTTGACAATATCTAAGACATACACATGTGAAACTCTCCTAGTATAATAATATTAAATTATCTAGACTCAATGTTTATTAATAGAGTTTACGTGAAATTCAATTTTAGAGATAGTTTTGAAAAAACATTAGACTTTTTTAATTAAAAAATAAGTTTAAACTTCTTGTTAGTATATATATTTGTATTATTTTGCTGATTAAAAACGAATGCACACTAATGAAACTCTAGCATCTTGTTCTTTTATTTTCTTTTCCTTCTCCTTTTCTTCGTATGATTATTAAACTTCACAATTGGCTCAAACAATTTGAGTAATGGTTTGAAGGTGGATATAGTTAGAAGTTAAACGAAAACTTAACCTTAAAGGTATATATAATCTTATAAATTTCTTATGTTGAAAGTCTTCTTGATTATAAGAGTTAGACAATGTCTAACTTATGTTGTGCTTACATTATTATGTTGTGATCACATAATAATGTTATGCTCACATTTTTTTAAAATTTCAGATTTAACATATTTTTAATCATCAAATTAAATTCATTTGGCAGGACAGGGTAAACTAAGCTATTCGCGGGCTTTGACAGGACGGGTTAACCCGCTTACCCAACCTTAAGTCTCATGGTTAAGAATGTCTTATCCAACCTTAAGTCTCATGGTTAAGAATGTGACGAGAGAATTTTTTGGTATGTAACCAAAATTTTATATAAAAAGAATAAGAATGAAACTTTTATATATATATATATAAAACATTGATAGTTAATGATAAAAAAATAAAATCATATAAACTAAGTCTCTACGGTTATTTTACTAACGTTGAAACACATGCACGTGAAACTCTTTATTTTCACTAATTTTAAATTATCTAGACTCAATTTTTAATAGTAAAGTTGACGTTGAGCTTACATGTAGTTTTGAAAAAACATTAGATTTTATTAATCATAAAATGAGTTTACATGAAAATTAAAAAATATATAATAAATATTTTAAAATTCAGAATTATACTAAACTATTGATTTTCTTTTATTAATTGAAAATGATATTAATTAAGTTTTATAAATGATAATTGTCTCTTCATCACACCTGGCTATTGACACCCTCCACAAGCCAAGAGAGGCAAAATGTATGGTTTTTCTCACTCTCCCAGCCTTCTATATAAACAAGTATTAGATGTGAAGTTATTGCATTGATCGAACAAATAAAACAATATAACAGAAAACTAGTAAAAAAAATGGTTGCATTCACCGAGAAACAAGAGGCTTTGGTGAAAACCTCGGTAGATGCATTTAAGGCAAACATTTCCCAATACAGTGTTGTATTCTACAGCTCGTACGTTTTCTCTCTAAATATGTCTCTTTCACTATATGTTTTCCCCTAATTTTGTTGTTAATTTGTTGTGTTTGTTTTTCTATCAATATTAAAAAACAAGGATATTGGAGAAAGCACCAGCAGCAAAGAGCTTATTCTCATTTCTAGCTAATGGAGTTGACCCATCTAATCCTAAGCTCACTGGCCATGCTGATAAGCTTTTTGGATTGGTAAGTCTCACCCATCTAAACTTATAACTTATTTCCATTATATGTAATTTTAAGATTAAACTAACATGCATGGATTTAACACTCTTATTATCAATCCACATCTGTTAATTTTTTTTTTATATTTTTATATATCAATTAATACTATTAGTATTTATTGAATATTTTTGAATTAATGAATATCTTGTGATATGATAGGTGAGTGACTCAGCCTCTCAACTTCGAGCAAAGGGAACAGTTGTGGCTGATGCTGCACTTGGTTCTGTTCACGCCCAAAAAGCTGTCAATGATGCTCAATTCGCGGTATCATAACATATTAAATAACTAATGAACTCATGTTTTAAAAATCATAGATAAAATTAGAAAGTGAATGGAATAGAGAAAACAATGGAAATATAATAAGCTAAACCGCGACATGCTTATTTTTTTTTTTTTATGAGGTCATTAGTAACTTGTTATTATGTACATATTGTAATTTTGATTGATATAAATAAGTTTAAAAAATGTAAGAACTAAAAGATGGATAATATTGATATGTAGGTGGTGAAAGAAGCATTCCTGAAAACAGTAAAGGAAGTAGTTGGAGACAAATGGAGTGACGAATTGAGCACTGCTTTGGAAGTAGCCTATGATGAATTGGCTGCTGCTATTAAGAAGGCTTATTAGCATCTATTGCCCCCCTAAACTGTTATAATTAATAAATAAATTCTGTTTAAGCTTGTTATTAAACAAGTTCTTACATATATGTAAGTTATGATTAAGTAAAATATATTATGTTATATTTGGATAAACGCTCTCGAGTCATTTACATATATTATGTTCATGAATGATAATTGATACTTATACGCAAATAATTAAGGATCGGATCATCAATTATATTTTTTTTCCTAACTCGGACTATGGATATGCTTTTACTTACGGGTTAAAAATCAATGTCAACTTCCTGCATCATGTAATTACTATTAACTCAATTTTTTTACTCATTCAGATTTGTTTATGCTAAATAGATCATTAATTATATATTACCACATACAATGAAAAAAAAAAGAGAGTAAGAAATTAGAATCTCAGCCTTTGTTACGATGTACTCAAATCTCATTAGAAGGAGATGATTTACTTATAAATATTATTAAATATTTTTTAGGAGATAAAAAATGAGGAAAATATATATTTGATTCTTCTAAATTTTTCTTTTAATTTCTCTAAAAAAAATAACTTATTTTAGTCCCACTAATTTAAAAATATATCAATTTTAATCCTCAAAATGAATTAGACAGTGTCTTGTAACCGTGTAAAAAACATTATCTAAGTCATTTTTAAAATTAAAATTATATATTTTCAAATTTAAAAAACTAAAACAAGATAAAATATTGGTTAAGAGACTTATTCTTCATCTTGATTTTTCATTTTCTCTTAATCTATTAATTACAACGGTGCTCATACTTTACCGGTCTATTAACATTAATCATTAGATTAAATTTAATTTTCTTGATTAAAATATTAATTAAAATATTCTCGTGAAATTTGATTCACGCTATGGTATTAATTAAAAGATCCACGTGTGGTTTGATTCATGTTGCACTTATTATACTTCTATTTGTATGTAGAGAAAACATGCATAACCTTTGTGAAGAACTATTACTTAGAATTCATTCCGCTTTAAAAAGACAATTTTATTTTTCTTGTAGTTAATCATTTGTGAAGAACTAATTTATTTTGTTTGATTAGTTGGAATTATTCATTCCTTTTCAACATTTACATAATTTAGTTTATAAGTTTGGAAATAAAATTTAAACATTTGTTGTGTGAATAAGTAGATTTTTCATTTATATCCTTTTTTATAATTTATACTGCACTTATTTTCTATATGAAGTAGATGGTAAAAGAAAAATAAGACAATATATAAATTTTACAATAAATCGATACAACTTTTATTAATTAAATACAAGTCAATGTACATGGATATCATGCATCAAGTCTACAAAAGTTTACCGTATAGTTTTAATGTAAACCGTAATTCTCTATTTATCATATACAATTATGTCCATCCGAATGGATCTATTAAGAACACAATTTGCACAGGCACAAAATTCTTTTTTCTTATGTGAAAATTTCTTTCTAGAGTTTGTTACATACTTTGATAAAGAAAGTTGATTTTGTTTATGCGGACTCTAAGTTCATTCTTTTGAGTTATTTTCATTTTCAATACCCCTTGTCAACCAAGATATGTGTGTAACAGGCAACTTATCAATTGTACCATATGGATGGATTTAAGACTCCCAGTATTAATTTAGATTAAATGCTAGAGTTTTCAAATAATTACAAAAGGAAAATTAAACAAGTAAATATAAAAAATCATAACACATTAAATTTAGGGTTTAACTTAAGTTAACTATTATGTCAACCCTAAAACTTTGCAAAGAATGGGAGTGGATATCTGCATTCTTTTATTTTTATCCCAAAATTAAGAATAATGACCGCATCAAGAACCGGTGATGATCATTATAAAATAATAGAGCGCTAAATTTGTCATACCCAAAGTCGAAGGTGAGTATCATTTTCCTATTTTAAAATCAAAATTGTTGCGACCATGAATAAGAATGAATTCTGATGCATGTTGTCTGTGTTTTAAAAAGAACGTGAAATCAAATCTCTTTTAATTCATATTTTAATAAGTGAAATATTTTTAATGTGAGTAAAATCTTAAGTGAATTTTTTTATTAATATTTTAATTAAAATCGTTGAATTTAACTCAATGGTTAATATATTAACAAAATTTATGTTTTTTATAAGAAAAACTTCTCATAGTAGTCATATTATATATATATATATATATATATATATATATATATAAAAGTTATTATTTTGATCGTTTTCTCTACATAATTTATATTTTAATAAAACATGATTAATGGTCAATTAGTATTATTTAATGCATTTATCATTTTGGACTTATTTAGGTTTTAAGTGTTTAATTTGTTTCAATTTATTATATTTTTTCAGATTTGATCGCTTTTATTAAAACAGACATATCACTCTTCACAGATCTCCATTTGAGCTCCACTTTATATCAAATTAAAGAGGATTGACAGAGCTACAAAAGTCATGAGGCATGAAGAGCCAATTCGGACTGCATCTAGGGTAAATGTTGCCTTGAAGTTGACGCACGGACTAGTGATGGGAATTTGATGCATTTTGGGCTCTTTTTAAATCATGTAATGACCATTTTATAAAATTGCTTTAGGTAGGATTCGAATTGGGGAACCTTCTCTCATTTAATTGGCATGTGTAAGGCACATGGGGCTGTTAGTGGGTGAGGAAAAAAAGGGCAATCAGATTGGGCATTGCACATACACTTAACATTTTTATGTTTCTGGTTTTCTTCTTCTTCTTAGGTTTTCTCTCCATTAGGTTTTCTTTTTCATAGCTTGATGTTGTTGTTCACATTCTAGAATTTGGGGCTTCCATTGTAAATTGATTTTCGTTGCCATTTCATTGTTGAGGCTAAATTAATACAATTACATTTCGGTTTGGGTTCCTTCCCTCTTCTACTGCACTTTCATTTTACTGTTTCATCAATTACAATCTTGATTCTGTTTGGTTCAATTTGGTGTTGGTTCGATTCGTTTTGGTTTAATTTGGTGTTGGTTTAATTCGTTTTGGTTAATTCATTTTGATTTATTAGTTTTCTGTTGAATTCGAATTGAGATGGAAGGCTAATTTTAAGGGTTAACCTCATGATTAAGGATTGCAATTAAGCTTTGAGGTTTTGTCATGTATGGTTTATGCTATACTTGCCGGACACTTTTCATCATGAATTTCAATTTATATGCAATTCATTCTCTTATTCATGCTTAATGGAGTGAGTTATTAATTGCTGGAATTGGAATTTTGATATGTGTGAATGCTTAATTCGCATAATGAGAACCTATATTTAATTTTCGCTTAGTTAATTAAATTGGGTTTGACTAAGAGTTCAGTAATTTGAGCATGAGTTTCTTTAACCTAGGGTGAGTGTATTACAACCTAATTAAGAGGTTAATCTGTTTTCATTTATTGATTCTATTAGTGTTAATTGTCTTGTTTATTAATCTTGTTGTCCAAGTCAATCAACCCCCCTTGTGTTCTGTGTTTGATAGAATTTGAGTGATGATCCTTGAGAAAGATGACCTAGGAGTCACTTCCTAGTACTACACTTAAATGTTTCATTTTGACCAAGTAAGACCTCGATCAATATTTTATATATATATATATATATATATATATATATATAATATCAACTTATCGTGAGTTTGTTAATCTGTAAAGTTCAACAAGAGAGAGAACATAAACAATTGGATTTCAAGTGCAATTTTATTGAAATCAGATATGGCAATATATAGAAAATCGATAACGTAAAGTTATTAAACAGAAACAAACAATATCAGAACAAATCCTAAAAGCCTCTAGAGAATAGGACTTTATTCAAACAGAACTTGACTAGACTAAGAACTCTTAACATTCCCTCCCTAAAACTCATTCCCTTCTTGACAAGAATTAGTTTAAGATAAGAATTAGTTTAAGCCTGAAATATCACATACACCAAGCTCTTTGCGCAGTTTCTGAAATGCTTCCAACTTAAGAGGCTTTGTCAATAAATCAGCAAGTTGATCTCGAGTACCACAAAACAATAAGCTGACAGTTCCTTCCTTAGTAAGATCTCTAAGAAAATGAAATCTCACGCTTATGTGCTTGGAACGACCATGTAGGACTGGGTTTTTTGATAACTTAATAGTTGAAGCATTATCACACATAAGTTTGGTTCCTTCTACCTGTAAAAGACCAATCTCTTTGAGTATTCTTCTCATCCAAATAGCTTGACATGCACATGCAGCAGCAACATATTCTGCCTCGGTGGTTGATAAGGTGACTATAGGTTGCTTTCTAGATGACCAAGCCATTGCTCCTTCACTCATCATAAACGCATAGCCTGAAGTACTTTTGCGGTCATATCTATCAGTAAAACCAATCAACTCACTAATTCCTCCCCTTTTGTAGAATATCCCATAGTTAACAGTACCTTTCAAGTACCGCAAAGCTCTTTTTGCTACTACAAAATGTTGTTGTGTTGGACAGGCCATAAAACGACTTATTAGACTTACAACAAACATAAGATCAGGACGAGTGGCAGTGAGATACATCAAGCTTCCCACTATCTGTTTGAAAAACGTTGCATCCACTTTAATGCCTTTTTCATCTTTGCCAATTTTTTGTCCTGAAACAATGGGATTGCAGACAAAGTTGTAATTTTTTATCTCAAATCGCTTCAAAACCTCAGCTGCATACTTTCTTTGACATATAAAAATGTCATCTGATCGTTGTATTACTTCAATTCCTAGAAAGAACCTCATCTGACCCAGATCAGTCATATCAAACTCCTTTTTCATAGAACATTTAAATTCTCCCAATAATGTTTCATCATTGCCAGTAAACAAAAGATCATCAACATATATGCTTACAATCAAAATTTTACCTCTCTTCCTTTTGACAAAGAGTGTATGCTCACTAGAACTGCTTTCAAATCCTTCTTTGATGAAGTAAGATTCAATTCGGCTAAACCATACTCTAGGAGCCTGTTTTAACCCGTAGAGTGCTTTGTTGAGCTTGTACACCATATGTTCACCCCCTCGTTTTTCATAGCCTCTCGGTTGTTCTACAAAGACATCTTTTTTCAATTCTCCATGTAGAAAAGCTGATTTTACATCTAACTGATAAAGTTTCCAGCCTTTCTGAGCTGCAAAAGCTATGATCATCCTCACAGTATCCATTCTAGCTACAGGCGCGAAAACTTTCAGTGTAATCAATTTCATGCTCTTGTGTGTAGCCTTTTACCACCAATCGTGCCTTATATTTATCAACCTCTCCAAGCTCATTTAGCTTAGTTTTATAAATCCATTTTACTCCAATTTTCTTTGTGCCAGCAGGTAGAACTACTAAGTTCTAGGTCTAATTTTTTTCAATGGATTTAATCTCCTCATCCATAGCCATCCTCCACTTTGAGCTTTTGACTGCTTCCTCATACTTTACAGGATCTGAAATCGTCAAAAATGCCATGTTAACATCATCTTCTTTGGATAAGCCTTCACCGGAAACATAATTAGTTGACCATATAGGTGGACGTCGACTTCTGCCCTCCCTTATATCCAAATCTGGTTCAATTTCAGTAGCATGTGTTGCATCTATAGCAGCAGGTCCAACAACAGCTTCAATTTCACCATCTGGATTAATCGATGAATCTGAAACTGTGTGTGGTTCTGTTGAAATTTCAATGCTCTCTCCCCAATCTAAATCAGCTTCATCTTCAGAATTTTTCCATTCCCATTCACGATCCTCATCAAAAATTACATCATGACTCACTATGATTTTTTTTTCAACAGAATCAAACATTCTATACCCTTTGGATTCACCACTGATTCCAAATGAAACACAACTTACACTTTTGTCTTCAAGCTTTTTTCTCTTAGAATCTGGAATATGGACATATCCCACACATCCGAAAACTCGAAAATAGTCAACTGACGGTTTTTCTCCAGTCCAAGCCTCTTCTGGTGTCATATCCTTTACTGCAAGTGTTGGTGATCGATTTAAGACATGATTCACCCACATAACAGCTTCAGGCCATAATCTCTTAGGTACTTTCTTTGTTGTCAACATAGCTCTTACCAAGTTCATCACTCTACGATTTTTGCGTTCAGCTACTCCATTTTGCTGTGGAGTATAAGACGTGGTCAGTTGTCTCTTTACTCCATGGTGCTTGCAAAAGTCATTAAATTCTGTAGAATTGAATTCTCCTCCTCTATCTGTTCTTAGGCATTTTATGGGCATTCCAATTTCTTTTTCCACCAGAATTTTGAAACGCTTAAAATGGTAAAATGTTTCTGATTTTTCTGAAAGAAAATAAATCCATGCCTTTCTAGAAAAATCATCTATAAAACACAACACGTATCTTTTTCCGCTGCTTGAAGGCGAAGTAATAGGACCACATAGATCTGCATGAACAAGCACTAATTTTTCAGTTGCTCTCCACTGACTTCGTTTTGGAATGGGAGTTCGATGTTGTTTGCCCTTTATACATGCTTCACAAGTGATGGTTGGATCAACAATTTGCGGCAAACCTTCCACCATGTTTTTATGTTTCAAGATACGAAGGCCTTTGTAGCCGAGATGGCCATAACGATAGTGCCAGAGTATTGATTGATCCGTATTTGAAACTTGGAGGCATCTCCCTTCATACGTTGTGATTGATGACTCTGCAAGCAAAATGAACATCTGGTTTGCACTCATAATTGATTCTGCCATTTTCCCTTGTTGTGGATGATAAATACTGCATATTCCATTTTTGAACAGCACTGCTACTCCCTTTTCTTGAAGTTGTCCAATGCTCAAAAGATTGTTTTTGAGTTTAGGTGCCCAATATAGTTCTCTAATGGTATAACAATTTTCCTGCAAAATCAATTTCACAGTACCTTTTCCAGACACTTTCATTCTTGTATTATTTCCAAGCTTGACACTATGAGTAAAAATTTTGTCTAAGCTTGAAAACATACTTTCATTGCCACACATGTGATTTGAGCAACTCGAGTCTAAGAACTATGCGTCACTTCTTTTTGTACCATGGAGTTCTACATAGGCCATCAGCAGCATCTCATCTTCTTCGTCGAGTTCTACATAATTTGCTTCATTTTTCCACTTTGGACATTCATACTGAAAATGTCCTAAGTCGTGACACTTATAACATTCAACAGTTGCTTTGTTGAAATTTGTTCTCCCTCTTCCACGCCCTCTTCCTCTATACGTTCCTCTCCCTCTGTTATTTGTACTTGATCGGCCTACAACATTCAACACTTGTTCTTCATCATTGTTACTAGGGTGTCGAAATTTCTGTTCATGCACCACTAACGAGCTCTGTAACTCATCAATAGACATAGTATCAGTATCCTTTGATTCTTCGATGGATACTACAACATATGTAAATTTATCAGTTAGGGTGCGCAGGATCTTCTCTACTATTTTCTTGTCTGACATTTCTTCTCCATTGCTTCTCATCTTATTAGCAACCAGCATCACTTTTGCAAAATACTCAGTGATGGTTTCATCCTTTCTCATCTCCAAAACCTCAAACTCCCTTCTTAATGCATTAAGAAGTGATTTCTTCACTCTTTGGTTTCCACCAAACTTTCTCTTCATTGAGTCCCAAACAATCTTGGATGTGCGACGGTCCAAGATTTATTCAAAGACAGTTCGATCAATCGCCTGGTACAGGTAATGCTTTACTTGATGATCCTTGACTCTAACATCATCAAGATGTGCTTGTTGTGCAGCAGTCAGATCTGTCCCTTCTGTTGGTTCCGAAAAACCATTCTCCACCAAGCTCCACAAGCCTTTTGCCTTAAGCAAGTTCTCCATCAATTCACTCCAATGATCATAGTGACCATCAAAGTGAGGAATTTTCGTTAAGGTTTTGTCGTCACTCATACTCTCAGTATTTGATCACTCAAAGATTGCAAGTTCTTTCCAACTGGCTCTAATACCAATTGTAAAGTTCTGCAAGAGAGAGAACATAAACAATTGGATTTCAAGTGTAATTTTATTGAAATCAGATATGAAAATATATAGAAAATCACAAATAACCGATAATGTAAAGTTGTTAAACAGAAACAAACAATATCAGAAAAAAAATCTTAACAGCCTCTAGAGAATAGGACTTTATTCAAACAGAAATTGACTAAACTAAGAATTCCTAACATAATCACCATTGTGATTAAAAGTTTTTATTTCTTTCATATATATATATATATATATATATATATATATATATATATATATAATATGATAAAATATCTATTAAAATGGGGTTGTTTGTTTTTGGTTGAGGCACATAGGAGTATGCATTTGAGGATGGGTGAAGGAAAAAAAAGTTAACAAACTCATTGGGAAGTTGAGAAAAAAGAGAGAGTAAGAGCCAATAGAATATGAAAATGACTTTGGAGTACTTTAAAACTTGCACTTTGGCGTACCATCTTTGCATGATTCTCTTAGTGTCTCACCTTCTCTATCTTTTCTGTTTAAACTTCTGAACGTGTGTGAGGTTGTTATTTTTATCCTTCATTTTTTTGTTTATTTATAAATTGTTTTCATCAACTTTAGAGCGTTAAAGTAGCACACGCTTTAGTCAAATAGCAGTTCGGAGGTGATTAAGGGGTAGATTCTCTTTCAACCTCATGAAGGTGAACTGGTCTTCCCTGCGCTTTATCCATCCTGAAGCGCAGAATCCAAAGGCCAATTTTAGTAAATATTTTATAAATCGGCATCATTGCCATACTTTGCCGGAAAAACTTTGACCCTTGTCAATGCCGACTTGATAATTCGATTCAATATCAAGAAACTAGTTCCGAGCATCTTCTCATTGTATTGTACCGTCAACAAAATATATATACACAGACACACCCATAACTGGTCCATAATATGCTTTGTCCTGGAAATTTGGGGCTAAGGCAAAAAAAAATTTTACTTGTACAAAATTTAAAGATCTATATGATATTAATTTTTAATTTTTAATTTTTAAATCTTTTGGTTGAAAATCATTTATTAATATTTTACAATCTAGTAATTCTAATATTTTATATTCAATAGATAAACTGATCGATTCATTCAATATATTTTGTAACAGTGAGATTTAAGTAATTTTGACTTTAAGAATTTTCTTTCAGCAATAGCAACCGTTACAAGTATTGGTAATAATATTTTATAAGTAATACATATATTTGAAAAATAATTTAATCCTTATATATAATTTAATATCTCTACTGAAATGATAATTTTTTTTAACACTTCTGTCAATAGTTTTAATTACAAAAATAAGTCAAGGCCATCAATACCAGGATGTTCTCTTAACAAAGTTTGATATAGTAAAAATTGTAATGCAGTCACACACTTCTCATGATTATATTATGAAATTTTTGTTGACTTTTTATACTGGAGCCTGAATTATTAATTTTCAATTTTTAAATAAATTAAATATTAACATAATAAAATCAATTAAATATCATACAATTAAGTATTCATATAATAATATAAGGGATGAGGCAGTAGTTTTAATGGCCTTACTCTAAACCATCCATAATTGGATTCATTCTCAATATATCAAACATGTGAGAGGTAAAAATGGAACAAAAATAGAACATTCTGAGGCTCTTTATTATTACAATAATCATCAGAAATGGTGTTGCAAGTCATCTCACGTGCGAGAGAGATAAGGTATGGCATATTATTAACATCCAGAACATAGTATATTTTTTTTTATTTTTAACCTCTTCGTAGCATTTTTCTTCTCCCATTAATAAAAAGCATATATTGATGAAATGAATAATGAGATGAGAGAAAATATTATTTAAAAAAATTTCTAAAAAGAATATAAGCAAGTTCACCAAAATCACTACCAATATCATTATTATCATCAGTCATCTTAATAGAATCATTTAAAATATGATCCTGACCATCATCATGATTATAAAAATTTGTTACACCATGCATATGAATATGAGGAGTTGGATCAAAATAAGCTAAATCACCATTACCATAATTATAAAAATCTGTTACACCATGCATATGAATCTAAGGAGTTCGATCAAAATAAGCTAAATCATTAGTGCTTCAAAACTCTGATTTATCTGCCTTTCCAATATCATCAAATTAGAACAAAAATGGAATAAATATAGAACACTTTGAGGCTCTTTATTATTACAATAATCATCAGAAATGGCGTTGCAAGTCATCTCACGTGCGAGAGAGATAAGGTATGGCATATTATTAACATCCAGAACATATATTTTTTTTATTTTTAACCTCTTCGTAGCATTTTGGTTCTCCCATTAATCACATATTGATGAAATGAATAATGAGATGAGAGAAAATATTATTTAAAAAAATTTCTAAAAAGAACATAAGCAAGTTCACCAAAATCACTACCAATATCATTATTATCATCAATAATCTTAATAGAATCATTTGAAATATGATCTTGACCATCATCATGATTATAAAATTCTGTTACACCATGCATATGAATCTGAGGAGTTGGATCAAAATAAGCTAAATCACCATTACCATGATTATAAAAATTTGTTACACCATGCATATGAATCTGAGGAGTTCGATCAAAATAAGCTAAATCATTAGTGCTTGGAAACTCTGATTTCTCTGCCTTTCCAATATCATCGAATTCTCCATAAAAATAAAATTTAGTTAATTTCATTCTCCTATTCACCCCTAACTTTGGTGGCGCCCTTACTTCATGGTCATCTCCATCCACTCCGTCGTCCTGATGGTTCTGATAACCTCTCGCATCATGATTTCTCTCTGAATTCAACTCTACTAGACATTGTAGAATTGATTCATTGATCTAATTTTGTTCAGCGGAGTGTCTATTATGTTCATTGGCTTGTCTATTATGTCTCGTCTGTATTTGTTTCAGTCATTGATTTTGTTCAATATGAACCAGTGCAAATTGTCGCTCCAATGCTTCAAATTTGGCTTCCATTGTAGCGGTTGATCGGGTGGGGGTTACCATCCACAACGTGTCCCAAGAGCACGTTCTGATACCAATTGTAATGATTGATACCAATGAGAGAATAAAACTTGTATAGATTTAAGAGAGTAGAAAATTATGGTGAAAATTGACTCAGGTTTTAGTATTTACTGGAAAATAATTTTATTCAATGATAAAGGGATACAGCTACCAACATTGAGAGGTTGGTTCTCTTCAAGTCTATTCCAATTCTAATCCTCCATATCCCTTAAATGCGGTCTATCTACCCTATTTATAGAAAAGAATCTATCCTAACTAATCCTTAAATTTGAAACGTTAACAGACTACTAAAGATAAGGATAACAAACTTAATAACAACTCACGTAAAAAATCTTATCAAACTACTAAAGATAAGGATAAAAAACTTAATAAAACTCAAATTGAATTCAAAATCAGAATCTCCCTAATTTATCTTCTTGTGATTTCTTTTATAATGCAAGGGCAAAGGAATCGTTCTACTAGTCCCTTTCGCCACCTCACCAGCCAATTAGGGCATAACACTCTCTCTACCTTTCCAAGATCATCGAATCATCCATAAAAATAACATAGTGGCTTTGAACAAACTTCTTTTTTCAACCAAATCATAAAATTTGTAGCCAAACTCATCAAGGGCAAAACCAATGAAGATTCATTCTTGTTAGATCAAGATTATTAAACATCTCTAAAGTTTTGATTATTACAAGTCATACGGAACATCTACAGACGGAACATCTACAGACGAAACATCAAGTCAGACGCAACGAGCACAGACAGAAGATGACTCCTCAAAATTGAAGTCATTTGTCTGTCTCAAGTAAAGTCATCAGACGATAGGCTAAGACGAAAACTCTTCAGACTGAAGAAGTTCATCGTCTGCAAAAGAAGTGAAGCAAAGTATGAGTCACTCGCACCAAGATTTCAAATCTTAAGAAGTACTCTTTAGAAGCATCCAAGATCAGTATGGGGATTCACGCCTACATATGCAACTCGAAAAGGTCTTCACCTTTTTCTATCAAATCTCCGTACAAGTCAGAAAAGTATTGCGCACGCTATCTATATCCGCTACACACGCCATCAATCAATCAAGTGCTCTTTAACACCTTTTTGGACTTTGCTTGGAAAACGCTCAACGGCTTTCTTCTGTGTGTAACGGATATCTGAAGATTTTGCCTATTTAAAGACTTCGCTTCTTCAAAGTTCAGTTGGCGAACACGCTTCAATATTCTATTTTATTGTGAATTCACTCTCTGTTACTTTTGCTCTTCATTTGTAAAACCCTCTCTGCGAAGAGGAAACTCTCTTTTTATAGATCTCTTTCAAATCCACTTGTGTGGTGTTTTAGCCTAAGGAGGCTGGTTATTCAAAGAATACCCTTGTTGTTTAGCCTGCGAAGGCTGTGTTCAAAGAATATCGTGTTATAGCTAGAAGTGGCTGGGGGCAAATAATATTTGTAACCCTTTCACGGTTTGTAGTGAAAACTCAGTTGTTACTGGGTAACTGGACGTAGTCTTGCATAGACGAACCAGCATAAAATACTTGCGTATTTGTGTTATTAAATATTTGACTAATGGGGATAATTAAACCATAACGTCCGTTTATTAAAATCAACCTTTAAAGATTAAGATTGTTTCGTCTGAACATATTTAAACACACAGACGAAAGAAACAATTTTTTTAAGTAACACAATTCAACCCCCCTTCTTGTGTTCTATCTTTTACAATTCTCATGTCTTCATATCTAGCTTGGAACTCTCATCTTTTGGCTCATGCACAAATGCCTTACAACCAAAGACACGAAGGTGGTCATGGGAGACATCTTTCACATACCACACTCTGCCATAAACAACAGGTAGTAAAACAACAACAGGAAATAAATTTATAACATGTGGAGCACTATATAAATCCTCACCCCAAAAAGATCCAGACAATTTTGCTTTCCAAAGCAAACATCTAACTCTCTCCATCAATATCTTATTCTTCCTTTCTTTAAAGCCATTGAGCTGAGGAGTTTTGGGGAGTGTTTTCTCATGTCAAATACCATGTTGTCGTAGTATTCATCAAAGTCCATAATATTCACCATCATTATCAGTGAGAATATATTTCAGCTTTCTTTTCAGTTTCTCTTTCAACATAAGCTTGAAATTGTTTAAAGACACCAAGTACTCAAAACATAAACACAAAGCTTTCTTGAATGATCATCAATGAAGGTGATAAAGTAAAGTCCACCACTGAAAGTTGTGGTCTTAATTGGACCACAAAGATCTTAATGCACCAACTCAAGCACATTTGATTTTCTAGATGGAGGATGGCTTTTGAAAGAAACTCTATGTTGCTTTCCAAATGAGCACATTTTTCTAACTTTACTCCTTTCGAACCTGCTGGCAAATTCTTCTCGGCTAGACATTTCACCCCATATCATTATTGTGGCTAAGCCTCTAATGTCATAAATCAAATGAGTTATCACAATCAACAACATTTATAACATTAAATAAAATAGAAGTTTTAATGCAATACAAATTAGAAATTTTCTTACCATGAGCCACAAGAACCCTTAGTGCGCTTTCATTGTGTACTACCAAAGGTATTAAAATAACCATCATCATCTAGAACACTAGTAGAAATCAAAAGCAAACAGATGGTCTAGTGCATGACATTCTTCAAAATGAGCTTTGTTCCAATGCTAGTTTCCAAACAAACAGTATCAATACCAATCGCCTTCGTAGTACTATTATTACCCATCTTTAGCACACTAAAATCTCCTTGAATATAAAATGAGAACAAATCCTCCCTAGAAGTCACTTGGAAATTGGCACCACTATCAACAACTCAACAAGAATCATAATAGGCAACATTAATCAAATTCTCATCATAAACAATCACAAGATCTTCTGTAGTAGCAACGGCTACACAATCACCATTCTCATCATTCTTCTTGTCTTGCTTGCCTTTATTGTCATTTCTTCAACTTAAAACAAAATTTCTGAAAATAACCCTTTTTGCCACAATAGTGTTAGGATACAATCAAAGTCCCACTTCAGAAGAACTATGCAAACCTTGAAGGAGAAGAAGAAATTTTTCAGTCAGAAGATTTTGTTGCAAGGGAGGATCGCTCCAGAAGTTAGAAGATTTTGTTATTGTAAGATAGGATTCCTCGAGAAGAGTTTTGATTGTCAGAATGATCGTTGTAAAAGTATAGGACTTTGAATTAAGGTGGACATTTTTTGTTTCTTGTGTTAATTCAGAGTCTCACATTAGAAAGATAGATGAGTGAAAAGACCTATATAAGATAGAGTGGTAGGTTTTATTCACTTGCACCACCACATCTTTAAATCTACAAAAGGAGTGTTTAGATTTAAGGTAGTGAGTGTCAAACACTTTGGGGAGGGTTTATAATTTTTCCGTTCAAAAATTATATCTAGGGAGGGTTTGTAGTTTTTCCGTTCAAAATTTACATGTGGGGAGAGTTTATAGTTTTTCCTTTCAAAAATTACATGTGGAGAGAGTTTGTGATTTTTTCATTCGAAAATTACATATAAGAAGGATTTATAATTTTTCCGTTTAAAAATTACAACTAGTAAGACCATTGAACTGCTATTAAAAAATTATGAATAAGATTAAACTCCTTATCTTGTAAATCTTGAAAATATAAATTATTTTTTTATTATATATTATTCCTTAATTATCTTTCTTTATTAATATTTTAATTATTTTAAATTCATATCTTTCTTATTAAGATATAATGTTAAATTTTGTAAGTGATACAATCTAGATAAGAGAATCATAAATTATAGTTCAAAAAGCAAATTATCTTTTAAAAATGCTACAATTCAATCGGACAAAACCAGAAATCTAATAGAAAAAAAAAATACATGTTCACTCCCCTGTAGTACATTTGCTACATTTGTCCATATCTTTTACCGCCAATAGTGTAAAAATTTGTTAATGTTAAGTAAATTGATATTATAATCGCAACTACCTCTATTTTTTTAATCATAACACTATCTTCAATTTTATCATTTCAAAACTATCTATATTTAGTTATAAAAAAAAAATTAAAAATTGAGAAGAAATTCAATAATAAAGGTTTTTCATCTATTTGGTGCCAAAAAGCGTGAAAATAAGCTATTGGAAAATCTATATAAAGAAAGTGAGTTAAAAAAAAGAGTGTCCAATAACAAGGTGACACTTGAGCACGTACACAAGAAAATATATAAGTACACCGATTTTGTGATAAGAATAACAATACAAGTCTAACCCAAAGCCATTGTTTACTCTGTCATAACTCAATATCTCATCAATAATTTGTTTTGCCTTATGGTCTATCTTCACTTTCTTTCCCCTCCCATTCAGAATTTCCATTGAAATGTATCTTGTGATTTTGTTTATTCTTGTGTTCTCTTTGAAACATCACTTAGTTGTCTAATTTAACCTAATAAAATTGATGACCCGTAAAGTTGGAGTTATTCTCCACTCATATACCCTGAATAGGTCATATCTAAAATTGATCTAACATGTTCTATCTCCTTTAATTTGTATGATCCCTTATGTTGCTTATTCACGTAGAAAAGTGTCCATTAAATTGTTAGAAAAAAAAAAGGAAGTTAAAATATGAAGAAGGGTATTCGATGAATGGACAATGAACACTTATCATATTAATGATTTTTGCCTATTAAACAAATGATTCAACAAGAGTAATCAAACTTATAAATCTAGAAAACACTTAAACACTTAAACAAGAGAAAAACTAAACAACAAAGTTCACAGTTTTATATCTTCTCAAAATTTTATGAAATTGACTTATAAAGATGACTTACAAATGAAAATCTCATAAGAGACTTATACAGACACAGAAAGTAAAATACTGCTTTATTGGGTTGCACATTAATTATTTTAAAAGCTGATACATGCAATCCAAAATCTAGCTATACAAGCAACAAAATCTTTAGTCTGGCCTCTAGAAAAAAAAATGTCAACTTCTAACACTTCTTCGTGAGATTTTTCTTCAATACTCCAAGTCTTGATCTCAGACATTTTTCTTCAATAGGAAAGATTTTGACTTTCAAAGAGACATACATCATTCACTTTTAGATGAGTTAAATATTGTGCATTACATATCTTTGAAGATCAAAGAATATTTCTTTTCGAGCATTTGACCCACACTTAGCAAACTTTCATTTATCCCAAGCACAAATAAAACATCATAATATATTTAGTACCTAAGGAAGTTTCAATAGTGATAACTCCTATTCCTTTAATGTTTACACTATATCCATTGCCTATGGTGACTTTGGATATATAATTTGAACTCAACCTTTTGAAGATGCTGACATCAATAGTCATATGATTTGTACATCCATTATCTATAGGTCAAGCTTCTTTATTTCTTCTTGCTAAATAGCAATAGCAGTAAATAAATGCTTCCTGTATTTCACAACCTATTTCCTTGTTCAGCCACTTGAGCTTTTTGATCCTGTTGGTTTACTTTGTTTTTGTATACTCTTTTCACATGTCCTCATTGATTGTTGGCATTGCATTTTACTTCAGTTGTGAACAAACAAAAATTTTCTTTATGGTTTGTTTTCTTATAGTGGGAGCAAAGTGGAAACTTGATTTTCCAATTGTTTTCTTTAAAAAGATTTTTCTCAAAGTTGTTCATGCTTTAACCTTTGCCTCTAGCAAGAAGAGCTCTTTCAACGTGGCCTTCCATTCTTAAGGCACATCGTTGTTCTGTGGCTTGTAGAGCATTGATGAATTCTACAAGTGTGATTTTGGAGAAGTTCTTGTTTTCTTTTAGATAGGAGATTTCAGACTCAAACTTCTTAAGAACACATATTAATATCTTCTCAATTACCTTTCTAGTTAGACAGTTCTTCACCATGCAATCTAATTTGCATGACTATTTTTGAAAGTTTGTTAAGAAAAATTTGACAGTCTTGTCTTCTCTCAATTTTAGTGCTTCAAACTCTTTTCTCAAGTTAAGCACTAACACTCTCTTTGTTCTTTCACTTTCTTGGAACTCTTCATTCAAATGATCCCAAGCTTCTTTAGGTGTCTTAAGATTCAGAATCTTGATGAAAACATCATCATGTAGGGTTACATATATAATGGTAAGGACTCTCCTTTTCTTTGCCATTTCAACATTGTGACTTCTTATTTAAGCCACATTTGAGTTTTCTAGTAATGGAGGTGAATTACTTCCATTTACCATAACTTCCCACGAATTCTATGCTCTGAGGTAAGTCTTTATTTTTGCAGCTCACAAACGGAAGCTTTCTCCTGCAAATGTAAGAGGTGGAGACAAAATACTACTTAAAGCCATTTTTGTGTTTATGGTAGTTTGGATAGTATCTCTCTGTTTTACTCTCGTTGGGTATATGTTCTTTTTCTCACTCAATGCTCTGGTTTTCTCTCCCTCACAATCCCTAAAAGATCTATTAAGCTTTAAATACTATGTTAGAAATAAGGGGGAGGGGGGTCAAAAGATGAAGAAAGGCATCAGGTAGAAGGTTAGCAGACACAACAACAAATGGCCTATCAGATGAATGGACATTATTAGACTAATGAAAACTTATCAAATGAATGATTTTTTCCTATTAGAAGAATGATGATAGACTTATAAAATCTGATAACACTGAAACATTCAAAAGAGAGAAGAACAGAACATCCGAGTTCAAAACTTTATATCTTTTCAAAATTATATGAAATTGACTTATAAAGATGAGTTACGAAAGAGAACCTCGCAGGAGATTTGTACATGTAAAAAAAGTAAAAAATCCCCTTTATTAGGTTACATGCTAATTATTTTAAAGGCAAACAATCCAAAATATAGCTTTACAAGCGCAAAAACTTTAGTTGAATCTCTAACATAAAATGTCAAACTTCTTACACAAATGAACATGAAAAGGAATCTCCGACGATGTTATAACCTGATGAAGAGAATGTGAAGAAGTATTGAAAGAGTTTCTCAAAGAATTTGTAGGTTCATTTGAAAGTAAAGGTTGACTTAGTCATTGATGGTGTTGATTGACCACTTCTTACAAGATGACTACCATTTACAACTTCCAACGTGAAATCCACTTCTAAACTGAGAAAATTTCACCATTTAATTTTCATTTCTCAAACTTTGAGAATTTATTATATAATAATATGGGCATATGAATTACATTGTTGCCTATAATATGTGATGTTTATTAGAGTAAACACTCAACTATTAACATCCAATTCCATAATATAAATTAAAACATATGTCACACGTACTTTAGTGGTTTAATTGCATTATTTTTATTTCGAAAAATTAGTTTAATTTATCTAGTGCAATTTAAATTATACATGTGCAGTATTACATGCATGCGTGCCAAATTTATATTTCCACCAATGTAATATAAATATGTGCTAACTAAAATTTAATAGGTGGAATATATATGTTTTTTTTACTCATAAATTTAGTTTAACTTTTTTAATTGCAACACATGTAAATCATCTAATTACATTATTTTTATTTGAATGGGAGAAAAAAAACATGGAAAGACTTAAATGTTGGGTAAATTCATATCTATTTTTTAATGTTGGGTAAAAATTTGTTAATGTAAGGTAAATTGATATTATAATTGTAACTAACTCTATTTTTTTTTTAATTGGAACACTATCTTTATTTTTATCATATCAAAATTAGTTATATTTACTTATAAAAAATATAAAGAAATTAAAAACTGGCCGAAAAAAATCAATAGTTAAAATATTCCTGAAATTTAATTAAGGATTTTTCATCTATTTGGCCCCAAAGCGTGAAAATAAGCTAACGAATAATCTATATAAAGAAAGTGAGTTAAAGAAAGAAAGAGTGGGAAATGAACAAGAATGGAAGCGATGACGAAGTTAGAATCATTTCTGGAGATGTGAGAGACGAACATTACGGTGACGTTGATGGAGAACATTGATATCACTCACCTTCCGTTGTTGGACCTCTCCAATCAGCCGCAATAATGGTCGAAGATCGAAGCCGCCACTAACGTTCTTCCCGTGTCAACCGAGGAAAACTTCATTGTCCAATTTGATGTTGTTCACGTTTAGTTGTCGGAGCTGTCACCACTACATCACTCAGTGCTACAACAGTATGGTGGAAACTATGTTGAACAGTACTAAATACAAGCCACCATTGAGGTTCTTCCCGATAACACGGAGGAGAACCATGTCAATCACAAGGTGATGACTCTATGCACATTCAGTTGTCAGACAATTCAAGTCACTCAAAGGAGGAGAAACAAAATCATCAGAGATGGACCAAAGAAGAACATAGGTATGTATTCAATTGAGATTGATTATTGGGTTCACTCAACTTAGACATGTAAATGTTGGGAACTCAACATGTAACACGCAATAAAAATTAATATGGTTGAGGAAAATTATAAATCCTCTCCACATATAATTTTTTAACGGAAAAATTACAAACTCTCCCCAAAGTGTTTGACACACTACCTACAATTTAAACATTTGTCTTATAAATTTAATGATGTGGTGTAATTATCACTCTCTTGCATAGATCTTTCACCCCTCTCACGAGACTTTGAATTAACACAAGACACAATAATTCAAAGTCCTACATTTTTACATCGATTTTTCTTTTGTATCAGAATATTTTAACTAACAAAACTCTGCAGTGATTCTTCCTTACAACAAAATATACTTATACTTTTTTAATATAATACTTTTAAATATAAAACAGCTACATATTTCTTTTGTTCATAAAGAATATTGATTATATTATATGTTAAATTAAGATTGTGACTCCACTTTTGTTTCAAAGAGATATTTAATTTTATATTCAAATATTTGATTTAATATATTTGATGTCGGTTTTATTGTTAGATAATTATAATATTTCAATTTGAAATATTTGAAACATTTATTTACATCTCATTTGATTTTTATTTTTTTTTAACAGCTCATTTCTTGAAGGACCTGAAGTACAACATTTTGTCTTTCAACACATTAACCACCAAAATTGGACTCCAACTGCAAATATTGGAATGGATCAAAACACAATAAATGGTACGATTGAGTCCAACGCAATGCAACAATCACATGAAATGCAATACCCAGTTCCTCATCACATGGACCAACAAAATTTGATTCCAAGTCCAAATCTTGGAATGGATCAAAACACAAGAAATGATACATTTGAGTCCACCAATCAAGATGTCTCATGTAATCAAATGGGTGAATTTAGATATTTTGATAATAACTTTTAAGTATCTAATTGATAGGGTAATTTTAATTGTGTTTAATTATCTATAGTTTAGATGTGTATTTAGGTTTTCTTATCATTTGTGTATTGACAGCATCAATTTTACATCAATATGATTTTATATAATTGATTTTAAAGTTTCATAATTTTTATTTTGATAATATTAGAAAATATTGTTTAGATACTTTGAATCAACCATCAAGTATATGATGATTAAACAATCAATCGTCAAAATGCCCTTTAATTTTTTATATATACTTATTTACTATGACATAGATTTATCTTAAATATCTTTCCTAATTGTTCATATACTACATGAGAAAAAATAATTAGGTGATTTATACTTTTTTTGAACTTGAACTATAAAAATAAATCTCACAACACATCCAAACGGTAATTAGTATGAAGTTGAATGCTACTAAACAAACCCGGATATCTCTTTTACAACTGCACTGAAAAAAAATCACAACACAATAATAATCCTTGCAGTCACTTCCTTTCATTTGACCTAACCGTTGAGGTCACTTTCTCTAATTTAACCTATTTCATGTCTTTATTAAATATTTTTTTAAAATAATTAAGTGTATGAAAAGAGTTGTATATTTGTATTATCAGGCTACTTATTTTTTATACTTTGTGGAAAAAAGTGTGATGGAACTAACACTAACACAACGCAAACAAGTGAAAACAAGTAGAATATATACTTTGTTCGTACCACTTAGGTTCCTTAACAAGAGGAGCTTGAAGCCCTAAAATAGGATACTTGTTTTTAATTGAACGCCAACTAGAGTTCGTTGGGCTTATATACTGGGATCGGTTCATGGATTCAGGCCCGCAGCCTGTCAGACAAGATATAAAACATTTAATATCTGATTTAAACAGGTTTAGCCAATAAGGAATTTGTATTTAATAATATATTTTTTTAGATTTTTTTTGAAATTTTATTTGATTTTGTAACATTATATAAATATTGATGTATTTAGTATTAAAATTTTATTAATTTGAGATTTTATTTGAATTGTTATTAAGATTTTTAATTACTATTATTGAAATTTTATTTAAATTTATATATTTAATGTTAATATTTTACTTTTTATATTTTATTTAGATGTTTGGTAATGTATAAGAATCTTTTTTAGGTTTTTTAAATATTTTATTCGAGGTGATAGCATGTTTTAAGTTTTTTTTAAAATGATTTTTTATATAAAAAAAGTTTAGCATGCTAGCTCTCGTGATAAAAAAAAGCTCATATAATAAGAAGGATCTATGATATGATATTGCTGGTGGTGTAGTATCAAATCAAAAAGATATAAAATCTTTTCTTTGTTAAAAAAAGAGACTGTTTACTAAAATTAATTAAGGTATTAATAATATTACTATATACAAAGGCAGGAGAAATGATAAAACCTAAAGATGATTTTTTTTTTAATTAAAAGTTAAGTTTGAAACTTATGTTTAATTGATTAATATCATGTAACTTTGCCGAGCGACATCTTTAATGCTTTATCTTTTACATGCTTCTTATATTATCATCATGTTTATATTTTATCTGACTAGTTTCTTTTCATGATTATTTTCTCATTTTTTGGATTTGTTAATGGCCATTTATATATTTTAATTAGTTTCTTAGTACTAATTAATGTCTTCACATTATCTCTTGAGCAATCCCAAACATTTCAATTTTTTCGTTTCCAATGTTTTATTTTCAATTTCATTCCGTAAGTTGTTAATATGTTATGTAAATGTTCCACTAGTGAACAAAATAGTCTCTATAGTTAGTTCATTAATTGAAAGAGAAGCAATTTCAAATAAGTCTTGCTCATGTCTATAAATATTTCATATTTGACTTTTGTTCATGTACTTCTCATTCTCATTAGAAAATACGAAGATGATTGTGAATGTGAAAAGGTAGAAGGAAGGGGAAAAAAAAAAAACAAAAAGAAGAAGAAGAAGAAGAAGAAGAAGAAGAAAAAAAAAAAAGATTAAAAAGGAAATCTATTTTTAAAATTATCAAATTAAACAAAAATATTTAATTTGTTGAATTTATATATAAATTTAATAGCTATCCAAAAAGTACCTAAATGTTGTCACTTTAAATACCCATTTTATTTTTTAAAAAGTGTATTTAAAAACATATACAGTCTGTAGCTTTGCATACCCAACAAATACGAATACATACCAAATATACCAAATAGGTGTACAACATGAATTTAGAAATATCATGCTTCAAGCAAGAAATTATCTAATAATTTATAGACTTTGGTTAATTATTCTCACAATTGATCATTTGTTAATAAAATTGATTAACATTAATGAAAATTTATCAATATTTCTAGATTTAGGAATTTGACATAAAATAAAATAAGTTCTCTATTCATAATTACTTAATCAATAGAGTAAAGTAAATAACTAAACATATTCCACCCTAGAGAGTAAAGTAAATAACTAAACATATTTCGCCCTTTAATTATTTAACGGCCAGGATTAATTTATTTTTGAACTTTTAAAACTAAAAGCTAAATAAAATACTTGTGCATTTTGTACTTAAGGTCTCTTTAACTGTCACATTATGAGAAGATATGAGAGTATAATAACATGATAGAAAGTGTGATAACTTTTTAATCCTGGTAAGCATATGCAGCTATAGGACGTGTGAATAAAGACTATTAATAAACATGAACACGTTCCAACCAATTAAAAAAATATAAATTTGTATAAAATTGGAACTATGAGAGTTGAAATATTAAAAATAATCATATAACAAAAAATCTTAAATATCTTTAATCGTGAGACATATGATTATCACTATAAATAAGAATTAGACATAATATTGACATAATAGACATGTGCCCTAAATAATAAATCCGATAATATCATAATATCATACAATATTATATTTTATTTATATAATTATTTTCCTTAAAATTTTAAAAATATAGAAGATTTTTAAATTTATAATTAAAGTTATATAAATAATAATTATTAATTTTTAACATTTTGATTGATAGATACTTTAATTTATACATACCAAATTATTATATTATATAATATATATATATATATATATATTAATTATAAAACAGCGATTCTAGTAAATTGATTTGTTCACGAGAACATGAAAATAACTAATAAAAACCTTGAACTGCTATTAAAAAAATTATGAATAAGATTAAATTCCTTATCTTATAAATCTTGAAAATATAAATTATTTTTTTATTATATATTATTTCTTAATTATCTTTCTTTATTAATATTTTAATTATTTTAAATTTATATCTTTTTTATTAAGATATAATGTTAAATTTTGTTACTGATAAAATTTAGATCAGATAATCATAAATTATAGTTCAAAAAGTAAATTATCTTTTAAAAATTCTACAATTTAAAAGGAAAAAACCTGATAGAAAAAAAATATACTTTCACTCGCCTGTAATACATTTGTACATATGTTTTACCGTGTAAAAATTTGTTAAATTTAAGTAAATTGATATTATAATTTACTTTATTTTTTGATCGGAACACTGTGTTTGAGTCTTATCATTTAAAAACTAACTACATTTACATATAAAGAAATTAAAAATTGGCTGAAAAAATTTAATAATTAAAATACTCCTTAAATTTAATTAAGGTTTTTTTATTTATTTAGCGCTAAAGCATGAAAATAGGCTAATAGAAAATCTATATAAAGAAAGTGAATTATAGAAAGGAAAAATGAGAGTAAAACAAGAATGGAAGAGATAACAGAGTTAGAATCGTTGTTCCTGGAGCTACGAGAGACGGACACTAGGGTGAAGTTGATGGAGAACATTAACATTACTCATCTTCTGTTTTTGGGCTTCTCTGATCAGTTGCATATTGAAGCAGCCACTACATTCTTCCTGTGTTAACCAAGGAAAATGTCGTTGTCCAAGTTGATGTTGCTCACGTTCAGTTGCTAGAGCTGCCACCATGGCATCACTCAGTGCCGCAACAGTATGGTAGAAACAATGCTGAACAGTACCAAATGCAAGTCGCTGTCGAGGTTCTTCCCTATAACATGGAGGAGAACCATGTCAAATCTCAAGGTGATGACTCTATGCATGTTTAGTCATTGTCGAACAATTCAAGTCACTCAAAAGAGGAGGAACAGAATCACCGAAGATGAACCACATAAGAACATAGGTACGTATTTCATTAATATTAATTATTGGGTTTATTAGATTGAGATATAGATATGTTGTAATTTTTAAAGAAATAAAGAAATAACACTTTATGTTTTAAGACTCACTTCACAGTCATATTGTAATTTTTAAATAAAGAAAATTACAAACTGTAGCTACATATAATTTTTGAAAAGAAAGATTAGAAACTCTCATCAAAGTGTTTGACACACACTACCTACAATTTAAACACTCATTTTATAGATTCAAGAATGTGGTGCAAGTGAATAAAATTTATCGTTCTATCTTATACAAATTTTTTACTCCTTTATCTCTATAATGCTTCCTATGGGATTTTGAATGAATATTACAAAGTCTTACACCTCTGCAGCAATTGTCCCTTACTAAGATCTTCTGACCAGCAAAACATTTGTTTTTTAGCAATCTCCCTTACAATAAAATTTGACAAAATTTTCTTCTCTTTCCAGCTTTTCATTGTTCATTGTTCTTTCTAATGTGAGAGTTTGATTTAATCCCAACACCAAAGTTCTTCTAACATTAAAAAAAATCATAAGAATAAAATGATTTAATTTTTGTAAAAAATATTTTTATGATTTATATAATTACTTTTTAGAAATATTGTAATTTAAATTTAACTGAATTTATATTATAAAAATGTATAAGATTTGAAAAGATTTTATGAATATATAAGATTTTACGAGATTTCATATATTTATAAAAAATATTAAATTATAGCTTTTAGATTGTAATAAAGAAAAAATAATTAAAATTTATATATCTAGTGTTATCATTTTTAAAAATTTTATTGTTATATTTATTATTATTATCATAATCATTATTACATATTTATTATTAATTTTAGTGATTTTGAAGAAAATGCCTAGCATTATGTTTGTTACACGACTAATTAAAAATCAACTCTCAATATTCTACGGTAATTTACCAAAATATAAAACAACTCAAAGTTACTTGTGATTCTAACTCCAAAATTATTTTTGTCTGCTTTTGATTATTTTTGGAAACAAAAATAAACACTTTAAAAATTTTAATAACTAATTTTATAATTAATAAAATTGATTTTTATAGAAAAGAAAACAATAATAAACAGGCTTTTGAAATTTTATCAGTTCTGTCTGCCCTTCCTCCCTAAATGGTTATTGTGAAACAAGTGGTCCATTGAAACATCCATGTTGTGTTCTATAAAAGAATTTGCACTAACTTTTTAAAATAGCTAAATATTTATTTTATTCATTAAGAAATATTGGTTATTTTATTTCAAAAAATATTGAATTTTATAATTAAATATATGATTTAGTATATTTGATGTCGGTTTTATTGTTAGATAATTATAAATATTTTAATTTGAAATATCTGTAACATTTATTTACATCACACTTGATTTTTTTTTTTTTAACAACTCATTTCTTGAAGGACTTAAGTTATATGGGAAGGAAGATTGGAGAAAAATTTCATATATTATTAAAACACGAACTCAACTCAATGTGCGAGTCATGCACAGAAATTTTACTCCTAACAGCAAAGAACAAACGAAGAGAAGAAAAGGAAAAATTAATGATATGACATTACAAAATAATGAACCCACTCACTATCATCAAATTAGGGTTTCTTCTCCAAATCTTGCAATGTATCAATCACGTGCTGAAGTACAACATTTAGTCTTTCAACACATCTACCAACAAAATTGGACTTCAAGTTCAAATATTGGAATGGATCAAAACGCAAGAAATGGTACGATTGAGTCCAATGCAATGCAACAATCACATGAAATGCAACAGCCAGTTCCTCATCACACGGACCAGCAAAATTTGATTCCAAATCCAAATCTTGGAATAGATCAAAACACAAGAAATAATGATACATTTGAGTCCACCAATCAAGATGCCTCATCTAATCATATGAGTAAATCTAGATATTTTAATAATAACTTTTAAGTATTTAATTTACAGGGTTATTTTAATTGTGTTTAATTATCTAGAGTTTAATCTTATTCATGCTTATAAATATTTCATATTTGACTTTTGTCCTATATATATCTCTCGCTAGAAAACACTAATATGACTGTAATTGAGGTTTCTTTAATGCAATTGAAAAAGGCTTAGAAGGTAAGGAAAAATAAAAAAGAGAAAAAGTTAAAAAGGAAATCTATTTTTTATTATTATCAAATTAAATAAAAATATTTTATTTGTTTAATTTGTATATAAATTTAATAGCTATCAAAAAGTATCTTAGTGTTATCACTTTAAATACCCATTTTACTTTTCTAAAAAGTGTTATTTGAAAACATATTCAGTACGTAGCTTTGCATACCCATCAAGTACGAATACATACCAAATATACCAAATAGGTGTACAACATGAATTTAGAAATATCATGCTTCAAGCAAGAAATTATCTAATAGTTTATAGACTTTGGTTAACTATTCTCATAATTGGTCATTTGTTAATGAAATTGGTTAACATTAATAAAAATTTATCAATGTTCCTAGCGATTGGTAGTTTGACATAAAATAAAAGTGCAACATATTTTGCCATTTAATTATTTAACGGTCAGGATTGATTTATTTTCAAACTTCTAAAACTAAAAACTTAAAATACTTGTGTACTTTATACTCTCTTTAATTATATATACTAATATATTTATCATTAGACTAAATTAGTTATGGCGCAACATTTTATACTTAAAGAGTATAACAACACGAGTTAATTATTACTTAACTTACCCTAACTGTTATTATGGGATAATTAATATATACCCACTACAAATTATAAAAATATATAAAAAAATTTAAATTTATAATTAAAAATATATAAATAATAATTATTAACTTTAACATTTTAATTAATTAATATTTTAATTTACACATATCAAATTATTATATTATATATATATATATATATCAAATAATTTGTTGAATATATTATTATTATCATCATATTTATATATATATATATATATATATATATATATATATTAATTATAAAATAATTCTAATAAATTCATTTGTTCATGAAAACAATTAATAAGACCTTGAATTGCTATTAAAAAATTATGAATAAGATTAAATTTCTTATCTTATAAATCTTGAAAATATAAATTATTTTTTTATTATATATTATTCCTTAATTATCTTTCTTTATTAATATTTTAATTCTTTTAAATTCATATCTTTCTTATTAAAATATAATGTTAAATTTTGTTAGTGATAAAATTTAAATAAGAGAATCATATATTATAGTAAATTATCTTTTAAAAATTCTACGATTCAAACGGACAAAACGATATATGATAGAAAAGAAATACACTTTCGCTCTCGCATAATACATTTATACATATGAATGAATTTTCCTAAAATTGACGATATTTTATAAGTTAAAACAACGTGTCACAAAATTAAAAAAGAAGTAAACTAATACTGAAATTTCTTTTGGCGCTCTTTTTTGAAAATAAACAAGAACCAGAACCAGAACCAGCGTTTATAAAAGAAAGAAGAGACACCACACTGTGTTAACTGTGAAGTGAATGAAAGCAATTTACGTGAGAGAAAAGAAAAGAAAAGATCGATCAAGTGTGTTGTTTGCTTCTAACGAGAGAGAAGAATGTCTGATGAAGTTTTCAACAACGGGTTGCTTAAAGATGCAGCCTTCAGAGAAACGTTGTTTTCAATGTTCCCTCAACCGCGGGACAAGAACTGGAAGGAGCACAGTACTATGACTGAGGTTCTTCCACCATTCACGTTACCATTGGACAACACTTCCGTTGTGGTTCCTCCCGTGTTGCCTGTCAATCACACTCAGTCACAAACTAATCATCATCAGTTTCATGATAACCTCAACAATCAAGTTCTTCCCATGTTGTCACCACCACAAGTTGAGGTTAATTCTTTGCCGCCAAAGAACCACGTTTCATCGGCATCCAAACAATGGACCTTAGACGAACACAGGTAGATTTTGTAACTAATGAGGTCTTAAGCATATTTTATACTTACTCCTATTTTAGTATACCACTGCAAACTGAAAATAACTTTGATTAAACACTGTGAAATTCTTTACCAATCTTTATTACCGGTGAGTTTATGGATTGAAGTTCATGAGCAGGCCTGCAGACTCTCGCGAGTTTTGACCAATTTTTGTATAAAACCCACATTATTTAAAGAGTTTAAAAGTTGAAATTCTAATTTTGTTTTGTTTTTTTCTTCTGCCTCTCAATCTCTCACACACACCTTCGTCTCCTCGTTGGCTTGTTCTCTCTTCAATTTTCTCGCATCCTCTCACTTTTGCTCCAGTGGAACCATGGACTACGCTAATCTTTTTTATTGGTCTTTTCTTTTTCTTCTCTATACGTTTCAAGTTGAGTTCCCAACAAATAGTTGCACTCAACGATTTTCTACTTAGACTTTAATTTGTTCCGGTGCTTGTTTTTGTCTTTATGACCTTCATCATAATCTTTGTCTCTATTTCTTCCCTTATTCTCAGTAATTACAATCCCTGGTTGCAAAGAAGCTTCCTGAGTTTGTCGCCTGATTTCTTCACTTAAAATAGCAGGTTTAACAAATTTTATGGTCGCCACACCACTAAGAGCAAAACTAAAATTAAAGTAACACGCAAATTTTCCTTTCCTTGAATTAAGAAAAGTATTAAACAACCAAATTCTTAAAATTTCATCTTCAAATTTAACACACATACCAAACAATTGATCAAAACATCCTTGAAATTCACTCAAGTGATAAAAAATGGACATACCTTCTTTGTACCTTAAATTCATTGCTTGTTTTGACAAAAACAATTTATTGTTCCGTGTTTTTCAAAGCATACAAAGTGTCAAGTTTGTCCCATAAAGTTCTAGCATGTGAGTCATTAGTAATATGATTCAAAACATTATCATCTATCTATTGACGAATAAATCATGAACAATCTCATTCTCAAAGGCACAATCTTCATCAAACTTTTCTTTAGGATTCTGAGTAGCAAACACAGGTGAATGTAATTTTTTAACAAAAAAAAATCCTTTATTTTGCTTCTCTACATATGATAATCAGTCTCATTCAAACTAATCATTCTAACGTAATAAGGCTCCATCATTCAGTCATGTAAATTCCCAAAAAATAAAATATACATAAATTTTGATATTACTTGTTGGGAAAAGACACCGTTACACAGTGGAAAAATTATACAAATCTGCGTTCCCATTTGACTGAAATAAAATAAGAAACTTAATATACAACAATCTAAATTTCAAACAGTAAGAAAAAGTAAAAATGCAACAACAAGAAAAGTATAAGCAATTTTAACATGGAAACCTCTAGTGATATGAATGAAAACCATGGGAACCTAGTCTATAAAACACTCCATTATGTAGGATATCATAATACAACAAAGAGCTTCTACTCACAAGCAATTAACGGAAATCACTGATGCAGCGAAATTACTAAATCAATCATACAAATAAGCAAAAACTCCAACAGTGGTGAAAATGCACTTACTTTCTATACTCTCCTCTTTTTTTTCTCCGATGAAAATCGAAAAGTAATATAAAATAGATTGTCAAATATTTTATTTTTAATATAAAATATTGTTGGACCTAATTTAGGGAGGACTGACCAATCAGTGCCGAGATATCTAAAATCTATGACAGACACAACAGGAAGGCTTCTAGTATTGTACTTGAGGTCTATGATTTATGTGCTGATAAAGATATGCTTGAAGCTGCTCTTCAAGTAGTAAAGGATAAAGTAAGGCTCTATGAAACAAAGCTTGATAATCTTCAAGCAGAATATAAAGTCATGGTGCAAAATTATACTGAAGAGTTACCTGCTTCCAAGGCAAACCAAGAAACTCTGATGGTTGATCAAGAAAAAGTAGTTGTTTTGTTGGAAAACATCAAATAAAATGAAAATAAATTGAAGAGAACAGTTAGAGGGCTCGAGGCGGAGTTGAAAGCGTCTGAACTTGAGAGACTTCAAGCAACAGAAGAAATTTCTGAACTAGAAGTTCAACTTCAGAAAATAGAAATGCTTCAAGATGAAATCTTTTTCCATAAGAGATCACTGTATGAAGCAGAATTTGAATACAGAAGATTGACATATGAGATGTTATCCTTAGAGTGTGATGAGCTGAAGTGATGTAGGGACATCTAGAAGAGTTACTAGAAGCATGCAAAGGAGGTTAGAAGAGGAGGTGGGAAGACTCCAAGACCATGAAGCTAGTATAGGACTTATCACTTGTAACCTACTTGTAAATTCTTTTGAACATGGTTAAGTCCTACATTGTAATAGCTCTAGAGTATGACTTGGGCTAAGTCATGGGTTCTTAAGGCCAAGCCCACGGTTCCATATAGCATACATGCCATCCAAATCAAGGTCACACAAGGTTTAAAAGAAAACCAAAACCTTTTTTTCAAAAGACTTGTGTGAACCTTGAGACACTTGCTAAACTAGGAAGAGCCCTTGATTAAGTATTGGATCCATGCCAACACTTAATTAAGGATCTCCACCCTTGATTAGGAGGTGCCAAGGATTGATGACATGGCTCATCACATGGGCTACAAGGGGAGACAAACCCATGTGCACCCATGTGAAGGCCATGTGACTTCCTAACAACCAAGTAACCACCATAACTACCTTGGTTACTTGGCTTGCAAGGAAGCCCACGGATTGGTGCAGCCCTAACCTTGGTTAGGAGCTCCCAAACCGTGGTTGAGGCTTGCTTGGGGGCCAAGGGATGAGCCCTATAAAACCATAGTTGTGGCACCTTGTTTTGGATCTTTGGCAAATTAATGAATGAATGAAGCTTTAAGCTTTTTTGAGAGATTGTGTTCTCTTGTTCCCTTAGGGAACTTTCTTTGAATCTTATCAATGGATCTCTACACCCATTGTGACGGTTCCTCCTAGGCTTATAGGTTCACCACCTTGGCGCCACCACCATCCCTTTCCTTTACCACCTTTTCCTTTTTCTTCTTCTTTGGTTAAATCCCATCTAGTACCTTGGCTGAGCCTTGTCCTTGGTTCTTCCGTGGAGCTGGTTGGAGACTAGATTGGGACAACCCTTTGGAGCTTCTTGGAGCCTTCCATGGAGCACCTACATCAAGTGGTATCAAGAGCTTGTTGTCTCCAGCTTTGAGTCTTCTTCACGGTTAGTCTTTTTAAGTCTTCCATGAAACTTGTTTTTCTTTTTGAGTCTTCTTCATGTCTTGAGTCTTTCTTTCATAGAGTAGCCTATTTTGAGTTCCTTGAGTTGTCATATCTTGTAGTCTTGTGTTGGGCATGCTTTGTTTCTTTTGGTTGTTGCATTAGGCCGTGATTCATGTTGGCATGTTCATCCATCAATTCTTGAATGCATGATTACTAACTTGCAATTTTGGTGTCATTTGATCGGTTAGAATTTTTGTCTCTTGCAAGTTATGATCCATGTATGCCTATAGGAGTGTGTATAATCATGTTTCCTTTACTATACATAATGGTATGCTCACTGTATGGTACTGCAATTAGAAATTGAATCAATGCTTACATGATCCCATGACATAGAAACCATTACTAGCATGTGTTAGCATGATCTTGAAATTTTTGTGAAAATTAGTTTACTATTGGATTTGTTATCGGTTAGTTTTTGTACAAGCTGTGATAAACTAGGAATTGAACCTAGAAGAGGCTTTTAGTTCCCTAAAGGTTTCGGTCCAGCCACTCACATTACAAAAGAAAAGAATCAAAAGCAAAAGAAACTAAAGAAAAGAGAAAGAAAAACAAGTGAGAAGAAAAAAAAAACTAGTAGTAAAAGAACTTGGTTCTAAAAAGTAAAAGAATTTGAGAACCATAGCAAGTGAAAGAAAAGAGAAAGAATACAGCAAGATAGGAGCGAAAGAAAGTGGAAAAAAAAAAGAGTTACACAAAAGAAACACTCTTGGACCTAGGAAAGAAGTCTACATCATTCTAGTGAATTTTCTAGTTTTGAGCTTCCTAGTGCTTTGTGTATCTTTTGATGCTTCTTTGTAATTTTTCATTTCTGTACCTTACTGCACCTTGTTGGATGTGTTAAAGAGTACATAGTTTAAATTGAAACTGGTTTGAGCATGAGAAGTATGATAAGTGGCCAATTATAGCACATAGTACAAATCGGTTGCTAATTAAATTTTGCTGAATTTTGTTGTTTCGGTTTCTAGATTCGGTTGATGATTGTTTTGTACCTTGCTGTCCAGTTTGAATATCATACTTGTGCCTCTGTTTTGAGTGTGTTTCTTGGGCAATTACATGCTAATTCACTGCCCTAGTAGAAGCCTTTGTCTCCTCAAAGTTTCTCTAGCATTTGATGTGCCTATCATTTCTATTTTAGCTTTTTATTGCTTGTCTCCTTTGGATTCTTTGGTTTTGTCTTAGAGTCCTTTGTCTTTCTTGGCCTCTTAAGCCTAGTCTTGGTGCTGTTCTTCTTTCATGATGGTGTGATAAGACCTTGATAACTTATTAGAAGAGAGTTTACTAAGAGAGCTTAGAGAAAAAGAGTGGTAAAAGGCAAGAGAGAACATTAGAGGAAAAAGCCTTATTTTTGTGTGATACACGAGTTGGTTGAGTGATACACTTAGTGAGCTTGTGAGGATTTATTTCCCTTTGTATTTTCTGTATACTAACCTTTCTTTGCAGCTATGGCAAGTTCCTCAAGTGTGGGTAATGAACACTCACCAAGAACCCAAGCGTTGATGGACAAAATGATGGAAAGAATGAATGAGATCCAAACAAGTTTGAGGGAGAGTGTTAAGGAGGGTGTGAGGGAGATAAAAGAGACACATGAGAAGGAGAGGAAAAACAATAAAGAGGGAGGAAGGAGAGGTAGAAGAGGAAATGATGAGGATAGTGGAAGAGAAAGTGGGAGAAGAAGTAGTAGGAGAGGTGAGCACATGAGTTCCATTGATAGTGATGGTGGGAACTTCTTTGGGCATGGGGCACATGGAGAGAACCCTTTTGTGAATAATAGGAGGGGTGGAAGAGGCGCTGCACCTCTTGGAGGAAGAGGGACCCGAGGCAACACCAACACATATTGGCATGAGGAGGATCGGTTTGATGAGAGAAACCTCAAGTTGTTCATCCCAAAGTTCAATGGAAGTGGGGGTGCGGATGTGTACCTAGAATGGGCTATGAAAGTGGATCAAATACTTGGAAGTTACCCTATGCTTAGTGAAGAAAGAAAACTGCACTTGGTCACCCTTGAGTTTGAGGAGTATGCACTAGTGTGGTGGCATTAACAAGAAAGAGGTAATGGGTATTTGAGGCCTAGAATCACAACTTGGGAAGGGTTGAAGCAAGCACTCAAAGAGAGATTTGTGCCGCCAACATACATGAGAGATTTGCATCACAAACTACAAAGACTTGTACAAGGTAATAGGAGTGTGCAAGACTACTACAAAGATCTAGAAGTTACCATGCTTAGATCCCAAATTGAAGAGAGCCTAAAAGCTACAATGGCAAGGTTTGTGCATGGACTCAATAGGGAAGTACAAGATGTCCTTGAATTGCAAAGATACTCTAACCTTGAGGAAGCCATCCACTTGGCCGAGAGGGTAGAGTCCCAATTGAGAAGGAAGGCTAGCTTCAAAAGGGTCTCCAATAATACTACATCAACTTGGAAAGGTAAGAGCAACAAAGACCATTCACCTAGGCCTCCAATGAAGAGTAACCAAGAACTCACCAAAGGTAAAGAGGTAGTTCCTTCATCCCAACTCTTTAAATCAAGTAACATCAAATGTTTCAAGTGTTTAGGAAGGGGCCACATTGCATCTCAAAGTCCAAACAAGATAGCAATGGTGATGAGGCAAGATGGAGGGATCACTAGTGAAGAATCAAGTGGATCTTCAAGTGAAAAAGAAGATCAAGGTGAAACCCAATCTACCTTTAGTGAGGAGGCCGAAGAGGGGGACTTGTTGATGGTAAGAAGATTATTAAAATTGAACCATGACTTAGATGATACTCAAAGGGAGAATATCTTCCATACAAGATGTAAGGTAAAGGACAATGTTTGCTCCCTTATCATAGATGGTGGTTCATGTACAAATGTAGTTAGTGAAAGACTTGTAAATAAACTTAACTTGCCAACTTTAAGTCATGCTAAACCATACAAGTTGCAATGGTTAAGTGAAAATGGGGAAGTAAAAGTAGATAGGCAATGTATAATCATTTTTTCTATTGGTAAGTATTGTGATAATATTCTATGTGATGTTGTGCCCATGGAAGCTACACATATGCTTTTAGGTAGACCATGGCAATATGATAGGAATGTTATTCATGATGGACTTGCTAACACTTACTTGTTTACATTTGAAGGTAGAAAAGTGCTCTTAAAGCCTTTAGTCCCAAAGGATGTATGTGAGGACCAAATCAAAATGAAGATCAAGAGGTCCCAAGAAGGAAAGGTAGACATGGCCGAGAACTCCAAGCACTCCAAGGCTTTGACCGAGAGCCATGCAAAGAAGAAACATGTAAAAAGTAGTGTAAATAATTCTAAGTGTAAAGTAGATAGCAAAAACAATTGTAAAGGGACTTTGCTTATTACTTGTAAGAACATCAAATCGATTTCATTCCGGGTTCACAATTTCCCAACAAGCCATCCTATAGGAGCTCACCACAAGAAGCACACGAAATTGAAAGGCAAGTTCAAGATCTCTTGAAGAAGGGATGGGTCAAAGAAAGCCTCTCACCTTGTGTATCTCTAATCATCTTGGTTCCTAAGAAGGAGGGTATATGGCGCATGTGCACGGATTGTCGAGCGGTAAATAATATTACTATTAGATATAGGCATCTTATCCCTAGGTTAGATGATCTATTAGATGAATTACATGGATCCACCATATTTTCTAAAATAGATCTTAAGAGTGGTTACCACCAAATCCGAATGAAGGAAGGGGATGAGTGGAAAACTGTCTTTAAGACTAAGTTTGGACTATATGAGTGGCTAGTAATGTCTTTTGGATTGTCTAATGCTCCAAGCACATTCATGAGACTCATGAATCATGTCTTGAGGGAATTTTTAGGAAAATTTGTAGTAGTTTACTTTGATGATATCCTAGTATATAGCAAGTCTTCTCAAGAACATGTAATCCATTTGAGACTTGTCTTAGAAGTACTTAGGAAAGAAAAATTATATGCAAATAAAGAAAAGTGTATACTTGGAACCGAGAAGGTGATCTTCCTCGGCTTTGTGGTAAGTGCAAAAGGTGTGGAGGTTGATGAAGCCAAGATTCAAGCAATCAAGGAGTGGCCAACCCCAACATGTGTGAAAGAGGTAAGAAGCTTCCATGGTCTAGCTAGTTTCTATAGAAGGTTCGTTAAAGATTTTAGCACTATAGCTAGCCCATTGAATGAACTTGTAAAGAAGGACACTATGTTTACATGGGGGCCCTCTCAAGAGGAAGCCTTCAAAGTGCTCAAACACAATCTCACACACTCACCTATACTTACTTTACCGAATTTTGCTCTTTCATTTGAACTTGAATGTGATGCATCCAACGTAGGAATAGGAGCGGTCTTAATGCAAGGGAAACTCCCTATAGCTTATTTTAGTGAGAAGTTAAAGGGGGGGGCACCTAAACTACTCAACCTATAATAAGGAGTTGTATGCTTCAGTTAGGGCTTTTCAAGTGTGGCAACATTACTTACTACCTAAAGAGTTTGTAGTTCACACCGACCATGAGGCCTTAAAATATTTGAGAGGGCAAGGAAAATTGAATAAGAGGCATGCTAAGTGGGTAGAGTACATAGAACAATTTCCTTACATAGTCAAGTATAAGCAAAGGTCTAGTAACATAATTGCCGACGCTCTAAGTAGAAGACACACCTTGATTAATATGCTTGAGTGTAAAATGTATGGTTTTGATCATATTAAATCTATGTATGCCCACGATGAAGACTTCGGTCTTATTTGGGAATCAAGTACCAAAGGTGCATTCAAGGACTACTTTAGGCACGGTGGGTATCTTTTCAAGGGCCAAGCATTGTGTGTGCCTAAGTCTTCCTTGAGGGACTTATTGGTGATTAAGACCCATGAAGGAGGTTTGATAGGTCATTTTGGAAGGGATAAGACATTGGCTATGTTACAAGAGAACTTTTATTGGCCTCACATGAGGGTCCAAGTAGTGAAGCACATTTCTAATTGCGTCATTTGTAACAAAGCCAAGTCTAAGGTCTCCCCTAATGGCTTATACCAACCCCTTCCGCTTGCTACCACTCCGTGGATGGACATCTCCATAGATTTTATCCTTGGTCTTCCTAAGTCCAAAAGAGGAATGGATAGTATCTTTGTAGTTGTATGCCGGTTTTCAAAAATGGCTCACTTCTTAGCTTGCAAGAAGGTTGATGACGCTTCGAATATTGCAAGGCTATTTTTCAAAGAAGTAGTGAGACTTCATGGAGTACCCAAGACAATTGTGAGTGACCGAGACTCCAAATTCCTTGGGCACTTTTGGAGAACCCTTTGGAATTGCCTTGGAACCAAGCTTCTCTTCTCTACAACTTGCCACCCCCAAACGGATGGGCAAACCGAAGTTGTCAATAGGACCTTGGGTCAACTATTGAGGACTTTTGTTGGTGAGAACATTAAGAGTTGGGAAGATTGGCTACCTCATATTGAGTTTGCCTATAATAGGGTTGAACATTCCACTACTAAGTTTTCTCCTTTTCAAGTTGTTTATGGATTTAACCCACTCACCCCACTTGATCTAGTGACTTTGCCTATTGAGTTTTCTTGTAATAGAAGTGGTCAAGAGAGGGCTAGAAAGATCCAAGAGTTACACGCTCAAGTAAAGGAGAAGATAGCAAAGAAGAATGAGCAAATAGCGAAAGCCTACAACAAGCACCATAGAGCTATCGAGTTCAAAGTAGGGGACTGATAAGTGTCAGATTATACATGTTTTCCTAGGTGTTTTCAGTCCATTTTCATCCATTTTTACTAGGTTTAGTTATAGTATAGACAAAAAAACAGTGAAAATATCATGTTTGTTTAATATTAGTCCTTGATTTGGTGTTTCATTAGTTTTATAGGTCTTTCTTGTGTTTTTAAGTCATTTTAATTTCTTTCTTGTTATTTTCTAGGTTCATTCAAGGAATGAAGAAGAGATAGGAGCAAGGAGTGGATTGAAGACACAAATTGAAGCTTGAAATGAAAGCCCATGGACCTAAGATGAAGAAATGGAGTGCAAGCCATCAAGTGGAAAGGAAAAATTGAAGCCTAAGCCATGGAAGAAGGAGCAGTTGCGCCGGGCGCCAAACCAGAGCAAACCAAGGCGCAACCCTCCCTCATTCTTGGCCAAGATGCGCCAGGGCGCAATTCTCCACCATGCCATGGCCATTTGCGCTGGGGCGCAAACCAGAGGGAGCTAAGGCGCAAACCCTCCCTCATTCTCGGCCAAGATGCGCCAGGGCGCAAACAAGGCTCAACCTGGGCGCAAATCTCCTCCCTTTTCTGTCCAAATGCGCCCAGGCGCAAACCATACTGTTAGTGAGGCGCAAATCTTCATGTATATAAAGGCTTTTGAGCGCGAAATCAGGGGGAATTCATTCTTCTTCTACACGCTATCTCTCGCAATTCTCTCTTCTCCTACCTCGTTCTTCTCCTCATCCTCCACCAAACCGAGAAGATCTCTGAAGCTTGTGAGCTTGTGGAAGCAAGAATCAAGCATTCATGGAGTCAATCTTGTGTTTGAATTTCTTTTATCTTCTTTCTTCTCTTAATTCCATGTTAGGCTAGATCTATAGGTTAGGGATGGGGATTTTGATTCTACAACTCTTGTAACGATTTCCTCATGTTAATTCAAGTGTAATTTCTTTCAATTGATTGATCTCTTCTTGCTTATTGCTAATTCTTGAGGTTAATTCATGAAATTCAAATAGATGATAGGAATATTGGTGTTTGGATTGGATTAAACTGTTCCTTAAGGATTTGTTTCTCGTTTCAATTATACAATTGAAAGATTGATAGTTGAATTAGGAGAGGAAGTAGATCACTATAGCTATGCATGAGTCTAGGGATAGAACTTGTATGCTATGAGATGTTAGGAATTCATCTGTTTCACTTCTTGAATTACTTTCTATCTTCATCTAAGGGATTAGAGATTATAGGAGCAATTCAAAGGGACTAAAGACCTAGGAATAGGATTAGTCTTCGGTATCACGAATTCTATCTCTAATTGATTGATTTCTGTTGAATTGACATAGGAAGTATTGTTACTTGAGGAAAGAATTAAATGAACTGTTTCCCTAACCTTCTTCATTATTCTGTTTAGAAACTTAAACATTTACTTGCTTTCTTTATATGTTTTACAGTGTATTGCTTACTTTTACATAGTTGCTTAGTTTTACACAAATGATTAATTCATCGATTCATCCTAATAGAGAAACATGTTAAGTAATCGGTAATTCATCAACTAGTCTCTGTGGTTCGACAACCTTATCTCATCTTTTCTAAACTTGTAACGACCAGTACACTTGCCGTAGTGTGACTAAAATAAAAGTCAACAGGGACATGGTTTGGATACACTTGAGAAAGGAACGGTTCCCTACCTTGAGGAGTTCCAAGCTTCTTCCAAGAGGAGATGGACCCTTCAAGATCTTGGAGAAGTTGGGCCCAAACGCCTACAAGCTAGACCTACCAAGTAAGTATGGTGGTAGTAACTCTTTCAATGTAACTGATCTTTCTTTGTGTGATGTAGGTACAAATGATGACCTCAACTTGAGGACAAGTTCAAGCAAAGAAGGAGAGTTTGATGTAGGGACATCTAGAAGAGTTACTAGAAGCATGCAAAGGAGGCTAGAAGAGGAGGTGGGAAGACTCCAAGACCATGAAGCTAGTATAGGACTTATCACTTGTAACCTACTTGTAAATTCTTTTAAACATGGTTAAGTCCTACATTGTAATAGCTCTAGAGTATGACTTGGGCTAAGCCCATGGGTTCTTAGGGCCAAGCCCACGGTTCCATATAGCATACATGCCATCCGAATCAAGGTCACACAAGGTTTAAAAGAAAACCAAAACCTTTTTTTCAAAAAACTTGTGTGAACCTTGAGACACTTGCTAAATTAGGAAGAGCCCTTGATTAAGTATTGGATTCATGCCAACACTTAATCAAGGATCTCCACCCTTGATTAGGAGGTGCCAAGGATTGATGACATGGCTTATCACATGGGCTACAAGGGGAGACAAACCCATATGCACCCATGTGAAGGCCATGTGACTTCCTAACAACCAAGTAACCACCATAACTACCTTGGTTACTTGGCTTGCAAGGAAGCCCACGGATTAGTGCAGCCCTAACCTTGGTTAGGAGCTCCCAAACCGTGGTTGAGGCTTGCTTGGGGGCCAAGGGATGAGCCCTATAAAACCATAGTCGTGGCACCTTGTTTTGGATCTTTGGCAAATTAATGAATGAATGAAGCTTTAAGCTTTTTTGAGAGATTGTGTTCTCTTGTTCCCTTAGGGAACTTTCTTTGAATCTTATCAATGGATCTCTACACCCATTGTGGCGGTTCCTCCTAGGCTTATAGGTTCACCACCTTGGCGCCATCACCATCCCTTTCCTTTACCACCTTTTCCTTTTTCTTCTTCTTCGGTTAAATCCTATCTAACACCTTGGCCGAGCCTTGTCCTTGGTTCTTTCGTGGAGCTGGTTGGAGACTAGATTGGGACAACCCTTTGGAGCTTCTTGGAGCCTTCCATGGAGCACCTACATCATGAAGGCTAAGAATATAGCTTACATTCGATGGATCTCGACCACTGAGAAAGTTACATCTGAGTTGGAAGACTGCGAGCATAGTAAAATTGAGCTTGAGGAAAAAATTCTACGGCTGCAGTGGAATCTAGCCACAAAAGAAGCTTCTTGTCACAATAATGACCAGTTAAAGTATGAAATTTCCCAAATGACAAGAGAAAACGGTGAGCTCCATCGGAAGAAAGGTTCTCTTCAATAAGAATATGAAGAGTACAAGAAAAAGGTTAAAAGATCTTGAAGAAAAGCTCAAAACAAAAGAAAGATATAAAACAAGAACAATATGATGCCAAAGATTGTAGTACTTCTACCACTGCCCTGCATAATTTGAAGTTCTTGCAGGTATGTACAAGTACCTTATAGTTAACTTATTTTTTATTCATTCAAATTGGCGCCCAAAAGACAATATGGTTCATAACTTTGGCTTCCACTGCAGAAAGAGAATAACAAGCGGTATCAAATCCAGTGAAAGGCCATTCGATACATTCTTCCAATGTTACTCACAACAAGAACGATATCTGAAGCTGGTTTAATCACTCTTTACACTAAAACCACTTTGTACTATAGACTACAAGTTATAGAAATGCCCCTGATTTAAGCTTTTTTTAATCTTCAAAACTGAGTTTAGGGATTTTTAAGTTGTAGAACCTTGTTTTCAGGTCTATAAAACTCCACTCTCGGTAGTTCTTGCAAAATTGCAGGGGATGGATATTGTCTTTCTCCTTTACACCAACAGTTTTCTCCACTTTATCTGCCACCAATTATCCCTGCGCTATCTTGTTAAATTTTCTTCTTAGCAACGCTTCACAACTAATCAGCAAGAACTATGTAATGGAATTTAGCTAGAATTTACGAAGATTAAATGATGATTCCAGTGCAAGTTATTGTTGTATAAGTTAAAGTAACAGGAACCACTCTTGTAATGCATCCAAAATTCAATAACATTATAGAGTCATTGCTATTATTATTCTAACAAAAAATTAGTTACTTATGAAATAAGTGCTCGGGAAATTAGCTTCCGCTTATGTAAGGTAAGCAAAAGCTTTGGATGTGTACTTATTATCGCCAAGAGAGGTAAAATGTTCTTATATAGATCAACTTAGGCTGTTTGACATGTATATTTTGCCAATTTTTGCATTGATTTATTGTAATAGATAACTTATTAATGTTTTCATGTTTAGGAAAGCTTAAATTACCACAATCTTTTAGCAGACTCAAGGGAATACAAGTTAAACATAAAGTTAGTGATCACCGCAATCAACTTGCCCTAAGGCTAAGTAAAGTAAATTAAATTTCAGGCAAACCCTTATTTTGAATTCACTTGTAATCAAGAGCAATGTCTTTCAAGTCTGTGTACGAGTGTGAGAGAGATAATAGTTATAATATTATATACTTGTAGAGTGCTATCAACATAATCTTATATATTAATTTATCTACCGTATTTGATCCAATTAGATTTTGTAAACTATAAATATTTTTAATATAATTACTTTAGTCACAAGGATAGTAACTTCTAAGGTTAAAGAAATAAACAATACCAGTTAATAATTTAAAGAAACCAAAAACAAAATTAAAGGCCAGTTATTTAAATTTGGCCAAAGCCCTCTGATAAATGAAGTATGAGAGGAGAAATAGTCAGTGCCTATTTACGATTATTTGAGGCAAAATATTTAAGGTATGGATTGATCACCTCTTTTCTGTTTTTATTCATATACATGCTTGAAATTTCAAGAGAAAAATTTGGAAAGAATAATCGGGCCAACTATTTATTTACGTAATAAGAATGATGAATCAACAGTGCCATTTGTCAATCCAATTATACAATTTGTGGAGTTCCATATATATAATCAGAAAAACAAAAGGCATCTACTGAACACTTATAAATAAGAACCTTCAGAATTGAGATCAACTCCCTCAGATTTTTTCCTTCTCCGTATCCTTTAAACTTCCTTTTTACAGTATGGAATATGCTCTGACCACCTCAACAATTGGTGCTCGGCATAAAGGACACTTACCACCACCACGAATTAACTCATTGGCACACTTTGAACAAGTGCACATGTGCCCACATCTGCACGAAATTGCAATTTGGATAAGTCAACAAACAAAACCAATGTTCAGAAAAAGTAATCCCTATAAACTATAAAGATATGGGCATGAAATGTAGGGTTGTATTTTGTTCATCAACATAAATTATATGTATAATGTATAAATAAATACCTGTACAAAAGAGAATCGATATGGTTATCACAACATACACAGCAAGTTCCTTTTTTCACATGTCCCCATTTAGATCCGTCATCAGATGTCTCAACACCTAATCCTACAGTATAAATTAATATATACCATAAATAACTGGAGATAATGAAAGATAAGCACAAATAGTTAACAATTAAAATAAGTCAACTAAACCCCTCAAGTAGTAAAAACAATGACTGTATTTGATAGAAGAGAAAATAAATCACACACCATTTTCACCTGCTGAGCGATTCAGAGCTGCAGATACTTCCTGTCTAACAGAGCGCTGCAACTCCAGTTGCATATCCATGCAGGCCTCCAACATCCTCTGCATGTGATTCATGCCTTGCTGAAGTCTTGCCATGTCTGACCTTAAATCATTCATTATCTCCCACTCCTGCTCCCAACCAGCAAACAAAACCAGTACTTCAAAAAGGATTTTAAGAAAACAAAATATGGAAATTATTTAGGCAAAGAAAGAAATTCAGAAAGGAAAGGTAATCTAAGTCGACCTATTGTCAGAAAGGCATATCAAGAGTCAACACACCTAAACATAACAAAGATCACAAATGATAAGAAGCTAAAGCTTAAAAGCTACTTAGAATTTTGCATTTACTAAAATTGTTAGATTCAACAAATTTTTACCTGCACACCTTATTAAATATATTTGCCTTCATTTAGCAAGGTAATAATCAACACAAAATGTAATGGAAGATGATTAACATCCTAGACCCAATCAAATTTACTAATTTTCTAGCTTCTGGTGATAGCTTACTAGCTTAGTAGTGACAAATAAAGATCCTCCAAAGAAAAGCCCAAATTGGTTGCATGTAGAAGAATAACATAGAGAAGCAAGATAAAACTATATTCTAAGAGGACATTTCATGAGAAACCAAAATGAATATCCATAAGGAATTTAGATAAGGAAAATGCTCACAATTTCAGAACGATGCATGCTATGGCGAGACCATCCAGTTTGGTGCAAATCCTGGTGCCACAGAGGTTGTGGCGGAGGTACCGGTGGAGATGGCAGCACCATTGAAGGTCTATTAATGGTTTCACGCTGACCCTCATCTCGTTCATCACCTGGCTGATCCGGGACCTGTTCAGGTGGAGCAGGAGTTGGTGTTGGCAAGTTTCGATGCAAATCCCAGTCAATTGGAGCACGACCTTGCCTTTCCACATATGACTGTATTAGTTGGTCCAGACTTTCACGGAAACCACTACGAAGAAGGTTAGAAACACTTCTCCTGAAACATGAATAAAATCCATTCAATCACAAGGCTTATTGACTAGAAGAAATGAAAGCAAATAATGAAGCATCAACCATGTTCAGTACAATCTCATAGCATAATAAATGCTAGTTTCAGATTTTGGAAAGGGTTATACAGATGTTAGTACAAAAAGCAAGACATTCTTGGGAGACACTCATTTTATTTCGTTTTCTAAAAAACATGCTGTTGACATTGGGATAAATAAGCCAAATGGGCAAAAGATCTGAAAGGAAAGAATTACCTGCTCAGAAGTTCTCTAAGCTCCATACTGTATACATTATCATCATCAGGTGGATGAAACCTATTGAATCTTCTAAAAGGAACCCCACGGCGATTCCTGGAAGCTCCAGAAGGCCCTTCGGACCAATTACCAACAGTTTCCCTTGTGCTATCCTCATGCCAAATTCTTTGAGATTCCCGTGGATGAGGATCTTCCCCAGCTAAATTTGTGGGAGGTTCCTGTTGCCAATCACTGACTGCCCTTCCATCTCTCATCTGATTGAATGGACTCTGTTGCCAGTTTCCTCCCCCTTCTTCGGCAATTTGTTCCTGCCAATTCCCTCCTTGATTACTAGCTTCTTGCCAACCAATACTCTCATTTGTGCTACTCTCCAAAGTTCCTGTTCGATTGGGCAACTGACGCACATCGGTTTCCAAGCTCCTAATCGGCTCTTGTTCATAATTTTCATGTTGGACATCTACCAGACTGTTTGCTTGGTTCTCATCACCCCTAGTTTCAGTGGCATTGCTGTTTGATGTGGCATCAGGATTGGTGCCTGCTTGACCTCGAACAATATTTTCTAATCTTGAACGAAATCCCTCCCTGAATTGCATCAATTATGAGTCAATGCATGACAATAAACTAGTAACGATGAGAACAAATTGCAAACAACAATATTCATCAACATATCATATTTCAATCAAAGTATAATCATAAACATTTCTGATAGACATAAGTTTTAATAGTTTTAATAGTTTTATTCAACTGAAAAGCATAGATATTTAGAGCTCATATTGCATTGAGTAAGAAACTTGTGGGCAAAAATCAAAGTGCTAATTAACATAAATAAATGAAATGGGGATTATAACAAATAATAAATTACTTATAAATATTTATGGCGCCACTCAGAAGAAACATAATATAATTATCCAACCAGCAGAAAACCATTAAGAGAATTCACATTAATACATTGACATTATGAACAAAGAAGCTAATTTTATTCCAAAATGAATAAGGATTCATTTGAAACCATTTATAAACAAATTGCAAAAGTGATGATACTCTTTCCGTTCACTGTGAACAAAAATGCCATTTTTTATTGCAAAATAAATAAAGATTTGTTTAAAACCATCGGTACAAAAATATCAAACGAAATGATACTCCTCCCCATACCAAGACTAATTTAATTTCCCATGATACGATGGAAGTAAAATGAAAATCTACCAATGCACATAAAGTCACTTAAGATTCAAGACATAGTGCAACCAAAATCCTCCAAATTGTGCTAAAGTTACTACTCATTGACAGAGATGTTAGAGCATCTCAAACCACTTACTTTATTTCTATACCAAAAATTTCAATGAGTATTAGACAGCAGCACCCACAACATGGATTTAAAAGAAACATTCAAATTTATTTAAATTATATGATAGTACAACAATTTCCTTTTATATCTTAAGTGCCTAAAAGAAAGAAGAAGGGGGAGAGGGGCAAGTTCTATATTGTACCGTTTAGACTTAAAAATAAAAGAAACAAAAATTAAAATCCTAATTAGATTTAGTGAATAATGAGGTATGGGGTATTTTGGAAAAAAGTAAACCTTAAACCAGAGACTGTGTGTCGTTGTCTTAGCTGAACTAATTCACTTGCAGCCACAGATGGAGGTCTCTCATCTTCAACAGTTCTTTCATTTCGGAGGAATCTACCTCTGAGCAGTGACTGAAAAAGGTAAATTCACATAAATAGTCAATAGTGAAAACAAACAAGTGCTACACACATAAATATTTTGTACTAGCATGATTCATTAAATTTTTAAAGATAAAATAATTAGAAAAGGAAGAATCAAAAGAATAAATCAAGTTGAAAAAGGAAGCAATAGATTTCATATAGCAATGAAAGGAGATATCTTTTAATAAGCATATCATATTAAATATACTATATAAAACCACAACTTGGCCCATTATCCACTACAACAATTAACAGAACCAAAGGAAAAGGACATAAAATTTTGATCTTCCTTCTTTTGATTATTCCCTTCTAGAAAAAGGTTTGGTAATCCAGAACACAGAAATATCTCTTGAATAATATTCTAAAAATGCCATGCATCAGGCAAGAAAATAACCCAGCACATGTAGCAACCTTAAATACTGGAACATAGAACTGATAGCAATTGATAAACATATCGAAGGAGGGAAAAATATGCAAATCATTTAATATAAAGACAAAAAACGAGGTATCTTTTAATAGATTTTATTGTGTTTAAATAGTACAACTACCAGAGCCCCAAATTAAACAAGAGTTCTTTATGATTTAGTTACTTCCATAATCAACTTGGGTTTTCTATTAAGTTATGACACAGCGACTAAGAGAACCATAAATTGCGAGACAATTCTAATAGAGGACCCAACAAACCTGAATGCGGTTGCGATGAGCAAAATCAGAAACAGCCCTGTGCTCCAACAAGCCCTGCAGCTCTCTTTGCCTTTCCCTTTCTATCCTCAGAAGCAAATCAACTAGTGCCTGTCTCCCGCGCAACCTCAACATGTCCCGCCGAACATGCTCTGGCTGACTCTCATCATTATCAGTTACTACATTATGGCCTCGATCAGCTTGAGCACCCTCACTTACTTGAGCATCCCTCCGGCTCCCACGCGAACCTCTCCGCTGGCTAGTCATTTGCACCCATTCCCTCACAATTCTTACCCTCTCACGCTCTGTTTCTCCAAGCCACTCTCCTCTACGGGTATTGTTTCTCTGACTCACATTAGATGAATGATCACTAATACCACTTTCCATCCATCCCCGAACAATCTGTCTAACTCTCTCCCTCTCAACCTCACCAAGATCAGGGGATTGCTCCCTGCTCGACCCATTATGATCCCCATTTGCACTCCTTGACTGCTCATGTGACCAAGTACCATAATCATTTTCACTTTCACTTGCATCCCCCAAGCTACCTTGGTTCTCACTGCCTCGACTATCCGACATGGTACTTGACACATTGGTATTAGAGTCAGAATTCCTCTGCTGCCGCAGCCTTACCCTCATCCTCTCACGCGCCCGGTTCAATAAATGCTCATCTTCCAATTCCCTCCACATCTGCAGAATGGCAGAAGCTTGAGTGCTCGGCCTCTCCACAGCCCCTTCCTGGCCAGAAGTTGGAGACTGCGAGCCCCTCAGGAAAGAAGAATCCAACATTGAAACCGTATGCAACCCAGCAAGCGCCATCAACTCAGACTCTCGGTTCCTCCTCTCAATAGTAGTTATCATCTCCTGCGCCTGCCTGGCCGCCCATCTACTCAAAATCCTCGAATGCCGCCTACGTGCAGCCGATGACTCTGCCAAATCATCCCCTTCAAGGTCAGACCTCCTTCTCCTCCTCACCAACTGATCACCCTCATCATCCTCATCCTCCGGAGCACGTGAAGAGCTACACGAAGCAAACGACATACAATCATCCAAGTGTCCACGCATATACTCCTCGAGTCCACGCTCAAAATCGGCATGGGTATCAGCAGGCTCAGGCTTCTGTTGTAGGGGCTGAAATTCTGTCATCCTCAAACAGAATATTCCTTCCTTCTTTCCTTTTTCTCAAAACTACACTATATAGAACCAAATCAACCAACCAACATCTATTCCTGAATGAACCCACGAAGCATAAATACACCTCAAACAAACTCCATCCCTAAGACTAACATAAATACAAAGCAGTTGCTAAGCCACCACCATTGCAATCTCCCGAAAACCAAAAAGGAAAACAAAAAAGAAAAAGAAAAAAGGGAACCCCAATCTGAGAGTGAAGGCCATGGGGAAACAACAAGAACAACAACAACAGGAGGAAAACAGAAAAAGGGTTTTCCTAATTAAATCGAAATTCAAAGCCCCACCACCACACATGCCACCTGATAAACGATACGAGTCAAATTCACCATACACAACCACGAATAATTCAGGTACAAAAAAAAACAAAACAAGAAAAAAAATTGTCGAAATTAAATCAAAATCGGGATCACCGAAAAGGTGAGGGTGACGTGGAAACCAAAGGAGGTACGTACCTGGGATGAAGGGAGAATGGAAACCCTAGATTTGGTGGTAACGAAGGAAAATTGAGAAAGGAAGAGAGAAAAAATTGGTGAAAAATTGGAAATAGAAGAGAAGAGAAGAAGAGGCAGAAACAAAACAGAAACAGAAAAAGAAAGAAAGAGAGATGGGAAGAGCCTTTGATGGGACAATTTATAAATTATTACATATGACTATGAGAGAGAGAGAGAGAGAGAGAGAGAGAAAGAAGAGAGTGCTCTGTGCCTAATCTAATCTTAACACCAAATTTGTGTTTTCCATTAAACATCTTATTTTCTTATAAACAAAACAAAATTAAAAATAAAATACTACTTGTTTTAAAAGTTTTGTGCCACGTATATTTTATGCAAATCTTTATGCTGATTATTTTTTATATACGTAAATTATCAGTGGGATGGGAGGCCCAATACCAAAACTTTTAACACATTTCTTAAATATATTATTTGCTTTAAAATTTTTAAATTATGAGAAAAATATTGTTAAATAAAAAATTATACTTGGACCTTTTTACAGTTTTTAAATAAATTAAATTTAATAATAAAAATATGTATTACAGTTATATCCTTAACATTTCACGTACTAAAACAATAGTTTGAATTTAATTTTCAGAGAATGAGTATTAGTATAGATGGGTATATATTATTATGATTCAATCAAAACATATTTATTTTATAATAATTATTTAAAATATTACATCAATAATACTCATTAATTAATTATTAATGTGAAAAAAATTATGCTGAGATTCGTAATTATTAAACATTATAACTTTTTTTCTATCGTCGGGTGTTAATGTGTTATTATAAAATTCAAATCAAAAGCGTTGTTAAATCTTTTTATAAAAATCAATTTAAAGTATTTCTTACATTAATTATATAAAAGAACGTTCTTAGTCAATATCATTTCTCTTGATTTAGTAAGTGTTGAAATGAATATCTGTTTATATCATGAGTAGTTATAAAAATATTATAATTTTGAAAAAAAAATTAATTTCATCAATTAATTTAACCAATTATTATAATTCTGATAAATTAATTAATTGAGTTTTATAATAAATTAGCAAGAAAATAAAAAAAAATAGTCAAAGCTCAAAAAGGCCAATTGTGTAATATTATCAATATTTATGTCAGTAATTAACAATATCATCTCAATAGTTATTGTAATCATTAATAAAATTACCATAACAATATATGTTTAGATGATAATATACATTAAAATTATTTTAATACATTTTAATTAAATTCTATTAATTTTATGTAAATTAATCCTCCAAAATAAATACAAAATGAGAGTCTAAATGCAACCCAACTTATTTAATAAAATAAATGTGAATCTAATTTATATTATAATTATAATACAATAAATCTACTTAGATATCATAATTTATATTTTAGATATTTTTCCAGGCAAAGCAAGGTCACATATTCTATATAGAACAGAAAAGTCATATATTCTAGTTTTTTAAAACAATTTCAATATGTGTACTTCTTTTCCTATAGTGAAAAGTATATTTTATAATTTTGTATTTTAAATTATAATTTTTAGAAGGAAATTCTTTGCCCATCTTCAACATAATACGATCTATGTGCTATCATCTTCTTTTCCTATAAGAATTATAAAGATTCATAACAATACTTAAAAAGCTAGTTTACTGTTAATTTTGTTTTATAGCTGTCAATTCATCTTTCAAAGTGAAATGAAATCGATTTAATGGGTATGTCCCAAGTAATAATCCACAAATCTTGGTTTAAGGTTTACGTTTATTCTGATTTAAATTTGTTGTAACAATAATAATTCAAACCACAAAGTTTTGTCTTATTTCATCTTTCTTTTTTTTTTTTTTTGCTTTAATCTAGGATTCTAGGTTTCTTCCTGTACAAAATCAGCAACCATCTAATTAAATTTAAAAATACTCTTTTTTTTACATATTCAAAAAACATTTTTTATTTATAAAAATTAAACACAGATAAAACAAAATTATAATAATTCACACGTCCTATTTAATTAATTAAGCTACATAGCCTTTACACATGTTTAAAAAAAATATGATTATCACACAATTATACCATACAATATTAATATTTTTTTAAAATTCAGGTCATGCTGTTATATATGTGGACGGTAACCTTCTTCTTTATCTTGATATGTATCTTTTAAAGGAAATAATTGTATTTAATGCACGACCAAACACTAAGTACAAGTCCCCCTTTCGACATAAATATCCTTATATTGTGTATGCTTTTATAAAAATAACTTTAGTTTATTATTTGTTTTAGTGGAATAACTTTAGAGGTATTGTTATTTATTTTTATTTTAGAACATATGTTTTCTACGTTCTTATATTGAATTATATGTTTTATGATTAAAGTAAATTTTCTTTCGAAAATGATTAAAGTAGTTTTACTTTTTAAATTTTTCTTCAGTGTGTAATTTTTTAAACCAATGTTAAATATAATAAAATATTAAAAATTTCCCATTAAAATAATTTCCATTAATTATATTAATTTTTAAAATTGAAAAAATTGAAAAATAGTTTTTATAGATTAATTTGTATTGTATTTTTTATGATTTAATAACTTACATGTACTCATTAATTTCAAGTTATGCTTATGAGGTTATAATTAAAAAAAAGAACAAAAATACAGATATATTTTCTATTATATTATTTTAAATTTGATTTTAAATTTTTTATTTTTTTTATGATTCTTTACACAATTATTTAAAAAGGAAAAAAAAAGATAAATACATTTCAATATAATATCTTTTAATATCAAATGTTGGAGAGGGAGATATGATTAATGTGTAAAATAATTAGATTATATATATTAGTGTAAAATATTTTAATATTATTTTAGAAAGATATAATACATGATCAAGAAAGAGGATGAAGAAGTCTTAGAAAAGTAGGGATGACAAAAAAAAAAAAAATTACATGAGTGAATATTTGTGGGTAAAACCCATAACGGAGAAGAAAGGAGTGTTGTAAGTGGACATTCACAAGTAATGAATTGGGGTTTACAAAATCTGTATCCGCAGATATTCATGAATATTACATGTAATGGATAAAAAAAGAGCATTGTAAGTGAGCAACCATAGATAACAAGTTCAGGTTTTTTTTAAAACTCTTGTTCGTCGAGGCTGCTATAGATTTTGTAGTATCCGTATCGAAAATATCCATTAATAACTAATACCCTAAAATTGAAAGTAAAAAATTAAGCTTATTTAACATTAACAGAATGAAGACATACTCCTTCTCTAAATCAGGCCATTTTGTACCTGAAAATTTGCTTCAGATTGTTTCCACCAGGAACGTGCGTTTGGTTTAGAAGGACAAATTAGTCCGTGCAAAATTGTCTGAAAAAGCAAAGTACATGAAATGTTTCAAAGCATTAACCAATAACCAACCTTTCTTCATGTCTACAAAATCCGTAGCTTCCTACCTTCTTCATATTAATTAATCACTTGAAGCAAATGCTACCTTTCATATGCTAATTTTGCTAGACAAATTATAACCATTTTCAACAACGGTTTGGCATGATTTTTCTGCTATTTCTCAAATTGCTCAAACAAAGTTACTTGTACTTTTTATCTGGCTTTTCAAAAAAGCCAAGATACCTGATCTGATTTTATTTATTTTTTAACTTATAAAATTTTTTTAAGGATTTAATTTGCCTTTTTTATTTTCTTATTCTATAAATAAATGTTTATAAAAAAAATCCCAACAGAACTTAAATGCCACCTGAAATTGCTGTGCAAGTAAATGAAGACTGATTAGAGTAAGGTTTAGTCCATTTGATTGACCAGAATTCAAACAGTTTTTATTTCAAAAATGCTTGAGTTTAGGAAATTATATGGATGTAATAGAAATAAATACATGATCATGTGTGTAGAAAAGATTTTCTGGGAGAGGAAAAAAGTCTCCAACTATTGGTTGGAGATATCTTTAGTGAAAAAAATTGATAAGATCAAAATAAGATTTTTTTATAAGTTAGTATTGTTTTGTTTAGAATTCTGTTTTAAGGGGTGATAATTATGATTGATAAAATTATTGGAATTCTGTTGTAGTGATGATATAATTTTGTTGAGTTTAGATTCTGGTTTGCTTGATTATTTTCATTGGGGATGATGTATTGTAAAGGTGGGGAATGTTTGCTATTCCTTTTTGTGTTGGGCAGTCCCTTGATTAGGTAAAGGGTGGAGAACAAATTTGGATGTTTTAGGAAGGTACAGTTTTTGTACCACTGGTACTCTGATGTGAACAAAGACTTTATGTAATGAATTCACTTGTGACTTACTCAGTTAACAATGAATTCTTTTTTTGCAAACAAAATATCAGTTAAGAAAAATTATTCATGAAGAGATATAGGACAGGAATTCAAAGTTAGGATTAATTATAACTATAATGTTGGCGATTGATGAATTTGAAATTGAAGCCTTGAAATTTTCTTCTAACAAGCTAGGTTTCTAAGTGGTTAACAAAATTAATGTTCATTTTATTCATCATATGATGTACCTAACCTTATTTGGGTCAAATAGTGGCATAAATAAATAGTTTGTTCAACCATCAATCATCTCAGCTAGTGATAGAGCTGACATTATATAGTTATGACAAGGATTGTGATTTTTCTTTTTCTTTCAAGTTTCTGCTTCTCTAAATGAAAAAAAACAAAAGGGAAATTAGGCTTTTCCCTTCTGTTATTTTTTTCTTCTAAAATTGGAGTTATCACCCATAAGTATCATGAAATTAGAATACCCTCTAGAAAAAGTGTGTATATTTATTTTGTGGATTAAAAGTTGATTTAGGAGAATAGGGATAGAGAATATATTATTTATATGCTTTGTAAAATTTGAAAATTATTTTAGGGTAGTTAATTTTAAGGAATGTTGTAATTTTCATTATTTTTATGTTTTCTCAAAATCTTATAATCAGATGGGTAAATGAGATTCACATGGAACAAGCTAGGGATGTTAATTTTGGATATGCATGTAATCATATTTTTATTTAAATCATTAAAAAATAATTCCTACAAAAAACTAGAATGTAACTAAATGCATTTTAAAATATATCCAAGAACAATATTTATAATATTTTTAGGAATATAATTATCGGAAATATAATACGATATCTTGAAACAAAAGTCCATAAGATATAAGAACTCCTTAAAGTGGTGTCAAATATATATACTAAATATGATTAAAGAGCTACACAGTAGGTTATTCTGTTTAAATAAAATAAAATTTATTTGCAATTTTATAGATGTTATTTGTGATGATTTTCAACTAAAATTAGAATTTCATTTTTAATAATTTACACTAATATTTATTAAAAAAAAAAACTTTACGCAAATTGTCTAAATAACAAAACACTTATATGATCACATCTAAATTTTGTTTCTCTGTCCTCTAGTTAACCATGTTATGATATTCAATCAACTCTAACATTTAATAAAAAAAATATATCACACATTATAAGGTAATTGAATAACCACAAAAACAATTATATAATCGCATCTTCTGTTTTTCCTAGTTAGCTGACTAGGAAGAGCAGAATTTGGGGTAAGTGTTTGAAGAAGATTTAGAGCTAAAAGAGTGTCATTTCAACGGTACGAACTTCTGCAATGGATAGAAAATTAACAAGAAAAGGAAATCCAAACACATTTCAATTAACTAATTAGTTGCTTAAGACTATGCTATTTGTGCGAATTTAAACAAGTTTTATTGCAACAACCGAATCGTATCATATACTATAATCAATTTAAAATGGTTTCGTTGATCTGTGAAAATATTTTCTTAATTATATAAGTGTAATTAGAAGAAAATGTCATTGGCCACACCTAACAAAATTAGATGAGTGGTTTTACCAAGAAAATTATATTCAATGTGAATCTTACTAAATTGTGTGGAACGGCGTGCAATTTGTTTATGATCAAAGATTACTGTGGTCCTGATTATGAAAACTAACCTAAGACCTAATTCTAGGTGGGAACCACATTTTCAAAATAAATAATGATTTCACAATTCTCAAGCATGATCATTAGTAACTCAATATAATATTCGATTATTTAGACACTGAATTTCTTTTCCATGGTTCATCTATATCAAACATTGTCATCGTGTCTCACAGAATTTATTTTTATTTGACACTTTCATAAATATATGTAAGAAGTGATTTGGATTCGGATAGTGATTATTAACTCTAATCTAAAAAAAAAAAAAAGCATTTCAATATTTAAAACCTGGAATCATCACTGATCTAAAATAAATATAAATATAGTATATATACTAAATGCAGGCTCAAACATTTGCTTTGAAGATTCATGCATGTGTTTTAGACGTTCAATAAACCTATTCACTTTGGTTGTTTTCAAGTCATTGTCTCACCTTTTTAAGTGCAAATATCATTGCTCCTCGTGTTTGACTTGAAATCTTACATATTATTCCTCTTATTTCACCGTCATTTTTCATAATGATGTTAAATTACTCACTTGTTTCTCTTCCAATTTTGGTATATTCCGAAATGAGCTTCCATATCTTCGCTAAAAACAACCTTTAATGTATCATATATGACTTTGAAAAAGAAATATAAAATTATTTAGATTTACAAAAGTCATTTAGTACTTACATTTTATTTAAAAGATTTAATTAAGGAAACTATATTCATAAATTCCAACAAAGTATACTTGTAGCCAATACTCCATCTTAATAAAGGATATTAAATTTTGTCAAAACAAAATAAAGGATACTAAATATTCATAAATTCAAAGAAAAGGACTATGTCTTGGAAAGCAACAACATCTAAAGCGCAAAATTAATTAAACTTGCTTTTTCTTGTTAAGCAATGTAATGTGGCTTAACAAAGACCAATGATAGGAGTTGCTTCTTAGGAAACACCGGCTACTAAAATATAAGCACTGGTTTCTTATCCTGTTTGTAGGCAACATGTGTCAACTTTTTTTAAAAAAATAAATAACAAAAACATATACGTGTAGTTTTAAGAAATTAATTACAATTGTTAGTGGAATGTAACCTGGGTGTAGAGACACTTGTGGATAAGATTTTAGAGTTTTAGGATTGAAAAAGTAAGTTACGTTCATTATAAAATCTAATTCAACTTAATTCGTGTCTTAAATTGCAGGATGTAAAGTCGCTTGTTGATAATTGTTTACAGTTAGGAGATTGGTAAAGTTGATTAAAGTGGAACGAAATCAGAATTTTTTTTATCAAAATTAAATAATAACAATAAATAATCAAGTTATTTATATTTCATTATATTTAAAATATTTTTACATTAATTTTAATTTATATCGTCATATATTAAATAGTAATTTATATTATAAAAGAATTTCATGAAAATAGTGAATTAAATAAAATAATAGTTGAAATTTACTTTATATATATATAGTTATTTATTTGATTGTTAACTTTTTGTGACATTATTTTTTTACTTTATTTTATTAATTTCTTTAGTTCTATTGTGTTGTAAATGTTCACGGTACCACCGCAATTCACGGTTAACAAACACAATCTAATTTGTGTTTTTGAACGTGACGAACTTTTGTTTTTCTTGTAAAAATCGAGAATTTTTATTAAAATATGAGAAATACTTGATTAATATAAATGATGTAATTACATATGAGATATGTGATGAACAGTAATATTTATTCTAACTTTAGTAATCAAAGTTTATAATTTTAATATAAAGCTTAATTTATCATATTAAAAAATATTTTTTCATTCGATAATCAAATTCAAAATCAACACGATAAATCGTGAATAAGGGAGTTTATTGATTATATATATATATATTAAGAATAACAATCTCAATTTCAGTAATTATAAAAAATAATTTTAATCTCTTTAAATATTCAAGATTTTATTTTTATCAAATTAAAAATATCTTTAAATATTTCAATATTCTTTTAATTCATACGACTAAATAATCATTATTCAACTATTTTTTTAAAATTAAAATCCACGTAAAAACCTTGAATTTGAAGTACTAGACTTAAAATTTTTGTCGTTAAAAAAAATTAAAGATAAATCAAGACTTTAAATTTTGATTATAAAATATATAATCATTATTGTTGACCTAGCAAATGAAACTAGATAATTTTAATGGAATATAACTTATATGTTAATGAGAAATATTCTCTATAATATCTATTTTGCAATGTGAAAGATGTGTTAAGTTTTGAAAAGATTAAGAAAAATTATATTAAAGAACCAGATATTTACTTACTCCACGTAAAAAGACTTATCAAGTTCAGAAACAATAATAATAAAAGAAAAAATTCCGATTAAGAAGATTTCCTACATAAAACAACTATAAAAAGAGGATTTCTGTCAATTGCCTAAGATATCTTATGTAGAGAATTAAATGCAAAACAATATTCTTTAAGCATATTTCCACCAAACAAAGAATTATAAGAAGTTGAATTTAACGGTTAACTCAAACTCCATGTAAAAATTAAGGTTTAAAAAATTGAAAAAGGGACTAACACTATAAAAATTTCAAGTTTTTAAAAACCTATCTTCAACACTTCTTTCGGTCTCTTTAATTTGCTTCATCATAGAATTTCTTTCTGCGAAAAAGTTAAATTTGAATAGTCAAACTTGTGTTTTTCACTTATATTAAATATTTAGATATAAATAAAAAAAATTATGTTCAAATAATATTTATAATAATGTGAAAAGATTGTATGTAAATAATACTTGTAATATAATTTTAAAAGAATTAAATGGAAAAAATATTCGTAATAATTTGAAGAAATTAAAACCTTAAAATATCTATATCTTTTGATTCAGGGTAAGTTATTGCTAAAAAAATATTAGATTCTTTATTTTAATTTAATTTTAAATAAAAAGATTATTAATCTTTATAAAAAAAAAATGTACTTCATTTATTTAAAAAATTCAAGATGAATTAAAAAAATACAGATATTCTTTTAAGATAACACCTACGTTTACTTATTAATCTATTTATTTTATAATCCTTTCTTTCTTGTATTTTTATTCTTACCAATTTTGTTTTTCTAATTACACCAAATTAGTTGAGGGATTCACATGGCCGTTGAAGGACAAGTAAAATGCATCTAACCTTGATCAATGTGGACGCCAAATACAAAAGCTGCATGTCTTCAAATCTTTGTCATGGATCAAACGAATCCTAATCATTAACCACCTCAGTCTTTTTAGATGATAAATACTAAAACTGAAAAGATAGGAATCAGGGATGAAATCGAAGAAGTTTTGCGATAACTGAAAACAAAAGACATTATATTACATAAAAAAAAAAAATTATAGTTCAAATTGTAAATTCATCAACTATTTATTTATATTTATCTTATAATATAAGATCTCACGAAATTATTTAAGAAAATTTTAAAAATTTATATTATATATTATCCATATTCATTGTAACTTATTTTAATAAGTTGTGAAAGATAAATTATTTATAAGAATTTACGTAATCGTATGTATTATCTTAAAATTATCATGGATCAAATTCACCACAATCCTTTTTCTTTTTTCGTATTTTTCTTTTTATCTTCTTATCATAGATATGGTTGTCTTAAATTGGTTTATAATTCTTTTTTTCATTCTTTTCTTTTTTTTCTTCTTAAGTTGATTTATAATTTTTATATTTATAATTTATTATCTTTACAAAGTAAAAATAAATGAACAATGACTAGTAATTTTTGTTTTCAATATTTTTATACATATATTTTTTTTAATTTAATATCTTTGTAATTATTTTTCTTTATTTCTAATCATGTTTTTATTCTTAATTATTTCTTAATTTATATAATGAAGAAATATTTCATAAGTACTTACATAATAATATATCCAAACATTTTAATATTACATAAGTATTTTTCAGTCATCATATACCAACCTAACTATAACTTATTAAAATTTAAGAACTTATAACAAAAATTTATATAATAACAATTTATTAAATAAAATCTTTATTAAGCTGTTTATTACATACAATCATAGTCCAACTTAGTTTTTTTTCTTTTTACTTTTTTCTAAAATAACTTCTAAAACAAAAAAGGTAGCTTATGTATCGCTTATTTACTAATACGTATCAGGGTTGATTTTAAATAAATGAAAATGTAAAATACTGTGTAAAAATATTTATTACATTTGTATTTTTATATAATTAATAAATTTGATTTTTTTATAATTTTGGTTTACTTTTGGTTATTTAAAATTAGTCTTACAGGTTAATAAGAATAAAATCTAGAGATTTCTATCCGTCCATAAACGCATGATAAAAATTTAAAAATATATTAAAATATTTATTTATTGTATTAAAAACAAAATCTAAAGTCACGTAATGTATTTATATATGCATGCATAATAAACACTCCCTAACATCAAAAATATATTTTCATACCCGTCAATTTTTTTACACATGATTTAGTAAAAAAAAAGTATCTTAGCAGTCATAAATAAATTATCTTTATTTAATAAAACATTATATACACTAATCAAAGTTTAAATATTTAATTATATATTTAAATTAAGAGACTCAAATTTAGTATGAATAGTAGTCCCTACTAGTATTAAATAAATATGCATGTCAGCATCACATTGAATATAAGGATAAGGATCACTTCCATAGCTTTAAAAATTAATGAGGATATCAATCAACTCAATGTATATGCACACTCGTCCCTTTGTTGAGCTTAGCAAGCAACCACCTAACAAATGTCTTACAAAATAAAATTTTAAGGACGTTGCTAATCAATGTTTAAGAAAAATTAAAAGATAATATATTTAATAGTAAATTATTGGGTGAATCTAAAATAAATTTTGAATCGTATAATTTTATGTATTTTAATAAAAAATCTTTTTTTATATTAATATCTTAAGAAAACTGGTGAATATTTATCAAATTTTAATTGATATACTCTAATACACGTCTTTAGAAATATTTGTTAAAGACACAAAAATGAAAATAATTTATGTAATGACATGCCATCGATGTATTATGTATCTTGTTAATTGTAAATTTAATATACTTTTAGTACAATTTCTGATGACAAGAATTTTTTTTGTTTATTATTTTTTTATTTTATCCTTTAGCCACGTGTTAATAGGATTCTACCTTTTAAATTCGGTTAAACGATATTATTGTAAAATAAACGTAATGAAACATAAATCGATAAATATAATCATAATTAGAAAATTATTTATTTTTCTGCAGATCTAAAATGTTAACATAATATGTTAGAATGCTAACCGTGTTAATACATTACTATTTTAAATGATTATTTCATTCCATATTTTTTTTAGGTTATTTCATATCATATATAATACAATGATTATACGCATTGCTACTTTTTATCCCCTGTCATAATGAAATACATATAACTAATTCTTGTAAATATTATTTTAAAAAATAAAACACATAATTTTCATATAATCATATAAACGTTTTATATTTCATAATATTTATAAAAAATTAAAATATTTAAAAAGTATTATATTAATATCTTTGTTATCTCTTTTACTAATGACAATAACAGGTAATAAAAATAACGAGGATATACAAAATATGAAGAATTGTCAACATAATTTTTTAAAAAGTACTATGTCAATTTTTGGGATGGGGTGCACTTTTTTTATTTTCGAAATTTTCTGATTTTCTCCTTTTTTTCCGCTAAAAATGTTATTTGTTATTTGTTTTTTGACATTTTGTTATTTGATAGAAAATAAATACTAACAATACAATCTCTAGTACACTCTTTTGAACATATTTTTTTTATTGAAATATGTTAGAAATTATTTAGTTTTTAGATTTTATTTATTTTCTAGACATACTTTCCGTGAGAAGGCACCATAGGAAAAAAAAATATTATAGGGTCTCCCCTTCAAAAGTTTATGATTCCCAAAATGTGTGGTATCCTCACCTTCCAACCTTCTCTTTCTTGTTGTTTTTGTGTGTATTGTCATGATCGTTCACCCATCGTACCATTTAATTGCGAAATTCACAAATAGCCCTAACTATAATTTGTAGGACCATGCATGTATATATAAATTATTTACATTTTATAGTGGACGTATTAACATCTGCTAAGTTTTAATTTTAATCTTTATACTTAAATAGTTCACGATCTAGTCTTTATATTTTTTTATACTGATTTTATATCGTCAAACAATATTCTATAAACTAATTAATATACATAAGAAAATATTTGTATAAAGATTAAAATGTAAAATTTTTAGATATTGAGACTAAAATGAAAAGGTAAACTCATTAGATACCAGATGAATAATTAAATTAATTTATATTTAATATCCGGATAGTTCCATTTTTATTTCTTTTAACATGAACAAGTTGAGTATAAATTAAATAATCTAGGCATCGAACTTTTTTTGTTCATGAAATATTTAATTTTTACTTAATTTACGGCAGTTTCTTTATGAAAGGTATATCATAGTTTTTTTCCTTTACGTATAAACAATTATTATTTTAATTATTAATTAAAATTGTGAGATATTGTCCTAATAGTGACTGAAATTAAAAAAAATGACATATAAAATTCTAATAATAAATTTATAAGTCATATTAGTCTTCGCTATTAACTTCGTTATGAATTATAACAATAATAAGTTACAAAATTCAAATATTATAAAACAATAAATTTATTTTTCTCTCAAGAATTAAAATAACTCATGCATTAATTAATTTATTAATTTCTAAAAAACGAATTAACTAATAAAAAAATTATTTTATTCTCATAAGCAATTATAGATAAATTTAAAATTAATTAAGTCTCACATTTATTAGAGGGTTTTCTATGTTGTTGTAATTATTTTTTTTTTTATGCAAAGAATATACAGTAAAGACAAAATACTGTCTCAAGTGTCAGAAAAATCATATCCACATCATCATGATGGATGCATGAAAAAAGAATGATGTTAAAATAAAATAAAGCAAGAGGAACAAAGTTCAAAAGCTAAAATAAAATAATGTAAAGGTTCATGCGAGAATAGAATTACTTGCTGGAGTCCTAAAGTTTGTAATTAACTTTATAAACTCAAAGTGCATGGAGGGTTTTGGAGGGAACCCTCCCTTCAAGCTGAAGAAAGACCATTACTATATTAATAATATCTTTGACACAATTATGCATGTGCTGGAAATTGGAAACTACCATGAGGGTAATTAGGCCCTTCTCTTACTCCTACATGCACATTGGGATTGGATTTTGATTAAATAAAATCATATGATTTGAATATAGTGTATATAAAAACAATGGGGTATGAGTACTATGCATGTTACCTTGCCTTTTCAATGTTCCTAGTGTTGAATATTGAACTCTTTAATATGGAATATTTCCATGGTGAATTTCAGTCATTTTTCATGACATTTTTTTGTAAGAGTATTTTTTCATTTACTAGAAGGGTGATTGATTTTGTTTGTTTAGAGAGGAGATTATTTTTGTTAATATAATTAAAAATAATAATTTTTCATTTTAGTCATTGATTTTTGTGAATAGGATTATATTAACTTCTTTCTTACTTTTAGAATAACTAAATAAGTCTTTATTATTCATAATAATTATTTATTATTCATTATGCTCACAGTGGTTTAGATAATGTCTTACAACCACTAATAAATATGAATCATTTTAAAGATTGAATAATAATTATTAAAAATTTATAAAAGTTATTGAGTGAGACTGTTTGAATGAATTTTAAAGGACTTGTAGAAAAAAAATATTATTTACTTTATTATTTAATTTTTTTAACAATAAAATATCCATTGCCAGATACAGCTATTAATTTTATCAAAGATTTTGAATACTCGTAATGTAAATATTTTTCTTTTAATATAATTTGTTTCATACTTGAGTCAGTCATGATTTAATTTCTAAACTACTTGATTAAGGGATATAAATGACTACGATTTGTGTTAATATGTGTCATTAGAATAAATTTTAATAAAATGTGGTATAAAATTAAAAGAAATAACATTGTATAGATTTTTTTTTTATATATATATATATATATATATATATGTGTTGTCAATGAATAAAAATGTGGTAAAAAAACTACTAGTTGAAATAAATAATTTTTTTAAAATTCAAAAATTAAAATTTTATAAATATAAAAAAGTAAATTAATCACCACTTGTTGTTCATGTTTTTACACTAATGTTATTCCTATAATAATGAGTATATATAGGAAATAATTCTTTGCACTATGTGAATTTAATGATTACTAGAAGTTACTAGAGTTAAAGATATACTCTCTCGCACTACGAACGTTTATCTTATAATTATTTTTAAAATATTTTTCAATTAACTGCTTTAAGAATTCTCTATTTTACACATAATAAATAGAATTAAAATGTAATTTAATATATATGTGTATATATATAATTCATAAATTTAATATAAATAACAAGATATTGTTATAATTAAGATTAAAGAGAGTATATTCTAACATGACTTCAATGGAGAAAAAAACCTTCTAGTATTTCTTATTGTTGGAACCTATTAATAAAGATGTTAGTGTATAATTTTTTTTATTAGTAAATATTAGTTATTATTTTTTTATTGATAAATGTTAGTTTTATAGAAATATTATTATTGTTTGTAAAATAAAATTTGAATACTCATAATTTAATCAAGAATCTTCAACCAGCGACGTCCAATAGAAAATTAAAGCTGAAATTAATAAATCAAAGAAAAGGAGTAAAGACATATAAAAAAAAAATTGCTAATAAATTTGCAGTAAGACCCCAGTTTAAGTGATTATTTATATAGTTTTTGACACAAAATGTCACATAACTCCTTTTGTTTAGAAATATGAAATGTCAAGAGAGTACTTAAGTACTTTCCCTAACTAGCAACTACTAGCTAGCATGCTTAGAATTATAGTGAAACAAAATTATTTGATTAGTGGGCCAATTAATTGAAGCATCAAAATTTGTCTCATAACTCATTATTATTAGGCATCAAATCCTGATTAGTGGGTAAACCTGTTATCAAAATCAATCATAGCTAGTTGGAGTTAAATCATATATCATGATCAATTAATCTAGCTTGTACGTAAGTACAGGTTAGTTTGAAAAATGCTATTCATTAAATTTCAATTCAAGCAACCTGCTGATTCTTCTGTATCAATATTATTATTATTATTATTGTCATCGTATTAGTAATGTAAAATATTCATATCAAAGATTTTTTGTATTCTCAATAATTAATTATTTTTCTTTGAGTTAAGAATATTTTTGTCAACATATCAAGACTCTTGTTGTCTTGTTTATTCTATCTAATTGATTTGTATTTGAACATGATCACAACATTTTCAACAAATTTCCAAGCATGGACTCACACATTGTCTAAATTCATATATATAATTCAACATTAACACTTATACCATACGGTGTACTTACTTTATTCCTTAAACATGTAATCAGATATTCAATTGTCTGATTATATATGAAAAATATCTATTGAAAAATTAAAGTTAGTTTTTCAATTCTGGATCAAAGAATATCCTGATTAAAAAAATATGTGAGCACTTATAGAAACTTCTTGAATTCAAAGTCATTTTGGTTGAACATCACAATGTCTATTCATGCCCCAATGTGTCAACTTTGTAACTAAGAAAACAACTAACACCTTACAACAAATAGCATGAAACAAACACTCATTTCTAGAGAATAGGCTCAATGGGCACATGCAATCAATATTCCACACAACAATATGGGAATCGATTAGGTATACAAGTGGGGCAGCTTTAATAAATACATGATCAATTATTTATATGTTCCATTCATATGTAGACAAAGACATTGGAATGTAAAATTGAAAGTGTGTGAATTATGAAACTGTTAGGTAATCCATCATACACGGTTTTTTATCTTGATCCAAATTGTCCCTTTTGCACTATTCATATCACCCTCTTCGATTTTCCGCAAAACTCCATCTCCAAGAAGCCATTACATCATTTCACCCATTAAACTTTGTTCCCTTGGAGTCACCCAAAGAAGATTTTGTTAAACATGATCGCCTTAGATCGGGTTCAATTGATAGGCTCTTTGGGAAACAACAGCACCATTGCATGTGTGCAATGATGAGATCAAATTTTGTTTATGCATGCATGTATTTTACAAGTTTTTCTAGGTTTCACATTAATTTAGATGGTAGCATTGAGAATCCTAAGTTGTTGATATGATATTGTGATTAGAATGAAAAGGGGGAAATCATGTCATGTTTGGGGTCACTTGGGGTCGTTGCTAATGTCTAGTTCCATTAGGGGAATATGCCACAATTTTTGGCTCTTATGCTTAACCATACCGAGTTGTACAAAGAACAAAAGCCATAAGAATTAGACAAAGAAGAATGAAGCAAATTATTTTTGCACATTATAGCATATATAAACAAGTGTAACAAATAAACAGTGTGATATTTACAAGTAATTCATTAGAAAAACGAAGAGAATGTAAGGAATAATGAGAAGGAAGAGATAAGAGAAGGAAAACAGATAATTAGAAAGTTTTGATAAAAAGGCAAAGAGAAATGTAATTAAGTTTTTTTTCTTTTTGTCTCCCTATCATATCACATAATGTACAAAAGTTATATCACAAAAATAAATTAGTAGGAAGAGTATGACATTTGTGAGAGAGAAAAAATATCGAATTTGAAATTCACAAAAAGAAAAAAATAAAATAAAAGTGCAATTACGCTGTTGAACCTAAATTTTCTGTTGGAGAATTTCAAATGTGCAATTTTTTAGAAATACGATGAATGTTAAATAAAAAAAAAATTAATATATTACAATTAACATGAATTTTACACAATGGTTAACTATTTATTAACAAGCAATTATATATTGGCATTATATGTCTTGACCTACATATTAGATTAATATTTTAGCATTATTAATATTGCAATTTTAATTAGTCATAGTACTTTAACTTGTGTACAATTTTTGCCCTCCTAATTTTAATTATTCAGGGAAATTTAGTTTTTCATCATTTCTCAATTATTTTCTTAACCCAAAATTTCTCTAATAAATAATAAAAGAATAACAAATTAAAAGTTGTAATATTATATATATAGAGAGAGAAAAAAAAATTCATGAACCGATGTAACAAGACATCTTACACAACTAATCAATCACAGCTCACTAAGTTTTAGAAAGTTTTTTAACTTTAATAACAAAATATAAATCTTGCAAAATTTAATCTGTAGCTAAATGATAATGATAGTATAAAACTATTTTATGTATATAATTAATATATATATATATATATACATAAAATACAAAAGCGTACGTCAAAATAAAAATAAAAATGATAAAAAATATTACTTCCATACATTTAAATTTTAGTTTCTTTAAATATTTTATGCATTTTTAGTTAATTCATACAAATCAATTATAGGTTACACCTCGATCTATTATTAAATTTCTGTTAATTAATTGTTAAAACTTGGAAGTATGAGACTTAATGTGAGCAATTAGAAAACTATGAAAATTAAATTTGAGCAATGAAAATTATAGGAACTAAAAGGTATAAAATACTGAACAATAATAATAATAATGTATTTTGACCATAGTTTCGCTTTACTTAAAAGGGGATTCTTTACATATACGTGATATGCAAGTTCATAAAACTTTAAAAGTTAAGAGAATTATGTAGATGTAACTTAATTTAATTTGGAGAACTGGAGATTGCTTAGCTTTACCCCAACATATTAATAACATGACTTACATTTCATCTCAAAATTTTCATTTCCTCTTCACTGTTAATCATAAATTCCATTTCTTTTATTTCTTTCATTAGAAAGATCAGGTGCTGACGTGCTGTTGTTAGGATCAACTGAGTGAAACATAATCAATTAAGAAAACTGAAGTAAAAAAATAAAATAAAATCCCGCACAAGTGTTGAAATACTGTACTGTTAATGGCAAAAAAATTAACTTTTCATTGATTTAATTTGTTGAGGAATCATGATCGCACATTTGCGATTAATACTAAATGTATATATGTCTAATATTTCTTTAAGATATAAAAAAGGACAAAGACAAATTATATGGAGCAAAAAGAGTATGCATAATAATAATAATAATAATAATAATAATAATAATAATAATAATAATAATAATAATAAAATGGTCGCAGTAGTATATGGTAGACATTGAATTTAGGGTGGAGAAAGCAATGAATGTTGAAGCAAAAGAGTGAAGAAGTTAAGAATCACAGAATAGACCATACTTGTGTTGTAGAAGGACCCTAATAAAGCAATGGACCACTTACTAACTCAACTTGCCATATGCTAATCATCATTAACCCATTAATCGAGTTGACTAACTTCACACAAACACTCATTTTACCAAACAATTTGGAAAGCTACATATGTGCAGCAGGTACACAAGCATAGAAACATATCAAAAGAGGCACAAGTAATACTCATTTGTAGAATCTTAGACCAATTTAAATATGAAATCAATTATGCTTAAAATCCAACGAAATTAACCATTATTACCCTGCTATAAACATCCTACTTCGGTTGTACTGAAAACATACAAAAGAAAAAGACTAATGAAAGCGTAGAACAAGGGAAAAAAAGATACTCTTATACATCTACAAGCCCAAAACACTAGAAAGGGCTAAATTTTAGGTTATTGAGGTTTGGGCCAACAGCCTCAATTGGAAAGGCCCACCAAATTGGGTCAAATTTCAGGTCACCTATTGTTGGGGGAATCGTTCTGGAGTTTTTCTTCGTACACCCTATGTATTTTTTCTACACCCTATTTTGCATTCTAAGCCTCATTTCTTCCCCTCGTTAGATAATTTCTATCTTACTGCACACTCTTCTCACGTTTTCGGCTCACTCCAAAATTTTGTTTTTACACCTTCTAAATTTTTTGGTCCATGACTTTACAGATTTTTAAAATTAAGACAAAGGTTACGGAATCTAAAAATTTGCTGATAAAAACTAAAAAATTTGTAACTAATTTTACCTTCTGGATTTCCAAAATTTGTCTACAAAATTTGGAAATCCATAAGTTATAAATTCGTAAATTAATCTTTTTTAAAAAGAAATTTAATTATGAATTTTAGAAATTTGTAAGTTAATTTCTTTTTAAATTTACCTTATAGTTAAATTTTTTTAAATCCATAAATCTCCTCCTAAAAGTTTAACTTAGGGATTTCTAAAATTCGTACACATCACATCGGCAACAGTTGCTTAACCAATCCTAAACAAAAAGAAAATTTCTAACATTATATAAAAAAGGGTATATTAAAAAAGAAAGGTGCATGAAGAAAAAAAGTTATTGTTCTAACATTATGACATTTACTTGTGTTATATTTCACATACTTCTCTGTCCGACTAACAAAGATAAATTTAAACAGTTAATATCAAATTAAACTGAAAAAAAGTTTAAAAAAAATTAAACTAAATCAAACAAAATCAAATCAAATCATATATTTATATTTATCTAAATATTATTATATTTTATATCATTATACCACTCATATTTATTAATATAATAAATTAGTAATCTTATATTTTACATACATTAAACATTTATTTATTTCATATTCTTTAATTAAATAATTATAAATCAATATATTTTTTAATTATTTTTCTTTATATATTTTACTTATATAATTGAGTTAAATCATAATTATTATTGCGTAAACAAAATTATGTTTTGGTGAAACTTTTTCATCAGATTATGCTTTGATATTCACAAAAATTGAAACCAAGATATTATTTAAGAAAATTAAACCAATTTCTCTCAAACATGTCACAAATTCTAAGGACCCAATTTTAGAACACATGACTGGTTCAAAATTAATTTATAAATGTACGAATGGACTTTCAATATAAAAAAACTTTCGATAGTTTAATTCCGAAAGTCAAATTATCACAAAACTTTGAAATTTAAATTCTTATATCAACAAAACATTTTTTAAAAATAAATTACATTAGTCATATTGTTCTGCCATGAGAACAAAATTATTGCAGCAAACTATCCACGATCGAATCAATATGCTCAAGCAATAAAACATAACAAGCTTTGGTATCAAATACAAAAATCCATAAACATGGTCAAAAATCAAATCTTCTAAAAGTACCTTAAGTCCTTTTAAATATAAGAATCAAATAACACCAATAAATCGGTAATGCAAAAGAAACTTATACCCACAGATAAAAGCATAACACGCGATTCTGCAGATAGAATTTTCAGGCGAAGAACAAAAAAAAAAAAAAGGACGTGCAAATATCAGAATAAATAATATTAGTCTGAAACAATTTCAAGGCAAAAAATAGGATGTTTCATTTCACAACAGATTCAAAATATACATCCAGCAAAACGTAATTGACAAAAACTAGTTCAAGAACTGGTAAACTTTGTAACAGCTTTAGTGCCTTCAGAGACAGCGTGCTTGGCTAGTTCACCAGGGAGAACGAGACGAACAGCAGTCTGAATCTCACGAGAAGTGATAGTAGGCTTCTTGTTGTAACGAGCAAGTCTAGAAGATTCCTGAGCGAGCTTCTCAAAGATATCATTGATGAAGCTGTTCATTATTCCCATGGCCTTGCTGGAGATACCAATGTCAGGATGCACCTGCTTCAACACCTTGAATATGTAGATCTTGTATGTCTCCACACTCTTTTTGTTCCTCTTCTTCTTCTTATCACCGGAACCTGCCTCCTTAGGGATTTTCTTCTCCGCCGGCGCCTTCTCCGCTGGCTTCTTCTCTGCGGGTTTCTTATCTGCCTTTGCCATTGGTTCTGAGAGAGTGGAGAAAATTTCAATAATGTAGAGAATGAGGAGATGTGTAGAGTTTAGTGATTTATATAGGGATGGGTGATGGAAGATGATTGGTTGGATTTGAGATGCGCGGATTGATGACGTGGATTGATGGATTTGTTTTGTTTTAGAGGGAGATTTTCGAATTTCGAGTTTCGTGCACTTTCGTTTACAGACTGTAGTCCTCGCCGCTTCAAGTTCTTGGCGGGGAGTTTTAATTTTGGATTTAGAGTTTGGGCCAGGGCTTTCAAAATAATTTCAATCAATTACTCGGATGAGTCCATTTGGATATGGGCCGGGGATGAATCAATTCATATATGGCCCGGGTTTGATTGAGTTATTCTTGTAAACAAGGTAAGTTGAGTTTTGCTCTGAATGTTTATTATTTTTATTTTTATTAAAAATGAAGAATAATGGTGAAAATGTGTTTGCTTGAATTTTTCAAACAAAAAATTATTTTTATTTTTATTAAAAATGAAAAATAAAGATGAAAACTTGTTTGGTTGACTTCTTTTAAAAACGTCTTCATGAAAATATTTGTAAATTTTAGTGAATATAAAAAATACTGTGGATTTATTTGTAATTGAGAATTTTTAATTCAAATAATTTATTAAAATTGAGAATCGGTGAAATTATTGTTAAGTGGTAAAATTTTAACTTTCATTATTATTTATAATTATGACTTAAATTAATAAACCATTAAATAAATACTTTATAGTCCTAATCAATGAAAACGAAAATATATATATATAAATATGACGCTGTGTTATATTTAAACAAATTTTTAGTTTATTTTTATTCAAACAAACATAGAGGTAGTAAGCATAATTTAATCTTTAAATTTTAATTTACTTATATGTATTTTTCAAATACATTATAAATTATGTCATTACAATTAAATTATAATATATATATATATATATTAAAATTATATTTTTTCCAATTTATAATATTTACTTTCTTTGTAATTATTATTATAGTTTATATTATTTAACTTTTAAATAATTAAATTTGAGAATACTTCATTCGAGAGTAAAAAAATAAAAAATTACTTATACTCTAAGAAAATTCTTTTATTAATTTGATATAATATAGGAGAAAATTAAAATGAAAGAAACAAAAAAAAATTAATTATGTTTTAAAAATAATGTTTTTATTACAACTTATAGTTAAGCTAAATGGTAATTGATAAATTTTCTTAATGAAAATTGGTTAGCAAATTAATGCATGTAATAGAAAATTACCTTTTAGAGTAAACTCAATCATTGTTTTATTGGTTAACCATATTTATAACTTTGAAATGAATAATTTTATAAATTTATATAATAAAAAAAAAGCCTGTTGTTTTTATAACAAATTCATTTTTCAATATTAGGCATCCAAAACAACAATATTTTTAAATTCTAAAGTTCTTCGGACAAAGATAAATGGCACAGCTATTAAGTTGTGAAACCAACAAATCTATATTGTTAGAAATATGCAAAATCTTTAACTTGCATTTTCCTTGTAGTTTAAATTTTGGGAATTTTTAGTTTAGCATAGTATTAGAGTCTCTTTGTGATTATTTCTTTTAGTAAGATTAAGAAGAGAAACACTTGTTTGGTACTAAAACGTCGTGACATAACTTTTCTGCTCCTTAATGTAATTTGGAGAGGGATAAATAAAAGAACTAAAGCCAAAATCTAATTGGAAAACTTCCATAAAGATATATACTCAGTTGATTTTGGATTTTGTATATCTATTATGCGAAACTCATCTGCTAATAGTTCTTGAGCAATGATACAAGTATAAGGTTAAATAAATTTGGTCAGAGTGTAACATTAACCTATGTAAAAACATGTTATGTGAACTCATTGCTAATAAAATGAAAAAAGAATGAGTGAAAAAAAGTAAACTTTGATAATTATTCTTACTTTGGTAATTATTCTTACTTAGATAGTTTGGGCAAGAAGAACATTGATAATTTAGAAAAATAATAGTTATTCAACAAACACTAGAAAAAAAAAATAATGATGATTTAAAATAGTCTTTAAACGATGATTCAAAAATTGTCATTAAAGCCACAATATTAGGGACAACGGTTATTTTCTAAAGTATTATTAAATGTGAACTATTGACGATGGTTCCATGCATTAATCTTATAAAATGGTTATAAAATAATACGAAATCAATAACCGGCTGTTAATATTCGGAAATAAAATTTGTTATAACTGTCGTTAACTTTTTTTAATTCATAGATTTGTTTTTGTTTTTTCGGTTCTTGCATTTAATTGATACTTAATATATAAACTGTTATATCATAAAAAAAAATTCATCTCAATTATTAGAATAAGTCTTTATAAAAAAAATTAATTAATATTTCATATAAATTATGTCATATTACAAATGACACTTAAATTTATCTCAAAATATAAATCAAATCCCTAACACAACAAAATCCATCTAAACCAATAACAAATAAAGTATAAACCCAAAGTAAATATATAAGTAACCATTATCATAGTAAAAGTCAAGAAAAATAAAGTTAATAACTAGCAATATAACGTTGCGAGTTTCTAGCAAGTATTTTGCCCAGGTCCCTCAGGTGTGATTTATGGCTTCTTCATCAAACGGATGTTTGTTAAAAAAAGCCTAAAAAAGAAAAAACTTTAAATTAGTTTATAAATAATGAAAAATCTAAATGATTTGTTTAAAGTTAAATAAAATTACCTTAACCCAATTATTTACCATACCATTCGAATTATTGTCACCATCCATTGCATCATATAATATCCATATTTATAGTTTCTAATTTGTTTGTTAGCTTTAAATATAACACATGGTTGAATAATATAATTGACAAAGAAAATATGAAATTGAATTTTTAAATATTAAGGCATTAAATTTATTACTTGTGGTTTATTATATGAAACTTCGATGATACTTTAGGAGTTTTCTCTTTCATAATTATTTGATATTAAGTGTAGATGTTGATGAAAATATTAATACTAATTAAACATGACTAATTATTATGTATGTGTAAAAACATTTGATTATGAAAGAAAAACTTATAATTTTAATGCTATACTCAATAAAGTGTTGACATTTCTATGCAGTGAACAATGGAACACCACAATGTTATCCTTCATATGCAGTGAACAATAGAACACCACAATGTTATCCTTCAGGCAAATAATAAGCAATTGTCATGGGAACTACATATTCAAAATCTTAAATTTGAATTTTTTAAGGTTTTAATTTAATTATAACAAATTTTCACTTATCCCTCAATGTACAATGCAATATATACCTTTTTCTTAGTGTCAACCATTTATATGTTATTCAAATGCCTTAACTCATATATTGTCATACACATCATGTTTGCCTTAACTCATACATATGTCATTCAAATGCCTTAAACATATAGAAATGCATGTTAGCTTAGCAATTTCCACATCAGCTAATATGTTAAAAAATTGTAATTAAATACAACTAAAAATGACTTACATCATCCACAATTGGAGAATTGAGACTTTGATATCTTTTGTAACCATATATAAATTTTAATAGTTAGACATGTGTATGTATAATGACTATTTACTTTTATTGCCAAAGATATTCTCATCCTATGGCATGGATATAAGGACATTCCCAAACTCTTTTGCTAAATGATACAAAGACAACAATGAATCTTCAACGAGTTCTAACCTTTTATATGTGAAACTCATCCTTTAGGTTTTTTGACAACCTACAAAACATGTTAATGTTAAAAGTCACACATGTATCTTCTTTGAAAGTTTAAATACATACAAAATAATTAAGGTACATTCTTTGAAAAAGGCTTCACAAGAGGTTTCAAACATATTACAAAAGTGTTTAGGGTCTGTCCTATAATTTGAACCTCCTCGATAGGCACGGGTACTAGCGCATCAATATCATGAGCATCCTCAACCACCACTCTCACTAAGTCCTTTGTGATGGGGTTACCATGGATGGTTGTCTCAACCTCAACAATTCTTCTAATTGCCGCCAGATAAAGAAAGTTCTCATCAATATACAACTCATGTTCATCTCCATCTTAACCAATAAATTTAACCCCTATTGGAGAAGCGACACAACTCCCTTTAGTGCTAACTTTAATAATTAAAAGTATATTTGCCTGCATATGAGTAAGGGCATGCGAGAAACCAAAGGACTCCAACTTCCATCAAACTACTTCATCAACTCCTAAGTTAGTTGCTGCCTCACCTAAGTTTTTCTCAACTCCTCTATTAAATCCTGACTTACTAAGTTATGGGTATCACATGAAAACTTCCCAAAATATTTTTAAACATGCACTCCAACTCCAACTCTAACACCACGAACATGATAAGGGTGTTTTGCCTTCCCAATGGTATCGTCCTTGGGAAACAAAAGAACCATGTGTGTTTTGTCCAACCAGGGAATCCTACAAACAAATTATTTTAAAAAAAAAATCAAATAACGCAACTAAAATAAGAAACATTTAAATAAAATAGGTGATGTATGCAATAATGTAATGTAACTAACTTACAATCTTCTTTACAATTACCTGAGATTGCTTTGAAGTATAAATGTCTTTTTTTTTATTTTTATTTGAGCCTCCTATTCACCCTCCCCCTCTAGATTCACTCTTAAGGACCATCACATTCCTCATGGCATGAAGGTGGTAATGGAAGGTTAATGATAGTTGTAGGACTAGAAAATGTAACTTCTCATTGTTGCTTTCTCTTTTTCTCAATCATTTTTTTTCTAAGAGTTGATAACCATTGCGAGATAGTGTATGAGGACCGTCATTATGAGCTTGAATCTCTTTTGACTTTCTTTTTGTCTTGTGAAAAAGAATACACAAATAAGATTTTAGTATGGAAATCATAATCAAATTATAACTAACATTAAAAGTATAATAAGGTATATTAACCTCCCACCCAGAGTCACGCATGACTTCATAAGCACTTACCAAGTTTCTTCATCAATGCCCCGATGTTTAGTACATTGAGATATGTCCTTTTTGTTTCTAAATATGCATTTGGACGTGAGTTTGAACATAAATTGTCTTCGTTTATTTATTATGGATGATATAACTTTTAGCCTTAAACTATCCACATTTGGAATATCGTAATTCAATTGTATTATCAAACAAAATACACATAATTAGTATATTTAATAAAAAATACTATAGTAAAGAAATTACAATAATAAACAACAATTGATAAATAACATTTATTATACCATAATATCTTGCCAAAACATATTCTTTTTTGACTTTAGAACATTTTCTCATTAAAGTATCATAATGCATATCTTATTACGTGTAATGAACCCTAAATAACTCTAAAATGATTGAGCACGAGGGTAATTGACTACCCCAATATGAACATCTATCTCTAATGAGGTTTTCTCACCCTTCTTATGTCATTTATCAAGGCACATGCTACTTCTAAATCGCATAAGATCTTATTAGCTTACAATCATTATTTAAAATCAATTCAGAATAGGATATGAATTGAGTTACAAACCATGGAATCCTGCGACCTTTGTAGGTTGCTAGCAATGTTTGGTTTGAAAGCATTTAGATTGCCTACCAATGTTATTCCAACGACCTCATGTCTGAAATCCTCATTACCTACATTATTGAAACAATTTACATAGTTGCAACCATCACAATAGATCCCAATTTCAAAAGTATTCACATTATCTACCGTTTACCTAATTAGGTTTTGTTAGTTAAAGAAAAATAGAATGGATGAGTGGGAAAAAGTGGAAGATGTTTAGATATACATATTGATGTGATATGCAATCTTGTTGAAAGTTTTTCATAGGAAAAAGCTAACGTACTTACAAGTTGAGGTATCTAGAATTTTTGAATTTGAATTCTAAAATAAGATGAACAAATGAGACTTCAGAAATAAGATAAAGGAGAAATACACTCCAGAAAGATGTATAAACAAATGTGAAAAAGTTGTTAAGAGAAAATCTAAAAGATTAGACACATAGATTGTTTTAGTTGGATAAAAAAGTAAAGAGGACACATGGATAGATTTGATCATTATTTATGTAATCTTTCCTCCTTATGCACAAATCGATAATAACAAAGAAAAAGCACAATTAAAATTATAAATATAATAGAATAAGATAATCATCTTCAATGTTTTCAAATTACTTCCAAAATTTTAATAGATTATTTGAGATAATGAATAGATTTCAAAATAGGGACATAACATAAAACATTGTAAACTTCCACTTTATTCACATTCAACATCGCTCACCACCCAACAATATAAATTATAATATCATCATCACTAATTTTAGTTTTCCAAAATAACAAACATGTCTAGAGGATTCACTATTTCATAACAATAATAAAAAATCGAAATGATCAAGAAATTACCAAATAGCAAGTATGCAATAGAAGTTTTCTTACATAGTAATAAAATTAAATACCACCACATTTAAAGTTAAAAGACGAAAACATGACTAAAATCATATGCAAACAGAACATTTAACAACACTAAAGAACAAACAAAATGATATCAAAAGAAAAATAACAAAAGTCATTGAATAAGAGAAGGAGAAAATTAACAACAAATTGATGAAATAGATCTCACAACCCCTCCATCGGTAACGTTTGTCTTCATCCTATGTCGTGAGTTGACTTTCTCTCTATTTTTAAAACTGAAGCAAATAGAAGAAGATCAATGTAGTGTGCACGTGTATTCATGACCAGTCCTCTCAATTTAACAACACCACATGACGATGTATAACATTTTCCTCGACATAATTTTTTGCTCGGTCAAGTTAGTGCACTTTTGCAGTGATGATAAATTAGGTATTTTCTAGTATAATATGTGAATGATTAGGTTTTGAGGAGTTGTATATTAAATGGAGGCAAGTGATATGAAACACAAACAGAAGAAAAATTTTAAAGTCGCACGTGATGAGAAAGTAAAGAACAATTTGAGAAAAAGAGAAGCAATGTCAGTCAGAAATTTAGAGATGGACATTCGTGTTTCCACAACACTTTGCTATCATATATTAAAAGTAAAAGATATTTGATACAAAAGTATATATATCTCTCTATATTTACATTTATTTTTCTCTATTGAATTTATATTAGAATACATGCACAATATTTCTAACTAGAATTTAAATATACACATAATTTATTAATAAAAGTATTTTTTGCTCAAATATATTTTTTTAATGATAACCCAAACATATCCCTAAATATATAATAGAAGAGTAATCTAATTATCTAATATGACTTTTAAAATTTTATTTTAAGCTAAATTATTAATTTTACCTCTAAAATATGAGGTGGTATTTAGTTAATTTCAACAAAATAAAAATTATTATATTTTAATCCTTAAGAATGATTTTCGCTATGATTACTTACATTACTTCTTAAAATATTATATGTTGGTTAATGTTGTTAGAATGGATAATACATCACATTGAGTAACACTTAATCATTTGCATAAATTAATTAAAATATGACATATGATCAATGACTAAATTAAAAATCATATTCAATAATAGTTCCACATGTAGAGAAATAAATCAAAATTTATTATCATATTTGGAGAATGTAATGGAGATAAACTAGAATAGAACATTCATCACCAAATTAAAACTTTCATAAATTATTCAATGATGTTGAAAATATTAGATCAAAGTAAATCATTTTCAACCATTAAAAAATTAGTTTAAAAACAAATCTTTTCTATTTCTTCTTTAATTATTTTTATATTTTGGTCATTATTAAAGAATCTCTTTGTATTGCTTCAATTGCCACTAGTGTTAAGTGAAGAAATTTTCTTTCATTAAAGTAGCTGTGATGTTAATGTTATTGTGATAATTAATATGAATATTTTTCTTTAGTCTAGTCTGGGTGACTAAGTTACAAAGTACAAATGTAACAATTTTTAATTTAGTTTTTATTATATAATTCTTTTTTAGGTCATTTTAATTTAATCTTTATTTCAAAATAATAATCTTTCATTCTAGTACGAGATAAACCTAATACTTTATTATGAACATGGGCGATGTATGGATAAATTTAGAATTTTTTAGTAATAATTATATTTAATTAAAATTTGTATATATTTTACTATATAGTTTGAAATTTGGTTTAATAAAATTTTATTATAATAAAATTTTATGAACTTTGAATTATTAAATATTAATAAATTAATTAAATATCATATCTTATAATTATAAATTTTGACAATAATTTTAGAAAAAATTATGTAAAAATATTTAACCAAAAAAGCTATATTAAAATAGTGTAAAAATACTGTGTTATAAAAAATTTGGCATCAGATTATTTAATAATTCTAGTTGCTCTAATATTTTATGTATAAGAAACATTATATCAACCGTACTAATAGATTAAAACGTTGTTGTTATTAACAAATAAACTAAGGCTCCTATAGAATTAGAAAAAATATATATCCATGAAAATGTGGATAGAATTTGTCACAGGTAATAAATGGATATTTACGTGGACATATATAAATAATATAATTGATTTTTTTTTCATTATTTGTAAATGGGAGAGTACGAATATCACACTATTTATGTCTGCAAGTATTCTTTATCTATTAACAAAAATTATTTAAATAATTTTTTTACATATGTTTTAGAATTTAGTTTTTATTTAAATTGATAATTTAGCGAGGGTATTATTTATCCAATTTAAATTGATAAATATTACACACTTATATTACGAGAGAGAAAAATGTTTTCGTTTTATGGAATTGTAAATATATTTTTAGAAAAAAATTGATAGAATAATTTTAAATTTTTTGAAAATTATAATTTTATATAATTATTTAATTCATAAATTTATTATGATATTTATATAATATCAATTAGTTTTAAACTGATAAATAATTTACTAATTATATATTTTAAAATATATTTATGGATATCCACACTTACCCATATGTACTATAAAACCTGTGAATAATTTTTATATAGTATCATACTGTAGGGATAATAAGACAATCTATTTATCCATCGACCATTCTTAACAAAATTTATCCCATCAATCTAATAAAAAAAAAATAAATTAAAAAATTGATTCAGTCCATCTATTTGCTTTCGTGGGTGGATATGATCTATCCATTATTTTCTAAATTTAAAGAATTATCTAAGATTAAAATTAATCTATTTTATTTTTTTATATTTAAAAGTTAAATTTTTTTCAAATACATGAACTGAGAATTCAGTAGGTAATAATTATAGATAAAAATAAGTTAAATTATTTATAAGAATATTACATTTGATACGCTTAATATATGCAAGGTATTTGTTTTAATTTGAGTATCATTTATACCCTCTATTATTTCTTTATATATATATATATTTATTTTGTAAGAAAAAATAAAGAATTATATATATATATATATATATATATTTGTGCATATATATGTTATATATATTATAATTATATTAACATATTTATTAATAAGAATATAATATATTAATTAACATGATTATTCATCGATTGATTAATAGAGCATAATCCTTTTCTTTTTCTGCAATAATAATTTTCAAGAATCTAGGATTTTTAACAAAATTTTAACTGAAACATTCAAATAAAATATAAAATTTAGAAAACATAAATTTCAACCCATTTCAATCATCAAAATTATATTGAATTAGTATTAAAAACTAGGAATTAAAATTAAAAGAAATATCAGCGGGGAGATGAAATGTAATAAAATAAATAAAATATGAGAACAAATTAGGAGAAAAAAGGTAAAAAAAAAAAGAAAAGAAGAAAAAGAACCTGTTAGCGTTGAATCCAAAACCGGACCAAAAGACATAAACACGTTTGGTTTGCTTCGTCCAGTAGAAGCAACAGGCTACAGCATCGTGTGATTTTTGCATTATAGCTGCGCGTCTCCGGAGTAAGGAATTGAGAAATCGGGTTTGTTCTCTCTTCTATCCCACTCTTCATTATAATTTAGATTTCGCGTTTTCTCTTTTAGGGTTTGGTGTCTGCCGCTTAAGGTGTTTGATAAATGTTTTCATTGCTTTGCTTTGTATTTGAATCTCAGTTTCAGAATTTTTCGAATTTAGGTTTGTAATAAAGGAGGTGATACTTCAGTTCAATTTATTTATTTTGTTTGCTGTGAGAATGATACAGGTTTTATTTTATCGCTGATTAATTTATTGTTAATTAGTTTATTTTGATCAGGGTATGATGGTTTTGGTTTGTTAGTTTGTGTTAGTGACTTAGTGTCAATTTTTTCGGGTTGATTAGTTATTTGCTATTTTCATCTGGGTATCATGTCTGTTGGTTTTTTAATTAATGTATGATAAGTTTAGTGGTTTTTGTTTGTTAGTGTCCTGATGGATGTGGAGTGGTCTGATTCTCGTTACGATGGTAGAAATGATAAGGAGGATTCTCCGATGAGGGAGCAATACGATGATGATGGGGCAGAGAAGTCTAGCAAGCATAGAAGCAAGGATAGGAAGAAGAGTGAGAAGGAGCATCGTCGGGAACAGCTGAAGGATGGTAAAGAGGGGAGGGAGCGGAAGAAGGAAGATAGGGATGAGCGTGAGAAGGACCGGAGTAAGGATAAGGTGACGGAGAAGGATTATGATAGGGAGAAATATAGGGAGAAGGAACGCGAGAGGGACAGAGATAAGAAGGACCGGAGTAAGGATAAAGAGCGTGAGAAGGAGAGAGAGGCGGAGAAAGATAGTGATAGAGGACGAGAGAAGGAGAGGGGTAAAGAGAAGAGCAGGGATAGGGATAGGGAAAGGGAGAAAGAAAGGGATAAAACGAAGGAAAGGGAGCGGGAGAAGTATAGAGATAGAGAGAAGGAGAGGGAAAGCTACAGAGATGGAGACAAGGATAAGGGAAAAGATAAAATTAGAGAGAAGGAGAGGGAGACGGACTGGGATAAAGACAGAATGAGAGATAGAGTGAGCAGAAAGACTCATGAGGAAGATTATGAGCTGAATAATGTTGATGATAAAGTAGACTACCATAACAATAGAGATGAGGAGGTTGGCAAGCAGGCAAAGGACTCAAAGGTTGATGAAGGTAATCAAGATAGTCAAGGATCAACACATCTGTCATCAACAGAACTTGAAGAACGCATCTTGAAGTAAGTACTTTATATTCCTTACTTCTTATATTTGTTTATTTTCTTTTACTTCTGTAGTATTGTTAATTATTAACTACTGGACTTTGCAATGTCAATTTGAAGTCTGTCATTTATTACTTTATGCATCAGTCTAGGTTGTTGGGGTCCTGCTTAGAATGTTGAAGGCTCTTTGGTTTCAGTCAAAGTTACTTCATTGTTAATGATTGGACGATCCTATTTATTTTTACCTTGATTCTAGATCTGTATGATTTTACAAATCATTTTTATTTCTTAAATCATATGGAGCGGTACTTAACTACTTGGTATCATAGTTGAAACTCTTTTCTGGAATTATTTCTTTGTTGTATGTTAGTATTTCAGTTATGATTTGGGCTAGTCAAATTGTAATGAGATATGATACACACACAACAATTTGTACGACATTTTTTGTGTCTATCTCAGAGATAGTCATTGGATTGAATTGAAGGTTCACTGAGTGTACGTGTAGGTGTCTACGTCAGAAGATTTTGGAAGCCACGGATAGTTCTAAGGTTCAAGTTAATATTAATTGAGTGCTGCAAATATTTCTGGCAAGAATAGGTTAGAAGAAAATAGGATAGAGGATGCTAAGTATGAAAGGAAACCCTGATTTCACCCTAGCTAGGACACCTTAGATAGGCATCATTCCTGGGCAATTGTTGCACAATTATAATTCTCATAATCATTTTCTATATCATGGATTAAAACTGTTTGAATAGGCCTTCCCTAACTTGTCTTACCAGAAATATTTCTAATTTCATAAGGATGCATACTTTACTTCTAATCCCCAGGAAACTTGGATATAAAGACACATTTAAACCTATAGAGTAAAGAACTATGCCTCACAGGACTAGGAAATATAATTGTAACAATGTCAATAAGACAAAATCTGTGAATCAGCCAGATCTATAAAACATGACAATTAGCCGCATAAGTAACCAACCATAAGAAGATGAGTATTTTTGGAAGTTTTCTGGCAGAGGGGAAGAGAAGTGGAAGGGATGTAGAGAGAATTATGTACCTTTGTTTGGATGTTTAAGTAAGGAAAGCATCTGGTTCTATTGTTTAAGAGATGAAGTTAAAATTCTGGTTCTGCTATCAACTTATTGACATATTTTGATGAGCGTGTTCTTAATACTACATTTCTTGGGCTAAAACCTAAAAAATGAGACTTTTCTGTTATGATATTCTTTTTGTTTTGTATAGGATGAAAGAATCAAGGACTAAGAAACAACCTGAAGCTGATTCTGAGATCTCAGCATGGATTAATAAAAGCCGCAAGCTAGAAAAAGAAAAAGCATTGCAACTCTCAAAGATTTTTGAGGAGCAGGTTTTTTTCCCCCTTTATTACATACCTATTATATGCTCTGTAAAATACTGTTTCTTCCAATTTACATATGTAATCAATACAACTTGATTAAAATTTTCACAGGACAACATTGCAGTAGAGGGAAGTGATGATGAGGATACAGCTCAACACGCCGGTAAACTTCTTTGTTGCTTTTTCCTTCCTTCCACCTATTGCACACAGAAATTTACTTTTTGACTACCCAATTTATCGTTAGAGGTTTTTGGGATAACTTTTAGGAATAGCTAGAAACTTTTGGGGCTACTAAAGGTTTCAAACTCTACTCCTGTGGCATGCATAATATGAAAGAACATACAATAGATGTTATACATATTGAATAAAACATTATGGACTCGTATTATCATCCAAAGAGAATCAATTTAAAGCTCATGACATAATTTAATTAAAGATGGTTTCATATTAAAATAAAATAAGAAGAATAAGTAAACAAGTTTTACCAATTCTCTCTAAGCACAATTTCTTTTAGCATCATTGTGCTAATTATCTTTATGATTGAGTTAAGGTATAATCTGTAGGTAGGTCTGGTCCTTGTAATTTCATTACAGTTTTAATTAGGTCCCTATAATTTTAAAAACATTTAATCAATGTATTATTGCACTCTGCATTGTGCATGTTTTACAATCAATTTGGTGACCATTTAAAATGTTAAACCACCTGGACTACCAAAGTCCACCACTCTCCATTTGAATTAGATTTCTTTTTGCTGCTATAAATGGCTAAGCAACCAAAGAGACTAATGGCTAATTCAATTAATCTATCAGTGCCAAGCAACTAAAGTTGTAGCATACTCATGATTTTTGAGTGGTTTAGTAGTCATCATTGAAGAAAACCATTATATTTCACAGGGAATTTAGGGATTTGACAATAAATGCATTTTCAGAAAAAATGTTTTATGAAAAAGCCAAGAGGATGCTCTCTATATTGAGGATTTATTTTTAGGAACCTAATTAAACTAGCAGGATTCAATTAAAGTATTTAAACTGTAGAGACTATTAAAAATTGAACAAATTATAGAGACCTACAAATTAATTTAGCATTAAATTAAACAGAAGTAGAAGAGATTGGGCTCATATATTATATCTGAAGTTCTGTGGCAGCATTTGTGTCATTCATGTTGACTCCAATAATTTTAGATTTTTTGTCATTAGTAGTGACACCATAGTTGTGAGTGGGAGATAGCAATGGTGTGTGTCATGTCACAGTAGCTGGGTGCAAAGGCTGGCTCATTGAGGAGTATATTTAGGGAGTGGAAATCAAGGATGTTTCATGGTCAATTCATAACTATAGAAGCCAGTACACTAACAACATGTAAAATATCTATTTTGGTCACCCCTAGTTTTCATTACCCAGCTTATTTAAGATTTATGTTAGGATTTCCTACCAAGTACTGCTTTGGAACCTCTTTAGGGTTAACTTTTTCCCTTTGACAAATGCAGCAGCCAAAATGCAAAATCTGTATTCTTCTAGTACCCCATTTTCTAGCCCAGCCGGGCATTTCTTGCTGAAACCAGGATTTTTCCAGTTTGCCTCCTTTTCCTGACCAAGTGCTGATGGCCTGACCTAGCAATTTTTGGTCTATTTCACAGGCCTCTTCCCTGCTCCGTGTTTGAACTTTACAGGTCACTGCCCCTTGTGGTATGTTTAGTATTATGTTGTTCGATTTTGACAGAAATTACCCTAAATTTAGTTGTTTAAATTCAAGTCATTCTGTACCCATTCCAAGCTCATGTTCTTATTTTTTATGCCTTAGATTAATGATGATGTGTTTTAAGACAATGACTTTTGATTATTAATAATGTATGTATTTTATTTTCTAGGCTTTTGAATTTTTTTTACCATTTGTATGTTTAATATAAAAATAAAGTATATGCCTTATGTTCATTATATTTTATATAGTGGACATCCAGCTATCCGCTATAGGCGATCATTTCTTCACGACCTGATACTGACAACTATTGATGACATACAACCTGATTGATATTACTATCTAATGCCACCTGGAAAACTGATGTTAAAACCCCAGACTATCCAATGGCTTAGGGCATTCAATTTATTTCTTGGAGATTTATGAATCTGTTTGATTGTTAATAATCTAGTTGGTAAAATATACCTCTGTATTCAAAATATCTCACAGATAACCTGGCGGGAGTGAAAGTTCTTCATGGCCTTGATAAAGTTATGGAAGGCGGCACAGTAGTTCTGACTATTAAAGATCAGCCCATACTTGCTGATGGTGATGTTAATGAAGGTGCAACTGCTTGCTGCACTTTTTATATTATTCATGTTTGAAGTCTTTGAGTGACACATTGTTGTAAGAGTTTTTGTTCCTATGTGGTAGATGTTGATATGCTTGAGAACATTGAAATTGGAGAACAGAAACGGCGAGATGAGGCTTATAAAGCTGCAAAGAAGAAAACTGGCGTATATGATGATAAGTAAGATGTTCAATACTGCTGCCAATGTATTATTGAAATAATGGAAATATAAACTAAAATCAACTAATGAGATTGAAAGATATCATATGAAGCCTGTGCTCTCAATTGCAGGTTCAATGATGACCCCTCCTCGGAAAAGAAAATACTTCCACAGTATGATGATCCAGTTGCAGAAGAGGTTTGCTGCTCTTTCTTGTCACATTTCAAAAAACATGTTGAGAGTAAGGTGGTTTTTGTGAATACTTGTACTCACTAGATTCTTATATTCAGGGTTTAACTTTGGATGAAAGGGGACGATTCTCAGGAGAAGCTGAGAAGAAACTTGATGAGGTTAATTATGCTTTTCTTTTACTTAATGAAATTTGTTCCAAGGAAGTAAATGGATTTCCAATTTTCAGTGTGTATGATTTTTCTGTGATCAGAATAGTGTGTCATATAATTGTTTGTGTCTGCCTTTCTGTTTTTTGTGTTTCTACTGGAACTTTATTATTCAGAATTAAGTTGGTCACATGAATGTCATGTTCATGTGTTTTGCTTTTTTGTGTTTTTTCCTGAGGGTGTATTTTTTCTTCCTATTATCAGCTACGAAGAAGGTTAACAGGTGTTTCTACAAATACCTTTCAAGATCTAACTTCATCTGGAAAGGTATCATCAGATTACTATACTCACGAAGAAATGCTAAAATTTAAGAAGCCAAAGAAGAAAAAATCCTTGCGGAAAAAAGATAAGCTGGACATCAAGGCCCTTGAAGCTGAAGCTGTCGCTTCAGGATTGGGTGTTGGTGACCTTGGTTCTCGGAAAGATGTAAGGAGACAAGCCATCAAAGATGAGCAAGAAAAACTGGAGGCTGAGATGAGAAAAAATGCTTACCAGTCTGCTTATTCTAAGGCAGACGAAGCCTCCAAATTGCTGCGTCTAGAACAAACTCTCGATGTTATAACAGAGGAAGATGAAACTCCAGTTTTTGTAGATGATGATGAGGATCTTCGTAAATCCCTAGAGAAAGCTAGAAGATTAGCTCTTAGAAAGCAGGAGGAAGGAGGAGCATCTGGCCCTCAAGCTATTGCATTGCTTGCCACCTCTAATAATAATAATGAAACTGATGATCAAAACCCTCCGGCTGGGGAGTCACGAGAAAACAAGGTGGTCTTCACAGAGATGGAAGAATTTGTCTGGGGTCTCCACATTGATGAAGGTATGCTTTTTATTTGTGGGTCTAATATAATGAAATACTTTCTAGTTGAGGGTTATAAGTTTGGCTGTCCTTGATTAAATGTCAAAGTGGATCAGTTTTTTTTTTTTTTTTTTTTTCCATCTGGATTGCTGGAATTCTTTTGTTTGTTTTGGCATTCTTCTATTAATCTTTACCTCCATTGTGGTCTTTTTATTGACATCTATCTCAATGACACTAATAATATGAATGTTTTTTTTATGTAATCTTTCTTTTTTATGTTGAATATAGTAGGTGTCCTGACATATAAACAATGTTTTGTTAGCTTGTTGGACTTGTTGGTCCATAAAGTGTACGTAAGTAGATATAACTTAAGTATGCTGCTTTCTACTTTTCAGAAGCACGTAAACCAGAAAGTGAAGATGTTTTCATGCATGATGATGAAGAGGCTAATGTTCCTGATGAAGAAAAGAGTAATGAGGCTGGTGGATGGACCGAAGTTCAAGAAACTAATGAAGATGAACAACCCAAAACAGAAGACAAAGAGGAAATAGTTCCTGATGAAACTATCCACGAAGTTGCTGTAGGGAAAGGATTGTCAGGTGCTTTGAAACTGCTTAAAGAACGAGGAACACTTAAAGAAAGCATTGAATGGGGTGGCAGAAACATGGACAAGAAGAAAAGTAAGTTGGTTGGGATCGTAGATGATGAAGAAAAGGAAGCACAGAAGAAAAGAGAGATTCGCATTGAAAGGACAGATGAATTTGGGAGAATTGTAAGTCTTCAACATTCTTTACCTCGTATTTGGCATTAACATTTTTCCCTTAAAAAATAATACTTTAGAGAAATGAAATGGGTGAAAATGAAAAAAGAAGAGATATGGGGTGTGTTTATATGGCTTTGAATCCCCTTAAATTGGCCACTTCAAAATTCTTTCCTTTTAACATCGATAAATTATCAAGTTGTGTAGTGTGCAGACATGAGACTTGTGGGCTTTGACTCAATATTTCTAAGATTTGAACATGTTATGGAGCAGCTAAACTCACATTTGAATTAGGGTAACTGCTTTTTTTATCACAATGTCATTAGGAAAATAGAGAGAAGAAATTATAGGTTGTTTGATCCCTTCCTCCTTCCACACTGCAACTTTTAATTTCATTGTGTTCTTCTAATGACACATGTTTACTTCATGGCCTAAATATCATTTTCAAGATGCTTATCATGGTGAGAGCAATAGTTTTGATTGTCTTACAGTTGTATGTAAAAACTTCATTTCAGGGGTGGTAAAGTTCATGTGCAGAATGTGTAATTTTTGTGTTGGGGGAGGGGGGGGGGGAGCACTTAATTTTTGTATACACATTGAATTTCATTATCAACTGTTTGTTTCTGAGTTCTTGATAATTAAGTTAACTATACAAATTACAAAATATCATATAAATTATAAATTATTGTTACTTAATGAATTGACTTCATTTTAATGATAATACACTTGTCAAAATACAGGTAAACGTTGGTTATAAGACTAAATGTGAATGTTCAATTTTTCTAAAATTTGACATGCATGATCTTCAAGATAATATCACTTTATTCAACAATTGGGTTTATAATATTTTATGGTGCTGAACCTTGAAATTGATACTATGGCAAATGTATTTTTTAACCAGTTTCAGTATTATTCTTTCCAAGTTTCAGTTTTCGAATTGTAGCAGATCATCACTTATTCTTGATTGACTTTGTTCTCTTGTTGCTTCCAGTTGACTCCCAAGGAAGCTTTCCGGATGATTTCTCACAAGTTTCACGGTAAAGGACCTGGCAAAATGAAGCAAGAAAAGCGTATGAAGCAATATCAAGAAGAGTTGAAGATGAAGCAAATGAAGAGTTCGGATACACCATCATTGTCTGTAGAGAGAATGAGGGAAGCTCAAGCTCGTTTGAAGACACCCTATCTTGTTCTTAGTGGTCATGTTAAACCAGGGTATGTTTTTAACTTTACAGACATAATTCCTGAAGTTTTAATTTCAGAACTGTGTTCATATAATGAAATGAGACACTAGGAGCATACCTCATTTTGTGATTTGCTGATACAAGCTATTATTGCAATTAGGGACATACCTCTTAAACTAAGATTGTTTCCTTTCCCCCCTCTTAAAACACATTGTAATTCCTTTTCATTCATGTCTATGTTTTGGAGTAAAGATTCTCTATTCTTGACATAAATGTTTGTGCAACCAGTTGGTGCTGGTGCATATAGTGATGATCCATTTCTTATGATTTCATTCTCACCTTGTTTTTCCTCTGCCTTCAGCCTTCACTTGTTGCTGTGTCTTTGGGTTTGTTTTAGAAAAATGTAGTCAGGGAAATAGTTTTTATTTGCGTATTCTTAGATAAAACCAGTTCTTGTCAATGGTTATACAAGTGATATTTTGTGTTTGAATTCCAACATAATGTAAAATTTTGACTTAAAAGTAAAACATTCACCTCCCTACGGTTGCCCAAAAAATCCAATTCTCCTCATGGCAGCATTCAGAGCCTATTTTAATATTTTTGAAGATTGAGTGTCCAAAAGTGATTTTGGCATGCTAAGAAGTAACTAGTAATAATGTTAGACTGCTTTGTTTTGACCGCTATGGGATTGTCATGTTATGTTGATTGTGGCCAAGATGGTGATCTTTTGCATTGTATTCACTATCTTTAGTAGTATAGCGATTTCTTTGTGATCCTTCGTTAACATTTTGGGGGTTGGTCATTACGCACTGCCATCCAGATTAACTACTCCTCAAGTAGAAACGTTGTATTGTGTTGGAAGTTGCATAAAGAAACCTATTTTTATTTTTTTTGGCCGCATGACATTATCATGGCAGTAAAAATAAAATCTTTTCTACTGGATTGTGCGAGTCTGAAAATACCAAAAGAATTGAATAAATATTGCAAGCATGTTACTATGTGTTTAGTTGATGTAAAGATAAAGTAACTGTATGTTCTTCTATTGACAGACAAACTAGTGACCCAAAAAGTGGTTTTGCAACTGTGGAGAAGGATCTTCCTGGGGGCTTGACACCTATGCTTGGTGATCGAAAGGTAATTTAGGATATGTTTAGATAAAGCTTTGATAAAAAAGCTCGTGTTTCTGTTAAAATATATATTTTTTAATTGTTTCAGGTAGAGCATTTTCTGGGAATCAAGAGGAAAGCTGAGCCATCAAGCGCTGATACCACCAAAAAGCCTAAATCCTAGGAGACTAATTGAAAACTAATATTCCTGTTAGCTAAGAAGTTTGATCCACATTGTTCGTGTATTTTCTCATGTTCAAATTTTGTTGAAACTTTGGTTTTCTAGGAAGAGGTAAGTTGTTAGGTATCTCTTTTTGAGATTGAAAACTTGAAAACCCAGCAATTGAAAATTCTCCTTCGCAAGTGAATCAACACAGAAATCTTCCCTTTTTATTACCCAAGAAATTGAAAGTACAAATGAACAAGGTAAACGAGTTTACCCCCAAAAGGAGCCCTCTCCTTTTTTCACTGCCTAACCAGTTTGAATGATTATTTTCTAAAAAAAATATCTTTCATTTACAGCAGGGGGCTACATAAAGGAATTCCTGTCTCCTAATTAATTAACAACATTTTTACAGCTATATAACAAATTAGTGACAAACAATTGCTAACACCAACTAACTTCTTATTCTTTTTATTTGCCTCTTTTTCTTCCTATAATAAACCTGTAAAGGTTTATTATGTGCTCTGAAGTCATTCCCAACAATACACACCCTTTGGAAACAACCTTGTCCTCAAGGTTGAAACCTGGAAACTGGTTTCTGATGGAGATGTTTTCCCAAGTGGCTTCCTCTGGAGGCTTGCCCTGCCATTGGATCAGTAACTGGGGTTCATCTGACTTGGAAAGATTTTTTGTCCTAGAACCCAAAATCTGAAAAGGCTAGTAACTCTCTGCTGTAGGCTGCAATTCTGTTGGGAGGTCCGGCTCAACTTGGTGGCGCCCTGTTGCTTTTTTAAGTTAGGATGCGTGAAATACTAGATGTACCCTAGCTTGCCTGGGAAGCTGTAACTTAAAAGCGCCGACTCCAATTTGTTTTAGCACCAAAAGAGGTCCATAATACCTAGGTGCTAATTTAGGATGTAGCTTGGTGGGCATCAAAATCTGCTTGTGGGGATCGAAATCTGCTTGTGGGGTCTGATTTTAAGATAAACCCAATCTCTTGGCTGAATTTGGGATTTTTTTCGACGCACATTTGCATAATGAGCCATCTGATTTTGCGCCTTTAGTAAATGAAATTTGAGCTGCTTTAAAGCCTCATCTCTGTTCATGAGATCTTGTGCACCTATAGGGAAAGTATGGAATTCTTTGAGGAATTTAGGAATCCAAGCCGAACTTGCTGATAAAACCAGCCTCCCTTTATAGTACAACCTGTCTTGCTCCAAGGTGTATTCTGGATGTGAGTCAGGGGCAGCTTTTAAGTCTTCACGAATCTTGGCTAAGGCTGGATCCTTCTTAACTTCTTCATCAATCTTCGTAATATCAGGCCAAAAAGGCTGTGTGATGCCTTGCAGCTTCTTATCTTCATCTCTCCTAGATAGAGCATCAACAACTCTATTTGCAGCTCCTAACTTGTACACAATTTCAAAATCATATTCCAATAATTTTGCCAACCAGTTTTGTTGATTCTAAGTTGTTATCCTTTGTTCCAAGAGATGCCTTAAACTCTTTTGGTCAGTAAACACAGTGAACTTTTGACCCAAGAGATAAGGTCTCCAATGTTGGATTGCTAGAACCGGGGCCATCAATTCCTTTTCATAAACTGATTTAGAAAGCGTCGAATCTGCCAAAGCCTTACTGAAATAAACGATAGGCCTTTTTTCTTGAGTTAATACAGCCCCTACTCCTTTTCCAGATGCGTCACATTCTATGGAGAATTTTTTTGAGAAATCTGGCATTGATAACACAGGAGCAGTGGTGACAGCTAGCTCCATTGCACGCGCGAGGTCCTTGGGGTCATGCAGAGAGACCAGACTCCTTTTATCTTTGGCCCAGACCGGCCAAGAAATACCCCAAGATTTGGTCTTCTGCACTAGGTTTGGCCTGGGCCACCAGCAGCTCAAATTCTTCCACATATTCCTCAACCCCTCTAGTCTGTCTTAAAGAAGCCAATCGTTCATACACTGTTCCTTTCCTGTTCCCTCCAAAAGCATTGAAACCAATGTACTGCACTTCCCTCCATGCTAATGAATGCTAGCCTTAATTTCTCTGTAGGTTTAACTTGCTGCACCTCAAAGAATTTTGCAGTTCTGGCCAGCCACCCCAAAGGATCATGTCCATCAAAAGTAGGCAACTCTACTTTTTTGACCCAAGAAGGCACGTGCTCATTTTGCTCAGCCCCACTGGTTCCATCTTCTTCCCTCACATTCTTGTTGGCATCATTCACTGAATGCTCTTCATCTATCGAGGGTGTCTTCATGCTGTTCTGTTGTACTAGCAAATCCTTTATGAAGTCCAAATCAGCCTTTATCTCTGCCAGTCTCTCACTGTGTTCACTGACAGTTTTTTCAACCACCGCCATCCAATTCTCCATTTTTGATTGCGATCTTGAATTCTTTGATCTGGCAGGTCGGACCAAATTGTTAGGGATCTCTTTTTGAGATTGAAAACTTGAAAACACAGCAATTGAAAATTCTCGTTCGCAAGTGAATCAACACAGAAGTTTTCCCTTTTTATTACCCAAGAAATTGAAAGTACAAATGAACAAGGTAAACAAATTTATCCCCAAAGGAGAACTCTCCTTTTCTCACTGCCTAACCAGTTTGAATGATTATTTTCTAAAAAAAATGATCTTTCATTTACAGCAGGAGGGCTATATAAAGGAATTTCTGCCTCCTAACTAACTAACAACATTTTTACAGCTATATAACAAACTAATGACAAACAATTGCTAACACCAACTAACTCCTTATCCTTTTATTTGCCTCTTTTTCTTCCTATAATAAACTTGTAAAGGTTTATTATGTGCTCTGAAGTCATTCCCAACATAACTTGGTAGAAATTTGAAATTTCAATGACAGGCAGCCTAACACCACTAATGGGTTCCGACCATTACATGTGGTCCAGAATTTCAGATTCCTTTTGTACAAATTTAGAGTTGATTTTCAATATATTAATTATAATTTTGGACCGTGGTTTTCTCTGAGGTTACTTTGGTGGGTGCATTGGCATGTTCCTTACCGTTGTACAAGTACCAAATGATTGATATTGCTAACCCAGAGATTTATTGGCTCGCTCTTCAATGTTCATGAGTTAACTGAGTATTTACGTATTTCAAGGATTTTAGAACTTTTAAATTTGATTATGAAAAAAAATAAATTCCTGCACCATGACTTGGGTTTTGACTTAATAGTTGCTAACAATGGTCTCTCACGTCAGATTACCCCACTCTCTTCCATCAAACAACTCTGGCCACTGCCAGATGTGATTTATGGTGGTGGTGTTTCATTTTTTTCTCCTCCGCTGACTCTGCCTATGCCATCACCTATATCATTAGTTGCTTCTTATGGTACGGGGGAGGGGAGAATGACCAACTGTGTAGCCTCTTGTATGTCATTAGTTCAATGAGTAAGAAATAACCTTACGTATGATGTAGCATCTATACCAATCAGTGATCTTAAGCAGTGAGTTTAAGGTCAAACAACTTCACAACAAAATTTTTCCACTAGTGAAAGTGATGTGGAATGTTGAGGAAGGAGGTGCAACTTCTTAGGAGTTAGAGAGCAAGATAGAAGAGTCTCATTCAGATATTCTTCAAGGTAGTTTAAATTTCGAGGATGAAATTTTCTGAAGGGGAAAAAGTTGTAATAACGTGAAATTTTAGATTTGAAGTTCATTTATTCTTTTGCTGGCATGTAAGTATGAATGTGCAGGGGATGTAAGTTTATGGCGAGACAAATTTAAAATTCATTTATGTCTATATATATATATGTTGTGTGTGAATTTGAGTGTGTAAAAGTGTGTAGACTTGAAAATAACATGTTTAAAATTCTTGTTTATATGTTGTTTAGGGTTTAGAATTTAAGATTCTTGTTGTCTTTTTACTCAAACGAGTATACTTTGCTCAAGCGAGAGAGTGACTTATTGAGAAAGTCACGTCCTTATTCCAATGCTTAAGCTAAAAAGTGATTGGATTAGCTCTATAAATAGTAGATTGATGGGTAAGTTTTTGTACGTTATCTAACCCTGGCAAAGCCTTGCTCGTTTTCCTACCAAAATACATTTTTTTGGCACCTACTCTACTAGCAACATGTCTGAGTTATCCTTTTGATAAGTTATTATCCTTTACTTGGTTAAATTTACTCTTTTAAATTGAGGGTCACAGGGAAAGGTTCCCTTTTTCAAAATTGATTGCACCATTGTGATCTTGGTATTGCCATGATCTCAAATATATGGTTGAATTGTTAAAACAATGGCCACAAACTATTTCCTTTTATCCCTCACTTATGTTTTGATTTATAACGTTTTGTAAAAATAAATATTCTCTAGACTTCAAATTAAAATTCTAAATCACTATTATTAATCTGCTATTTTTTCTTTTCATCATGGGTTGATTATTTTCTTGAATACAGTAATCGGTGGAAAGTTGACTTTTGACGTGTTGTGTATAGAGTGTTAAGAGTGTTTTTATTTTTGTAGAGTTTATGCTACCTGTTTGAGATAAGGGGAATTTTGTTCCTCTCAAAAAAATGCTTGTGAATTGCATGAATTTTTGTTCAATAGAATGCAATTTTTTAGATGAGCAAGAATTATTATCTTTTGTGTTATTTTCAATTAATGAGATGTGTTTGAATAATATAGAAAATTAAGAAATTGATTTTGTATGATTTGTTGGATACTCAGGAATTTTTTTGGTAGGTATGAAATTTTTTTAGTGTCTACAAACTAGTTTTTGTATTGGTTTTCATTTTGGGATGTTTGTATTTTAGGGGAGACTCTACTTGATTTTCGAGAAAATTGAAATATTCAGTTAGAAAATTTCTAAGTTATTTCCACTATCTATGGGTTAAATCTTTCCTATAATTTTACTTCTTGTGATACTTTGTGAGCTATTAAAAGTTAATATTCATTGTAAAAATGTTTATTTTCAATGATATTTATGTAAAAGCTTATACGAACTCCAGTTATAGTTTATGTAGTAATTTGTGATGACGATATTAAGGTAGAAGACTCTAGTGTTAGGATGCACTCTCATGTGAAAAGTTATTCTCTTATTGTGAATGGAAATTCTCGATTGTGGCAAGAATGAGTGTACTCGTTATCTTGGAAACCCCAAGTTGAATGTTGTTAATGGTTTGTGGTTGATTGTGATCACTTGGAGGTCTTGTTTGAGATGTTGAGGGATGATAGAGATTCTAGACGCATGTGTGAACTTGAGTGAAGCAGGGATAAAGGTCATGTAAACCTTGGCGTAGGCGTTTCACATCTAATGTTGTGTCACATGAAAGGACTCCAAGGTGGATTGGTATGGAATAAAAACCCTAAGAGAGAGGTACGAGAGTCAATTCTCAGAGTTGTGATGACCACAAAGTGACACCTATCGAAATATTCTCGCATGAACTAGGTCTTTGGAGGGGTAGGTGGGTGAGCAGTGAAGCCAATACCTAAGTTAACTATACCTTGACATACTATGGAGCATTATCAGGTTAGTGAATGCATATGATGTGATGCGATGTGTGTATTCTTAATCAGTCATCATGATCTTGAAGTTGAGTAAGTCTATTAAGTATTAGAAACTTGAGGCGACAATTGGCTAGTAGAATAAGTAGACTAACTGGAGCATGTAAGATAATGACTTGTGTTATTGTTAATAGTCTCATTTGGAGACTCTAAGGTATGATTTTTTATAGCTTTTGTGTGCGTTATTCAACAACAATATAAGAAGGAATTCACCCTTACGCTTTGGTTTCTTATTCGCTTGATGACATGTGGACTCCACACAATGATCTTAGTGAGGACCACTTCATGGGACTCATACGAATTACACTATACTTCCCTAGACCTTGAGGTTTCACCAATTTACACAATGTGTATACATGATCATGGGACTCATATGAATTACACTATACTTCCCTAGACCTTGAGGTTTCACCAATGTACACAATGTGTATTCATGATCAGTTCTCTCAACCTAACAACACCACGTGACAATATATGACGTTTTCCTTGGCACACTTTTTTAGCACTATCAAGGTAGCACATTTTGGTAGGGATGATAAGTTATGGATTTTCAAGTATATTACATGAATAATTAAGTTTTGAGGCTTTGTATTTCAAATAAGGGCAAGTGATATGAAACAAAAAAATAAATAGAAGAAGTAATATAAAGTCACATGTGATGAGAAAGTAAGGAGCCTGACACGTGAATTTAAATTTGAGAAGTTGAAAAGTAATTTGAATTTGAAATTTGGATAGCTATAAAAAAATTTAGAGATGGACATTTGTAACATTTCCATGACACTTTGTTATCATATATTAAAAGTAGAAGTATATTTGATACAAAATTTTATCAACCAACGATTAAGATTCCAATATTTGCATTTTTTTCTCTATTAAATTTACTTTAGAATATGTGCAAAATATTTCCCTATATTTGCATTTTCTTCTCTATTAAATTTACTTTAGAATATGTGCACAATATTTCTAACAACAATCTAAATATACACATAGTTTACTGGTAAAAGTACTGTTTGCTCAAATGTATTTTTCTAACTCTAAACATATCTTTGAGTATATAATACAAGAGTAACATGGTTATCGAATATGATTTTTGAGATTTTATTTTAGGCTAAACTATTAATTTCATCTCTAGAATATGGGGTGATATTTAGTTAGTCCTGGAAAGATGAAAATTATTATATTTTAGTTCCTAAAAATGACTTTCGATACTCATAATAGTTCCTAAAACATTGTCTATTCGTTAATGTTGTTAGAATAAGTGATGCATCACATTAAATAACACTTAAATCATGCACACGAATTTATTGAAATATGACACGTGACCAAAGACTATATAGAGGGTGATATTCAATAGTAGCATAACACGTAGAAAAACCTAAATCAAAAGTTTATTATAAGATGCGGAGAAACAAATGGAAAACCAAATTAAATAGAACATTCAACTTTAAATTGAAACTTTTAAAATATTATTCAATGACATTAAAAGAATTAGATCAAAGTAAATCATTTTCTGAAGAATTATTTACTTTATAAGACAAACCTTATTCATGTTTTCTTTAATTAATTTTATGTTTCGGTCATTATTAAAGAAACTTTTTATTAGTGTTATGTGAATAAGCTTTGTTTCCTTAAAGTGTAAGTACTGTAAATACTATTGTGATAGTTAATGTGGATATTTTTCTCTAGTCTCGGTGATTGAGTTACGAAGTACTAAGACACCATTTTTAAATTTAGATTTTGTTATCTGAATTATTTTTTTCAAGTCATTTTCAAACCTTAAATCAAACTATTAGATCGAATGCAACTCTTTTTACTTTGAAAATTAGTTGAAAATGGACTTCATAACCTTAATTTTAATACTAAATTTTAAATTAAATATTTATCACTAAATTAAAAGTTATGACGGTTAATTAAAACATATTTCTTCTACTTTAAAATATAATAACTTAAATACCATGAATCATCTTTAACTTGACCTACTTAAACCTTTATTATATATATCCTTAATAGAAATAAAATATTTAAAATTAAATAATATTTAATTTTATGATAGAAATTATTTTAGTGTACAAATAAATATTCATCCATATTGACGGATGGATTGAATGAATTTTTATAAAATGGATTAAAGTCTTTTACCTGAATATGTAATGATCAAAATAAATAGATTATTTTAATCCAGTCTATAAGGAGCTGAAATAAAATTTAATCCATCCATTTTATCAATCTTACCGATAACTTAATGACTTGTTTTGTTTATGTACATTATATATAAAACTATAATCAAATAAAAATATTTTATTGATAAAAAATAAAATTTAATTAAATAAATTACTTAAAAAGAAATATATTTTCTCAATTATGTAAAAGACTAAAAGAAATCATTGTACAATCCTTAATTACTCTACAAACTTACCATTTTCATTATGATATCAATTTACATAATTTAAAAGATATAATCAATTTTATAAATTAATGTAATTTCTTCTAACATATATCAAGAATAATTATAACTTACGCATATCAAATCATGATAATTATAAATAATTACAAGAATTCTTATATTTTACTCAATTTTTTTTTCTTCCAATATTCAAATTTCTATTATTTATTTTTAAATTAACTAGTCATTATATGGAAATTAATATCAATTTAAAATTATTTCTTTCCATATTTTAATAATAATATATTTTCTTTAAATAATTATTATTTAAACACTGCTCCACTTGCACACTGTCCCCTTTTAACATGATATTAATAAATATAACGTAAATAATATATATTTTATTTTAGAAGTTAATTTTTATAATCATCCATGCTATTTGTAATTGATGAAAAAAATAATTAAACATAAATATGATAACAGAATATTAGTTTTATATTTTATAATATTAATTTACATAAATCACTAAAATTATTTAAAATAACAACAATATTTTCATTACTAATTTGATAATCGAAAAATGTTATTCATTACCAACAAAACCAGATTAATCAATTATCAAGATATTAAAATTGTGAATTCTACGTGTAAAGAATCAATTAAGTTCAAGATAATCAATTATTATAGGTATAGTGAATAATTGGCAGAAGTTTTATATAAATACTTTCGTTGCTCATCAATAAAGTTAGACTCATTTTGTTAAAGTTTTGAGAAAGTTTAAAAGTGCATTTTAAATATTCAAAGCTTCTTTAAGAATTGACTCAAGATTTTAACAATGTTAATGAAGAAGATCGTATCACTTTAAAGTTTAGAAGCCACTCACTAGGAAAAGAAAAGAATGATAAGATCTTTAAATTTGATTTGTTCAATTATGAATATGTAAGTGATATTTTTCTCTGAAAAAATTTTCATTTAAGATTCTATAACTCATTTTGAAATGAGTTTTTCTCAAAGGTTTTTTCAGTTGATAGAGTTGCTATCAAAATAAATATTCCTTCGGTTGTCAACAAAGGATAGATTATTGTGTAATTACTTGTACACTTATTTATTTGTAATTAACAACGAAACTCATTATGTTCGATTGACAATTAGGTGTAAATCCTTGATGAATTCTACTCCAACTAATATTTATCTCAATTTATTATGATTTTCATCTTTATTTATTTGATAATTTGTTTTTGATTAATAATGTTACAGTAAACAATAATTTCTACACGCCACATACATTACATTAGAATATTGAAAATTCGTCTATTTTTTAGTTAATAGTAAGTGAAATTTTCGATCTTGTTAACAGATACTTAGAAAAATTCAATATAAAAAATAAATAATTTACCATGACTAAATCTAAAAAGAAAATAAATTACAGTGATAAAAACGAAATATCACACAATATTTAAAAATGAAATACTGTAAAAAGTAAGAGCTAAATAAATACACATTTCTTAATGTGATATTTCCATTACTAAATATCCGATTAAATGTTGACAGAAATTATTTTTGAACAAAATAAATATATATTATTCTTTAATCAACACACGTTATATGTTTTTTCAATCTCGACTCCCTTTATCACATCACATACATTTTGAACATTATTATGTGAAAAATTACAATGAGCAATTTTTTTGTTCTTTTATAATATTTTTTTTTATATCAAATCAAACTATATATATACCCTAATAATTTGATGCCAGATTCATCTTTATTGATATAATTTTTGTTTAAGAAAAAATAAATAATCAATATAAATATTACTGGCCTACATTAACAATATAATATGCATTGTATTATTAGTTTATTACTATAAAACCATATTATTTTATATTCATATTTTGTTTATTAAACTAAGACAATTTGCCATATTTTATAAAAATTAACTTTTTTAACGAGACATACATTGAATGTGCAGCACATTATTATGTATTTTTATTTTTTCAAAAGTCAACATGGACGGTTGAAGCATGAACCTCTTACCAATTAAGATCCATTTCAATATACAATAATGACTAATAATACACGAGAGAGACACGAGATCAACAAACCATTATTTGTTGATACGTTCAACTTGTATCATGTTTGAAATTAATTAGATTAATTACTTTATTTTGTATATATTTGTCAAAAATATAATTTTTTTTATAATTATTTATGTTAAAATTAACCAAATTTATAGGCAATATCTTATAATAAATAGTCCTAAATCATGATAATAATTGAGTTTAAATATGCTTTCGGTGAATTAAGCGTAAGAAATTGAGATATTATATCCAATATAATATTAACTAATAACTAATTAAATATGTTATTTTTTTAGAATTTTCTCTCTAACAAATAAGATTAATGTTAATTATTTCTTTTTAGCATAATCTTAAAGCATAATTTGTAATATCATGTTGTTACTTTTTTTTTTTTTTTTCAATTGATCACCTTGTAGCATAATTCATTCTTAAAACTTGTAGCAGGTTGCTTTTCAATCCATTTAAGTAATTCATTCAAAGCTACCTATATTGTCATGTAACTTCCTGTGCAAATATCATTGTAATTCACTTCCTATAAATTGTACTCCTGAGTTTTAACGTCGATTACATAATCGACTTAAAAATCTTTAACATCGATTTTTAATTTGACGTTAAATATTTTTTTTTAATCGATATTAAAAGTCAATTTTATATTAGTGTAACTTAATCTAGTGTCATTGTTCCTTATTACACCTCTAGCAGGTCAAGAATAATTTCTTTTCACGTAATCACGACAACAATAACCGAGGCACGTAAGTTATTCGCGAATAAATACCTGTATTTTCCTTTTATTTCAACTATTAATTGATTAAATTTTTGGGATATTACAGTGAATCAAAGCCACCAGGTTTTGTCCAGGGAACGGAACTAGACTCTAGGATTGTCTAGGGACGGAATTAGACTCAAGGATAAGAGGGGTTAACATTTCTTACTTATTTTAATTTTAATTTTTTTTATTTTTATTTTACTTTTTTTATTTTAACTTATCACTTTTTAAATTTTATATTTAATTTATCTAAAATAACATAGTATACTTTTAAAGATTTTTAAAGAGTAATTTAAAGTTATTTTAGTTTATTTAATTATAATTTTTGTGTAAGGTAATAAAAATGCATCATTAATAATAAAAAATTGTCATGATAGTCAAGAATTTCCTTAAATAAATATATAATATGACAATAAAATTTTAAAATTAAAGATAAATATTAAAAATTTTAAAACTAAAAATTATTATCATAGAAACATTAAATTAAACATGTATGTTTTTAAAATTTTGATATAAAATTATAAATATATATATATATATATATATATATATATATATATATATATATATATATATATAAAAAGAAAAAAATGTAAAATTTTAGAGGGAGGGGAACATCGCCCCCATATGAGTAACGTGGCTCTGCCACTTGTCTTGTTCTTAATAGTCATTGTGTGAGTTTAGAATTATAATAAGTTATGGTGAGGTGACGTTGTTTAGGTTGATATTTGGATGATTAAGTATAATCATATTTGATATTTACTAAGTGATTTGGATGACCTATATTAATTAAAATTTATCATACTCGGTAGAATTATGGTTGAAAGGACAAGTTACTCTCAACAGACCTATTACAAAAATATTTGTGCATTTAGTTTCATAGAGGGATCAAGAAAGAGACAAGGAAAGAGAAGTAGAACCTTATGATTATCGCGGTCTTGTTGTATTCAAGAAGAACTAATCGCCCAAGATTGTTGGAGGGTACAGTCATAACGAGATGGAGGTATGAATTTTGGTGATTGAGAAAATCTTGATGGCAATTGGATGCCTTGATAAGCATGAGGTTGGATATGCCACATACATGCTAAGTGGCAAACCTGAGAACTGTTAGAAGTTAACCAGGCAATTCCAAATATAGGAGGTGTCATTTTCTGAGAAACATTCAAACATAGATTTCTGGATAACTATTTCCCAGAATCTTCGTAAATAGAAGGCTAGGGAATTTATGGATTTGAAACAAGGAGAAATGTGGGTAAGGGAGAACGTTGCCAAGTTTAATGAACTGAAGAGTACGTTGCCATTATCAGTGACCGAAGAGTGTAACACCTGCTCTAATAGTTACTGAAATATTTCCATTTTATTCATTTATTATTATTATTTCAAAATGTTTTTTTTTTTAAATTTCTTTGAATCAAATCTCAAAATATTTTTCTTTGCTAAAAAAAAGTCATCATCATTAAATTCTTTCTAATAAAATGAACTCATCCAATATATCATAAAATCTCATCATATCCAAAGTATATTTACAAAGTGCACAAAAGTACATAATATGTCAATGCTCCCCTGAATAATAAAATTCAGGATTATCGCAGGTATCAAACCACTTACACAAATGCACAAGGATAAATTCCAAATATTAAAGTTCTTGATAAATATAGACGAATGAATAATTATAAGGAGTTGTGTGTTGAATTCATTTGTTTGTCTTCAACCTTTGTCTTCAACCTTCGTCTTCAACTCTAGTATTCAAATCTTCACACTTGAGCTCATGACTTGAAGTTGAGACGCGCTCTCAGCCTGATCTTGAAAGTTCTTCGTTTGATGAAAATACTTGGAGAAATGACGACTTGAACTCTGCGTCTGGAACTTCTAATGTTTTCAGGGTGCATCTTTCGTCTATGCAAGTAATGATCCGTCTGATCATTGTTCCCTCTACGTCTGTAGATGTTTCTGTCTGTCTTGTAATTATCAAAATTAAGATGCTAAGTCATTTTGACTTAACAATCTCCTTTTTTTTTTTGTTGATTACAGACCATATAAGCAAATCCATCTTCTTCTTCTAAGATAAGATCTTTATGGATGTATCAGAGCAAGGTAGACGGAACATCTTGATCTTGAGTTCTCCAGACGATAGATCATTCTTGATATAAGTTGTGTAGATGTCAGATCAAAATCTGCATAACACATATTAGCTTAAACACACAAAATATATCAGAACAAAAATATACATCGAGATGATGTTCATAATCATTTTTCTTTTCATATAAAGTTATTACATCAAAGAGATGTAATTTTATACAATCAGAGCAAGAAAGAAAATAAAATAGAGCAACAAGCTCTAGAACAACTAATAAGAACATAAAATAGCTCCCCCTGAGTTTGATCTTGTTCTTCATTTTTAGCATCTTCTTCTTTTTCGTCTAGCTCCCCCTCAGACTTAGCATTTTTCTTTTTTAGCTCCCCCTAAGCTTAATATTTCTCTTTTCCAGCTCATTTTTTTTCATCTTATCTCCTTTTCTTCGTCTGATCCCCTTTCTTCTTTTTCTTTTCCTTCTCTCGGGCTGCAATCATCAAAACATCAAAATGATGTAATCATTTCGTTCCAGATGAAGACGATGCGCCTGAATTCCTCTGAGCAAGTAATTCTCTCATCATAGAATCAAGATAGTATACTCTGTGTAGAAGATCATCTCTTGTAGACTTCATGGATAAATTTTCTTTTTCTAATTAAGAGTATTTTCTGTTGAGAGTCGTGTAAGCTTGAGCAGATGGTGCCTCGACTTCAATGAAATGCAAGGTGATGTAAGGAAAAATTGTCGTAACAGCAAATGGTTCATCCCATTGCCATCTAAAAGTGCTTATGATGGAGGCAAGCTGTAGTTGATCACGAACAGGATCTAGTCTATAAGCATAGGCTCCTCCGGGATAAAGTTGTCCACAGACAACATAATCATCAATTCCTAACTCCTTACCAGATGAATGAGCCAAGGTGGCTTCATGATTGCGAATCTTAGTAAGAGTTCTGCTGTCAAAAGGTCCTTCACGAAGTAGACGTTCATATTCAGATGATGATATAAGTTTGGGAATATGACATACCCATCAGAACCTTTTGGGTTCAGAGTGTTCCTTCTTCTCCTTTCCTTTAGTTAGGTACTTGATGATGCAAGTACGAGGTTTATCTAACCGAATGGAGAAATGAGTGTTTGAGGAGATGATAGATGAAAACTGAGTTCCAAGAAAGTTAGGCAAAGCCCTTCCTTCCTTGTCTGCAATTCATCTGATATGATGAAGATTCATAGCTTGCTCTTTTACTTCCCGTCTATATGAGTATGCCATAAGATGAAAGGAAATATTGTGATCAATAGACAAGGCATGCGTCATCTCTTCAAAAGTATCATTGTCAAGAAGTGCAATTCCTTGAGTGATTTGCATTCTTTTGCAATGAAGGCGAATCCAAGGAAGAGTTAGACCAACAAAGTGTCCAAGACCAATATATTCAGTTTTTTTGAGAGGAATACTCCAGGGAATTGGATTGTGGTCATCTATTGCATCCATCGTCCAGGAAGAAAATCCTTTAGGCACATTTGGACAACATGCTCTATCCTTGAGCAGGAAATGATGAAAGATAGTAGTTCTTCTTTCTTGAGAAATTTTTGAAGATGAGGGGTAAATGTTCTGATATGTGGTTCGTACGTCATGGCTTGAGTCACTATATCAAAATCAGATAAAAAGGATTTGTAGTCATTGATACCTTCAAGTCCCTTGATATTTGACCGTGCAAGACAATCCCAGTTTAGTAGACGAAGCCATTGCTTCTCTTCTTCAATAGTGTAGCATTTTGAGAAGTCAAGTAGAGCAAGCTTAAGAGGATGATAAAACAAGAAAGGATTTGGTGTCCTTTTTATTTTGTAGCCTTTTGTTCCTCTGAAGGTGTAGGGATTTTACGTCTCATAGAAGGGAGAAGGTACTTCAACTTTTTTTCTTGCCCTGAGCAGCCAATCTGACTTAGATAAGTCTTTTTCTTCAAGAGAGACTTTCTGATACAGATTATCAAGAAAAGAGTAATCTATTTTTCTTCAAGAATGGAGTTCAGCAGGATCAACAACCTCTGAGTATAGGAGAGGTTCTGTTCTTAAATATTCCATCTGATCTTCAAGAAGATGCTCTTTCGTCTGTAAGAGTGTTTCAGGGGATGCAATTACAATAGTCTGTTAAGGAATAAAAGCAGCAGACTCAAATGGAGCATTGATGGGCTCTGAGTTTGTTACTTGATAAATTTCAAAAGATGTTGTGCCAGACACACCTCCTCCATTTTGTCTTTCTAAAGCAAGTATGTTTTTCTCAAAAGACTTTGCTTTTGAAGCTTCAATGGCTTTCATCAGATCTTCATCAATTACTTCTGCTTGAGTAGTAATTTTTCTTTTTCCTTGAGCTATTTCTTGTTGTTTGACAATAGCTTCAAGTTCCTTATTTGCTTCTGTTTCAACTCTATTTATGTTTAAGATAGTCTGAATTTCTTTTCTAATAATGAATTCAGCTTCAGTTGAGTCTTCAGAAAGAGTTTCAACAACTTTGCTTGCTTCATCTGCCTTTACATTCAACTTTCTTTTTGTAGAGCGAGGACGTCTTCTTATAAGAGATTGTTATAGAAAAAAGTCCTCTATAGATTCATCCACTAGAATGAGAGATTGAACTTGAATCTTAATTTGCATGGGAGTAGGAAGTGGAGGCAATGTTGGAACAGATGATTGGTTGAGTGTTTGAGGAAGTGTTTGGGATTGTGTTTGAATAAGTGTTTGAAAGTGTTTTGGTGGTTTGTGAGTAGAGATTTTAGGTCGTTTGGAGGGTGAAATTTCTAGAGGTGGAAGAATGTTTGATGATCTAAGTTGTCTCTTTTGAGAATCGTCTTTTGAAGATTGCTTAGACGATAGGCGCAACTTGGCAAAAATGCCTTGTTTCATCACTTTTCCACAAGGATGCCACTCAACATCTTTGGCTATGAATCCTTGATTTATAGCAATATTAGAGAAAACAGATGGATAAGGAATACATGGTTTCTTTGCAATGACCCTGGCTTTTAGAGCTGTCAACCAAAGATCCATGATAAGATGAGGCAGACTAATGTTTGTTCGTTGCATAAGATGCAAGAGACAGAATCTGTCTCTGTTGTGTACACTATCTCTTACTCCAGTCCTTAGAGTAAAAACATTGAGTGGAAGGTAATGGAGAGCTTTGCATTCAGGAATCAAGTTTTTAACTTTCAGGAAATTTGCGACTTTAGAGGTTCGAACTTTTTCATAGAGTACTTCATCTATTACGTTACTATCTAGATGAGCATTCCAGTTTGGTCTGTAGATAACTCCTTCGATTTTGCATCTTCCAGCAGCGACGATGGTTTCCGGGTTAATCACATACTCATCTTTCGAGATCATACCATCAATGCCTTCTTGGAGAAGAAGACATCCACTCTAGTATTCAGCATAAACCTCTATCATCCATGCCCTTTTCCATTCTGCGAACTCCATCTAGCCGACAACATTGATCATCCCGTAGACATCATTTGATACATTTTGAAGTGTTTCTCTTGTAATACATTGACTTGGAAGAAACCATTTTTCATCAAAGAAATCAATTTCAGTTTCTTCATATGATCCCTTGGTGTTCTTGGCGGCCATTGAAGATATTCAAAAACTGTGATATTTTTATAGAGAGTGAGAGTTCTTTTTTAGTGAATCAATTTCAGTTTCTTCATATGATCCCTTGGTGTTCTTAGCGGCCATTGAAGATATTCAAAAACTGTGATATTTTTATAGAGAGTGAGAGTTCTTTTTTAGTGTTATTCACACACACACACACAACACAACACAACACAACACAACACACAGAGACACAAAGACACAGACACACACACACAGACACACACAGACACACACACACACACACACACAGATAGACACACAGACACACACACACAGACACACACATAAGTAAGGAGATATTAGGACAAGAAGCAGACGAAGCAAAAGTAACCGTCCCTGATTTGACATTTCCTTCTAATGATTGTATTGGCCTTGTGAATTCTACGCGTGTCTTGTTGTTTTAAGAATTTTTGCCATAAATACAGACACATTTAAATGCTGCATTAAATTCTATACCCTGCACACTTGATTAAAATATTAATAGAAAATATAACGTTGCGTCTGTTGAAGAGTCAGACAGACTAATTCAATTGTTGATCAGACGCAACGTTTCGTCTTAACACGAGATAATTCATATGAAATATATGCAGACGAAAGCAATAATCAGAATGAAAAATTTTAATAGACGAAAGAATTTATTCATGCAAGAGAACAATTCCCAAATTCTCTTTTGTGAAATTAAAATGAGTATCGTCTAAAGTTTTAGTAAAAGTATCAGCCCATTGAAAATCAGTCTGTATAAATTGCATATCAAAGGCACCTTTTTGAACATAATCTCTAATGAAATGAAATCTAATTTCAATGTGTTTGGCCTTTGAATGCTTGAATAGGATTTTTCTGAAATTAATTGCACTTGTATTGTCATAAAATATAGGTATATGATTTTCAAACCTGAAATAATCTTCCAGTTGATGTTTTACCCATAATAATTGTGAACAACATTCAACAACAGAAACATACTCTGCTTCTGTTGTTGAAAGTGCTATGCAGTTTTGTTTCTTACTAAACCAAGAGATAAGTGATGATCTCAGAAACTGGCATCCTCCACTTGTGCTCTTTCTCTCCACTTTATCGCCAGCATAATCAGCATCACAAAACCCACTCAGATTGAAATTATCATTTCTTTTGTAAAACAAAGAGAGATTAGTGGATCCAACAAGATATCTTAATATGCGCATTACAGCTTGTAGATGAGATTCTTTTGGATCAGACTAAAATCTAACACAAAGACAGACGCTAAACATAATGTCTGGTCTGCTAGCAGTTAAGTAAAGTAGAGATCCAATCATACCACGGTATAGTCTGATGAACAGACTTACCAGACTCATCTTTACTTAAACTGGTTCCAGATGAATGCATGAGAGTTTTCATAGGCTTAGCATTATCCATTTTGAACTTCTTTAATAGTTCTTTTGTATATTTCTATTGATGGATATATATGTCTTATTTCGTCTGCTTAATTTGCAGACCTAAGAAAAATTTCAACTCTCCCATCATGCTCATCTCGAACTCATTCTGCATAAGCTTAGAGAAGTCTTTACACAGAGATTCATTAGTTGCACCAAAAACAATGTAATCTACATATATTTGTACAATAATGAAATCCTTTGAGAGATTTTTCTTAAAAAGAGTTGTATCAACTTTTTCTCTTGAAAAACCATTTTTAAGTAGAAAAGAGCTTAGTCTGTCATAGCATGCTCCAGGAGCTTGTTTCAGACCATACAAAACTTTCTTCAACTTAAAAACATGATTTGACAAAGATGGATATTCAAAATCAGGAGGTTGTTTTACAAAAACTTCTTCTTCAATGAAACCATTTAAAAATGCACTTTTTACATAGATTTGGTATAAAACAATATTTTTGTGAGTAGAAAATGCAAGTAATATGCGAACGGTTTCTAATCTAGCAACAAGAGCAAATGTTTCAGTAAAATCAATACCTTATTGCTGATTATACCCTTGAGCTACTAACCTTGCTTTGTTTCGTACAATTTTTCCATCTTCATCCAGCTTGTTTCTGAAGACCCATCTTGTTCCAATGATGCTTTTATCTTTGAGCCTTTCAACCAGAGTCCATACATCATTTCTTGTGAACCGGTTGAGTTCTTCTTCCATGGCAATTATCTAGTCATCTTCTTTAAGTGCTTCTTCAATGCTTTTAGGTTCAATTTCTGACACAAAAGCATATCTAGAAAGGTATATAAAATTTGACCTGGTTTGCACTTCTTGATGCTTGTCTCCTATAATCAGATCTTGGGAGTGATTTGAGGCAAATTTCCATGTTTTGATTGGAGTCTGAATATTGTCAGGTTGAAGAGTAGACGATGAGGGTTCGTCTGAACCAGTAGATGCAGTTTCGTCTGATTTGGCTTCTGCCTCTGTTCTGACGATAGCATCATTTGGTTGACTTGATGAGTTGACCTGCAAATTATCAAAAGATGTTTCTAGGTCTGACATTTCTTTATTAGCCTATGAATTGTCTTGGAATTTGACATGGATTGATTCTTCTACAACTTGAGTATTAGAGTTAAAAACTTTGTAAACTTTAGATGTATCAAAATATTCAAGAAAGAATCCTTTACAGATTTTAGAGTCAAATTTTCCAAGATGATCCTTAGTATTAATGATAAAGCATTCATATCCAAAAGGATGGAAATATGATATGTTGGGTTTTCTTCCTTTCCATAATTCATAAAGAGTCTTATTCAATATGGGTCTTATCAAAATTCTGTTTTGTAAATAACAGGAGGTATTTATTGCTTTTGCCCAAAAATATTTTGGAAGTGAGCTTTCATTTAAAATAGTTCTAGCCATCTCTTGTAAAGTCCTATTTTTCCTTTCCACAACTCCATTTTGTTGAGGAGTTCTTGGAGACGAAAAATTATGGAATATACCATTTTCAAAACAAAAGGCTTTAAACTCAGAATTTTCAAATTCAGTTCCATGATCATTTCTCACAGATGCAATACATGCTCCTTTCTCATTTTGAACGCGTTTACAGAAAATTTCAAAGACATTGAATTACTTGTGTTTATGAGTTAGGAAGTATAACCATGTGAATCTAGAGTAGTCATCTACAATGACACATTCATATCTCTTTCTACCAAGACTTTGCGTCTGAGTAGGACCAAAGATCAATGTGTAACAACTTTAGTGATCTTGTCGTAGAAATAACATCTTTAGATTTAAAAGATGATTTAAGTTGTTTTCCATGCTGACAAGGTTCACATAGACAATTAGATTTCCAGGAAATATTTGGCAAGCCTCTCACAAGATTTCTCTTGGATATTTTTGAAATATATTTCAGACTTAAATGTCCAAGCTTCTTATGCCATATTTCCCTCTCATTGTCTGCCGAGAGTAGACAAGTTACATTCTGATCACTAAGGTCAGAAAGACACACTTCATAGAGATTGTGCTTTCTTCTACCCTTAAACAGAATGGATTTATCATTGTTTCTGACTATACACTCATTAGAGTTAAAGGAAACTTCATATCCGCTATCACAAAATTGACTTATGCTAAGTAGATTGAAATTTAATCCTTCAACATATGAAACATTTTGAATAAGTGGGTTGGGTGCTTTACCAATAGTCTCAATCCCAAGAATCTTACCTTTTCCAGACTCATATGAGACATACCCTTTACTTGGTCTGAGGTCTTGGAACATAGACAGACTTCCTGTCATGTGTCGCGAGCATCCGCTGTCCAGATACTAGCTTGAATCTTTCTTTCTTTCTATTGAGGATATCTGCAACAAGAATAATTTGTGATTTTGGTACCCAAATTTTCTTGGGTCCTGCTTTGTTAGTGGAGGGTTTTCTTATGTTAAAAGTCTTTTGATGACTTTTATAGACATTTGGAACTCTGTTATAATTTGCATGCATGTTCCTACGTACAGACAAAATAGTTGATGACTTTGTTTCGTCTGTACTTGGATCATATCCAAGTCCACTTTTATCAAAAAGAGGTCTTCCATAAGTTAAAGTATTTTTGAGCTTGGAAGAACTCGATGTGAACTTGATTAGACCATTTTTCAGAGAATCATTTTCTTCTCTTAGTCTTTTGACTTCAAGACGAAGATGATTCTTTTTAGATTCATCTTCAGAGGATGCTTCGTCTGAAGTTCCTTTTTGTGATAAGTTTTCATTTATAGCTTTTAGTCTTGAGACTTCTTCCACAATTGTTTTCAGCTTGGTTTTGCAAGATTTATATTCTTGAGCTATAAAATGAGAGTTTGCAAGAAGAACATCATATGAAAGATCTTTTTCTTCTGAATCTGAATCTGAGGAAGATGAAAAAGATTTGTTTAGAATTTTTACCTCAGATTATGTTGAGTCTCCTGCCATGAGACATATATTTGCATTTTCTTTTTTTCTAGAATCATCTGAGCTTTTTGTATCAAAGTCTTCCCACGTAAGGAGGCCTTTCTTCTTGTTATCTCTTTTGGGGTTTCACCTTTTCTTCAACCTTGGACAATCAGTTTTTATATGTCCAGGTTTTCTGCATTCATAGCAGACAACTTCAGATTCTTCTTCTTTGTTAGATGATTTCTCAAGGAATCGTCTGTCCTTTCTCTTGAAGAATCTTTGGCCACGACCTTTCTTCATCATCATTCTTTTGAATCTTATGGCCATCAAAGAGATCTCATCATCTGTTGATTCTTCTGAATCATCAGATTCAGTTGAGTCAGCTTTAAGAATTTTAAGTTTCTTTTTATCTCTTTTGCTGGATACTTCTTTTTGAGCTTCATCAACTGAGGGCAAAACAATAGGCTCTTTGACTTTGATTTTCTCCCTCTTACTTAGGTGAACTTCATGTACTCTTAGAGCACCAATGAGTTCATCTAGAGTTAAGGTTTTCATGTCTCTGCCAACATATATAGCAGTTGACATGGCTTCCCATGGAGTAGGAAGACTATCAAGAATTTTCATATTGTTTTGGGCTTTAAAGAAGGTGATGCCCAAAACTGTTAATCCATTTAGAATGGTTTGGAATCTTCCAAACATTCCATCTATAGATTCTCCTTTCTGCATGGAGAACATTTCATATTTTCGTTGAAGGGTGACATCTTTTCTGAGTCTGACATCCTCAGTTCCTTCATGAGAGATTTTTAGAGCATCCTAGAGCTCTTTTGCAGTTTTGTAGGCACAGAATCTATTATATTCTGTTCTAGAAAGTGCGCATGTAATTGCATAGCGTGCTTTGTTGTTGAATTCCATTATAGTATATTCTTCATTTCCCCATTGTGCTTCTGGTTTAGTTAGGGAATATCTTCTTCAGCGATGATCTTACAAAGTCTATATTGGGTAGACTTTATATACATCTCCATCCTGTCTGCCCAGTATGGATAATCATCTCCGGAGAAAGCTGGAGGTTTGTTCATAGAAGATCCTTCTGCTATCAGCATCATCTTGGAGGACTCCATCCCGGCTTTTTTCCTCTAGCAGCTGTCAGGCACTCAACCCTTAGAGGTTGAGCTCTGATACCAAAATGTAAAATACAAATACACAAGAAGGGGGGTTGAATTGTATTTTTCAATTAAAATTATTTTAGAGGATGCGATTTGTGTCTGTGTTAAATCATTGAATCAGACACAAATTTAAACTTTTCTTTCAAAGATTGATTTTAGTTAAGAATTCAATTCAAGTTGTTATCCCCAGTTAGTAAGCAAATAAATATAATTAAAGCAATATGATTTTTATGCTGGTTCATTTTATGGAAGACTACATCCAGTTACCCAGCAACTTGCTGAGGTTCCACTAAGACTATTCTTTGAACCTAGCCACTCTTGGCTAACAATACAAATATTCTTTGAACACAGCCTTCTCGGGCTAAAGCAATATTCTTTGACCCCAGCCTTCGCAGGCTAAACCCAGGTATTCTTTGAACACAACCTCCTCAGGCTAACCAAGATATTTTTTCAACACTTAGCCTCCTCAGGCTAAAGAAGGTATTATTTAGACTTCAACCTCCACAGGCTAGAATCACCGTATTCTTTGGACTACTAGCCTCCGCAAGCTCGATGTAAGGTATTCTTTAAACACTTAGCCTCCGCAGGCTATAAGATTACCACAACAGTGGCTTACAATGAAGTTCAAATAGAAAATATCCTCTACGCAGAGAGGGATTTTACAATAAGATTTCTATTCTAAGTTTGTGGCGAGCAAACTTGTTTTCTTGAGAGCTTGAGCGAGTATGTATATGATCTTGATCAGAGTAGTTCGCCAATTTGAACTCGCAAGGATGAAGTCATTTTATAGGTGTTTGCGTGAAATAACCGTTAGACTATACATGTTAACGTTAGTCCTTGTCTTGGGTACTTTCGCATTTGACAGAGTGAGCAATTAGAACATTTAATGAAAAGTTAGCGGTTGTCAGCGTGAGATCTGCCTTTGACTTGATTCGCTCAAAGATTTCACTAAAACGTACAACTGCTTTTCGTGTTGCAGAGGTTTATTTTGAAATCCCTTTCCACCTATAGAACATTCTGAGTAACGGTTGAATTGAAATGAGTGCACGAGTTACTCAGAGTCTTGAACTTCATAAAAGGTTTAGGGTTTAGGGTAGACGAATGAATAATTATAAGGAGTCGTGTGTTGAATTCATTCGTCCGTCTTCAACCTTCGTCTTCAACTCTAATCTTCAAATCTTCACACTTGAGCTCATGACTTGAAGTTGAGACGCACTCTTAGTCTGATCTTGAAAGTTCTTCGTTTGATTAAAATACTTGGAGGAATGACGACTTGAACTTTGCGTCTGGAACTTCTAATGTTTTGAGGGTGTATCTTTCGTTTATGCGAGTAATGATCCGTCTGATCATTGTTCCCTCTACGTCTGTAGATGTTTCCGTCTGTCTTGTAATTATCAAAATTAAAATGTTAAGTCATTTTAACTTAACAACCTATAAATTGGAAAAACTGACAGAATTTTATGTTAGAGAAGTGGTAAGGCTGCATCAGATGCCTTCTAATATAATATCAAATTGAGACCCTAGGTTCACCTTTTAGTTTTGGATTAGCTTACAAGAAGCCTTGGGAACAAAACATAAACTTAGTTTAACCTATCACCCACAATTAGATCACCAAACTAAGAGAACCATTCAAACTTTAGAAGACTTGATGAGATTTTGTATCATATATCACAAAGGGGATTGAGAAGAGTGTTTACCCTTAGTTGAGTTTTCTTATAATAATTGTTACCATAGCAGTATAGGTATGTTGGTAGAAAATGCCAAACCCCCTTATGTTGGTTTAAGTCTCAAGATCTTTGTTGATCAATTTTGAGACATTATAGAAAATTACTGAACAAATAAAGACAATGAGTGAAAAGATCGAAATTATTAAGGATAGACAGAAGAGTTATCATGACAAGACGAGGAAACCTTCAAAATTTCAAGGAAAAAAACATGTATTCTGTAAGGTTACTCCTACTATTGTAATGACAAAACTTTAAAATCTTGAATGTTAACTCCAAAATTTATCGGACCTTATCAAATTTTGAAAAGAATTGGATCTGTAACCTACCTTATTGCTTTGCCTCCAAATTTATCAAATTTGCATCTTATTTTTCATGTATCTCAACTTTGAAAATACCTTCGTGATTCTACCCATGTACCTAAGTTAGATAATGTACATATAGGAGATAACCTTATATATAACATGATACCCGTTTGGATCATCGTAAATGAAACAAATTTGTCGAAAAACTCTTTTATTGGCAAATATGACGTGAAATACTAAAAAAGGAGACACAACGTGAGAGTATTATCCTCGTCTCTTATGAGATAATTTTAATATTGAGGACAAAATTTTTAAAAGGATAGTAAATTTGTAACATTGTGATAAAAATATATAAAGGTGACTTGAGTTATAGTGCTATTATCTAAATATTCTAAAATGGTAACATTATTTAAAATTTTTTTTGAAGGCAAGTTATTTATTCACGAATAAGTATATATATTTTTCTTTTATTTTAGTTATTAATTGATTAAAATTTCAGGGTGTTTCACAATTTATGTTATTTATAACTTCTTGTTATTTTTTATTCTAGAATTAGAATTAATCAAGTTTTTAACCTTTTAAATTTATAGATTTGTAATTTTAATTTTTAGTAAATTTTTTTATTAATTTTTAGTCTTTTATTTATTTTTTTTAGCATCTTTAATTCTTACTATTATATTAGAACGGTCAAATAAGGTGGTTGTATAAAAATGGGTAACACGTATTTTTTAAGTATACATCTAATTATTTATTTAACGTTAAAATTAAAAATATTGATAAAAGATAAAATAGAAACTAAAAATAATTAAAAATTTATTAAAGGTTAGAAATCAAAACCCAAAAACTTGATTAACACGTTTCATTTATGCTAAATCTTAATATCCTAATTATGTTTTAGGACTTAACATCTATATTAAATTTTAATATTAGGTAATGATACTCACCGCGACTACAAAGTTAGACATCCCAATCAATTGTGTCAACATGTATTTTTACCGTAAAATTTGCAAAATTTTCGTTTTAATAATAATACTAATATGATAATTATGTGAATTGTATGTTTCTCAACCACGAGATATTAATATTTGGCCAAACTCATTATTCAAAACGATAAAAATACTTCAATTGATTTGTGTTGGGGTATATTTTAGGTTGATATGTCATACAAATACATTATTTATGTAATCGAAATTAATAAATTTTACCTAATTGATTTTATGTCAGATGCTGTTTGTGTCTTCTTGTTGCTTGATATCTCGTTCGTACACATCTTCTCTTTGTTTTTTGAGTCTATAGTGAGTTACGGGCAGAATTTGAAAATGTCAAATATTTGATGATTCCATCATACATGATTGAGTTGTGAAAACTTCTGGATAGGTACCCTACATCTGAACTGAATTATTTCTGGTTAAAGAATCGAACTATACTTGGCATTCAGGTATCCACCTCAAAAGAAACTTGTCTAAAACTACCTATAGGTGGTAGGGGTCGAGTTATTGATGTGAGATGGATAAAAAAAAGGGGGTTCCTCTTATAATTCAGAAACGATTCGTATATATATTTTACAGAATCTGATCCAAGGGATTGTCACAATAAGGTTTGTTGGGATACAATTATAGTCTCGTATTAGAAAAATAATATAAAGTTAGAAAAATAATATAAAGTTTGAAGGAGTAGAAAAATTTTGCTGGTCAGAAAATTATGTTATAAGGGATGATTACTCTTGAAGTTAGAAAATTTTGTTGTAAGAGAGAACTAATTTAGAAGAATTTTGCTAGTTAAAAGATTCTGATGCAAGGAAATGATCTTTACATAAATGTAAAATTTTGAATTAAAAAGAGATTTGTTACGTATTGTGTTAATTCAAGGTCCCACATTAGTGATAATGAGAAAGAGAGATGTTTAAAAAGACCTATATAAGAGATAATGATAAGTTTTCTTTACTTGCACCTCTCGTTTTTCTGTAAGAGGAGTGTATTAAGTTTTAGGTAGAGTGTGTAAAAATTATATGGTATGATTTGTAATTTTTTGTATAAAATTTATATTGTAGGATTTGTAATTTTTCTGTGTAAAATTTATATGTAGAATGGTTTGTAATTTTTTCGTACAAAATTTACATATAATAAATTTTTTTTTTGATGGAATCATAGAGTAGGTTTAAGGACATTAATTTTCTTGTGTGCTTTCTTTGTGCTCCCCTTTTCCCTTAACCCTTAGTTACAAATTTATTGTTCTATTTTATATAAGTCTTTTCACTCATATCTTTTTAAGGTTCATTGATGCAAGATTTTAAATTAACACAATATAGAACACTTATTTTAGTGAAATAAATAATTATTAAAAAATAAATATGCTTATTTTGTTAAGAAAAATAGAAATTTATTTTTTTTAAAGTAGAAATAATTTAAACAAACATATTAAAAGATATAAAATTATTTATTTTTTTAAAATAGGTTTCTTAACAAATAAATTTAACTAGTAACTAATTGAAAATTGTTTGTTAAAATTAAATTTATAAATATTTTATAAAATTACTCTCTGAAATAGCTGATAAATTTAAAAAGAAGAAAACAAAAAATTTGGTAAGATATTTTCATATAAATTTCAATTTAATTTATGAATAAAAAATCCTTGGTTATTTTAATTTTAAATTTTGAAATCTATTTTTTTATTTAAGATAATTTTATTTTAATTAAAATTTTAATTTAAGTTACGTAATTCTCTTATATTTTACTCTTTACTATTAATTTTATAGTCTATCTTATACTTAATTAATGATTATATTTTTATTATGCTAGCTAAAAGGGTAATATCATTTCATACTTTTATATTCTAATATACTGCACGTTGATATGTTAGTTATGATTTTTTTTCTTCGCAACAGCCATGAAAAGTTTTTCAAACTTATATTAAATGACAAATAATTTTTCAACAACAATTAAATGATAAATAATTAATTACAACGCAGATACAGCCAGCAAGGTAACGCTGTAGCAATAGGGTCCACGAGTGTAAAGTATCTGGACACCTCAACATTTTAATTAGAGTAAAGTAATTTTTTTATTTTTTAAGACATTCTCATTTTAGTTTCTAATTTTTAAAAATTATTAAATTATTAAATTAATAAAATTTATCTAAATAATTTCAAAGTCCAATAATAAAATTAATAATAAAAATTAGTTCATTTAATTTTAGAAATAAAAAATTAATATGATATTATTTTAAAAGTTAGATCTAAAAATGATATTTTATTAATTTAAAATACTTTAATGATATTCTTTTTAAAAAAATTTCTGATACTTTCTATATTTTTTATATTATATTTACTTATATCATCGATTAACTTCTTTTAAATTTTTTTGATTTATTTGCATATTTTGTCATCCAAGTTTTATGATTCTTTAATTTTTATCATGTAATTATCTTATTTGTAATCTTTGCCACTTAATTTCATAATTTCATAATTATTTTAACTATTATATTTATAATTTTGTCATTTAATTTTTACTTTTTACAATTTTCACCACTCTATCAAGCACAAAACTTACAAATTTTAAAAATTGGGTGACAAAAATTCCAAACTTTTGAAAAATTTGATAATAAAAAATATAAATAAAAAACTTGAATAAAGAAATATATAAATAAAATATAAATGAAACAATTTGCAAAAAATACTAAAATTAGGTAAAAAAGTATAATGAAACCTAATTTCTTTACATGTGAATTAACTAACATATAAATTACAAGAAAAAGTAAAATGCTGTTTAGAATATAAAAAAAATTAATTAATTTTTTCATTTTAAGAAAATTAATCTAAATTATTTACTTTTATATATTTAAATTATATATAATTTTTTTCTTAAATCACACTTCAATAAAGTTTCTATTAAAAAAAATACCTCAATCAAATAAAGAGAATCATAAAAATACCCAAAAAAATTTAATTATTATTTTAATATGTATATCTAGGTTGGAAGAGAGAGTAACGTGTAATGGTAAGTAAGCGCGGTGAATCTTGAATAAATATTGAAACGAGAGAAAAGCACCGACTCACATAACCTCACACAACGCACACACATTGACACATCACACGCACACACACACAACACAATACACCAACGCAGAGAGATAGAGAGATAGAGAGAGAAAGGTCACGTTGGATATGTAGCAATCAGAACAACCGCAGCACCTTCTCTCCGCTTCCATCCACTCCCTCACTCTTCCCTTCACACTCCTTCTCTTCATTTCACAATCCTCACGTTTCCTTCTTTCTTCTCTAACCCTCCCACTCCCTCTTCTCTCTCTCTCTCTCTCTCTCAATTATCATATCACTCTTCATTACTATCTCTCTTTCTCTATCTCTATTTAAGGAAGGAGAAAGAGGTTTTTCTTATTGTTCTTGTACAACTACAACAAGAAGCTTCACAAGGAGAATGGCTTCGACGGAATCTTCGTACGTGTCTTCTCCTGAAGGACCGAGGAAGCTCGCTGCATCGCCTCCTCCAAAATCTCCTTCGCTAGGTATCTGATCCGATCCGATCTGTTTTCTCTCTCTTCATTTCGTTTTGTTTCGCTTCACGTTTCTCTCCCTACCGCGCAGTAATGTAGGTTAGCCACTCAAATCACTCAATGTCGTTAACGTTGTTGCACGGTCAACGCCTTCATTCCTAACCCTAATTCCTCACATCCAAGCTTCATTTCTTCAATGCTGCTTCTCGCTCGATTTAGACTCTCTTTTTCTTTCCTCAAATTAGAACAATCTACCTCGTGTGCTATTGTTTCGTGTTTTGTGCGCGGATGTGGTTTTTCGGGTTTTGGCTTTTTCTTTTGAAGTTCTGTTTTGGTCATAAATTGAATGATTGCCATTTTCATTTTGGTGTGAAGTAATTGTTTCAACTTTATTCTTTTCTTCGGATTTTAGTTTTGTACATACCAAGCAGGGAAGCAACGTAGAGAGAATGCTTTTTTGTTTTGTTTTTTTGTCCTTTTGATGTCATTGAAGCTACGGAACTTTTTAGAAAGTATTTTAAATTTGATAAAGGTTCGGGTTGTTTCCGGTTTCCATAAATTTGGGGCATTTTCTACTCGCAAATACGTAATTTGAACGTTCACTTTGGCTGTTTGTTATCTTCGATAGAAAAAGTTTCTAAGATTCTGATTGGAATCGGGGGAGTTAAATTCAGAATTTACTATGATATTATATATATATATATATATTAAAAAATATCCTTCTAGAAAATTTCACCCTATTTTTATTTTGATACCACACTAAAGTAAAAGTTAACAATTTTGGTTGACCTAAAATGAGTAACCTTATTGTGTTGTCAGGTTAGCTTCTGCCTCTCAAGGGGATTTTTGGTTGCCAAGTTTATGGTTTTGTGGGGGAAGCAAATTGATTTTAAATATAAATTTTGGAGAAGAAAATTGTGTTATGGCATCCCTATGCTAATTGTGACTTTACAAAATTTAAATTATTTCCAGCTCTTAGGTTACTGAGAGACATAGGAACATATACACCTTTGTTTGGATAGCTTATGACTGCTACTTTCCTGCTTAGAAAATATAAGTACGGAAGTCTGTACTATTAATTTGATTTGTTTTGTGGGTACAAAAGTATGATATTCACGGAATAAATATAGCTGTTATATGTAAAGCCCTTATGTGAAATTGTGTAATTAAAATTGTTCCAACCTCAAATCTTACTTGAAATATAACAGGAATATTTGGCTTCTTGTAATCATTGTGGTGCCATGGATTTCTGTTCCTTCTGGCATTGATCCCCTGCAAGTGAAACTTCAATATTAGACTGATTCGTGTTTTCTTTACATTTTCTAATATTTGAATTTTAAATTTTTCCCTATCTGCATCAATTATACTTTGACTTGTAAGTATGTACTAGTTTTGAATTAATTTTTTGTTATTAATTTTATGTTTACTTCTTTCAGATTCTGAGGAGAAGCCAACATATATTAGGTTTCTTGTATCAAACTCAGCAGCTGGTTCAGTAATCGGAAAGGGTGGTTCGACTATCACTGATTTTCAGTCACAATCTGGAGCGCGAATCCAGTTGTCACGCAATCATGAATTCTTTCCTGGAACTACTGATAGAATTATCATGGTATCTGGTGGAATAAATGAAATACTGAGAGCTGTAGAACTTATTCTTTCTAAATTGCTCAGTGAGGTAACCTCTATGGTGTTGATTTAATTAGTTGTTGGAAGAACACATGTCTTAGATGTTTCTGAAATTGATTTGCTATCTGTGATTAGCTTCATAGTGAGGATGACAATGATGCTGAGCCAAAAACAAAAGTGAGACTCATTGTTCCTAATGGTTCATGTGGTGGAATAATTGGCAAGGGAGGTGCTACTATTAGGTACCATTACTTTTCTTTGTCAAGTTGTAGGGTCTACATGTTTGCCATGTTTATGAATTATGTACTGATAAAAGTAGTCTTTGATGTTTGTCTTTTTCAATTTCTGTTCTGGTATGTCTTGACTTCGAAGGGTTATATTTCCTGTATGGACGTCGTTTTCTGATGCCTGAGTATTTATTTTCCTTTTCTGCCCCATGCTGCTAAAGAGAATATAGCTATTGCTATTGTTTCCATTGCAGGATCCTTTCTCTATGTTTTAAATTTTAATGTTATTCATATTACATAGATGGAGCTAAAAGGCTTATTTTATACATTTTTTGTCATTGATCAGGTCATTCATTGAAGAATCTCAGGCTGGCATTAAGATATCCCCTCAAGATAATAATTACTATGGACAGAATGATAGGCTAGTGACGCTGACAGGAACTCTTGATGAACAGATGCGTGCAATTGATTTAGTTGTTTCTAAGTTAGCTGAAGATCCTCATTATGCACAGTCCATGAATTCTCCATTTTCATATCCTGGTCAGTGTTATTTGTTGATACAATGGAATTTCCCTTATCCATTTTTGGATTTTGTTTGTTTGCTGTGCATATTTATTTTGGAGCGTAGCACCTCATATAGAAGATGTCAGTATTTGGTGATGTTGAAATTACTCATATGAGCCTCTATCATCTGTGTTTTCTTTATGTATGTATCTCTACGATTATGGTCTTGGAGAGAGTAGATGGGGGCATTACTTGAATTAGTATATCATCTTCGCTTACTGTTAGTTTAATTGTTTATGCTTATAAGCACTTCGCCTGTTTGCTTTCTCTTCAATGAGATGGGTCCATCAAAATGGCTAGTATTGTTTACTTTCTACAACCAAGTAGCTTGCTGTTTTAAAATATTACAAATTTGAAGTTTCTAATGTAATACATTTATAGCATCTTTCACTTTACCTTTTGCTGGTTAAGCTATCTGCTTCTTATCAAAACCCAATTCTTTAGTCTCTTTTGTTCCAATGACTGTATCATTAGTTAACTGTTGGAAGCCCTAACTGTGGCTTCACCTATGGCTTTGAAGGGAAAAATTATTAGAATGAGAAGAAAATTTAAGAGGACAAGATTAAATCTGTTGCTAAATGGGTAAAAGTATTTCCTGGGAGTGGAGAAAAAGTTTTCTGAAGGAAAACTAATAAGATTTGCTCACTTTGGCTTTATTAGCTTATCAATCTATGAGTATTGATCTGATCATTGTCACCTTAATGCCTACTACTATATTAAAAAAGTTAGATTCATAATAGAGAATGCTTATAATTATTGCTTAATAATTAGTAAATATATGTGAGTCAGTGTGTGCATGCACATTACCATGATTTGGAAGCCATCGTTTTCAAGTTTACATAGAATTTTTTTGGTATGATTATTATTCAGATTTGTTACAATGCTGCATATGAAACTCATTTTTGCATAAATGTTTTTGAGGAATTTTTGTTTGTTATCACAAATTTTTTAATTTAAAGCTGTCATGATATGCGGGTTGGTTCCTAATTGATTTTCTCTAAGTAACGGCTTGAAAAGAGATAAATTTTCATCTATATTTTACCTAACATTGGTTTTAATTTTAAAACCAGTTTTTCCCTTTTCGTGTTCTTCCCATAGTTTCTTCTAGTGAATTGGGATTGTAAAGGAGGGAATTGGTAACTTTGCTAGAATTGCTCAAGCATTGTTCATCTTGTATTGTAGAGCTTCATATATTCCCGGTTGGGCTTGAAGTGTGGTCAATGCATGATACACTTAGCTCTGAAATTTAACTATAAATATTGATAGTTGCAAGGATATCTTGGTCATTTCAACTTGGTCAGACTCTTTAATATCATGTAAGAACGAATTGTTCAATTCAACCTAAATGCTTAACCTGTTGGATTGAAAATTAGTTCTGGTTTATATCTCTAACAATGATATTTATTAAATAAATGCAACCATGGGTGTCTCTGTCAAAACATCTGGAGAAGTATATCTAAAATATGCTCAGTTTTAGAGTTATTTATTTAAAATCAGGTTATGGTATTTTTATGGCTGTGAAAGTGAAGATTTAATATGCTGTGTTTGTATAAGTAGTTATGTTTTGTGATGAATCATTATTGGTGTGTTTGATGTTACATAAAAAAATTATAACACACACTTTAGGTGTTTACTTCTCGGGTTATCATGGTGTTCCATACACATATGTGCTTCCATCTGTTGCACCAGCAGCATACAATGCAGTGAATTACAGACCAAATGGTGCTGGAGGAAAGCCTCAGAACAGCAAGGTTCTTCTCATTCCATTGATTTAGTCTTGCTTTGAAGTTTTTCATGTTGTAACCATGTTTTCAGACATGCACACACACACAATGTAATGATTTTAAATTCCGATGTCTTGTAAAGGAGGCTGATACATGGATGATGTGAAATCCTAAGATAAGAAGATGAATCATATATCTTAAAAGTTAAAACTAGTTATGTTCTATGAACATGAGTCTCACAAAAAAATGTCTGAGTCTTGCAAAATTTTTAAGTAAACTTTTAGAAAAAGAAATATGATAGGAGTGTCTGAGAAGTGTTCAGCCACAAGTAGGTGTTGGCTCACTTTTTTGGCATGTGTCCAAGTCGTGTTGGAGAAGTGTCCGAGTTGAAAAAAATATTTTTAATTGCGACCCAGTAGAGGGGTATTTGAGATATGTCCAAGGCGTGTTTGACACATTGTTCTGTAAAATGTTCCTAAAGTTTGGGGTTTTTCAATTTTTTGTTAACCTGAAACAACCCAACCCAACCCTGCTTTTTGTCAAGGTGTCTTAAACAAAACATAGAAGTAAATACCAGCAAAATTCAAATCCTAGATAGGAATCATCACTCATTATCATTATATTATAAATTCAAGTTGTCTTCATTATTTTTAAAAATGTCTATGTTAAAGAGGTTATTTTGTTGTCAACACATAGTGCCACTACTACCTTTATTCAACCTGCAATTAGGTCTGCTACACCCTACAAACACTACAGTTAATTGCTCTGCAACAGTTAATGAGCATAAACTATTTAGTGAATGCCATTTTCATAGGACATAACTAGTGCTTTTGATAGAGCCCAACCTCATATATCAGCAAATTGAGTCTAAAATCATGTTACAAGCACATGAGGCTAAACATTGAGTTTTACAGCATGGTTACCAATTTGTTAAAATAGTTTTGGTAAAGAACCACCCTTCATGGTTTAGGTTGGCAACCGACCACCTCCTACTTTGAGTGTTAACATGCAACATAGCACACCTCCACCAACCCCTGCTGACTATTGACTTGCAACAAGGAAGGTTGAATTGCCTTCCTTTTATGACACTGATCCACACTGTTGGATTTGTTTACAAGAATTATATTTCTGCCTGCTGGGTACCCCACCAGAGATAAAATTCCCTTTGGCCAATTATCAATGGAAAGATATGTTCATTGGTTTTTCTTGCTTTCGGGAGGTGATCAAGCTCTTGTGTGGTAGATTAAAGGAGGGAGGAGTTGGTGGAGCACTTTGGGGATGGAAATATCCAAAATCCACACGAGTAGCTAGCCACACTAAAATGAGCAATTTGTTGCAGAGTTTATTGCAGCATTTGAATATCTGATTTCTTAAATGCCTCACTTAACTGAACCATAAGCCATTGGATACTTTATGCATGAGTTAAAAACCTGAAATTTGGCATTGGGTGCTTCTTCACTACCTAAGGACTGTAACACTATCTCACTAGTGTTGCACTATTTGCAGATGTGTATAGCAAGGTGAAAGATTCTGGTTAGAAATTAATATCCAATGCTGAATTCAAATTCCATATGTTTGGGAATTTGTTTTCTTCCTCTTCTTAACCTGTCTTTTGTCATAGGGATAACTCCTAGAATTCATAACTTAAACAGTTGAACCTAAGGCACACGTGTTAGGATTAGGGACTGATAGTAGATGTCACAGAGGTGTGAAGAGTAGAGGAACTTGACACCTATCTTTGTAAGAATTGTTTGATAGAAGAAACAGTATTTGGTTTACTTTCCATGCATTTTTTTCTTATTTTTTTCCTTTAATCACAAGAAAGTCAACATGCTATCGGGAGATTTTCATAATCAACAGTGAATTTATTGAAGGAAGGAAAACTACTTGTCTTTCAGTTTAAATCTTTACATCCTCATGTATTGTTTTGTTCTATCAGTTTGAACTGACGTATTTCCTTTTCCAGGAGGAGCGGAGTAACTCTATGACCATTGGTGTTGCTGATGAGCATATAGGATTGGTTGTTGGTCGTGGTGGAAGGAATATTATGGAAATTAGTCAGGTTTGCTATGCCTAACGGTATTCCTAGGTATATATTGTGATTAATCGTACAATAAACTAACTGATGTCTACCTTTTCAGGCTAGTGGAGCAAGGATAAAGATATCAGATAGAGGTGATTACATATCTGGAACAACTGAAAGGTAGGAATTTGTTCACTCAAGATTTTGCATGCTTCTCACCCCCATTATAACAAAAAGGCTAAATTATACTTTGGATCCCTTATTTATTTGACTAAAATTCATTTTGGTCCTTTATTTTTCAAATTTGGGTCATTATTGCCCTTGTGAAACGGTGACCCTTTTTTCTTTTTTGAATTTTGTTGCATGATTTTGAACACTTTTGGACTAATTGAAGATGGAAACATGTCTCATATGATTACCTTAAATGAAAACTATGGAACCTAATGAATATTCAAACAAAAAATGATCATAAAGATGATGAAAATCGCATGAAAAATGAATCTTACAAGCAATTACGAAACTGAAAAGTCTGATAATTCTTTTCACTAACTCTTGGGACTCAATTTTTGTGTGATTTTTATTATATTTATGATTTTTATTTTGTTTGAATATTAGTTAGGATCTATAGTTTTCATATAAGCAAAACTAATGGGACACACTTCTTTAATTAGTAAGAGGTGATAATCGTTCCCTGAAATTGAAAATGATCATTGTTTTGGAGGGATAACATTGGCTAAAATTTAAGAGCTAAAAAAGACCAAACGAAATTAAAAGATAAAGGACTAAAGGTGTATTTTAGCTTAACAAAAATCACTTTGTCTTGAGTTAATGTCTTCAACCGTAAATTTTCTTATTACAGGAAAGTTACCATAACAGGATCCCAGAGAGCAATACGTACAGCGGAGTCTATGATATTGCAGAAGGTTGCTTATGCCACTGAGAGGGTGATCGAGTAGTGTGCAAGTGCAGTGGTCTGCTGTTAGATGCTTAGTGAATCTGCTTGCTAATTGCTTATACATTTGCTGAATTTTGGGATTTGTTTACATAAATTATCATCACATGATATACCTTTGGAGATCTTTATTGTAGCGGGAAAGGGCAGGTGTTGTTTTTTTTTTTTTTCTTTTCTTGAATTGAGAGCGGTCATAGAATTTCTTCTCAAACCCCTTCAACGGACAAGTTCGATTGGAAAGTGCACTTTCACATTTCCAAAATGTAGTATTTAGAACTATATTCTTTTTTTGTAAGTCAACAGGTGCTAATGTCATACATGATCTGTATCCTCAATCACTAGCCTGGGATAGAATTTGAAAATTATTTTATGTGATAGCAGTTGAGAATCAAGAATTCATTTGAGTTGTCAGATCCTCACGCTCGAGTTGTGTTTCTAGTTTTTCATCTTAGATTAATATCTTACGATTCACATGCCACTATGTATTAGAATCTCTCGGTAGCAATTTTTCACTTTTATAGATGCATTCTTTAATGAATTAAATTTGTTCCTTTCAAACGTGGTTATCAGTGTCAAGGCATTTATATCATGTTGTGCTGATTGTTTTCTCTGCTTGCATGTGTAGTTTTCTTCGCAAGTTCACTGTTAAAAGCATTACCCTTTTTCTTAAAATAAAAAATAACATTTAAAAAAGTAGGTGATGAAACTTAAAATGTTTCCTGCTGTTTATTTTTATCCCATCATGCAATAATTATCCCTTTCAGTGGTACCCGTATAGTCTGCTAGCATTTTCAGTGTAGTCCTGTAAAAGTTTGATTGCATTGCTTGTCCTAGACTCCAATTCACTTCACACTTTGCTTGTACCGTGCTAGATTAAAAGTGATAGCGGTCCCTTGTCTCTTAGCAACAGATGCCATTTATATTTATATATCAAGTATCTCTATAAAATATCTACAGTATATATTTTTTTCTATCACCATTCTATATACAGATGTGTTTATATATAAAATGTATGATGTATACAAATATCTTAATACAGATTTGTTCACATATAACTTTTATGTTTCAATATAACTTTTTCATCAATAGGTATAATCCATCGGTGCAGACTACTCAAGTCCAGGCTTAGTCACTAGGTTGGCATCATCGATGATTACATTATCAACGTGCGTTTTGAGGGTCCACGCTCCTCAAGTTCAAGCTGTATATATGCTTATAAAGTTAGTTTTATGATCAAAGATTTTTTAAACAAAAATATTATGCTACCAACTGAGAAACGGGGCCAATTGGCCACTATATCCCCAAACTGTATTTTTAATAATAATAAAAAATACACTGTCATAACAATGTCGTTTTATGCAGCAGTTAAGAAAATAAAAAATATTGTGGGGAAGGATTAAAATTTGAAATTGAAACCCACGAAATCACATTTCTCATTTCTCACTCTCAATCCTGTTGCTTCTCACTCTCAAATCCTCAAATCTTCCTTCCCTCAATCTCTGTCAATTCCTCACGACTTTCTTCCTTCCTCAATCTCCTTCAATCCCTCTCTCGTGCTTCGACCAAAATGTGCCTTAATCCCGTGAACGGTCAATCTTAAACTCGACAGCGATGGGCCAACGACAGTCGTCTCTCAATGACGGTGGTGTGTGAAGGAACACTCTCAAACAACTTTGTTATACATTTCAGGTTGGTCTATTGTGCCCTATTCATGTGTCTTAATTAACTAATGGAGATTTTGTTTTCGTTTAGGGTTTAGGGTGAATGATTTTGTTTGAGTTTCTGAAAATTTTTGGCCAAAAATGGCTTTCTGTAAACAAAAAAGGGTTTCCCCAAAAAATCTGTATACAGTAATTGATTACCGTTCTTGTTAATCGATTACCATAGTATAAAATGTAACAAACCCTACAACTCAGTGCGGGAGTAATCGATTACCATGGTAAAAAATTTGGGGAATGTTGTGATGCAAGTAATTGACGAAAATATGTTTTGTAGTTTGAGGATGCATGTTGTGTACATTTTACTATGCGTGTTGTATACTTTTAATCTGTGTGTTGTGTTCTTTTACTTTGAGTGTTGTGTACTTTTACTATGAGTGTTATGTACTTTTACTCTCGGTGTTGTGAACTTTTAATCTGGGTGTTGGGTACTTTTAATTTGGGTGTTTTTGTTCTTGTACCCTAGGTGTTGTGTACTTTTACTTAGGGTGTTTGTGTACTTTTACGCTGAATGTTGTGTACATATAGAGGGCATGTTGCGTAGTTTTAGTATGAATGCTAAGTACCTTTTATGTGGATGTTGTACATTTGTAGTGTCGATGATGTATTGAATTTGCTTGTGTATGCTGTATACTTTGACTTTTGAAATTCTGAAAGTGAAATTGTGAATATTGTCAATCACTGTAGAAATATGACCTAAATGTCCACTATTGTGCACTTTTAGTTTGGGTGTTGTGTACTTTTACTTTTACTCTGAATGTTGTGTATATTTATTGGGTAAGTTGTGTACTTTTAGTATAAACGTTGAGAACTTTTTATTTGGATGTTGTATACTAATATTGATCATGTTGTATAGTTTTGCCTGTGTATGTTGTATAATTGTTTCCATGTATTTTTAAGAGTCATCTTGTTAATATTGTTTTTCACTGTAGAAATGGCACCCAAGCCCAAGTGTACAGGAAAAAATTGGAAACCCAAAAAAAAAAAAAAGACAGACTGAAGAGAGGTAAGTTTATTTACGATTTTTGGGATTTTCTGTGAAGATGAATGTTGCCTGTGAAATTCCTTTTGCTAGCTTATGGGTGTTTCACTTTAGTTGAGAAAGAAGAATGATTTTTTCGATTTTTCGCTCCGTCAGAGAGAGGAAGAAGATGATGGAGTTGTGGATTTTGGTTGCTTTCTCCATCAGAGAGATGAACAAGATGACACATATGTGGGTTTTGTTTTGCTTTCTCCATCTGAGAGATGAACAAGATGACACATATGTGGGTTTCGCTTTCTTCTTTCATAGAGGTTGAAGATGGCAAATTTGGGTTTTTTGCATGGTGGTAGGTAGAAGACAGAGGAAGAAGATGGAAATGTGTTGCCTTTTCCTGGGTATTACTTTTCTCTCAATTTTTTATTTTTAAAACTATGCAAAACGACGTCATTTTGCTTGTATTTTTTTTTATATAAGTACGGTTTGGGATACGGGGGGCATTTAGTTAGTAGCATAACATTTTTGATTAATTTGATCTGTTCTGTACTTTGATGATATGAATTCACCTTATAGAACAAGTTTATATGAGTATTTCTGATGCGTATGTTATAGTAGTTGTGACATTACTAGTAAGTTGAGATGAATATTTCGTCTTTATCTTTGACATAGGTTAGCAAGTTGGAAAATGAGTCATGCCGATGTACAAAGTTTTAAAGGAAAAAGGGTTGTTGCAGCTTTGATGAGATCTTATATATATGTTTATGTATGAACCAGAGAGTGAGTTGATAATTCTGATAAGGAAATTCTTAATTAAGAGCATATTGACCAAACTCTTTTTCAATAAGCCAAAGAATTGATTGATGATGAAAAAATTCGTTAAGTTGATCATATAAAATGTGTCCAACTCCAAGCTGCAGTGCACATTTTATTAATTAGAGGAAAACAAACAAAACTAAATTCCTATGTTGCGGGATTAAGGTACAAATTTAAAGAAAATACAAGATTGTTAGATCAAGGAGATTAACGTCTCTAAGTTTTGATTAACTATAAGACAGACGGAACATCTTAGACAAAACATTATAAGCAAAATCAGATGGAACAAGCACAAACGGAAGATGACTCTTCAAAATTGAAGTCTGTCTCAAAGTCAAGTTTTCAGACGAAAGGATAGACGGAACTCTTCAGATGGAGCTTACAAGCCAATCTTAAGACTGAAGATTTACATCGTCTGTCATAAGAGTGAAGTATAGTTTGAGTAACTCGCGTTAATTTCAAATCTGCTAAAGTACTCATCAGAGCTTCCAAGATCAGTATGGGGATTTGAGCTTACATATGCAACACGAAAAGGTTTCTCCTTTTCCAAGAAAATCTCTGTACAAGTCAGAAAAAGGACCGAGCATGCCATCAAATCCGTTGCACACGCCATCTATCACTTGATTACAATCTGACACCTTTTTGGACTACACTTGGAGAAAGCTCAACGACATTCTTCTGTCTCTAACGGATATTTGAAGAATCTGCCTATATAAGGACCTCACTCTTCCAAGTTTCAGTTGGCGAACACGCTTATATTGCTAAGACTTTGTGCTTTCGCTCATTGCTACTGTTGAACTTCATTGTATATCCCTCTCTGCGAAGAGGAACTTTTCTTTCATAGAAAACTTTGTAAATCCACTTATGTGATGCTTTAGCCTGAGGAGGCTGTGTGTTCAAAGAATACCTGGTTGTTTAGCCTAAGAAGGCTGTGTTCAAAGAATATCTTGTATTAGCCGAAGGTGGCTGGGTTCAAACAATACTAGTAACCATTTCATGGTTTGTAGTGAAAACTCAGTTGTTGTTGGGTAACTGGACGTAGTCTTGAATAGACGAACCAGTATAAAAATACTTGTGTTTATCTTCTTTAAGTTTGCAACTAATGAGGATAATCAACTTATAACGTTTGTTCATTAAAACTGATCTTTGAAGATAAGAACTGTTTCGTCTGAACCTATTTTAAACCAACAGACGAAAGGGCCAATTTTTTTTTCTTTAACACAATTCAACCCCCCTTCTTGTGTTTTATCTTTTACAGTTTGGTATCAGAGCTCAGCCTCTAAGGGTTGAGCGCTTAACAGCTGCTAGAGGAAAAGATCCAAGATGGAGTCACAAGGACCCTCGTTCTTGTCTGGTGGGTCATTTATGAACAAGCTGTCGGCGTTCTTTGGTGATGACTATCCTTATTGGGCTGACAGGATGGAGATGTACATCAAGTCTACCCAGTACAGACTGTGGAATATCATTACCCAAAGAGATACCCCTATTGTTAAACCTGAAGTTGAATGGGGAAGTGAAGAATATTCACTTATGGAGCTCAACAATAAAGCTAGATATGCTCTTATGTGCGCTCTATCAAGGACATAATACAACAGATTCTTTGCCTACAAAATCGCAAAGGAGCTCTAGGACGCCCTCAAGATTTCCTATGAAGGAACTGAGGATGTCGAATGAGGGAAAGCTGTCACTCTTCAAAGAGAATATGAGATGTTCTCTATGAAGAAAGGAGAATCTATTGATATGATGTTTGGAAGATTCCAAACCATATTAAATGGACTTACTACGTTGGGAATCACGTTCACCAAAGCCCAAAGCAATATGAAGATTCTAGACCGTCTTCCTCCCCATGGGAAGTTATGGTCCACTGTTATTTCAGTTGGGCTTGATATGAAGACATTAACTCTTGATGAGTTAATCGGTGCCTTGAGAGTACATGAGGTACTTCTCTGTAAAAAAGACAAAATCAATGTTCAAGATTCTATAACTCTTTCGTCTGTCAACATAGTTCCAAAGGAGGAGTCTACTAAGAAAGAAAGAAAGAAGAAACATAAAGTTTTGAAAGCTGACACTACCGAGTCTGATTCGTCTGATGGATCGTCTGACGATGAAGAAGGGAAGAGGTCAACACTTCTTCAAGAAGAAGGAAAAGAAGTTCCCTGTGAAACCCTCAAGCAAGGAGGAAAGCTCAGAGATTTCCTGTTATGAATGCAGAAAATCTGGACATATGAGATCTGAATGTCCAAGGCTGAAGAAGAGATGGAACCCTCGCAAAGACAAGGGGAAGAAGAGCTTGCTGACTCGGGAAGACTTTGACAGTGAAAGCTCAGAGGAATCCACAGAAGAAGAAGAAACAACAAACATTTGCCTCATGGCTAGAGACGCTGTTTCATTTGAGGTAATTGAGACTCAAACTTCCCCATCATCTTTGTTTGAATCTGAGTCAGAAACAGAAGAGATATCATATGATACACTTTTGGCAAACTCACATTTTATTGCTGAGCAATACAAAGTTTTCAAAGCAAAGTTAAAACAAACTTTGGAAGAAAATGATGCTTTGAAATCTGAAAAAGAGTTGCTTCAAAAGAAAGTATCAGATGAAGTATCATCTGAATCTGAGAAGAACATTTTCATTCTTGAAATCGAGAGATTAAAGAAAAAAAATGAATCTTTACTCAAAGATTTAACAAAGTTCACTAAAGGATCCTCCATGCTTGAATATATTTTAAAATATGGGAGGTCTCTATCTGACAAAAGTGGACTTGGTTATGTTGAAGAGTCAGACGAAAAGAAAAACAAATTTGTTTCATTTGCTTATAAGAAGAAGAACAAAAGCTACAATAAGGTTCCTAATGATTATAGAAAGAACACAAGAACCTTAAACAAAAAGAAACCTTCTTCAACTAACAAAGGAGGACCCAAAAAGATTTGGGTACCAAAGTCACTCATTATTCTTGTTACAGATATCCTTAATAGTTAAAGAGAAGACTTCAAGCTGGTACCTGGACAGTGGGTGCTCACGACACATGACGGGAGACCTGTCTATGTTCCAAGATCTCAGACCAAGTAAAGGGTCTGTATCATATGGTTCAGGGAAAGGTAAAATTCTTGGTATTGAGACTGTTGGTAAAACACTCAATCCTCTCATTCAAAATGTGTCTTATGTTAAAGGCCTCAACTTCAATCTACTTAGCATAAGTCAATTTTGTGACAGTGGATATGAAGTAGCTTTTAACTCTGATGAGTGTATAGTCAAGAACAAAGACAAATCCATTCTGTTTGTTGGGAAAAGAAAGAACAATCTCTATGAGGTTTGCCTTTCTGACCTTAGTAATCAGAATGTAACATGTTTGATTTTAGCAAACGATGAACAAGATATTTGGCACAAAAAGCTTGGACATCTAAGTGTCAAGTACATTTCAAAAATTTCTAAAAAGGATTTTGTGAAAGGTTTGCCAAAAATATCTTGGAAATCCAATTTTCTGTGTGAATCTTGTCAGCATGGGAAACAACTTAAAGCTTCTTTTAAATATAAAAATGTTGTTTCCACGACAAGACCCTTAGAACTGTTACATATTGATCTCTTCGGACCTACTTAAACAGAAAGTCTTGGAGGGAAGAGATATGAATTTGTAATTGTGGATGATTATACTTGATTCACATGGGTATACTTCTTAGCCCATAAACATGAGTCATTCAGTGTCTTTGAAATATTCTGCAAATGTGTTCAAAAAGAAAAAGGAATTTGTATTGTGTCTGTTAGGAGTGATCATGGAACAGAATTTGAAAATTCTGAGTTCAATGCCTTCTATTTTGAAAATGGTATCTTTCATAATTTTTCGTCTCCAAGAACTCCTCAACAAAATGGGGTTGTGGAAAGGAAAAATCGTACCTTACAAGAAATGGTTAGAACTTTGTTGCATGAAAGCTCTCTTCCAAAATATTATTGGGCATAAGCAATTAATACTTCCTGTTATATTCAAAACAGAATATTAATAAGACCAATATTGAATAGGACTCCATATGAATTGTGGAAAGGAAGAAGACCCAACATTTCATACTTCCATCCTTTTGGATGTGAATGTTTTGTTTTAAATACTAAGGATCAACTTGGCAAGTTTGATTCAAAGGTTGTGAAAGGATTTTTACTTGGATACTCTAATACTTCTAAAGCCTATAGAGTTTTTAACTCTAAAATGCAAGTTGTGGAGGAATCTATTCATGTAAAATTCCAAGATAACTCAAAGGCTGATAAAGAAATATCAGACTTGGAAAATTTATTTGATAACTTGCAGATAACTCCCTCTGGTCAAGAAGCTGATCCGTCTGTCCAACCTTGCTCAGACACAAGCACAGACAAAAGGACATCTCCCAACACAGACAAACCCTCTTCGTCTGCTCCTCAACACCAAGATGATCATGCTCCTATCAGAACTTGGAAGTTTGCCTCAAACCACACCGAAGAGTTCAAACTAGATCTAGACTGAGAGATGTTTCTGGATACGTTCTTGTGTCTGATATAGAGCCCAAAGATATTGGAGAAGCTCTACAAGATAATGACTGGATCTTAGCTATGGAAGAAGAGCTGAACCAGTTCACAAGGAATGATGTATGGAGTCTAGTGGAAAGACCAAGAAATAAAAGCATCATTGGAACAAGATGGGTATTCAGAAATAAGCTTGATGAAGCTAGAAAAGTTGTAAGAAACAAGGCCAGGTTAGTAGCTCAAGGCTATAACCAACAAGAAGGTATTGATTTTACTGAAACATTTGCACCTGTAGCTAGATTAGAAGCAATTAGAATTTTATTTGCTTTTGCTGCTCACAAGAATATCGTTCTATATCAAATGGATGTGAAAAGTGCCTTTCTAAACGGTTTTATTGAAGAAGAAGTGTATGTTAAACAACCTCCTGTTTTTGAGAGTCAATCTCAACCAGATCATGTTTTCAAATTGAAGAAAACACTTTATGGTCTTAAACAAGCTCCTAGAGCTTAGTATGAAAGACTGAGTTCTTTTCTTCTTAAAAATGGTTTTTCAAGAGGAAAGGTTGATACAACTCTCTTCAAGAAAGTGTTTCTAAGGATTTTATCATTGTTCAAATTTATGTAGACGATATAGTCTTTGGAGCAACTAACGAATCCTTGTGCAAGGATTTCTCTAAGATAATGCAGGATGAGTTTGAGATGAGTATGATGGGAGAATTAAAGTTCTTCCTAGGACTTCAAATCAAAAAAAAAAAACAAGGCATCTACATTCATCAACAGAAGTACACCAAAGAGCTTCTAAAGAAGTTCAAAATGGAGAATGCTAAGCCTATGAAGACACCAATGCATTCGTCTGGTGCAAGTCTCAACAAAGATGAGTCAGGGACAAAATAAATGCAGCATTAAATGTGTTTGTCATTTATTGCACTATTCTAGGACGTTGAGAAACACGCACAGTGAATTGCAGAGGTCAAATCAATCATTAAAAAGGCAATCATGAGGCTATGTCAAATCAGGGGCAGTTTCAACTTCTTTCGTCTGATGAATTATAACCGTTTTAATCTTTGACTATAAATACTGCAAAGTTTACTCTTTTAACTCTTTATAGTATTCTATATTCTTTGAAACTTTATCTTCTCTCTAAAAATCTAATACTCACAAAAATCCTTCTTTTTCAAACCTAGAAAATGGTTGCCAAGAAAACTAAGACTTCAGAAGAGACTTTCTTCGCGAAAGATCTTTTCTTGCCAAGCAAGTGGGTTGCCAAATCCACACTTGAAGGTGTATCAAATCGAGTGTCAAGAATGTTGTCTTTTAACAGATGGATGGACTTCGCTGAATGGAAGGGTCCATGGCTGATGGAGGTTTATGCTGAGTTTTGGAGCGATGCGAAAGAGTTTGATGATGGTATCGTTGGTACCATTACTGTTGATTTGAGACTGAAGCGCATGTTGACAACATGCTCTATGGTAAGACTCACAACCCTGAAGATCCCAAATTTTTGAGATCTGGGAACCTCCTCCCAACATGCAGAGTAATCCACAACCTCCTCTACAACGTATTCGCGCCTCAAACAAGCTCAAGGGACAATGTGAGCCTCCGAGATCGCTTCTGCATGTTCTACTGTCTTAGGAAGGTAAAAATGAGTCTTCCTCATCTGATTCTCGATCATTGGGTTAGCGCCTTGAAGAACAGGAACATCAGAAGGAAGAGCAGCATTCCTTACGCTACTCTCTTTTCTCAAATCATTATCAATCAATGTTTTGATACCACAGGAGTAGTATGGCACAATGAAGGGAAAGAAGTCAAAGGGAGCACCTTTGCGAAGATGTGTCTGGCCCCTGGCTTCCTTCATTATAAAAGTGGAGAAGAAGAACCTCTCTCTCCTATGACCCAAGAACACCCTCACAGAGCTCGCATCAAGCGTGCCAGACTAAGCAGCTCTGAAGCCCAAACACAAGCGCAAACACAAACCCAAACACCAATCCCATCGTCTCAACCGCCTTGTCACCATAACGAAGTTCCTTTTGAGGATATTGTTGTTGAACCCCTCAGAAGAAAAAGGAACATAAGAATCAAACACGCTGCGTCCAAGACGCAAGCAAAAGAAGTTTCCCCAAGTGAAGATGAATGGGTAACTAAAGCATTTGAGGATACACCGTTTGTTAGAATCCTGACAAGCGAAGAAAAACAAAGGAAGGCAGCTGAAGAAAAGGCTAGAGCAAGGGAGATTGCTTTACAAAAGGCTACAAAAGGCAAGGAAAAGATGAAGCAGATGCAGAAGCTTGCGTCTGTGATTGTTGGAGAAACTGAAGAAGCTAAGAAATTAAAAGAGGCTAGAAAAGTCTCCATGTTGCTTGAGGCTGAAAGGGAATGTCTGTTCCAAGAAAGCATTAGAGGCATTGGATCGTCTGGAGCTGCTCCTGCACCAGCAACTTCAGAGGGCATGAATAGTGAAGAAACCACCCAGATTCAGAAGGACAATGCCCAACTAGCAGAGGAATTGGAGACCATGTTAAATGAAGAGGCTCCAACCATGGAGGTTTCATAATCCTTACTCCAAGACGAGCATAGGAGTGCTAGCACTGATCCTATTGTTGCGTCTCCTCTCAATGTTGCCTTTAATCAGACGATACCTGCTGCGTCTGAGGAAGTGCCTTGCCATCAGATGATAGAAGTTGCGTCTGAAGAAACTTCCTGCTCAAAGACGATGGAGATTCTGTCTGTGGTCATCATTGATGATGACACATGTTCTTCGTCTGATGAGGAACATGTAGAAATAAAATGGCTAGTTCTGCCTTTGGTAAGATTGATAAGTCAATATTTTGATTACTTTCTCTGCATCATTTGTATCCTAAAATAGCATTATTAGTGGTCAATTAGTATGATTTAATGTATTTATGAGTTTAGACTAATTTTGGCTTTAAATGATAAATTTGGTCTAATTCTTTATTTTTATCCAGATTTGACAAGGTTTACGAAACTGAGCATAACTTTCACTACAGATCTCTGATTGAGCTGAATTTTATGTCAAATTAAAGAGGACTCAAAGATCTACAACTTCTATGAAGACATAAAATTCCCAGTCGGAGTGCATCTAGTGTGAAAATGTCTTTGAATGCAGCACACGAACTGTTCTGGATATTCCAGCATTTAACGATTTGACATGTCTCGATAAAATAGGCATAACTCCCTCCACAGATGTCCAATTGATGAGCGATTAAATTCCTCTTAAACAAGAGAGATAGAGCTACAAAAGTCATGAAGACATGAAGATCCAATTCGGATTGAATCTGGGGTGAATTTAGCCTTGAAAGTACACCATGTTCCAGTGACAGAATTCTATGCGAGTTGGACCAATTTTTAGTTGCATTTAATTGATCCACTTTGTAATGTTTTGCTTAGGAATTGAGCCCTGGACCTCTCACCCAATTTGACATGTGCAAAGGGGCTGTCAAGTGAAGAAAAAATGGATAAAAATGGATTCCCAATCACATGCACATTGGATTTAGTAGGGGACATACCAGATTTGGGAGAAATTTTGGGCAGATTTTGATGATTTTTCTCCCCACTTTCTTTGACTTTTTCTCCCCACTTCTCTTGATGTATTGGCTATATATTCAGATGTTGGGGGAGCTCTCTGGACACACTACATTCTGCACTTCACACATTACACACATTACAACATTTCCATTTCCTTTTGGCTCCATTTTCTTTTCTTCTTCCCTTCTCTGCTAGGGTTTCGTTTTAGCCATTTCCATTTCAGTTTTTCTAGCTATTGTTGTGTTTGAATTCGTCCATTAATGTACTTCCATTCTTCTATACTTTCAATTTGAATTTCATTCTTGATTCGTAGTGAAATTTTGCATTTTCAGTTTTTGCTCCATTTCTCTCTTCTCTTGTTCTCGCTAGGGTTTGCCATTGGCCCCTTTCTCATTTTCTTTTAATTCTTTGCAGTTTATAGAAGATTATAAAATTCTAACTTAGGAGGCTCTGCCACCTTCACTTGAATTTTATAAAGTTCTATAATTTAATTTCCAGCAATTTAATTGTTCTTCATTAAGTTTAGCATCTTAATTTTGTTGTTGTTCTTTTCTGTTTTGTTTTGATTTATATTATGCAATTCCAATTTGTGTTAAGTTTAAATTCAATTATGTATAACTAATTTCATCAACCAATTCGATCTCAAAAGGATCCCAAATTTCCTTAGGTTCTCCGTTTCTAGTTGAATGAGCATTTGTTTTAGATTTCATAATTTCGGATTCAATACGTTGATTTATGTGTTGGATTCGGATTTTGAACTCTTTCGTTGTTGATCAATAACGAATGCAGCAAACTAATTTTGGGATTCGAAACCAAGTTGTGTGCTCTCATGTGATTGTGTGAGTTTAAAGGCCACCGTGTGTTTGATGAAAACTCTCTGAGATTTCAGAGCGCTAGTTTGGTGTTGGAATGTAGAGATTTCTGTTCCAACACACTGCATAAATGGTTGCTCTTATTTTGTTGAACCAATGAGGGAAATTTGGATCCAACATGAGATCGGATTGGTGTCTTTTATTCATACATTAACTGCATTTTTTTTAAATTGTTGTTGTGATTGTTTTAAACTCCCCCCCACCGTGTCTTGTCTTTGATAAAAATCAATTGATGGTCCTTGACAGACGACCTAGGAGTCACTTCCTAGTATACTGCATTTAATTGTTTTAATTTGCACGAGTACGACCTCGTGTCAAATTTGGCGCCGTTGCCGGGGACCATCGATTATTGTCAAAGAAACTGTGTTGTGTTGTGTTGTATTATGTTGTGTTGTGTTTTTGTGTTGTTCTGTTTTAGTGTCTTGTATTGTTTTATTTGTTAATTTTCTCGTGTTTTGAGTTGTGTGAGTATATCAATGTCTTTTTGTGTGTTTTCTTGTAGTATTAGCGTGTGTGTTAATAATGTTAGTGTGGTGCAGAGAAGTTGTGAGATATTGTGTTTTCTGTCAATCTGACTATTGATGCATGAACACTAGAAGAAGAAGCACCAATTTGCATACACTAAATCCTGAACCTGAAAGAATTTTTCGTAATAGTAGGAGTGCACGAAATAGGCATAGGCATTCTGAGCATACTCCTCCAATTGAGTCAGAAACATTCTCTGTGTATACTACTGATTCTGATAGTGATCATAGCTCTTCTAGACAACCTAGTCCTAGTCCTGAAGTGCATCAACATATTGAGCATATTGACAATATTGCAAATATGGATACTAAAACTCTTAAACAATTGTCGCTCCCTGATGTGAATTATCAACCCTTGTGCATTGAATACCCTGAACTTGATGCTGATTTTGAACTAAAATCTGGATTAATACACTTGTTGCCTAAGTTTCATGGCCTTACGGTGAGGACCCCCATAAGCATCTTAAGGAGTTCCATGTGGTATGCAAGACCATGAAACCGCAAGGCATTGATGAAGATCACATCAAATTGAGGGCGTTTCCATTCTCATTAGACGGAAATGCCAAGAACTGGTTGTATTACTTGCAACCAGCAGCAATTAAAAGTTGGAATGACATGAAACGGATGTTCTTGGAGAAATATTTTCCAGCCTCTAGAGCTGCATCCATCAGAAAAGATATTTGCGGCATTAGACAAGCCAATGGAGAAAACCTGCATGCGGGAGAGGTTCAAGAGATCGGTATCCGGTTGCCCTCAACATCAAATCTCCGATCAACTTCTCATTGTATATTTCTATGAGGGCTGTTATCCATGGACCGCGGATATGGTAGACGCTAGCGAAGCGGTGGTGCATTAGTTGATAAGACTCGGATGCAGCCAGAGATCTCATTTCTAACATGGCTGCAAGTGCTTCGGTTTTGATTTGGCACCGAGAACTAATAGTGTGTATCATGTGCAGTCCACATCATCCCGATAGAGACTGTTTCCACACTGCGATATCGAACTCCCCATTTCTAGACCAGCGAGATCCGACCAACGAGATTGGATGAGCTTACTTCATCAGTCGGACAATTGGCGTGACACGGACCACCAATAGTAAAGCAACCACAACATCTCAAAGATACAAATTGTGGTATATGTTCGGACCCGTCTCATTCTACGATATTTGTCCAACCTTGCGGGAGGGGAATCAACCGGACCACACTTGTAGGCTGGCCTGGAGTATTTCTGGAAGACCACAGAACAATCCGTACTCCAATACATACAACCCTGGCTGGAAGGATCACCCTAATCTGAGATGGGGAAACCAAAATCAAAACCAACAATCTCATGCCCCAAGTAACCACCACCAACAACAACAACATTGGCAGCCTCAGCAGAACAGGCAAGCTCAGCATAATTGGCAACCCTCCAATAATCAATACAGACCTTCCTTTCAGCAGCAAAGGGAGCCACCGCAACCACAGCTTGTATCCAGTGGTCCTTCCTTGGAGGAGTTGATGAAGCAGATGGCCACTAATAACTTGCAGTTTCAGCAGAGGACTGAAGCTACCATTCAGAGCCTGCAGACACAGATTGGCCAACTAGCCAATACTATTAACCAGAACCAGCCTTCTTCATCCTCTGCCTTGCCTTCTCAAACTGTGCCAAATCCGAACTCACAAGGGAAGAATGTGAGTTCAATCACTTTGAGATCTGGCAAGGAAGTTGACCCACCAGAAAGGCTAGCCATTGAAGCACCACCACCTGCAGATGGGAGTACTTCACCTACAAATACATCTGAGCCCATTCCTCCCCCTACAGTTCCTTTCCCTCAAAGACTTTCTCATTCAAAGAAATTGGCCGAATTAGCTTTGGAAAAGGAGATCCTTGACACCTTCCGCAAGGTCGAGGTCAACATTCCGCTTTTAGACGTCATCCGCCAAATTCCAAAATATGCCAAGTTTCTGAAAGAATTGTGCACCAACAAGAGGAGACTAGTAGGCCATGAGAGAGTTAGTCTCAGCAAAAATGTCTCTGCACTCATTCAACCCATGCCACCAAAGTGCAAGGATCCAGGGACGTTTTCTATTCCTTGTATTATTGGAAATTGTAAATTTAATGATTGCATGTTAGATTTAGGAGCTTCTATTAATGTCATGCCTATATCTGTTTTTAATTCTCTAGGTTTAGGACCTTTGAAAGCTACTGGTGTCGTGATACAGTTAGCTAATAGGAGTAATGCACACCTTGCTGGTTTAGTTGAGGATGTTTTAGTTAGGGTGAATGAATTGATTTTTCCTACTGATTTCTATATTCTTGAGATGGAGAGTGAACTAGGTTGTAGTAGCTCACCCATTATTTTGGGTAGACCTTTCTTGAAAACAGCTAGGACTAAAATTGATGTGCATTCTGGTACTATATCCATGGAATTTGGTGATAGCATTGTGAAATTTAATATCTTTGATGCCATGAGACAACCTAGAGAGGAGCATTCTGTTTTGAAAATAGATGTTATCGATGACATGATAGATGAGTTTCTAGAATGCATGCATGATACATGTAAGGTTGATGACTCATCTTCTAGAATTGATTTCAAATTATCTGATACATATGTTTTGAGTTGTGACTGTGATACTCATTCTTGGTGCTATGTACATCTTGATTATCGATATGCCCATGCATGAGTATGCCATTGATATCTTGCATCGCATTGAGTTCTTCGATCCGATAACCTTGCATCGAAAGTCTGGTTGATATGAATAGTGAAGTCGGTCTTGCTTTTGATTGAAAACTTTGAACGAACTCTCACATACCTAATCATTTTGTAGGTACCACGGGCTCACTTGAGTTGCTCAACTCCGCCACTGCTAGACCTTCTATTGAGCAACCACCCGAGCTAGAGCTCAAAAACACTCCTGAGCACCTCAGATATGCATATTTAGAGGAGGATCATAAGCTACCAGTGATAATAGCCCAGAACCTCTCATCTGAGCAGGAGGCCAAGTTGCTCGATGTCCTGCGGAATCATAAGAAAGCTATTGGCTGGACACTTGCAGACATCCCTGGTATTAGTCCCACAACTTGCATGCATCGGATATTACTAGAAGATGAGGCCAAACCAGTGAGGCAACCTCAGAGGAGACTTAACCCACTTATTCTAGATGTTGTGAAGAAAGAGGTCACAAAGCTTCTTCAAGCTGGTATTATATATCCGATCTCTGACAGCTAGTGGGTAAGTCCAGTTCAAGTTGTACCAAAGAAATCTGGAGTAACCGTGGTGGCAAACAAGAAGAATGAGCTAATACCCACCAGAATCCAAAACAGTTGGAGAGTCTGCATTGATTACAGAAGACTCAACCAGGCTACCCGCAAAGATCACTATCCTTTACCTTTTATTGATCAGATGCTTGAGCGGTTGGCTGGTAAATCTCACTACTGTTTTTTAGATGGTTATTCAGGTTATTTTCAGATTCACATAGCACCTGAGGATCAAGAGAAGACCACCTTCACATGCCCTTTCGGAACATATGCATACAGAAGGATGCCATTTGGACTCTGCAATGCACCTGGCACCTTTCAGAGGTGCATGGTAAGCATCTTTTCTGACTTTATAGAGGAGTGCATGGAAGTTTTTATGGATGATTTCTCTGTCTATGGCTCTTGTTTTGATGATTGTCTGAGTAGTTTAGCAAAAGTTTTAAACAGATGTATTGAAAGCAACCTTGTTTTAAATTATGAGAAATGTCATTTTATGGTTGAGTCTGGCATTGTACTTGGGCATGTTATATCTAAGAAAGGAATTGAGGTAGACCCTGCTAAGATAGAGGTTATTTCTCGCTTTGCCTTACCCGCCTACGTGCGGGAAGTTCGCTCTTTTCTTGGTCATGCAGGTTTCTATCGACGATTCATTCAAGACTTCAGTCGCATTGCCCAACCACTCACCAACCTACTCCAGCATGATGTGAAGTTTGATTTCAGTGACTCTTGCAAGGCAGCTTTTGATCAATTGAAGAAGTGCTTGACTACTGCTCCAATCATCCAACCACCAGATTGGACCCTTCCCTTTGAATTGATGTGTGACGCGTCCAATTATGCAGTTGGTGCAGTCCTAGCTCAGAGGCGTGACAGAGCGTCCCATGTTATTTCCTACGCCTCTAAGACCTTGGACTCAGCACAATCCAACTATACCACTACAGAAAAGGAGCTTTTAGCTATTGTATTTGCATTAGATAAATTTCGATCTTATTTGTTAAATGCAAGGATTATTGTTTTCACTGATCATGCAGCTTTAAAGTTCCTTCTGAAAAAGGCAGATGCTAAACCCAGACTCATCAGATGGATGCTTCTGCTCCAAGAATTTGATATTGAGATCAAGGATAGAAGTGGAGCTTAGAACTTGGTGGCTGATCACCTCAGTCACATCCATCTACCTGCCACACTCTCCCCCATTGCAGATGACTTTCCAGATGAGCAGCTTTTACAGCTGCAAGGTAAATTCTCATCCCCTTGGTATCTTGACATTGTAAATTATCTCAGTTCTTGGTTTAATTCTGAAGATTTCACTAGGGCTCATGCATTGAAACTTAAGAGTGATTCTAAGCATTATGTATGGGATGACCCTTATCTGTGGAAATTTTGTAGTGACCAGATTATTAGGAGATGTGTGCCTGAGCATGAGTTTGCATCTGTTCTTGCATTTTGTCATGTTTTTGCTTGTGGTGGTCATTTTGGACCTAGAAGAACTGCTAGGAAAGTATTAGACTCTGGATTATTTTGTCCTTCTTTATTTCATGATGCTTATGATTATTGCAAATCTGTGATAAGTGTGAGAAAATAGGAAATATTTCGTAGGTATGAGATGCCTCGGAACCCATTTTATTCGTGATGTTTTTGATGTTTGGGGCATTGATTTTATGGGACCGTTTCTATTTCATTTGGGTTTACTTATATCCGCTTCTTTGTTGACTATGTTTCTAAATGGGTTGAGGCGAAAGCCACTAGGGACCGACGATTCTTGTTGTAGTAGATTTTGTTCGCTCCCATATATTTTGCAGGTTTGGTATTCCTAGGGCCATCATCAAGTGACCAGGGCACACATTTTTGTAATAGGAGCATGAACCTTTTATTAAGAAAATATGGAGTGCTCCATAAGGTTGCCACCGCTTACCATCCCAGGACTAATGGGCAAGCGAGATTTCTAACAGGGGAAATCAAGCTAATTCTACAAAAAGATCGTCGGTTCAACAAGAAGGATTGGAGCAAGCGGTTAGATGACGCTTTATGGGCTTACCGGACTGCTTATAAGACTCCGATTGGGATGACCCCGTTTAAACTGGTGTATGGTAAAGCATGCCACCTTCCTGTGGAACTTGAGCACCGTGCTTATTGGGCAGTCAAGCGATGTAACATGGACCTGGACCAATCGGAGCGAGAAAGGAAAGCGCAACTCCAAGAGCTAGAGGAAAGTGAGATTGGAGGCTTATGAAAATTCACGCATTTATAAAGAGAAGACCAAAGCCTTCCATGATCGGCGAGATTCTTCACGGGGAGTTTTTGTTGAATGAGAAAGTTCTTCTTTTTAATTCCCGCCTTAAACTTATGCTGGTAAACTTAAATCTAGGTGGGATGGTCCCTTTGAGATTGCTAATGTTTTTCCCTATGGTGCGATTGAATTGAAAGATGATCGAACGGGGAATACATTCATGGTGAACGGCAGCGCTTAAAGCACTATCATGAGAGCTCCATGGGAGCGCCCGCGAGCAAGAGATAGTTACTCTTGCGGGGACGCACTGCCGCTTTAAGCGGCCGAGGGAGGCTTTTCTCCCTTCACTCTTTTCCATTTTATTTATCCATTTCTTATCTATCCACCTTCTGTAATTAGGAAGAAATAAAAGTAATTAGGATTTCCATGCTTTATTTACTTGGATATTTTGTGATTCTGGTCTAACTATTAGTATATCTGCATTATATGAATCGAACCGAAATCGAGAATTTGAATTAATTTTTAGATTATTTTGTGGTGTTGATATATTCCTCTGATAGATTGTGGATTATTCTGTATGGATTGGTTTTGTATTATATCTGATAAGTACTTGGCGATTTGAACCTGTGAGTTATTTGAGCCTGTTTTGAATGGATTCATCTTTATGCCATTCTCTTTCTTTCAGTGTGGTTTATGTCATTGGTGAATGTTGTTTTTCAGAACTTGCTTTCGTTCTTTTCGAAGCTGCAATTTATCACATAATGCATGATTATGATTGAGGCATTCATTTCTATTTTCCCCACTTGACCAGATAGCCTACCTTGCATTTGTATCCCTTGCTAGCCCCTTTGAGCCTGAAACATTTTCTTTCATTACCTGTATTACAAGCCTTAAAAGTAAAACAATGTTATCCCTGATTTTACAGATATTAATTGAATTGTTTATCTTTTGGTATAGTAAGCAAGATAAGTGTGGGGGTCTCTGCTCGGGACGTGCAGAAAATTAAGTGTGGGGGGTAGAATACTTGATTAATGATTTATACGATTTGGGTCCAGAGTTGTGGAGATGATACAATTTGGTGAAATTTTAATCATCACACTTGTATAAATGTAATGAAAAAAAAAAAAATCTGAATAAGTGTGAAAATAAGTTGAATACTTTAGCAGTGGTTGAATTGAAGAATTTACAGGTTTATTGTGTAGTTCTCATATCTTTTGCAATCTGTTGATGCTCTGTTCAATATCTGTGAAATAGTAGTCACTGAACCATATTTATCAAAACCTCATCCTTAGCCCCACTACAACCTTTGCAAGTCCTCTTGAATCATGCATGACTGTGATTGTTAGTGGTAAAGAATTAGAATAATTGCAAGCCTATGATAAAATAATTTTCATTTTAATGGTCTGAGACTAAACACTTGCCTGATACACTTGAGAGTTTGAGAGATACACACACTTCTGGTGAGACCAATGCTTATGATTGACATGCATGATTAATTCAATATCTGATTAATCCTATCTGAAATAGGAATTGTTCAACACTGTGACATGTAATCTCAAGATTAATTATGCTTTGATTGTTGTGTTCATACCTGTTTTGAAAAATATGAAATAGCTTAGACCAGATGATCTTTTATCCAAGTTCATGTTTTCTTAGGACTTAGTTTTGCCCAGGAGTGCAAAAGAATAAGTGTGGGGGAATTTGATAAGTCAATATTTTGATTACTTTCTCTGCATCATTTGTATCCTAAAATAGCATTATTAGTGGTCAATTAGTATGATTTAATGTATTTATGAGTTTAGACTAATTTTGGCTTTAAATGATAAATTTGGTCTAATTCTTTATTTTTATCCATATTTGACAAGGTTTACGAAACTGAGCATAACTTTCACTACAGATCTCTGATTGAGCTGGATTTTATGTCAAATTAAATAAGACTCAAAGATCTACAACTTCTATGAAGACATAAAATTCTCAGTCGGAGTGCATCTAGTGTGAAAATGTCTTTGAATGCAGCACACGAACTGTTCTGGATATTCCAGCATTTAACGATTTGACTTGTCTCGGTAAAATAGGCATAACTCCCTCCACAGATGTCCAATTGATGAGCGATTAAATTCCTCTTAAACAAGAGAGATAGAGCTACAAAAGTCATGAAGAAATGAAGATCCAATTCGGATTGAATCTGGGGTGAATTTAGCCTTGAAAGTACACCATGTTCCAGTGACAAAATTCTATGCGAGTTGGACCAATTTTTAGTTGCATTTAATTGATCCACTTTGTAATGTTTTGCTTAGGAATTGAGCCCTGGACCTCTCACCCAATTTGACATGTGCAAAGGGGCTGTCAAATGAAGAAAAAATGGATAAAAATGGATTCCCAATCACATGCACATTGGATTTAGTAGGGGACATACCAGATTTGGGAGAAATTTTGGGCAGATTTTGATGATTTTTCTCCCCACTTTCTTTGACTTTTTCTCCCCACTTCTCTTGATGTATTGGCTATATATTCAGATGTTGGGGGAGCTCTCTGGACACACTACATTCTGCACTTCACACATTACACACATTACAACATTTCCATTTCCTTTTGGCTCCATTTTCTTTTCTTCTTCCCTTCTCTGCTAGGGTTTCGTTTTAGCCATTTCCATTTCAGTTTTTCTAGCTATTGTTGTGTTTGAATTCGTCCATTAATGTACTTCCATTCTTCTATACTTTCAATTTGAATTTCATTCTTGATTCGTAGTGAAATTTCTGCATTTTCCAGTTTTTGCTCCATTTCTCTCTTCTTGTTCTGCTAGGGTTTGCCATTGGCCCCTTTCTCATTTTCTTTTAATTCTTGCAGTTTATAGAAGATTATAAAATTCTAACTTAGGAGGCTCTGCCACCTTCACTTGAATTTTATAAAGTTCTATAATTTAATTTCCAGCAATTTAATTGTTCTTCATTAAGTTTAGCATCTTAATTTTGTTGTTGTTCTTTTCTGTTTTGTTTTGATTTATATTATGCAATTCCAATTTGTGTTAAGTTTAAATTCAATTATGTATAACTAATTTCATCAACCAATTCGATCTCAAAAGGATCCCAAATTTCCTTAGGTTCTCCGTTTCTAGTTGAATGAGCATTTGTTTTAGATTTCATAATTTCGGATTCAATACGTTGATTTATGTGTTGGATTCGGATTTTGAACTCTTTCGTTGTTGATCAATAACGAATGCAGCAAACTAATTTTGGGATTCGAAACCAAGTTGTGTGCTCTCATGCGATTGTGTGAGTTTAAAGGCCACCGAGTGTTTGATGAAAACTCTCTGAGATTTCAGAGCGCTAGTTTGGTGTTGGAATGTAGAGATTTCGGTTCCAACACACTGCATAAATGGTTGCTCTTATTTTGTTGAACCAATGAGGGAAATTTGGATTCAACATGAGATCGGATTGGTGTCTTTTATTCATACATTAACTGCATTTTTTTTAAATTGTTGTTGTGACTGTTTTAAACTCCCCCCCCCACTTCGTGTCTTGTCTTTGATAAAAATCAATTGATGGTCCTTGAGAGACGACCTAGGAGTCACTTCCTAGTATACTGCATTTAATTGTTTTAATTTGCACGAGTACGACCTCGTGTCAAAGATCATATGCTGAGCTACTGAATACAGAAGATCTTCCACTAAAGCACAAGACAGACTATTCGTTTCTCAACGAATTAGTCATGAAGAGATTTGCCGAAAGCTCTTGTGCAGAGAGGCCAATCAAGCCAGATTGGTTACTGAAAGATCAGACTGAAGATGTCTCTAATCTTAGTGATGAAGAACCGTCTGAATCCACAACTGATAGTTATTTTGCGGATAATGAAGACTGCTTTATTTAGGACACTCCCTACACGAGTTGAAGAACCCTTATCGCTATAGAGGAAAGAAGGGATTTCAACTTGGGAGATCTGTCAATTCCATCATATATCACCAACCCTTGAAGCCAAAGGACTTCAAAGATGATGTAAAATATTTCCCTGATGAGCAACGCGATTGGCTGAAGCGTCTGCATTGGGATGAGTTGGCACAGCTGAACATCAAGGGTTTGGAGAATATTATCATTTACAAGGATCATCTTGTTGGGCTGTTGATTGAAGGACCATCAATTGGGTATGAACCACACATTCCATACAGAGAAAACATCAAATGGAAGGTTCAACATGAGCTTAATGCACCTGCTTTTCACCATTGCAGATATAGAGACGTTACCTCCAAAGTATATGAGCCAAGAGACTGCGATCATTGGCACTTGGATGCCATTGATAGTCATGATCCGTTCACCTTTACAATCCCTATGAACCAAACAGAGTATGTGAGACTAGGCCATACTCTAGGGATTGTTCTTCCATGGACAAGACCACATTGTCCAGGAATTCGTCCACGTTACTCCCTCCTCATCGATGAATGTGAAGATCCTGAAGACTTCGCTCACTCTCTACCGGAAGACTATAACATTTCCTTTAGAATGATGGCTAATGCTTATAGAAGAGAAGAAAAAGGAAGGTTAGCCTCCTTTTCTCAAATTCAAAGAAGAGCAAGGAAGGAACTCAGGCCCTATCCCTTCATGATGGGATCTCAATTCTCATCTTTAGTCACAAATGAAACCAAGTATATCATTATCATGGATCGCTCAAGACCATGCTTGGTGAAGTTTCTGGCCAAAGTGAAGGAGAAAAAGACACCGTCTGCCCCCAAGCAATTCAAGTTTGCAAGGTACATTCCCAAGCGACTTCCGTCTGTTGCCTATGATCATCTCAAGGCTATTCAAGCTCATGCCTCAAAGCTTATCAATCCCAAAATTCAAAGGATGATAGAGGATCATGAAGCTACCTCAAGACATTACCTTTCTCGGGAACTTCATTTGATGAAGAGTCGTCACATGCGACAAAGTCTATCTAGGAGGAGCTTTCGCCTACACTCTTCCTCCTCATGAACCTCAGTACCTTCAACTCACTACCTTCAACAAATCATATTCTTGGCAATGGAAATATAACTTTAGCACTCGCATGGAACTTCCTTTATTCTCCTTGCGTCTGAAAGGAACTCCAGTGGTATTCATTGAAGATGACTCAGTGACAATTGTTGAGGAACCAGTAACTGATGAGGAACCTCAATCACCAGTAACTGATGAGGAGCCTGAATCACCAAAAGATCCTACTGACAAGTATAATGCTTTGAAGCGCAAATATGATGCTCTTGAGGAGAACTATGAGCACTTGGAGAAAAAAAACAAGGAGCTTGAAGAAAATCAAGTTTCTATTTCTTCTGAGATGCAACAGCTATGAAGTATTGTGATGAATCTCGTACAACATCAACCACAACCTCCACCATCTTGATTTTGACTGTCCAAGGGGAGATTAATTTGAGGGAAAGATTATGCTAAGGGAGAGCATGGTAAGTTTTTGTGCAATGGAAGAGCATCCATCGGGGAGACAAAGCGAAGAAAGGATGAAGAATTTTTTTATTTGCTTTACTCGATTATTTGTTTGCCAATTCGAACTTATAATTCTTTCATTTATTTTGATCTGATTATTTTTTTTTTCTTCTGAATCTTGTAAGCTTGTAAATGGATTACATCACATTGATGTAACAATTCTTATAAAGAGGTATATTCAGAGAACATCGTCTTGATGTAATTCTGGCTGCTTGTTATTATTTTGTTGTAGCTAAGTTTGTCTTGTGCAGATACTCTTTTGAGATAGTTACTAGTATGGTTTGTAATCATCAAAAAGGGGGAGATTGTTAGATCAAGGAGATTAACGTCTTTAAGTTTTGATTAATTATAAGACAGACGGGACATCTCAGACAAAGCATTACAAGCAAAATCAGACGGAACAAGCACAAACGGAAGATGACCCTTCAAAATTGAAGTCATTCATCTGTCTCAAAGCCAAGTCTTCAGACGAATGGATAGACGAAACTCTTGAGGATGAACTTACAAGCCAATCTTAATCGTCTATCATAAGAGTGAAGTACAGTCTGAGTAACTCGCGCCAATTTCAAATCTGCTAAAGTACTCATCAGAGCTTCCAAGATCAGCATGGGGATTTGAGCTTATATATGCAACACGAAAAAGTTTCTCCTTTTCCAAGAAAATCTCTGTATAAGTCAGAAAAAGGACTGAGCATGTCATCAAATCCGCTGCGCACGCTATCTATCACTTGATTGCACTCTGACACCTTTTTGGATTGCACTTGGAGAAAGCTCAACGACATTCTTCTGTCTCTAACGGATATCTGAAGAATACGCCATATAAGGACCTAACTCTTCCAAGTTTCAGTTGGCAAACACGCTTATATTGCTAAGACTTTGTGCTTTCGCTCACTGCTACTGTTGAACTTCATTGTATATCCCTCTCTGCGAAGAAGAACTTTTCTTTCATAGAAAACTTTGTAAATCCACTTGTGTGGTGCTTTAGCCTGAGGAGGTTGTGTGTGCAAAGAATACCTGGTTGTTTAGCCTGAGAAGGTTGTGTTCAAAGAATATCTTGTATTAGCCAGAAGTGGCTGGGTTCAAACAATACTTGTAACCATTTCACGGTTTGTAGTGAAAACTCAGTTATTGTTAGGTAACTGGACGTAGTCTTGAATAGACGAACCAATATAAAAATACTTGTGTTTATCTTTTTTAAGTTTGCAATTAACAGGGATAATTAACTTATAACGTCTGTTCATTAAAACTGATATTTGAAAATAATAACTGTTTCGTCTGAACCTGTTTTAAACCAACAGAAGAAAAGGCCAAATTTTTTTTCTTTAACACAATTCAACCCCCCTTCTTGTGTTTTATCTTTTACAAAGATCTAGTCTAAGACATAAATATAAACCCCCTACATCCACAAATTGCATTACAGAAAATCCATACCAAAATGAATATGTGCAGCATAGTTTTGTTACTCTTGTTGTCACACCAACCCTTCCAATGTTTAAACTAATACTTTTTCCACCCCGTAGTGAACCTTCATCAACTATCATGCGGGAATATTTGTCAAATAACCTTGAAACATTTTAAAGTGCAAAAGCAATCGTATATTTAACAACTAATATCATGTAATATTACAGGACAATCACAGTTCAGTTGCTAATCGAATCATCAAGAAATAAATTATTTGCACTCTTCTTTTGAACAAAAAATCATTTAATTTCAAATTGTCATTCAACATAAGAATTACTGGCACAACTGATACATTAGTACATATTTGCACTAGCATTAAAACTAAAAGAGAAATTGCATGTTTCAATGCAAAATTTCTAAATGGAAAACTGTTGGCAAAATTAAACAACCTTAATCTTTGGTAATGGGCATAGGGTAGCGACACAAAGGACAAGTGTGATTGATTTGAAGCCACTTGAGAATGCATTGATGATGAAACACATGGCCACATGACATTTTTGATGACTACAACTTATTAGCTGTATCTTCAGAATGAAACCTTTCCATACAAACATTACAGTTTTCATTCTTTAAAAAGAGTGAATTTGTGAATGTTTCCAAACAATGGATGGCTTCATTGGAGGCCGGAATCATAGTTACACTTTGTTGTATAGACTCTTTTATTACTGCACTCTCCTCAATGTTATGTTCACCCTCGTTGTTGTCGTTCTCATCATCTTCTAGCACGTCCACCTCAATGTCTAAAGCTAAGATATACAACCAAGAACTCTAATAAATTATAAATTGAATTTTAGTATAATATTTACATGCAAATGTGTAGACCGCACATAGTTTCCTTAGACAAGTCATCAACATGCTCAACTATTTTTCTTTAACATAAACAAACCTCTTCAACTACAACATGGTCAATATTATTATACAACATGCAAATAAAAAGTTCTCAACATTCATACTAAAAGTACACAACATGCCCAGTAAATATACACAACATTCAGAATAAAAGTAAAAGTGCACAACACTCATACTAAAAGTACACAATAGTGGACATTTAGGTCCTATTTCTACAACGATCGCCAATATTCACAATCTCACTTTCAGAATTTCAAAAGTCAAAGTATACAACATACACAAGCAAATTCAGTATATCATCGACACTACAAATGTACAACATCCACATAAAAGGTACTCAACATTCATACTAAAACTATGCAACATGCCCCCTATATGTACTCAACATTCAGCGTAAAAGTACACAACACCTAGAGTAAAAGTACACAACACCCAGGGTACAAGAACACAACACCCAAATTAAAAGTACACAACACCTTGATTAAAAGTACACAACAATCAGAGTAAAAGAACACAACACCCAGATTAAAAGTACACAAAGCCTACAGTAAAATGTACACAACATGTATTCTCAAACTACAGAACATATTTTCGTCAATTACTTGCATCACAACATTCCCCAAATTTTTTACCATGGTAATCAATTACTCCCGCACTGAGTTGTAGGGTTTGTTACATTTTATACTATGGTAATCTGTTGGACTTGAAGCTGAAGAAGTCTTTCCTAGTTTTCGTTTTGATATACTTGTAATTTTGAGCTTTATGATAAATTGTATATAGGAGTTTAAATGTATTAATTGTTATAATTTAGGCTTTGTATGAGTAGTTTTATTCAATCTTTTTATAGAGAACTTGGTTTTACTCTTGTAAATTGAGCTAGAGAAAGTTGGAACCCCATTTTATTTGAAAAGAACTCAAAAAACTTTGGTTTTAAGAATTTAAGCTGAAGTAATCGATTACCAGTATGTAGTAATCGATTACCAACAGACTTAGAAAATAGGGGAACTCAACTTGCTCTAGAGTAATCGATTACCACTCCATAGTAATCGATTACTTAGTGCTTGAAATGCAGAGGAAGACAAATTTCTCTGTAGTAATCGATTACCAACATCTGTAATCGATTACCACACCAAAATTCATCTCTAAATGGTTTTGAAACTGCTTTAAATGGAACCTCTTTGATTTATTTCGGAGAGAGAGATCTTTTATGTTTTTCAAAGAAAAGAAAGAAGAGAAAAACACAGGTTTACAAGTTCTGAAAATCTCTTCAAAGATTTCAAAAAAGATTTTCTCAAAGAGATGAGTATTGTGTGAAGGAAGAAAGATTTGAATACTTTTGGTTATCATCTTGATCAGAGCATACACACAGGTGTAATCTTTACTGATCTTTATTTCTTTGTTTTGTATTTTGATTTTGGTTTGAAACTCTTAAGAGAAAGTGGTTCTCTAGAAGAAAAGTTAGAGAATTGAGAGAGGTACTCTCATAGGTAATTCTTGAAGGTTTCAAGAATTGGTGAGATATGTTCTAAGGAAGAACATAGAGAGATTTGAGTATTTGATTGTTTTTGTGTTTGTGCAGAAGTGATTGTATTGAACACAAGATTATAGTGGAATACCGATCACTATGGTTATTGGGTTGGGATTTGGATGTAGGCCGAAAGCGAACCGGTATAAATCTCTGTTTATTATCTCTTCTCTATACCTTATCTTTACATTCAATTTGATTTCTTGCTTTACAATTTTCTCGTATCTTTCCGCTGTGATATCTCTGGTACATTGCTTTAATACAAGATAAAATTGAATTGAAAAAGTGAGGAAAAGAGTTTTAGAAATATTACTAGGGAACTAGAATCTATTCACCCCCCCTCTAGATTCACATAGGGACCAACAATTGGTATCAAGAGCTTTAACTAGTAAATCACTCTAGTAATCCTTCTTAGTTCCCTATAATGACTGGTAATCTTTTACCCTTCGCTGAAGGAGCTTCGATAAATAGACCTCCATTGTTCTGCGGTGATAACTATCCATTTTGGAAAGTTCGCATGACGATCTTTATGGAATCTATTCACAGAAGTATCTGGCAGGCTGTGGTAAATGACTACAAAGTTCCAATAAAAATAGAGAATGGAAAAGAAATAGAGAAACCTTTTGAAGAATGGGACATGGATGAGATTAGAAGGGCTGAAAATGACGCTAAGGCCTTAAACATCATTCACTCTACTTTGAATTCTGATGAGTTTTTCAGGATATCTGCTTGCACAACAGCAAAAGAAGCATGGGAGCTTATCAAGGTTACCCATGAAGGTACTGCTGAGGTAAGAAGAGCTAGGAAGAACACACTCATTCAGGAGTATGAGACATTCAGAATGCTCTAAGGAGAGTCAATCATGGAAATGCAAAAGAGATTCACACACATTATTAACCATCTCAAAGGGCTTGGCAAGAACTTCATAGAAGAAGAGGTGAATGTCAAGATTCTGAAATCCTTGAATAGAAAGTGGCAACCTACAGTGACAGCCATAACCGAATCAAAGAACCTTCTTTGCTATGACAAGTCTTTGAACTGTTTGGGAAACTTAGAGAATACGAGATGGACATGACTCGAATGGCGGATGAGGAGCGAGAAAGATAAAAGAGCCAAAGGAATTACTCTTAAGATAGATCATAGTGAAACAGAATCGGATCCTCGAAGATGAAAGTGATTCACAAGAAGACCAAGTCAACTTAATGGTAAAGAAGTTCGGGAAGTTCATGAAGAACAACACTAAAAAGAAATTTGGTCAATCCGAGAAAAGGAGTCAAGAAGCGAGGAAAACACTTGGTCAAGGTAACTTGCTATGAATGTGGAAAGATTGGGCACTACAGGTCAGATTGTCCAACCTTGAAAAGGAGCAACAACTCGAAGTGAGAAAAAGCGAAAATGAAAGAAATGCCGAGAAAAAAGAAAAGAAGAAAAAGAAGGCATACATTGCTTGGGATGAAGGCTACACATCCTCAACATCTGAAAGTGAAACTGAGGAGGCAAATCTGTGCTTAATGGCTAAAACATCCAATGAGGTATGTGATACAAACTCAATTGTGGATGATTATGATGAATTACATTCTGCCTTTTGTGAACTTTATAATCAAGCTGAAGTCTTTGAAAAAGAAAACATAAGTCTGGAAAAAGAAGTATCCATGCTAAAACAAAAAGTATGTGAGTTAGAAAAGGATATTTTAAAGTTAAAAGAAATCAACATCTCTGCAAAGCGTGTGTTCATATGAAATCTGGAAATACTAGGCATGCTAAATACACTTGTACATATTGCATGAAACCTGGACACAAATCTTACAACTGCATGATTAGAAAGAAAGGAATTTCAGTGGTAAATACAAATGGATAAAGAAAGTTACCAGTAGCATTAACATGTATGGACCAAGAAAAAGCTGGGTACTACCCACAAAATAAGTTCTTTTCTCTTCAAGAGAAAGCCCTTTGAACAATGAAGCTCAATTTGGTACTTAGACGAGTGCTGCTCAAGGCATATGACAGGTGATAGAAGGAACATGAGCACCTTCACACCAAGAGAATCAGGATCTGTTGTATATGGAGATAACAACAAAGGGAAAATCCTAGGCTACGATACTATTGGAAATCAGGAAAACACAGTAATAGAAGATGTTCTGCTAGTCGATGGATTGAGGTTCAATCTTCTGAGCATCAGTCAACTTTGTGACAAGAACTACAGAATTGCTTTTGATGATGAACATTGTCTCATCAGCAACAAAGACTCAGATGAACTTCTCATGATTGGCAAGAGATCTAACAACATTTACATACTGGAAGTAGATCATTCTTCTCCCTACTCTACATGTTTAACTTCTAATGATAATCTGTCTTGGCTATGGCATAGGAGAATAGCGCACATTGACACTTTGCATTTGAATAAGCTAGTTTCTAAAGAGTTAGTTTTTGGTCTCCCCAAGATTAGATTTTCCAAAGAAGGACTATGTGAGACTTGTCAAAAGTCCAAGCAGGCAAAAACATCTTTCAAAAATGTAAAACATGTTTCTACAAATCAGCCGCTTGAACTCTTACATTTAGACTTATTTGGTCCATCTAGGATAGCTAGTATTGGTGGAAATCTGTATGGACTAGTCATAGTAGATGACTATTCAAGATTTACTTGGGTTTTGTTTATCAAGAAAAAGGATCAAGCCTTTGGAGTTTTCAAGGTACTTGCTAAAAAGATTCAAAACAAAAAGGATTTGAAAATCAAAGCTTTAAGAAGTGATAATGGAACTGAATTTAAGAATTGCTTTTTTGAAAGGTTTTGTGAAAAACATGGGATATCCTGCTTGCTTTTCAGCTCAAGAACTCCCAACAAAATGGAGTGGTGGAGAGGAAAAACAGGTCCCTTATAGAACTTGGAAGAACCATCTTGAATGAGCATATGATGCCTAAACATTTTTTGGGCGAGATCTTTGTGAACACTGCATGTTATATTCTCAATAGAGTCTCTATAAGACCCATTTTAAAGAAAACCCCTTATGAGCTTTTCTATGGAAGAAAACCAAACATTTCTTATTTTAAGGTTTTTGGATGCAAATGTTTTGTTTTAAACAATGGCAAAGACCTTATTGGAAAGTTTGATGCAAAGGCTGATGAAGCCATTTTCCTTGGTTATTCAAACACCAGTAAAGCATATAGAATCTTTAATAAAAGAACCATGTGCATTGAAGAATCTGTCCATATTTGATTTGATGAAACTAACACTTTCCAAAAGGAAAGATTTCTGCATGATGATGACACAGGTGAAGAGAACATGGACATTGATAACAAGCATCAGCAAACTCAACCTGACCCTGTACCAAAACAAGCAAAAGAGTGGAGGACACCTAGGAACCTATCACTTGACAATGTCATTGGTGACATCCACAAGGGGGTAACTACTAGATCCTCACAAAACTTGTTTTGCTATGATACTGCCTTTGTGTCACGGAGTAGAACCAACAAGTATAGAAGAGGCCTTGAACAATGAATTTTGGATCATGGCTATGCAAGAAGAACTTAACCAGTTCAAAAGGAATGGAGTTTGGGAACTTGTTCCAGACAAGGGCAATATGAACATCATAGGTACAAAATGGGTTTTCAAGAACAAATTGAGTGAAAAAGGAGTTGTGGTCAGAAACAAAGCAAGACTTGTGGCAAAAGGATACAATCAACAAGAAGGGATTGACTTTGAAGAAACCTTTGCTCCTGTTGCAAGACTTGAAGCTGTTAGACTACTCTTGGCATATGCTTGCATCAACAATTTCAAATTATACCAGATGGATGTAAAGAGTGCATTCCTGAATGGTTATATCAATGAAGAAGTCTATGTAGCTCAACCACCAGGATTCATAGATACTACTTGGCCTACACATGTCTACAAACTTCATAAAGCCTTGTATGGGTTAAAGCGAGGCCCTAGGCAATGGTATGACAGACTGAGTAAGTTTCTCATATCTAAAGGATTCCACATAGGTAAAGTAGATAAGACTTTGTTTATTAAGAACAAGTCTGACTACATTCTATTGGTTCAAATTTATGTTGATGACATTATCTTTGGATCATCTAACCAACAACTTTGTGAAGAGTTTGTGAAAGATATGCAGGAAGAATTTGATATGTCTATGATTGGAGAACTGAGTTTCTTCTTAGGACTTCAAATCAAGCAAATGGAAGGTGGCACTTTCATACATCAGGCTAAGTATACTAAAGAACTTCTTAAGAAATATGATATGACAAATTGCAAAACGTCTAATACACCTATTTCTACTAATACTTATCTTGAGATTGATGAAACAGGTGATGAAGTTGATACTACCCTATACAGAGGTGTTATAGGATCTTTACTTTATCTAACCGCTTGATGAGACTGATATCATGTTTTCTGTATGTTTATGTGCTAGATTTCAATCTACACCTAAGCAATCTCATTGGCTAACAGTGAAGAAGATTCTTAAATACCTAAAAGGAACAATAAGTTGTGGACTATGGTATCCAAAAGGAACCTCACCACTACTTGTTGGTTTCAGTGACTCTGATTTTGCAGGTAGCAAAACGGATAGGAAAAGCACTAGTGGCACATGTCACATCTTCGGAGAATGCTTGATATCTTGGAATAGCAGAAAGCAAGCTTGCGTAGCACTATCAACTGCAGAAGCAGAATATGTAGCTGCGGGAAGTTGCTGTGCTCAAGCAATTCGGTTGAAACACCAACTTGAGGACTTTGGGTTAAAGGTAGATCACATTCCTTTGAAATGCGACAACACAAGCGCCATAAGTATCACAAGAAACCCTGTACTACACTCAAGGACAAAACACATTGAAGTCAGACATCACTTTATTAGAGATCACATCGAAAAAGGAGATTGTAACATTGAATTCATAGACACGGAGAATCAATTAGCGGATATATTTACAAAGGCATTACCAAAGGAAAGGTTTTACAAACTCAGATCAAACCTCGGTATATTAAGTGAGGAAGATCTAAACTAAACCTTCTTACTTAATTACATTTATCCATAACTCTGTTTTTGTGAAAATTTTTGCGAAAAACCTTCTTCTGATAGAAATAATCGATTACCAAAGGACGATAATCGATTACTTCGAGTGAAATTCACACTGGGAAGGATTTTGAGAATCTTGAGATAATCGATTACCCGAGCGATGTCGATTACCAAAGCACCAGTTTTCAAAAATTGTAAGAAAACTCTCTAGAGTAATTGATTACCACGAAGCAGTAATCGATTGCCACAGAACAAAATTTCACATGCTTTGAGAAACTCTCTGGAGTAATCGATTACCAGGTTACAGTAATCGATTAGCACGACTGTTTCTTGGTTGTTTTCCTTTTTTTCTTCATAAGGAACTGAGATAATCGATTACCAACTGCTAGTAATCAATTACCTCGTTCTTGGGCTAATCTTCTGGGCTTTGTTCTCTTTATAAGAAAGTGCAGGCGTGACTCTTCAACTCACCATTCACACTCACGCTCAGAAACCCCTTTACCTTCTTCCTCCAAACCCTAGCTTTTCAAGCTGTTCACTCTCTCAAAAGTGGAAGGACAAGGAAAAGGAAAGAGAATCAAGATGAGGGCTAACAGATACCCTCAAGATCGTTTCCCTGAAGAAGCAAAAGGAAAGAAAAAGGTGGGAGAATCTTCCAAGAGGAAGAAACCCTCATCCTCGCAACAACAACAACAACAACAACCAGAAGTTCCTCCTCCTCAACCACAAATGTCAGGAATCAACCCTTGGTTCACATCAAAGGGACAAGAAACCCGGTTCAACCTGGATTTCGCAAACAAAGGTCTAGTTCCCCCAAAGATACTTGACCTTGGATGGCTAGACTCTCAGAGTTTCACGTTCCAGACCTTTCTGAGACAACAACATTTGGAGAGGTTTGTAGGGATGAAAGGATTCATCTATCCAGATTTGGTTAAGGTTTTCTACTCCAACCTCAAGCCAAACATGGAGAAGATGACTGTGACTTCTGAAGTCAAAGGTACCACGATTTCTCTTACCCCTGCTCATTTTTTGGATATTGCTGGAATTCGAAAAGAAGGGATTATAGCATACGCAGACAAACTCAGAGAGAAAGGGTTTGATTTGCAAAAAGATTCCTTCTATATGAGCCTACTGAGGAATCCTGTACAATGGGAAGAGGATAGAAATTCGAAAAGAGCATCGGGCAAGAAAGTTACCTATAATATTGGTGGCCTCACAGCAGATGATCGACTACTTCACATCTTGTTTTTCGGATCTTGGCGCAAGAGGAGCAAACCATGCAGGAGTTGATTGAGGAAGACATGATCTCATTGCTGCATTGAAGAACAACATTCAAGTGGATTGGACTCATGTGATCATGGACAACATGCTGAAAACGAGGAGACTACTTGATAATAAGTGTCCTTACTCTCTCTTTATTTCTAGACTAATCGATATGTTTCAGATTGACACTTCCCATGAAGCAAGAGAATTGGTCAAGGATGTCCATGTCATCGGCGATGGAGCATTGAAGAAGATGAGGCTTATCAAAACCGATGCTGGATGGATCACAAGAGAGAGGAAATGAGGCCTTTCCACAACAAGAGCATGAAGGAGCACAAGAGCAAGAGGAAGCACGTCCAGAACCTGAAGATATGGATGAAGACAATTCTGGTGAGTACGTTCCACAGTCACGGTTCGAATCCATTGTAATTGACCGAATGGATGAACTTGAGGCAACCATCAACAAGCGCATTGATGATATGGGAAAGCGGATGGATGAAATGGGAAAGAAACAAGATCTGCAATTCCTAGACATGAAAGACTTGATGGAAACCATCATGGAGCGACTCAATCAAGATGACTCAGATTAGTAACTCCATCTCTACCTCTCTTTCTGATTTGATATACCAAATAGGGGGAGTAGTAGTGTAGTTAGTAATTTGTTAAGTCTTTTGTTAAGTCTTCATAGCATAGTTTTAGCTTTGTGATATTTGCTCTCTGTAATTGCTCTGTTTTAGTTTTAAGTTTTTTTTCTTAAACAAGTTTTTTTTTGTTTGCACCTAAGCATCTGACTTAGGGGGAGCAGATTAACACATTTGAAACTATTGGATGACTGTAATAGATAGTTTAATTGATTGTCTTTATATTTCTGAAAATTGATATTTGTGACATGAGAATTGGATGATTCATAAGATGGTATATAAATTGTTGTATGGAATTGAAAGAAAAAAAAAGAAGAAAGTACTAACACTACAGGTCACATCAAAGCCAGCATCTACATAAAGGATCACTACACAAGATTTGGTACATCAAAACCAAAAAGGGGGAGATTGTTGGACTTGAAGCTGAAGAAGTCTTTCCTAGTTTTCGTTTTGATATACTTGTAATTTTGAGCTTTATGATAGATTGTATATAGGAGTTTAAATGTATTAATTGTTATAGTTTAGGCTTTGTATGAGTAGTTTTATTCAATCTTTTTATAGAGAACTTGGTTTTACTCTTGTAAATTGAGCTAGAGAAAGTTAGAACCCCATTTTATTTGAAAAGAACTCAAAAAACTTTGGTTTTAAGAATTTAAGCTGAAGTAATCGATTACCAGTATGTAGTAATCAATTACCAACAGACTTAGAAAACAGGGGAACTCAACTTGCTCTGGAGTAATCGATTACCACTCCATAATAATCGATTACTTAGTGCTTGAAATGCAGAGGAAGACAAATTTCTCTGTAGTAATCGATTACCAACATCTGTAATCGATTACCACACCAAAATTCATCTCTAAATGGTTTTGAAACTGCTTTAAATGGAACCTCTTTGATTTATTTCGGAGAGAGAGATCTTTTATGTTTTTCAAAGAAAAGAAAGAAGAGAAAAAAACACGGGTTTACAAGTTAGAAAATCTCTTCAAAGATTTCAAAAAAGATTTTCTCAAAGAGATGAGTATTGTGTGAAGGAAGAAAGATTTGAATACTTTTGGTTATCATCTTGATCAGAGCATACACACAGGTGTAATCTTTACTGATCTTTATTTCTTTGTTTTGTGTTTTGATTTTGGTTTGAAACTCTTAAGAGAAAGTGGTTCTCTAGAAGAAGAGTTAGAGAATTGAGAGAGGTACTCTCATAGGTAATTCTTGAAGGTTTCAAGAATTGGTGAGATATGTTCTAAGGAAGAACATAGAGAGATTTGAGTATTTGATTGTTTTTGTGTTTGTACAGAAGTGATTGTATTGAACACAAGATTATAGTGGAATACCGATCGCAACAGTTGTTGGGTTGGGACTGGATGTAGGCGAAAGCCGGAACCAGTATAAATCTCTGTTTACTATCTCTTCTCTATACCTTATCTTTACATTCCATTTGATTTCTTGCTTTACAATTTTCTTGTATCTTTCCGCTGTGATATCTCTGGTACATTGCTTTAATACAAGATAAAATTGAATTGAAAAAGTGAGGAAAAGAGTTTTAGAAATATTACTAGGGAACTAGAATCTATTCACCTCCCCTTCTAGATTAACATAGGGACCAACAAGAACGATAATAAATTACTGTATACAAATTTTTAGGAGAAACCCTTTTTTGTTTACAGAAAGTCATTTTTGGCCAAAATTTGTTAGAAATTCAAACAAAATCATTCACCCTAAACCCTAAACGAAAACAAAATTTCCACTAGTTAATTAAGACACATGAATAAGGCACAATAGACCAACCTGAAACGTATAACATAATTGTTTGAGAGTGTTCCTTCACACACCACCGTCGTTGAGAGACGACCGCCGTTGACCCACCATCTTCGTGTTTGAGATTGACCGTTCATGTAATTAGGGCACGTTTTGGTCGAAGCACGAGAGAGGGATTGAGGGAGATTGAGGGAAGGAAGAAAGTCGTGAGGAATTGACAGAGATTAAGGGAAGGAAGATTTGAGGGTTTGAGAGAAAAAAGATTTGAGGACTTGAGAGTGAGAAACAACATGATTGAGAATGAGAAATGGGAAATGAGGTTTCACGGGTTTCAATTTCAAATTTTATCCCTTACCTACAATTTTTTTTATTTTCTTAACTGCTGCGCAAAATGAGGTTTCGCGAGTTTCAATTCCAAATTTTATCCCTTACCTACAATTTTTTTTATTTTCTTAACTGCTGCGCAAAACGACGTTTTTTTGGCAGCGTATTTTTTTAATAAAAATACGGTTTGAGGATACGGTAGCTAGTTGGCCCGTATCCTAGTTGGTAGAATAACATTTTTATTTTTCAACTTTACTTCGCTAACAACTGTAATACGCAGCCAACCAACCAGCCAACTCATTCACATAATATATATGTATTTCTCTCTCTTTACATTTTATACATATACATATTTCTCTTTCTTCATATTTTATAACTGATTGTCTAGTTATCTGCGTATTTCACTTGTTTACCAAATCATTTCCTTAATTGTGATTAATTTTGATGTGTTACTGAATTTTTTTTAAAAAATCATGATTATATATTGTTGAAATTAAGAATTTTTTTGTCATATTTACTTTTATAGCTAAATTTAGTTTAACAACCCATTAATGTTTATAAATGGAAAAGGAGTTCAATATATCTTGAGCAATACTCTTTTATCTCCCACACTCTTTAACATATCTAACTAACATTACTCACAATTTCTATTTATTTTTTTCTTTCTATTATATCGTAATACCTGTAATTTTTTATAATTAACATATCAAAACATGATATTTCATATTTTTTGTACCACTCCATGTTGATATGAAGAAAAATGTGATCAAATTTTTCTTAAGGGTAAAAGATTAAAGGGAAAGACAATTTATTAATGTCATGTTTTTCTATAACATAAACATCATCTGCAATAATACACAGTAATATGTGTAGCAACCAAATAACAATGATACTCGGTGTAACACGACCAACATGCATGCATGCATGAAGCAGTACGACTACAAACTCCACACTGCAATTTATTTTTAGAAATGATATATGTGGAAACAAGAGGAAGATTGAATGCTATGATATAGACATATACTAATATTCCTAAAACAAAATGACCATCTCTTAATTAATTTAAGGACGAGACTCATAATTTCCTCCCCCTCCCGAACCTGACCCATATCCTTCACCATACCCTGAGCCACTACCATAGCCTGAGCCTCCATTTCTGCCACCTCCACCACCGCCACCGCCACCGCCGCCACCACCACCTCCTCCTCCACCACCACCACCTCTTCCTCCACTACCATAACCACCTCCTTCACCGTAGCCGGAGCCAGAGCCATAGCCAGAGCCATTAGAACCTCCACCTCCACCACCTCCTCCACCTTTGCCACCTCCTCCACCTCCACCACCTCCATTCGCACCGCCACCAGACCCGTACCCGGAACCATACCCTGACCCGTATCCGGACCCATATCCCGAACCGCCAGTTCCACCACCGCCACCACCACCTCCTCCTCTGCCCCCACCACCTCCTCCTCCTTCTAGGAATCCTCCACCGTACCCTTCACCCCCACCAGACCCGTACCCGGATCCATACCCGGAACCACGTCCAACAACACTACCACCACCACCACCACCCCCTCCACTGCCACCGCCACCACCACCACCACTGCCACCTCTTCCAGCAAGTAACCTATCTGTAACCCTAGCCGCAAATGCAAGGTCCACAATGAGGAAAACAATGAAAGCAGCACCTAGGAACTTGGTGGTTGCCATCTACTCTTCCACAAGTTCAATGTAAGTAATATTGAAAATGAGAGTGTGATGATTTATATGAATGTGGTTTGTGCATACAAATAACGTCTAAGGAAGAGAGGAAGAACACACTGATGAGAATAGTAATAAGAATATATTGTATTTTGTGCTTGTACTTTGATGCAAAAGAGTGAGATGAGGGACCCTATATATACACTTTGTAAAGTAGAAGGTGATTCTAGTAGCTTCCTTAACACCTAATCAGTTACTATTACTTTGGTATGTGTCATCATTAGTTTGAAGGAACGTGTTGCAAGGGATTCGTTAAAGGTGGTGGTATCATTGCTCTTTGCACTTGCACCAAGTGGGGTGTCAAAGAAAAAATAAACTTTAGGAGTAGTATTTGGTGCTGGCGGAATCTCTCTGACTTTCTGTGCTTATGGAATTCGAAAGTTATGCATGCATGTACAAAACAAAAAAACAAATTCTAAGTACAGTAGATATAATAGGTGTTAATACTTATAATTATATGTAGTAGATATATATTCAAATCACTTGCTCTGCGGTGATACATGTAATAATTTCATGTCCATCTGTAGCAACAGTTGGCTAAACACTAATATTTCAGCAATATTATAAACTTAATTTATACAAGAGTAAATATTTTTAATTACAATTTTATTTTATATCCATCTTTAATACACATCCAACCAACCAGTTAATTCATTCTTAAAAATTATACATATTTTTTTTATATTTTATAATAACTCATTGTCTTGTTTAAGTGTTCTCCTACATATTTTTCTTTTAATTATACATGTATCCAATAGAAATTTATTTTATTGTATTGTCACATCATCATGTCCCTAATACACTAATCCATTAGGCTCAACTTATTTTCAAGAATTTAACATAAGAAAGAAAGGTTAGAGAGAAAAAATAAGTTTATATCCTAATACAAGAATATAAGAGGAAAATGTAATATGATCTCCATAAATCTTAGAGAAGAGGACTCTAATTTACTCATATTTTTACACTAACATAAGATGGAAGTGTTAGAGAAAAGGTAACGTAAAATATTAATGCACAAAAAAAGGAAGTGTAATGTACTCATATTTTTTTTAATTAATAATATCATTAAAGTGTATGAATTAAACACTAATATTATTTTTGTACTTATCTTCTTTTTTTTTTCTTTCACTACTTTATTTTATCGTTCTCTATCTCTTTTCATGAAAGTAAAATCTTTGCAATTCACTCTTTTTAACAATGTCTTCCATATTTTATTGCAAGGCTGCAATTAATTGATTTCCCGTCATTTTCTTCATAAATGACACTCAATATATTTCTTTCTTATTAATTACAAATGATAAAAATATTTTTATTAGGAAATATTAGTTGTTAATTGTTAATTTTTTATTATGTGGAACTTCTATTCTCTAACACTCTCAATTCACCTTTAACTCTCTTCCTTGCTATCGCCTAGTCACCTAATGGCTTCTAAATTAAAATAATCAGTAAAAACAATCTTTAAGTTGACACTACTAAAAATAGAAGAAAACAAAGAGAATAGAAAGATATAGTATCAAAATAAACGAGAGAATGAGATGAAAGATAAGGGAATATGGACATATGAATATCGTGGTTATATCTCATGATTAATATTCCTGCCATACGTATTCAAAAAAAATATAATATATATATTAAAGCTTGCGTCCACTTTCGACTCGAGCTTTTCCTCGTTTTATATTTTAGGAGTTGAAGTCAATCACCCTCCACTAAGGTAATCCTTAGTCAGTGCACAGGGAAAATAATGCCTCACATTATACATAAATAAATATAGTTCATGGTAGTGGTGGGGACTGCTTATTTATCATCTACATATATGAATTTCTTGTATGGAGAGTGTATACATGAGTTAATTTAGAGTTCATCTTGAATTTTGTAGAATATATATATATATATATATATATATGAATTTACTGGAACAATATATTCCTTACCCTTTTTGTTAAAATGGTGTGAAATTTGTTAATCACATGTTTTTTAAATATTAATATAGAAGTTTGGAATTTATATTATTCTTTAATTAATTCTAACTATTTTACTGAAGCTCACTTTTATTAACATATTAGTTTGGTTTGGTGCAGAGGAAAGGAGAAAAGAATGAATTGAGATGGTCTTTAATAATATGAAAATAAATAAAGAATATGTTATAAATATGATTAAGCTTAGAATATAAATATGATCGGAGGCGGAGGTAGGTTGTGGGCTAAGGGCAGTCGTCTCTCTCTCTCTCTCTCTCTCTCTCTATATATATATATATATATATATATATATATATATATATATATATATATATATATATATATATTAAATTATTTTAGTTCCAGCTTAAAATATTATTGTGTGGCCAATAGGTTTACCTCCACAAATAAAAGAAAAATAAAATTAAAATGAAAAAAAAATCTTATTTAATAAAAAATACTCCATGTTATTCTTTATCTATTTTTCTTCCTCAAGCTTGTAATTTGTAAGGGTGACCACCTCTTTCAATGCAAAAGTACTCATTACTATTTTTTTTATACAGAAAAGTATTTTATAAAGTATTTTAAAGTAAATTAAATTTGAATTATAAAATATTTATGAAAAAATCACCATCATAATAAATATATAAAAAATTTATGTCTCTTGAAATTTACATTATAAAATACACATTTTTTATATATTTATTATAATAGTAATTTTTATATAAATTTATCAATTAAATGTTAATCCCTCTTACCTGAAGTTTAACTCCACTCTTAAATATGATTAAAAGAAAAACAGTCGTTCTTTGTCTTATTTCCTATTATGGGTCTTTATATTTATAGTTGGTATTATCTCAATCTTTAATAATGTAATTAATCCACTGGAATGGACTAGATTTGCGCCATATTAAAATAGTAAATTTTTAGGAATTTATGAAAGGGAGGTTATGTAATATTTAAGGTTTATGAAAGGGAGGTTATATAATATTTAAGGTAGCAGGTGTTTTAGTGTTTTATGTTTGTGAATTGAGAAGGGCAAGTGTATTGATAGGTTCTATAATTTTTGTATAATATTTTTGAAGACACGTATGACATTTTGCAGATAAAATCGATATTATAACAAAATTTCTTTAAGTAGTTGAAAATATTTATGTGAATCCTTCTCTTTTTCAATAATTCAATGACCATGACAGCAAAAAATAAAATATAAGAAAAATAAATAACCATGCGTCTTCAACAACTTTTTTTCAATCTCACTTTGTTTCATTTTTATTTTATCATATTATTTATTATATGTATCACTTTATTTTTCTTTACTTTTCACTCTCCATTATTTTTTCTTTACACTTGTCCTAACCTAGTGTCTGCTTTGATATTGCAGGATCAGTCTCACGAAAAATAAAATATAAAATAAATTTTAAAAAATAATTTTTTTAATTATATAACGAGTATTTTGAATTTTTATTAAAAGGCTCATTTATTTTATAAAAATTAAAATAAACTAATGTTGTTGATAAACTTAAAATTTGAACTTTAATCTCTTTGTTCTTAGATTGAACATAAATATTAATTTAAAGTCATGAATTTATCTTCAAAAGACACCTCTCTATTTAAAGAAAAAATTATAAATTATCTTTAATCTCAAAGACAATGCAATATAACACCCATATCAAAAAAGTGGTTAGGTGTGTACACTCATATATGTCCTAAAAATTTAAAGAATGTAGAAACAAAAAATAATAGGCCTTCAAATAGACATGTGTATGGGTTAGCCAAGTTAACAAGCAAAACTTTTATAATCTGACAAGAACAGAAAAATTGTGAGCCACAAAGAGGCACTATCACCAACTCAAGTACCCTAATACGCAATATTCCTAACCCTTATAATCTGCAATCTTTCGGTGGGATTTGTCTACTTTCATGAAACCTGCTCTATCCAATGACAAATGGCACTATACAATATACATTGCTTCAAATACCCTTCTGTATCCCACTCTCCCTTCAATCATTATAGGATTGAAAACCTACCTCAATCTAGATGGGAACAGCCGAAATTGTAGTGTGTGTTCATTTCAGAAAAAAAAATATAATCATATTGATCAAAATTTATTTGAGTATTTTTATTGTGAAAATAAGTTTATAATAATTTTTATTTGAGTATTAGTTATATACTTGTAACTTTTTTTAACCTGAAATTAAATATTTAAAAGTTTATTTAAAATAATTTGAACTGTTATTTCAACATAATTATAAAAAAATTAACGTGAAATTAAATACTTGGCATATATTGTCCTTATCATGCATGAGGAGGAATTTAAGGGGGGTTTATTTGAGTTCATGAGCTTTAATTTATTTAAAATATTTGTTATAATTTAGGTAAATAACTTTTTATTTTTTAATAAATTTTATAATCAAAAGTATGAAACAATTTTTTTTAGTAAACATTTTATTAAATAAATATTTATTTAAACTTGTTATCGATCTAGACGTATCCATTGTCTAATATATATAATATTAATAAATAATATCTGGGTTTATTATGATCATGTCTGTGAACCAGCAGATCCATTAAAAATGGTAAAGTGAAGAATAATGATAAAGTTTATAGGCAGCACTTAATAATTTAGCTTATGATGATTGGAAGAATAAGATGTTGTGGGTACATACTAAAGTGGGGGAGTTACAAAACATTAAGCAGTGTGCTTAGTGGTACGCGTACACCTGTCTAACTCTCATCACTCCACTTGTGCTTCACACTCAAATATTTTTCAATTTTGAGAAATCTCACTAATGTTGTATTACTTGCATACTTTTTATGAAGAAAATTAGTATATGTTTATTCCTAATGATATGTTGGAAAAATTAAATTTTATGTATAATTTTTAAAAAGATGTTAGTCATGTTGTACATTGAAATAAATTTTACCCAATAATAAATAAGTATATTATAAAATTATTATGCTTAGATTAAAGTAATACCAACTGATATCTTAATGATTTAATCTATTTTTAAATATATTATTCAGATGAAGTGAGGATGAAGTTTCTTTTCTATAATTACAAACAAATTTAAGTATTTAAGTGTTGGATAATGAGTCATCAGTACATGTCAATTTTTTCAAAGAATTTCTGTGAAAGTAAGATTAAGATTAATTTTTATTAGCTAATTTATACAAAGATATTGGAGATTAAGGATAAGAATTAAATATCTTCTTTTATTTGTCTACTGACGAGAACTTGTGCTTTAAAATAATTCTTTTTAAAAGTTTTAAAGTAACGGTCTTTACTAATACTTCATTTTCTGTCTGGAATGAACTTGAGTCTGGTAAGAAAATTTAAAAAATATTTTAAATCATAATTCAATATTTTTCATTTTTTTATTTTAAAAAAATGGATATATGAAAGAAATTTATTATAATACAATAAATTTTAACTAATTACATTCTTCTTTAATCGATACATGTTATTGTAATAAGTTTGGAATGAAAGAAAGTCAAGGAATCAACCATAGAAAGATAAAATAATTTAAGAAAAGAAGTATTAGTAACATATTGTTTGATATATTAGCTTTCATAGATTAAAAATTTGTCAAAAACTATATATTACGAGTAAAGTTTATTAAATAAGGAATAAGTTTTATAATTCTTAATAAATTTTAATTAATAACAATAAACAGTAGAATAAGAAAAATTATATTATAAGAAAATATTGCTAACATTTCTACCAAAAGTCATCATCTTTACGTGTTCTCGAGAGAGGAAAAGTGTATTGATATCATGTAAAGACTAAAAATAAAAATATCTTTACTTTTACATATTTTTAATTAAGAACAGATATTTTGTTTTTATATTATTTTAATTTTTACACAATTAAATAAAAAGAATAACATTGTTCTTCCGTACTAAATCACTAGTACATAGTTTCACAATCTTCGTTACTAGATAATTAACCATCAAAATTCAAACACACCATTAGGTGTGCAGAATCTTAATCCTAACAATATACAGTGATAGATATATTTGTATAAGAGATTAAATATTATATACAAAAGTCTATTTAATCATAAATCAAATTTTATATAATTTATAAGAATTTTATTATTTGTGTAACAACCAGCCTTGTTATTACTAAACTATTTTTTACTTTTTTTATTTTATTTTTATTAATAAAAAACATTTTTTTTTAATTTTTCTTAAAAAATATTTCAAAATAATTTATCTTCTCCCGATAAAAAATGTCACCATCTTTTAATATATTTTTGAAATTAAAATACATTGTATAGGTAATAAAATTATAACACACAAGTTTATTTACGTAATGTTATAAAAATACGTAATATTGTGAAAATTATAAATATATATATTGTTCACAAATATCTTTATATTAGCTAATTATTTTTCAAACCTCCAAATAAAATTATCGAATCTACCTATTAATCTTTTTCCCAAATAAAATATTAGATCATGATAGGTGTCAAACCACAAACACACAAAAGTAAGTTTCAGATAAAAATTTCAATAAAAATACATACCACAATCAAATAAATAAATAAATGAATTATGACTAAATGAAAATTTCTATATAATGCATGATCTATCCTCAACTTCATTAATATGTTATGCTCTATTCTCACTGTTTTAAGATCTCAAGTCTAGCATCACGCCTAGATGCACAGATTAAGTTTATTATCTGCACCCCTTACTGATGTCACCTCTTTTGAGACAATGCATGAATGAATGAAATCTTATATCCTTCTCTCAAATTTATCAATTAAAACAGTACCAATCCATAATTTTATTTTTACTTTATGGATTAAGAATTTATAGTCCAAACGGTCAAAGTTCATAACACAAGTCATCAAAGTGCAAATTATAGGTAATTAATCACAACCTCAATCATCATCCAAGTCCATAGAATAGGTCATCCAAGTTTAAAGCAAAGGTAATTAAACACAATCCAATCATCATCCAAGTTCACAACACAGGACATCCAAGTTCAAAGCATAAAAAGTTAATTGTTATATACTTAGAATTTTAACGTTTTTAATTATTGAACCATTCTTTAATTACTTTTTGTTGTTGTCCATTTTGTTTTAGTGGTTTAATATACCTTGACTGAATTGTTTTAAGTATCAAATCACCTTGAAATTTGGATTATTTTAGTAGTAGCCCTTGATGTTCTTGTTACTTCAAAACTTCTTAAGATTTATAAATTCCAGAATATAAAATCACATAAAAATTAAAATAGCAAAGAGTTTAGAAACTTTAGAACACAAAATTTTATAAAACTTAATATTTAGAACCTTTAGAAACTTAAAAACTTAAGAAATTTGGAAACTTCCCTTACCTTAGTTTCTCTTGATTAATCTTTGAAATCCTTTAAAAAGACTTTTGAAAGTTGAAATAAAGTTGGTTCTACACTCCACCAAAGTACACGTGAAGTAGGCTTTAAATAACTTAGGAATTTTAGCAAAGTGTGCAACGGTTTTGGTGAATAGCAAAATGGCAACTGTTTTTGGCTGTTTTTGAATGTTTCCCATGGGGGTATTTATAGATGAAGAAAATTGGTAAAAATTTCATGTAAATATTTAGTTAAGATAGTTTGATTACTTAAATTAATAGTTATTTTAAAAGTAACTAAGTAATAAATCCATAAGACTTATTTCTTTTTTATTTAATGCTTCCTTGTCTTATCTTTATTTTGGTTTTTTCTTCCTTTATTGCACATGGCATGTCGTGAGGTGTGATGGCTAGAAGGTTTTTCATGTATCTTCACAAATTGACAAAGTTTGCTAAAATTACTAAATTTTCTAATGTTAGTATTTTGTCTATAAAAGTTGCAAAGTTGTCGTTTCTCTTTTAAATTTTATGATTTTAATTTTAACCTTCAAATATCATACGTGATTGTGTCATAATTAAGACAAAATTATAAGGATTCTAAAAATTATTTTTCTCTAATTTTATGATTCAGAGATTGTTGTAGATAAATTTTTTAGATGTTTTATGTATTTAATTTACAGAAAATTTGTTATACAACGTTTTATTCAAACCTGTATATTTCTTTATCCTACTCTTAATTTTGTATATTATTGATCATATTCCTTTTGATTTTCTTGCTATTTAAATTTTTCAACTTATACTGCGTATACAAAGGAAATCCGGATAATAATTAAATTTTCTAGAAAAAAATATATTTTTAAGATTAGTAAATTTTTCAGTGTAACAATATATAATTTTTACATATTAATTCTTAATAGGTTTCTCATACTAAATACAAAACAAAACTGTTTACGGACAATAATATAATTCAAACAATGAATATATAGTAAATCAAAAATATCAAATAACATTCTAAACTTTAAATAGGAATTAAAATGTCAAATAACAAAGTTATTTTTCTACTACATTTTTATTTAAAAACATAACCGTAATTTTCTTTAATTACATAGCAATATTGTTACACAACGACAAACTGTTTTGAATTACTTTTTCACCTTATTAAACTATAATAATATGCATGTTTTTACGAAAATTTTAGTAAATATTTTAATTACGTTTTTAATTTATGTTACACATAGTTATTTATGGAAATTAATTTTGAAGGTGTTATAACTATCCCCTCTAAAAAAATTTCGCCTTGAAATTTACCTTATTCAAATAATACATGATAGCTCTTATGCATCTCACTATCTAATTCCCATGTTGCATCATTTGTTCTCCAAATAACCTTTACTAAAGGAATATCTTTTCCTCTTAAGGTTTTGATTCTCCTATCCTCAATTCTCATTGGTAATGTTTCATATGTTAGATTATCCTTTATTTATACATCATCTAATTCAATTACATGTTAGATCTCCGTTTGAGCTCCAGTTTTTTTTTCGAATTAAAGAGGATTGATAGAGCTACAAAAGTCATGAACACATGAAGAGTCAATTCATACGACATCTTGGGTGAAAATGTCCTTGAAGTTGATGCACAGAACTAGTGACGGGAATTTTAGCGAATTTGGGCTATTTAAATTATGTAATTGCCATTTTATGTAAATGTTGTATGTGGGATTCGAATTGGGGACCTTTCTTACTTAAGTGGCACGTGAAAGGCACATGGGGTTGCCTATTTTGTAATTAGAAGTGAGCAATCAGAATTATGGGGACTCACTTACACACTTAGGAACTTTAGTTTTAGGGGTTTTCTCTTCTTCTTAGGTTTCTCTCTTCCTTTCTCCTAGGTTTTCCTCTTCATTTGTTTGGTTTTCTACATCACATTCCAGCTTTGGGGTTTCCATTGTTAATTGATTTTCATTGTCATTTCACTGTGGAGATCCAATCAATACAATTCTAGTTTGTTTTCTTATCTTTAATCTATTGCATTCTCCATTTCAATTTAATTCCAATTCGTTTTACTGTTGCATTACCTTGCTGTTTCGTTTCATTGTTCCAATTCAGTTTGGTATTCCATTTCAAATCCGTTTCATTGCAATTTGTTTTCATGCTCTCTGCATTTTTGTTTCCAATTTTAATTTGAAATTAATGGAAGGCTAAATTGAAAGATTACCCTCTTAAATTAGATTGCAGAAATACTTTGAGATTTTGTTTATATTGTTTGCTTGTTCAATTTGTTTTTTATTCTTCATCATTTATTCCAATTGTTGTTCATGCTTAATGTTCTAGATTTGGTAGCAATTTATATTTATATTTCATGCTTAATGGAATGAAATATAAGTTGTCGTAATTGGAGTGAATGACATATGTGATTACTTAATTTGCATAAGGAAAACTCATAGTTAATTTTCTCTTAGTCAATTAATTTGGGTTTGATTGAAAGTTTAGTAGATTGAGCATGAGTTTCTGTAATCAAGGATAAGTAATTTGCAATTTAATCAAGAGGTTAATCTGTTTTCGTTTATTGATTCTATTAGTGTTAATTGTTCTGTTTATTAATTTTATTTCCAAAATTAAACAACCCCCCTTTTGTGTTCTGAATTTGATATAAATAACATGATGGTTCTTGAGAGATGAACTAGGAGTTATTCCTAGTATACTGTATTTTTAACTGCATATATTTGACCGAGTACGACCTCGATCAGGGGTAAAGCAATTTGGTAAGCCACGAGACCTACTCTTTTTATTATTTGGAAGGGACCAATGAAACGAGGTGAAAGCTTTCGGGATTTTAAAACTCTCCCAATACCCGTCCATAAATTCACCCTTAAGAATACATAATCACCAACATTAAATTCCAAATCTTTTCTTCTTTTATCATGATAACTTTTTTGGATACTTTGTGCCGTTGTCATTTTTTGGTTAATTAACTTAATCTTTTATTGGTCCCTAAAGGCGAATCTAGATGGGAGAGGAGGTAAATAGATTATAGTTCCTAGTATTCCCAATTCAAACTTTATTTCTATCTTTTTATTTCAAAATAGATTTCTAGTCTTATTTAACTATCCACACTTGAAAAATATATAAAGATAACCAACCAAAGATGTGAATAACACGTTAGAACAAGATAGATTAGAGAGATACAATGGTAACTTAAGAGAGATAATCAAAACAAGTTTGTAATCAAATTTCATTTATTACCAATATGTTCAATATTCAAGTGTTCCGGATTCGTATCAATTACGCAGTCAATTACCAACCAAATACTAGATGATTTCGATGTTACAGATAAGCGATTTGGCATAAGATAAAAGCGTAAAGGTAGAGAAGAATGCATAGATGATTTTATACTAGTTCGGCTCAGCAACTACTGCAATTGGTTTCCACTATGATCTCTTTTGTGCTCTTTACAATCACACTGCACAAGCAACACAAAAACGAGAACAAATCACCAATACAAAATGTTCTTTAACCCAAAGAACAATTCTCCTATTCTTGGCAATTCCAAGAACACTAAAAGATTCTGAATCCCTTTTAGAGATCTTTCACCCTTGAATTGAATCAAATCCTCTAGGGCTTCTAGGTAAGGCTACCACAAAATCCATATATATGCTATCCCATTTTCGTTGTGGTATTTCTAATGGTTGCAATAGACCTGGAGGTTTTTGATGTTCTATTTTAGCCTCTTAACAAACTAACAAGAATACATATATTCACAAATTTCTTTCTTCATTCCAGGCCACCAAAACATGGTTTTCAAATCTTTGTACATTTTAGTAGCACAAGGATGAATACTTAATTTGCTTTTACGTGCTTCCTCCAAAATTGTTTTTCTAACTTTTGTTATATTGGGGATACAAATTCTGAGTTGAATCCTCAAAATACCATCCATTCCAATCTTAAACTCACTAGTTTTTCCTTGAGTCAAATTTTCTATTTGGGTTTTTATAAAAGGATCAAATTCTTGCTTCTGTCTAATATCTTCCAAAAATGTGTTAGAAATCCGCAAAGCTCCCAATCTAATACTCGTATTAGTAGTTTCACACAATAAACTAAGATCTCAAATTTGTTGTAATATATCCATTTCCTTAGTGAAGACATAGTCAAAGATTTCCTACTTAAAGCATCTGCTACCACATTAGCCTTTCTAGGATGGTAATTAAGTTCAAAATCATAATCTTTTAAAAACTCCAACCATCTTCGTTGTCTCATATTCAATTCTTTTTTACTAAATAAATATTTAAGGCTTTTGTGATCACTAAATACTTAAAATCTAATTCCATACAGATAGTGTCTCCACATCTTAAGTGTGAATACTACAACTGTTAATTCTAGATCATGGGTTGGGTATTTTTTGTCATGGATCTTAAGCTATCTAGAAGCATATGCTTCCACTTTTCCATCTTGCATCAACACTCCTCCTAAACCCATTTTGAAGCATCACAACATACTACAAAAGATTCTTTGGGATCGGGTAAGGTTAATACTGGTGTAGTAGTCAATTTTTCCCTAAGGGTTTGAAAACTATCCTCACATTGGGTAGTCCAAATAAATGCTTGATTCTTTCGGGTGAAGGTAGTCAACGGTAAAGTTATTTTAAAAAAATCTTTAATAAATCTCCTATATTATCCTGCTTATCCTAGAAAACTCTTAATTTCTACGACGGTTCTAGGTCTTTCCCACTCCAAAATAGATTGTACCTTAGAGGGATCTACAAATATTCCTCCTTGAGATATTACATGACCTAAAAATATCATTTTCTCCATCCAAAATTCACACTTAGCTAATTTAGCAAAAAGTCATCGGTCCTTTAAAATCTGTAATACTATCTCTAAGTGTTTGGCATGTTCTTCCCTAGTTTTACTGTACACTAAAATGTCATCAAGGAATACAATTACAAATTGATCAAGACATGGGTGAAAATTTTGGTTCATGTAATCCGTAAATACTGCTGGAGCATTAGTTACTCCAAAAGGCATAACTAAATACTCATAGTGCCCATAATGAACACTGAAAACAGTTTTTGGAATATCCTCAGATTTTACCCTAATATGGTGATATCCTAATCTTACATCAATCTTACTAAAAATACAGGCTCCTCTTAATTGGTCCATAAGATCATCAATCCTAGGCAATGGATATTTATTCTTAATGGTTACTTTATTCAACTGTCTATAATCTATACACATTCTTATGGTTCCATCCTTTTTCTTAACTAACAAAATCGAAGCTCCCCAAAGTGATACACTAGGTCTTACAAATTATTTACTTAACAAATCTTCTATTTGTTTTTTAACATCTACTAATTCTACATGAGACATTCTATATGGTGCTATGGAAACTGGTCCTGTTCCTGGGATTAAATCAATGGAAAACTTTACTTCTCTTTCAAAAGGTAACTTATTTACTTCTTGAAATACCTCAGCAAAATCTTTTACTATAGGCACACTATTCACCTCATTTTCAGATTTAGTTTTATTAGTGGTGATCATGTATACTTGGGTAATATTTTCCTTTAAAAATTTTAAAACTCTATTCATGGAAATAATTTCAACATCCATACTCACCTCCGGGTCTCAAAAAATAATTGTTTTGTCAGAACAACTTAACAAAACATGATTAGTGAACAACCGATCCATACCTAGAACAATGTCAATTTGCTGAAAAGGTAATCAAATCAAATTGACACAGAAAGTTTTATCACAAATCTTTATTTCACAGTTTAGACATATATCCGATGTTATAACTAAAATACCAATTGGGGTGTTACTTCTAGTTTAAAGTTTAGTGAAGACACATGAAGTTTCAATTTTTGTACACAAGAATATGACACAAAATAATGAGTAGCACCAGAATCAAATAAGACAGTTAAAGGAGTTTCACATATAAAGCATTTACCTCGAATCAAAGGTTCTGATTTCGAAGCCTCAATTCCATTAAGAGAAAAGATTCTTCCTTGAGCCTTTGGTTTTTCAGGTGGATTTTGTTGCATGCTTCCTTTTCCTAGACAGTCTTTCCTCAAATGCCCCTTTGTGTTGCATTTGTAGCACAAGGTACGCAATGAAGCATAGTATCCAAAAATCTCCACACTTAAAACACTTGACATTAACAGGATCATATTCACGATTTTTCATAGGAGCTTTAGAGAAATTCCCAGTAGGATGTTCTCTACATCCTTGAGAAGTTTGGTATGGTTTCCCTTTATTTTTAATGGGTCCCCCAATATTTTTATTTTTATAATATACGGCCCTAGCACGAGAATCTTCGTCATATATTCTACACATATTTACTAGCAAAGGGAACTGGTGAATACCTTAATAATTTATATCCTATTTTATTTCAGGACGCAAGCCATTTAAAAATTTCACACATTTAGATCTTTCACCATCACTCCCTTAATAATGTGCGGAATATCTGACCAGATCTCCAAACCTAACAACATACTCCACTACTGTTAAGTTCCCCTGCTTTAATTCCAAAAACCCCATTTCTTTTTTATCTTTTATATCTTCAGGAAAATATTTTCTAAAAATAATTCTTTAAATTCTCCCCATTTTATTGTCTCTCCTTTCGTTGCTACGTAATGAGAGGTTTTCCCACCAATACTCTGTGTTGGACTTGAAGCTTGAAAAAACTTGGTGTAGTCTACTTTAGGTGTTTTGATTTTGATGTTTACATGTAATTTTGGGTCTTCTTAGATGATTTGTACTTAGAGTTTTCATGTATTGAATGTTCTAGCTTAGACATGCTTATGTGATTGCTTGGTTTGGTAAGTCATGATGAATTGAAAATTTATCTTAGTGATTTGCTTAAGAGTTTCAAATTGTTTAATTCCCTTTTGAAAATAAAGAAAAACTGAAGTAATCAATTACCAACTGAAGTAATAGATTACATTTGATTTTAGTTTTTACATCAAATTGAGGTAATAGATTACCATTTTGCAGTAATCGATAACCAACAGTTGAAGCAATATGGGAATACAATTTTGCTATGGAGTAATCGATTACCAGCTTCAAGTAATTGATTACCACGATGTTGAATCACCAAGTTTTTGAGCTTAATTCACTAGAGTAATCGATTACCACAAGGCTGTAATTGATTTCCCACATCAGAAGAAGGTTTTTAATTGTCAAAATCAGTTTTGTTTTATATAGTTTTTGAAAATTTAGAGTGGAGAGTATCTTTTAGATCTTTGTATCATTTCTCCAAAAAGTTCATCAAGAATGTTTTGAAAAAGGTTTTCAATTGGCAATTAGAGAATGAGAATCTGATGATTGACTAAGATTTAGAGTTTATCTTGACCAGGTGTATTATATTCTAATCTTCTTTCTATTTTCGATATAGAGGTTTGAATTATTCTAAGAGAGAGGTCTCTCTAGGAAAGAGTAAGTGTCTTTGAGAAAAGTTTCTCAAAGGTTGATTCTTGGAGGTACCAAAAAATAGGAGAAAGGTTCTTTATTGAGAAAGAAATGATTGTATTGTATTGATTTTATTTCATTTTGTGTTGCTTGTGCAGAGTGAATGTAAAGAACACAAAGGGATCATTGTTGTAATGGAATACCAATTGCAACAATTATTGAATTGAGACTGGATGTAGGTGTAAGGCTGAACCAGTATAAAATTCATGTGCAATCTTCTTCTTCTCCTTATATCTTTTTTCTATATCGTTTATGTTTTTGTCAAATGAATGTAACTTTGTGTATGTAATTCATTTGAAGGACAACTCTAATTTGGAAGATATTGAAAAGATAAATCTGAAATATAGTTTCATTGATCTTTTTGCTATTTCGCTAACTAACTATGTATTCTATTTTGTGTTAATTATTAAATCAATTGAACTTAAACAAGATAGGATTAAACTTGAAGATAAAAGAAGATATAAAAGAATTTGTTAAAAAAGTCAAAAAGGAACCTGAATCTATTCACCCCTCTAGATTTACATAGGGACCAACAATCTGCCTCCTCCACCAGCATATGGGTTGCGAAAATTACCTTTCTATCCTCACAACATCCCATTACCTGGAAGATTTTCTCAATCTCCCTTAGCCATTATTGAGCACCTTTAGGGTCATATCCACCCCCAAAAGTAGGTAGATTATTCTTCTGAAAATGTTCTAGGCCGCAATATTTTGTATGTTCATTGCTGTTACTATTTTGATTTCCAATTGCTCGGGCAAAGTTTTCCAGTGCCTCAGCAATTGCCCTATTGTTTCTTCCTGCCATATGTTATTATTACAGAAAACAATACTCAAAGATTTATCACCAGATACTAATTTAATAAACAAGCATCATTTTCACATCTTTATTGGTCCTAGTATGCTTACATATTTGTTATTTGATACACCTAGTTCATCATACTTATTAACTTATTTCACATATTCCTATTTACTGATTATTTATTCGCACTTGTTTATCTTACATGTTACTATTTTACATTAAGAGTCATTTCAATCTAATAAGCCTACTCAATCCCACTTGGGTCACACGGATCATAATTTCCCATTGTCCTTTCATTCATAAAGCCATATTGATTAATACCAGTCCATCTGGCACTTCCCAGACAACTTCAGGAACTCCAAACTTAAAAACATCCTTCATGTACGTAGAAGCATGAGGGGTTGTTCCATGCCAAAGTAAATGATCCATTCTCGAATATGCCTCAAACTTCTATCTCCGGGAATCCAATCTTCGGGTATCGGGACGGTTTCATGTTTCTCTTGAGTGATTATGGGAAATCCTGGATTTTCATTGACATTTGTTTGGTACTTTACAAAGCTATAATATATATAGTGGTTGTGTCCTCATCAAATAAGCAGTAGAACGATCAATAACATAAAATGTTTTATTAATATAATTCATGATCCTAACAAAAAGAATTGTACTAAGTTAGAGAACATTTCACCAAAATTTCACACAACCTTATTGCTTCTAGGCTCACTACCAATCACTTAATCACAGAATACACAACAAAAACATGGTTAGCTTAAAGTTCACAAGTCTAGGAAAACTTATTGCTCTAGTACCAACTTTGTAATGACCCGCCTTGTCATTACTAAAATAATCTCCACTTTCTTCATTTTAGTTTTATTAATAGAAAATATTTCCTTTTTCTTTAAATTTTCTTAAAAAAATCAAAATAATTAATATTTTCCTTGTAGAAAACGTCACCATCTTTTAATTCATTTTTAAATTAAAATACATCGTATAGGTCATAAAATCACAATTCATCAAAAGTTTATTTATAGGGTGTCATAAAAATACGTAACATTATGAAAATTATAAATATACATATTGTTCATAAATATCCTTATTGTAAAGTACAAAAACACACAAAAAGGGGGGGTTGAATTGCGTAGACTATTTTTAAAACTTTTTCTCTAAGACGATGCGTTTGCGTTTGTTGTTTTCAAAGCTTGATCAGACGCAAGATTGTTTTCTTCTTTAAGATTGATTTTATTATCAAACTGTTCAAGTTATTATCCCTTGTTAGTTAATAGATAAATCAATAGAGAAGACAACAATATTTTTATACTGGTTCGTCTGATCAAGACTACATCTAGTTCCCCAGCAACACGCTAAGATTCCACTACGAGTATTCTTTGAACCCAGCTACTCCTGGCTAAATACAGATATTATTTGGGCACAGCCTTCTCAGGCTAAACAGGTATTCTTTGAACCCAGCCTCCACAGGCGAAACAGGGTATTCTTTGAACACAACCTCCATAGGCTAATACAAAGGTATTCTTTGAAACACAGCCTCCTCAGGCTAAGAGCACCACAACAGTGGATTTAGGAAGATGAAAGAATAAGTTTATCCTCTACACAGAGAGGGGTTTTACAATGAGATCTATTCTAAGTTCAGGGCGAGTGAACTTTACTTGAGAGCTTGAAGCTTGGATATAATTTCTTTGTTATATAGTTCGCCAACCTTCTCTTGAAGTAATGAAGTCCTTTTATAGAGAGCTTCTTGAAGTAACCGTTAGACTGAAGATTTGAACGTTAGTCCTCTGTCTTGGGGTCTTCAAACTTGTGACACAGATCAATCAGAATAATTAATGTTTGCATAGGCTTTTTCTGACTTGATCAGAGACATCAACAAAAAGCATGGTTGTTTTTTGTGTTGCAGGGGTTTTGCACAGATCTCTATTTTGTCTTTGGAAGCTTCTTGAGTAACTGCTAGATTTGAATTGGGGCGCGAGTTACTCCGTCTGAACTTCATTAAACGAGGTAGACGAATGAATAAATAAATGAGTTGTGTGTTGAATTCATTCGTCTGTCTCCTTCCGTCTGTTCCTTCAGTATGCCCTCTTGATTTGATCATTGATCGATGCTTTTTTGTTTGTCCATCGAGTCGATCCTTGATCGATGCTTCAATCGATGCCTTGATCGATCATTAAATCGATGCTTCAATTTGTTCCTAAATCGATGCTTGATCTGTTCCTTCCGTCTGATGCTTATTCAGTCTGATCATTCTTCCGTCTACAGGCACAACAGACTGTTCTGTAATTATCAAAACTAAGATGCTAAATCATCTTGACTTAACACTCATGTTAGCTAATCATTTCCTTTATTCTTCTGCCAAACCTCCAAATAGAATTATCGAATCTACCTGTTAATTTAATCCGCAAATAAAATTTAAGATCATCACAGGTGTCAAACCACAGACACAAACACGCAAGGGTAAATTCTAGATAAAAATTTCATTAAGAATACATACGATAATCAAATAAATGAATAAATGAATTATGACTAAATGAAAATTTTTATATGATACATGTTCTATCCTCAACTTCATTAATATATCACGTGGTACCATCTCAAGTAATACGACATCTCAAATTTTGGAATTTTGGCAAAGTGTGCAACAGTTTTGGTGAATAGCAAAATGGCAAGTGTTTTGACTGTTTTTGGTTTTGATTTCTCACGACTAGAATGTTTCCTATAGGGGCATTTGTAGATGAAGAAAATTAATGAAAATTTCATATAAGTATTTACATAAAATAGTTTGGTTACTTGAACTAGTAATTACATTAAAAGTAACTAAGTAATAAATGCATAAGATAGGGTTTATTTCTTCTTCATTTAATGCTTCCTTATCTTATCTTTATTGGTTTTTCTTTCCTCATTGCACATGGCATGCCGTGATGTGTGATGGCTAGAAGGCTTTCCATGTGTCATATTTCCACAAATTGTCAAAGTTTGCTAAAATTACTAAATTTTCTAATATTGATATTTTGTTTGCAAAAGTTGTAAATTTGTCGTGGCTTTCCTTCTAAGCCGACCTTTGCATCTTCTTTTCATCATTTTCATGCTTATTTAATTGTTTTATAATCTAGGATAACAAATTGTGCATATGTGATTATGCCATAATTAAGACAAAATTATAAGAATTCTTAAAATTATTTTTGCTTAATTTTACGGTTCCCAGAGTATTCTAGATAAATATTTTAGACGTTTTCTATATTTAATTTACAGAAAATTTGTTATATAATTTTGTATATTATTAGCCATATTTCCTTTGATTTCCTTGCTATTTAATTTTTTCAACTTATACTACGTATACAAATGCAGTTCGAAAAATAATTAAATTTTTTTAGAAAAAACATATATTGTTAGGATTAGTAAATTTTTCTTTGTAACAATATATAATTTTTACGTATTAATTCTTAATAGGTTTTTCATACTAAATACATAACAAAATTATTTGCAGACAATAATATAATTCAAACAGTGAATACATAGTAAATCAGAAATATCACATAACATTAGAAACGTCAAATAAGAATAAAAACATCAAACAACAAAGTTATTTTTCTACTAAGTAATTTGAGAAAATTACGTAATAATATTGTTACACAATGATAAACTATTTTAAATTACGTTTTTCACCTTATTAAACTATAACAGTAAACAGTTAATATACAAATTTTTACGTAAATTTTAGTAAATATTCTAACTATGTTTACGTTTTTAATGTACGTAGTTACTTGCGTAAATTAATTTTGAGGGTATTACACATTTATGGAAACTAATTTTGAGGGTCCAAAAAATGTTTTATGCAGTGTATGAATTTTTTGTATTTTTCGAATACCTTTGTTTTTAATTTACTTTAGAATGATATTTTTATTTACTTGTAATGTAGTATTGAATTACGTTTTTAAGTATAAATTTTTTTATTAAAAATTACATAATTAGTATGAATATTATTAATTTACGATAATTCATTTCTTTGTTACACATAGATTATAAATTTTTAAAATAAAATTAAATAGTTAGTAGTATAATAAAGAAAAATATTAACACTAAGAAATTTTATATTTTAATATATTATATGTTAAAATAATTTTATAATTTATATATTGTAGAAATTTATTTATATTTATATTTTACATTTTATCAACTACATAAAAAAGGTTTTTTACATAAGAATTTCACATCAAAAATTATTTGACATGTGACATGATAAATAATACAAAAATGAACGTTTTACACCCATTCCTGCAGAATTGATGTAGAATGTAGTTTCTATTTTACTTTTTTTTTTTGACTTTGTCAATTTTAGAAATTCCTGACAATAACTTCTAGATTAGTTGTTAAAAAATTTCAACTATAAAATACTTTATTAATCTTGAGTAAAAATATAAGCATAAGAAAATTTAATTCTTGAAAAATAATTATTAAAACATATTTATTATTATTTTACTTCGCAAGTTAATTTATTTTTTATTATTTTGTTCTTAAATTTTATCATTTATTATTATTTTAATATCTAATTTAGGGAAAAAAAATAAAAATGAATAACAAAATTTAAAGATTAAAATAATATTAAATATATTTTAAAACTAATATATATATATATATTACATTTTTAAAAATTATTTTACTATTTCTCATTTTTCCAGAACTAAATTATTTATCTTTTTACATTTTCAATAAAAAGAAGTGGTGTTTAATTTACCTTCAGTTGTCTCTACAACTGATTTAAAATGTTCACGCTACTTGTAATTTCTTAAATTCTTTAAAAGACTTTTTAGTCTGGTTAATTGATTAAAAATTTATTTTAAATTTTTTTTTTGAAATAGTTTTTATCACGATCAATCTAAAACCCATTATAAATTTTATACTTCTTGTTGGGGAAAACAATTTTATAATTTTAGTAACACGCTAATATTTTTATCCCAACTCTTATTTATATATCATCTGCTGACCTAAAGCATGAGGTTACACATTTTTGATAATTTTTATAATAATTTAAATTTAATAATTTAATCATTTAATTTCATATTCTTATTAATAAAATTATATATATATATATTGATTTTTATATAATGTTAAAAATATTTTGTCAAATTAATTTACTTTAATATATTATATTATATTATATTATATTATATTATATTATATTATATTATATTATATTATATTATATTATATTATATTATATTATATTATATTATATTATATTATATTATATTATATTATATATGTATAACTTCCAATATAATTTAATGTGATCACATATATATTTTATATAACTTGATGAAAGTATTTTCGAATCGATACATGCCTCAACGATAAATTTTCCACCATTACATATTATATGCAACACTCATTTTCTAGATTAACCGTTAGAGCTTAGAAGGTCGAGATCAAACTTGACCAAAATCAATTTGCTTGATGAATGCTAATGAGCAGTTTAAGTTAATTATATATCTGTGATTTTAGTTCTTAAATTGCTTTTAATAAATTTTATAATAGATTATATTTTTATTTAAAATAAACTTGATTAATTTCATTTAATTAATTACTAAGTATTTTGTGAATTCTTATAAAAGAATTGATTTTTATGGAGTATGCACCTCAACTCTCTCCGATAATAAAAGTTAATTTCAAGAATCATTTCTTTATATGAGAATTCATATTTAACCATTGGAAATCACATCATATGATTTTGTATTTCCATTTATCGAGTTACCGTTCCATTAAAATATGACATTATTTGTGACCCAATATGCGCCTTTTAATTTATATATTTTATTAATTAAAAGCTATAAGTTAAAAAATATAGTAATTATAAGCTTTTAATAACTATATTTTATTGTTGTAAAAAAATTAATATATTTTACTTATGATCACTTTCATATTAAGTGAGAGTTTAACATAGATCTTTGACGAGATTAGCAGATATTTTAATTGAAAGTTAAGTGTGTGTTTGGATTATTGTTTAAAAAATGAAATTTGGTTATTAAACTTTGTAAATTTAATTTTAGTTAAAAGTAAATCTAATGTAACTTGATTATTGTGTGAAATTTTTTAGATTCGATAGAAAATTAAAAGAAAAGTAGCATTGAGTTCAATTTCAATTTAGATGAAAATTATGTTCAATGCAACGAGAAAAAATTTGTTATCATGCATATAGATGTTCCATTCAATACAGATTAAAATGAAAACCAATTTTAGCAATCAAATGGAAAACCAAACATGTTCTCATATATGTACTGACTTCTGGGAGTGAGTGTTTGTATACATTACACATGGTAGTGTATATTATTTCACCAAAGTCAAACAAATTTACTTTCTAAATTCTTGAATTATTAATTGTTCCATTATTTTTACCACATTAGTTGAGACGGAGCATGATGCTCAATTAATAATTCTGTTCATAAATTTCATTTATATTATGTGAGATTCGATAGATCTTTAACGAGTTTGGCAATTTCTTTACTTAAAAGGGTATGATTTAACTTGTAAAAAAAAATATTTTTGGTCTCTCTAACATTTCAAAAGTTCTTCGATTTTATTTTTTCTAATTTATTTTATTATATTTTTTATTTGTAATTTAGAAAACACTTTATAACTATATTAAAAATATTATCCAAATTATTTTAAAGATAAAAAATTGTATATTTTAAAATTAAAAAATCATTATAAAATACAAAACTTTTAAAAGGGTTGAAGTCAAACTTTCAAAAAATTTAAATAATAGACTTATATTTTACCCATTTTAACTTTATATTCATGACTATGTGCGTGTGACAATGGGCAATATATATCATAGGATCCAGCCCAATTATGAAAAAGTCATATAATTTTTCTTTTTAATTATTGAACTTGAGAAAACAAACGTTAATAAGAAGAGGAGGAGTTGAATTGTACGCCATTAAAAATTTTGCAAATATGAATTTGTAAAACTTTGATAAAATATAATTTGAAAATGAAAACCCTTAGTTAAAAAAACTAAGTCAAAAGCTTGTCTCTAAAAATTAAGAGGGAAGGAAAAGAGAAAATAAATATGTATATTTACGTTAGTTCATTTAAATTCAGTTACTTTTTAAAATATTTTAAAAAAATTTGATAATTAATTTAATTATATTTAAATATATTTTTTATAAAATCAATTCCATTTAGAGAAAGTTGAAAAAACATGTCTTGTTGAAAAGTTCTATACATGTGTCTTTTTTCAAAACATTTTTTAGACAAAGATTCCATTTTTTCTTTTTTCGGATGATATATAATTCTTAGAACATGAAATGTGAATCAAATTCATATTTGAATTGAAACTGGGATACCAATATAAATTCTTCCGAGGTAGATTTATATCTGAACGAGATTAACAATAAATTCATAACTTTTTTAAATAAAGTTGGTATAAAATACCAAATCTATTGTAACAAAGGATTCTACTTAAAAATATACATATAAAAAAATTTAAAAAAAAAATTAAATGTTTCGGCTAACATAATTTCAGCATCATAATTTTGCTTGATTACTTTCTTTGAAAAGTTGACTCCATGTATAGGCAGAAATTAATAATAATTGATGTGAAGATGAAATTATACGAGGTGAATGCCTTGAAAAAGTTCATCTTCTCAAGTTTAAAATGTCAAAGTTTTTTTTTCCTGTGCCGTCCTTGTCATACTCTTCAATAAATATTGATACACTGTTTTACCGAACCATTTGCACATTGAGAATGTAAATTTTGAATTTTGAAATTTCAGAAAGTGTCAGAATCAATAAATGAATTAACAAATAATGATATGACACACATACATCACATAGGAGAGATAAAAAAAGAAAAAGACCCTGATAATGAGCTACTTAAACCAAACTTTGGATGTTAAATGAAATATATTGGTCTATTAGACAGTGGACAAAGTCCTCATTAAACATTAGACGACTTTATGTGTTTGGACGTACTAGTACCAATGAGAAAAGTTGGGAGGAGTTTAATTTTTCTCATCTCTCCCTTGTAAAAATGCAAGGTGAATTTGAGTTTTTTTAGAAGTAAGTTTAGGATTTTAAATTTCATCTTATCTCTATTGGGTTTTATTGAATTCGAGTTAATTCACGAGAAATTATTTTTTTTTAAAAATTATTTATATATTTTTAAATACATTATTATATATGTTAAATTATTAATTATATAAACTTAATAATAAAATTTAAAAAAATAAATTTTTTAATTAAATATATTATTTTACCTGTCAGTTAGATTTGATTCGGAATATGATACCCCGCACTTACGTAGGGCCTCTTTCTTACCTAGTATTCCAATTCCGTTAGCTTCACCACATTAATTGATGCATAGCAAAGCATGCACCAATTTTGATTATGACGTTTTATATTGTGTGTGAGGTTTCAACGTAGATCTTAATTAATTAGGTTTGCCTATGGGATAAAAATTGAAACAATAGGTTTGACATTTCTTTAATAAAAGAGATCAATAATATTAGTTAAAACATATTTTTAATTTTACAAGTATGATTAATTAAGCTGTGATGAAGATCGTGTTTAAAAAAATGAAAATTAATTATTAAATATTCAATTTTTTTTGGAAGACTTGACTCATTTAAAACTAGAAGAATATAAATTAGAGAATAAACAACGAACGAGAGAATCAAATCCAATATTTTACTATACTAAAATCAAAATTTATAAAAAAACTAAAAGCAGCAGCCATTAACAGGGACATTGACCTCAATTAATCTTCACATCTTTATACATTTCACAGGAGGTAACATGTTACGTCCGACAGTATCTCACTTCGGGTTTGATTGATAAATTCTTTCCCTAACCACTCTTTTAATTTGTGTTTAGACTTCAATTAGCGAAAGTATAAATTGGTTATTTTTCTCATGCACAAATGTATAGTAACACAGTAACATTTATTGGTAGAAAAAATTACACCGGTTAAACATATACGGATAATTGACCATCATAGGTTAGTTACGGAAGCTAAATTTGTAAATGAGCTTAGTTACAAATATTTTATGTAAGGTCTGTTTTTTAACGGTGGCGGAAAGAAATTGGACGCCACAATTCTGAAATTGACACGTGACAGCGTGGGATTGGCCACCAAAAATGACGCATCGTCCCTAGACGCCAAACGCCACATGACAAGGGTGACGCCTCTAAGCTGGGTGCCAACTATATCAAGGTTCACAGTCTGTACCCCCAAGACTTCAACCTCTTCCTTGCAACTCTTTGTATCAATAATTCGCAACTTGTCCACAAAGAAACACATCAAGTCCTCTGAATTAGGAACCCTCCCACTCTCAAACTCATCTAGAAACCAAAATAACCTTATCCTAAGGGCATCATCTTTCTTATCTATGAACAATTTAGCCCTTTTGGACCGTTTCTTCAAAAACTCAATCTGTTCCCTAACATCATCATTGAGTCCAACCTCCATAACCGGAAAAACATTTAAAAGGGTCGAAAATTCTTGGCTCAAATCATGGAAGTGACCAGAAACACTATGGTTCTGAAGCAATAGCCACAACTTGCTCGATTAAGCACAGTAATCAAGGAGAATCTTTCAACAATATAGCACAAGATAAAACTTCTTCAGGCATAGCACTGCCGTGGGAGGAAGAGCACCACCAACAATGTAGCGCTTGGTGCCAACTTACAGGCGCCACCCTTGCCATGTGGCACTTGGCGCCTAGGAACGAAGTGTCACTTTTGGTGTTCAATCTCACACTGCCACGTTTTAACTCCACAGTTGTGGCGCCCAATCCCTTTTTGTCACCGTTAAAAAATAGACCCTCCCACGTAAAATGTTTATAACCAGGCCCAGTTATAGATTTAATTTCCGTAACTGACCTATTATGGTCAATTATCAAACATATACATTTACAGATTTAGTTTCCGTAACTGACCTATTATGATCAATTATCAGACATATACATAAACTCAAATTACCCGTCTTGTTATATGTCATTTTTATTTTCGTGATTTAGAGAAAAATCAGGTTATATAGAAAAGACTATATATAAGTTAATTAAGAGGGGATGTTAATTAATATCCAAATGAATTATTTTAACGAAAATAATTTGCACGTGAAGGAAATAGGTGGTTTGATTTCAACTTGCAAACACATAAATATCTAAAATGCATCAAGATGAACTTTCTTGTAATATAATTAGTATAGTAATATTTTATCCATTAATTATCCTCTGTTAAGAAAAAAAAAATTTCCTTTACTGTCCAATATTATAACAACTTTAACAACGGTAATCCGCAGCCAACCAACCAACTCACTCGGAATATCTGTGTATTTCTCTCTTTTCACACTTTATACGTATACGTATTTCACAGTAATACGCAGTCAACCAAACAACTCACTCACAGAATATCTGTGTATTTCTCTCTCTTCACACTTTATACATATACGTATTTCTCTCTCTTCATTTTCTAATTATTTGCGTGTTGCAGTTGTCTACCAAATATTTTTCATATTACAATACCCAGAGCACAAATATAATTAGGTGAGACAACAACAACATCTTCTCCATCAGGGCCCTATGGTTTTTCGCCTCTTAACAATCCAAAAAACCTCAAAGACAGCCAACAAAAAATTCAAACATACGTAAGTATAATTAATAACAATAATAATAGTAAATACTTAACAATCATCAGGTTCTGAGAAATTAATAAATTTCTCTTGATAATAATAAGAACACAAATGGATATATAAAGCTTACACATGCATGGTTCTTTTCGATCTAAACACACAAAACCAAATTTATACATAATAATGATAATAATAATTTCTTGGAGTCTTCATAATTAATTAAGTCCTCTAAGCAGGAATATGGTTAAACTGGTCACATCTGCTCCTCACTTCTCCATCGTTACCAGTTTTCACTCTAAAATCAGAAAGCTTCTCCATCGCATCAGCAAAATCCTTGAAGAAAACTTTCTCATCTTTTGCATATTCTTCCACAATAGGCTTAGTCCTTGGATCCACACCAAGAAGAGAATCAGAACTCAACAACCCTAATCCCTTCAACACGTTATTATAATAAGCATTGTCGAATTTCCCTGGTGACCTAACATCATTAAACGCAGCCATTGAAGGATCCTTGGTATAGTTCTGGCACACAGATCTCAACCCTTGAACAAGCTTAGGGTTCATTGAAGGGTCAGCGTCAGAGGTTTTGCTGAAGTTATAGATTCTGTGAATAAACTCTTTACAATGTGTAAACCCTATTGTGTGTGCACCAGTTAATGCAACCATTTCCCTAACAGTGAAACCCTTTGAAGTAAACTTTTCAATAATCTGATCCATTGTCATTTCCGGTGTTGGAAGACTCGAAACAACTTTATCAGCGCTAGATTCAAGGCTATCTTTTCTTCCTAACTTTACAGGGTAGAAGGGTCCACCAACCATCTTAACGAGGTCACGTGTGGCTTGTGCAACGATGTCGGTACATGACACGATTCCGGGACATGAAATTTCTAAAGCGTTTTTTATTCTAAGTATGAGGTCGAATGCGTCGCCGGAGAGGGAGAGGTTGAGGTCGGCGTCGCGTTCGGCGTGAGGGTTGTAAGCGTTAGAACTAATGAGAAGTGAACCGTCGCAACCGTCGGTTATACAGTCGTGGAAGAAGAGGCGGAGAATGCCCGGTGCGGTGGCGGGGCTTGTGCTCTGTTTGTTAAAGACATTTTCCAAAACGATTTTTGGGAAGTCGGGGCAAGTTTGTTTGTAGTAGTCGACGTTGAGTTGAGCGAGAGAGGAGAAAGGGAGGGAAAGGAAGAGAAGGAAAAGGATTGGGAAAGGGAAAGGGAAAGTCATGGTGTTTGTGCCAAGAGAAGGATCAAGAGCAAGCAAAGAGGTTAATTTTTTTTTTGTTAAATTAATTAACTCTTTTTGTTTTCTTTCTTCCTCTCTTGGGTTGGTTTGGTTTGTGAGGTGGGAAAAATATTAAATCCCTGACCTTTTGGGAAGGACTAGAGGATAGGAGTAAGGGAATGCATTTGTGATAATAGGGTGTGGGAATGAGGGGTTTAAGGAGAATTTTTTTCACCTTTTTTTTATTTCAAATTTTGTTTCAATTGTTTGTTTTTCCGTTTTGCTATTTTTGCATGGGACAATATTGTTGCATGCATTCAAGAACATGTTCCTGCTTGGCTATAGGAAAGTTCTATGGTTTTTCTTGTGGTTTCTAACTTACCTTCTTGTGTTGGAATCCGCTTGTCCAAAGAAAACTGTACCGTTTTAGAATGTACTTCTTACTGGTTAGTTTCTTGTATTAATTCCCTTTTTAGAGCATTGGTGGAAGATTTTGTCTTTGGCTTAAAATGGTATTTCTTAATTTGAAAGTTAAAATTTGTGAGGTCATCCCTTTATTTCTTTTTTTCTTTTTCTTTTAGGAGATCATAAAAGGGAGAACATGCCATGATCTAAAGAATGATCAAGTTCAAATTCCCCAAGTCCATACACCTAAACTTTCATTTTATATGCCTAATCTTATAAAGGATTTTCATAAATAAATGTAGTTTGTATTTTATTTTTTTACTGCAATGAAGTTTGGTTACTTAATAATTTAGAATTTTTACTTTCATTATTCATCTAGTATTCACTTGGTTACGTTATATTTACTTTTAATTAGTTTTCAAAATAGTCTCAAAGTGAATTATGAATATAAATATATTTAATTATATAACTCTTATAATTGGATTAGGAAGGTGCTATTCATAGAAAAATAGTTAATTAATGATGCATAAATAGGTATATAATTAGCATGTGATACAGTACAGGATTGATCAATAATGGAACTGTGTATTAACCAGAATTTACATTCAATTCTATTATTGTTGTATTTCGTTGTAAAGAAATTCTATTTTATTCGAGAATTTGTTGTTATTTGTAGGAGAATTATTTTAATTTATAAATTTGTTTAATGGGATAGTTGATTTATTATTTCCTAATGGAAATATGGATATCTCATATGACTTATTTTTGTATAATTGACTTTCTACATACACAAAATACACAACAAAAAGAGATTAAATTGTATTAACTAAATATTTTAATAGATATATAATTTTTTCAAAATAGATATTGCGTTTATATTAACTTGCTGATAAATTTTCAAAAGATTATTTCAAAGGAGACTATTGAAAAAGAATAAAAGAGTGAAAAACTCAATATAATTTTATATTAGTTATTATTATTTTAAGGATGTCTAGTTCCTTACTAATAATTAGGGTTTTATTATCTTTAATAAATATGTAAGTGTTCTTTACCTAACGTGTCTTTAGGCTAAACAGTTATTTTTTGGACATAGTCTGTACAGGTAAACTACAAAAATATTTTTTGACACTTAGTATCTTTAGGTCAAACAAATTTTCTTTGGACACAGGCTCTTCAGTTTACACTTAACCACTAAAATTTGGATTGAAATGAATTTTGTTTAACTGTTTAAATAACTTTTACACAACAAGAGATTTACACGAAAAAAACAACTAAAAGGTTTTACAGAGATTTAAGAAAGAACAATACAATTCATATCCAATCACATTGAGTTTCAAGAGTTTTGCCTCGTTATAAGTCATCTTTACTTCAAATCTTCAAACTATGCCTTAATGTAGAAGGAAAATTTAAGGTAGTCGTTAAACTTCACTCATTTGTTGGAAGCATGTTGAAGATCATTAGATGTCTTAGATGTCTTTGCATATGATGTCTGATATGTTATTATTTTGATCAATTTCTCTGTATTTATCACATCATATTAAAGCATAATTAATGGTCAATTAACATATTTTAGTGCATTTATGACTTAGGAGTCAATTGAGCTTAAAATGCCGATTTTGTAATTAATTCGCTATAATTTTTTATTTTGATCATGTTCAGTAATAAGCTAATTCAGACCATATCTGAGGTGAATTTAAGCATGAAGTTGATGTTTGGTTGTTGCCAGAAAAATTCCAGCGAATTACCTTAGTTTAGGCCCATTTAAATATATGTAATAATTGAACCATTTATTTGTGTCATGAATAGGATTCGAATGTTGCACCTCTGATTCATTAAAGGGTCATGTGAGTAGTACATGACCTGGACCTTTATATTGGCCAAAACACATTTTTTTACACTTCATCTTATTTTGCTATCAAATTTCATTTTCTTACTTGTGCCTTCTCCTTTCTTCTCTCATTTGCTTTGCTAGGGTTTCGTTTTCCTCTCTTTTCTTGTGTTTTCAATTTTTGTTATGCAATTACGTTTATTGCTTTGTTCAATTGCAATTATGAATAGCTAATTTCATCAATTAATTTGATCTCAATAGGTTTCCCAATTTCCTTAGGCTCTCCGTTTTTAATTATGTAGAGCATTTCATTTTAGTTGCTGCAATTTCGATTTCAATTTATCGATTGGTGTTTTGGATTCAGTATCGTGGTTATTCTGGCGTTGTTGATCAACAACGGATGTAAGGAACTAATTATGTGATTCGAAACCGAGTTGTGTGCTCTCATGCGATTGTGAGTTTAAAAGTCACCAAGTGTTGAACGATAATCCTCTGAAATTTCAGAGCATTAGTTCGGTGTTGAATCGTTAAGATTCGGTTTCAATGCCACTGCATAGATGATTGTTCTTATTTGTTGAATCAATGAGGGAAATTGGGAACCAACAAAGCTCGGATTGATGTATGTTTAATTGATTGTTCTTGTATTTAATTTGATTATGCAATTCTGTTTCGTTATTATTTTTACTATTTTAATTGATTGTTGTTGCATTGTTTTATTTTCCTAAGCACAAAAACTCCTAAACTCCATTTATAATTTCGGCTATTGAGAAATAATAGAGTAACCTACGGAAAACGATCCAAGTCCACTATTACTACAAAGTAGTAGTCGATTTGGTTTTATTTAACAACACGTTTAGTGCGTATGTCAATGTCTTATTAGAATTGACAACTTTACGTTTTGACAGTTAAGAAATACTAAAAATGATGTAACCTCTTTTCTGTTGTAGATCTTCTTATTGAAAAATTTTTTCTTTTGTTTTGATTTGACTCATTTTTTATATAGGAATAAATATATACCTCCTATTTAATATTATTTTACAAGTTCTTCTCAATTCCTAAAATAAGACGAAATAAACATTTGTTAGAATTTTATCTTAACAAATTTGTTGAAAGGAAACTTATCTGTTTTGGAATTTTGGTTAATGTTAGCTTTGTTTGCATCTACACGAGCTTCACTTGATAATTTCCATGACCTTTGGTTGAGCACTTTGTTTGTGTAAGAGAATTAGTTAATTAAAATCTTATGAGATCATTTAAAAATACCTTTTAATTAAACATTGTAATTATCTAAAGTAATATTATAATTTGTGTTTAATATTTTAAACTTAACACTATTAATTTATGATATAAAGTTGTGAATACCGTGCATAAAATCTTAAAATCTTTCAATTTTTTGATTTATAATGGAAAGTCTGTATGTAAACATTCACCAGAAATCAATGGATATTTGTGATTATTTAAGATTTCTATTTTCAATGTAAAAATACATTCGTTTCGTTCTGTACTTGTATTTGAACTTAAGTTTGGGTCAAATTTTAGAATTATGTTTTTATTCGAAACACATTTTCTTTTCTCTTACAATTCACAAGTGAAAAAAAATGTGTCTTTTTCATTTATTTGTTTTCTTTCTAGGTTTTAATTTTAATTTTTATCATTCTTAATCTTTTTCTACCCTCCTTCGTCTTTTTCTATCATTTTTTATCTTTTATTTTCATTCTTCTTCAATTTTAATTTTAATATTAATAATAATTATTTATGAATCTTGGTTTAGGTCATTCCTACACTCCAAACTAGAGAATGGATTCACTCGCTCATGACTTAGAAGGTTAATTATAAATGGAATTCATTTAGAAGGTTATGACTAAGAGAAACACGTACGTGTACGATTTGTTCTGATTCTAATTTCATAGAATAAATAATTAGTTATTTTAGATTTGTTATTAATTATGAATTATAACAAGATATTTCATTATTGATCTTGCTTCTATGACATGTATAAATTCTATAAAATTTTAAATTTTTTTTTTAAGATCTTCCAGTTCATGTATTTCAATTTATAATTTTTCATTCTTTTTCCGATTACGTGTAAGGTCTCCAATTTTACAACGTTGACTTACGGGCAAAGTTTTATCATAGTTATATTTATTTTTTCATAATTAAATTTAATAAAATTAATAATCTTAATTATTATTCAATGATATAAAATACTATTCGTATCATTGATGTGCAAATATTTATGATAGATGATTTGACTCATTTAAAATTAATAAATTTATAATATAAAGTAGACTCTTGATTAATAAATTTATTATTGATATTATAATCAATTTTAAATTTATTAAATAATATTTAATTTTATTGTAAATATAAACCATTATTATACTAATTAATTTATAAGAGTGCACTTTATTGCTAAAGTTACCCTCTGCTCGGCATTACAGCAATCATTTGCTTCTTGCTCCTTTGCCCGTTTACAAAGTTTCTCGCATGAAAAGTTGTGGAATGGCGAATTAATAATTTATTATTAAGAATTTTATAGTCTATGTGTGACAAATTAATTGGAAGAGAAGGTTCCATAGTTCTTTAATTAGAGTCATGGGGGATGGGGCATGAATTTGAGTTTTGAAGAGATTGGTAAAGTGGTGAAGCAGTAGCTCGTGAATCTCTGTATATTCCATTCAAATGTGTAATGACCCACAGCTAATTAGTGAGATTTTATGGAACCAAGTTAAGTAATATATATATAAATATGTATTTTATAAAAAATAAATATGTAATTCTATTTCATTGGGATAAAGTCTTGTCGAGGGTGAACCAGAAAACAAATTCCGTTAATAGGGTTAGTTAGAAATTATTTTCCTGGGAGGGTCGTTTTTGAAGACTGGAGGGGTTGTTTTTGAAGACGAAATATAAATTTCGACTTGTATTTACGAAGAAGACGAACAAATTTTTTCGACTTCATATGATGCTGACACGTGGTGGAGTTGAAAAAATTAAATAAAAAAATTAAATATAAAAAAAAAGTTTTGAGGAAGTTGAAAGAATTTTACCATATTTGCTTAGGACTTCACATATAGTGTTCTTTGAATGGTCCAAGGGAGTTGAAAAAATTAAATAAATAAAAATTAAATATAAAAAATATAACATTAAATATTAAAAATTAGTTAAAATTTTTGTTAGTCTGTCACTAAATTAAAAATTAAATATAATTAAACGCAAAAAACATTAGATATTTAATCTTGAAAATTTTGTTACGTTCGTCATCAGATTAAACGCAACAAACATTAAAAATTAAATATTTTACAAAATTTTAACTAATTTTTAATATTTAATGTTTGTTGCGTCTAGTTATATTTAATTTAAATTTTTATGTTATGTGGTTATTTATTTTAGTTTAATTTAGATTGTTAGTTAATTACTAATTTTTTATATTAAATTTTTTCAACTCCCTTGGACCATTTTGAGAGCGAACCTGATAAAATTCTTTCAACTTTCTCACAAATTTTTTTTATATTTAATTTTTTTAACTCCCCTGATCATTCAGAAAGCGCCACTTGTCAAAAAAAAATTTGACTGGTGAGACATCATGTGAAGTCGAAAATTTCGACTTCCTCACAAGTCACTAGCATCATGTGAAGTCGAAAAAATTTATTCATCATCTTAACATAACAAGAATTTGTTTTTGGCTTCACCCGTACAGGACTTTTATCCTATTTCATTACATAAATGATGACATAATTTTAACAAATTTTAAAAAGATAAGTCATATTTTATTCAATTAATTTGCTCCAATATATTATTATTCATCGTTCAATTTATGTCCTTAAAAAGTCATATACATATAAATACATAGCTTATTTTTTCCTAAATATTTCTGAAAAAAAAAACAATATTCTTTCATTTATTGAAGTGAAAATGTATTATTTTTTATTAATTAGACTTAAATAATTTTCAGTTTATGTAATTCAATACTGTTTCATATTTAGTCCGTAAGTTTTTTTTTTAAAAAAAAATCCTTGTAATTTAACGATTTTATATTTTTAATCCTTATAAAGTTTTTGTTTCATTTTTGGTTCTTATAATTATTATTTATTTTATTTTTTCATCCCTATAATTATTATTTTTTATTTTAGGCATCATAAACTATTTTTAAAGAACTAACAATAAAAATATATAAATAACTTAAAAAATATAAATTATTTTAGGCATCATAAATTATTTTTACAAGGACTAAATATAAAAAATAAATAACTTTATATGGATTGAAAAATGTAACAAATATTTTACAATAACTAAAAATGAAAATTTGTTAATTTAAAAAATATGAAAAAAATATAGACTAAAAATGAAAAAAAAAATGTAAAATTATATGGAAACAATTATATTTAAACCAATTTATTATTATCAAGAAAAAAACTAAATTTTGTTATGAATCATCATTCACGGTGGTTGTTCAATTCGTTTTCTTTCCATTTTTGTATTAGTTTATGTTTAATTTACTATTTAATGGTCTTTATGATTCAGAAATGTTTAATTATTACAAATAACTCTTTGATTATATTTTGTGTCTATAAATAGAGCACGTCGTCCAGAAATTTTTCTTATCCTCATTTATTTGTTTTCTATCTTTTTATTCTCATCTTTGAGTTATCTTTTTATTCTTTCATAACAAAAACTTATTAAATTTTAAAGATATTTATCTAAATGGATATCATATTAAACAAATAATGATGGAAATAAAAAATATCTTTATTTCACAAGACTTAGTTTGGATAAAAAAAATATTAAAAAATTACCATCTTTTTCTTATGAATTATACTACACATGTATTAATACAATCGAAATGTATATTGTTGTAAACTGGAAGTTAGGAATTAAAATGAATTTATTGTTTAGCATAATCGGCTCACCATCACCGAGAAAAATTAGGAATGAGTGTCCACCACATTTTTAGAATAGATACATGATGATATTTGTGACTAAATTGTCAATATTTATTTATTGTCAACTCGCAATAGGACGACTGCAAGATTATTAGCTCAATTAATTAGATTAAGAGCTTATTTTCTTGATTTGACAATGTAGGTGAATTCACTTTTCATGCTTTTAACGAAAGAGCATGTCTATTGGCATTGTCTATTGGTATTGAACATCCTGTAGCTCATATTCATATATATAAAATGGTCTTGTAGAATTTCTAATTAAATTTTTAAAATTGATAATAAGGCCATTACTTATAAATCTAAACTTCTAATTTTTATTCGGGGACATGTAATATTATATGTTGCATTTGTATCAAGCCAACAAATTATCATATTTAGTTTCTGGCAAAAACCTAATATTTCCCATTTAAGAAATTTTAGGTGTGGTGTATGTGTTCCAATTCGTCTATTATAACGAATTAAAATGGCTCATCAAATAAAGTTGAAAACATATGTTGAAAATGAATCTCAATTGATAATAAAATATCTTGAGTCATTAATTAATAAGAGATTTATTTATAGCTAAGTTTGTCAATTATCACTTTTACGAATAAGTTTTTCCAACACCGAAGGAAAGGGAGAGTAAGTACTTAGAAAAAAAATGTCAGTTATAATGAATTATCATTATATCATCTTGATCATCGTAAAAAAAAAATGTGAACGGAAGTTCAAAAGATAACTCATTTACAAGGCTTACCCAACCGATTACCAAATGTTTGCACTAACCTAAAAGGATGACTAAGTCATATGTATCACCCGCTAATGCTCCAATAAGAGTTGATGTCTCGATTGGACAAACAAGCAAACAAGTCTTAAGTACGCTTGAATGTGGTAAACCTGTTGATTCTAATGATAAAAATCCTCAAATGAAAAAAGAGCTAAAAAATAAGATGACTCAATTAAGGATATAGAAATCCTAAAAGATTCTTATAACATAATTAATGATTTGGTTCCAAAAGAACCTCATGTACCTGAAATTGTTGAAAGTACAAAAATCTTAATATATTATGTCATAGATGGAATACAATGGAACTATTGAAGCCAACTTTGACAATATATTTGTATATAATATAATCTAAATGTAATAAATGATAAAGATGATCAAGAATCAAAGTTCATTCAGGATTTTTGGGAAAGGAATGAATGGTTAAAATGGAAAGATGTAATTTAAGTAGAATTGGAATCACTTGCTAAGTGACAAGTTTTTTCATCTATAGTCCATAGTCCTAAATGTGTAAAAACAAGTTAGGTGAAAACGAAATGAAAATGGTGAAGTTGTGAGATATAAAGCTCGTTTATTGGCTCAAGAATTTTCACACAGACCCGATATTGATTTTGAAGAGACATATTCACTTCTATTGGATACATGTACATTTAGATATTTAATTAGATTAGTTGCAAAAGAAGGACTAAATATACATTTAATGAATATTGTTACAAGCTATTTGTATGGTTCTCTTGATAATGAAATTTACATGAAATTCGGTGAAAGATTTAATTGGTCCAACAGTGTAAGTTCTAAAGATAATTTCTCAATTAAATTGAATACGTCTCTTTATAAACTAAAACAATCAAGATGTATATAGTATGATTTTTTTAATGAGTATTTATTGAAAGAAGGGTATAAGAATGACTTCATTTATCCATGTATTTTTATGAGAAAGTTTGAAAATGGATTTGCTCTACTTGTTGTTTATGTTGATGATATAAATATCATTGGAACTCCTATGACCTTCCCAAAGCCATAATAAAGAATTTGAAATGAAAGATTGAGGTAGAATGAAGTTTTGCTTTGGGATTATAAAAGAATATTTTAAAAGTGGAATTTTGATTCATCAGGAAGCATATATAACAAAGGTGTTTAATATATTTTATATGGACAATCACACCAGTTAGTACTCCAATGGTTCCTAAGTCTTTAGATGTTAACATAGAACCTTTCAAGCCCAAGGAAAATGATGAAAAACTACTTGGCTAAGAAGTTCCATATTTTAGTGTCATAGAGCATTAATATATCTTATTAATTATACAAGTCTTGATATATTGTTTGTTGTCAATCTATTAGTAAAATATAGTTCCTTACCAACACGAAGACCTCAGAGTGGAATGAAACAAATTTTTCGTTACCTTAGGGATACTATGGATATGGCTTTATTTTACTCAAATGGTTTTAAGTCCGGTTTTATTAGTTGTGTACACTCTCGGCATTTACCAGATCCTCACAATGGCAAATTTTAAACAAGACATTTGTTTACATGCGATGGTACAACCATTTCATGATACTGTGTGAAACAAATCATTGCAACCATATTTTTCCACTTTGGGATACAATCAAAGTCCCACATCAGAAGAACAATACAAAGTTTGAAGGAAAAGAAGAATTTTTCCAGTCAGAAAATTTTGTTGCCAGGGAAGACCGCTCTAGAAGTCAGAAGATTCTGATACAAAGGATGAACACTCCAGAAGAGTTTTGCTAGTTTTACCTTAGTGAGATCGTTGACTAGGTCTTGAAGCACTAAGCCACGTTAATTTCTTTGTGTGCTCTTTTTTTCTCCCCTATACTTGTTTCAAGAGGCTGAATTCCTAACAGTGGTATCAGAGTTAATAGTTCAACTTGGCAAGAGATGGATTTAGGTGAAGGTCAAGTGAATTTATCTTGAGTAGTCCCCGCTGTAGGGGAGAAAGTATAACGGTCATTTGTTTGAGGGGAGAATTGTTGGGATACAATTAAAGTCTCACATAAGAAGAATAATGCAAAGTTTGAAGAAGAAGAATTTTGACAATTAGAAGATTCTGCTGCTAGGAAGACCGCTCCAGAAGTTAGAAGAGTTTGCAACAAGAGATAAACACTCCAAATGAGTTTTGCTAGTTAGAAGATACAAGGAAGGATTGCTACAGAATTTTAGGACTTTGAATTAAGAGGAGATTTATTGTATCTTTTGTTAATTCAAAATTCCACATAGATGAGTATTAAAAGAATAGAGAAGTAAAAAACCTATATAAAAGAGTATAATTGGATTTTAGGTAGTGTATGTGAAAATTACGTGAGATGGTTTGTAATTTTTTTGTGTAAAAAATTATAAGAGGGATAGTTTGTAATTTTTCCGTGCAGAAATTACAAGTTGGGTGGTTTGTAATTTTTCCATGCAAAAATTATAGTGGGAGGGTTTGTAATTTTTCCGTGTAAAAATTACAAGCAGTAAATTTTATCTTAATAAAATTGTGAATCAGATTTTGAGGCATCGAACCACGTTAATTTCTTTGTGTACTCTTTCTTTCTCTCATGTACTTTTCAGGTTGAGTTTCCAATATTTCGAGATAAGTCATGAAAGTGTTTAATTAAAATATGTGGTTCAACATATGTGAAAATCACGTGATTTATCTTTAGAAAGATTGACATCAACAATCATATATGAAAATAATATTACATGTAATACAAAATTTTTCAAAAAAATATTAAAGTAGATAAGAGTCAATTTTATATATATATATATATATATATATATAAAGTTATGTATTTTTTAATCTTTTATACATTAGTTTTGTAAATAAATCTAAATTACTGTTTAATTTCGTAAATTATTTTTATCTATGTTAAAATTGATACATGATAAAAAAAATATTACTTTGTTGATTATAATTTTGTCTAATAAATTCATATCGAATTAATTTTCAATCTAGTGTCATGTCAACGTGTAATGCACATCAACATGTGTAATACATTTACGATAACATACTAAAGTATATTTTCTTTTATCAAGATAAGAAATATAAATCAAAACTTAAATTATAATAAAGTTAAAACTAAAATTAGCATATAGATAAAGAAAAAATCAATAAACTTTAATACTTTAATATGATGACAGCAATCTGTTTCTTTAATATAAAATAATGATATTTTTTTTCAATTACACATGTTAATATAAAAGTTAAATAAAGTTATTATTTAAAACATATTAAAATTAAATATTTCTAAAAATTTTATAATAATTATAAATATATTTTGAAAAATCAAATTATATGAAATAACTAAAAAAAATACAAGATTATAAACATATAATTAATTATCTTAGAAAGCTTAAAGCATGTTTTATTAATAATTTTACTTTAACACATTTTAATCTTTCTTTAATTTCCATGAATTAATAAAAAAATGAATTATTATCCGTAATCTCTAACAATAATAAATAGCATAGCTTACTTTGGTTTACATATCTATTTTACAAAATTTTATCCTTTAATTATTATAGATAAAACTATATATTGTCTTATTTTTTGTCTGAAGAAAAATACTTACTAGGTAACGCATATGCAATTCATAAGCTTGAGCGTATTATCTTTAAAAAAATCTAGTATTACCTAAATTAATTATATTGTTGAGAATTCGAGAGTTTATAATTTTAAACAATTTTAGTTAACAATAAAAAATGTATTATAAAAAATATATTGCTAGAATATGATGATTTAATCTTAAATCAAACTTTATATGATTTTTAGAATTTTATTATAAAAGTAATAAATTTATTATGATAGATTAGGATTGGTTCATCATATAATATAAACCGAATGCATGTAATTTTTCTCAATATGCTTGTACACATTAAGGTTAACCAAGTCTTCTGAAAAATAGTCATATTTTTTTTTTTTTAACGACGAGAATGTTAGCACAAATTTGAAGATAATTTTGGGAATTGTGTATAAGATTTTTATTTATTTCTGATATTAAAAATTAACCGATAATTAAACTGGTTTAAACGTTGACCAAATGCACAAAATACATTTATTATACCATTGGAGTTTTTTCTCTACTCTCAAGAGTTTGAGTGTTATCAGTTAGTTACAAATTACAACAGCGAGAACTTCTTGGCCGTGGCGTTTTGTTTTGTCGGTGTGTTCGAAACAACTGCGCGCTTCGATTGAGATCTCGACGGTGGCTCTCGATCCGCCACCGTCTGATCTTCTCCTCCTCCTCCGCATCACACGCCGTTTCGAGATCTGACATCTCTCTCTAGTAACAGGTTTCGCTCCCTTTCTTTCACATTCAATTCCAATTCACTCGTTTCTATTTGCTCCTCTATCGAATTTCAATGCTATTGTGTTTTGAATATGACTTCACCGTTAGCATTTGAAATTCGATGTGATTTTCCTTGCCGTGCTTGATCTCGATTTGCAATTTCGGATACCTACCAAGTATTTGTCAAAAAATGATGTGATTATGAGAATTGTGAAGTTTGTGATTGGATTATTTTACATTAAGAGGCATTCTTAGGTCGCTTCCTGATTTTGCTTTGTTTGTAACTTAGTGTAGAGTAATGCTAGTGGTAGTTTTTTTTTTCCTTCTTTTTCAAATTAACGGTAATTGGAGAGCTGTGTTACTCAATCTTTGCTCATTGTAAAATTAATGTAAATGTGAGATCACAAAATGTGGTTAACAAGCAGTGCTTTTACTTGCCACTGGTTGACATAACTTGAGCAACTCTGCTAGATTAAAACCATGTATTATTTTAAGTGCACAGAGATCTCATTTTTTTATTTTGATGTGTAATTTTTCTGTTAAAACATCAGAGAGGGTGTGGATGTGTTATATTCTTAAGTTTTATTAAGATGTCCATTTTGATGAGTGTTTTTAGAGAATTTGCCATTTGAGATCCACTGCCTATTTATGATGGTTATAACCTGAAGTGACAATTAAAAAGAGAAGTTGATTTGAAACAGTTCTTCCTGGACTAAAGGAGTATTGGAGAGATATGGAAGTCAGCAGCAATTGGCATAAGGAACTTACATATGATAAGTGGGTACCAATCACTGTATCTGGTACACGTCCAGCTGCTCGCTACAAGGTTTCTTTCTGCTCCGTTCCTTGTTTCTATTAGAGGATTAGAGAATGGAGAAATAAAAGGAATACTAGGCTAGATATCCTTTCTTACAAAGGCAAGAAAATAATTCCTGATTCGGTCTTGTTATGAGTCGTTTTGCTTGCTTTTGAATGCTAGTAAGACTTAGGAATTCAAGGTTTCTTATGTGAAGTCCTTTTTTCTATGGACCGGATACTTACACCATATTTTGTCCTTTGCTGTAGCATGCTGCTGTTGTAGTTGATGAAAAATTATACATTGCTGGTGGGAGTCGTAATGGTCGACACTTGTCTGATGTTCAGGTATAGGGTATGCCCCAATTCTTCTGAATCTTTGACTTGTTGTTGTGGGTCACTTGATTTAGCTGTTTACAGGTTTTTGATTTAAGAAGTTTGGCATGGTCTTCTCTGAAACTAAAAGCAAATGTTGAAAAAGATGATAACAATAGCTCACAGGAGAATTTTCCAGCCACATCTGGTCACAATATGGTAAAAAAATTTGCATGACAACTCTCTCAATGTGCATATGTTATAGTATGGAATCCTACTTTCTTTAGTTTGGCTACTGATGAACCATGAATGTTAGTGATAAACAGATATTTTGAATGTTTGATTTGTTCTGATAGAGACTTGGAAATTTCTGCAGATTAGGTGGGGGGAGAAACTGCTTCTTCTTGGTGGCAATTCAAGGGATTCTTCTTCTGAATTAACAGGCTAGTATATGTACAACAATTTTTTATTTTTTTTTATGGGGAGAAAATCATATGAGTGCCGGATTTTTCATATTTGTGCATAGCATAGCATATTATAACATGGAGCACATAGAAAACTTACAATGTTCTTTTAATTTTGTGCAGTTCGCTACATTGACATTGAAACATGCCAGTTTGGAGTTATTAAGACTTCTGGAAGTGTTCCAGTAAGTGTGTCCATTAATGTAAAAGTTTGATGTTCTGTTCTTGGGTGTTGAATTTTTCATCTAGTTAAAGTTTTCAATATCCAACTCTAAATGGCTATACTGAAAATTTGTTTTTTGATATAGCTTAATGGTGCTAATGGATCCATGTAGCCAACCCCAATTAATGGGATAAGGATTGGTTGTTACTGTTGCTGAATCTTCTTTTTCGTACTTCTTTTTTCTTTTTGAATTATGTATGTTGAGTATTCAATTATGTGAAATTCTCTTTAATATCTGTCTTTAATATCTGTATGTGTAATAACATTGGAGTCACTTTTATTGTAGTTAAATATATATTTGAATGTTTTCAATTTATTTTTCAAGGTAGCCCGCGTGGGACAGTCTGCAACATTAGTTGGTTCAAGAGTGATATTGTTTGGTGGAGAAGATATGAGTAGGAAGCTAGTGAATGATGTTCATGTTCTTGATCTAGAAAGTATGACTTGGGAAACGATAAAAACTACGTAAGTGGTTTTCTACACTTTCAGAAGTTGTGTTTTCATGCTTAAGAGAAGTTCCATATGACCATACCAATTACTTGTATTTTAATAGGCAGACACCTCCAGCTCCCAGATACGATCATGCAGCGGCTATACAAGGAGAGCGGTACCTTCTGATTTTTGGTGGTTGCTCTCATTCTGTCTTCTTCAATGATCTTCATTTATTAGACATGCAAACAGTAAGTAAATATGATTTCCCAACTTCTTTGCATGTTTAATTAAATTAAAGTATCAATAAGCTTGTTTCTTCCATTCTGGGGTTCGGTTATGTCTGTATATTACATATGCACAAAAGTGAATTTTGATATGTGAAAGTATAAGTGTTTGTATTATGTATCTTTTTTAAAATTTGCATCTTCGGAGAATTCATTCAATGGAAAGGATGATAACTGGTAAACTTTGACATTGATGATGATTAGTGTGTATATTTACAACATATACACTTTTTTGCATCTTATACTTGCAAGTACTATTATTTATAAATATCTCTTTACAAAATTGGCTTCATAAATAAAGTTTTGAGTTGGAAGCATAATGTTTATTTTGCGTAGTTTACCTGGACCCTGTTATCCATGGAACAAAGGGGAAGAACAACAATATTCCTTCTAAACTTTTGATTAATTTTCAATTTATATTTATGTATGCAGAAAATTGCTTCAGTTATGGCCATTTATCTTCGAAATCTTTTTTCTCATACTAGTTTAGCATTAAACATATCATGATCTAACAATCTTGTTTGGTTCAGATGGAGTGGTCCCAACCAGAGACTCAAGGTGATTTAGTATCTCCTAGGGCTGGGCATGCTGGTATCACTATTGATGAAAGCTGGTTTATAGTTGGTGGTGGAGATAATAAAAATGGTATGTAATTATTTTATTTATTAAAATTAAAAAGAAATACTATTAAGTGACTGAAAAATAAAATACAAGGAGCTGATAAATTATTATTCAAAAAAGAAAATCAAGAGACAAAAAGAAAGAATCAATAATGCAAAAGGGAAGTCCACCTATGTGCATGCCAGAAATAATAACTCACTTGAAATTACATTGAGCTTAGCACTACTGTGAAACCATAAACACAATCCTCTCATGAAACAAATCTAGGGGGCTGGTGGGTTTGTACTCCAACCAAATACACCAGAGACTATATATCCACACATTCTAATAGCTTTTGGCCTCCATGTTTCAATTAAAACCTTAAATGAACAACAAGAAACTGCTTAAAAGCGAAGAGGGTGGGTAAACTATTATTGACATCAAATATGAACTCATTATAGTGATTATACTCTATTTTTTATTCTTTATGGATGTGTGATTATCTAATTTTCAAAAAGGTTGCCCTGAAACCCTGGTGTTGGACATGTCTAAGCTTGTCTGGTCAGTCTTGACTGTTGAGAAGCAAAAAGATCCTCTTTCTAGTGAGGTAATTACTTTGTGCAATAATTATTTTTTCTATATATTTTTATTAATTAATATTTCTAGGAATATTGTATGGAGGATTGTAATTTTCACTTCTCCAAGATCTGTATTGGAGTTGGTTGTCATACCTGTGATTGTTTATTTTGAGGCTGTTTGAATATTATTATAAATGCATTTAGGATTTGAGTTTGCTCCTGTAAATTTCTCTTGCCTTGAGTTGAGGAACTTGTTTTTTTAGTATCTTCAGTTTCAGTTGATTGGGATAATGTTTTCTCCTAAACATTGAATCGTGACCTAGAACTTTCCTATTTCTCTCTTCACAAAGCAAAAATTTTCAGTTTCCTCTTATTTCTCACATCTAGTGGTCCATGACAGCATATGCGAAGGATTTAGTGAAACAAAACACAAAAAGCAATATAAGAGAAGCTAGACCAAAGAAATAAAGTGGGAGCTTGACTTTTTATAATTTGCTGGTATTAATCAATCAAAATGAGTGGGGTGCTCTTTATGTGTAATTGAATATGATAATGATTGTGTAAGCAATTTCTTGTACTGAAAAAACTGATAATAATTCATGCGCTGTTATGTCAATGCATTCTTCATCTATTGATTTATACCAGGGTCTTAGTGTCTGTTCAGCGTGGATTGATGGAGAAAAATATCTGTTAGCTTTTGGTGGCTATAATGGCAGATATAGCAATGAGGTATGTGATGTAATCCTATATTTATAATTATTTTTGTTGCCTATGAAAGTTTGGCTTTCTTATTTGTTTTTTCATGAAGATTGATTTATATGCTTTTGCCAATGACTGTCCCTGTTAGCCTTGATGATGGTTCATATCCTCTCTGCTTTATGATAGTTTGAGATGTCATTTTTCATCAATTCTAGCCATTGGAGAGGTTCTGTACTTGGATTGGTCCTTTTTGCAGCATGCATAATTTTGTTCAGCAGCTTGAGTGCTTGTTGCATGCTTCTTTAAGGAATTGTTTCTTCACTGCCTGCTCATTCAACCTGGGTGTCTGTTCATTTGGACCACGTATGCCTACTTGTTTGGTTTTGGAAATGAAAACAACTTGAATTAGTACAATATTCTTGACTAGCAATGGTTAATGGTTTTGGAAATGAAAAAAACTGGAATTAGTACAATATATCAGTCGATATATGCTCATGCAATGATGTTTAATGCTAGTCAATGTTGGGCTGGGAGAAATAACCTTTCCACAAGGGCAAATATCGACTGTTTTTGGTCAGATTGCTGAGCACAGTGATTGAACATAATTGAAAAATAAGATTAGGAACAAAGACTAGGAGAAAGTTAGAGAGGATATTACATAAAATTTCCTTGGGTGGTTTTTGGTCATGTGACAGTTTAGAAGCCCAATGTAGGCTTCAGATAGAAGCGTGGTTAAAATGGAAGACGGTTCAATTCAAAAGACCAATGTTTCTAAATGGATTTATTAAAAAAATTGGATTTAGTATTAGCAAAGCCCTATGGATTGATTATCCATGCACCTAGTGGGATAAGGCCTGATTCTTGTATCATGCAAATTGATTTAGTTCAATTCAATCAAACTGGATTCTACCGTTATGTATTGTGAATGGCATGTTATACCATGAAATCTGACTTTGCTAGTTTACATATTTTTAAGGGCATCTTTTCTCAATTAAAATTTTGGTGTGTTCCATATAGTGGATTCTATGGCTGATGTCTGAGCCCCTCACAAATTCAGGTTTTTGTTATGAGACCCAAGGCAAAGGACATCACACGTCCCAAGATTTTCCAATCACCAGCTGCTGCTGCCGCCGCAGCTTCTGTTACTTCAGCTTATGCATTATCTAAATCTGAGAAGTTGGATTTTCTGCAACTAGATGATATAAATTCCATGCCATCTGTAAATGGTCATCCTAAAGATGATGTGACAGATAAAATTGAAGCCATTAAAGAAGAAAAACGGTTATTGGAATTGTCAATTGCAGAAGTCAGGGCTGAAAATTCTAAGCTTGGAGGCGAGATAGAAGAAATAAATAATACTCATGCTGAGTTGACAAAGGTATGTGTTACAATTTTCATTTGAAAGTGCAATATAATTGAATAGGTAAGTTTTTCATAATTAAATATATATTTCAGGAACTCCAGTCAGTCCAGGGACAACTTGTGGCTGAGAGATCAAGATGCTTTAACTTGGAGGTAAAATTTCACTCTCCTATTTTGGAGTATAATATGGTTTTATGGTTGTTGTGTAGGATTTGATTATAGTAATTTTTGTTTTTTTTTCAGGCAAAAATTACAGAGCTCCAGAAGTTACTGGAAACAATGCAATCTGTGGAAGATGAAGTACAGGCTCTTCGTCAAAAGAAGTCTGCTCTGGACCAGCAGATGGAGCTCGCTGCAACAGCTCAGAGGCAGAGATCTGGTAGAGGTTGGGGATGGTTTGGTGGAAGTGAGAAATGAGAAATAAGGCAATGACGGCAATGTCAACTAGAAGTGATTGAGTTTAGTCTGAGGAAACTCAACAGCTTATATTCTATTATTTTAGTTCATGCAGAAAATGGCATTTCCTTGATAGCTGTTACAGAACTCTGAAGGTGTCATCTTGAGTTGAAATACATGGTGGACTCCAATTTTGAAGGACTGAAGTGTGAAACTTTCAAAAGATGGGTACATAAGCTTTTTGTATTTGTAATTCGTACTTTAACAGGTTTACTTTTAACTGATTCATTTCCTGCTCAAGTGTCCATTAAATTCTGTAAGATTTACTTTTATTTATTCATTTGGTTTGGGTATATATATTGGCTGTTATTCATATGTTATATTCCATTTAAAATTCAATTAGCGTGTATGTTCAATTGCTAGAGAATGCAATTTTAGTTTTATTTTATTCATTTGGGTGGCCCCTATGTTCAGTGTCGTTTTTTGGTTTGATTCACTGGAGATTGATCACTGGGTGGTGAGGATGTGTTATCGCATGTGAAATATGGTCATTAATCAAAATGTGACTCTAATGGATTCGAGGAAAACTCAATTTATTCAGTTAACCCAGTAGGATTCATCTATTGGAAGGGGATTTAAGTAAATTTACAGGAGATCGTTGAGTCAAACCCATTATCATTATTATACACGCACGCAAAAATAATATCGCTGTATTGAAGACTAATACTGACTGACCTAGACTAATATTCTTGGACAATATATTCCTTCCAAAAGTTGTATTGAAGACTTTTCAAAACCACACAAATCCTTCAACTAGTGAGAGAACTAGTTCATGATTCCATCAGGATTTATCTTTGATATACATGTACTTGTTTATAGAGACATCTTTTCTATAATATCTGACTCAAAAAATCATGCTCTCATTATTATAAATGACCATAGTGCAACTAGATGGTCTGGAGGGAGAAAATTCCAACCGATAAAAAAATCAGTATGTTGGAACTAAATTATATTGAACTGCACATTTTTATACTTCAATGCATAATATTATATTTAAATCACGAGTAAATAACTACAATATCATTTTTTTAAAATGTCTCTTTTAATTCTGTGTTTAGATTTTTTATGTCTTCTAAATTTAAAAGTTTTTAAATTAGTCTAAGTCATTTAAAAAAAAATTTTAGGTAGTATTTGGTTTGAGTATTTCCTGTTTTCATCTAAACTGAACATAGAAAATAGAGGTGAAAACATATTTGATTGATTTTTCTGAAAATGTTTTCATGAAAATATTTTTAAATTGAGTAAAAATAACAATATTATGACTCTGATTTCATAGTTTTCAGAAAACTTTATTCAGAAAATAAAAATTAAAAATAAAAATAGAAAATAATTTCTCTAACCAAACACCTCGTTATTTTTTTTTTTTTTAATTAGGATATTTACAAGACACGGGGCATTCTTGTTTGTCATTTTCGATACCGGTAATTGTTATATCGGCCACAAGAGAGCTTTATTAGCAATTGACAGTCAAAAATTGAGTCGCACATTGCATTCTTAAGCTATAGTAAAAGAGGAACTGATTGTTGGGTTGAAATTTTTTGTATTTTTATTATAAATCTACTGCTTTGTTAAATTATATTAAATGAAAATGTTAATCACATTAATTAATAATTGTACGTGTAAACTTCAATACAAATGGTACTACTACAAGCAATCAAGCCTCAAAAGTCAATATAACACAATTCACAAAGTCATAATAACATCAAAACCACAAAGAGCAATATTTTTTTTTATTAAAGAAGCATTTTTTGAGCTACTCATTTGAATTTGACTTTGATTGATCTCACTGTCTTATTTATATTAGTTTTACTCAGATTGAGTGTGTTAAATAAGACAACGAGAACCACTAATCATTAAATAAAATAATGATATAAAAATATAATAGAGAAGAGAAGGGAAAATAAAACTATTTTCATTTTTGTTAGACAATTATATTATTTAGTCGCCTGGCATCCATATTTATAACAAAATACATAAGAGAACAATTGTACACCATATACCCATGTATTGGGTCACCAAAAGGCACCTAATCATATTCATTTGGGTATACAAGTTGCCCCAAAATTAGACTTAAAACAATGCCCAACGATAGCACATTACAACTAACATAAGCAATCATAATTACATCTGAAAATTACTAATAAAACAAGCAACATAGGTACTACATTAAAAGAGTAACTTAGAAAAGTTTTACAACCTATTAAATTAGCACCCCTCCTTAAAATGTTTTAAATCATTTAACTTGGCACATGGAAGTGTCTTAGTTAAGATGTGTGCAATTTAATCTTCAGAGACATGTAATACATCAATTGAAGTGATTCTTCTCAGCTTCCTTTATGGCATGAAACCTAACATTGATATATTTAGTTCTTCCATGTTGAATTAGATTTTCAATAATGGAACTTACTGAATGCTGTCACACCATAGCATTGTAGGCTCTTCTTATACATGATTCAAGTTTATTAAGATTTTCCTAGTACATAGAGCTTGATTTGAAGTTGTTGCGACAACAATATACTCCGCTTCTGAGGATCAAGCAACCACATCTTGCTTCTTGAAATTCCACAAGAGCAAACAACTTCTAAGTGAAAATATAAACTTGGTACTATTTGAGTCATCAATAGAACTAACCCAATCACTATCAACATAATCTTCAAACTTTCCATCTCCTTTGTTGTATCACATGCCAAAATTCACAATACCTTCTAAATATCTCAACACCTTTTTCCCTACACCAGAGTGTGTTAAACTTGATAAGTGCATGAACCTTGAAAGTAGACTTGTAGAGAATATTAAATTTAATCTAGTTGAGTCCAATAAAAGAAACTGCCAACTAAAGTTTTATATTGTGTTACATATCCCTTTGCATCATCATCAATCTTGAACAATTCTTCATTTTCAACAGAAAAAGTTGAAGCTGGGTTACACTTTCCAATTTGAATTTTTTTGGCAAATCAATAGCATACTTCCTCTATGAGAGAAAAATTCCATCTTCAATTTAATGTAGTCTCATCCCTAACAAAATATCCATTATTCCAAGATCTATCATTTAAAAAAAAAAACTGCAACATGTTCATTTTAAATTTATTAATTTCAACAATGTCATCATCACATGTAACAAGAAAATCATCAACTCTCTTTTGAAAGTCAATAACTTGATGGAGTTCACCAATTCATGACCATTATATCTTTTATGAAGTTCATCCCATATTTGCTTGGATGTTTTTAAATGCAAGAAGCTATTTGATCTCTCATTAACTCACAAGTGTTCAAACTCTCCTCTCAATTTTTTTCTCAAGTCCACAACTTATAAAAACAAAGCTTTAGATACTACTGTAAAAAAGATTGCAACAACCACTAATAATAAAACAACTACGAAACAAAACAATGGCCATAAAAATATAACAAAGAAGAAGAGAAGTAAAAGGAGAACAAAGTTAGAACCACTAACCACATAATAGCCATAAAAGAGAATAATGATCATAAAGTATAATAGAGGAAGAGAGAAGTAAGGGAGAACAAAACTATTTTCACTTTTGTTGAGCAACCATACATTCTATTGTCTAAGACTCATGTTTATAATAAAATACAAAAGAGAGAACAATTGTACACCATACTCATGCATTGAATCACCAAAAGACTCCTAATCATATTCATTTAGGTGAACATATTACCCCAAAATAAAACTTAACTCATTGTTCAATGACAGGATATTATAATTAAACATAAACAACCACGATCACATCTAAAATTTACTAATGAAGCAAGCAACATAATTATTACAGTACAAGAGTAACTTCAAAAAGTTTTACAACCCATAAAATCAACAAGATGTCTACTTGAAAATTAAGACCTAAACATAAGTAAATCTAGGACTCACTGTTTGATATCTTAAAACCAAGTAAAACATTTTGGAATACTACTCATAACTTGGAGACTAGTTGGGATTTGCTCCGTGAAACAAGATCCTTGCGCAATATCTTGCCAGCAGCTGACTTTGGAATAGTGTCAATGAAACTCACCCTTCTCACTTTCTTAAAGGGAGCCACCTGAAAATTCTCCAATTTACTTTAAGTGAAAGAGAAAAAAAAAAAAAGAAAGATAAATGAGCATAAGAAAAAAGAGTGACCTGGCTTGAAACAAATTGAATGATTTGCTCTTCCGAGAGTTCAGAATCAGCTGCTCTCACTACATATGCCATTGGTATTTCTCCAGTTTCTTCATCTTCAACCCTGTAACATATATTTGTTTCCAAATGAGAAAGTCACAAAGATAGCGAAAAATGATAGTGAAAATGAGAGAGTAACACACGGTATAACTGCTGCATCAACTATAAGCGGATGACTTAGCAGCACAGATTCAAGTTCTGCAGGAGCCACCTGACACGAGAAATTTGAAACCTTGAGAACTGAAGCAATTTGCTGGTATTCTAATTGAAAACTGAAACTGAAACTGTTGTTATGGCTTTGATTACCTGATAACCATTGTGCTTGATTAGCTCCTTTATTCGTTCAACTATATAAACAAAACCATTCTCATCAATGTAACCAAGATCACCAGTCTTCAACCAACCTTGTGGATCAATTGTTGCACTTGTTGCCTCTAAATTTCCTAGATATTCTTTCATAATGGAAGGACTTTTGAACCATAACTCTCCTTCTTTGTGGGGAGGCAAAGGTTTTCCTGTTTCGATGTCTACAACTTTTGCACAAAAAGTTGGGATCAACCTTCCACATGAATCAGGATGAGCTCTAGCATCTTTAGCTGAGGCCGAAAATGTTGCTCCACCACAACTTTCTGTTAGTCCATAACCTTGCCTTAGTTCAACCCAAGGAAAAATCCTTCTAAACTCTTGTGACAATTCCTTACTCAAAGGTGCAGCACCTGACCCTGCCCTTCTTAGGCTTGACAAGTCACACTTAGTTTTGCTTGCATGTTTTACTAGTGCAAGGATCACTGGTGGCACTGCTGGTAAGTTATTAACCTTGTGCTTCTGAATTGCATCAAGCATTCCTTGGAAGTCATACTTCTGCATCAAAACTGTTGTGATACCAATACACAACATTCCAAATCCAAAGAACATGAGTCCATAGATATGAAACATTGGAATGAAGGCCAAGAAAACATCATCTTGGGATCCACTCACAGTAACAGACCATAAGAGTAGCCTCATTATGGAAATGAGATTTGCATGAGTCAAAACCACACCCTTGCTTACCCCTGTGGTCCCTGAAGAGTAAAGTATAGCAGCAGTGTCTGATTGTAGTACATGAATTTGTGCCAACAATTCTGGTGAATTATAACACCCTTCTATTAACTCTTCAACTGATAACATTCTGTCATCAGAAGTACGAGAAGTGAGAATTGTAGGAACCCCAGTTCGGACCAATTTGTGTAGCTCCTCAGGTGCTGAGATGGCTAGTTTAGCACCGGAATCACGCACTTGCTTCCCGATTTCTGACTCAGTGTTGATGGGGTTGGCAGTAGTCAGAATTGCTCCAATTGACAACACAGCTAGGCATACGGAAGAGTATAGAACAGAGTTTGGTGACAACAGAAATACTACATCACCTTTCCTAACCTGAAGTCCATGGAACAAAGCTGAAGCAAGAGAGTATACAGATCGTCTTAGCTCACCATAGCTAACACTTCTGTTAGTACTGGCATCAATGAATGCAATCTTTGCCTCAGCAAGGTGTGCTTGTGGAAACTGTGACAGCACAAAATGGGCCGTGTTAAGATCAGGCTGTGTTGGAATTGCATGCTTGGGGTCAAGCTTAACTAGAGAGTGGTAAATGCCTGTTCTTGAGTTGTAGCCATTCTTGTTATCAAATGGAGGTTGAGATTTATCATGTGCTTCTTCATTTGAGGACCAAATTTCCTCTCCTGACATTATCTTTAGCAAATTTAGTGAACCTGTTAATGTTAAGCACTAGGAATGTGAAAATTAGTGTCAGTTATAATCAACATATATACAAAGCTATTTTTTCGATAAGTTCTAGGACAAACATAAATTTCTTCTCCTACGTAATATGATGCACGTGTTGTGTGCCTAATGTTTTACATCATTGTGTGATCAACATGTATACAAGACTATTTTTCGATAAGTTCTAGGACAAACCTAAATATTCTTCTCCTCAATAACAGAATATTTGAAAAAATGCCGTCTTGTCTGCCTAGTATTTGTCGTTAGGGTGTACTTAAAATAAATTTAGTGTCTCTTTTAACTTAAAAAATTAAATAGATAAAAAGAAACTTACAAGAAGATCCAAATTCTCCCACTAATAAGAAACATCTAATAAGAATTTAAAAGAAGGAATGAAAAGATTGCAAAGTCAAACCCTTCTGTTAACTCCTGACATTTATTTTATATATGTTTATTTATTGTGTGTGCACATGCGTACATGCTTTACATTATTAAATATCTTTCATAAAAATAATGGTTATAATTAGCTTTTCATCTAATAAAATATAGATAATGCATTCAAAACATCTAAAAAATCTAAATGTGATCATTACTTTTGTTTATGGAATGATTCAAAGAAAGTCAGGTTTTTCAATTAAAAGATTGCAGTACCTTAGAATAAATATCATCTATTTATCATTTTTGCTATTTAAATAACACACAACAGCCCTGATTACAGTGACAATTAAAAGATAACATATGGACACTAATTATTATTTTTTTTTTCAATTCTCTAGCCAACTTGACAAGATCATTGAAGGATAATCCATTTTCTTTAACTCTTCCTTTTCAGCAAGCTAGCTGATATTTTCCCTACTACCGTACAAACATTATTTAAAATATTAAATTAAGCTACAAATGGATTAAAGAAATAATAAAGAATTATTTAGTTGTTTGTCTTGGATACAAAAGGAATGGAGTGTAATATTACTTAAATAATTTTATAATAATAAAAAATTAAGAATGTTTATGAAATTTCATAACAATATAAAGATATCTAATAATTTAATTTAAACTTTTTAAAGAGAATTCCTAAGTATTCTAAAAATGTTATTCCAGTCCAATAAAATTATAAAACTTGCCACAGTTATGTATGGAGTCAAATTACATGTAAAACTTTTGTTTTGTTTTTAATGAAAAACTAGTGCTAGTCTAAACTTTGTCAGGATATAAAATAATTATAGTGTAATTCTTACTTAGACTAAAATTCAAAAAGTATGGTTTTATTCCTTTTAAAATATTTATCCTATTTTTGTCCCTTTAATTTAGAAATATATTATTTTTAATCTTTGAAATAATTTTAAATATTTTAGGATAAAATAAATTTTTACTCTTTTTTTATAATTTGAAAATATTGGTTTAATTTTAAAAGAAATTGTCTTATTTTAGTTCTTTAATTTTAGAATGTACCATTAAAGTGACTTAGATCAAATTTATTAGCAAATACAACACATTATTTAAATCACTTTGGGAATTAAAGTAGTAGAATTTTAATATTTTCAAATTAGATAGACTGATATAGTGTGTAAAAAAAATTGAGGACTAGAATTAAATTTTCATAGAAGGAATAAAAATATATTTTATCCAAAATTGTATAACTGTTTTAAAGTATGGTATAAACTATTTTGAGTATAACAAATTATACATTTTTAGATCAGAGGAATCAAAACAAGATAATAAATTTAATAGGAACAATATATAGTTCAAGATAATAATTATTTTTGAATTTTCAAAGGTATTCAAGAATTTTTTTTATTAATTATCAAAGAATTTATAATAATTCATGTATCTTGTTCAATATGTTAGATAGATAAATAAAAATTTAAAATAATAAAATAAATTTTATCATCATATAATATAACTACGTGTATAAATTTAAATTCATTATAAAAGTAAATAATACATCTACTTGTGAAGTTTATTATAAATTTGAAAAATTGTAATTACAGTTATTCCATGACAAATGTACAAAATATTAAGTTAAATTTAATTATTCCATGACAAATTGTATACATCTTTAAGTTAAATTTATTTATAGATAAATTATGATTTTTAAAATAAAAGTTTCATTTAATATGCAAATGACGACAAAGTTTGTATCCATAGAGTAAAACATACTAATAGATCAACATACTAATCAGTAATTAAATAAAGCATAATTGCATTAAGATAAGCATCGTTCTTAACAACCAGTTATATATGTATATAATTAATAGAGTTTTATTTTTGCAGATTTTAATGAGAAGTTTATTGTCATATCAAGTACGAGAAAACTAACAACTTCTTCTTTGAAAAGATGAGATAAATCAAAATAAGAAGGAAGTTGTCTAGTACAAAGGTATGTTGCCAAAAAAGAAGATATCCTTTATAGGATTCATCTGTTGCCTTTTTGCAAAAAGTTTTCATCTATGATTTAACATCGTTTAAAGAAGCATTAAATGTTCATGCTAATGCAACATGCTTCCAATAAATGGATAGAAAACTTTGAAGTCACTTAGTCTAACCGTTATTTCAAACTCTCCATCTATATAAAAATTAAAAATTTGAAGTAGAGATTTATAAACATGAAAAAAATAAGAAGAGGTTGAATTGTGTTTTTAAAAACTTTTGTAAGCTTTTTTGAGTATTTTTATAAATCAAAGTTCATTAAGATTCAGACACACATTTTTCTTAAGGAGACGAAGTAAAAGTAAATGAATCAGACAATGAAATCTTTTTTTAATAAGACAATATATATATATATATATATATATATATATATATATATATATATATAACACTTATTAGTTAAAAGTAGATGTACAACTGATACAAGTTTGTCTCACACAAATTTGGAATTGTTGCCCAATCTTATTTATTTATTTTCTAAACTCTTCTCTATACCTATCACACATTTTGTCAATTTCTCTACCCATAAACTCCATTATCTTTATGGTTCTAGGTGAGAATTGATACTCTTCACTTGTTGAATTTTCCATGGCTGTAAGAAAAGTGTTAGAATAAAAGAGATATAATATAGAAAAATTCCTCACTACACTCTCTAAGTGTTTCCCTCACTCTCTTGTGTTTTATACTTTAGGTTTTTTCTCTATTGTTTATTTTTTTTTGCCTTTTTCCTCTCAAGTCTCACTTTAGGCTTCTTAATTAAACCTCTTAAATAAATTATTCAGGTCTATTTTCCTTTTTGAAAGAAGAACAATTCCACACATGAGCTCAAGAAGTCTAAGGAAAATTGTAAAAGACAAAAACACAAGAAGGGGAGGGGGGTTGAATTGTGTTTATCAAAATTTTTGTCCTTTCTTCTGTTGTTTTTGACTTTGGTCAGGCGAAACTTTAGGTTCTTTAACTTTTGATTTTAATTGTAAGACGTTTAAGTGATTATCTCCGTTAGTGAAATAAAACAGTTAAAGACAATGGTATATTTATACTGGTTCGTCTATTCAAAACTACATCTAGTTACCTAGCAACTTACTGAGTTTTCACTACAAACCGTGAAATGGTTACAAGTATTCTTTGCACTCAACCACTTCTGGCTATATCGATATTCTTTGCACACAACCTTCTCAGGTTAAACAACTAGGTATTCTTTGGAACGCAGCCACCTCAGGCTAATACAAGAGGTATTCTTTGGAACGCAGCCTCCTTAGACTAAGGTACCACAAAAGTGGATTTTAAAAGAGTTTCTAAGAAACAAAGAGATCCTCTTCACAGAGAGGGTTGTACAGATGAAGCACAGAGCTTAAAAATAAGAGAGCGAAATCACAATAGATAACTTTTTGCAGCGTGTTTGCCAACTTGAATTAGAACTGGTGAAGTCCTTTATATAGGCAATGATTTGATAGATCCATTAAACTCAGAAATCTGTCTATTGTCCTTTCCTTTTTGAAGTCTTCAACTTGTGTCAGAGTATAATCGTAGATTTTTCAGTATGCACAGCGGAGTCAGAACCTTTTTTTGATTTGATCAGAGATATCAATAAAAAGTAGATTTACTTTTCGTGTAGTAGAGGTTAGTGTGAATCTCTATTCTGACAGAGGAAGCTTCTTGAGTAATGACTAGATTTAAAATCTGGCGCATGAATAAGGACTTCACTTGTCTTCATAGATGATTGGTCTTCATGTTCTTCAGTCTGAGGATTCGTCTTGAAAAGACTTCATTAAGTTTGGTCTGAAGACTTCGTCTTGAGCATATCGTCTTATGCTTTCGTCTTGAGGCATGCTTTTAGACAGACGAATGACTTGATCAGTAGTAGACTTTGAGGGGTCAACTTCTGTCTGTTCTTGCGTCGTCTAACTTTGGTTTGCAATGCTTCAGTCTGATATGTTTCGTCTCCTCTGTAATTAATCAAAACTTGAGACGTTAATCATCTTGATCTAAAAATTTCCCCCTTTTTGATGATTACAGACCATTCTTGAAGGATTACTGAAGGATGTATCTGCATAAGACAAAGTTAGCTAAAAACAGTTTATCATGCCAAAATTACATCAAGACGATGTTATCTGAAATACCTCATATATAAATGTGTTACATCAAAGTGATGTAATCTGATTCTTACAATTACAAGAAAAGGTATCAGAGTAAAAAAGTGATCAGAACAAAATAGATAGACAAAACAAAAAAATACAAAGTTCCCCCTCAGACGAATTCCTCTTTATGTTCCAACAATTCATTCTTCTGCTTCAGATGCTCATGACTGTCTTCCAAAGCATCATATTTCCTCTTCAGCGCATTGTACTCTTCAACAATCGGAACAGACGATTGAGGCTCTTCATCAGACTCAACCTCCTCAATAATAGGTTCCACTAGAGTACCTAGCAGACACAATGAGAACAGAGGTAGTTCCAAACGAGTGTTGAATGATTGACCCCAACGCCAGGAGTAGCTTCTGTTGAAGGATACAAGTTGTTGATACTAATGCTCATGAGGAGGTAAGGTATAAGCAAACGTTGCTCCAAGGAAGAATTCTCCAATAGTGGCAAAATCTTCATCGAAAACAGATTCTGAGCAATGAGCCATAGTGTCTTCATGTTCCTTATCACCCGAAGCATCTTGGGATGAATAAGCTTGGAAGAGTGAGCTTGAACCATCTTCATATGGGCATAAGTAGGTTCAGGGAGACGTTTGAGAATCTGCCTTGCATACCTGAAGATCTTGGGAGCATTTCTTTCTTTCTTTTCCTTTCCTTTGGATAAGAATTTCACCAAGCAGGGTCTAAGACGATCCATCCTGATGAAAAATTTTGTTTCATTTGTTATCTGTAACAGACAAAAGAATTGTAGTCTTCCTTTTATTTCTCCTTTATGAGATTTTTCCAACTGAGAGAAAGACATATCACTGTCTACAGGAAGAGCGTGGACACATTCATCTGGCGTTTCATACTCAAAGAGATTTAGATGGTATGTTGGATGAATTCCTGAGCAATGAGGCATTGTCTAGGGAAGAGTGAGACCAAGAGTATAGCCTAAGCTTATATACTCTGTCTTGTTCAGGGGGATGTTGAAGGGTTGAGGATCATGGCAATCCATTGCGTCTAGATGCCAGTGTTTGAATTATGGGGGTTCAAAGACTCCAGACATAAAATCTCCATGTATACAGTGATGGAAAATTGTTGTCTTATCTGGACGATGACGAACAAACTTCTTAAATGAAGTTCTGGAGATGATATTGGGCTCATACCTCAAAGCTGGTCCTTCAATCATCAGACCATTCAGTTGATTCTTGTAATCATCTATCCCTTCCAAACCTTTAATTTTCAGCGCAGTTAGTTCATCTTAGGGCAGACGCTGAAGCCATGCGCATTGCTCAGCAGGATCATATTTCTTCTTCATGTCAAAATCTGTTGACTTCAAAGGTTGATAGTAGTTAATGGGATTGACAAATCTTCCCACTAAGAATCCCTTCTTTCCTTTATAATTGTAGGGATCCTTAGTCTCAACATATAGAGACTACTTCTTGTAACTGTCTTTATCGTCTGCACAATATCCTTTATTAGTAGACTCAACATCAGCATTATCTTATATATTTGAGAACTCATACTCAGCAAGGTCTTGAAGTAACCAATTGGGCTTTTTAGGCCTTTCAGCACATGAGTGAACAGAGAACTTCACATGTAAAGATCATTCAAGAATGAATAATCTATCTTATGCTTGATGGGAAGGTCCTCTGGATTGATGACTTTAGCATGATGTTCTCTTATTGGTCCTACATGCCTTAAAATTACACAGTCCTCTTCATTAGACGAAGGACATATGTAGACAGTGAAGGCTTCAAATGTAGACTCTTTTGTCTTAGAGCAAGTTGGTTCTTCAGACGTAACCATCATCGTCTGAATGAGATTAGCAGCAGGAGAGGGAGACGCAACACAAGTTTCATTTTTTCTCCGTGGTTTGTCTTGAGGAGCAAAAGAATCCAACTTCATTGATGAAGGTACCTCTTCACTAAGCATTGTTGATAGTTTCTCAATGAGAATGGCATTATCCTTCTGGATCTGGGCAATTTCATCAGTAGTCATGCCCTCAGATGTTGCTGGTGTACAAGCAACATTAGACGATCCAATCCCTCTAAAGTTTTCCTAGAACACTCGTTCCCTTTCAGCTTCATAAAAGATAGATGTTTTCCTTGCCTTCTTCAATTGTTCTTCCTCAGATTCTACTGAGGGTGCGTCTGTATCAATGAGGATATCAACTATTGCCTTCCTTTTTCCTTTTAAGGTTGCCTTTTTAAGAGCAACCTCCAAGGCTTTTGCCTCTTCTTCTTTTGCCCTTTTCTTTTCGTCTGCTCGCCTACTAGCAGACTGAGCATCCTTAGATGCTTTCTTAGCTGATTCGTCTTGAGGTGTTGGAGACGGTCTAGGCATTCTCAGCTTAATTGACTTGGTTTTTCGTCTAACCAAGGGTTCCTCTAGAGTAGTTTCAAATGGAACCTCTATCACTTGAATAAACGGTTGGGCTACTATTTGAGGTTGTGTTTGGGCTTGTGTTTGAGTTGGAGGAGCAACATTTTTAGGTCTTTTGATGAGGGTTTTGTGTTTGGGTTTCGTCTACGGGAGTAAAGATTATGGTTGAGATGGTTCAGTTCTTGTTTGAGGTTGAGATGGTCGAGGTTGAGACAGTTGAGATTGAGACGGTTGAGGGTTAAGAAGTCTCTCAGGGTGAAGACGAATTTTATCAGCTTCATTCCTGGTCATGGGTTGAAGGTACAGATGCATTTTTGAGAATGTACCTTGTTTAATTTCGGAACCAGCACCATACCACTCGTATCTACTGTGATCAAAACCTTGATTTAGAGCAATCTTGGCAAACACAACTAGGTAAATGATACTTGATTTTCTTTTCAAGTTTCTTCCCTTCAAGGAAGATACCCAGTGATCCATTATCACGTGGGGAAGAATGATCTTTGTCTTCTTTATCAGATAATAGAGACATGGTCTCTGTTGCTAACGTTGTCCCTTGAGCCAATCCTTGTAGTGAAGACGTTAAACAGCAGATTGTGAAGAATCCTGCATTCTGGCACCAAGTTGTCAGCCCTTAGGAACTTAGCTAGATCAGACGTTCTGGGCTTCCAATATTGGAGAGTGTCAATCTCCTTATCATCAAGTTGAGCACTTCAGTCAGACTTGTACACTTCCCCTTCAGCTTTTCCTTTTCTAATAGCAGCAATGGATTCGACATTCACCAAGTACTGCTTGTCGTTTATAGTTCCAACAATGCTTTCGTCAACAATCTTAGCATTACCCCAGAACTCAACGTAGGATTCGAGCATCAATGGCCCCATTCAACAAATCTTAACCAACCTGCGGCTTCTAGCATTCTGTAAGTGTACCTAGAAGTTTTGTGAAGAGTACTCCTTCTGATCCATTTGCTTGCAAGGAACATTTCTTGGGCAAAGAAAGTTTCTTCTTCAATTGTTGTCTCTTGAACGTTCTTGGTGGCCATTTTTCTATTTCAAAAACAAAGAAGTTACAGAGAGTGAAAGTTCTTTGAGAGAGAGAGTTAATGGAATAGTATTGAATATTGTAAAGAATAAAAATGTTAACTTTCAGTATTTATAGGCAGAGTAATGAAACAGTTATAATTTATCAGACGATAGAATGGAAATCGTCCCTGATTTGACGTTTACTCATGATTTCCCTTTCAATAATTGATTTAACCTCTGAGTTTTACAGCGCGTGCCTCTCAATGTCCTAAAATAGCGTAATAAATGCCAGACACATTTAATGCAACATTTATTGTGTCTTCCTGCACACTCAAATTAAATTAATTAAATAATAACAATGCGTCTGTTGAATTGTTACAGACTAATTCAACTTGATCAGACGCAGTGTTTCGTCTTAACAGGAAAAATAAATAAGACGATATAAATAGACGAATGGAATAGAAGAAAGGATCAGACAAATAACTTAATCTTTTAAAGAAGCAATTCTCAAAAAAATTTTAATGAAATTAAATCTTGTTTCATCTAAAGCTTTTGTAAAGATGTCTGCCCATTGAAAATTAGTTTGCACAGATTAGATATCAAAGATACCTTTTTGAACATAATCTCTTATAAAATGAAATTTAATTTCAATATGTTTGACTTTCAAATGCTGAATAAGGTTTTTGCTGAGATTAATAGCACTTGTATTGTCACAAAATACAGGTATTTGGGTTTCAAACCTTGAATAATCCTCAAGTTGATGTTTTACCCAAAGAAGTTGTGAGTAACAACCAGCTGCAACTATATATTCTGCTTTAGTGGTTGGGAGTGTTGTGGAGTTTTGCTTCTTGCTTGACCAAGATATAAGTGAGGTGCCAAGAAACTGACAACCACCACTTGTGCTTTTCCTCTTCACTTTATCTCCAGCATAATCAGCATCACAGTAACCACTCATATTAAAACCATTGTTTTTCTTATAAAACAAGGAGAGATCAGTAGTCCCAATAAGATATCTAAGAATATGTTTAACTGCTTGCAAATGAGATTCTTTAGGATCAGACTGAAAGCGATCACAGAGAAAGACGTTAAACATTATGTCAGGTCTACTTGCAGTTAGATAAAGAAGTGATCCAATCATACCTTTGTAGATCATCTAATTTACACTCTTACCAGATTCATCTTTGCAAAGACTTGCTCTAGACGAATGCATGAGAGTCTTCATGGGCATAGCATTTTCCATCTTAAACTTCTTGAGAAGCTCCTTAGTGTACTTCTGTTAATGGATGAAGATTCCTTCTTTCGTCTATTTGATCTGTAGTCCTAGGAAGAACTTTAATTCTCCTATCATACTCATTTCAAACTCATCCTATATTAACTTGGAAAAATCCTTACACAAGGATTCGTTAGTGGTTCCAAAGACTATATCGTCTACATATATCTGAACAATAATAAAGTCCTTTGAAACACTTTTCTTGAAAAGAGTTGTGTCAACCTTTCCTCTTGAAAAATCATTTTTAAGAAGAAAAGAACTCATTCTATCATACCAAGCTCTATGAGCTTGTTTAAGACCATAGAGAGCTTTCTTCAGTTTGAAAACATGATCTGGTTGAGATTGACTCTCAAAACCAAAAGGTTATTTGACATAAACTTCTTCTTCAATAAAACCATTTAGAAAGACACTTTTTACGTCCATTTGATATAAGACGATATTCTTATGAGTAGCAAAAGCAAGTAAAATACGAATTGCTTCTAGTATAACTACTGGTGCAAAAGTTTCAGTAAAGTTGATACCTTCTTGTTGGTTATAGCCTTGAGCTACTAACCTTGCTTTGTTCCTTACCACTTTACTAGTTTCATCGAGCTTGTTTCTGAGTACCCATTGGGTTCCAATGATGCTTTTGTTCCGGGGTCTCTCCACTAAAGTCCATACATCATTTCTTGTAAACTGGTTTAACTCTTCTTCCATAGCTAAAATCCAGTCATTTTCCATAAGATCTTCTTCAATGTTCTTGGGCTCTATATCAGTCACAAGAGCGTATCCAGACACATCTCTAAGCCTTGTTCTTGTTTGTACTTCTTGATGTCTATCTCCAATAATCAGATCCTCAGTGTGGTTTGAGGCGAACCTCCAAGTTCTGACTGGAGCTTGAGCATCTTCTTGTTGTGAAGCAGACGATGAGGGTTCGTCTGTGCTAGCAGATGTTCTTTCGTTTGATCTTGCTTTTGCACTTGTTTGCACGGATGGACTAACGTCTTGTCCTGAAGGATTTATCTGCAAATTATCAAATAAATTTTCTAGGTCTGATATTTTTCAGCCTTTGAGTTATCTTGGAACTTGACATGGATAGATTCCTCTACTACTTGGGTTTTAGAGTTAAAAACTCTATATGCCTTAGACATATTAGAATATCCAAGTAGAAAGTCTTTCACAACTTTTGAGTCAAACTTTCCAAGTTGATTTTTGGTGTTTAAAATGAAACATTCACATCCAAAAGGATGGAAGTATGATATGTTGGCTCTTCTTCCTTTCCATAGTTCATATGGAGTCTTGTTCTGATGGAGGACCATCTCCAAAAGCCCAACCAAACTCTCCAACCTTACTTTTCAATTTTGGGCTTCTAATAAAATTCGCTGCTGATTTTTACTGTCTGACCTGTTTCAGTATTTCGATCATAACTCGAGCTACACAAATCCAATTGAGGTGATCTTGGTGCCAAATTAAAGAAGACTTCAAGGGCTACAAAATCTATGAAGACACCAAAACCCAGTTCGAACTGAAACTAGTTGGAAAATGAGCTTGAAGTTAGCGTTGGAATGCTTCCAGGAATTTTCAGCGAAATGTTTTAATGTTTAGGCTTATTAGTAGTTTTCTTTCAATTATGTAATTGTTTTAAGGATTTAATTTGGGCCTAAACTTGTAATAAACAAATAATTAGTGACCCTTAGATAAGATTCTAATCCAAGGGTTAAGCTTAGAAGCTTGGAGTGCAAGCTTGGCACCATGACCATTAGATGAGGATACTAATCCAAGGGCTAAGCTTAGAAGCTTGGAGTGCAAGCTTGCAAGTGACCATTGGATGAGGATCTACATCCAAGGGTGGAGGATTGATCCTTGTTCTCCAAGTTAATCAAACTTGCACCACAAGCTTCCTTCCGTGGCCATTAGATTAGAATTTAATCCAATGGTGGACATTAGTTCCTTGCATAGCAAGCTAGCTCCACACCTTAGTAGTATAAATAAGATTTCCTTTGTAATTCAAACACTTTTTTGATTAATTGAGAATTGAATTCAGAAAATTGAGAGTGTTTTCTCTCTTGTGTTCTTGTGAAGAACCTTGAATCTCATCAATGGCTTCCTTGCTCCATTGTGGCGGTTCCACCTCAAGTTTATTGACACTTGCCATGGCGCTTCCATTCCTCTTCTAATTCGTTTTTCTTCTTTCTTTTCTCCTTGAGGCCGTGTGCTTCTTCTTCCTAAACACCAAGCCTCCATTGAAGCATGAAGATCCGTGTCTCTTATGCTATTCTCCTTGAGGATTTCATCATGTTCAATATTGGTTTTATTAATATTCTATTTTGAATATAACAGGAAGTATTAATTGCTTCTGCCCAATAATATTTTGGAAAGGAGCTTTCGTGCAACAAAGTTCTAACCATTTCTTGCAAAGTACGATTTTTCCTTTCCACAACTCCATTTTGTTGAAGAGTTCTTGGAGACGAAAAATTGTGAAATATACCATTTTCAAAACAAAAGGCTTTGAACTCAGAGTTTTCAAACTCAATCCATGATCGCTCCTAACATACGCAATACATATTTTTTTTTCTTTTTGAACACGTTTGCAAAATATTTCAAAGACACTGAACGACCCATGTTTATGGGCTAGGAAATAAACCCATGTAAATCTAGTATAATCGTCTACAATTACAAAACCATATTTCCTCCAAGACTTTCAGTCTGAGTGGGTTCAAAGAGATCAATATGTAATAGTTCTAAGGGTCTTGTCGTGGAAACAACATTTTTTTATTTAAAAGAAGCTTTAAGTTGTTTCCCATGCCGACAAGATTCACACAGACGATTAGTTTTCCAAGAGATTTTTGGCAGTCCTTTGACAAGGTTTTCATAAAAATTTTTGAAATGTACTTGAGACTAAAATGTCCAAGTTTCTTATGCCAAATATCTTTTTCATCGTCTGCTGAAATCAAACACGTTACATTTTGATCACTAAGGTCAGAAAGAAAAATCTCATAAAGATTATTCTTTCTTTTCCCTTTAAATAGAATGGATTTATCCTTGTTCTTGACTATACATTCATCAACGTTAAAAACAACTTCATATCCACTGTCACAAAATTGACTTATGTTAAGTAAATTGAAGTTCAGACCTTTAACGTAAGACACATTTTGGATAAGAGGGTTGGGTGTCTTACCAACAGTCTCAATCCCTAAGATTTTACCTTTGCCAGGACCATAAAATACAGACCCTTTACTTGGTCTGAGATCTTGGAACATAGGCAGATTTTCTATCATGTGTCGTGAGCACCCACTGTCCAGGTAGCAGCTTGAAGTCCTCTCTTCTCCTATTAAAGATATCTGCAACAGGAATAATGAGTGACTTTGGTACCCAAATCTTTTTGGGTCCTACCTTGTTAGTGAAAGATTTCTTCCTGTTCAAGGTCTTAGATTTTCCTTTGTGAGCATTTGGAACTTTATGATAGCTTTCATTCTTCTTCTTATGAGCAGACGAAATAAACTTGGTTTTCTTTTCGTCTGTCTTCTCAACATAACTCAGTCCACTCTTATCAGACGGAGACCTTCCATATTTTTAAATGTTTTTCAGCATAGAGGATCCTTTAGTGAACTTGGTTAAATCTGAGTAAAGATTCATTTTCTTCCTTTAATCTTTTGATTTCTAGAAGAAGATGATTCTTGTCAGATTCAGACGCAGTTTTGTCTGATGTACTTTCCTTAGACAAATTCTCATTTTTGGTTTTCAAAAGGATAATTTCTTCCAAAGCCTTTTTCAGCTTGGTTTTGCAAATCTTATATTGTTCAGTAATAAAGTTAGAATTTGCTAGGAGAGTTTCATACGATATTTCTGAATTAGACTCAGACAAAGAAGATGAAATAAAAGATTTATTTACCTCCGATGAGAAGATGTCTCCAACCATAAGGCAGATGTTTGCGGTTTCCTCTTCTTCCCCGGACTCTTCTAAGCTGTTACTGTCAAGGTCCTCCCAAGTCAGCAAGCTCTTCCTACCTTTATCTCTTCTAGGGTTCCATCTCTTCTTAAGCTTGGGACACTCTGATCTCATGTGCCCAGGCTTTCTACATTCATAGCAGACGATCTTGGTTCCTTCTTCCTTGTTTAATGGCTTCTCAGGAAACTTCTTTTCTTTCTTCTTGAAGAAGTGCTGACCTCTTCTCTTCTTTATCATCATCTTCTTGAAACGTCTGGCCATGAGAGAAATCTCATTGTTAGATGATTCATCAAATGCTTCAGATTTTGTAGATTCAGTTTTTAGAATCTTGTTCTTCTTCTTTTTATCCTTTTTCCCAGATTCCTCCTTAAGGACCTCGTTGATGGATGGAAGAGTTATGGGCTCTTGAACTTTTATTTTGTCTCTCTTGCACAGATGAACTTCATGCACTCTTATTGCACCTATCAACTCATCTAGAGTTAATGCTTTCATGTCACATCCCACTAAGATAGTTGTTGACATTACTTCCCATGGTGCAGGCAAGCTATCCAGAATCTTCATGTTGTTCTGAGCTTTAGTGAACGTAGTTCCCGAAGCAGTTAGACCATTTAAGATAGTTTCGAATCTTCCAAACATCGCATCTACAGATTCTCTTTTCTTCATTAAAAACATTTCATATTCTCTTTGAAGAGTGACAGCCTTTCTCAGTCTCACATATTCTGTTCCTTCATAAGAAATTTTGAGAGCATCTCAGAGCTCTTTAGCTGTCTTATATGCACAGAATCTGTTATATTTTGTTCTTGAGAGTATGCATATGAGAGCGTATCTCGCCTTGCTATTCAACTCCATGGCGGAATTTTCCTCATTTTCCCATTCTGATTCAGTTTTAACGATAGGAATATCTCCTTGCGTGATGATCCTCCAAAGTCTATATTGAGTAGACTTGATGTACATCTCCAGAAAACGCTTGAGGCTTGTTCATGGATGAACCGCCAGAGAGAAACATAGGCCCTTGAGACTCCATTCTTGGATCTTTCCTCTAGCAGCTGTTAAGCGCTCAACCCTTAGAGGCTGAGCTCTGATACCAAACTATAAAAGACAAAAACACAAGAAGGGGGGGTTGAATTGTGTTTTTCAAAATTTTTGTCCTTTTGTTTGTTGTTTTCGACTTTGGTCAGACGAAACTTTAGGTTCTTTAACTGTTGATTTTAATTGTAAGACGTTTAAGTGATTATTCCTATTAGTGAAATAAAACAGTTAAAGACAATGGTATTTTTATAGTGGTTCGTCTATTCAAGACTACGTTCAGTTACCTAGCAATTTACTGAGTTTTCACTACAAACCGTGAAATGGTTACAAGTATTCTTTGCACTCAGCCACTTCTAGCTATATCGATATTCTTTGCACACAGCTTTCTTAGGCTAAACAACTAGGTATTCTTTGGAACGCAGCCTCCTCAGGCTAAGGTACCACATAAGTGGATTTTGAAAGAGTTTCTAAGAAACAAAGAGATCCTCTTTATAGAGAGGGTTGTACAAATGAAGCATAGAGTTTAAAAACAAGAGAGCGAAATCACAATAGATAGCTTTTTGTAACATGTTCACTAACTTGAATTAGAGCTGGTGAAATCCTTTATATAGGCAACGATTTGATAGATCCGTTAGACTCAGAAATCTGTCTGTTGTCCTTTCCTTTTTGAAGTCTTCAACTTGTGTCAAAGTATAATCATAGGTCTTTCAGTATGCCAGCTGAGTCAGAACCTTTTCTGACTTGATCAAAGATATCAACAAAAAGTAGATTTACTTTTCGTGTAGTAGAGGTTAGCGTGAATCTCTATTCTGATAGAGGAAGCTTCTTGAGTAATGACTAGATCTAAAATCTGACGCGAGTTACTTCGTCTGATGACTAAGGACTTCACTTGTCTTCATAGATGATTGGTCTTCATGTTCTTCTGTCAGAGTATTCGTCTTGAAAAGACTTCATTAAGTTTGGTCTGAAGACTTTGTCTTGAGCATATCGTCTTATGCTTTTTTCTTGAGGCATGCTTTTAGACAGACAAATGATTTGATCAGTAGTAGACTTTGAGGGGTCAACATGGAGAAGTATTGAAGGAAATGGCTACTCAAATTTGGAGAAGTATTTGTGACAAAGGCTAAACCAAAATTACAGCAACTAATTGATGTAAAACTGTTGGGATAATTTCAAAACAAAACAGAAACAAGTGACACACAACTTAAGTGTAAAATACAAATACACAAGAAAGGGGTTAAATTGTGTTAATTAAAAAAATTTATTAGAAGATGCGTTTGCGTCTATTGTTTTCAAAGCTTGATCAGACGCAAGATTGTTTTCTTCTTAAGATTGATTTTATTATCAGACTGTTCAATTTATTATCCCCCAGTTAGTTAACAGATAAAATAATAAAGAAGACAATAGTATTTTTATACTGGTTTGTTTGATCAAGACTACATCCAGTTCCCCAGCAACACGCTGAGGTTCCACTAAGAGTATTATTTGAACCCAGCCACTCCTGGCTAAAAACAGATATTATTTGAACCTAGTCTTCTCAGGCTAAACATGTATTCTTTGGAATGCAGCCTCCTCAGGCTAAACAGGTATTCTTTGGAACACAGTCTCCTCAGGCTAAAGCGGTATTCTTTGATCCCAGCCTCCGCAGGCTAAACCCAAGTATTCTTTGAACACAACCTTCACAGGCTAACCAAGGTATTCTTTCAACATTTAACCTCCTCAAGCTAAAATAGGTATTCTTTGGACCTCAGTCTCCTTAGGCTAAACTCAAGGTATTCTTTAAACAATTAGTCTCCTCAGGCTACAAATTACCACAACACTGGTTTACAATTAAGATCAAATAGAAAATATCCTTTACGCAGAGAGGGATTTTACAATGTGAATTCTATTCTAAGTTCAGGGCGAGTGAACTTTGTTTGAAAGCTTGAAGCTTGAATATGATTTCTTTGTTGTGCAGTTCGTCAACTTCAACTTGTTACAATGAAGTCCTTTTATAGACAGCTTCTTGAAGTATCTGTTAGACTGAAGATTTGAACGTTAGTCCTTTTGTCTTGGATACTTCAACATATGGCAGAGTGAACAATCAGAATAATTAATGAAAGGTCAGCGGATGTCAGCATGAGATCTGCCTTTGACTTGAAATGCTCAAAGATTTCACTAAAACGCACAACTGCTTTTCATGTTGTAGAGGTTTATTTTGAAATCTCTTTCCACCTATAGAAACTTCTGAGTAATGGTTTGATTTGAAACGACTGCACATGTTACTCAGCGTCTTGAACTTCATTAAACAGATAGACAAATGAACAAATAGATGAGTTATGTGTTGAATTCATTCGTTTGTCTTCTTTCTTCATCTTCAACTTTAGTCTTCATATTTTCACTCTTGAGCACTTGACTTGAAGTTGAGAAGAGCTCTCTGTCTTGATCTTTGAAGGTTTTTCATTTGATGTAGTTGTTTTGAAGCTTGATGACTTAAACACTTCATCTTGTGCGTCTATGCTTGGGAGGTGCATCTTTTGTCTATGCTCATTAATGATCTGTCTGATCATTCTTCCTTCTACATTTGATGTCTCTTCAGTCTGCATCTGATGCCTCTTTAGTTTGCATTTGATGCTTCTTCAGTTTGCATCTGATGCCTTTTCAGTCTACTCATGTTTGCATCTGATGCCTCTTCAGTCTGCTCATGTTTACATTTGATGCCTCTTCAATCTGATCATTCTTCAGTCTGCTCTCAGTCTCATCATTCTTCTGTAATTGATGCTAAGTCATTTTTGACTTAACATTAAGACACAAAAAAAGATGAAATTACCAAAGAGGAATTTATGATCAAATTTTTTCTTTTGATCTTTTTTTTTTTACTTTTCTTGTTTTTTTATTGTCTACTTCTTGTCAATTGTTTTTCTTTTCTTTCTTTCTTTCTTTTTTTTTTTGCTGGATAGAACACTTAAAAATAATTCCAAACCAAAGCACTTAAAGTTCTAGTGCTAACAATAATAAAAACATCAAATAAGTGGTAATTTGGACTTGAATTGAATATCCCACCATCAAAACATAAGGTGTGATGTGATTTTTGGGGTTGGATGCAAGACACAAAACAAAACACACTTTTTGGCATAAATTTAGTAAGAAACACACACAAACAAGCACAAAGACAAGGAAAACATTAACGAAATAATATGACAACCTAAGGAACTAACAAGACATCAATTTAAACTCGAGAATTTTAAGGATTATGATGACTATAACATGAGAGTAAACATGTAATGGATGAGAAAATTTAAAAGGAACAATTGACACACATTTGATCAAACATTAGGCGTGCTAAAAAAATACCCATGAAGAAGAAAGTAACTCTTAATACCACTTGATACAAGCTTGCCTCACACAAACTTGGAATTGTTGCCCAATCTTCAATTCTTCATAGGGTTTTGAGAATTATGTATTTAGGTAAAAAAAAAAAAATAAAGGAAGAAAGAAAAATATAAAATGGAATTAGATAAGGAATGGGGAAGGCACCAAGATCAATAAGCCAAGGGGAATCACTACAAAGGAAGGATCTTTTGATAAAATTTAAGGTTCAATCAAGAAACCCTAGGAGAGCAAAGTCTTAATGGAAAAACCCAATTTCAATATATTCCAATATGATTATTCGTGTTCAGCCAAAATATAAGTAAGCTAAATGAGAGTGTGAATCCATCCAAGGGTGGCCAAGCAAGCTTGAACAATTAAGGGTTAAGATAATTCACTTAAAGAAGAGTGCATCTCATCCCTTGGATCATGCTAAGAATAAAGGGTCTTGATTTACTCTTGGATTAATGAATTAAAATGCACTCTTAGCCCTTGGATTGTCATCTAATCTTGTGGCTAAGATTCACTCATCTCCCTATAGTCTTTTAACAAAAAAAAGGCTAATTTCAAAGAGTTAATACAAAAAGGGTTCCCAATGATCGTGAGCTACCATGTGCTCACACAAAGTTTGCCAACAAGTCTTAAAATTATAATTTATAAGAAAATTACAAGGTTAAAATAGGAGTGAGGTCTTGATTTTTTTACTTTGACTCTTGCTCCTTTGGTTTTGACTCTGACTTGAGCAATTCTTCAATTAACCTTGTTTTATAGATTCTACTTGGAGAGATGTAATGAATTAAGGGAGATGGTCCTCCATAAACAAGCAAGATAACAAGATAGCAAGATAGAGAGAGACGTAGAGAGTTTATACTGGTTCATCTTAGAAAAAATTGTGTCTAGTTTTTGACATAGTTAAGTTTCTACTATTACTAAGTGAAATTACAAAGTATTCTTTGACCCTAGCCACTCTTAGCTAATTCAAGTATTCTTTGGAAAGAAACCTCTTTAGGCTAACAAAACCAATTATGTTTTTTAGACTCAGTCTCTTCAAGTTAACAACTCCACGTATTCTTTTAGCATAGCCTCCCCAGGCTAAATACCATGAAAGGTGAATTTTGATAAAAGAGGGTTGTCTAACTTTTGATAAGATCAACCTCTACACATATAGGGATCACCAAAGAAAAGTAAAAATTAAGGCTCTATAGAAGAAGAATAGAGTAAAGAAAATATTCTAAGTTATCAAAGTTACAGCATTTTCGCCATCTTGAATCTTCAAACTTCAACCTTTATTAGAGATGCAAATTCAAAGTAGCCGTTAGACTCAAAAACTTCAAATTCTTCTAGGAGTACTGACAACAACAACTCAATGTTCTTCATTGTTAAATGATGTTTGAGCTTGTCAACATCTATCTAGAAAGTTATTCTGACTTTAACTAATGTGCTTAGAGATTTCACCAAAAAGTACCTTTTACTTTTCGTGTTGCAGAGGTTTAGACTGAATCTTTTTCTACCTTTAGAAACTTCTAAATAACGACTTGATTTGAGTAGATGCACATGTTACTCTTCGTCTGAAACTTGAACTTCACTTAGACGAATGAATTTGACTTAACTCATTTGTTGTCATTTGTCTGTCTTATTCTTCTTTAACTTCAATCTTCATAACTTCATAATGAAGCTTGTATTAGATCAATGAGATTTGAAGTTGAGTTCCATTGTTGAAACTTCGTCTTGATTCTCCATGAAGATTCTCTGTTTTGATCCATTCTTGATGTATTGAGAATTCTTCGTCTTGTGACTTGATGCTTGTTCGTCTGTTATTGAAGGTGCTCATTTTGTTTGTGTTTGCATCAATCGTCTGTGCTTGATGAAGTCTTCGTCTGGTCTTGCTTAAGACTTTGTCTGATAAATCATTTTGTTTGTTCTGAAATTATCAAAACTTAATATGCTAAGTCATCTTAACTTAACAATAAGATTACTTTGTATGTCGAAACTCTAGTAGTTTAAGAACTCAAATCTCTCTTTTGTAAAAAAAACATTTTTTGTTCTTCATTGTATATCTCTATGTGTAGAGGTTACTTTAGTTAGACAAACTCTTTCTTTGTCAATTTTATACATGTGTGTTAGACGTTAACTTGAAGAGAGGTTATGTACAAATAATAATTGGAGTGTTTAGCCTGAAGAGATTGAATTTAAAGAATACTTACTAGGTTAGACTGAAGAGGTTAAGTTGCACGAATACTTGGGTTAGCCAGAAATGACTTGCGATTAAATAATATTTGTATCTTGTTGAAGATAATAGAACCTAATATGTTGCTATAGAATAGAATGTAGTCTCTTAAATAAGACGAACTAATTTAAAAATTTATTTATTATCTCTTTGGTTCATTTATTATTGATTTCACTAAATGAGGTAACTTATTAAAAAAGATAATATCATTTATGAAAATCTAAAATCTTTCAAATAAATCTGTTTTAAAAAATTATGTATGATTTATCAAATGATACATAGTAATGTTTCCGAAAAAGTCTGTAAATTTCTTTTTACACAATTCAAATTTTTTATTGTGTTTTTTTATTTACGTATAGTGTTGAATTGAAACATAAAATTATAAATAAATAAAGGATTAATTAATTTTTTTCCTTGTCTAATTTAAATTTTGTTTTTAGTCATTTAAATTTATCTTTTTAATAATTAGTTTTTTTAAAAACAATCATCATTATTTTTTCCCTCAGTCTTAATTATTTTATTAAATTTCGTTCCATTATTATTTTATACTTCAATTAGTTCTCAGATTTACAAAATTGGTTCAACGTAGTCTGTTCCATCTAATTAAAGGAAATATCATTGAGATTTGCAATCAAAATTACATGAGAGTCTATACTATTCTGAACAGAATTTCAATAATAAAAAAATCTCAAAAAACATAAAATCTTAAAAAACACATATTTCAACAAAAATCAATCTCTCAAACGGGCACTGAGATTATATTAAATCAGTTTTAAAAACTGGAAAACAAATTGGTACAAATATGAAATTAAACAAAAAATTAAAATATAATGCCAAATAAATAATTAAAAAAATTTGATTAACCCATAACTAAATAGCTAATGATAAAGAATAATAGCCACAATTGTCCAATACATATCTATCTCATCTCAAGTGCAATTAGTATAAACTGATGTGGTATCTGTACGAGCAAGTATTTTTACCATGCATGCAGCATATCATTACTTTTATTCCTAAAATGTGTTAGGTAATTTATCCTTAAAAAATGAAAAATAATAAAATAGTTCTTAAAAATATAATATGTCTATTATTTATTCCTTAAAATATATTTATCATCATTTTAGTTCCTAGGTTATATCATTTATAATTATTTTAATCCTAATTTATGAGTAAAACTAGAGTAAGTCGTTAAATTAAGGGATTAGAATGATAATAAATTATATAATTTAAGGATAAAACGATGATAGATATCTTTTGGAGACTAAAATGATAGACATTACCCTTTTAATAAATATTATGCTATTTTTCATCTTTAAGGATTAAATTACACGATTCACATATTTTTGAAAGATTAAAATGATAATTTACTTGACATAAAGGTAATTACAAGTAGAGTAAGGTTCGGAAAATGACATGAGCAGAGTCGAGTCAGAGTTGGTCCTTTAATGGTTTAAACTATAGAATATTGTACTTACAAAATACTCTTTATTTTGTAGAACTTGAATCCTTGATATTGGTTTCAATCTTCGGTTTAACAAAGAAATGGAATGTATTTATAAAAATATTCTAAAACTCAAGTCAATAATCAGTTTAAAAGCTTCTAGAGAATTATGAAAAACATATAATTATCTTTAAGTCTTTACTATCTAGTTATATCTTTCTATTATGGGTCTTGATGCTACTCTATGTATCTAGATTATTTAACATGTAATTTCTTTTAATAAGTCTACTAATTGAGAGTTTCTTCTGTAACTTCAGTCATAATTATATTGTTTGTCTTTTCTAATGAGTATTAGTCTTGACACTCTAACTTAATGGTATCATAAAACCTTTTAAATTCTTTTTTGGATAATGACATGTTCGATCTAACCAGCCATATGATGATTAGTTCTAATCAACCATGTAATTAGTTGATTCACTTAATAATCCACTTAAAAAACAAAGAATATAAATACTTTAGTGTGTTAAAAAATATTTTAAAAAAAATAGAGATAAGAATTATAAGAATTAAAATTAAAATAGACGACATAAACACTTCTTTTTATCAACTTTTAGTAATATTTTTACCATTTTTAAAGTGATTTTAATGTAATATTTTTTGAAATTAAGGAATATTAATATAATGTATAAGAAAATATCAATGTAATATTTTAACAATTAAAAAATTATATAAAATTTTAAAAGAAGAAAATATTTATTAATTTCACAAAACTTTGAGGTATATACTCTATTAAAAGTGGGAGATAGAAATAAAACCCTCGTAATTCTTTTTATCATCACTATTTGTATATATGCCATACTATATGACACTCCATGATGAATGTTAACGTCATAATATATATGCACGTACATCACAAATCACAACACAATTAATTAGTGATAAAAGTCATTTATTTTTTAATAAATATAAATATTAAATATTAAATATATTGAAAAATTAAGAATATGTTTGGGGTCACTGTATCAGTATTATCACATGCTCCCCATATATATATATATATATATATATATATATATATATATATTATTATATCATCAATAATAGTTCCCCTGTAGTCTATATATCAATAATGGTGAAAGATATTTAGGACTCTAAAAACATAAGGGTTGTCGGAAAGAGGTGTATTGCTGGTCCCCATGATTAAATTGGTTTGTTTGTTTATTAGTTCACGAATTAGCTCATCAAAAAAATCTTGATAGATTTATTTAAAATAAAGATAGAAAATTATGAAAAAGAAGTACCTAAATAATAATTTTTGTTAATTATATATAAGAAATTGTAAATAAAAATAGAATGACATAAATTTCCTTAAAATATATGCAATAACAAGAGGATAAAAATACAGTTATCCGTATTCTGTAACAAAATAAGAATTTTTGACTTAGTTGATTTATCTCATTGTCTTTAACTAGTCATTCATATTTCAAGCATATTCAAACAGCAAGTAAAACAAAATAAATAGAATGTCACTGTATTACTACTTTATTAAAATATTATAATTCATCTAATAATTTCAATAATTAAAAGTTAAACGAGTCATTAATTCCAATAATTAATAAGTAGAGCAACCCCATAAATCAACTTGTCATTACCCTTATTCCAATTCCCTCGCATTAAGGGCCTCAAACAATATATAATTATCACCAAAAAATCTAAGTAAGACATTAATTGCAAGAAAATAATTATTCTGTGGAACTCAATATGCATTAATAAAAAGGTTTTTCATACTTTTCAACAAGTTTATCAAATTAGGCTAAAAAGAACTTATAAGAGTCATGAGTATTGTATATAGGTGTTCTTATGTACTTTGTTTTGTTTCAAACTCTAACTTTAAGACTTTACCTTTGCATAAGTAGTAGATATGTTAAATATTTGAAGAGATAATTTGAAGTTAATTAATATTTTCCTCTTTATTTAATCTAAATTTTTATTTCTAGTTCTTTTCGTTTATTTTTTTTTTGTTTTTAATCTTTCAAATAAAATTTATCACTATTTTCAGTTCATCTCATTAATTTTTCAAATAAGTGATTAGTAAATATAATTTTATAATAAAAAATGGTTAAATAATTATTTTATCCATCAGTATTAATCTAATTACTTAATATAAAGTTAATAAGAAAGACTAAAAATAATGATGAAGAACTCTTAAAGAATTAAAAGTAAAAAAAATAAATTATAAGATTAGAAATAAAATTTAAATAAAATTTAAATAAAAACTAAATTAATCATAATTTTATTACATATAATAAAAAATAAATGTAAACTCTATCAACAAATATAATGTAGGTGTTTGAGAACTTGTTTTTGAAATGTTGAGTTTCTAATTTAATCTTGAAAATTTCTAGAATTTCTAGAAGGTAAAAGGAATGTTAGGACACATGATACTTGGAAGATAGAGTAGGATAGTTGACCATGTTTCCAAGCGCATGGAAAATGTGAATTGTTAAATCTTTTAAATTTAAAATTAATAGTTGATATTATCTCCAAATTTATTTCTTTTTCTCTCATTCATTTATTTGATTAATCACACTCTTCCATGCATTGTCACCAGAGACGATTTCATACTACAGGTCCCCACCATTTTTCATTTTACACAATTTTTTTAAAAGAAATAAAATATATATATATATATATATATATATATATATATATATATATATTTTCTTAAACCAACTTTTAATGAAGAAAAATTAAAGAAATCTCACCTTACTCCTCCATTGAAGAGTTGGGTTAACAAATTCTTAATGCCTGGTCATTTTTTTTTTATAATGTTGACTTTATCCTTTATGACAATCAAAAGTCATATTTATTCAAATAAAAAACAAATAAATTTAACATCCACTTTAAATTTAGTATCACCATTGGTATTAAATTGATATTCACCTTACCTTCAAGTAGTATTATCCTTTTAATAAACTGTATAGCTATTTGCCACTGAATAATTATTTAACATGATAATAACTATTAGATTAAAAATATTTTAAACTTTTAAATATTTCTCTCAGTTTGTGATGAATATGCAGCACAGATCCTCTGATTTTGGATACATATATAAAATGTTAACTTCTAATATTTAGCTTACCAAAGTGGATCTAAGGAGGTAAAAGATAAGTCATTTAAATTAATGAAAAGGGATGCCCAAAAAGTGAAATAGATCAAAATTTTATCATTGTTTGATATGTGTCAATAGAATGGAATATATTTCATTTTATTCCATTTAAAACTTCTTTTTTTCTTCCATTCTAATTTAAAGTGTGAGACGATTTCTTCCATTCTAATTTAAAGTGTGAGACGATATCTAGATATATTTTTTATTGTTATATTTATTAAATTATACAGTTTATTTTTTATATATTCTTTCTTTCATGCATTTTTTTTCGTTGCTTTCTTTCTTTCATTCTTTCTTGCCTTAATTTTCGTTTTATGCATTCTTTCTTTCTCAGTTACTCTAGTTTCTTCCATTCTTTCTTTCATATTTATTTTTGGATAAAATTACCTTTTTATGATATACGTAAATACTTCACAATTTAAAACTAAAGCAATAGTAAATCAATAGTTTATTTTCCAAAAGAAACATGAATTGTTCATTTAATTAATATACTTATACCTCTCTACGGATTCATAATAATTTAGCAGATAAAATATTATTAAAAAGAAACTATTTATTATTAGAAGATAAAAGTGACACGAATCATCTTTGTCCTATTGGATGGTGGTAAGCAGAATCCAAATTTCTACCTTTCCCCAAGATTATCCTTATCCGGAAATGTAATGATATTTTAGTTATGAAAAGTAGGATATGCTTGAAATTAATTTTTAGTCTCTTTTTGACTAGTTAAAAATTTTAGTTTACTGCATTGTAAATATGTTTTTGTTAATAACTTCTAATATTTTTGTGATATACAATTTAAAGTAATATTATAAAAATCTGTTAGTTTTTAACTGATAAGTTTTTATATTATATTCTAGTTTTATTCTTAAAATATTTATTAATTTTTTGCTCTTATTCTTTTAAAACAAAATAAAACTCTATATCAAGGAAGAAGGATTTTGAAAAATTTATCTGAAAATATTTTTTAAGATATAATTTGAAATTAATCATAATATATAATATAAAAAATTAAAATATTTACAATTAATTAAATAAATGTAATTAAAATAACTAATATATAAATAATTATAAATACTCTGAAATATAATTTTATCAAAAAATAAATAAAATTTATGTAAGAATGTGACATAGACCTTCTGGAACTATACAGCAGATTATAGTGCAGGAAATTGCAGAAAAGGCATATATGTCCTTCATTGAAGTGGCAATATGCAACATGCACCTATTAATCTAGTATAAGATACCTTATCTAATTAAAACTTAGATTATAACATTTTATTAATCCATATTGCATAAACTATTTTTGTAAAAGTCTTGTATCCAATAATAATGTAAGGAGAATAATTGATGATAGGCTAAACTTGACAAGTGTCATGTCCAGGGCCTTATACTGCGTTTCAAATCATCATCTTCTTCTCTTACCCTCCATTTTTACCTTCCATTTTCTCGTTATAATATCACTCCAACTTTTGAACCAGACGTTATCTTTCTTCTTTATCGCTGCATACACACAAAAGCTTCTTCATAACTGTTGCTTTTACTCTGTTCTATAAGCAGAAAAAAAGTGCTTTTTTTAAAAAAAATTTGCTTTTTTCAGTGAGACTTTCTGTGTTGTGTTACCATGGTTGTGACACAGTTCAACCCCACTTGCTCAAAACCTTGTCTTCACTCTTCTCAACTCTCATTTCTATCAAGGAGTGTCCCTAGACATCGCCACTGTTTTTTTCCAACGCTTCACAGAGCTCAACATGCTAGGATTTCTTGTTCTGTTGCACCAAAGTGAGTAACTTTATTGTTTTAAGAATATATTTTGAGTTCTCAGCAAATTGGATGTGATTGAATTTTCCTCCTTTTTCTTTTTCAGTGAAGTGCAGGTGCCAGCTGTGACAACCCAGGATCCCAAGAGTAAGTCTGAGTGCTATGGTGTCTTCTGCCTTACCTACGATTTGAGGGCTGTGAGTATACCTTTCCCTCTATTTTGTATTTTATCAATTTTGAATCTGTTGTCTTGTTTTGGTTTTTGTCAATGATTCTGTGAGTGGATGAGTTTCCCACTACTAATAGCTTGTTTGGTATTTTGGAGCGAAAATTTATTAGATGTAGCAGTTGTGATGTTAGAGATATCATATTGTCTAGAGATATAATCTATTTAGTATATATAAGTGAGACAATCCTCGTCTTAAAAGCAGTTTTATTAAGGTTGAGTTAGGTTAATGACTCGCGTGTCTAAGAAGTGCTGTTAGTCAAAATGTGCATGTTGATACAAAATTTCCTTGAGTTTGGTTCTTGTCCAAGATGTTGAAATGCAGTATTTAGTCCGTGTCTATCTCCATCGCAACTTCATCATAGTGTTTTTAACAGTTACTCTTCAATCTATTAGGTAATTTGAGATAATTGATGCAGGAGAAATTTATAAGGAAATTGTAATAAATGTCTTCTATTGTTGCTATTCTAGATATTTTTAATTTTCTGAGCAGTATGCATATCTTGTAAATATGTAAAAAAAAAAAATTCTCTTTCCAGTTTTTCATTCTATATTCAATTGGATATATAAGTTAACTTCAATAAAGAATGATACACAACATGAACAATTAATTGAATTTGAGGACATTAAAGTAATAATGTAGTGATGTTATTTATTATGAGATATGTGAAAGAGGGGAGAGGATAAACGTGTGCAAACGCATCTAGCATCTCTTTGATGTTATCATCATTCACCATTTAAATTTGTCAACTTAGTCGATGTGCCTTGTTGAAATACTTGGCTAATGCCTTTGCAGGAAGAAGAGACAAGATCCTGGAAGAAACTGATTAATATCGCAGTCTCAGGTGCTGCTGGAATGATTGCCAATCATCTACTTTTTAAGGTGAATGTATCTTGGATTAAATAAGAATTGTGTCAGTGAAGCACATTAGAAGTTCAACGATATCTCTTATCTTAATTCATCTATTTTCAATTATTTTTGTATCCTATCAGTACTCTTAGATTAGGATTTTTAAAGTCACTGAAAGGGTAATTGTTGCATATCAAAAAATTTCTTATCTGGTTGAAGTTGCTGAATTTGCTGTCTTGTAACCTTTTCAGTCTTGGAATCTTTTTTCCTCTGTAATGATTGAGGAATTTATTGTAGTAACTGATAACCACGTACCTGAATGACTACAGTGTATTAGTATGAGACCGATACTAACTTTATTGGTTATGCAATTTCGTTCCACTCTATAACCTGAGTTGATTTATTGTATCAGCTTGCATCTGGTGAAGTTTTTGGTCCAGATCAACCTATTGCTCTGAAATTATTGGGATCAGAAAGGTCAATCCAAGCTCTTGAAGGTAAATTTGGTATCTCTGTTTGATAGAAAGTGGGACTAATTAGTTGTACATCTTCCACCTATGATAAGAAAAGCTAACCCAGCCTCCTCCATTCCAACTCTTTGTGGCTATAAAATAAAACTATATAGAAAACTAACCAAAGGTTATTATTTGTCTCTTGGTTATAAGAGGCATAATATGAAAATAGTTAATGCAACAGCTGCTATGTGGGATATGAATAAAAACAAAAGTAAGAAAATTGGAGAAAAGTTAATGGTGCACCAGTATGCGGCATACCTAGAAGTTATTATGAAAACAGATAAGTAAAGATAAAGCAACAAGCTTTATTAGGAGAATGAGAAAATTCAACTTACCCTATGAGGACCTTTGTTTTAGGCTTGTATAAATACTAATGAAATAAAATAACCTAGCCAGTAAAATAAAAACCTTTTAACTAGTTACGGTAGACGAGGTGTCTTACTGTCTCATAATTGGGCCACTGCAAGAAAGTATGCTTGACGGATTGCCTAATTTTCCAGTTAATCTTATCTGGTAACTCTTTTTTTCCCCTTGCTTTATAATTATTGTGAACAAACTGATTAGAAGTTTTTACCATTTAGTCATGTACTCATCATTTATTCAAGTAATACTTTACCCCATTTGTATGCATGAATAATGGAAGTACTCTCATGTTATTGTTTTTCCTTTTAATCTTTTTTATGCTTTTAACTGAAACAAGATACACCATGCTGTTGACCAATATACATATATATAACAGCAAAGTGATGTTTTTCATTCGTAATGATCTGATTCAACATGCAGGTGTTGCAATGGAATTGGAGGACTCTTTGTTTCCTTTGTTGAGGGAGGTGAGTATTGGTATTGATCCTTACGAAGTATTCCAAGATGCAGAATGGGCTTTGCTAATAGGTGCAAAGCCTCGAGGACCTGGAATGGAGCGGGCAGACTTGTTAGACATAAATGGGCAGATTTATGCAGCGCAGGTAAAATGATATTCAAGTTTAAACCATATTCATTGGTTTCTGCTATAGTTCTGTTAATTATACTGACATTGTACCTTCTGTTAAAAAGGGAAGAGCATTAAATGCAGTTGCATCCCGCAATGTCAAAGTTATAATAGTGGGAAATCCTTGCAATACAAAGTAAGCTTGGCTTTTTATGTGTAAACTTGAAGTTGCATGTTGTGCCTATTTATACTAATGTTTGTTTATGTTTAAATGCAGTGCATTAATTTGTTTGAAGAATGCTCCTAACATTCCTGCAAAAAATTTTCATGCTTTGACTCGCTTAGATGAGAATAGAGCAAAATGTCAGGTAACAAAACTTGTAAACTTCACTTTTTTAAAATTGTTCTACAAAAGAAAAAATAAGTAATAACAACTTTCTTCTCTGCATTGTCTCAATAAAATGCACAGCTAGCCCTCAAGGCGGGTGTCTTCTATGATAAAGTCTCAAATGTGACAATATGGGGAAACCACTCAACTACTCAGGTCATTGAAGGATCATACCAGAATAATGTGCATGAAATGAATTTCATGAACTCTCTTTAATGATATAGTGCTATCTTGTTAATAGGTCCCTGACTTCTTAAATGCTAAAATCGATGGTTTGCCTGTCAAAGAGGTGGTTAGGGATCATAAGTGGTTGGAGGAAGAGTTCACCGAAATAGTGCAAAAGGTAAGATTCGTAATTATGAACTAGCATCCATAGCTAAATACATTGTATAAAAGATATGTTGTTTCCTTGAGCTAAAAGCTGAAAAGTAATTGTTTGATTGGCAGAGAGGTGGTGCGCTTATTAAAAAATGGGGAAGATCATCAGCTGCATCAACTTCTGTGTCAATAGTTGACGCCATACGATCTTTAATAACTCCTACTCCTGAGGGTGATTGGTTTTCTTCTGGTGTAAGTTGATAATAGTTAAATGAACTCGTGCATTTACTTGTTAAAGAATTAGATGAGCTTAATTAAAAAGTTATCTTTCATATCATGAGGAAGAAACATTACACACACAAGTCACACAGTACATACAATTTCTGCTACTCCATGCATGCTTCAAATAGTATTGGAGTTGTATTCAAAATGAAAGTTTATCTAATATATCTGGAATGTCATTTCAAAGCTTAATTAAAGGGTCAATTGCCAATTTTTTCCTTGCAAATTTAATCATGGCACAACCTTCATCTATACATTTGATGCCTTTTTACTCTCACTCTTTGAATTACTGTTTCCATCACAAAGTTTGCAATTGCAATGCCAGGTATATAGCAATGGAAATCCTTATGGAATAGCTGAGGGTATTGTTTTTAGTATGCCATGCCGATCAAATGTAAGTTTATTTACTGGGTTATTCATTCTTTTTAATTTCTAAAATTGTTTTCATTCCGCTGATGACTAAAGTTTTTATTCATTAGGGTGATGGTGATTATGAACTTGTCAAGGATGTGATAATTGATGACTACCTCCGGCAACGAATAGCAAAGGTATCTAGGAAACTTCATACATTATACCACATCTTCAAATTTGGTAAATAATATAAAGTTTACTTTTACCATTATATAAAGTATAATTATTTTCAAGGGTGTCAAATAAATACAGTTATGTTTATTAAATTTGCACTTAGTCCCAAGTGCCTGATTTATGTACAATTTGACTGTTCAAAGAACCTTATAAATGCGGTTGAACTTATGAGCTTAGATTGAACATGAGACCTTTAGATCTCTAGTCTAATGCTCTTCCAACTAAACTATCCTCGCATTTATTTCATGTTAGATTTTCAACTATTTTAACCAAGTTTACTGTGTGGTCATGTTTAAATTTTTCGTTGTCTCTGAATTTTACTATTCAATACAAATTATGATCCATGATTTAAAAATTAGCTTAATGACTTGTGATTTGATAACTCTGGCATCAGCCTATTAGAAATTTTGTCAATTTCACGTATAATATTTTGCAGACGGAAGCTGAATTGTTGGCTGAGAAGAGATGTGTGGCGCACCTAACAGGCGAGGTAAGCATCATGTGACCATAAACCATAGTTTTATCTGCTGATATTCACCATGTTAACTGTAATCTCAAATATGTATGATGTTTTTTGTCTCAGGGAATTGCTGTTTGTGATCTACCTGGTGATACCATGCTCCCAGGAGAAATGTAACAATCCAATCTCTTGAATTGCCAAAGCAAATATTGAAATGGGTCCTGTGAACTAGTGTCTACAAGGTACTAGTTGGGGAATCAATAAAATAAAATGTTTTGTTGATTGAAGATCATGATGGTAGAAGTTATATTTTTCTCTGAAAACTTTTCACTTTTGATTCCTTAACAAGTGTCTTAGGGTATTGATTAGTATTCTCTTGTTGAAAATAAGATCACACTAATTGATGTAGAATAATGATTGTCATGGGATATGATGCAAAATTATTATTATAATAATAATAATATCAATAATAAAAGTCTATAAACATTCATTTGATTTTGAAACAATCAAATTATATGATTAGGATGTTGTGAACAGTAAAAGTAATTCCAACTATGTAGGAAGATTATGGTGCACTATAAATTGGCGTGCCATTTGAATGAATGTCTTAAGCATCCTTAAGATCCTGCACCATGTTTCATGCAAACATATCATATCTATTTGAAAGTAGTGCGAGTAATAAGGATTTAATTGGTAACAATGCATAAAATGTTATAATGCCAATACTTTCTAATTAAATTAGTTGGTTTCTTGAGCATACGCATGGGCCTTGTCGGTTGTGAAAGTGTGTTTCAAAATAATTTGTATGTAAGATTATTTTCTTTAAAATTGAATAATAGATTAGATAAGAAAGAATCAAACACTTGTACGTAATAAAACAATATAAAAAATATATAGATATTCGAAAATTTTATTATTCACACAGATCAAACGTGTTAGATTAGAATTTATGACCACTTAATTATAATAAACCTACAAATCGTGTAATTAAAAAAAATGAAATAATGCACGGATTGATTTACTCAGTACACTTTTTATTTTATTATTTTTCATGATCATGGATGAGCATTGTTTGAAGATCTTATGTCTGAACGAAAGTAATCATACTAAAAGAAAAGAAATTTATTAAAGAAGAATAGTGGTTTACTTCATTATGCAGACTAGCATCATTCACCATAGATTAGATTTGAAAGTTAGAGTCTAATAGTGTTTTTCTTGAAACTGGTCGAGAGGGGTATAAAAGAATTTTAATTTGAATATATATAAGTGTCATATATGTGTTAATTTAAAGTCGTACTATAAGGATAAAGAAGTATAAGACTTATCAAAGAAAAAATATATGTTTTATTTATTTATAAAACATCTTTCAGTTTTATGTAATGGATGTATTTAAATTTGAGATAATGTGTGTTAAATATTTAGATATTTTTTGAATTAAGTCACGTTGATTTTTGTTCCTTCCATTGAGAGTTTTTAAGTTAATATTATTTATGTTTTTTATATTTATGTATTTTGTTTTCCTTATTCTCTAAGAATTTATATTGCCTGATGTTATATTTCTCTTCTTCGTTTCCTTATATAAAAATGTTTTATTTTACATTTTGTGTAAGTCTTTCCTTTGTGTAAATCGTTCCAAACATTACGTTGAGGTTTAAAAAATATAAAAAAATTTAACAAATATATATAGAATTAGTTAGGATTTTAGTTGGGAGTGTTTATCAAATTGAATAGATCCAATTAATTTAAAGATATGAACTAAGTCAATTAAAATGGTTCAAATTTTTAAGTTAATTAAATCCCACTCAAACTAAATCGATTAAACCTAAGAGTAATTTGTTCGTGCATAGATTTATGATTTACAAATTTGAATTAAACCAAACAATACAATCTATTATTTTATTATTATTAATCTATTATTTTATCATTATTAATGGTTATATGAAAAGATAATATATTTTTTATTATTATTATTATTTACTTTATGTAAGTATGTTATGGAAAGAATAGTTTCTTATATTAAGTCATAATTTTTAAAAACTAATGTATTTTTCTTTAAAAAAATAAAATTTTGTAATTGTAAGACATTTTAGGTGTAGTTGAACTGAATCGATCTAACCCATTCGTGATCGGGTTGATTTGATTTAAATTTTTCTAAAAGAATTTAGAAACAGTAACTAAACTAATAAAAAATAATTAATTCAAATTCGATTTTTCTCTAAAATAATCCAAACGTATCCGTAAACACCTTTAGTTGTATCTGATTGAAATAGAAGTTGATAGCCAAGTTCTTAATTTGGCACATTAGAGCACAAGTCGAGTCCAAAACAGACGGAAATTGTCACAATCTCATCTTGACGAAATTATCAAGAAACAACTCATTCTCGTTTCACTTCTTCTAGTGTTCTAGTAAAAACAAGACGAAAAATAATTTTAACATATAACCAAATTATCAAATTTTATACCTATCTCTTGATTAAGATGAAATAAACCCCATGTAACAATTTGAACATAAAAAAGTGGCTTAATATAAATTTTAAATCTCGTAAATTTAACATTTTTTTAAATACTTGTAACCTTTTCTTTTACTCCTCCCACAATATTTTGAAATATTTCGTTTAGTTTTTCCATTTTATTATTTTCATTTTTGTCCCTTCAATTAATTTGTTTTCAAAATAATATTTGTAAATGTTTTTTTTATCTTTTTAGTCATCATAAAAACTAATTAATAAAAACTAAATAGGAAAAAAATAATAACTCACAAAAATATAAAAATCAAATTATAGAGACAAACAATAAAAAGAATACAATGATTAAAATTGAAATATTACACAAAAATAAAGAAAAAATGAATAGAAAAAATTCCAAAATGAAGAAAGAAACGCTGAATTTCAAGGAGAAAAATATACATTAACCCTAAAAATAGTTTAATAAAATTACGAAAAAATGATATAAATAAAGGTGAGAGCAGTCCAAATGACCTCCTTTATTAGATGAGACCCAGTCTAATAGTTTGATTAAAGTTAAAATAAAAAATCACTTACCACAATACTCTTTCATTATAAATATAAAAAAAATAATTATATCTATATTTAAAATAAAATATACTTATCACATTTTACTAATCAACCTTATTTTACTAATCAACCTTACCTTTACCCATTCTAAATTTCAATTACCTAAAACCTTAAAACCTTAATCCCTAAATGCATGGGATTAAAACTAGGGTTTCAAGATTTAGGCAATTGAAATTTAGAATTGATAAAATCAAGGCCGATTAGTAAATAGTGATAATTATATTTTATTTTAAATATAGATATAAATTTTTAGGACATTTATAACAGTGATAATTATATTTTATTTTAAATATAGATATAATTACTTATGACATTTATAATGAGAGCATTGGAATGCAGTGATAAGTAATTTTTGATTTAAATCTTAGCAAAGTTCAAATCTCCCACCCCTAGATATTACCAGGTGAATCAAATCACATGTTCGCCTCAACAAATAATGGAAAACATGTCAGAAGTTTGCATCTCTATTACTACTGAAAGTGTGTAACAATAATATATATCTCTATTACTATTGAAGGTATGGAAGACAGTATTACTCTATCTGTTGGCACTCTAAAAAAGGTGTATAAGTTACGATGAAGAATGTATATAAGTTATGACTAAGGTACCATTAAAAAAAAAAAAAAAAAAAAATCTACAAAGTCACGGAATCCTAGTCATTCAATGAGTACCATCAGAACACTAAACGACACTTAACTGACTTCAGCTTATTCTCCAGTAGCCAGCTTAGCCTTGTTTGTAGTATCATTTACCAGTATACATGATGCTTCCAATTTTGAAAGTCAGTGAAAGAAGTAGAACTGAGAAACCCGTCACAAAAATCCAGCCATGTGACAACACAAATGCCGTCTTGCCAGAAACAGGCAACAAAGCAGCAGCATTAACACCAGGTTGAGAAATTAGTGTGTTATACCCTACATCTCCATTTTTGCCTATCATCCAATCCATCGCATTGCCTCTAAAAGTAATGTCTGTTATGCTGATCATACCTGTAGTTATGTGAGCTTCATTGGAAGACTGAGCTTCAGGATGAAGCCCAAGAGCAATGTTCTTAGATGGAAACTCCATAGCATGTGCAGGTGAAGCAGGTATGCTGGCCAACCATCCATAGGCCTTCTTAACAAATGGATTTGTATTTTCTGCAAAATAGAAAAATTTTCCCCACGTTTGATAACAATGTAAGTGTCAGAATGGATTGAGTACTATTTTACAAGTTATACTGCACATGGAATACACACTACACACATCAAAAGAACACCATGAGAAAATATGATGTATAGTGAACAGAAGTCTTGCCTGGTGCCATGTTTGCTTCCTGTGGATTCTGCACTTTGTAAGCATCATTGCTAGATTGTGCTTCGGTGCCATGTTTTCTTGCCACAGCATTAGCAATGGTTTCTCCCTCCACATTCTGTCAATGATCCAAAACATGTTCAATATAGAGATATAATGCAAATCTACAAGGCAAATGACAGTAAAAGTATGAAATCCACCAAAACCTGCTCAGTGGAAGGTGATCCTTGGTTGGGAATAGAGCTTTCACTCCCTGGATTCTGAGGAAGATCAAAAGATATATAATTGCAAATATCGTCATCAGGTAATGCAAGATACTCATCTACCATAGCATTCACATAAGGGTCAGCCTCGGTAGGATCACTCTCATTCACAATTGCAAGATCATTGGTTTCCAAGAATGATCCATCATCAAGCATTGGAAGATTCTCGACAGCATCCAAGTATAGGTCCAGATCCATATCATCCAAATCATCATTGAAATTCAGAAGATTCCCAATATCGCTCAGCTCACCACTGTCTCCATCTTTCACTGAATTTGTGTCCATGCCATGTTGCTCAGCCATATCAAGTGGCTGGCCATTTTCAGGCCCAGAAACTCCAAAAGTGACTGCCAGTGGCTCCAGATCCTTAATGAGTACTTGGGAATGCTCAGCATGGGTACTACATTCCCCATGATGGAAGTGTGGCAATGGAAAAGTAACACTACCAATTATATCACCCAGGTCAAGCTTCTGCATATTAAAATAATTTTTTTTAAAAGAATAGAGAACTGAATATGCATATCCACTCAGAGAAAAAAAACCAGCTAAAAAACAAGAGCCACAGCATAAATAAATAAATACAGCAGATATCTATCAGTGATCAGAAAAAGGCATAACAATGGCAAACAGTGGCAGAACTAGATGACCATGACCATGATGACAAATCCATAAATCTGCATGCTCACTCAACAGTCAAGTTAGTAATTCACACTGAAATTTCCCTAGTGTTGTCAATAATTCTGAGTCAAAATAAAACTACTGAAGTGCATCTACTACATACCAACTCCAAAAAGTAGCAATTATGAGGAAGACCACTCCCAAACACAATTACGTAAAGGACAACATAAACAACATCAGAGTTAACAGCTACCCAAATATTGGCCCCACAATATTGAGATAGTAAATACCTGCCACACGACAAGTTCAAAACATAACCAGACATTAAAACAATAACATAAATATCCATACATGTAACAAGATCTCATATAAAAGCTGATAAAATACAAAACATCTCATGTACAAACTCACTCAGCCTGTACACAAAGATTCCAAGTGCAATATATCAAACCCATCATTTGAGACAAATACAATACAATGAATAGATACACACCGTGTTAAGGTCATCCGTTTCAACATAGGCACCGGTAGACACAGCATCCAAAACCACATCATCGGGAACCAGCAAAGGAGACACCACATTATCAGAAGCCGGCAAGGGAGACACCACAATTTCAGGAACTGACATGTGAACCTCCATAATTTCAGCAGCATGCAAGGGAGCAACCTCCTTCTCTTCAATCTCCTCCTCCAGATCCCACTCCTTCTCATCCAATGGCGCACCATACTTGGCCCCATTCTTCGGCCCTGCACCACTCTTCTCGAAAATCCTACACACCACAAACATATCCTTCTCCCCCCAAACAAACAAAACCCCACCCCAAGTAAGTGCGTGCACATTTGGATCAAAGATACAACTCAAAAGTCAAAAGTACTAGTCCTCTCGAAGCAACAATTTTACTATATCCTCCTTCAATTTCACATTGAAATTCATTATTATTATGTATTAGAATCCACAAAAGTACTTCTAAAACTGTTACAGAAAAGCATGAAAATTCAATTCCACACAACCTAATCAAACAAAGAGAGAAAGACAGAAAAACTACCAGCACAGTCCCAACACGTGCCAATTCTTCATCGTGCATCTTATACTCGTGCATGACCCAATTGGTGCGACGACCGTGTGGGGCCCGGCCGACATGGTAAACGAGCGTCTTCTTCATTCCGACGACACGGTCGCCGTGGGTGACGGGGCGGTCTTTTCCGGTGGTTTTCCAGTACCCTTTCTCGGTAGCGCGGTTCGTTCTGGAACCATTTCCGTACTTGCGATCAAGCCCACTGAAGAAGTACCACTCCAAGTCCTTGGTCTTCAGCTTCGACATCGCTGCAATCAAACACACACATTCAATTTTTCAAAACCCTATCGATAACTAATTAAAACCACTGAAAAAGGGAAATGAAATACTAACGTGGAAGGTCCCAGGGCTCGAGCTTGTAAACGTCGACGACAGCGATGTGATCGTACCGGGAGAGTTTTCCGGTCATCTTCCGTTTCAGGTAGAACACGACCAACTCTTCATCGGTGGGGTGGAATCGAAAGCCGGGACCGAAGCATGCCATGGATTCGATTTTAGATTCAAGAGAGATGAATCGATTAAGAGAGTGAGTGAGAAGGAGAATTTAGGTGTTAGGGTTTTTTTAATTTTTTGATCTTTTTGAAATGGGAATTTGGGATTGTGAATAGAAATGAAGAGTAAAAGAGAAGGAGAAGAAGGTTCTAGGTGGTTTGAATGTGCCAAGAAGCAAGAAGAATGGGAATTGGATTTTATAGGGTGGCACGTGTCAAGCGTGTGAGTTTGGTGGCTGCACTTGATTGGCTCAGTGACATGTGCATGGGACAGAAAAAGCATAGGACTAACCACTATAAAGTGTAGAGGTAAAATTTTTACTTTCAGCTATTTTTTTTCCAGTACATTGAATCAGTTGTTAAGGAAATATTTTAAGGTTTATTTTTCAATTTTTAATTTATTATTATATTATATTATTTATGACATGTATGTATATAGCAAAGGGGAATTTTGAATTGAGTGATTAAGTAAATATTTTTATGTTTCTTAATTTTTTTTCATTAGTTCCTAGAGTGAATGTCTATATATTAGTAAAATGTGGACAAATGAATGATGAGACAGAAGCAATGTAAAAAACTTGATTAATGGGTAGTTGTTAAATTTAAAATAAACTAGATAATAGTTTTTAATAAAATTAATAAAATTATAATAAATTGATATGAAAAATAAATTTAAATTCATTTTTAAATTTTATTAAAAATAATACGAAAATAAAAATAATAATTAAAATATAAATATATAATAAATAATTTTATTATTTAAAAGAATAAAATTATCTACGCAGACGAAAATTATATACTTAATATTTTTCAATAACATTAAAAATTATAACATATCATCTCAATCCGTTAGAGAAGTAGTTATTACGTTAAAAATATTAAGAAAAAAGTAGTATAAATATTACATAAATAATCATGATGTAACTAAATATATGTTTGTTGTAAAAACATCTTGAATGAGAACTTAAAAAATTCAGCATTTGCTGCTTGAAGTAATAACTTAAACTTGTTTAGATTTGATTTTAGAATTTAAAGATCTTGAAGGATTGTGAATTTTGTTGTTCTTGTTCTTTTAAAGGGGTTTCTATTATTTTGTTGTTTCTGGTAATAAAGCTTAAAGAGGTAGTACTTCTATTGGTTAGAAGTGGTCTCATAACATGGAAATCAAAGAAAAATTAAGAATGTTAAATTTCCTTAAAACTTTAAGTGATTTATGATTAAGAAACAAAGATAAATAAATTATAGTTAATATTCCACAACAAGATACATCTTCATCAAGTTATAATAAAGTAAATGAATTGCAAATTGATATAAAAAATTCATTACAAAATTGGTCCATTCCAATCATTAGTAAAAATCAAGTGTACAAGAAACATAACATCTGATCATCGAATCAAAGATGAAATACATATTGTAGAATTCAATTATCCAAGAGTAATAAGATTATAGACTTATTAGAACAAGAAATCTTAGATCAACATATAAAAAAGGTTATAGTTTTATTCATTTAAGATTAATACAAGTAGCAGCAAAGTCTAACTTTAGACAAAGAATAAATAGTCCAGTATTATTAATTTTAAGAGATACAAGATTACAACAATTTAATGATTATGTGATAACAATATTAGAAAGTAATCTTCATGATGGTCTTGCCTTCTTTAAATGTTATCCAAATTTTTCTATGAATTTAAATAACAACAAAGCAAGTAAAGCATTTAAAACAATAAGGTGTCCCTGCTTTTTCAGGGTAATAAGGGGTAGAAAAAATGCCTCAAGCCAATGTACATACAAATACATATAATAAACAAAGACTTTGGTCCTATTCAAATAATATTTAGAGTTTATTATAAGGTTATAAAAGTTGATTATAATTATAAGGTTGTAAGATCATCACCCAAAGAAGAAACAATATTAGAAGAAGAAAATGTAAAAAAGTCTTCGATACAAGTTCTTCAAAAGTTAAAACATAAAGATTTAAATAATGAAATTCCAGAAGAATGGTTATTTCAAAATATTATTGAAGAAGAAAAAGTTTATAATACGCAGGTTAGAGAGATAATCCAAGAATGAACAAATATTAGATTGAAAATGAATAGATTAACATCTCTAAAAATAGATGAATCACAAATAAATAAAGGTCAAAGCTCTAGACATTATGTAGATAGATCTACAATAAGCCTAGACTTAAAAGGATTAGATAGAATAATTCCAAAAGTAAGTAAGCCTATGCATGGAGAATCTAAAAAGTCAGAATCTCCTCACTACTCTTCCCCAGCCTCACAAGTACTAAATACTTTAAGTAGAGAAGAACCGTTTGAAATTTGATAAGGAATGGATTAGAGAAGATTTTAGAGAAGAATATAAATAAGAAAAAGTAGACTGGTTTTTCGAAAATTATTACCAGAAACAATAAAAGAATTTAGAGAAAATTTTTATAACTATCTTAACAAACATGAGATAAATCTTTATTTATTTGATTGGTTTGAAAAATATAGTAAAGAACAAAATTTAAATTATCATTTTAATCAGAGAATAATAAGTCCATTAGAGAAAATAAGTAATACATGGAAAACAATAAATAATGAGATTATAGTGTCACAATATCCACCAGTACAAGAGATAATGATATAGACCACTAAAGATTTAGAGATAGAAGTCTGGCTTTACAAAGATGTAAAAAATGAAGACAAAAATATAGAAGCTAAAGACATAAAAAATATATATTCTTAATTAAATTACTCAAATATAATATTAACGGTAATGCCAAAACAGTTAACTAGAATAGAAAATAAATTGATACAAATAGATATACCCAATAGCTTTAGACAAACAACAAAACTAATAAATAAAATATTTAATGTTCCACAAAAAGAATTAGATACACTAAAATTAAAAAGTGACACTGACTTAAAGATAGATGAAATTAAAAAGAAACTAGAGAAACATAATAAGTCATCGATCAATACTTTAAAACTTAATAAAGTGAGATATTTTCCAAAACTTAGGAATTATTATCCTAAGCCAACTGCCGCATATGTACAATTTGAAGAAATTGGAGAATTGATACAAAAATTATTGTTAGGAAATGATATAGCAAAATGAAATTTAGATGGATTAAGTGAGTAAGCAATATTAGATTTCACTTGTCAAATGAGTGTGGTGGTCATTGCCCATAAAACAAAAGATTGTAGCGATAAATGGACAATTATAGTGTTAGTATAAGGATTTACTGGTCAACTAAAAGGTTAGTGGGATAATTTTTGTACTGAACAAGATAAGATATCAATATTAAATAGTATAAAACCTGAAAATAATCAAGAAGATATTATATCAACATTAATTTATTCAATAATTCAAAATTTTGTGGGAGATCCTAATATTTTTAAAGAAAGATCAAATAGTCAATTATTAAATCTTTATTGTCCAACAATGTCTAATTATAGATGGTATAAAGATAACTTTTTATCTAAGATAATTTTAATGGAAGATGTTTTGCAAAGTTCTCGAAGGAAAGATTCCTTACAAGACTACCAAGAACTGTTTGTAGAAAAAATTAGAATAAACTTAGAAAGACATTATGAGAAACCAATGTCTTATGACACATTAACCTATGGCCAGATACATAATATAGTAATAGATACTAGAATAGTAGTTTGTACATATTTTAAATTACAAAATAAAATGAGAAAAGAAAGTATACTAAATAAAAGAGAAATAAGAACTTTTTGCATGGAACCTACTAAGGCACCAAGTGCAAGAAGAAAAATGATGGTTACGAAACAAGATAGAATAAAAACAAAAACATATAAAAATTCTTATGATAAAAATAAACAAAATAATAATTAAACTTGGAAAAATAGGATAATAAGAAAACCCAAATATAAAAATACTAAGAAGAAAAGTTATACATGCTCGAAATGTGAAAAATTAAGTCATGAACATAAGGTAGTAAAAAAGATTAACCAAATAAAAGATGAAAAATTAAGATAACAATTAATGAATACTTGAATTAATTATGAAACAAAACCAGAAGATTCAATAATTGAGACCTATAATAACGATTAACGATTATTGTTTGGATCATAATTTATGTAATTGTATAAATTATAAACAGATAAATATATTAACTAGATATCAAACAAGTATTTTAATAGTAATTATAGAAAAATTAGAAGATTCACCCACTAAGAGATGAATTTTTGTCATAATTAAACAATCTAATAATAAGAAATAAAGAGTCTCAAAATAATATTAATATATACTTTTAAAAAAATAGTTATTGTTAGTATTTTTCAACAACATCAAAAAATTATAATTAATTATATTTTAATTAAAAATCATGATAAATAATTTTTTTAATATGTTGATTGTATTTAAATTTATAATTTATAATTTAAATTACAATATGAAATAATTATTTAAATATTTGTAAAATTTGTTAAAATTCAATTTAAAAATAGAGAACAAATTACTAATTTAAAGAAATATACAATTATAATGATAAATACAAAAGATTAAGTGAAATGTAAACATATCGATTGAAATTTATTGAAAATTATAATTTTTTTAGTTTAATCTTCTATTTGTTTTTTTTTCTAATTTTATAATTTTTAATAAATTTTAATAATAATAAAATATTTATTAAAATAAATATATTAAACAGTGCATTAATAATATTCTTCAAAAGAGATAATAATTTGATATGATTGAAAAATAATTTTTCTTACAGCTAGTTAGTTATGCGAAAAATGTGTGAAGTATATATATATATATATATATATATATATATATATATATATATATATATATATATAAACGAGAAGGGAGATGGCATTAAAAAATCTAATTGAGAGTAAAGGAGAAAGATAAAATATGAAATTTAGTTTGTAAGTTGTGTATTCTAAATTACATAAAATGACTTCTTTTTATAAAATAAATTTATTTAAAAAGTTTGAACGCAATACAAATCATTAACATGGTATATAAGTCATAAATAATCATATCCTTAGATATTTGTTTAAGGATTTATTGTCTGAATAATGTATATAGAAAAATATTTGTTGAAAATAATTGATCCTTAATTTTGATATATAAAAAATGAGTTATTTCCAAAGAAATACAATAAGTTCACCAGGAAAATAGGATTGTCATTCGAGAATTAATATTTTTAATATAAAAATATTTTTAAATAAAATAAAAATAAAAATTCTAAATAGATTAAAATAAATAAGGTGATTTAAATTAAATATTTTTTAACTGTTCAAAAATTAAATATTATGTTACTTTTTTAACAAAACCGGAATGGATAATTTTATGTTACTCTAAAATAAGTATTATTTTAGTTTTTGATTTTTAATTTTTCAATTACTATTAAATTTAATCTTGAGAGTAATTTATATAGTATTTTATAATGATTTCATAAATTAATTCAAAAATTAAATAGAATAATATAATTTTACTCATAGACTAAAATCTCATCACTTCAAAAGAGAATCATCAAATAAACTGTGTTTTACTAATTTTGTAACCATAGTTATGAAATATTTATTAACATTCTCAACGACAATTTTTTTTACTGAAATTTTAGTTGAGGGATTCGAGTTCACTAATTTTGAATGCACACAATACAAGTGACCTTGTAAAAGGAGAGGAAGACACTAACCGCTGTCCACTTCTGTGAAGGAAAAAATTTCTTGTTTTTTTAGTTTAGTGGATCAGTGATTAAGGAACTATTTTAATGCTTATTTTCTTTTCAACTATGTTTATTATTCATGGAATGTATATACTTCAAAAAAATAATTTATTTTTCATTATAAGTACAAATTATAATAAATAAATATTTTATAATAAGTTGATTATAATTAAATTCATAATTAATAATTGAAATTACAATATAATTTTTTAAAAATATTATAAAAATTAATTAACAATAGAGATAAAAAAACGAATTAAAAGGAATATACAGTTATAGTGGTAAAGTGTACATATCTTTTATTAATCAAATATATTCTTTTAAACATATCTTTTATTATTGAATTATATTTATTAAATTTTGAGTCTCATTTTTTCCTTAATGAGTTTTTTTATTCAACTTTTTAGTTTTAATAAGTTTTAATTATAGTGTGAAGTATGTATAAGAATAAATATGTTAAATGATTTGTTAATAAAACTTTTCAGAAGGATAATAATTTAATATGATTGAAAAATATACATTTTTTACAGCTAGTCAGTTATGTGAAAAATGTGTGAAGTACATGTCCAAAAAAAAAAAAAGAAATATCTAATTGAGAAAGTGAGAAAGAAAAAGAGAATATAAGTTTTTTTTTTTTTTTTAAAGTTGTGCATTCTAATGGACACAATTAATTTTTTCAATTTAAATACTTTTATCAAAAGATTTAAAAATAATACAAATTAAGTATGACATAATTAATAAATAATCATGTTTTATAAATATATGGTTAAGGATTCAGTTTTTTTAATGAATGTGTACAAAAATAGAATATATTAGCCTTTGTCTCATTAATTAATTTCCCCGTCGAGTAGCAATTTTTTGTTCATTGAGTAGTCTTTTTTATTGTTTGTTTTCTACTAGTTTTGTCTTGAGTTTTATCTTCTTTGATTTCCTAAGCTTTGTGGCTGAATTGTTCCTCTTTCACTTAGATTATTTGGAAATTGATAATTGATAAAGGTTTTTCAAGAAACCTTAAGTGAGAGTGAGAAGAAAAAGGCTAGAAAGTACATTATAGAAAAAACCTCTTAAGTGTGCAAACAAGAGTGTTGAAAGAAACACTTAGTGAGTGGAAAGGACATTTAATTCTATTATATTATTTTGCTTCTAACATCTTCCTTGCAGCAATGGATAGCTCCCCAAGTGTTGGGAATGAATTGTCTCCTAGAACCCAAAAGGTAATGGATGCCATGATGGAGAAACTTATTCACTTGCAATACAACCTCAAGAATGAGCTTCAAGAGAGTGTGAATGGGGTGAGATAGGAGAATCATAGGAGAATGAGGGAGGATGAGTATAGAAGGAGGGAAATGGAAAGAACTTTGAGAGAAGAAATTGAGAGAAGAGAAAGAGAGGCATCTAATAGAAGAAGAGGGGAGAGAAGAGGGAGTAGTAATAGGAGAGAGTATGCCTCACCTAGAGAGAGTGTGGGAAGAGTAATTTTGATGGGGATTATGCCTTTCATGCATATGAGGATTAAAGGAGGACTAGAGGAAGAGAGACTCCCCAAGGGCATGGTCGACAACCCCAAGCTTTTCCCTATGGTGGAGGAGCAAGGCAAGGTGGAATCAACACCAAGATTAAGCTACCTCAATTCTTGGGAGAAGGTGGAGCCGATTCCTACTATGATTGGGTGATGAAGGTGGACCAAGTGTTCTCTTGCCACAACTATTTGAGGGATGAAGAGAGGTTGAACCTTGCCATTCTAGAGTTTGAAGGGTGTGCTCTAATATGGTGGAATCAAGTGTTAGTGGATGCTTTTGCTAGGAGGAGGCCACAAATCACTTCATGGATTCAATTGAAGGATGTCATGAAAGAAAGGTTTGTTCCTCACTCTTACACTAGAGATTTACATGTTAAATTGCAAAGACTAACACAAGGGTCAAAGAGTGTTCAAGAATATTACAAGGACCTTGAATTGACTATGCTTAGGGCGGACTACCAAGAGGCAAGGGAGGCCACCATTGCTAGATTCATCCATGGTTTGAACCATGACATTCAAGACATCCTAGAGCTCCAACACTATGTCACTCTTGGAGATGCTTTGCATAAGGCCATGAAGATTAAGGGTCAATTGAAGAGGAAAGCAACTTTCAAGAGGTCTTTCACACCAAGGACAAAGGGAAGAAAGAGTACACTTCTTCATGCAAAATCAAGCAAGACCGAGAGGATCCAAAGGTTAAGGAGGTAAAGTCTAAACCTAGTTCAATTAAATGTTTTAAATGTTTGGGTCATGGTCATATTGCTTCTCAATGTCCCAATAAGAAAACTATGGTTGTGAGAGTGGAGAGAGATATTACTTGTGAGGATTCACAAGTTTCTTCAAGTGGTAGTGAGGATTCAAGAGGAGAAGAAAGTGAATCAAGCCTAGCACCCGAAGATGAAGATCTCCTCATAGTGAGGAAGATGCTTGGGAGTGCTCTCAAGGAGTTGGATGACTCACAAAGGGAGAACATCTTCCACTTTAGATGCTTGGTAGAAGGGAAGGTATGCTCTCTCATTATAGATAGTGGTAAAACTATGGTTGTGAGAGTGGAGAGAGATATTACTAGTGAGGATTCACAAGCTTCTTCAAGTGGTAGTGAGGATTCAAGAGGAGAAGAAAGTGAATCAAGCCTAGCACCCGAAGATGGAGATCTCCTCATGGTGAGGAAGATGCTTGGGAGTGCTCTAAAGGAGTTGACTCACAAAGGGAGAACATCTTCCACTCTAGATGCTTGGTAGAAGGGAAGGTATGCTCTATCATCATAGATGGTGGTAGTTGTACTAATGTAGTTAGTACTAGATTAGTAGATAAGTTAGGACTTAGGACATCTTCACACCCTAAACCTTATAAGTTACAATGGTTGAGTGATAAGGGTGAAATGGTAGTTAATAAGCAAATTCTTATTAGCTTTTCCATAAACCGCTTGTTCTTTTTTCTCTGACAGATGGTCAGAACTTTATCTGGGTTTGAATAGCAAATATAGAGATGATGTGTTGTGTGATGTAGTGCCTATGGAAGCCACTCACCTTTTGCTTGGGAAACCTTGGCAATATGATAAATATGTCATTCATGATGGTGTTTTTAACTCTTACATTTTCTCTCATATGAGCAAGAAGGTCACCTTAAAACCTTTGTCACCTAAGGAGGAATGACGCGTTCGCGGAAGGGAACCGTCTTGATTATTCATATTTTTTTTATCAATTTTTTTTGGGAAGGATATTGACGCCACACTCAGGAAAGGGATAAGAAGGTGAGTGATAAGTCATGTGTTTGATCACCACACAATCAGAAGATTGATAATATCATATTACTCAGATCGCCACACAATCAAGAGATTGATAAGATCATATTTAGTTCTTCTCACAAGAACTAAAAAAAACTTTCGTAACAGAGAAAAAATCATTTTATTCAAATTGACTCTCCCTCGAAATACAAAATGTATCCTTTTATAAGCTGAATGAGATGCAGATACATTAAACTTAGCCTACAAATGCAGGTACATTGAACTTAGCCTACATATGCAGGTACATTGAACTTAGCCTACAAATGCAGATACATTGAACGTAGCCTATAAATCTTTACGAAAATAATAAAAACAAAAATAATAAAATAATAGAGTAACAAAAACCCTATTAGAGACACATTAAATGACTTATTAAAACAAATTAATTGTAATATAAAAATCTGTACGAAATAACAGAGTAGGATTTTCGGTTCACATCAGGAGGTATGTGAGGATCAAATAAAGATGAAGTTAAAGAGGGAAAATGAGAGAGTAAATGCCTTGGCCGAGAGTTGTAAACTAATTACAAGAAATGCCACTACACATTCTAATGGTAAAAATAAGTGTGAAAAGTTGAAAGGAAAAAAAGCTAACTTGTGTATAGCTACCCATAAGTTGAAGAGAGAGATACTCATTAGGAAATCCATATTTTTATGCTTACCTAACCTCATTTCTTTGAGCTTGTAATGTATAGGTAATCATAAGACAAAGAAGGACTTGATGATTAGGAGATCAACTATAGGGAAGTTTGAGCTTAGTTCTTTATATGATGCCCTTGTTTATGCTTATGCTAATCTTTGTCTTAAGAATGTTATTAGGTTGTTTCCCAAAGAAGCATGGCCGAATTAATGTGAGGTGTTTGGTGGCAAAGCCGTGCAGGATATAAGACCAATAATACCTTCTGAGATGTTCAAAGGAATCACTCTCAAGAAGTATTGTGTTCTAGGACCAAATGAGAAGTTGTGCATAAAGGAACCATGGAGTCACTTGGGAAGAAGGAAAGGAGTACTTGAAGATTATGCATTATCAAAATGAGAGACTTCCTTGTCTCTTACTTCTCCTATTAATTCTAATTTGCACAACACTTTTTATGACACAATAGAGTCTCATGGCATTATACCTTGGAAAATATTTGAGAATACAAAGTTGGAATTCTTACTTGAACCTACTAATGGTTCTCTTTTTGATGTTAAATATCCTTTTAGGTGGAAAAATGAATTTAAGAAGGAGGGAACATCAAAAGCTTCTACACCTAAAAGAAGTATCTTAAAGAAGAATTTCAATAAAGTGGAGTACACATGGATTAAAGAACTAGTATCTATACATTTAAAGGAGGAATTAGAGACTCCTTGGAGTTTGTGTTTTATCATAGAAAATCACTTTCATTCTTCCTTACTTCTCTACATTGTGGTAATGATATTAGTAGACAAAACATCTTGTTATTAAATGTTAAACTTGATAGAGTTTGCTTGATCTTTGATCCGGGTGGAATTTGTTATGTAGGTAAGAAGCAAAGCAACTTGAGGACAAGTTGGCCACAAGAAGGAGGGTTTGATGGAGGACCATCTCTAAAAGCTCAACAAACTCTTCAACCTTACTTTTTAATAAATTGAGCTTCTAATAAAATTCGCTATGTTTTTGACTGTCTGACCAGGTTTAGTATTCAGATCATAACTTGGGCTACACAACTCCAATTGTACTGTTCGTGGTGTCTTTTTAAAGGGTTACAAAAGCTATGAAGACACAAAAGCCTAGTTTTAACTGCATCTAGGAGGAAATTGGGCTTGAAAGTAACGTTTGGATACTGTCAGGATGTTCCAGCGGGGTGCTGACCAAGTTCAGTATTTCAAGCATAATGTGGGGTACAAAACTCCAATTAAGTTCGTCTTGGTGGCATTTTAAATCTGACTTAAAGGAATACAAAAGTTATGAAGACATCAAAGCCCAGTTCGGACTGCATCTAGGAGGAAATGGAGCTTGAAGTTAACGTTGGAATGCTACCAGGATTTTCCAACGAGTTGTTTAATTTTTTAGGCCTATTAGTTTCTTTCAATTATCTATTTGTTTTAAGACTTGAATTTGTGCCTTGTAATTGTAAAGTGTGCTCAGCCTAGGGTGCCTCTCATCTTACCATTGATCACTCATTTGTTGGACTTAAAGCTTGAAGATGCCTGGGTGTCTCTCTTATTGTTTTGATTTTGATGATATGTAATTTTTGTTTTCTTAGATGATATGTAACTAGGTGTTTCCTATGTATTGATTGTTTAGTTTAGGCGTGCATGTGGTTGTTCTTGGTTAAAATGCCCTAGAGAACTAAGTAAATCTTGTGTGATTTCTCTTGATTCAAATGTTTGGTTTTCCCTCTTAAAATGTTTTGAAAAAGGTCTTGGTAACCAACTGAGGTAATAGATTACCAACAGAAGGTAATCAACTGCCATCAGTGGGTAACAGAGTGGGAAACAAACACTTGGCTCTGGAGTAACCGATTACCCCCTCAGGTTAATCGATTACCATGAGCGAAATCACCCTGGAAAAGCTTTGTCCTCTGGTTCAATCGATTACCAGTTTCTGGCAGTCAATTACCATCATCAGAAAATCATGAAATTGCCTAAATTGGGTTTTTAAATGAACATATAAATACTCCTCTTTTGAAAATCTTTACACACGGAATTACATTCTTGGAAAACATCTTTTGAACTACTCAAACACTTTCATATTCTCTCTAAATCTTTTCTCCAAGAAATTCACCAAAAACTTCAAAGGTTCTTCAAAGAACTTGTTTTCAAAGGCAATCTTGATTGAACATTCTGATTGGTTGGCATTCATAGTCTTCATACGTGATCAGATCTACACACACAGGTGTTTTCTAACTGATCTTTTGTTTCCCATTTGGATTTGGGTTGATTACTTTAGGAGAGAGGTCTCTCTAGATAAAGTAAGGTTCTTTGAGAAGGATTTTCTCAAAGGGTTGATCTTGGAGGTGCCAAGGTCAAAGGGAACGGTTCTTTGGGTTAAAGAACTGGTGTTTTGGGTGTTTTGATTTCGTTTTTGTGTTGCTTGTTACAGAGTGAATGTAAAAGAACGCAAAATGGATCGTTATAGTGGAAAACCGATCACAACAGTTGTTGGGTTGGGACTGGATGTATGCAGTGGGCCGAACCAGTATAAATCACCGTGCACTCTTCTTCTCCCTTATACTCTTTACCGTTTACCTTACGTTGTTTATTATCATTGTTTAATTTCTGCAATACGTTCGGTAATTGACTTAATCAACTAAAACTGGAACAGTTAGATACTACTATTGATTACGCTGCATATTGATCACTAATGTGTTTCTTAATCTTTCTTTGTTGTTTCCGCTGTACATCTTTGATATATCTTGTTTCTCTGTCTTAAGGTTAGATAGTAAATCAAGAATAATTTTGATTGTTTTAAAAGAAAGTAGAAACACATTAAAATTGGGCTGTAGTGGAACTAGAATCTATTCACCCCCCGTCTAAATTCACCCGTAGGGACCATCATCATTTCATCCTAGGGTGGAGAACATTTCAGATTTATAACCTTAGGCCCATTGCACTTTCATTTAAGTTGATCAACTTTCTCATTGTACTCACTTTGGTCAATATATGAAATAAAGAATTTCTAAGACTTGTGTCTTGAGAAAAGGAGAGAGCTCTTCTAGGGTTTCTTCCAAAAACCTTGAATCTTATGATGGATCCATGATCCAAGTAGCGATTCTCCATTCAAACTTATTGGGTTCTTCATCCATGGCGCTTTTCACACTCCCTACCTTCTTCCATTTTTACTATTTCTTCTTCTTTGTCCTAAACCGTGAGTTCTAGTGTTAATTCCGTAAGTTACTTCAAACCAATTGAGTGTTGAATGATGAGTGAATGAAGATTGGGGCACCCCTTTGCTTATCCATGAAGATCCCTTACAAGTTCCTCATGGGTTTGCATCACGTAGTTATTTACGGAAGTTAATTTTGAGGGTGTTACATCCTTAAAGAATACATCACGATTAGATTCAATACTCATCTAGAATGAGATGTACAATAGAATCTGTAACTTCTGGAACCCACACAGTAGCCGATGAAGAAGCTAGTAAGAGTCTTATGATCAAGCTTCCTTTGATGAGATTTATAAGGCCTAACTTCAGCCTTACATCCCCACACATGAAAGCGTCTTAAGCTCGACTTTCTTCTAGCCATCAATTCATAAGGAGTCTTTGGCACAAATTTGTTGGGTACTTGATTTGAAATGTACAAAGCTATTTTCGAGGCATCTCCCCACAGAAAATCTGGCAATGACGAATGACTCAACATGCATCTCACCATCTCCATTAAGGTACAATTTCGCCTTTTTGGCAACTCTGTTTTGTTCAGGACCAAATTCAAATGTATAACCACATTTACCCAGAACTTAAATTGAAAATAAATTCCTTCTCATGGAAGGTACATAAACAATATCTTTCAAAAAAAAAAAAGTCACCAAAAGATAAATGCAAGGTAAGTACGCCAATCTCTTCTGCCTACACTCTAGGCTCGTGACCTCTCACTTCTCTTCTTTCTTCTTCAAGACCTAACAATCATCCACCTTGTGGCCTTTCAAGAACTTCTTCCTAGGCTCTAAGTATAAAAGCGTCTTACCTGTTTTCTTCTTATCAAAATGCATTATGCTTTTGTAACTTTTTTTCTTGTCATTTTTAGTAGCAGAAGTGAAAGCTGCAAAAGTTGACAATGTGAGATTTTCTCCCTTATTAACAAAATCCTCTTCTTGGGAGACAATGACAATCATTTCATCAACATCCCACTCATATTTTTGAGTGTTGTAAGAATTTCTCAGAACATCAAATTGAGAAGGGAAAGACTCAAGAACCTTCCAAATTAGATAACTCTCACCTAGGTTAACCTTGAGGGATTTCAGCCTATGAAAATAGTGCACCAACTTAATAATGTCCTCATGAATGTAACACCCTTAAAATTATTTTCTGTAAAGAACTACATACACTGAAAATGTAGTTAAAATGTTTTCTAAAATTTTCGTAAAAGCGTGTGTATTGATTGTTTGTTGTTATATTTTAATTAGGTGAAAAACATAATTCAAAACATTCGTTGTGTAGCAATATTTTTGTGTAATTTGAGAAAATTACGGTTATCCTTCTAAATAAAAACGCAGTTGAAAAAGAAATTGTTGTTTGACATTTTTAATTCCTATTTGACGCTTCGGTTGTTGTATGACATTTTTGATTTACTATATAATTACCGTTTCAATTATATTATTATCCATAAAAAATTTTGTTTTTTTATTTAGAATGAAAAACCTATTAAGATTTAACATATAAAAATTATATATTGTTACACAAAAAAATTTATTGATTCTAAAAATATGTTTTTCTGAAAAATTTAATTATTTCTTAGACTACGTTTGTATACGCAGTATGGGTTGAAAATTTCAAACAACAAGAAAATAAAATGAAATAAGGCTCGTAAGATACATAAGTAGGAGTAATATGAATAAATATACAGTTGGGAATAAAATGTTATATAACAAATTTTCTGTAAATTAAATACAGAAAACATCTTAAAAATTTATCTAGAATAATATGCAAACCGAAAAATTAGGGACAAATAATTTTTAGAATCTTCATGATTTTTTTCTTAGTTATGGCATAATCATAAATAATATTTTAAAGTTAGAATCAAAATCATAAAATTAAGAATAGAAATTAAAGTTTTAAATCATTATAAAAACTTAAAATTATGTAACTTCAAAATTGCAATTGTGTAAAATTATGCAAAATTTGCTACCCTTTATTGTAAATCAATTGAATAAGCATGAAAAAAATGAAGAAAGATATAGAGTGATGGTTGAAGCGAAGTTACTGTAACTTCATTTTTTTTCAAACAAAATATCAAAATAATAAAAATTTGGAAATTTTTGAAAGTTTTGTCTTTTGTGGAAAAATATTTTCACTTTTAGTGTAGCCATCAAAACTCACGGATAAACATCTTAAAAGCAATAACTAGTCAATTAAGTAACCAAACTACCTAACTAGTTAGTTATATTGAATTGTTTAATGATTTTTTCACTTATATATATATATATATAATAAATTTATATATATATATATATTAATAATAAATGTATATATATACATATATTAATTTTTATATACATTTATTTATATATATATATATATATTAAGAATAAATTTTAATCCATCCTAAATTCATTTTAATCTCTAACCTAAAAAAAATTATTAGGTGATTAATAGATGTCATCACTTTTACAAAAAAATTAAAAAATAAGGTAAAACTAAAAAAAAAAAATATTTAGCCCCTCCTATCCATCTTAGCTCTGCCCTTACATATGGGCTTTCATTTATCGGGGTTTAGGACCAACTATGAAACTTCCTTTAAAAGCTTGGGACCAACTATTAAATTAGTCATGCACAAGGGACGGAACTAAACTTTAAGGATGAGAAAGGTTAACTTTTTTTTCATGTTAATTATATTTTTCTTTTACATTTTTCATTTCAATTTTATTTTTTTTTCATTTCACTTTTTTCATTTTAACTTATCACTTTTTAAATTTTTTATTTAATTTATTTAAAATAACATAGCTCACTCGCCTCTCGTCATACATAAATAAGCATCACATTCTAAGATGAATCCACGAAAATCAATTATCAATAGTAAATGTTACATAAGTTTTATGAAATATTTTTAATTTAGTGTTAATGAAATTAAAAGTAAGAATGGATTATTAATAAAAAAAAATAAGATCATTTATTGTACCATCACACCCATGTATAATGGTGTGCCTTGATTCCATTTTTGGACCACCATCCCTTATTAAATTTGTAATTTATGCATGGTATTCAAATTAATCTTATTATTATAATAATAATTTTGCAACAAAAGATAATAGATGTTCTTGAAGAAAATAATTATTTATTGAAGTTTTATTTAATAAGAAGAATGTGATAATTTTCTAAATACAAAAAGAAATAATAAACATAATAATCACAGTTTAATTGGGAACAATAGATTATACAAAATGACCAAAATTATATGACTTAAAAATACAAGTTAAACATAATTATAGTATTAAAGACTAAAAATTGATTCGTCCATCTTTAAAACCATGTCAAAGAGAATAAAAACTTTTATGCTATGCTAATTCATTGATATCGTTGACATTTAACTTTAAACATGACATCTTATATGCAACATCATTGGACTGTGCATCATATTTTTATTTTTTTGTTAAGTTAATTTTCTTGTAGAATTAGCAAAATTCATAAGCTAATTTTGAAACAATTAACATAATTGGTTTTATATACTTGTTGCATTATAATTATTAAACTTATAATTTAACTTGTTTTCAATTTAGTTCAATTTGTAAATTAAATTGAATTATATATCCTACTCCTGAAAAAATTATAAATAATATAATCAAAGAAGATACAATGGTGTATTATTAAACTTACAAGTCAAGTTAATTCTTAAACAAAGTGGATTTATAATCTATGATGCTAATGAATAATAAAACAAAGTGGACAACAGTTAAATTTGTTTAACAAAATTGACTTGTGAAGTTTACTACCAACAACATAACAATAATAATAAATTACCTTTGATTTAAAATGAAAAAACTATTAAAATCAACTCCTAAGACTTGTTGTTCGGTAATATTGAACTTAGAGAACACCTAAAAGATATCAATAATTAATATATCAAATAACACCGTTAACTTCTTCTTATAATAACATGACAAACATCCATAGTATATAAATAAAAGAAATGTTTGGTAGTTAGTTGGTTGATTTATATTGGAATTGGTCACCAAACATTTCTCTATAAACAATGTTGTCAAATAACTACAATAAAGGATAAATGTTTGATAGACAACTCTAATACGCAACCAACTACCTACAAAATGTGAAGAAAGAGAAAAAATTAATAAATGAAATATATATATGTATACATTTTGTGAGTTAGTTGATTGCAGATTGAAGTTATCTACCAAACATTTCTCTACAATAAAGTAATAGATGCAAAATATTTAACTAATAATAACAATTTTTAAAATGATAATTTTATAATAATTTTACCTATAGTTATAGGTTCATAAAGATTACCCTCTCCACAGCATTTTTAGATCATGTGCATTTTTCCATCTACATCCAAAATCAAGATTTTTAAGTATTTTTTTGTTTTAACTTTAGAAATAATCACGTACAATTGGTAACGTATGAAAACTAATCTTGGAAGATACATGTCAATCTTTAAAAAGAGATTGTCCTTAACTTTTATTTAGTTTCATTACAAAGCATAAACAAAGAGGAAATTGTTTTCATTAAAATTTGAATGGAAGTTTTGGATTATAAGGTATTAAATTCATCCTTGGTATAAAAATCTTGTCACCAATACTTTTTCTAGTAATAATAGTAGTTAGTATGACATTTTGACCCAAATAATTCACTTGTAACTTTGCACCATTGCATAAACTATTTTGATGGAGGACCATCTCCCAAGCATGAGAAATACAAGAGAAATGCAAAGTTAAATAGAAGCTCAAGTTGAAAAAGAGTTGACCAAGTCAAAGTCAACAAGTCAAAGGTCAACTTTTGGAAGTCAACAAATTGGGCAAATGAAGCCTTGTAATTTTCTAAGTATTTTGTAATTAGTTTAGCTTTAATTTGTGTAAAGCTTGGACCTATGTTTGTTTGTGAATTTCGGCCAAGCTCCTTTTATGGACATGTTGACTTCTATTTGTGTTGGTCAAAGCCTCTTAAGATGGGCTTAAGTGTCTTATGACCCAACTAAGCAAGTGTAATACACTCTCTTAAAAGAGAGTGGATGGATTAGGAGAGAGAATTAGTGGAATTGCCACTAACTTCATTTAAATTTCCACTACTTGATTATCCCATAATCAAAGGTGTAAATTTAAGTCAAGTTCTAAATTGTTAACTCTCATTTAAGAAGGGATTCTAGCCTTAGGATTTACTTCTAATCCAAGGCATAGAATTCCATCTTAATTAATCCATAATCATCACAAACTTAGATGAGTTATGAGCCTTTTGATCTCATTAACTCTAGATCCTTCTTGAATTGATCAAGTGAGGGGTGCTTAGCATCACTTGATAAATCCATCAAGGATCAAGTGGCTAGGATGACTCAAGGCCAACCACACACAAGGGGTCTTATAACTTAGGCAATTTCCAATTTGGAATCACTTTTGAATATTGAATGAAATAGAATTTCTAAGACTTGTGTCTTGAGAAAAGGGAGTGCTCTCCTAGGGTTTCTTCAAAAGAACCTTGAATCTTATCTTGATCCATGACTCAAGTGGCGATTCCTCTACCTAGCTTATTGATTCCATGAATCATGGCGCTACCACCTTCTAATTCTCCATCCATTTTTTATTTCTTCTTCCTTTGGTTCCAAACCGAATTACTAGCTTAAACACCTAGTCTATTCCGCAAGCTTCTCTTAGTCTTGAGTGAGGATCACTTGGTGAATTGAAGATTGGGCATTCAAGGTGTTAGATCCGTGGAGCACACACCATAGCTTCATGGGTTTGCATCATATTTGTTTGACCAATATTCCTTAAAAGCATCATAGGAACAACCTTCCATGTAACATGTGATTTGGTATTATGGAGTAGTTGATCTCATAAAAAAACTCGTAGGTAAGCCATTCACCTTGAATATCATTATTTTCACCAGATTGACATGTTGTGTTTGAACTTAGATAATGTTTTTCATCTCCAGAATAACATAAAATCATTGACTTCTTCAATAGATTCGATAATTAGACTAAGGATTTCTCTTTCCTCAAAAAATCCAGTGCAACCTAGATTTTTTAGAATCTATTCATCATCGGTATTCATCTCATATTATCAATTTTGTTTCTAACAAAAGTTTTAGTCAAAGATTACCTTAAGCAATGTTACAAGTTGACTCTTCATTGATAATTAATGAAATACAAAAGGTAGAATAATTTGTACTTTCTCTAGGGAGCAACAAAGACGCAATTCTACTTGAAGCAACATTAAGGCATATCATTCCTTACGACCTAAGAGTAATAGGTATTGTATTCCAAATAAAGGTTCTTCTTGTCCCTCCAAAACCATACGATGAGGTTCATCTATGGGGGATAGAAGAATTATAAGAAAAATAGCTTAAAGAATATAAGAAGAGATGGAAGATCGTTTACTCATGTTAGACTCAAGTCTCAAACCTCTTCCTCAAATAAATTTAATGTCTTGTAATCTTTTTTGTGTAATAGATACTTGAACTTGTAAAAGGGCTTGTTTGCCTTTGTTTATTTTTGATCCTTGTATGTTTTGGCCATTTTGTGTTTAAGACTTTAGGCTTATCTTTCTTTAGTAGAAATTTGTAAGAAATTGGGCCTTAGTTTGATCCAAAACTTTATTTCAAATTTGAAGATTAAATTTAATTGAGAATAATTAGATTCAGTTTTCAAATTGTGAAACTATCTGTGAGAACACATGTGATAGCTTCTTTGTTTTGTCATGATCTATGCTTTTGGAGGAAGCTATCATCACCTTTGAATTTGAATTTCATCCAAGGGATAAGATTCAACCCAGAGTGGCACCACTTTGAGTGTTTAGCAAGTTTAGGCTCCAGGTTTCATTCTTATACTCTTTAGAATTAATTTTCTTTATACTTTTGTTTAGCTATATAAGCCCTTTCTAGAAACATGTAACACTTTTTGTTAAATTGAAAATAGAATTGATTTTCTCGTGAAAGTTTCTTTCTTAGGTTTCTTATAAAGAACCTTGGATAATATCAATAATATCTTGTACTATTATAGCGATTCTACAAGGGTTTATTGGGGTAACTCATGACGCCATTTTCACCTTCTAATCTTCTTCCACTTTTCTTTATGTGCTTCTTTTTGTTAAGACCGAAAAGTTTTACTATTTCCATGGAGATTTCTATATTGGAGAATAAAATTTGGGAAAAATAATTAAGTCTATCCTTGACTTACATCACCATATAAAAAGAAAAAATCTTCCTATGTTGAAAATATAACATTAATGATTTCATCACAAACTTGTAGTTTTTCCATGTCAATGGATTCACAAAAGATATATGTAATATAGATTGCTAATCTTTATTATATTTTAATTCATCAACAATAAATATATTTTCACACAGGTGTATCTAAAACATCTAGTCATGGTAAACAACTATAGTCTTTTAAAAGATCTTCCGTTTGATATTAGCAACATTGACAAAAAAAACTTTCAACTACTCTTCCTCCATTTGTAAACCTACGAAATATTTTTATATAAATATGATAAATCTAAAATTAGAAAAATAAGACTAAGATTATTCAATCAAAAATAATATGTGAAATCATTGATTTTTTCCTTTTTCTTTGTCCTCATCTTTTAGATAAGCAATTAAATCAACAAAGAACACCTTTTCTTATACACTTATGAATCAATATTATTAAATTTTATTTCCTTCGCGATAGCTTCTAAAAAGATATTGAATTACATCTTAAATCTAGAAGATTCAATTCCTTTAGTTTTTATACAAAATCCCATGTAATAACAATTTCCATGTAGATTTTAACAACGGATTTAGACGTCCTGTATTCATGACTACTAAATTCACAAATAACTTCCTTAACTTATATCTAGAAATAGTTTCACTCACTTCATCAATTGCATCGGTATATTCTTTATTATTTACTAACAACCCAGAGCATAACATGTCTCATGTCAGTGTCTTATACTATCATGGTGAGTTCAATCTTTTGAATTTAACCTTCCGATATTAAAATTAAACCTTGCTTATGTGGTTCTCACCTTCTTTCTTAAGCAAGATAAATAAATTTACTTGAAAATTCAACGTAATTAAATAAAGCTAAAAATAGTAAATGTTGATTATAAATCATAACTTGTCTTTAAAAAGATTAGTTGTTGATTTAAAAGATGAAATGGTAATTTTTTTACAAATTGTCACATATGATGTCAAAGCCCAGTATCCTGAACTGCAATGGAGATAAATACTTAAAGCCAAGTATACATTGTATACGGGACTTTAAAAATACTTTCATGCTTATTTTTTAAGGAAAAATGCTTGAAAATTCAACGTAATTAAATAAAGCTAAAAATAGTAAATGTTGATTATAAATCATAACTTGTCTTTAAAAAGATTAGTTGTTGATTTAAAAGATGAAATGGTAATTTTTTTACAAATTGTCACATATGATGTCAAAGCCCAGTATCCTGAACTGCAATGGAGATAAATACTTAAAGCCAAGTATATATTGTATACGGGACTTTAAAAATACTTTCATGCTTATTTTTTAAGGAAAAATGCTACCCTACCAACCCAAACCATATATTTATTAAAAAAAATATAAATATACTTGTAAAACGACGTTGTTTTTATTTAATAAAAAAAACAAAACAAAACGGCGTCCTTTTGATATGCACTGAAATTTTTAAAAATTGGAAATCTAAAGAGTAAACCCTCTTCATTCCCCTGAAAATTTTCATTCCCGCGAAATAGAAACCCAAAATCTTCTCCAACCCAAAATCAAAAAACTAAACCCCCTTCTTCTTCAACCCAAAATCAGAAACCTAAACCCTCTTTCTCCAACCCAAAATCAGAAAAACCCAAACACTTCTTCTCTTTCTCAATTTTTTTATCTGTAAGTATTCATATACACTTCTCTTTTTTTATTTTTTCTCTTTCTTTGTCTCTGTCTTTGCTTGCAATTCGGTTCTATTCTTATTTTTATGTTGGATTAAGATATTGACTTCATCGGGTATTAAGAAATTTTTGGGGAAAGCTTTATTTTTTTTTACTCGATCCTCTACTTTGTGATTTCTTCACAGTTTCTATTATCATGGTCTGTTTGAGGGTATAATCTGAATTTTATTTGGTTCATTTTTTCATGAGTTTTTTTTTTTGTTGAAGAATGAAACCTAGTGCCCACTTTTTCTGACCCGTTCATATTCAAAATCATGGTTTTAGGGTTTGTTTTTATTTTTCCTTTAAATGTTCTGTTATTGTTCTTACCTCTTTTGTGCTCAATATGATATGTTTTCGCTGGCACCATTGTTTTTCGCATCACATAATAGTTTCCAAAACTGTTTTGTTTTGTGTCTAGCGTAAGTTGCTTCTTGGTTGTGGATATGTTTTAAGAATGCTACTATTGATGATACAAAGGGTTAAAAGTTGAAATCATTGCAACTTATAGTCATAATATTGTAGGAATAGGCTTCATTTTAATTATACATCTCAGATGTCAATGTTTCAAAGTTTCATCCTTTTCCATTTTCCCATGCTTGATTTCAGTTGCAAACAAATAATGTTAATTCAACATATGATTTATGGATTAAACTAGTTTTAAATGTATGATTAGAAGCCTCAGTTGAAGATTATCCAGTGTCTAACTCGGTTTTTCTTTCAGGGATGTAAGAAGCATCTGATAACCTGGTTAAACTTTGGTGATTTCTTTACTGACCTTAAATTATTGCAACAAAGCACTTTTTTGACAAATCTATTGTAGCTAGCATAGGATTAGTTAGAAACACTCTTTGGAAAAGAATATGACTTACTACTTATTAGCATTAGTTTACAAATATGGCCTTCTTGAACCTCAGAAAGCCATTCAAATATTTTTTATTTTTTATCTTTTCCTTTTGAGCATTATGATCTGTGACAACCTGAGTTAGTGTTTCCTCTCTCAAGAACAAGGCTTCTTTCTTATCCTATTGTATCTAGCTTCTAAGTAATCCCATTTTCAGATTTAATGAATTTGGTGATATAATTCATAGTTTCATAACATCATTCAGTCTTTTGGGTGCCGGGTTAGTTTGAAATTTAACAATGATGCAAAAAAACTGAACAAAGGACACGTCACTTTGGTCAATTGTTTGTCCTCTCTACGTTGTTTTGAAGTGAAATATATTCCTGCATATTAACCTTTACTGTTGTACTTTTAGATTGAAGGTTGGGAACTTTTAACGTGGCTGTTGTATAGTTCTATTGACCATGTTTTATATTTGTTTTGTATCAACTTTTGAGAGTAATGTTGTTAATATTGTCAATCATGTAGAAATGGCACCGAAGCGGACAGACCAAAAGGGAAACTCAAATAAAATCAAGCCACCACGAAGAGAGGTAAGTATATTCAGAACCCAATTATTTAATTTTGTATTTTTCTGCAACAATTAATGAGTGGTCATTTTTTTCAATGCAGATAACATTTGTATCTTGTTGTTCGTCAGCGCGAATAGAAAAAATTTGCATGATTATTGAAAATAAAAACAAACACAAAGAAGCACTTTTGGCAATGGGGTTTGGTGTTTTTTTCCATATCCAAGTTCAACAACTTCCAAGACAATTTATTCAGTCATTGGTCTTGGCTTATGATGTGAAAAATCATTGCTTAAATACTCCTTATGCAATGATTAAAGTAAGAACACGCCACTTTGTTGCCTTGTTTGGGTTCCCGGATTACGGTACTGTGTTTTGTTCTTTACATTATGACTATATTTGGTGATTGACTTTACTTGAATTCTAATAAGAATTTGATAATTCTGTATGAATATGTGAGGAATTTCCTGCTAGAGCTGAAAAGGACCCTAGATTTGAGAAGTTTGCAAGAAAATTTTTTGGGTGGATGCATACATTCATTGAGTCAAAGGTATAAAAAGGTGTAGTCGATGAAAACTTTCGACGAGCTTTTCTGTTGTATATAATTTACAGTTTTTTGTACCCGACATCCAGCTCCTACATTAGCTGTAAATATTTTGGAGCTGTTGTCGATCTTCTGAACCCGACAAGATATAATTGGTGTGACCTAATAAACCAGACATTGGTAAGTGAGATAAAATCATACAAGAGGAATTCTTTTGATTGTGTTGGTGGATGTACATTTGCGTTAATGGTAATTCTTCTTTCATTTTTTTTGGTACATTGTTTTTATTATTCAATTCAATTACTAATTATAGTCGTTTAACCAATACATGAATCATACTTATGCAGATTTTATATTTTAACTTCAAAGTTTTTGGACCGGCATTGGATGATCGTGTCCAGCAACCATTGTTAATGTATTCGTGTAAAGAGAAAATTATGGCCTATCTCCATAAAGAGTCGAAATCTGGAACGATGTGTTATTTTTTGTTTCACTTAATCCATATTTGTTTATTAGGAGAGATTCACAGTATAGGTATAATTTGTTTTAAAATGTTAATTTTCTTTTCAGCGGCCTTCTGCAACAAGGTCAAGGACAGTAAAGGGGTTTGCTAAAATTGATAACAAAAGTACACAGGAACATAGACCTGAAGAGGAACATGCACCTGAAGAGGAAGAGGAACATGCACCTGAAGAGGAACATGAAACTCAAGACAAACAAGCACCTGAAGAAGAAAGAGAGATGGGTCTTCAAATATTGCTAGTTCCAACACCTCCATTTGAACAATCAACTTCCCCTAAATTGTCTCCTTCTACACCAGTCGATTCCCCACATGAAGCCATCCCAGAAAAACACCATTCCCCATTTCTTGACGATGACGAAGTCCAGAATTTGCCCCCGGTTGTGGAAGAAACATGTGACGAATATGATGAATTCCCTTTGAGTCAACCATGCAGTTTGTCTGGAATCGATCAGAAGGTATACAGATGGGCAACAAAGCATTTTGTTACAGAAGATGAAAAGTATGAGAATGTGGGTAAAGTTATTGGAACTAAATGCTACTTGAACAGGAATGAAGTGCAAACATTATTGCATAGGCAATTTGTGTCGAATTTCGTAAGTACTCTGAAACAATTTGTTAATTCATATAAACTTTAACGTTTAGTTTGGAAGTTTTGTACTTATTTGGTGTGTTTCACATATGTGATTAGATGGTTGACTATATATGCACAATTTTGAATCATTCCGGTTCTAAGAGGTCAAAAGACTACTTCCCATTTGTTACGGTTAGTTGGTTGAATTTCTTAATTTCAGGCATATTGAGATTATGTAACCTTGTTTCAGATATAACCAATTGATGTTTGTGTATTTCTAGGCTGCAATGCATACTAGATTTATTCATGTGCCTGAGAATGAAAGTATGCCACCATTTCAATTTCTCTGGGATAGTAATCACATGAAGTTGGAGGAATTGGAAACAAGAAGATGGGTAAGTAACTAAGACATACAATTGAATACGGTGGACTTAATATGCTGATTGATGAAATTTTTTCCCCATACTTTTAACAAAATTTAATGCCGATTGTTGAAAGCGGTCACTGGTGGCTATATGTCCTGGATCGAGTGAATATGGAACTATTTGTCTTGGACTCTTTGCGTACTAGAACTCCTCCTTGGCACTCCATAAGAGGCAAATTTAATGACTACATGGTAAGATTTATTTAGTTTTGACAAATTTGTTTTGATATTGAGAAATTGGTAGTGAAATAATAAATTTGTACTTGAATTTTAGTCTTTGAGTGTTGAGCTAGTGTTGGAGTTACTGACATCAACCAAACCTCATCAACGTGAGATCTTAAAGCCCACTTATTTAAATATGCCGCAACAGCCAAATGGGTAACACATTTCTGTACTATTTGTTGTCACCCTTCACTTATGTTCCTTTTAGTAGGATGGTTTCAATTAATTTCTATTTATTTAATATTTTTTCATTAGGCATGATTGTGGCGTATATGTTATTAAGTGGATGGAGGTTTGGGAGAAGGACAATGTAATGGGAGACTGGAGTCAAGTAAATCATATCTTTCCTTTTTTCAATAACTGTTTATCTTTATTTTTAACATGTCCTGTTTCATACAAATAATATTCATTTGTGGCAATTAATTTAATATTGGCTAGGATACACTTGCTAGAATGCATCAAGAAATTGTTGTTGGTTGTTTACTGCATAATACGAATGAACTCCGCGACATCATAAAAAAATTAGCAAATTCAGAAACGGTTGCAGTAGAACTAATGCAACAGTCAAATGTGGGGACCCGTCTCAAGCAATATGGGAGAAAAAAGAGAAAAGGATCTCAGCTAAAATTCCCATATACTGTACCTAAGAGAAGGAAACCAAAGAGGTGTGTATATTTGTCTTGCATGTTATTAGTGGTGATATTTTTAATTACAAATTTCACAATTGATATTTTGACTCGGTTTTGGTTTAGTTGTGGTTCTTATAACTTTTTGATGTACAATTTGCAGGATATGATGAACGAGAATTGTTGGATGAAACATGCAGGTTTTGGGATTCAATGTCAATTTATATGTTTCCAAAATTGATACACTGAATTGGATGTAATTGTTATTGTCTTATTTGACATTGTAAATATTGCTTAGTACATGTGTATTGAAATCAGGTTTGGGGATTCAATGCCAATTTATATGTTTCCAAAAAATTGATACACTGCATTGGTTGTAAACATTGACGCAAATATTTATTTTCAAAATTTTCACCAATTTTTTTATGCAAATATGTAAATATTTCCATAAAGTACTTTTTAGAATTGTGAAAATTTACGCGCACATCATGAAGTTATAATATACACAAGATCAATAATTCCTGATAATAGTGATTAAGTAAATCACATTAAGTTTATTCTAAATAAATTTTTATTTATTTTATTTATTAGTCAAGTATATATTTGTTAGTAATTTAATATTAATTTATCAGTTACTAACATAAGATTCTTCATTGTAGTTAACTACATATCAAAAAGTATTAATAAAAGATTATTGACTATATAACACAATTGTAACCAAGTCTATTACGAATCACGTACCCAACCATGCATTTTAAATTAACGTATAAGTAACCACATGAATAATTCAAACATTACAACTTATTTCTCTATTTATAGTTAAAAACGTCACTACATTAAAATAGTAAATTACAACTAAATTACATATGCATAAAAAATACACAACACCTATGACAAAAGTACATAACACCTCTCAGAAATATACACAGATCCTTTTTTAAAAAGTACACAACATTAAACTTTATATTTAAGTGTAACAAAGAATTAAAATACAAGTATTTTATATTCATCACTCTTGATAATTTTTATAGGGATTCAGATTAGAGGATATTAAGATTAGAAAAAACATTAATTCAATATACACAACATTCAACATAAAAGTACACAACATGATTTACAAATGTACAAAATGTTAAACCTATTATTATATCCTTATGAATGTTGTACATGTATTGTAGTCTTATATACAATTTACAATTGATTCCTGTCTAAAGTCAGAACTAGATACACTTCAACATTGATTTATGTGTAAAATCACCATACATAGAAGTATTAATTAGTTACAGTTGTACATGTATTGCATTCTTATATACAATTTACAATTGATTCTTTTCCAAAATCAGAACTAGATACACTTAAACATTGATTTCTGTACAAAACCACCATACATAGAAGTATTAATTAGTTACATTGACACCTTTCGAACATCATTAGTTGAACATCAAAAATAGAGTAATTGTCCACCACAAGGTTTGCTTCAAAAAGACTTGTAGTGTGCGGATGATTGACTAAAAAAAATAAAACAAAATTATAAGTTAAGAAAATAAATGTAAGTATGAAATGTTTAATTTTTAAAGAATTTGTGCATTGTGTGTGTTAGTCCATACCTAATATATTGAACCCTTAACATCATGTCAATGGGAATACGGCTCCATCACTTTTTTGTAAGGTTAGCAAAGCAAATAACCACTTCTCAATGGTTAAATAGTTCGTATTATACATTCACAAATCATCTTTATGATTCAATATGTTAATTTAGTATAGTTAACTAAATCTCAGTTAACAAGCTATGTATTCATTCATGCAGGATTTTGTGAACTACTTCAAGATGTCTCTACATGATGTGTCACCAGAACTTCCATGCAAACTTGAAATACCTTGGTGTTCCATTGTCTGCAGCAATAAACTCATAAGACCACTTGATCCTTCATGTTGATATACTGACTGTTGTGTGTCCATGGGAGCTTCAAGTTCATTGTCGATGCAGACTTCCATTGACTGTTATGGAAACAATTAACTCAGTCATGCATTCAACAGCAGTAGTTAATAATGATATTAACACCATTGTCAACAAAGTTAAAAAAGTAAGTCTTTATGTTTAATTAAACTCACATCAACCCAAGTTCCAAACAATTGACCTTGCACATACAAATCACGCTTATATGTATAATAAAAGCATGATTAAGCTAACAATTAATAAAATAACATGTAACAATAACTAATTTAAAAGCAATGCAATGAAGATTATTAACAACTATCAGAACTAGTAGTAACCTCAATGAATTCAGTCATTAAAGGAGTCTCTGTACTTGTAGAAATCTGCAGATCACCAACACTATCCGCCTGCATAATGGCACAAATAATTAGCATGTAACTAACTATGACACTTAATCTATAAAATGTGATGTTAATGTACCACACTTTAAACTTACATTGCTTGTAGCCGTATTAGATTTTTTCCTCTTACATTTTTTAATCATTCGCTCTGCTGTAGAGACTTTTCTCTTAAGTGATGGACGACCCTTCGCTGTTTTATTGACAGGATTTCGGATAACAACTTCATTATTACTATAATCAATTGATGTCAAATTTTCATTATTAATGGTATTTGCTTTGTCCATCCCACCCTTTAAAACTGGAAGACAATTACTCTCAAAAGCATTGAGTGCATCATGAATCTTGGAAGTATGTACTTCAGACACCACCACACGTTCAACAACATCATAAAAATGTCGACATAAACCATCATACCGATCACTGGTTTCCTTCCCACGCTCATTATCATGGTTGCTCTTGATCAGTGTATACCTGCGCTTGACATTTTTACTCCACCGACTGAAGATGTATTTGGCAGGTACTTTTTTTCACTTTCTCCGTTCCCAACACAGCTAGCGAATGTCGACAAATAATTCCTTTAAATTCAAATAAGTTGCATTGACAAGTGACATCCTCATTGGCTCTATCAAAAACCACTTTATACGTCAACTCTATTTCCTTGTCAAATAACTCTGCTTCCTCAACAACAGAATATGTACAAGCAGAATTATCAACAAAAGAAATTGTTACGCAGCAATTCATGCGCCCTCTGAACACACTCTGGATTTCGACATACTTATCATGTGTGTACTCACTTTGAATAACCTTTTCCAAAGGTGAGGGGGAAGCAAGAGGAATTTTAGTATTAAACGAATGACAATTGGCCTCTATTTCCTTTTGGACTTTGTTCCGAAGAGAATTGTCATATTGTGTTCCAAATTGTAACAGGTTCGTCTTCGGAGACAAATATCCATCAAAAAACACATGAATGCTTTCACTCTCTGCGGTGCTGGACATGCATGCCCAAAAATTGTCCTTGCTGTAAATTGCTACCCACCTATGTCATAAATTGAAAAAGAAAATTACATCAACATTTGTAATGAACAAATACTTGACTGAAAAATAGTTTGAAAAATTTATTCAACAATTGTACCTACCTTTGCCTTTCTTCATAAAGTGCTTTCAACCATTCATTATCCTCCAATTCAATTTTTTCTATAAAACACATCCATTTCTCCTCAAACTCTTCAATTGACAGAGAATTATATACAACCTTCTTCAGTATCTTTGATTGATGTTGCAGCAGAATAACCATTTAGTTTGGTTGGTATCTTGTTCATTATGTGTCATAGACACCACCTATGCTTGGTTATGGGAAGACTATTTGCAGTTGTCTTTTTCATTGCTTCACATTGTTTAGTTATAATTCCTTTAGGTGCCTTGCCACCCATGCATTTGACACAGCTATTAAATACCCATTCAAATGTGCAACTATCTTCACTTGACAATAAACCACAACCAAGCAAAATAGAATGTCCGTGGTGATTGATCGCAACAAATGCAGCAAATGGCATCTCGTACTTATTTGTTTTATATGTACTATCAAATGAAACCACATCCCCAAAGTACTCAGCCGCAGCTCTACTTCTAGCATCACACCAAAAAACATATTTTATTCTTTGATGTTCATCCACATCAATTTCATAAAAAAAATTGTGGTTTTGATCTTTCATTCTAAGAAAGTACTGGATTAAAGCTTTAGCATCACCATCCTCACCAACCACCCGCAATTCTTTGTTCACAAAGTTTTTGACATCTTTTTCATTGAATGGTAGATTTTCATATCCATCACCTTCAACTGCAAGAGCTCACATCGTCTTATTAATTCTCACCACAGCTTCATTATTTCTCTCAATAATCCTCTTAGCATGTAAGCTCAAGGATCTATTTTTCTTTAGCAATCTGCCTTTGCTTGGAGACATGTCATGAGAATGTTCATTCAATACTGTTCTTATACACCAGAGTCCACTTGCTTCTCTTGCTACTGTCAGTTTTGTTTGACATTTTACTCTGTGGGATGAGTTCGTCTTTTTTGATGGTTCAAGGTTTGACACATGTTCTCCTTCACGAGTACATGAAAGAATCTGATACCATATTTCTCCATCGTTGCTCTTCTTCGATGTTCTTATCTTTTATGTAAAGCCAACACGCTTTGCATACGCATTATAGAAAACTTTGACTTGTTCCAAACTATCAAAAGTCATTCTTATGGTTGGAGTCTCATCAACTTTAATAGTTGAATCACTTGCATCATTAACATTATTACTTGAATTGCACACTATATCATTTTCCATCTACAAACAATATAATTAAATTTAAACTTCATCATAAAAGTTTACAACATGTTTGCAATAAATATATATGCCATTATAAAGTACACAACATGTCATTGACAAGTTACACAACATGCCTTATAAAAGTACACTACATGTCCATAAAAAATATAAGCAAGACCAAAAGTAATTCTTCTTCAAAAACTCTACAATAATCGCATATATATGCACAAATCAACCAACATACAAAGAAAATAATAAAACAACAAACCCCCTTTTTCATAAAGCATTTTCTCATACCTCGTTTAATCACACATGCTTCACAACAAAACCCCAAAACTCAAGCTTCACAACAACACTGTTCTATTACAAAAAAAAAAAAAAAAAGTTAAGGAGTACAAGAAGGAAACTTACTATGTGAACGGTTTTTGAGATTTTCGTTGAAGATGACTGTTGCATGTGAAGATCGTTTTCCTTGCTTATGGATGTTTCACGGTAAACAAAAATGATGGTCTTTGTAGGTTTCGTCTTCTGGATGTTCAACTTTTTGCTCCGTCAGATAGAGGAAGAAGAAGAGGATGTGGGTTTCCTTTTCAAGAGATAAAAGATTAGGGTTTTCGTTGGGAGAGACTGCTAACATGGTGAAATGACTCCTTTCTTTAGTAATACATTTTTACAAAAACACAAAACGATGTTGTTTCGCAAAGTAATTTTTTTTTTTTATAAAAATACGCTTTCGGATACGGTGGTCAGTTGTTAACTAGCTGAATTGTTTTTTAAGCTATAAGACACTGATATAAGTGTTTTCATGTGATGAGGTTTTTGACGGGAAAATGAGAACAAATAAATTGAGAAAAAACAAATCGTTTGCATAGTCAACTACTCCTTAAGAGGTCAATCAATGTGTGACACGTGACTCAATCATGATTGTGACACGTAGCTCAATCATGATAATGACTTTTTCAAAATTATTGGGTCTCTGAACAACTTTGACCCAAACATACCTCTACCGTAATTAATTTGACAACAGTATGTTTAACATTTTTTAAAAAAAGGACCCGTATGTTAATGACTCCGTGAGATGCTCTATCCAAGAGGACCAAGACTTTGACGATACTTGATACATTATTTACATAGACTTTGAGGATTTTTATGTTTTCAATTTTAATTATTTATTTTTGTTTCTGATGGTCCTTAAGAGTGAATCTAGAGGGGGGGTGAATAGATTCTAGTTCACTTTGACCTATTTTTCTTGAGTTACTAATTCCTTTTAATTCAAACAGAGTATATTCAAGTTTATGCAGTAGAAATATCAAAGGAATAATCAATAACAAGTTTGCAATCAATTTTCAGTTTATACAGTACGTGTATCTACCCTTTCTAGTTCTTAGTTGATTACCAAGTTAATTACTGAGTTAATTACCAAGTCTGTTACTAAACAAATTGCAGCAAATAATTAGTTATAACAGCAATGGTAATGAGTGTAAGGAAGAAGAAGAGTGCACAGTGATTTATACTGGTTCAGCCAACTGCCTACATCCAGTCCCAATCCAACAACTGTTGCAATTGGTTTTCCACTATCAAATGATCCCTTTTGTGTTCTTTTACATTCACTCTGTAACAAGCAACACAAAAACGAAATCAAAACACCCAAACCAGTTCTTTAACCCAAAAAACTGTCCTTCACTGATTTTGGCACACCCAAAATCAAACCTTTGAGAAAACACTTCTCAAACTCTTACTCTATCCAGAGACACCTCTCTCCTTGAGTAATAACTCAAAAATCAAATGAATAAACAAAGTAGATCAGTTTAGAAAACACCTGAAGTGTAGATTCTGATCACAATCAATAAAACAGTGAATACTACCCAATCAGCAGAATGAATATAGTTGCCTTTTCACAAAACTTTCTTCAAGAACTCTTGAAGTTCTTTCTCTTGAAGAAAGATGATAAACTCTCTTAGAGAGGATTTGAAAGTGTAAGCCTTTTCTGAAAGTGTATTTCAAATGTATCAAGAGTATATGCAAAAATCTGTTCTTTTTAAAAAACTTGTTTACTGGTTTTTCAAAGTAGCCCATTTATAGAATCAGATGAGCCACAATTGTTGACATTTGGAACCCAAATTTCAAACAATTGGAGCCTATGTTTTCTGAACGTTGGGGCATTTAATTTCAGGACGTTGGAGCCTCAAAAATTGACTTTATGAAGTTTAAAATGGATTGAAATGAGTGGGGAATCAAGTGGGATGTTAGAAAACTCATTTCTGGCAACTTTTAATCATTCCCTGCGGTGGTAATCGATTACAGCTCGTGGTAATCGATTACCATAGAGAGAATTGCATTTCCAGTGTATTTTTCAAAGATGGTAATCGACATAAAGATATTGGTAATCGATTACCGCTGGTAATCGATTACTACCTTATGGTAATCGATTGCAATGAGCCAAATGGCTTTCTAGACTTTGTTTTCCCTCTGTTACTGTTGGTAATCTATTACCATTTGTTGGTAATCGATTACTTCAGTTAAATAACAGTTTTTCAAAGCATTTTCAAGGAAGGAACTCAAACCATTTGAACATATGAGAAATCACACAAGTTTGCTAAACTCTCTAGGGTATTCAAGCATGGAACAACACATATATCCTTAATCTAAAACAATCAATACATATGAAAACTCCTAGATACATTTCATCTAAGAAAACCAAAATTACATAGACATCAAAATCAAAAACACCAAGAGAAACTATCCAAAGCTTCATCAAGCTTTAGTTCCAACAATCTCCCCCTTTTTGGTTTTGATGTACCAAATAACAACCAATGGTTTTCATAGGAGTTTTATGGTATGTGTTGGTCTTCTTGGAATCCTGCACTTTATATAGATATCCAAATATACAGAATATTGCAGATTCACCATACATAGTATTATATTTCAGAGTAAATATTATATTGAATCATTCATTCAGAGGATATAAAGCATGATTCAGTTTCACAATCATAGATAAATGACCAAAGTAACTTCATTGCAGATTTAAACCATATTCTTAAATTAAAACCAGAATTCAAATTGTTTATAACATAACATAGCCAAAACAGAGCAAAACAAAACAGTGTCAGCTAAACAACCTAAACAAAACTAATCAAAACAGAGCACCACCATTACTCCCCCTATCTAGGATAACCTATGATCCTATGATTTCTCCCCCTATTTGGTATATCAATAATCAAAAAGGGAATCTATAGGAAGGGGTTTCTACATGGAGTCAAAACGAGATTGAAGAGACCTCATCATCTCCTTGATTTCCAGGAAATGAGCATTGTTTGAAGCCTCCATAGCGTCCATCCTTTTGTTGGTGGTAGCTTCAAGTTCATCCAGCCGATCAATCATAATTGATTCAAAACGAGACTTGGGAATATACTCCCCCACTGCAGAATCATCATCATCATCAGAAGGTGGATGAGATTCTGCTTCTTCTTGCTGTTGTGGCTGTGCTTCATCCCTTGGAAACCATCCAACATCAGTCTTCACCAATTTCATCATTTTTAAGGCTCTATCACCAATGATGTGGATGTCCTTGACAAGTTCTCTGTGTTCATTTGTGACATCAACTTGAAAATACTCAAGTACCCGTGAGATGAATAAAGAGTAGGGACACTTGTTATCCATGAATTTCTTTGCCTTTAGCATGTTGTCCATCACAACATAAGGCCAATCAATCTGAATCCTATTCTTCAGAGTAGAAATTATCACCAAATCTTCCTCAGTTAATTGGGCATGATTGGCTCCTCTCGCAGCCAATATCCAACAAATAGTGTAATGTAAAAGTCTATCATCAGCATTCAGCCCACCAATATTATATGTGATTTTCTTCCTATGCTCTTTTCTAGCAGCCTTTTCTACTTCCCAAATTTGGGGATTTCTCAGCAAACTCATATAAACGGAATCTTTGTTAAGATGGATTCCTTGTTCTTTCATTAATTCAAATGTGGGTCTAATACCCTCCTCTCTGAATCCAGCAATTTGAAAGAATAAATCACGAGAAAAGATGATGGGTTTTCCTTTTACCTCAGATTCAAGCATTTCAGAATCGTTGTCTGGTCGAAGATTGGAGTAGAATACTCTCACCAAATCAGGATAGATGTAACCCTTTAGACTAACGAACTTCTCAAGATTTTGTTCCCGGAGAAAGGCTTGAAACGTAAACCCTTCAGTACTCAGCCACACCGGATCCAAAATTTTTGCAGGTACAAGCTCCTTGTTTGCATACTTGCCATAGAAGCGTTTCTCTTGATCTTTAGAGGTGAACCATGGGTGAATGTGCTCCTCCATGGTTTCTTCTGGAGTTGAGGGGTTCTTCCTTTTGGCAGATGATTCTCCCTTCTTTGAGCGAGATGGGACACTTGAAGTGGATTTGTGACCCATGTGTTTGGTTCGCTTTCCTTTTCCTTGACCTTCCATGGATGAAGTGAGGAAGAAGATGAAGAGTTTCTAGAGAGATATTAGAGAATTTTAAAGAGAGAAAGGGGTTCTAGGGTTTGTGAATTGCTAGAATGAGAACCCAAATCTGGATATTCCTATAAGAATTCACCAATGTAGACTAGATTCGTTGAATCTATGGATTGGATTTCCAGAAAAAGCCCATTTGCATGTGAAGAATGCTATCAGTTGCAGTGGTAATCGATTACCATGGTATGGTAATCGATTACTGCCGAGAGTAATCAATTTTGAGGCTCATTTCTGACTCGTGGTAATCGATTACCATTAGGTGGTAATCGATTACTGCCGAGAGTAATCTTCAAATTTTCCATAAACAGAGCATGGTAATCGATTACCAGTGTGTGGTAATCGATTACTACCGAGAGTAATCTTAAAAATACTTAATTTTTCAACTTCTGCAATTGTGTTTGTCATATCTATTGAATGTATTGAATTCATACTATATTAAATCATTATAAATAAGCATTCTTACTATACTTAGGTAGTTCAAGAGAGGTGTTCTTCACTTAGTATACCAAGATTGGTTCTTAGTTTAAAGAATCTCTTTTGGCAAAGGTTTTGTGAAGATATCTCGAGTTGATTCTCGTGTCAATAAACTCTACATCACAATCACCTTTCTCAACATGGTCTCTAATGAAATGATGTCGCACCTCAATGTGCTTTGTTCTAGAGTGTAAGACTGGGTTCTTAGTGATACTAATTGCACTTGTGTTGTCACACTTGATGGGGATGTGATCAAGCTTTAGTCCAAAATCTTCAAGTTGTTGCTTCAACCAAATGGTTTGAGCACAATGACTTCCAAGAAGACAACATACTCGCTTCCTTGCTGTTGATAAAGCAACACATGCTTGTTTCTTGCTATACCAAGAGACTAAGCATTCTCCAAACAAGTGACATACTCCACTTGTGCTTTTCCTATCAGTTTTGCATCCAGTAAAATCTGCATCACTGAATCCTACCAAATTAGGTGATGTTCCCTTAGGATACCACAAACCACAGTTTGTAGTTCCTTTAAGATATTTCAAAATTCTCTTAACAAAGCATTCATATGTGATTGTTTAGGTGCAGATTGAAATCTTGCACACACATGGACACACTCGAACATTATGTCGTCCGCTTTTGTTGTAAGATATAAAAGTGATCCTATAATCCCTCTATATTTGGTTTGGTCTACTCCTAATCCAGCAGCATCATTATCTAAATAGAGATTTGTTGACATAGGAATATTAGAGCTTTTACAACTCTCCATGTCAAATTTCTTTAATAATTCCCTAGTGTACTTTGCTTGATGAATGAATATACCTTCCTTTAGTTGTTTGACTTGTAGTCCTAGGAAAAATTTGAGTTCTCCCATCATAGACATGTCAAACTCACCCTGCATGCTATCCACAAACTCTTCACACAGAGATTGATTGGTTGATCCAAAAATAATATCATCAACATACACTTGAACCAATAAAATGCAGTTAGACTTCTCTCTAATAAAGAGAGTCTTGTCAACATTTCCTTTGTGATACCCTTTTGACAAAAGAAATGTACTTAATCTCTCATACCATTGTCTAGAGGCTTGCTTAAGACCATAAAGAGCCTTCTTAAGTTTATATACATGTTCAGGGTAACTAAAGTCAGTAAATCCAGGAGGTTGTGAAACAAAAACTTCCTCATTAATATAGCCATTCAGAAATGCACTCTTAACATCCATTTGATATAGTTTAAAATCATGAATGCAGGCAAAAGCAAGTAAAACTCTCACAGCTTCTAATCTAGCAACAGGGGCATAAGTTTCATCAAAATCAATTCCTTCTTGTTGATTATAACCCTTTGCTACTAATCTTGCCTTATTCCTAACCACTATACCATTCTCATCTAGCTTGTTCTTAAACACCCATTTTGTTCCAATTACATTCATATCTCTATTAAAAGGAACTAATTCCCAAACATCATTCCTTTTAAATTGATTCAATTCCTCTTGCATTGTATTCATCCAAAATTCATTATTAATAGCATCATCAACACAAGAAGGTTCAAATTGAGATACAAAAGCATAATCATCACAGAACATGTTATAGGAAGATCTAGTAGATACTCCCTTATGGATGTCTCCTATGATATTGTCAAGAGAAAGGTTCCTTGGTTTCCTCCATTCTCTTGGTTGATCATGAGATGTGGTTGGTGGTTCTTGCTGATCTTGAGGTTTGCTCTTGCTATCTTCTGTTTTTTCTCATCATCATCATCAAAAATACTTCCCTTTTGGGAATTGTTAGATTCATCAAACTTAACATGCACAGATTCCTCAATGCACATTCTTCTTTTATTATAAACTTTATATGCTTTACTAGTTGATGAATACCCAATAAAAACAGCCTCATCTGCCTTGGCATCAAATTTACCAAATGATTCTTTGCCATTGTTCAGAACAAAACACTTGCAGCCAAATACCTTAAAATGAGATATATTAGGCTTTTTATCCTTGTAGAGTTCATAGGGAATTTTCTTTAAAATTGGACGAATCACAATTCTATTTAGAACATAGCAAGCGATGGAGATGCAGATCGACCCAAAAAATATTTAGGCAAATCATTTTCATTTAACATGGTTCTAGCTAGTTCTACTAAAGATCTATTTTTCCTCTCAACAACTCCATTTTGTTGTGGAGTTCTTGGAGCAGAAAAATTGTGATTGATTCCATATTTTTCACAAAATTTTTCAAAGTACTCATTTTCAAATTCTCCTCCATGATCACTCCTAATGGACTTGATTTTCAAATCTTTTTCGTTTTGTATTCTTTTGGCAATAACTTTGAAAACTTTAAAGGCATTGTCTTTACTTGTTATAAATGCAACCCAAGTAAATCTAGAGTAGTCATCTACTAAGACTAATCCATATAGATTTCCACCCAAACTAGCAGTTCTAGAGGGTCCAAACAAATCCATGTGCAATAACTCAAGTGGTCTAGAAGTTGAAACAATGTTTTTAGATTTAAATGAATTTCTAGACTGCTTGCCCTTTTGACATGCATCACATAGACCTTCTTTATTAAACCTTAAGTTAGGTAATCCTTCCACTAAGTTCTTAGATGACAGTTTATTTAGTTGATGAACATCTATATGCACTATACGTCTATGCCAAAGCCAAGATAAATCATCATTTGAAGTAAGGCATGTATGATATAATGATGAATGATTAAGTTCAAGGATGTAGATGTTACCATGTCTCTTACCAACCATTAGTACCTCATTTGATTCACTGCTACTGATTTTGCAGCTTTCTTGATCGAATGACACATGGTATCCTTTGTCTGAGAGTTGGCTAATACTTAGAAGATTGTACCTCAAACCTTCTACAAGCAAGTACATCTTCAATGACAGATTTGATTTATCTCCAACAGCACCAATACCCAAAATTTTTCCTTTGTTATTATCTCCATATACTACCGATCCAGATTCTTTTGATTTGAAGGAGATAAAATTGCTCTTGTCTCCAGTCATATGTCTTGAGCAGCCACTATCTAAGTACCAAGTTGAATTTTTGGCTCTCAAGCACACCTACACAGAAAAAGATATCACTTTGATTTTGGTACCCAAACCTTTTTGGGTCCATGAATGTTAGTGCAGTGATTATCTTTCTTAATCCATTTAAACAAGCCATTAGAAATTCCTTTCTTCCTAATCATGCAATTGTAAGATGTGTGTCCAGTTTTCATACAATAACTGCATGGAAAAGTCTTATCATTGTTGGTTTGTTTAAATGTAGAGAACTTCTTTTTGTTGGTTTTCAAAGAGGCATCTACATATTTACATTTTAAGCAGGGTAGTTTCAAAACATCATTTTCTTTTCTCAAATTTTGAACATCAGTTTTAAAAAGTAAATTTGATTTTCTAAATCAGAAATATTGTTTTTCAAAACTCTGTTCATCTTGTCTAATTTTTCAGCTTCTTTAACAAGATCACAAAATGCATCATACAGCTCATCATAATCTTGTATAGATGAGTTGGAAACACTTACCTCATCATCATCTGAAGTTGGATTTGCCATAAGACACAAGTTTGCTTCTTCATTTTCACTTTCACTAGAGGATGAGGAATCATTGTCTTCCCAAGCAATGTAGGCCTTCTTCTTTCTAAACTTTTCTTTCTTGGGCCTTTCCTCATGTTCTATTCTTCTAGGTTCTTGCTTTTCTTCATGTTTGGACATTCGGATTTATAGTGTCCGGTTTACCACACTCATAGCATGTGACCTTTGAAGATGAACCTTCAAACCTCTTGAAGCCTTTTTGGAGTTGAATCTCTTTTTATCATTGTACTTCTTTATGAATCTTTTGAATTTTCTTACCATTAGATTCACGTTCTCTTGTTGATTCACTTTCACTGACTTGATGTATCACTATCACTTGTGTCCTTCATCTTGAGTGCTATGCCTTTGGCTTTCTTGTCCTTATGTTCTTCATCTGCAATACGAGACATATCCATCTCATATTCTCTTAGTTTCCCAAATAGCTTTGCACTTGTGATTGCAGCTAGATTCTTTGATTCAGTTATAGCTGTCACAGTGGATTGCCATTTTCTGTTTAGAGACTTAAGAATCTTGACATTCACTTCCTCTTCTACGAAGCTTTTCCCAAGTCCTTTGAGATGGTTGATGATGTGTATAAACCGTTTCGCATCTCCATTATGGACTCTCCTTGCAACATTCGAAGGTTTCATACTCTTGGATCAAGGTGTTCTTCCTTGCCCTTCGTACTTCCGTTGTACCTTCATGTGTTACCATGATAAGCTCCCAAGCTTCTTTAGCTGTTGTACAAGCAAAAATTCTAAAGAATTCATCAGAGTTAAGAGCAGAATGTATAATGTTTAAAGCTTTTGCATCATTTTCAGCTCTTTTAATTTCTTCTTGTTCCCATTTGTCAAATGGTTTTTCGATTACTTTCCCTTCAACTATGGTTGTTGGGACTTTGTAATCAGTTACAACAGCTTGCCAAATACTTCTATGTATAGACTCCATAAAGATTTTCATTCTTACTTTCCAAAATGGATAGTTATCTCCACAAAACAGAGGAGGTCTATTGATAGAAGCACCTTCAAACAAATGGTAATTGATTCGGCCATTATGGATCAAATTCTAGAGCAACTTACTAGAAGTAGCTCGATACCAATTGATGGTCCTTAAGAGTGAATCTAGAGGGGGTGAATAGATTCTAGTTCACTTTGGCCTATTTTTCTTGAGTTACTAATTCCTTTTAATTCAAACGAGTATATTCAAGTTTATGCAAAAGAGAAATATCAAAGGAATAATCAATAACAAGTTTGCAATCAATTTTCAGTTTATACAGTACGTGTATCTACCCTTTCTAGTTCTTAGTTGATTACCAAGTTAATTACTGAGTTAATTACCAAGTCTGTTACTAAACAAATTGCAGCAAATAATTAGTTATAACAGCAATGGTAATGAGTGTAAGGAAGAAGAAGAATGCCTGGTGATTTATCTTTGGTTCACCAATGCCTACATCAGTCCCAATCCAACAACTGTTGCAATTGGTTTTCCACTATCAAATGATCCCTTTTGTGTTCTTTTACATTCACTCGTAACAAGCAACACAAAAACGAAATCAAAACACCAAACCAGTTCTTTAACCCAAAGAATCGTCCTTCATGATTTTGGCACACCAAAATCAAACCTTTGAGAAAACACTTCTCAAACTCTTACTCTATCCAGAGAGACCTCTCTCCTTGAGTAATAACTCAACAATCAAATGAATAAACAAAGTAGATCAGTTTAGAAAACACACGAAGTGTAGATTTGATCACAATCAATAAAACAAGATGAATACTACCCAATCAATGAGAATGAATATAGTTGCCTTTTCACAAAACTTTCTTCAAGAACTCTTGAAGTTCTTTCTCTTGAAAGAAAGATGATAAACTCTCTTAGAGAGGATTTGAAAGTGTAAGCCTTTTCTGAAAGTGTATTTCAAATGTATCAAGAGTATATACAAAAATCTGTTCTTTTTAAAAAACTTTTTTTTTTGGTTTTTCAAAGTAGCCCATTTATAGAATCAGATGAGCCACAATTGTTGACATTTGGAACCCAAATTTCAAACAATTGGAGCCTATGTTTTCTGAACGTTGGGGCATTTAATTTGGGACGTTGGAGCCTCAAAAATTGACTTTATGAAGTTTAAAATGGATTGAAATGAGTGGGAATCAAGTGGGATGTTAGAAAACTCATTTAAAGCAACTTTTAATCATTCCCTCGGTGGTAATCGATTACAGCTCGTGGTAATCGATTACCATAGAGAGAATTGCATTTCCAGGTATTTTTCAAAGATGGTAATCGATTACAGCATATTGGTAATTGATTACCGCTCGTGGTAATCGATTACTACCTTATGGTAATCGATTACCAGCGAGCCAAATGGCTTTCTAGACTTTGTTTTCCCTCTGTTACTGTTGGTAATCTATTACCATTTGTTGGTAATCGATTACTTCAGTTAAATAACTTGATTTTTCAAAGCATTTTCAAGGAGGGAACTCAAACCATTTGAACATATGAGAAATCACACAAGTTTGCTAAACTCTCTAGGGTATTCAAGCATGGAACAACACATATATCCTTAATCTAAAACAATCAATACATATGAAAACTCCTAGATACATTTTATCTAAAAAAACCAAAATTACATAGACATCAAAATCAAAAACACCAAGAGAAACTATCCAAAGCTTCATCAAGCTTTAGTTCCAACAATTTCCGTAAATTCATTATAATTTAATTATAGTATAGATTAAGTACACATTTAAAAGTGATTTTCTGAATAATTTACGCGTGTTACACAGTTTAGATGTTTTTTATTTCAATTAAAATTAATTTTTAAGAATTATTAGTTTTCCATTTGGAACAACTTAATTATTATTTGTATGACGTGAAAATGCATATAGTATAGAGTTTAGACAAATATGAATATGTTTAATGCGTAATTGGAATCAATTTTGGAATGTGGATTCACATTCTTCCATCACATAAAACAAGAAATCTACTAAAAAAAAATTGTATTGAATGTATTTGATTTTTCATGTTTATGATAAGTTTCAAAACACGGTGTCGGTGTCAGGGCATGTTAAGAGTGGACAAAATTGACTTTGTATAAAATTAATTTTGTTAAAATTAATTTTAAAGTAACATGATTTATATTTGATTATTTTTATCATAAAATTAAGTTTATAGTAAAACTTAATATAAAAATTTTGGATTTAACACAAAAATTATGTAAAATTATTTCAACTCATAATCGATTCTGAGTTCAAAATTTCTAAACTTTTCTTTGACGGGAAACCAAATATATATCTAGAATTTATTCTGAATTCAGAATCAATTCTACAACATGACACTTAATTTTACCTTGGAGATCAAAATTTCTTCTAAATAATTAATTATGAGTTGAGCGAGTAATTTTTTAAGTTGACTAATATAAGAATCTATTTCTAGAAATATATTCACATTTAGTGTTCCAAAAGTAAGAATTTTTTGGAAAAAAAAAATATTATCTATTTTCCCTATATTTTTATCTCTTATTTAAAGTGTCCATGGTTTACCAGTTTATTATTTTTTTTCTTTTATCGTCAACATACGTACAAACATGACAGTATGATACAGAGACTATGGGCATACAATAATGTGAGTATTTTCCCTTTATTATTGTTATGTTAGTGTTTAAGTGAATATGGGCATACAATAATGTGAGTATTTTCCCTTTTCATATAATTTATTTATATTTATATTAGATTCGGTTCATGAATCACTTGTAAAATACAAAGAACTTTTTCGTTTCTTTCATATCATATGTTAGTTTTTTTCGCATCCTTTGTTTGGTTAATGTCTTATGCGTGCAGCATGTCCCTTGTCTCTGTCTTCTCTAGTTGTTTTTTAATTTTCTTGTGAGGTTACAAACATACAAATTAAATTCATTCCATTTTTAAACTATTATTTGTTTTCACCAGTAACATACAAAATAAATTTACTACTTAATTATAAATCAAATTTTACATAATTTATACAGATTTTGTTATCAGAATTGATTGATTAATTATGTAAAAAAGTTATGTTATCAATGCATGAATTGTTTTTTCTTTAAAATAATCCATAAAATAAAAAACATTATATAGCTAATTTTCAAGTAAAAGAATATGCTAAGTAATTTTCTAATATTAATAGGGTTGGATATAGGGGTTGAAGTCCATAGGACGGTCCACGGATCCTGCGATCCGCGCGGGTTTGGATCAATTTTTCCAGAAAAATTTAGGGATATAATCCGTAAAAATCCGCCTAGCACAACTTGAGGGTTTTATAAGCCAAGTCTGCGGGGTCTGTAGGGCAACCCGCAAGCCCGCACTATTTAAAGATTGAAAGTTGAAACTCTAGTTTCGTTTATTTTCCTTACTGCCTCTCAATCTTCTCGCACGTCGTACCCTCTCAATCTCTTGGCCGACTCATTCTCCCTTCAATCTTCTCGTGCCCTCTCAATCTCTTCACTTGCATCAGTTCCGTTGTCGCTTTCCCTAGAACCAGTTCCACCAGCACTATTATCGTTCTGCCAAAACCAGTTTTGTTGTCCTTATGCCAAAACTAGTTATGTTTTTGCTATCGTTCCGCCATAACCAGTCCCAATCTTGAATCCTAAAAATTTATGTTGTTGACTTATTTTATTAATAATTTAAGAGGTAAATTATAATATATTTTTTTATCATTTTTTTAAAATCTCAGATTTAGCATTTTTAAAATTTTTTTAACTGGGTCCGCGGTCAGCCCATTTTGCCTCCAAGACCAGCGAAGCGGGCGAATCAAACTTTTCGCAAAACTACTCGAGCAGGTCGGCCCGCTTAGCCACCCCTAAACATTAACAAATTATTTAATTAATCTATAAACATTAATAAATATATTAATTTAAGAACTAAGTTTATCTCATTCAAAAAAACATATTTTGTGAGAATTTATTATTTTAAAAAATTCAAGAACTAAAACTTTAAAAAATATTTAAATAACTTTATTATTTTTTTATAAAAATAAGAGATACATTAATATTTGATTATAAATATAATAACAAATATGGGACTTCTTCCTTCCAATAATGTGATTACGTGAGTGTTAACGTTCATTTGATTTTTATTTTACTTTTTATGCATTGTCATTTACAATGTTAAATACTAAATTGAAATCTATTTTTATCACATTTTATGCATGAAGAAATTTTAGAAAATATGATTCAACATAACAAAAATTCAAAAATGCTTTTCAAGGATGTCTCCTTTTATAAATAACTAGCATTTTGAGTTAGTTTCGATATTTTTCTTCTTAGAGGACTTACGGAGGAAAAAATATAAGAAGAAACAATAAAATTTATTTATATAAAAGTTAAAATTAATTTCTCATTAAATAATTTACAAGATATCTTCCATCTTTAAAAAGTTAAAAGAATGAACTTTTATAAATTAGTTAATGAAAAATTAAATTTAACTTTTGGGAGATGTAATTTTTTTTTCTTATTTTCTTTCAATATCATGGTCCATTGTATGTATCAAATTTAATGTATAAAATTTATATTATAATAAATTATCATAAAATATATGAAAAACATATATTTCTTATAACTAAAATACATATCATGTATAAAAAATACTTATGAAAATTTTTAACTAAATAAACGAATCAATATCAAAAGAACTACATAAAGTTTTATATTTTTCTTTGTAATGCAGAAATTTTTCTTCTTGAATTTTTTTGTATGAAACATGTATTCATCAATAATTGAAATTTTTACAATTTAATTAATTTTAATTTATAATAAATATCTTTTCATTTTATTTGTTCTTTTTAAAAAATATTTTTACAATAAATATTAAGATCATTAGTGAAACAAAGAAAATAAAGATAAACAGAGAGGGGGTGAGAAAAACTGGGAAAGACAAAAGTCATTGAAGAAAAAGAAAACTTTTAAAAATAAGAAGGGAAAAAAATACTAGAAAATGAAAAATGAAAAATTTAGTCACAATGAGAGCTAATGTAATTTAACAACTCGTCCTAAGAAAATATTTGAAGATGCGAAAAACAGTCTTAAAAAATGAGTTCCCATAATACAAGATAGAGATTATAGTTTGATATACGAAGATAAACTTCAAATGATTTTGGTAAAATTTAAATTTCATAATATGATAAAATTAACAATAAGAATAAGCTTTTTATCCTAAAATTCTTGGGAGAAAAGGTCCAGCAGTTTAGTAGTCCAAAAACTTTAAAAGTTAAAACATTTTAAGACTACCAAAATCTAATTCGGGAACAGTCACTCTTCTTTTCTCTGGAATTTTCTTTTCTTAACAAGAAAAAAGAAATAAGTAATAACCACTTTGAGTGCTCTTTTGGCTTGGTAGGTATAAAAATCAAAAGATCAACTGTAAAAGTAAATAAAACTTAAACACTCAATGGAATGAAAAAACATAACTCATGCGGATGGACAATAACTAACATTGACAATTTTCACACAATGGGAGCTAAAGTCATATGCTACACATTGACAAGTTTTAAATGACAGCAGAGACAAGTTTAGCCAGAGAAACCAACTACAATTCTTACTCAAAAGTTTCGGTACTCAATTGTGACTAACTTAAACTTTTACAAGAAAAGGCCATGCCAAATTCTTAAGGATTTTGAACCATCCTCTTCAAATCCTCATTTTCTTTGTTGAGAATGTCATTGCGAGACTGGAGAATGTTAATCATTGCTTGTCCGCTCATCATCTCAAACCTCAGCGTCTCCTTTTCAACAGCAAGTTTCTGCATCTCACTCTGCAAGTGTTTGATGAATTTTGCACAGCTTGGAGGCATGGATTCTAGATTCTTAAGGTCAAAATCTGGTGCTTGGATTGGAGTGAGACTTTCCTTTGATTCAAGGGATTCTTGCAGAGAGAACTCCACCAGTGCAGACAGAAAATGTTTTTTCGGCGCATTGTTGGTGGTTGTGGCGGCAGTTGTGGTCACTGGGAGGGTGGTTGCCGCAGTGGTTATTGTGGATGAGCACAGATCCTGACTGGTTTGAATTGAATCGGTGTTGGAGTTTGAGTTCGGTCGCCTTCGTTTGTACTGAGATACAGGCTTTGGATTATCAACTTGAGGTGAAGGGTTCATGTCCATGGACTTACAGTTATTATCATCTTTTTCAGGTGATGATGAATACTCAGCCATGCTCTCCCTCTTGCACACAGCTAGAAGATTTTGAGTTTCTATAGGAAGCTTGTTCACATCAAATGGAGCTTTGTTGATGGACAGGGTGTCCTGCAACAAATTAAAACACAACTCAATGAGAAGACAAAGCTTAATTGTAGTGCATCAAGACTTGATAAAACAGAAGGTGTCACTTGTCTTTATAAAACACACCATATTTGTGTCAATAGATATGATGCAAATAAGCTTAAGAATCCGCCATCAGCAGTTGAGTCACTTATCTTATAAACAAGAAAGACTACTAAGATACAATTTGAAAAATACACAATTAATGAGTCAAGTTCCAAATCAGTGAATCAATGGCAGATAGAAAGACACAAATGTAGAAGCCAAATCCTCATCTAATTTTTTTTTTAGATAAAGAAGTCTTCTACTAATTAAATCAACAACATAAACAGTTTACCCAACAGAAATAATGTCATCAAATAACAGTGACTTCCATTTGAGTGAGAGAAGGGAAAACAAATAAATGTGAATAACAAGGTGTGCATCATACCCCAAGTGAACCTAAAACTAAAATGTAAATGCATGGTAAGGTCAAAAGGACTTCCATATCGCTATAGGCTTCCACCAAGGGTCATCTGTTTTATAACTTAGTTTTGGAGGTACTTGGAGAGCACCTCCTGAAGCCAACGTTTCAACTTTCAATGCTTTGTTTTGTAAATAATATAGTCCAAATGATAGAGTCAAAAGAGGGAATAAGTTTCAACAAGAGTTGAGGAAAGCTTCGTTGGAATCTCATGGTGTCCAAGTAAGAAATAAAACAGTGTGAAATTATGATCGTAAATTCAACCGGATGCCCACAACACTAGAGATGTGTCGCTGCATTTTGTAGTTGTATCTTCCTTCAAAAGGAAATCCTATTCGAGACAAGCTCAGATATTATACTAAATATCGGTTTCTTTTGAAATGTATAGGAATTTAGGTAGACAAAGAATACAAGAGAACAGTAACATAATATTGATGTGGTGTGTAATGATGTCATACAAGGGTACAGAGCATACACCCCAATTAATTGGTACTAGACTCCTGATCCTAATAAAATCAAATAAGAAGATATAATAAAATCTAGAAACCACTATTAAAAGATAATCTAAGATCTTCTAAAATATTCTTAGACACAATAAAGATATTGTAAAAGTGGTTAAGTGGAAAGATCCCAATGGAATATGAAAGATCCCTAATTATTCTCTAATAATAAATGGATAATATTTATTTTGACTCTCAACATATATAAATCCCAACGAGGGTACCCTAATCAAGGAAATAAAGAAAGATATGACAAATTAAAACTGTACACAATCAACCCCCAAATTACAGTGATTACAATCTGCCTAGTGAAGCCCTGAAATAGAACAAGAGGTTGTTGGCAACCTAATCAGTGGCAGCACAATTGCAAACAGAAGACAAGATGGCTGCGTGTGGTTAACAAATTGGGAGCTCAACTTACAACTGACAACGTACAACTGGCAACATAGCAAAAAATGCTCCTGGTAGGATCATTGGTCAGATTGACCAAAGAGACAGCATATGATGTGGCAGCCACAGCAATCAACAGTGCCAAAACTGCTATCTCACCGGTCTGCACATGTAAGAGAACACTAACGGTGCCTAAAAAAAATTCTCGCAGTGAAGGTGGGCAGGGTACTCAGTTTAGAATGAATAAGCACAGCATTGTAGGATCGGGAGTTTTGATATCAACTTGAAAATAGGGAAATGAGAAAGACTGAATTGCCTCTCTTCATTACAACAGAAAACTGAGACATGAATATATATCATTTGTATGCAATCAACCCCCTAATTACAGTCATTACAATCATAATTATAGATCATATCCAATTTATCATATACAACCACTCCAACAACTAACTATTCAGATTTTCCACATCACCTGCCTCAATTCTTGGAATGTGGTTCATATATCTATTGGGCAAATTCACTCAACACCAATTGGTTTTAAGATGAAATCTAATATGATATCAAAGTCTATAGTCGGTTTAGATAAATTGCCTATTCTAGTAAGTCCGCATATTCTAGTAGGCATCTATGAAGGAGGGTGTTGGGAAGTCCGACATCATTTGCCTCAATTCTTGGTATCGCATACCTAACAGTGGATTGCATCAAAACCTTTATGGTGTTTCTCTCTTCTTACAATGAACCATTCCTCCACAAAGTTCACTCTTCCACACCCAGCCTAACTCCTACATAGGTATGCTCTCGGATAGAAACCACAAACTTACCTAAGAATGCAAAAGAAGAGGTAAGGTCCTCTTTGTCAAAAACTCATAATTAGGACTCTCTATGCTGGGTTTGTTGGTGGAGCTAGATAGGTTCTTTGAATTTCTGCCACTATTTAAAACCTACGGACATTATGCCCAATGGTGCAAAATGGACCACTTAATTCATTCTCTGTGATATGAATTTCCACAATAGCCAGCAAGCATCAAGAATTCCAACAACAAAACCAAAGCTTTCTGCAGATTGTCCCGTTCCTAATTTTTATTTTGGGTTCTAGTGGATTTCAAATGAAAATTCCACCCACATAGAGCTTAGTGCATGTTTGGAAATAAATTATCTTGGGTAAGTAATTGTTTTTTTTACTAAAAAACTCTCTTAGAAAGCTGGCAAAAATAATTTGTTCCCAAACATGCCATAAGCTCCATTAGGCTCTTCCATTTGGGCCACATCAAAGCACCCTATGGGCCAATACTTGTGAGCTTGGGCCGTCTTAATATGGCTCAAGTGACACCTTAGTATATGGATTTCATAACTCTATTGGCATCAAATTCTGCTACTACACATCTCAAGTAGAATTGTCTTTGTGAAGAATATCAGTGTTATCAAATAACTGCTATAGCACCGCTACGATACCATAACATGGCATTTTTTCATGTTTCTGCCATTCGCCATCTGTTTTAGGGGTTTTATGGCGGCTTCCGTCATATCCACCATGGTGCCTGCTATGGCCGTTATGCCGTGGCAAGTTATGGCAGGTACGGCAGAAATTTTTTCCCTTCATTTTTTATTTGTTTTTGAAAACCCATTTTAGGGTTACTTTTCAATTCAAACTACTTGGGCCCCATTTGAGGGTTACTTTTCACTTCAGTAACTTTTTAGGGTTACTTTTCACTTCATTAACTTCTTAGGGCTACTGTTCTCTCTTCCGCCCTACAAACCTTCCCTTCTCCACTCAGAGGGGCTCCTTCAACTAGGATTAGGAAAGCAAAACTGATTTAAGTTGAAGTTGAAGCTGAAGGATATGCTTCAATGTTTGAAAAGGAAAATGATTATATTGAGTTAGAGTAGGGGGATGAGGATGATGGGGAATGGGGAGAATGATCAGTTTTGTGACTGCGATTGTGTTTTTATGAATTAAGTTATGTTTAAGACTTTATGTAATGAAATTATTACTCTTTTATCTTTATTAAGACAATGTTCTTTTGAGATTTGTGATATTTTACTCTATGATTATGCTGGTTGTTTAAGTTTTTATACATATAAATTATTAATTTTTTTGTTCGCCATGGCTTCCTCCATAGGCAACCACACCATCCGCCATATTTATATGGCAGATTTTTGGCTCACTGCCATAGGCCATTATCCTATATTGACAGTGCTGAAGGATACTTGTCAAACACACTTATTTTCCCAAATAAGATAAACCAAACACACTTAATTTGCCAGGTGGGCACACCTAAAGAATCCACCATGGGGACAAAAGAGAAAAAGAAGAAAATACAATGAGTTTGGAGGATAAAGAGTACTCCTTAGCAAGGAAAGTTCAAAATAACTACATAAAAAAATACAAAAGAAAAAAAAACTTTCCAATTCCTCAATAAATTTATCATTTTTATGATTGAAGTCCAAAGCTATAATGTACGTTTCATATTTCAAAATATTATTTAATGAATAAGAATATTCAATGGTTATTCGAAATTAGACGTACAACAACGACAGCAACAAAGTCTTGTCCCATTAGGTGAAACCAAATACAATCAGTGAGTGATTCATGTGATATATCAGCCTTCCTTTATCCGGGTTTGGGACAAACTATGAAACGATACAGTCATGCAGAATTAACATCACAATAAATTTATTCCAAGATGAACCCACAAAATCAATTATCAATAACAAATGTTAAATAAACAGCCAAAAAAAACTAGTAGGGACTAACCTGTACAGTATCATTTTTCCTTTCAGTGAATAAAATAACACCACTACCTTGCGGCTGGTTGTCAATAGAGCTGTAATCCATGGGCACTAACCCTGGAACCATTCCCGTTGTGTCATCCTCCCATTCTTCTTCGATGAAGGCCGCATACCGTTGCCCATTTGGAGGTCCTATGTTACTTTTGTGAAAGACTCTACACAAAACGTAGGCATTCTTCTCCATACAGCAGAGAAATACACAAAATATTAAGCAGTTTACACAATAACAATATCCATGTCACAATACAGAGGAAACTATTCTTTTCACATCTACTAAAGAAGAGAACAAACTTCAGATCCAAATGTCAAGTCATATACACAATTTTGGTTCAAGAACCACGTAAAACAAGTAAGCACTTAGCACTCCTGATTTTATCAACAATAAAACGAGGAGAACCCGTCTTTTGCTGCAAGGAAAGGAAACAGCACAACTTCATACAGTTTAGGCCTATCTCAAACTTGAGTTTTTTCTTTTTTCTAAAACTAACTCTAAAATCTCACCTTAGGCTGAGAGGATCCAATGGCCCTCACTAGCTCCTCCTCAGTAAGCCTGTACTCATGCATGACCCAATTGGTCCTCTTACCATCTGGAGCTCGGCCACTGTGAAACACCAAAGTTTTCTTCAAGCCTGCTTTCCTTTGTTCATGAGTCACTGGACGATCATTTCCGGTGGCTTTCCAATACCCTTTGCTTGTAGCCCTGTTCATCCGTCCACCATTCCCATATTTCTTGTCCAATGCACTGAAAAAATACCACTCCTGGTCTCTGGTCTTCAATCTCGACTTATCTAAACCAACATTTAACACATCAAAAAAAAAATATCTAAATAGAAAAAAAAAATCCATCACTGAAACAGTTGAGACACCAAACACACACCCAGAGAAATAAAACATCAAAAAATTCAATTTTAACAAAAGAAAAGAGCAAAAAAATAAATTCTCAGTGGCAAAGAGTTACCTGCTAGTTCCCAGGGCTCATTCCTGTAAATGTCCACTTCAGATATGACATCATAACGAAAACCTTTGCCAGAAACCTTACGTTTGAGGTAGAAAACAACCAGTTCCTCATCAGTAGGGTGAAACCTGAAGCCAGGGGCAAGGGAGGAGGGTGGAGGCTGTGAAGCAGGTGGGTTCACTGTGGTTGATGGTTGGGCTGAGAGGCACACAGTTTCGCGACCCATGATGGAAAAAAGGGGTGGTGATGGTGGTAGTGGATATGGTGGATTAGGGCTTCACTAGGATGAAGTTCCCTATGCCAAACGGAAAAGATGGGTCTTTGATTGAGGGTCAAGCAACAAAAGAGGGGAGAAGGGTACCTTCAATGACAAGAAATTCTTTTTTTCAATTTCTCTCAAAATCAAAATTAAAAATTAAGGTTGTCTTGTGCCTCTAGTGCTGTGCTTGTAGTGTGTGCCTCTTTCTTTTGAAACTCAACAACCCCTCATTAATCCAACCATTTTCTTGTGTTTAGATATTTTAACAAAAGATAAATCACTTTTTTTTTCTTTTACTCTTTTTTTTTTTTTAAATGATATATGTTTTCAGTTGGGGTAAAAAGGGTTTATACATGAAACCCCACTGTATATTTTACTGTCATCAATTTTGGAATAGAATAAATGGGGTATTATTTTCCTTTTGTATTACTGAGAGAAAACAATTTGGGACCATCCTGACACACATTTCCCATCTATGGCCCATCCTTTTTATTGTTATCATCTTGTTTGAGGACCAAATAAGTATTGTGCTCTTCCTCAGGCCAATAATCTCATGGCAAATTATATATATACTTTCTTAGTTTTAACATTTCTCTATTTTTTTAGTTCTATGAAAATTTATAATTTAAATATTCTTAATTTCTAACCTAGTTATTGTGTTGTTTTACACATTATTTTTTATATCAAATATATTTTATATTTCATATTTAATAAACTTTCATTTAGTATTTTATTTTATTTTCTAAATTTTTATACACACTCCTTTTAAAATATATATATATATATATATATATATATAATAATTTAGTTGTGTATATTTTTGTTTATTAATCATGTGTATTTTTATAGGTTAATAATATTTACATTTTTTATTATATAAATAAATATTTTTATTTTTATTATATACTTCTTATCTCGTTCAATCTATCAATTGTATCTTCGCTTTTAAATTTCATTGAATATTTTTAAAACAAATAATTAATAGTTAAATATAATTTTATGCTTTGAAATATTTATTGTTATAAACTTTTCTTTTAACAAAATTTCTACACCATAAATATTTATTTGTTATAAATTTAATTATATTAAGTAAATAATTATTTTATAGATACACATGTTGAATGCTGATTTAAGTGTAGATGTATTTGTTTATAATTTTATATTTTTATTGAAATTTATTGAATTCCTTCCTGATTTAACTATTTTTTCAAAACTATTATACTATTTTAATATTATTAAAAAATACCCTCTCCTTCTATGACAAATTCCAGTATATAACATGTTTTTCTTTTCTATTTTTAATATTTTTCGTAAAGTTTTTTGTTTAAAATAAATATTAAAAATATATTTTACACCACCTACCCTTAGTAAATTTAATATATATATATATATATATATATACACACTATTATATATAATTTTACTTTTTCATCATTGTTTAAAATTAATATATAAATAAAATGATACTTTTTTATATTTAATAAATATAAGTAATTAACAATTTTAATAATATTATTGCATATCATATTTGTTAATTTAATGCTAACATTTTTTGGTATATATTTAATAGTAAGATATGTACGTTGAACCTGTGACTTTTTAAATGAATATATTTATATTAAAGAATATTTTAAATAAATTTTATTAATTACAAAATTTATGTTGAAAATAGTTAATATTTTAATATATGAGGAGAGAAATAGTGTAATGTTGAAAATAGTTAATATTTTAATATATGAGGAGAGAAATAGTGTAATATTTGTATTTAAAAAAATACAATTTATTTTATATTCTAATATAAGAAAAAAATGTAATGCAATCCTTATATATCTGAGGACAGGAGATTCAGTTAGTTTTAATGGTATTAAAAATAAATTAATTTTATATTTTGACATAAGTTAGTAAGATAATATAATTTACTTTTTACATGGCTGGTTTTGATAAAAAATTTATTATTGTTAATATATATTGTGTTAAAGGAAGTATATTAGAGAACATGTTGATAATATCTCTCAAATTTTGGATCTAACTTTTACTAGATATCATGGAAAATATTTATATTATTAATTCATTAAAAAGCTGATTTATCTAGTAATATGCCATGTGTTTTAAGGAGTATATGGGTTGTTCAACTACTATTTTTCACGGTACTTTCATTTTTTCTGTTAAATTACATTATGTAATGATTATTTAGGTGAATACATACTATCTATTTATGTTATCCTATATATTTTTTTAATGTTATATATTTCTATTTCTATTTTTTAGATGGACATATACTTTCTTCTGTTTTAAAAGAAACTAATTTTTATTTTTAAAATGTAACTAAATATAAACTAATAACAATAATAAAAAAAATGTGTTATAAAACCTTGCTAATAGTTGTTAAAATTGCATGTGAAATCTTAGGATAGCATTATCATATATTTTCTTCCTTGGTTACTTACTGAAAGATTGTATTGGTATTTAATTTTCTTGCAATTTGCATTTTATGATCAATAACAATATTTAATATATTATCATTATAGACATGTGTATCTTGACTAAATGAAATACAATATAAGAAAAAATAAAGGTACACTAAGTATATGACTATTTTGGAAAAAAATATTTTATTTTTTAATTCTAAATATGTTGTTTTTTCATTTTATTATTTAAATTTTATGTTAAAAATTGTGACAATAATTAAAAAAAGTAAATGAGAAAATAAAATAAAAGATAGATGATAATTTTTATACTTAATAAAAAAATATTAATTTATCACATTCATTTCATAAAATTTATCTCAATACATAATTTTACATGTTTGATAGAATATTGAAATAATTTATCGATTTATAATTTTAAATTATCCTCTAACTTTCATATAAAATCAATTTAGGGTTTTATAATTTTACATGTTTTATAATTTTTGTAACATTAATTTTACCAAAGAGTTGTCAATCATAGGAACTTATCTGGACCATTTATATTCTTAAGAAAAAAAAAACCTGTCTAATTATCTGAACATTTAATTCTAAAACTCTTATTTATTTTTTATTAAAAAAATATTTAAAATTATTTTATAAGAAGTTAAAGATTCAACAAACATTATATTTGAGTAACTTTACAAAAAAAAATTCTGTCATTTTATTTTTCCAGTTTTATGTACTAACTTTGTTTTGCCTAAAGTATCAATCTTCCTCTTTCACTCCTAGGCCATCGTTGATGTGTTATAAGTTTTAATATGGTTAATATTATTAAATTATTTTATTAAAATAATTTTAAAATTAATAAGATTCAGTATTTTATTTCTTATACATAATAATGATGAATATTAATAATATTTTGTGAACAGAAAACATTTATTAAAGGAAGGTGTGTGTAACCCTATTCAATTCGTACTGCAGGCTTTTGCTAGCAGGTTGGGTTTTTACTGCCAAGAGATTGAGTTGTTCGAGGTTGTAGTACTGTAATCCACTATCCAACCATACACGTTCCAATCACTTATCACTACTTCACTTTACCATCTATATTTATATTTATACTATTATTTTTTCTTACATGAGAAAAAAAAAACTGTATAATATAATTTCCTCATTTACTGATATTAAATATGATAATTAATAAATAAAATTAGTACTATGCTTGATTATGAGAATATTTATTGTCATATAATAAAATTAAGAAAAGGCATCTGTCAAAGAAAATCTGTAATAACTATTTTTATTAAAAGTTTACTGTAATTCTATTTAATTTATAAAAAGTTGAATATAAATATTTAATATAAAATTTAAAAATGATTTGTGCATGGATAATTAAATAGAAGCTTACCTTACACAATTTATTTTATTTTTAATAAATAAATATTAGTTTCTATTTGGTTAAATATATTTTTAATTATTATAACTTGATTAACTTTTATTTATAGTTGTTATCCGATTTTATTTATTTTTAATTTCTATATTTTTACTATATGGTGGATGATGATGAATGAGAAGTTAAAAATTAAAATAGTTATAATTTAATTATATAAAATGAAAATTTATTTGATATATTATTAAAAATTAAATATTAATTAATTAATTGAATTAATATTATGATTAATTATGGAAATAGTTATTTTCATATAATAAGAAATAAGAAAATGCGTTCAGAAAAAACAAGAAAAAGAACATGATATGAAAATGGGGTGTAATTAGTGACAGAAGAAAGTCAGAACTCAGAGATGTTAAATGGTGCGCGGGTCGGTTCCTTTCATCTAAATTTTGTAATCGATCGCTTTTTAGCTTTATAGCCGCATGCGTTGCACGTGTACTCATCTAACTGCATATCTGCCACGTGTGGTTATAATCATGTTTCGGTTAAAAAAATATATATGTATTTTTAAATTATTAAATTAATTTTATTTGATTATATATTTATTATTATATTTTAATTATTTAAAATTTTAAATCATGTATTTTAATTCTATTATTACAATTACGTGCAACATTGATTATTGTGTAATTAATATTATAACTTTTATTATAGTTTCATTCTCATTATAATTATAAAATATAACTATTATTATCATTATTTTTTTACTATCATTATTAAAATTATAAAATATCTAATTATCACAATTATATCAATAAAACTAATATTAATTATAATAATAAAATATTTCATAAACATCACATTAATTCAAATAAGACTGCAACTAAAAATAATTTTAAATTGGAAAAAACAAAATAGGTACCAGAATGTTTTAAACGATATCACATGTTAATATAGAATCGCCACCTAGAAGTAGTAAGTGTCTCGGATAATAACTTAACCTTCCAGTAAAGACAAGTCTTTAACAAATATCACATATAAAAAGCAATTATTGCATATTCTTTAGTATAGAAATAAATAAAACTTTTTTACGATAACCAAAATCAATATCTTTTCTTTTTACACATTAATTATTGTACCGGGTTGGGGATGAGCACCGAACTCATCCTCAGTGATGCCGGGCTCACCTCACTGATCGACCTAACTGAGCATGAACAGAACAAATCTGGATAATATCTCTTCCTTGATATTTCGGGATTCTTGAGCCTGAAGCAATCTTCCCCACGAAATCCACGAACATAGAACCCTAATTGTGATCCCTATAAATACTAATAGAGGGCTCAATTATCAACACAAAAATAAAACCTAAATTACTCATACAAATCAACGAGGGTTCTAACCCCTCACGTCGCCGGATTTCTCAGGGCCGAGCTCAGCTCGGGCCACCTCAAAATCCAGCAAGAACATTTGGCGCCCACCGTGGGGCAAGATAATTCTTAATCCCACAACCACTTGCTAGTTCTTAATCCCTAAACAGTCCCAGATGGTTCGCACTCGCAGCAACTCCAACGCCGTGGTGGATCCCGCCATAGCAGAACTCATACAATCACGGGTGGACGCGGCGTTGGCGGAGGCTCATGCACGGATGGACGCTCGCGAGCAAGCCTTGCGAGCCCATAATCGAGAAATTGAGAGGGCATTGCAGACCCACACAGACGAATTTAGATACTGTCCAGCGACAACGTGAAGCCGATCTTCTGGAGTTACAGGCCCTACGACAAAGGAACTAAGAAACACAAGGTAGAACCCCCTCGTTCCCAATCGGGATGACGAGCCAAGGGCGGGGGAGGAGGCCAGGTCTAATTCACGCGTCGATTCCAACAATCCACGTACTACGGGAGAGGATATGCATGTCGCAACCTCCGAGCCCCGGCATGATCCTTCTAGGATTCGGGTAGCTAACTCCTCAGTTCGGCCAGGCCCCTCCCAGGCTCAGCCATTTGCTGACCTCGGACCCCCTCCTCGGACACCTGGTCTTGGTCAAGTCTGGAACCTCCACCTATTCGTTCCGGCCATCCTCTCCTTCCGGGTTCCAGAATCTTGGAGATGGTCGTCTTAGGACAAATACGATGGGACTACGGACCCGGTTACTCACGTGAGGGCCTTCATCACTCAAGCTGCTATGACCGTAGAGGACGACTACGTACTCTGCCGAATGTTCCCCTCAACATTGAAGGGGATAGCCTTAGATTGGTATTACTCGCTTCCCCCGTTATCAATCGACTCCTTCAATTCCCTGTACGAACACTTCCAAGCCCGGTTTGCGGACGCCAGACCGACACCAACTACTTCGATATCGCTTCATCACCTGGTGCAGGGAGACAAGGAACCCCTCAGGGATTACATGGCCTGCTTCGCGTTGGCCTGCCAGACTATACCCAACCTCCACCCCACTGTCGCACTACATGCCATTCAGGCCGGGCTCAACCCCGGCCCCCTCTTCGACTCCCTTTTCACTGAACCTCCTCTCAACATGAACGACCTCCGCTCACGAGCTGCCCGCTTCATGAACATAGAAGAAAACACTGCGGCTAAGCGTCGAGCTCGGGAGCACGGTTATCCACCCAAGCAAAAGGAGCCCTCCTCTTCCCGACGGGCGGAGTCAAGAAGAGAGCGGCGCGCTGATTCGTATGCCTCATACACCCCCCTGAATGGATTCAATGCTATGATACCAGTTGAGGTCGGTGAACCCTCTTGGAGGAGGTTGACATACACATCCTCAAGCAACGAGGCTGCCCTCAGGGAGGAGCTCGACCTTATTGAAGAAGTCCGAGAAGAAGCTAGAGTAAGGGAGTTGGCCACAAAGTTGCGAGTAGCTCGTCGTTATAACTCCCGAGTTCGGGAGGGGTTTTTTCTTCCCGGGCGACCTCGTTTGGAGAATGACCGGGGAGGTAAGGCGAGACCGAACTCATGGCAAGCTCGCCGCCAACTGGGACGACCCCTTTCGCATCCTCGAGACCCATCAAAATGGAGCTTACAAGTTGCAAGAAATGGGGGGACGTCTGATTCCCAGAACTTGGAATGCCAGTCATCTGAAGCCCTACTTTAGCTAGCTTACTCTCTTTTTAGTTTAATGTTCAATTCGGTAAAGTTTAAGCAATTTTTTAGGCTTTTAATTTGTCAGAGGTGCACTCTTTTTCCTAAGCCCGTGTTTTTCCCTAAGGAGGGTTTTCACGGGAAAGGTTTTAACGAGGCACCGCCTAGTTTTCAATAAAGGAGAATTTTCATCGTCACGTTTAGTCTTTACCGTGCTCGACGGCTACCGAGCTAAAGGAGACATCGCGTCCCTTTACCAGTCTTTACCGAGCTCGGCGGCTACCAAGCTAAAGGAGACGTCACGTCCCTTTACAAGTTTTACCGTGCTCGGCGGCTACCGAGCTAAAGGAGACGTCGCGTCCTTTTACAAGTTTTACCGTGCTCGACGGCTACCGAGCTAAAGGAGACATCGTGTCCCTTTATGAGCCTTTACCGTGCTCGGCGGCTACCGAGCTAAAGGAGACGTCGCGTCCCTTTACAAGTTTTACCGTGCTCGGCGGCTACCGAGCTAAAGGAGACATCGCGTCCCTTTATGAGTCTTTACCAAGCTCGGCGGCTACCGAGCTAAAGGAGACATCGCGTTCCTTTATGAGTCTTTATCAAGCTCGGCGGCTACCGAGTTAAAGGAGACATCGCGTCCCTTTAAAAACTTTTTACCGAACTCGGTGACTACCGGGCAAAAGGGAAAGTAATTCACCAAGCTCGGACCCGAGACCCGTTGGAGGTCGGTCAGGTGAGCGACGTAAGCAAAAATCTAAGCAAAACAAGTGCAGAATAAAGTGGCGATATTAAAGTAGAACAACACGACATGAAGACGAGATAATAATATTGAAGGAAAGAAAAGCGAACATTGTATGGCCTAGAAAACCTTAGTTACAAACCAAAACCAACCTTCAAGGCCGGCAACAAAAAAAAAAGGGGGTACATGATAAATACTTAAAAGCAAGAGGAATAAGGACGAGGCCTAGTTGTAACACCCCCCTCTTATTTACTTATTTTACTTATATTTTGTAATTTAAAGTGGTTAATGATATAGTAGATAAAAGAGAGATTTAGAAAACAACACTTTTATTACATAGGTTTTAAAGTTCATTACAACCAGATTACATAACTTTGTCCTATTATTATTTTACATAACTACCTTTCTACTACCTTAGAACATTTACTCAACACTTCTACATGCAAAACATAGCAAGCATCTTCACAACAAGATAGTAGCAACAACCATTGCGAAACAGTGACAACTTCTCAATCCTGCAAATCTGCTCCCCCGAACGTTGTTCGAGATCATCACAGGTGTTAAAAACACAAAGTGCAAGGGTGAGCTTTCCTTAAACAATAATCATAAACAATAATTTTAACTATAGTAAAACTTTTGAAATTAAGTGAAAATATTCATAAAACAATCTAAAATATTCTTCAAGATTTCTTTAAAAATATTAATTTATTATTTTAAAACCTGTGTAAAGACAAACCTTTAGTTTAACTCACAACTTTAGATAACCAACCACAATAAAACGAATAAACCATTTATCACAATAAATAATTTAAGCATGAATTCCAATCATATATTCAATTAAAACAAACAACCACTATTGTATGCTCCTAGTTCTATATGATGCATGCACCTCCACCATGCATTTTCACTCTTCACTCGAAATGCAATGTGGCGCCCTCCACTGAAAATAGCCTGGGGCATCTGATTCTCACTCTCAATCGGACCCACCGAGGAGGTAGACACTCCGTAATTTGTCGAGTTCCTCGGTGTCCGGCGGGACCTCCCCCGCAACATGTGATCATCATGAGCAGGGCAATTTCCCCACCAAGAGAACCCCCCCAGTCCACGGCATTCCACTCACTCAGACGGGAGTCCGTGACTTACGGACTTGGTCTACTACTATCCAGTCATCAATGCAACATGTTCTAGGACCTTGAATTGTATAATGACCTTCATCATATCTCAAATATCGACCTTTCCACCAGGTCATCTTTATTTCACCTCATTCTAAGCATTGCCCATTCACCAAGCAATCTTAGAATGTTGCCTCTCCACTAGGCATTTCCAATCGGTCATTAAGCAATTCAAGTCCATCACCAATTTCATGCAACCATGCATGTCACCACTTATTCATATCCAACTCAAAACCAGACATATTTCGATATGAAATCAACACCAAGAAACACCAATAAACACCAATAAATCAAGAAACCAAGAAACACCAAGAATTATCAAGGAAACATCAAGAACCAATAAACAGTACCACACTTTTCCTCGTAACAAGAATAATTCGTTTCGATGTGGAAGATCGGACAAAACCGCAACCACGAGCATACTAAGAATTATCTTCGCACCTTAGTATCCGAAAAACTAAAGAAATATAATGAAAGTAACAACAAAACAAAGAATAGAAGAGTAGGATAAGGATGACTCCCTTCATGGTTTCTCCTAGCTTCCTATCTTCTTACGTGCTTCTTCCTTGGTTAGAGAGATTTCTTCCTAAGGTGGAGAAAGTATAGAAAGGTTTTTTGTAGAGAAGATAGTTTGAGAGGATGTAGGAGTATTCTTTGGTTTGTATCTTCATTTGAAACCTCTAAGCCCTATTTATAACCTTTCTAAGGCGGTGCTACAGTAATTTCGGGCAGCTACAGTAATTTCGGGCAGCTACAGTAATTTCGGGCAGCTACAGTAATGTCGGTTAGCTACAGTACTGTCGGCAGCTACAGTACGGCGGTTTGCTACAGTAATGGCGGTTGCTACAGTACTGTCGGCAGCTACAGTGATTTGCTACAGTAATTTCGAAAATTCATAATTTTTTAATTATTTTTAAATTTCTTGATTGTTACAAAAAAACCTCTCTTGAACTATATTTAAATTTTTGGGATGTTACACTAGTCAGTACGGTCTACCCACTCCCCATCCACGACGTCCTTGACATAGTCAAATGACTCGGGATCTAATGTCGGGGCCAAGTAGCAACCTTGGCGAAACGCCCCGTCGAAGCTCGAGCAGAAGCCGGACACAGCGGCCTCCTCCATCTGCTCCATCTTAGCTTTCTGGCTGGAGATGATTTACTCGGCCGCGGTAAGCTGCTCGGTCAATCCTAGCACTTTGGCCTCCGAATTCACAGAGCACGGTCGCCGCGAGTTCAGCCTACCCTAGAGGTCCTCCTCGTTCGCCTTTGAGGCGACAAGTCCCTTTTGGAGCTCTTCTCGGTCCGCCCTCGTAGCCACGAGCTCCCGTTCAGCTTCTTCCCTGGATAGCTTGGACTTGGTGACCTCCATTTCTAGGACGGTAGCCCGAGCAGCACACTCTTGCTCCCGGCGAACCGACGCGACTTCCAGCTCGGCCACTCTTCTCTTGCTATGCGGGGCTATGGCCATGAGGCGGCTCAACAAGACCTTAGCCCCATCTAGATTATTTGCCACGCCAACTGCATCCAACAGGGCGTTATCGTAAGAGTTAGGGAAGGGTTGTCCGATCTGAATGTTTTCTCCCCGTAGTGAGGAGTCCCATAGCGATTGACCGGGCAGGACGTCGGCCGCCATCTGCTCGATGCGGGGCCCGACACCATCTTTGCCAAGCCAAGAAGCGCCGGAGGGAAGCTTGAGAGTTCGCAGTCGTTGGAGGTGCACCCTCCCCCCTGGACGCCGGCTCGGGTACAGCCACCTCGGCCCGAGTGGTGGGGGAAACGGAGGTGGCGGTGTCTTTCTCATGTCTCTGCCTCTTGGGTGAGACCCCCACACCTTCGGATGGGAGCTCCGCCACATCGGCCCTTGACCGTTTTGGGCTTGGAATGGCTTGTGTGAGAGGAGGTCGGGGAGCCGGGCTGGGTTCACCAGAGGTCGCCCCGCGACCTCGAGGCCGAGCCTGACCTGCGTGCCTTCAGTGCAGCGATCAAACTGAAGTTATCGGCCATGGAATCTGCAAAGAAGGTACAAAGGAATGTTAGTCAAACAATTCACAATTAGAGCGGGGAGACACTAAGGTTATTTATTACCTAGGAAATGCTGATAGGGGTCCTCCTCACGGGCTGAATGTATCAGAGCCCGGCTACTAATGGGCAAGGGGAGGCCGTGCAGAACTTGGATTATGTTTTTGTCACCCGGGGTCAACATGTCCTCGGGGAACTTGGTGTACTTCTGGGGGAGGCACCAGTGTAAGGGGTACCTCGGCTTCAGGTCATCCTTCAGAAAGAGGGCCTTAACGACCCTATTGTTGACCAGGGACAGTTTGAAGTAACGCTCCTTGAATTTCTTATATCATTGAGCATAGGGGATGAGTAAGCCCCCCCTAGTCCGGGCACTACTAAGGGAAGCCCAGCCCACCTCAGGGCCGTGCTTGAGCTGATAGTGGTACAAGAAGACACGAGAGCTCGGTCGAACACCGAGCATCTTACATAGTATTTGAAAGGCACGGAGAAAGCCCCAACTATTGGGGTGGAGCTAACTGGGAGCCACATTCAGGAAGGCCAAGACCTCGGTCTCGCAGCGACTCAAGGGAAAGACTATGTCGTACTCTTTCATGTACTCATACACAGTTATGGCATATCGACCCGAGACGAGGGTTCCAGCATGTACCCTCTGATTGCGCTTACAAGTCTGGAACCTAACCACGTCGTCAAACCCCTCCCTCAAGATATCATACCTATCAAGGACGGCCTGGACACTCTCTATGTTGTCAAAAGAGGAGACTCGGCTCGACACTCCTTCCAGGAGCCACGAGAAGTCGGGCTCCTCAGCAGGGATGGGGACATAGAGGTCGGCCTCCTCGGCCTCCCTCGCTATCCCCCCCTCGGCCGTGCCGGGGAGGACGTCCCCGCCACCGAATGCTTCCATGGTGACGTCAACACGCCTCACCTCGGTCTCAACAGGGGAGACCTCGACTATCCCAACATCAGCAACGGGGACCACGATAGCGGCTCTGCCGCGGGAGGTCTCCTCGGCAACACTAACAGGTTGGACCTCGGCCCAACAGGGGGGACCTCGGTAGCAGCGGAAGAGGGTCCAGATCTGAGATCGGCCTCTCCCGTCGACACTTTAAAGGAGGGGGAAGAAGCCTCCATTGATTCGGGCTCAGAGCCCAAAACAGAAGGGGGAATCAAGCTATCTATGCTACAAGTAGCAAAAGAGTGTGAGGAAGACATACCTAGAATGAGTGAATGGCAGAAGCAATGGACGAGCAAAAATGACGAACGCGAGACAGCGAAGAGACAAACGCTTCGCTCGAACCAGGCCTTAGAAAACGGGTGACGAGCAAGAGCGAACGATGAACGAAGGCAAATGACAAATAAGAGAGGAACGAAGGGGACTCTGAGTGCGAGAGCGGAAACCCTAGAGTAAGAGGAAAATGGCAAGGAGAAGATGAAGAAGCGCGCAAGAAAGAAGAATGGGAAAATGAAGGGCAAGCGACACTTAAAGAAGAAAAAGAGCCGTTACCAGCCAAAGGTAACCGCAAAGCCCATTCGGCGGCCCATCAATTGCATCACGCAAGGCCCATTAACTGCATCGCACAAAATTAAAAAAAAAAAACTTAATAAATTTAAATGAAGGAATACCAACCGTTGCGACAGTTTCCCGCCATTAGACCTCGGATGACCGAGTTTATGACTTAACTTAATGCCAATTAATCGCTTGGCCTGAGCTTGGGGGACTGATGTACCGGGCTGGGGATGAGCACCGAGCTCATCCCCAGTGATGCCGGGCTCACCTCACTGACCGACCTAGCTGAGCATGAACAGAACAAATCTGGACAATATCTCTTCCTTGATATTTCGGGATTCTTGGGCCTGAAGCAACTTTCCCCACGAAATCTACGAACATGGAACCCTAATTGTGATCCCTATAAATACTAATAGAGGACTCAATTATCAACACAAAAATAAAACCTAAATTACTCATACAAATCAACGAGGGTTCCAACCCCTCACGCTGCCGGATTTCTCAGGGCCGAACTCAGCTCGGGCCACCTCAAAATCCAGCGAGAACAAATATATTTTGTTCTTTTGAAATCATATTTTTTTAATTTTTATCCTGCAAATTGTATCATTTATTGATTTTCATATTTAAGACAATAATGTAGTTTTTGTTTCATATTAAAAGAAATTACACAATCTTTTTTAAATTATACAAACAAAAAATATATTATGTCAAAAAATGAGTATATATATATATATATATATATATATATATATATATATATTATACATATAAAAGTATCACATTTTAGAAATAGAAATTAATTATATTTTATGAGTTTAATGATTAAAATTTTATTAATATAAAAATTTATGTATGGTATACTAATAAAATATAATCTACAATATATATTTTAAGATAATTATTTTAAAAATAAACAAACATATTAGTATATTCGTATAATAATGTAAAATTATTTTGCAGAATAAGTGATGTTTTCTATTTTTTTTGTTTATATACTTGAAAATACTTTTGTCCTCGTACTAAATGTATAAAAGTTTAATATAATTAGTAAAGTTTTATTTTATTTTAAAAGAGATTAGAAATGGATGCCACGCATCATCTTCAACGGGTCAAATGTTACCGGGGTATAAAAGTCCTGTTGATTGGTGATATTATTCGTGTTGAAGAAATTATAATATGTCATGGTCGTATTTTCACTGTGCTATATATATATATATTTATATATATTTATTTTATAATAAGTTATATTATTTTGTGTCACGAGAAGATTATTTCGAATAAGATATTTAGATAAATTCATAGTTTTTCTATTTGATTGTCTCGTTGAAATGTCGTTACTTTAATAAGTTTGTTATTAATATAAAGCTGATGCATCTGTTCACTTATACATAACTTTTTTTGGCTTATATTTAAGTACATTATTTTGTATATATTTTTTAGGTTATTATTAATTTATTTTTAATAGATAATTTAATATTTTTAATAAAATTTTAATTAGTCATGTGGACTTTATATTTAATTTAAGGTGTCTTTAATAAACTTTTATTACATTATTATTCTATTATTTTTCGTAAAGATTTGTAAGTTGAATCCAAGATATTCTATTGTCTGTAAATGAATATATTTTAAGGAAGTTCAATTTGAATAAAATATGAGTTTTTCTTTATTATGAGTTTTTTTAATTCTGAGAAAAAACTGAAATAGATCTTATTAATATTTGATTGTGGTGATCAAACTCATGACTTATCACTCACCTTCTCATTATTTGCTCATACTCTCAGAAAAGAAGAAAAGGGATGAGAAGGTGAGTGATAAGTCATGGGTTTGATTGCCACAATCAAATATTGATAAGTTCTATTTCAGTTCTTTCTCAAAACTAAAAAACTCTCTCATAACATAGAAAAACTCATATTCTATTCAAACTGAACTCCCTCAAAATTCAAAAAGTATTCATTTATAGGCAATGAAATACAGATACATTGAATTCCAGCCTACAAATCTTCATGAAAAAAATAGTAGAATGATAGTGTAATAAAAACCTATTAAAGACACATTAAATCCATCCTAAAAATCTGCACGAGTAATTAAGAACCTATTAAAGACACATTAAATTACCTATTAAAAACAAATTAATTGTAGGGTAAAAAATCTACACGAAATAATGGAGTAGGATTGTTCACATCGTACTCTCTCTTCGAGAAGATTCGTCTTTAAATCTTAGTTTATTTTCCAACTGCATCTTCGCACACATTCATGACCACTAATTCCACTCGTATGAAAATCAAGAACCGAATCTCTGATACCAAATGATGAGTTTGTGGAAGGGGACTTCGTTGAATTTTCATTTTTTTGGGAAAGGATATTGACTTCACACTCAGGGAAGAGATGGGAAGGCGACTTATAATTCATGGGTTTGATCGCCACAGTCAAAGATTGAAAGATCCATTTTAGTTCTTTCTCATAACTAAGATACTCTCTCGTAATAGAGAAAAACTCATTCTATTCAAATTAAACTCCCTATCAAAATACAAAGAGTATCCCTTTATAGGCAATAAAATACAAGATACATTGAATTTAGCCTACAAATCTTCACGAAAATAATAGAGTAATAGTGTAATAAAAACATATTGAAGACACAATAAATTCAGCCCAAAAATCTGCACAAGTAATTAAGAACATATTAAAGACACGTTAGATTACCTATTAAAAACAAATAAATTGTAGCCTAAAAAATTTGAACAAAATAACAGAGTAGGATTCCCAATTCACATCACATGCCTACCCATAGGGAGTATTCTGAATCTAACTCTTGATTCACTCTATCTTACATTTTTATCCCTTAAACACCTTAGTAACATACTAACTTGACTGTCTGAGTGCTTATGCAGGTACACTCCCCCACTCTGAGGAGGTCAGCCTATTGAAGGGTACTATTCATAAGAGATCTCATTGTCCTTTCTTCCCTTCCGTATCTCATGACTCATCATAATACTACTCACACCGTGTTTTGCTCGGATCCTAGAAAGAACATTTGGTGCCCACTGTGCGACTCAAACCCACGACCACAAGGTTACCTCGATTTCCTAACATTTAAAAGATGCAAAGACGATCTTTGTATGTTTTCGAGTATCCAAAGACGACTTCGGCTTCCTAACATTTAAGAGATCCAAAGATGATATTTGTATATTTTCGAGGATCCAAAGGCGACCTCGGTTTCCTAACGTTTAAAAGATCCAAAGATGATCTTTATATGTGTCTGAGGATCCAAAGACAACCTCGATTTCCTAATGTTTAAAAAGATCTAAAGACGATCTTTGTATGTTTTCGAGGATCTAAAAACAACCTCAGTTTTCTAATGTTTAAAAGATCCAAAGATGATATTTGTTTGTTTCCGAGGATCCAAAGACGACCTCGATTTCCTAACGTTTAAAAGATCCAAAGATAATTTTTGTATGTTTTTGAGAATCCAAAGATGTAAAAGATAGAACACAAGAAGGGGGGTTGAATTGTGTTACTTAAAAAAAAATTGTTCCTTTCCTATGTGCGTTTAAATATGTTCAGACGAAACAATCTTAATCTTCAAAGGTTGATTTTAATGAACAGACGTTATAGTTTGATCATCCCCGTTAGTCAAATACTTAATAAAACAAATACACAAGTATTTTTATACTGGTTCGTCTATGCAAGACTACGTCTAGTTATCCAGTAACGACTGAGTTTTCACTACAAACCGTGAAAGGATTACAAGTATTATTTGCGCCCAGCCACTTCTGGCTATAACACGATATTCTTTGAACACAGTCTTCGCAGGATAAACAACAAGGGTATTCTTTGAACAACCAGCCTCCTCAAGCTAAAACACCACACAAGTGGATTTGGAAGAGTTCTATAAAAAGAGAGTTTCCTCTTCGCAGAGAGGGTTTTACAATGAAGAGCAGAAGTAACAGAGAGCGAATTCATAATAGGGTAGAATATTGAAGCGTGTTCGCCAACTGAACTTTGAAGAAGCGAAGTCTTTAAATAGGAAAAATCTTCAGATATCCGTTAGACACAGAAGAAAGTCGTTGAGCGTTTTCCAAGCGAAGTCCAAAAAAGTGTCAGAGAGTACTTGAGTGATTGATAGGCGTGTGCAGCAGATTTAGATAGCGTGCACAGTACTTTTTCTGACTTGTACAAAAATTTTGACAAAAAGGTGAGGACCTTTTCGAGTTGCATATGTAAGCGTGAATCCCCGTACTGATCTTGGATGCTTCTAATGAGTACTTCTTAAGATTTGAAATCTTGGCGTGAGTGACTCATACTTTGCTTCACTTTTTCGGCAGACGATGAACTTCTTCAGTCTTAAGAGTTTTCGTCTTAGCCTATCGTCTGTTGACTTGACTTGAGACAGACGAATGACTTCAACTTTGAGGGGTCATCTTCCGTCTGTGCTCGTTGCGTCTGACTTGATGTTCCGTCTGTAGATGTTCCGTCTATCTTGTAATAATCAAAACTTTAGAGATGTTAATCATCTTAATCTAACAAAAGACGACCTCGGTTTCCTAATGTTTAAAAAGATCCAAAGATGATCTTTGTATGTTTTCAAGGATCCAAAGGTGACCTTGGTTTCCTAATGTTTAAAAGATCTAAAGATAATCTTTGTATGTTTTCGAGGATCCAAAGGCGCCCTTGATTTCCTAACGTTTAAAAAGATCTAAAAACGATCGTTGTATGTTTTCGAGGATTCAAAGGCGACCTCGATTTCCAAATGTTTAAAAGATCCAAAGATGATCTTTATATGTTTGTGAGGATCTAAAGACGACCTCAGTTTCCTAACGTTTAAAAGTATCCAAAGAGATATTTATCTATGTTTATAAGGTCCAAAGATGACCTCAGTACATGCTAAAAGATCCAAAGCCAATCTTTATTATGGAAGGTCCAAAGATGACTTAAGTTTTATCTTCATTTTAAAAGTCTAAAAAGACCTCAGCTTATAGATTCAAAGATGATCTATACCTTATTTTCGAGAGGTCCGAAAAAGACTTCAGTTTTATCTTTATTCTAAAAAAATTCACTGTAAAAAGGTCTAAAGAGATATCAGATTGCTATAATAAAAAATTCAAAGACAAAAATTCGGCTTTCAACAAGGGAAGCAAATCTCACAAACAGCTATAAATGCTGACAAAGAGTATATTAATGCTCGCAAAAAGAGGAAATACAAGAAGAATACAACTGGCTATCATCAATTAGCTAACTATTTACAATCTTTATATCAAAAGAAAATTGAGAAGACAAAGGGCCTGTTGGTAACACTTTGCTCTATCACATCCTAAGAATTCTAAACGCTCTGATACCACCTTTATAACGACTCGCTTTATCGTTACTAAAATACTTCCATTTTCTATGCTTTATTATTATTATTGGAAAACGTTTTCTCTCCTTTAAATTTCTTTGAATAAAAATTTCGAAATAAGTTACCTTTCTTTGGAAAAACGTCAACATCATTAAATTCTTTATAAAAAAAAGAACACATTCAATGTGTCATAAAATCACATCATATTAGAATTTTATTTACAAAATTCTGTAACATTAGGGAAATTATATATATACATATTGTTCTCAAATACTCCTCAGTCGCTATATAAATTACTTATTCTTTAGCCAACCCTCAAAATAGAATTATAAAATCTACCTTGTTAATCTGCTCCCCAAATAAAATTTAGGGTCATCACAAGTGTCAAACAAAGGCACAAAAAAGCAAGGGTAAGTTTCAAATAAAAATTTCAATAAGAATACATACCATAATCAAATAAATAAATAAATGAATTATGACTAAATGAAATTTTCTATATGATACATGCTTCATCCTCAACTTCATTAATATGTCATGTGGTACCATCTCAGATAATACGACATCATCATCGTAAAACTTACCGACCAGTTGGGATCCCACAATGGTGCATAGAATATCATAAACAAATATGTGATCATCATGAATTAAATGTATTGTCACTGTTTTAAAACAGATTAAGTTTATTATTTGTACCCATTACCGAGGTCACCTCTTTCGAGGTAATGCATGAATGAATTAAATCTTATCTCCCTTTCTCAAAATTATCAATTAAAACAGTATCACTCCACTAGTATTACAAGTCAAATTCATAATTTTATTTTACGTTATGGATTAATAATTTATAGTTCAAACCGTCCAAGTTCACAACACAAGTCATCCAAGTCCAAAGCATGGGTAATTAATCACAATCTCAATCATTTTCCAAGTCCATAGAATAGGTCATCCAAGTTTAAAGCAAAGGTAATTAAACACAATCCAAATCATCATCCAAGTTCACAACACAGGACATTCAAGTTCAAATCATAGAAAGTTAACTGTGATAAACGTAGAATTTTAACATTTTTAATTATTGAAACATTCTTTAATTACTATTTATTGTTGTCGTCCAGTTCATTGTAGTGCTTTATTATACCTTGGATAAATTGTTTTAACTATCAAATTACCTTGAAACCATATTAACCATCTTTTATTAACAAATCTTTTATCCAATTACACTTGAGTTAGAACATGCTTTTATCCTTTGTGATAGAGACCTCCTTAGAGATTTCTAACAAAGCCTTGGAGTTCCCGATCTAACTTCGTCAATGATCCTTTAATGGAAACCCTAGAGGGTTTCGGTCAAGACCCAAGATGAATCAATTCAAATCAAAAAAAAAAAAAAAAAAAAAAAAGGTGGAGGGAGGAAGAAGATGAAAAGAATGGCGCCATGGAAGATCCAATAAGTCTAGGAGGAACCGCCAAAATGGAGATAAGAATGTGTTGGTAAGATCCAAGAAACCTTCCTAAGGAAGACAAGAGAACTTATTCTCTCAAAAAAACTAAGTTTTTATTCAATTTCGTCAAAGGTCCATACAATTTCGATTCATATGTTTTTATATACCTAAGCTACTTGGGATGCAAGTTAACCTAACTTGGGCACCAAGTTTAATCTAAATCCAAACAAAATCTAATCTAATCTTGGGCGTCAAGTTTAATCTAAATCTAAATGAAATCTAATCTAATCTTGGGCGCCAAGTTTAATCTAAATCTAAATGAAATCTAATCTAATCTTGGCTCAATTATTCTAAAACACTAAACAAAATATTCAAAAGTAATAAATGATTTTTAGCCATGAGCTTTGAACCCACTTACAAGGCCTTACAATTTAAACAATTCGTTGGAAAATCCGGGCAACCTCCAAATGTTAAATTCAAGCACAATTTTCTCCAAGATGCATTCCGAACTAGGCTTTGGTGTCTTCATAACTTTTGTAACCTTTTAAGTCAGCTTTAAAACTCCACCAAGACAAACGTAATTGGAGTTATGTAGCCGAAGTTATGCTCGAAATACTGAACCTGGTCAGGCACAAAAAATAATAGCGAATTTATTTCAAGCCCAATTTAAAAGAGTAAGGTCCTTATTCTTCTTTGACTTTGATTTGAGTGTTGACCTCCTCCTTTAGCTTTGACTTGGAGAGTTTGTTGGGACTTTGAGATGTTCCTACATCACTTTGTTTCAGCCTTTGGGCAGTGATCTTCCATGACTATGCATGTTCATCTTGTTTCTTATACCATGGTTACTTTAACTTGCATCTTAAGTTTCCTTGTTCTAGAGTAATTTTCTTTTGCAAGTTCTTGGTTCCATGAGCAGTCTTGTAGTTCTGTTTAGTCCTTTTTGTTAATCCTCTTTCTTGATTGTGAGCATGTTGGACATTACTACACCTTTGATGACTTTGATTACATGTTTAACATGAGTTTCAAGTGTTAGAAGAATTTTCTAGTAGATGAATCACATGTACATGCTTTTACTACTTTTTTAGCACTCTTTAGGTCCAATTTTTGAGTATACAATGTAATTACATTTGGGTTCTAGAAATTAAACTTGGAAGTGACTCTTTTACATGTTTGTGGTTTCGGTCCAGCCATAATAATGAGAAAGAAAGAATCAAAATCAAGACAAAAGAAAAGAGAGAGTGAGAAAAACAAAAGAAAGGAAAAATAGTGGTGAAAAGAGGAAAGATTGGTCCTAAAATAGCATTGAATGCAAGGGGGCCATACAAGAACAAAATAAAAGGAATCAAAACAATAAAAGAAGAATTGAAAAAAGTGAATAGAAGTGCACATTAGAAACACCTTTGGACCTTATTTGAGAGCCCACATCATTCAAGTTGAATTTCTAGTTTACGCTATCTTGGACTTGAGTGTGTAATGGTGAATTATGTGTAATTTCCATCCTATCACATGTAATGCACTTGCTGGAATATTCCATCGCTAATTTTCATTGCCAAATCGGTTGCTACTTGGTTTTGTGCTTGGCTGTACAGTTTTAAGTAAGATGGTATTTCTCTCGGTTTGAACTTGATTTCTATAGAAAATATATGTTATTTTGCCATCCTTGTATATGCCTATGTCTCCTTAAAATTTCTTCCACATTTGAGTAGCCTTTCTTTCAAATTTGAGCTTTTATTGCTTGTCTCCTTGGAATCCTTAGTTTTGTCTTTGAGTATTTGTCTCCTTGGACCTCTTAAGCCTAACTTGGGTGTTGTTCCTCTTTCATAATGGTTTGATAAGGCTTGGTAATTGATTAGAGGATAATTTGTAAGTGAGAACCAAGAGAATAGAGAGGAAAAAGGCAAGAGAGAAATATTAGAGAAAAAGCCCTTAAAGTGTGTAAACATGAGTTGGATTGAGTGGATACACTTAGTTGAGTGGTGAGGTTTATTTGCTTTATATTTCTTGTGTACTAACCTTCTTTTGCAGCAATGGCAAGTTCTCCAAGTGTGGGTAATAAGTACTCACCAAGAACTCAAATGTTCATGGAAATGATGTTGGAGAAAATGAACCAAATGCAAGTGAGCTTGAGGGAGAGTGTGCAAAAGGGGATAAACCAAATAAGGGAAACACATAAGAGGGAGAGGAAAAATAGACATGAGGGTGGTAGAATAGGGAGAAGGGAAAATGAGAGAGGTGGTGGGGAAGAGAGTGAGAGAGGAGGTGGTAGGAGGAGAGAGCCATCAAGAAGAGATGATGTGTCCTCAATTGGTAGTGATGGAGGTAACCCTTTTGATGATGAAGCTTATGGCCATAATCCTTTTAACCATGAGAGAAGGGGATATAGAGGGGGTGGCCATGAGAGAGGGAGGGGAAATCGTGAGTATAGAAGGCATTACCAAGAGGATGTTGAGAGGTTTGATGAAAGAAACTTGAAGATCAATATTCCTAAGTTTAATGGGTGTGGTGGGGTCGATGCATACTTGGAGTAGTCCATGAAGGTGGATCAAATTCTTTCTAGTTATCCTATGTTGAGTGAGGAAAGGAAACTGCACCTTGTCACTTTGGAGTTTGAAGAATATGTTGGACTTGAAGCTTGAAGGAGCTTGGGTTAGTCCTTAGAGACTTTTGCTTTTGATGTTGATATTGTAATCTTGGTTTCATAGTCATGTATATAGAGTTGTTATTGTATTGAATGTTTTTAGCATAGGCCTTTGTGATTGTGAGTGCTTAGTTTAGAATTCATGGTGATTCAAAATCTAACATGTGATTTGCTCTAAAAGCTTAGAATAGGTAATTCCCTTTTGAAAAGAAAAACAAACTGAAGTAATGAATTACCAACTAAAGTAATAGATTATCTTGTTTGAGCATTTTGAGCATTGAACTGAGGTAGTAGATTACCATTTTATAGTAATCGATTACCAATAGTTTAGCTAATGTGGGAATTCAAATTCTTGCTGGAGGTAATCGATTACCACGAGCTTGAATCTTAAAGTTTGAAATTAATTCAATGGAGTAATCGATTATCTCCATATAGTAATCGATTATCCACATCAAAAAATCATCCTTAGTTGTTTTCAAATGCTTTGCTTTAAATAGTCTTTGGAAAAACATTTTTGGAGAGAGATTCTTTTTGATTTGGAAAACAAAAGGAGCGTTCAAACACTTTCAACAGAGAACTTATTGAGTTCTTAACATTTTCTCCAAGAAACTCATCAAGATTTTGAAAAGATTTTCAAAAGTTTTCTTAGAGGATAATGAGAACATGATGTATGAATGATTTAGAGGTTATAGTTGATCAGATTAGCACAACCAGGTGTATTCTATTTCTAATCTTTGTATTTTGTTGTTTTAGAGATTTGGTTTACTCTTAGAGAGAGGTCTCTCTTGAATAGAGTATTGTTGATTGAGAAAGAATTCTCATAAATAGAGGAAACAATAGCCAGTCCGATAGCTGCTTCAGCGGCTGCAACAGCTATAACAAAAATTAAAAAAATATTTCCTTTTAATTGGCGACTATCAAAAAAATTAGAAAAGGTTACGAGATTTATATTAACTGCATTAAGTATAAGTTCAAGACAAATATAACTCTGAATGTAACTAGTTTTAAAAGATAAGAAAGAATAATAATTTGATCTATCTTCTTGAACTTTCGCTGTATGAACTCTGTGATATATCTTGCGTTAATTGTGCTTAGATTAACAAAGGTAAGATCAAAATTGAAGTTAAAAAAGGATAGAAACAAACTGGTGAAAAAGCCGAAAAGAGGAATATAGAATCTATTCACCCCCTTTAAATTCTAATAGGGACCAATAGAATATGCAATGGTGTGGTGCAATTAGATGTAGAGAGGTAATAGGTACTTAAGGCCTAGAATCACTTCTTGGGAGGGATTGAAGCAAGCTTTGAAGGAGAGGTTTATGCCTCCTACTTGCATGAGAGATTTTCATAACAAGTTACAAAGATTAATTCAAAGACCTAGAAGTGTGCAAAACTACTTCAAAGACCTTGAAATAACCATGCTAAGAGCCCAAATAGAGGAGAGTTTGGAAGCTACAATGGCTAGATTAGTCTATGGTCTCAATAAACAGATCCAATATGTACTTGAACTTCAAAGGTACTCAAACTTGGAGGAAGCCATACACTTGGTCGAAAGAATAGAGTCTCAATTGAGAAGGAGAAATAGCTTCAAAAGAGTTTTCACTTCTAATTCTTCAAGTTGGAAAGGCAAGAGCAAAAAAGACTACTCACCCAAGCCTAAACCAAGGCTTGACTGAGACTCCTCCAAGTAAAAAAAGGTAATTTCTTCATCTAATTCTTTTAAATCTAGTAACATCAAGTGTTTTAAATGTTTAGGTAAATGACACATAACATCCCAATACCCAAACAAGAAGACAATGGTGATAAGACAAGATGGGGAAATTACAAGTGAAGACTTTAATGAATCCTCAAGTGAAAGAGAGGACCAAGGTGAATGACACTCCACTTTTAGTGAAGAGATCGAGGAGGGTGACTTGTTAATGGTGAGAAGGTTACTTTGTGCAAGCCATGATTTAGATGATAGTCAAAGAGAAAGTATCTCTCATTCAAGATGTAAGGTAAAGGACAATACTTGTGTCTCTTATTATTGATGGGGGCTCATGCACTAATGTAGTAAGTGAAAGGTTGGTTTCTAAACTTAACTTGAAAACTCTACCTCATCCTAAGTCTTATAGATTACAATGGTTAAATGAAAATGGAGAAGTAAGGGTAGACAAAAAATGCATGATTAAATTTTCTATTGGCAAATATAGTGATAGCATATTGTGTGATGTAGTTCCTGTGGAAGCTACACATTTATTACTTGGTAGACCATGGCAATTTGATAGAAATGCAATTCATAATGGTCTTGTTAACACTTGTTTTCCTTTGAAGGTAGAAAAGTACTTCTAAAACCTTTGTATCTTAAAGAGGTGTGTGAGGATCAAGTTAAAATGAGAATCAAGAGAACCCAAGACCAAAAAGAAGGCTTGGCCGAGATTCCAAGGCATGCAAGGCCTTGACCGAAAAGCCTTCTAAGGGAAAAAAAGGTTTGAAACATGAACCAAGAAAGCCTAAGGGTAAAATTGAATAGAAAAACAAAAATGTTAGAAGTAAAGAGAGCTTGCTTATTGAAAGTAAAGAAATTAAAAGGGAGTACTTAGCTAGAAAATTTATGTTTTTGTGTTTGCCTTATCCTTTATCTTTGAGCACTAACTTTGTAGGTGAACCAAACGCAATGGAGGAGCTACTAGAAAAGTACAAGGATTTCTTCCCTATGGAATTGCCCTGCGGCCTTCCCCCGCTTAGGGGCATAGAACATCAAATTGATTTCATTCCGGGGTCCCAATTGCCTAATAGGCCTTCCTATAGGAGTTCTCCACAAGAAGCCCATGCAATACAAAGACAAGTTCAAGACCTCTTGAGCAAAGGATGGGTGAAGGAGGTTTTTCACCATGTGCTTAACTGGTGATACTAGTTGCTAAGAAGGAGGGAATATGGCGCATGTGTACGGATTGTAAGGCTGTAAATAATATTACCATAAGATATAGGCATCTCATTCCCCGTTTAGATGACTTACTAGATGAGTTACATGGTTCCACCATATTTTCCAAAATAGATATTAAAAGTGGCTATCATCAAATTAGAATGAAGGAAGGTGGTGAGTGGAAGATCGCCTTTAAGACTAAATTTGGACTCTATGAGTGGCTTGTAATGCCATTTGGGTTGTTGAATGCCCCAAACACATTCATGAGACTCATGAACCATGTTTTAAGAAAACTTTTACGAAAATTTGTTGTATATTTTGATGATATTCTTGTGTATAGCAAATCTTTCCATGAGCATGTAATGCACTTAAGACTTGTATTATATGTGCTTAGAAATGAAAAATTCTATGCTAATAAAGAGAAGTGTATCTTTGGAACTGAGAAGGTGATCTTCTTGGGCTTTGTAGTGAGTTCTCAAGGCGTAGAGGTGGATGAGTCCAAAGTGAAAGCAATCAAAGAGTGGTCAACCCCTACAAGTGTTAAGGAGGTAAGAAACTTTCATGGTCTTGCTAGCTTTTATAGAAGATTTGTAAAAGATTTTAGTACCATAGCTTCTCCCTTAAATAAACTTGTTAAGAAAGATACACCATTTGTGTGGGGTCATGCACAAAAGAATGCTTTTTAATTTGTTAAAGGAAAAACTCACTAATGCACCAATACTTGTTTTGCCTAACTTTTCACTTTCTTTTGAGTTAGAGTGCGATGCTTCTAACTTAGGGATAGGGGTTGTACTTATGCAAGAAAGGCACCCCATAGCTTATTTTAGTGAAAAGCTTAAAGGAGGGCACCTCAACTACTCAACCAATTACAAGGAGTTGTATGCACAAGTAAGATCCTTTCAAGTTTGGCAACACTACTTGTTACCAAAGGAATTTATGGTGCATTCAGACCATGAGGCTTTAAATCGTCTAAAGGGTCAAGGTAAATTTAATAAAAGGCATGTTAAGTGGGTAGAATACATAGAACAATTTCCATACAGTATTAAGTATAAAAAGGGAGATAGTAATTGATGGAGGTCCATCTCCAAAAGCTCAACAAACTCTTCAATTTTACTTTTTAATAAATTGAGCTTCTAATAAAATTCGCTATGTTTTTGACTGTCTGATCAGGTTTAGTATTCGGAGCATAACTTGGGCTACACAACTCCAATTTAGTTTTTCTTGGTGTCTTTTTAAAGCTGACTTAAAGGGATACAAAATCTATGAAAACACAAAACCTAGTTCTAACTGCATCTAGGAGAAAATTGGGCTTGAAAGTAACGTTTGGATACTGTTAGGATGTTCCAATGAGGTGCTGACCAGGTTCAGTATTTCGAGCCTAATGTGAGTTACAAAACTCCAATTAAGTTCGTCTTCATGGAATTTTAAAGCTGACTTAAAGGGATACAAAAGATATGAAGAAACCAAAGCCTAGTTCGGACTGAATCTAGGAGGAAATGGAGCTTGAAGTTAACGTTGGAATGCTACCAGGATTTTCTAGCGAGTTGTTTAATTGTTTAGGCCTATTAGTTTCTTTCAATTATGTATTTGTTTTAAGACTTGAATTTGGGCCTTGTAATTGTAAAGTGTGCTCAGCCTAGTGTGCCTCTCATCTCACCATTGATCACTCATTTCATCCTAGGGTGGAGAACATTTCAGATTTCTAACCTTAGGCCTATCCCATTTTCATTAAATTGGTCAACATTTCTATTGTACTCACTTTTAGTCAAAATGAATGAAAATTGAGAATTGTTTCTCTTGAAAGGAGTGGAGCTCTCCTAGGGTTTTCTTCTTGAAATCTTGAATCTTATCATGAATCCTTGCATCCAAGTGGCGATTCTTCCTAAGAACTTATTGAATTTCTAATTCATGGCACTCCCACCATTCTTGTCTTCTCCATTTTATCTTTTCTTCTCTCTTTGATTTAGTTCCATTAATTAGCACATTGACCATGAGCTTCTTGCTTCATTTTCGTGAGATCAAGAGTGTTTAAGAGTGATTGAAGGTTGGTGAATAAAAATTAGGGCAACTACTTGCTTATCCATGAAGATCCCTTCCAAGTTCGTTATGGGTTTGCATCAGTAATGTAGTTGCCGATGCCTTACGTAGAAGGTATACTTTGATAGCTATGCTTGAATGTAAATTGTATGATTTTGATTATGTAAAATCTTTATATTCTCTTGATGATGAATTCGACCAGCTTTCGGAATCATGTTTCAAGGGTGCTTTCAAGGATTTCTTTAGGCACAATGGTTATCTTTTCAAAGGACAATGTTTGTGTGTACCTAAATCATCTTTGAGGGAACTTTTGGTGATTGAAACTCATGAAGGTGGAGTCATGGGACATTTTGGTAGAGATAAGACCTTAGCTATGTTACAAGAACATTTCTATTGGCCACACATGAAGGCCAAAGTAGCTAAACATATTTCTAAATGCATTACTTGTAACAAAGCTAAGTCAAAAGTTTCTCCCCATGGTCTCTACCAACCCTTGCCGTTAGCTTCCTCTCCTTGGATGGACATTTCCATGGACTTTTTCTTGGTTTGCCCAAATCAAAGAGAGGAATGGATAACATCTTTGTTTTCGTATGTAGATTTTCCAAGATGACACACTTTATAGCTTGCAAGAAAGTGGATGATGCCTCCAACATCGCTCGGATCTTCTTCAAAGAAGTGGTGAGACTCCATGGTGTACCCAAGACCATTGTAAGTGATAGAGACTCAAAGTTTCTTGGGCACTTTTGGAGGACCTATTGGAGTAGCCTTGTCACAAAGCTCCTTTTCTCCACCACTTGCCATCCACAAACCGATGGCCAAACGAAGGTTTCCAATAGAACCTTGGGACAACTTTTGAGGACCTTTGTGGGTGAGAATCTAAGAACTTGGGAAGATTAACTACCTCACATAGAGTTTGCTTATAATAGGGTAATCGATTCCACAACTCATCTTTCTCCTTTTCAAATAGTTTATGGTTTTAACCCACTCACCCTACTTGATCTAATGGCTTTGCCTATTGAGTTTACTTGTAATAGAAGTGGCAAAGAGAGGGCCGAGAAGATCAAGGAGATTCATGCTAAGGTAAAAAAGATAATTGAAAGGAAAAATGAGCAAGTGGCAAAGGCATACAACAAGCATTGAAAGGCAATTGAGTTTGTAGTAGGAGACTTAGTGTGGGTACACCTAAGGAAAGAAAGATTCCCTACTTTGACGAGCTCCAAACTTTTTCCTAAAGGAGATGGACGATTCAAGATCATTGAGAAATTGGGTCCTAATGCATACAAGTTAGAATTTCCTATTGAATATGGGGGTAGTAATTCCTTTAATGTTAGTGATCTCTCTTTGTTTGATGTAGGTTCCAACGGTTCAATCAACTTGGGGACAAGTTCAAGCAAAGAAGGAAGGTTTGATGCAGGAACATCTAGCACAAGGAGGATTACTAGAAGTATGCAAAGGAAACTTAAAGAGGAAGTGGAGAAGCTCCAAGACATGGGCCAAGCTCAATCAAGTCACAATAGCTTAGAACTTAAATATTGTAATATCTTTGTAAATTTGTTTAAACAAGAGTCCTTTAAGTTTAGCAATTAGTAGGCCATATTTGAGGGTCGAAATCCCATGACCAAGGCCTTGTAATTACTTCTTATAATTGTTTGGAAGAAGCACGAATAGGTATCCCTTAAGCAACAAGGTTCACACAAGAATTTCAAGTTAAAAACTAAGTTTGTATGGAAACTCTTGTGTTAAATCTAAAGGCTTAAGATCAAGGGGAAATTCCTAATTGAGTAAGGATCCATGCCTTCACCCAAGGAAGAATCTCCACCCTTAATAAAAGGAGCACACGGATTGGTGACATGGCAAGACACATAATGATGCAAACCCATGAGGAAATGATGATGGATCTTCATGGATAAGTAAGTTTTTGCCTTAATCTTCATTCACCAACCTTCAATCACTGTTAAATACTCTTGATCTCACAAAAATACAGCAAGAAACTCATGGTCAAGGTGCTAATTAATGGAACTAAATCAAAGAGAGAAGAAAAGATAAAATGGAGAAGACAAGAATGGTGGGAGCACCATGAATTAGAAATTCAATAAGCTCTTAGGAAGAATCGCCACTTGGATGCAAGGATCCATGATAAGATTCAAGGTTTCAGGAAGAAACCCTAAAAGAGCTCTACTCCTTTGAAGAGAATCAATTCTCAATTTTCATTTATTTTGACTAAAAGTGAGTACAATAGAAATGTTGACCATTTTAATGAAAGTGTGATGGGCCTAAGGTTAGAAATCTGTAAAGTTCTCCACCCTAGGATGAAATGAGTGATCAATGGTGAGATGAGAGACACCCTAGGTTGAACACACTTTACAATTACAAGGCCCAAATTCAAGTCTTAAAAATAAATACATAATTGAAAGAAACTAATAGGCCTAAACATTAAAGCAATTTACTGGAAAATCCTGACAGCATCCAAATGTTAACTTTAAGCTCATTTTTCTCTAAGATTGAATCCGAACTGGGCTTTGGTGTCTTCTTAGATTTTGTATCCAATTAAGTAAGCTTTAACATGACATCAAGATGAAATTAATTGGAGTTTTGTAACCCAAGTTATGCTTGAAATACCAAACCTTGTCAAGCACCCCGCTAGAACATCCTGACAGTATCCAAACGTTAACTTCTAACCCGATTTCCTCCTAGATGAAATCCTAACTAGGTTTTGGTGTCTTCATAGCTTTTGTAGCCCTCTAAGTCAGCTTTAAAGTTCCACCATGAACATCTAAATTGGAGTTGTGTAGCCCAAGTTATGCTCCGAATACTAAACCTGGTCAAACAATAAAAAAAAACATAGCGAATTTTATTAGAAGCCCAATTTATTAAAAAGTAAGGTTGAAGAGTTTGTTGAACTCTTGGAGTTGGTCCTCCATCTAACCCTCCTTCTTGTGGCCAACTTGTCCTCAAATAGCCTTAAGTTCTTACCTATAATAAATGACCACCCGGATCAAATACCACAAAACCATTTACAATAAGATATAAATTATTCCATATAGCATTCAATGCAAATGATTTAATATGTAGGTATTCTTGCATTCTATTGTTAACACAAACGTAATTTGTTAAAATTTCCTACTTTACTTGAATCCCAATCACACAACATGTTTTGGTTACTAATATTATTGACACATTGTAATGGAGTAAAGGAAAATTTTAAATGGTTCATCAATGCATAACCAAGATTCATAAGAGCATCTACTTCAACTCCAAATTGTGTAAATATTAATCCTTTATCGTGTGTGGAAACTAGTATTTGGCCCTCCTTCTTTAACTCTTCCAACAACCTAGATAGATATTGAACATCAAGAGAACAAATATCATTAGGAACAATTAAAAGGTCCAAATTAGCAAACTCAACCATGATCCAAGGTTTAACGCCGAAAGAGTTTAGTGTGAAATGTTTAATGTTATTCAAATTAGAAGTAAAAAGAGTATCAAGTGACAAACAAATCTTCTCTAGTGGTTGCTCCAATTCCATGGGTGCTTCGTTTTCTTCATGATGTGTGCTCCATGGAAACGTTGTAGATAATTCACCACTAGGTACTAAGGTAAAAGGATTCTTGTAAGGAGTGTCACAAACAACTTCACCATGTGCTTTGAGTTCTATCTCTTCCACATCCTCACACAAGAAGTTGTTGTCTTGTATTTCTTCCTTTGGTGTCATTTCTACATCATCCTTCAAATGAGAATCATCAAAAACAAAGCAAGGATTAATATTAACAACCAAAATATCACACAATTCCTTCTCTTGCTCATCTCTCAATTTTCTTTCTTTCCTCTCTTGTTCTTTCAACTCCTTTTCTTTTAACTCTTTCTCTTTTAGTTCTTTTCCCCTCAACTCTTTTTCCTCTCTCAAAATTCTCTCTTTTCTTTTTCTTCTTTCATGGTCTTCTCTTTCTAGCCTATCAAATTCCTTTACTAAATTGGTGTAAGCTCTTTGATTTTCTATTTTCGCTCTAGTTTTTCTCTCTTTAAACTCACATTCAAATCTCTTATTTTCCTTCCTAACTCTTAGTTCATCATCACCAAAGACCCTTCTAGGTGTGTGTGGGTTTCTACTATGGTATGTGTTTTGGTCATGCCTTTCCTTTCCTCTCCTCTCTTTATCAAAGGCTCCAAAGGCACTCCTCATCGTATTTACTTCCCCCACCACTTTTCCTAGGTGAATAAAGGTTTCCCCTTTGCCTTTCCATTTCACTTCTCTTATGGTTTTCTCTCAAGGTTTTCTCTCTTCTCTCATGATACTCCTTTCTCACTCTTCTTTCAAACTCAATCCTCTTATTTTGTTCTTCCCTAAACCTTCTATTTCTCTCCTCCCTAACCTCATTCACACTCTCTTTTAGTTCATTCTTGAGGATGTGTTGTAAGTGAGCAAACTTCTCCATCATAACATCCATTAGCTTTTGGGTTTTAGGAGACAAATCATTACCAACACTTGGGGAGCTATCCATTGCTGCAAGGAAGATGTTAGAAGAAAAAATAATATAAGAGAAAAGAACCTTTCCGCTCTACTAAGTGTTTCCACTCAACACTCTTATTTACACTCTTTAGAGGCTTTTTCTATGATGTACTCTCTAACCTTTTTCCTCTTAACTCTTTTAGAGCTTTCTTAAGAAAACTCTATCAATTATCAAGTCCCATTTATCCAAGTGAAAGAGGAACAATCCAGCCAAAGAGCTAAGGGAAATCTAAGAAGACAAAGACTCTAGACAAAACTAATTAGAGTCAAAGAAGACAAGTAATAAAAGGACACTCAATGAAGAAAAATTAGCTTCAAAAGGAGATTTAATATGAGGCAAAGGCTACTATAGTTACTGCAACTAAAATGAAGGAAAACTCAATTTAGAAAACTGGAAAAAATTTCAAGACAAAAAGGATTCAAATTTGACACAAAACACAAGTACCAATTGCTGGAAATTTCAGAAAACCGTCACAATTTTTCCCAACTTGTGAGCACTCAAAAGCATATGAAATGGTGTTGGAAAATTATGAAACCTTCCAGTTGAGCTTATATATGTATATAATATCAAAAAAAATTCATAACAGCCACCAAAACCCAGATTTACACGTTGAACAAGAAGCAAAATGAAAACTGTCACAAAACTGAAAAAACCGTCACTAATGCTAGGAATTTTGCTTCAAAACTTGGCCAACTTGTCACGAAATTTTGGGGGATGTTTCTGATGAATTTAATGCACAAAATAAGTTCAAAATAGGTGCAGGTCAGCCACAAAACAGAGGTCCAAAAATAGGGCAAAACAGGGCTTATATATATAGGCACATATAAAGCTCACCACAAGTTCAAATATCAAGTTATTAACAAATTTGATCCAATTTATGAATATGATGCTTGAGCCTAATGAGCAATAATTCCTATTTGAGTTTGGACACTAAATTTGCGGGTGTTTAAGGAACCCCAAATCACCAAAGTACTGCACTAAATTTTCCCAATATTTTTTCACTCACAAGAGCTATTATTTTTTCACTCATTTTTCTTCAAACTCTCTTTTCTTGTATTTTTCTTTTCTTGTATTTTCTTCTGGCTCTTTCTTTTGAGTATTTTATTCTTTCTCTTTTACTTTCTTTTGTTTTTCTATAGTTTTATTTTGGCTTTTCTTTTCTGGACAGTCTAAGATCAAGGCACAAAAACTCAAGTAATCAAGTCAAACTTTGCTAACAAACAAGATAATGCACGATAGTGGTAACTTGACCTTATAATGAGCTAAACATGTAATAATGAAACATATAAGCACTTAATTAAGCCAATAATGTTGCAGGGCAATCAAATTCCAGCAAAGAAGATACAAGATACACATCGAGAAAATTTATCAAACACATTGGGGCTATGAACTAGAATGTGTCTAGTATGTAAATTAGGCCATGTATGATCTATCACAAGTGTCAGAACATATTCTCAATGCATTGGACAGCCAAGACACACAAAATAAACTCAACAAAATTTCAATTGAATCAAAAATTGAAATAAAAAAGATAGGAGCTAGACTCAATACCAGAAGTGAAGAACAACTAGGTGAAGAACAAGCTCTCAATTTTCATTCATTTTGACTGAAAGTGAGTACAATAGAAATGTTGACCAATTTAATGAAAGTGTGATGGGCCTAAGGTTAGAAATCTGAAATGTTCTCCACCCTAGGATGAAATGAGTGAATAATGGTGAGATGAGAGACACCCTAGGCTAAGCACACTTTACAATTACAAGGCCCGAATTCAAGTCTTAAAAATAAATACATAATTGAAAGAAACTAATAGGCCTAAACACTAAAGCAATTCGCTGGAAAATCCTGGCAGCATCCAAACTTTAACTTGAAGCTCATTTTTCTCTAAGATTCAATCTGAAATGGGCTTTGGTGTCTTCTTAGCTTTTTTAGCCAATTAAGTAAGCTTTAACATGTCATTAAGACGAAATTAATTGGAGTTTTGTATCCCAAGTTATGCTCAAAATACCGAACCTTGTCAGGCACCCCGCTAGAACATCTTGACAGTATTCAAACGTTAACTTCTAGCTTGATTTTCTCCTAGATGAAATCCGAACTGAGCTTTAGCGTCTGCATAGCTTTGGTAACCCTCTAAATCAGCTTTAAAGTGCCACCAAGAACAGCTAAATTGGAGTTGTGTAGCCCAAGTTATGCTCTGAATACTAAACCTGGTCAGACAGTAAAAAAAACATAGCGTATTTTATTAGAAGCTCAATTTATTAAAAAGTAAGGTTGAAGAATTTGTTAAGCTCTTGGAGATGGTCCTCCATCACATAATCAACCCTTACTTCTTATTGGCTCATCTGTTAACTAACTAAACTAATTAGTTACTTGCTAGTTAAGTTTTGGAGGCCATATGGGATTAACTAGGATCAGTATAGCTTGCAACACAAGTAAGCTTAGTTAACTAGGATTAGTCTAGCTTGCAATTCAAGCAAGCTTAGAAGCTTAAATAGGTGCTCACCGAAAATTGTAAGAACTTTTGACATATTGAATGAAACGTAGAGGTTTTTTTTTTTGAGAGAAAAGTTTTCTTGTCTTCCTTAGGAAGGTTCCTTGAATCTTATCAATGGGTTGTTGTCTCCATTGTGGCGGTTCCTCCTAGGCTTATTGAATCTTCTTTCCATGGCGCCATTCTTTCCATTTCTTCCTCCTTCCATCTTTTTCTTTTTGGTTCACTTGAGTCCTCTTTGATGCCATGATCGAGAACCACTTGAGTGCTTTAGAGAATCATTGAAGAAGCTAGATTGGGAACTCCAAGGCTTTGTTGGAGATATCTCTAAGGAGACCTCTATCACCAAGGCTCTACAATTGTTTCCTATTTCCATGGGAATATCTTAAATCATACTTAGGTTGGTTTGGTACTTAGCGAAAGTGTAATATTTATTATTTTGGGCTTGTGTTGTATACTAATGCTTAAATGCCCGGGCTACTAAATCTAGTTTCATTTGTAAAGTTCTCATGATCTTAATAACCACAACGAGTTAGAAAAACCATCAATAAATATATCATATTGCTAGTTACCTCAATTTAATTCTCCCATTATCCTAATAATCATGACAAATTAGAAAAACATTAATAAACAGGTAGAATCATACTCCTATCTATTTCAACTATTAATCACTTGTTCAGGGAGAATATAATCAAAACCTAATCATTTTCCTCAATCCTCAATCATCAAATCAGAGAATCATATGCAAATCATAATCATTTTCCTATTTACCTCAACACTCAATCATCTATACAATGGTTAGCACTTATTGGACTTGAAGCTTGAAGACGCTTGGAAGTAGTCTCTTTAGTAGTTTTGATTTTGATGTTCATGTAATTTTGGATTTTCTTAGATGAATTGTATTAAGTGTTTTCATGTATTGAATGTTTTAGCTTAGGCTTGTCTATGTGTTTGCTTTGGTTTGTTAAGTCATAGTGAGCTAAAGCGTGTCTTAGTGATTTCCTTGAGGATTCAAATTGCTTGAGATTCCCTTTTTGAAAAATAAAAACTGAGTTAATCAATTACACATTAAGGTAATAGATTAAATCAAGATTTTGGTAACTAACTGAAATAATAAATTACCTAGGAAGCATAATCAATTAACAACAATAAGTAACTAAATGGGAAAAACATTTTGGCTCTGGAGTAATCAATTACCACATGAGATATCGATTACCATGTGGCAAAATCACCAAAGAAGACTTTGATTCACTAGGATAATTGATTACCCCATGTTAGTTATCGATTACCCTTATCAAAAAGTCAATTTAATTACAAAAATCTGTTTTGTTTTGATATATTTATAAATCTCTTTTTGAAAATTCAAATGAGGAGAATCTTGGAAGAACAAAAGAAGAGTTCTAACACTTCAAAATCTCTGAAAAATTGAGTTTACATTTTCTCCAAGAAAAGCTTTAAAGATTGTTTTGAAAAGTTTTTGCAAATGTCAATTAAGATTGAAGTTTGATAATTGACTGAAGAGTTGATTACTCATAGAGGGAGGTTTCTTTAAGGAAGAAGTGAATGTAAAGAACACAAAGGGATCATAGCGGAATACCAATTGTAACAATTGTTGAATTGGGACTGGATGTAGGTTGAATGTTGAACCAATATAAATCATTGTTGAATCTTCTTCTCCTTAATCCTTACATTTATGTCAAATGATTGTTAATTCAAAGTATAATATTCATTTGAAAGATAACTCTAAAATCTGGAAAGATTAATATCCATATATGAGTTTGAACAAGTTTACATTCCTGCTATGTTTCATTAATCTTCTTGATATTTGGTTGTCATACTCTGAATTCTATTTTGTCTTAATCACAAAATTATATATTGCTTTAACTGTGATTAGCTTAAAAAAGATAGGAACATATTTCATTCTAAAAGAAGATTAGAAATATAATAAGAAAGTTTCAAAAAGGAACCCGAATCTATTCACCCCCTCTAGATTTGTATAGAGACCAACAATTGGTACTAGAGCTAAATGTAGTAGGGTAACCTAAAGCTGATCCATAGGTTCCTGACATGGCTAGCAATCTTTTACCTTTTGTTGAAGGAGCATCTGTAAATAGACCTCCATTATTCTGCGGTGATAACTATCCGTTCTGGAAAGTTCGCATGAAAATCTTTGTGGAATCTATACATAGAAGCATCTGGCAAACAGTGGTGACAGATTTCAAAGTCCCAACATACATGGTTAATGGGAGTGAGATTGAAAAAATCCTTTGAGAGCTGGGATGTAGATGAGATTAGAAGGACTGAAAATTATGCTAAGGCTTTAAGCATTATACATTCTGCCTTGAATTTGGATGAATTTTTCAGGATATCAGCTTGTACTACAACGAAGGAAGCTTGGGAGCTTATCAAGGTTACACATGAATGTACAGCTGAGGTTAGAAGAGCTAGAAAGAACACTCTTATACAAGAATATGAGACATTCTGAATGAAACAGGGAGAATCCATAATGGACATGCAAAAGAGGTTCACACACATTATCAATCACTTGAAAGGTCTTGGTAAAACCTTTGTTGAAGAGGAAGTAAATGTGAAAGTGCTGAAGTCTCTAAGCAGGAAATGGCAACCGACTGTCACAGTTATAATAATTGAATCTAAGAACCTTGCATTAATGTCATGTGCAGATTTATTTAGAAAACTAAGGGAATATGAATTGGATATGTCTTGCATGGTTGATGAAGAGCTAAAAGACAAGAAAGCCAAATGTCTAGCATTGAAAATGGAAGATACTGCGAATGAAATCGATACATCTAGCAATGGAAGTGAATCTGATGAAGATCACATGAATCTGATGGTGAAGAAATTCAGTAAGTTTATGAAGAAGAATAACACCAAGAAAAGATTCAATCAAATGAAGAAAGGTTCCAAAAAGTATGACAGTTCATCCTCCAAAATCACATGTTGTGAGTGTGGTAGATTGGTCACCTAAATCTGAATGCCCCAATATGAAGAAAGTGAGCAATACAGAACCAAGGAAACATGAGTTTGATGAAAAGTCAAGGAAAGACAAATACAAAAAGAAAAGAGCATATATAGCTTAGGAAGAGAATGATTCTTCCACCTCTACTGAAAGTGAAATTGAGGAAGCCAACATATGTCTCATGGTCAAATCATCTTCAATTGATGAGGTAAGTGATTCTGACTCGTCAAATTCTGATTATGAAGAGCTTTATAATGCCTTTTGTGATTTGTATAAAGAAGCTGCAAAACAATATATCTGCTTTAGAGGAAAGAGTTTGTGAATTAAATTCTGAGATTGGAAAGTTAAAAGAAGAACACAATATGTTGCAACAACCTTGTAATAAATGTGCTGCTATAAGTGTTCATATGAAAAAGAAGTATGTGAAGTATTATCCTAAAAATCAAGCAACTAGGAATACTGGTTTCTCTTGTAATTAATGCATGAAATATGGTCACAATGCATACAACTGTATGATAAGGAAAGTAGATGTTTCTAAAGGCTTGTATAAATGGGTAAATAAAGAAAAGTGTGCTACTAACATCCCTGGACCTAACAGGACTTGGGTACCAATTTCAAAATAAAATTCTTTTCTTTTGCAGGTGTGCTTGAAATCCAATAGATCAGTATGGTACTTGGATAGTGGTTGTTCAAGACACATGACCGGAAATATGAGCAATTTCATTACCTTTACACCTAAGGAATCTGGTTTCGTTGTGTATGGAGACAACAATAAAGGAAGAATAATGGGATTTGGCTCAATTGGAAATAAGTCGAACTTTATTATTGAAGACGTGTTACTAGTGGAAGGACTGAAATTCAACTTGCTAAGCATAAACCAACTGTGTGATAAAGATTTCAGAGTTTTTTTTATCATGAATGCTGCCTAATAAGTAGTAAGGAATCAAATGAACTCCTTATGGTTGGTAAGAGACAAAATAATAGATAGATACATACTAGAGTTGGATCATGCGTCATCTTATTCTACTTGTCTTTCGTCAAATGATAACATTTCATGGCTCTGGCATAAGAGAATAGCTCATATAAATGTTTTGCATTTAAACAAACTTGAGAAGTGATCATGGTGGTGAGTTTGAAAACTGTCTTTTTGAAAAATTTTGTGAAAAATATGGGATTGATCACAATTTTTTCGCTCCTAGGACTCTACAAAAGAATGGAGTTGTAGAGAGGAAAAATCGGTCCTTGATAGAACTGGCTAGGATAATGCTGAATGAACAAGCAATGCCTAAATATTTCAGGGCGGATGCTGTCAATACAACTTGTCATGTTCTAAACAGGATAGTGATTAGGCCCCTTTTGAAGAAAACACCATATGAACTTTACAAAGGCAAAAAGGCAAACATTTCATATTTCAAAGTTTTTAGCTGCAAATGTTTTGTTTTAAAGAATGGCAAAGAACCACTTGGTAAGTTTGATACCAAAGCGGATGAGGCAATTTTCATTGGTTATTCTGCTTCAAGTAAAGCCTATAAAGACTTTAATAAAAGGACCTTATGCATAGAAGAATATGTACATGTTAAATTTGGTGAATCTAATATTCCTCAAAAGGGAAGTGTTTTGTATGATGATGAAGAAACGGGTGAAAGAAGCATTAACACAAGTGAGCAACAGTAAAACCTACCAACTACAGGAACAAACCTTCCAAAGGAATGGAGGACACCAAGGGATCTGTCCTTGGACAATATACTTGGAGACATCCAGAAGGGAGTATCTATAAGATCCTTTTATAATCTGTTTTGTGATGATACTGCATTTGTTTCTCAAATTAAACCTTCTTGTGTAAAAGATGCTTTAAATAATGAGATTTGGATCTTAGCTATGCATGAAGAACTAAATCAATTTAAGAGAAATGATGTGTGGGAGCTAGTCCCTTATAAGAAAAGTATGAATATCATTGGTACAAAATGGGGAAGGCTTAGTAGTAAGAAATAAGGCTAGATTGGTTGCAAAAGGCTATATTCAGTAAGAAGATGTTGATTTTGATGAGACCTTTGCACCAATAGCTAGATTGGAGGCTATTCATTTATTACTTGCATTTGCATGTATTAATGATTTCAAGATTTTTCAGAGTGCCTTCTTGAATGGTTACATCAATAAAGAGGTGCTTGTTTCTTAACCACCCGATTTTGTTGATCCTACCTTGCCTGAGTATGTATACAAACTTAAGAAAGCCTTATACGGGTTGAAACAAGCCCCAAGGCAGTGGTATGAAAGGTTAAGTAAATTTCTTATATCACAAGGTTTCCACAGAGGTAATCCAGATAAAACTCTCTTTATCAAGAGTAAGTTTGATTACATTCTTTTGGTTCAAGTATATGTTAACGATATTATATTTGGATTATTTAATTGATCGCTCTATGAAGAGTTTGTTCAAAGCATGCAGAATGAGTTTGACATGTCGATGATGGGAGAATTAAGCTTTCTCTTAGGACTATAGGTCAAACAGCTAAAGGATGGTATCTTCATCCATCAGGCTAAGTATATAAAAGAACTTCTAAGGATGTATGATATGTTAAATTGTAAAATTTATAATGTTCCAATGTCCACTAACGTTTATCTTGATAGTGATGTAGCAGGTTAAGATTTAGATTAATCGATTTACAGAGGTGTGATAGGATCTCTGTTATATCTTAAAGCAAGTCGGCCCGACATTGTGTTTGGAGTTTATGTGTGTGCAAGATTTCAATCTTCACCCAAACAATCTCATTGGAATGTTGTAAAGAAAATTTTGAAGTATCTTAAAGGAACTATTAATTGTGGATTATGGTATCCGAAAGGAACTTCACCTACTCTTGTTGGTTTTAATGATTGTGATTTTGCAGGTTGCAAAACTGATAGGAAAAACACAAGTGGAACTTGTCACTTGTTTGGAGAGTGTCTAGTATCATGGCACAGTAAGAAGCAAGCTTGTGTAGCACTGTCAACAGTTGAGGCAGAGTATATTGCTGCTGGGAGTTGTTGTGCACAATCCATATGGCTCAAACAACAGGTTGAAGACTTTGGATTGAAGCTTGATCACATTCCTCTCAAGTGTGACAATACAAGTGCTATCAGTATCACGAAGAATCTGGTTCTACATTCAAGAACTAAACACATTGAAGTCCGTCACCATTTCATCCGAGATCATATGGAGAAAGGTGATTGTAACATAGAGTTTATCGAGACGGAGAACCAACTAGCGGATATCTTCACTAAAGCTTTATACCAAAGGAGAGATTCTACAAGTTGAAAACCAACCTTGGTATTTTAAGTGAAGAACATCTCTCATAAACTCTTCTATACATGGTATCTGGTATGATTTAAATTGCAATTCCAATAAAATGACCAAAGTTTACTCAAAACTTGGAAATTCAAGTGTTTCTAAGGTTTTCCGGTATAGATAATTGATTACCACGTCGAATTAATCGATTACCAAGCTTGAATTTCTATTTTCAAAGGAATTACTCACTGAATTAATTGATTACCTCTGCTAAAGTCCTTAGATTTCGTTTCTTTTAAAGGACACAGGTTAATCGATTACTAACCTTGGTGAATCAATTACCCTGTTCATGCAACTGATCCATTGGGCTTTTTTCGTTATAAAAGTATTTCAGGTATTAGGTTTCACTCATTCTCAAACTCTTGGACTTTCCCCCTCTGCATTCTTTCTTTTCTCAAACCTTAGCACAACTCCTTCACCCCTTTCAACAATGGAAGATCAAGGAAGAGGAAAAAGGATTAAAGTAAGAGCAAGGAGATTCGAGAAGGAAAAAAAAGCTGAAGTGGCAAAGCGGAAACCCTCCAAGAAGAAGGGTGATTCCTCCAAAAGGAAGGACCCTCCATCTCCGACCGAAGTAGACAAGCCCGTCAATCTGTGGTTTACATCAAAAGCGCAAGAGACGAGGTTTTATGAAGATTTTGCTAACAAGGAACTAGTCCCTCCGAAGATTCTCGACCTAAGGTGGCTCGATGATCAAAGTTTCAACTTCCAATCTCACTTGAGAGAACAAAACCTTGAGAAAATTGTTTGACTGAAAGGGTTCATTAAACCGGACTTGGTTTGTGAGTTCTACTCTAACCTTCGTCCACACTTGTCTACTGGAACGGTAATTTCATAGGTAAAAGACAAAACTATGGTTTTAACTTTTGAACACTTTTTCCAATTTGCTGGTTTTAAGCGTGAAGGGATTCGTCTGTATGCTGACAAATTGCGTGAGTAAGGCTTTGACCTTCAAAAGGACTCCTTCTTTATGAGTTTGCTCAAGAACCCTAACTCATGGGAAGCAGAGAAGGCTGCTAGGAAACAACAAGGGAAGAAGATCACCTACAATATAGGTGGACAGAATTCTGATGATCGTTTGCTACACTATACGATCTGCTGGATTTTGTCTGCTCGTGGAACAAATCATGCAAAAATTAGTGAAGAAGACATGATAATGATGGCTGCGTTGAAGAATGGCATCCAAATTGACTGGGCACATGTTGTCCTGGACAACATGATCAAAACCAGAAGTCTATTCGAATACAAATGCCCATATTCTTTGTTTATTTCACGTTTGATTGAATATTTTCAGGTGGATACAAGTGATGAAAACAGAGAATTAGTGAAAGACATCCATGTCATTGGTGACAAAGTCTTAAAAATGATGAGGCTTGTCAAAACTAATGTTGGATGAGTACCAAAGGATGAAGCCTCTCCACAATAAGAAGCTGAAGAAGCATATCCTCCTGTTGATGATGACTCAGAATCTACTACAGGGGAGTACATCCCAAAGTCACGGTTCGAGTCAATAGTCATTGATTTGCTGGATTAGATCGAGGCTACAGTGACAAAGCGTTTGCATGACATGCAAATAACTCAAGCTAAATAATTTCTGGATCTGAAGGAGCTGATTGACTCCCTCCATGACCAACATGCTGAAGACTAGTATTTCCTTAAACCTCCATATCTTTTTTTTTTGTTTGATATACCAAATAGGGGGAGAAGTGGTTATAGTGTTGCTGAAGTCAAGGGGAGAAATTAGATTTTAGTTTAAAGTTATTGGTTATTAGCTATCTAGTTGTTTTTGTTTCTGCTTAGTTTTTAAATTGTCTATGGTTTGAACAATTTATTGCATTTGCTATATTTTTAATTGGTCTGTAATTTCTAAACACCTTTGAACCTTTATAATTTTTGTTTTGGATATTATTGGTTATTGGAATGATTATGCTTTAATTCATGTTAAAAGAAGGAAGATATGAAACTGCAATATGCTATGTGTATGTGTATGGAAGCTTTATATCTGCAGGTTTTATGATAGCACAACACACAACCTAAGCTCTAAGGAAAACCATACCTTAGATTTGGTACATCAAAACCAAAAAGGGGGAGATTGTTGGACTTGAAGATTGAAGACACTTGGAAGTAGTCTCTTTAGTAGTTTTGATTTTGATGTTTATGTAATTTTGGGTTTTCTTAGATGAATTGTATTAAGTGTTTTCATAAATTGAATGTTTAAGCTTAGGCTTATTTATGTGTTTGCTTTGGTCTGTTAAGTTATAGTGAGCTAAAGCATGTCTTAGTGATTTGCTTGAGGATTCAAATTGCTTGAGATTCCCCTTTCGAAAAATAAATATTGAGGTAATTAATTACCAACTTATGTAATAGATTAAATCAGGATTTTGGTAACTAACTGAAGTAATAGATTATTTGGAAAGCGTAATCAATTACCAAATAAGGTAATAGATTAAATCAGGATTTTTGTGATTTTGGTAACTAACTGAAGTAATAGATTACCTGGGAAGTGTAATCAATTACCAATAGTAAGTAACTAAGTGGGAAAAACATTTTGGCTCTAGAGTAATCGATTACCACATGGGATAATCGATTACCATGTGGCAAAATCACCAAAGAAGACTTTGATTCATTGGGATAATTGATTACCCCATGTTAGTAATAGATTACCCTTATCAGAAAGTCAATTTAATTGCAAAAATCTGTTTTGTTTTGATATCTTTATAAATCTCTTTTTAAAAATTCAAATGAGGAGAATCTTGGAAGAACAAAAGAAGAGTTCTAACACTTTCAAAATCTCTGGAAAATTGAGTTTACATTTTCTCCAAGAAAAGCTTCAAAGATTGTTTTGAAAAGTTTTTGCAAATGGCAATTAAGATTGAAGTTTGATAATTGACTGAAGAGTTGATTACTCATAGAGGGAGGTTTCTCCAAGCAAAGAAGTGAATGTAAAGAACACAAAGGGATCATAGTGGAATACTAATTGCAACAATTATTGAATTGAGACTGGATGTAGGCTGAATGCTAAACCATTATAAATCATCGTGCAATCTTCTTCTCCTTAACCTTTACATTTCTGTCAAATGATTTTTAATTCAAAGTATAATATTCATTTGAAAGATAACTCTAAAATCTAGAAAGATTAATATCCGTATATGAATTTAAACAAGTTTACATTGTTGCTATGTTTCACTAATCATGGTTGTCATACTCTGAATTCTATTTTGTCTTAATCACAAAATCATATATTGCTTTAACTGTGATTAGCTTAAACAAGATAGGAACATATTTCGTTATAAAAGAAGATAGAAACAAAATAAGAGAATTTCAAAAAGGAACCTGAATCTATTCACCCACCTTTAGATTCGTATAGGGACCAACTTCATAATTCTAAGGGAAAAACTACTCTGGTATTCCTATTGGCTTACTTTGGTTCTTCTACTTGTTGAGTCAAAAGTTATAGGCCTTATGGTATAGTTCTATCATTCCTTTCAAGCATCACTTTCTAATCCTAATAGAAAGTAAGGTTATAGAGTGAATTACATGTTATCCTAGATTATGTTACTAACCCCAATAAAATCAATTTTATTTTTCACTAAACGAACAAATAGGTAAAATTTAATTAATCAACCATCAAACAAGCACACATAACACACAAGCAAACAATCATTTGCACAGAGTGAAAACATAGCAAACACAACTCACAAGTCAAACTGGTTCGACATGCTCTGATATCACCTGTAATACCCCGCTCTTTATCACACCTTAAGAATTTTAAACGCTCTAATACCACCTTTGTAACGACCTGCCTTATCGTTACTAAAATACTTTCATTTTCTCTATTTTATTATTATTAGAAAATGTTTTCTCTCCTTTAAATTTATTTGAATAAAAATTTCAAAATAATTTACCTTGCGTTGAAAAAACTTTACCATCATTAAATTCTTTCTAAAGAAAATAACACATACAATGTGTCATAAAATCACATAACGTCAGATGTTTATTTACAAAGTTTCGTAACGTTAAGGAAATTATAAATATACATATTGTTCCCAAATACTCCTTGGTCACTATATAAATTACTTATTCTTCAGTCAACCCTCAAAATAGAATTATCAAATCTACCTGCTCCCCAAATAAAATTTAGAATCATTACAAGTGTCAAACCATAGACACAAAATAGCAAGGGTAACTAGATAAAAATCTTAATAAGAATACATATCAAAATCAAATAAATAAATAAATGAATTATATGATTAAATGAAATTTTCTATATGATACATGCTCCATCCTTAACTTCATTAATATGTCATGTGATACCATCTAAGATAATACGACATCATCATCATAAAACTTACCGACCAGTTGGGATCCCACACTGGTGCCCAAAATATCATTAATAAACATGTGATCATCATGAATTAAATGTATTCTTATTGTTTTAAGATCCTCCAAGTCTAGCATCACACCTAGACGCACAAATTAAGTTTATTATCTGCACCCTTTACCAAAGCCACCTCTTTTGAGGCAATGCATGATTGAATGAAATCTTATCTCCCTTTCTCAAAATTATCAATTAAAACAGTATCCGTGCACTGGTATTACAAGTCAAATCCATAATTTTATTAAGTTCACATGAGAAGCTTTTAAGAGTGGAATTGAAAGAAAATTTGGAATTTTGGCAAAGTGTGCACCTGTTTTGTTGAATGGAAAATCACAAGTGCTTTGACGGTTTTGGCTTCAATTCTTCACAACTGTAATGTTTTCAATGGTGAGGTATTTATAGATGAAAAAAATCATTAAACAATTCCACGTAACTAACTAGTTAGTATGATTTGGTTACTTTAATTTCTAGTTACTTTGTAAACTTATCTTGATTTGTCATTATGGTGGCTTATCTAGATGATAATATGTGTGTTTTGATGGCTACACATTTCCAAACATAAAAAGATATATTTCACAAAAGACAAAACTTCTAAAAACTTCCAAAATTTTATTATTTTATCATTTTGTTTGAAAAAAAATTGAAGTTACCGTAACTTCCCTTCAACCCCCAATTTATCTCTTTCTTCATTGTTTTCATGTTTTTTCAATTGATTTGCAATAAAGGGCGGCAAATTGTGCATAATTTTACACAATTACAATTTAAAAGTTACTTAATTTAAAGGTTTTATAATGAATTAAAATCCTAATTTCTCTTCTAAATTTTATGATTTTAAATCCAATGTCCAGATATTATCTATGATTATGCCATAATTATGAAAAAAATTATAAGAATTCTAAAAATTATTTTTCTATAATTTTACGGTTCATAGACTGTTCTAGATAAATTTTTTAGAACTTTTTTGTATTTAATTTACGAAAAATTTGTTATAAATGTTTTATTCCAACCTGTATATTTATTTATCCTACTCCTAATTTTGTATATTAATGGTCATATTCCTTTAATTTCCTTACTATTTAAATTTTTTAACCCATATTGTGTATACAAACACTATCTGGAAAATAATTAATTTTTCTGAAAAACGTATATTTTTAGAATCAGTAAATTTTTCTGTGTAACAATATATAGTTTTTGCGTATCAATTCTTAATAGGTTTCTCATACTAAATACAGAGACATAATTGTATACAGACAATAATATAATTCAAATAGTGATTATACAGTAAATCTGAAATATCAAATAGCATTCGAGACATCAAATAGGAATAAAAACGTTAAACAACAAAATTATTTTTTAACTACGTTTTTATTTAGAAACGTAACTGTAATTTTCTTAAATTACGTAACAATATTGGTACAAAACGACAAACTCTTTTGAATTACGTATTTTACCTAATTAAAGTATAACAATAAACAGTCAATATGCATGTTTTTACGGAAAGTTTAGTAAACATTTTAACTATGGTTTTAGTGTATGTATTTATTGACGAAAATTAACTTTTAGAGTGTTACACGTTGAGAAACTTAGAAAAAATGTCAAGCAGTCACCCCGATCTCTGTCATCTCTTCCACCACTTAACTCCTCTAGGAGATTAAATACCGAGCCTATACCCGACGACCTCTGTTGCCTAAAGCTCCTAGTTAAAATCAGCCTTAACCTAAACTGGACACCACTTTGGATGCTCGATCTCGAGGTCTACAAGTTAGAAATAATGCTCGGTTGCATGAAAGATAAAACCTCCCTACTAGTAGAACACTTCGTGTTGGATTTAAAGCTTGAAGATGCTTAGAGCGTCTCTTTTGTTGTTTTGATTTTGAAGTAATGTAATTTTGATTTTCTTAGATGAAGTGTAACTAGGAGTTTCCTATGTATGAATTGTTTAGTTTAGGCTTGCTTGTGTTTGTTCTTGGTTGGAATGCCTTAGAAAACTAAGTTGATCTTGTGTGATTTCTCATGATTCAAATGATTGAATTTCCTTCTAAGTTTATTTTCAAAAGCAATCAATTACCAACTGTAGTAATCAACTGCCAAAAGTGGATAACAGAGTGGGAATCAACATTTGTCTCTGAGGTAATCAATTACCCCCTCGGGTTAATCGATTACCATGTGTGGATTTCACCTAGAATAGCTTTGTTTTCTGGTTTAATCGATTACCAGCGTGTTGTAATCGATTACCACTATCAGAAAGTCACTTGATTGCCTAAATTGGGTTTTTAATTTCAAATATAAATACCCCTCTTTCAAAATTCTTTTAACAACTCTTGGAAATACATGTTTTGGAATAACTCTAACACTTTCATATTCTTTCTATCTTTTCTCTAAGAAACTCATAAAGAACTTCAAAGTTCTTCAAAGAACTTGCTTTCAAAAGGTAATTTTGATTGAATGTTCTGATTGGTTGGCATTCATAGTACTCATATGTGATCAAAATCTACACTCTAAGGTGTTTTCTAACTGATCTTTCTATTTCCATTTTGGAATTGGGTTGATTACTCTAAGAGAGAGGTCTCTCTAGATAGAGTAAGGTTCTTTGAGAATGGTTTTCTCAAATGTTTGATCTTAGGGGTGGCAAGGTCAAGGAGAACGGTTCTTTGGGTTAAAGAACTGGTTGTATTGGTTGTTTTGATTTCGTTTTTGTGTTGCTTGTACAGAGTGAATGTAAAAAACGTAAAAAGGATCATAGTGGAAAACCAATTGCCACAGTTGTTGGGTTAGGACTAGATGTAGGCAGTTGGCCGACCTAGTATAAATCACCGTGCAATCTTCTTCTCCTTTATACTCTTTATCTTTTGCCTTTCGTTGATCTTTAACATTGTTTAAACGTTGTTTTATGTTCAATAATTGACTCGGTAATCAACTGAAAGCTGGTACAGTTAGATACTGCAATTGATTACGCATGCATATTTTTTACTAACGTGTTTCTTGATCTTTCTTTTGTGCTTTCCGTTGTGCATCTTTGATCTATCTTGTTTTTCTGTCTTAAGGTTAGATAGTTAATCAATAATAGTATTTGGTTGAATTAAAAAGAAAGTAGAAATGCATGAAATTGGGCTACTTAGGAACTAGAATCTATTCACCCCCCCTCTAGATTCACCCGTAGGGACCATCACTTCGAAGCTAGAGCATGGGTTCAGAGCCATAATTGTTGGTTTGGTGAGCATCAGACAAGACCCTCATTCTATCCCACGGCTTCGAACCTGTGAAACAACTATTATTCAAACCAATGCCATTTCTACTTGACTAGAGCATCTCGAAACTCTAACAGATATCATACCAACACAATGCAAGACCAAACCTCCCCTCAAAATGAGCGCGAGAACCATCAAAGAAAGGGACAGGTCCAGGTCCTATATAAAAACATCCTTCCTTAGGTATGAAGAATTGAATCTCAGTAACAGTGACCTCGAGAGGATAAGCACCGACCTCAATCAGGAAGTGCTCCGCACAAATGACGCTATTCATAATTCAAAAAGAAAAGGAAGAAATGAATCATCATAAGAAAGGACGAGATGGAGTAGAATTCAAAGGGGTTCGTAGAAGAGCATTTGGAAAGGAGAACTATTTATAGACACCAAGGAGTCAAACTGTAACACCCTGCTCAAATCGTTACTAAAATACTTCCATTTTCTTCATTTATTATTATTATTTGAAAATGTTTCCTTTCCTTTAGATTTCTTTGAATAAAATTCTGATATATTTTTCCTTGCTAAAAAAAACATCACCATCATTAAATTCTTTCTAACAAAATGAACTCGTCCAATGTTTCATAAAATCACATCACATACAAAGTATATTTACAAAGTGTCATAAAAGTACGTAATATGGTGTCACTTATAAGTCTACACGTCTTTCACAAATATCTTCATGCTAGTTATTCTTCATCCACATCTCCAAACAGAATTACTGAATCTACCTGTCAATTTGCTCCTCCGAATAAATTTCAGGATCATCACATGTGTCAAACCACATACACAAACACACAAGGGTAAGTTCCAGATATTATCGTACCTGATAAATATGGATAATAATTCTCAAGGAAAATACATACAACAATAATTAAATGAATGAATGGAGACTAAATGAGAATTTTCTATATGATGCATGTTCCAGCCTCAACTTCAAAAATTTGCAATGTGGTACCATCTCAGATAATTATGACATCATCACTGTACAACTTACCGACTAGTCAGGGTCTCCCGATGTCGCGTAGAATATCATAAACAACATGTGATCATCATGAGTAAAATGATTTCTCACTATCTCAGAGACCCCCAGTACTAAGCATCACACTTAGACGCACAAATTAAGTTTATTATGTACGCCCTCTACTGAGGCCCACCTCTATTCGAGGCTATGCAAGTATGTCATGATCTTACCTCCACACTATTAATATGTTTAAAATCCATCAATATACAACCTTGTTAATAGAGGTACTCAACCTCCCACAAAGATACTCAACCTCAAAGGTACACAACTTTTCTTTCAAAGGTACACAACCTCAAACAGAACACTATTATTAATTTTATTAATAATCACAAATCATATTGTCACAAGTCAAATTCATCAATTAAAATAGCACCTACTCATTGGTATTATAAGTCCAATCCATAATTTTATTTTACGTTATGAATTAATAATTTATAATCCAAATCATCAAAGTTCACAACACAAGTCCTCAAAGTGTATAACATAGGTAATTAATTACAATCTCAATCATCATCCAAATCCATAGAATATGTCATCCAAGTTCAAAGCAAATGTAATCAAACACAATTCAAATCATCATCTAAGTTCACATCATAGGACATCCAAGTTCAAAGTCCATAATTTTATTTAACGTTTTTAATTATTGAATCATTCTTTCATTACTTTTTGTTGCTTCCTATTTTGTTTTAGTGTTTAATATAGCTTGGCCGAATGGTTTTAAGTGTCAAAACACCTTGAAACCATGTTAAACATCTTTTATCAACAAGTTTTTCAATTATTCTTTAAAATCGTTAGAAATCTTTATAAACTTGGAGTATTTCAGTAATAGCCCTTGATTTTTTTAATAATTCAAGACCACTATTAGACTGATAAATTTCTAGAATTAAAATTCATATAAAATTAAGACAGTAAAGAGCTTAGAAGCTTTAGAACACAAAACTTCATAAAGTTTAGTATTATAGAACTTTTAGAAACTCGAAAACTTTAAAAATTAATTTCTCTTGAACACTCTTTGAAATGTCTTGAAAAGGATTTTAAAGGTTGAAAAAAATTTGGTCCTACTCTCCACTAAAGTACATGTGAAGAAAGTTCAAGAGTGAAAGTGAAAGAAATTTTGGAATGGAAAATGACAAGTGTTTTGGCTTGTTTTGCTCTTGGTTTCGATTGCTGAAATGTTTCCTATGTGGGGTACTTATAAGTTAAAAAAATCATTAAACAATTCCATGTAACTAAGTAGTTAGGCTAGTTTGGTTATTTTAACCATTTAGTTACTTCAAAAAGTAAGTCATTTTTGACTTTGCTAAGAATCCTGACTTTGATTATTTCTTTCTAGTTGTCAATTTAGATTTTTCTTTTTTTTTTGCACCAGCCATGACGTGAAGTGTGGTGACTAAGAGATTCCATGTACCAAAATTTCACAAAATGACAAAGCTGGCAAAAAAATACTAATTTTTCCAATTTTGATATTTTGGTTGCAAACAAGTTGTCATGACTTTCTTCTAGGCTATCCTTTGCATATTTCTTTCATCCTTTTCATGCCTGGTTTATTGTTTTATAATCAAAGATAACAAATTGTGCACAATTTTACATAATTTCAATTTAGAAGTTACTAAATTTTAAGGTTTTATAATTATTTAAAACTCTAATTTCTCTTCTAAATTTTATGATTTTAATTCCCTCCTTTAAATATCATATGTGATTATGCCATAATTATGACAAAATTATAAGGATTCTAAAAATTATTTTTCCATTATTTTTCGGTTCACAGATTGCTCTAGATAAATTTTCAAGACGTTTTTTGTATTTAATTTACAAAAAATTTGTTATACAACGTTTTATTCCAACCTTTATATCAATTTATCCTACTCCTAATCCTACATATTATGGGTCATATTCCCTTTGATTTCCTTGTTGTTTTAATTTTCCAACTTGTATTACGTATACAAACGCATAACAGGAAATAATTAAATTTTTCAGAAAAATGTATATTTTTAGAGTCAGTAAATTTTTTTGTGTAACAATATATAAATTTTACATACTAACTCTTAATAAGTTTCTCATACTAAATATAAAAAAAAATTATCTACGAATAATAATATAATTCAAATAGTGAATTTACAGTAAACTAGAAACATCAAATAACGTTTGAAATGTCAAATAGGAATAAAAACGTCAAACAACAAAGTTATCTTTCGACTACCTTATTATTTTGAAATGTAACCATAATTTTCTCAAATTACGTAAAAGTATTGCTACAAGATGGCAAACTGTTTTGAATTATGTTTTTCACCTAATTAGAGTATGATAGTAAACAATCAATATGCAAGTTTTTGCGGATGTTTTAGTAAAATTTTTAACTACGTTTTTAGTATACGCAGTTATTTACGAAAATTAATTTTGAGAGTGTTACAAACGGTCAACAGGGCCAAATTCCCATGACTATTCTTGAAATATGCAAAGCTCTAAATGCATAACACACAGAAATTTTGAAGGATAAGAAAAACACATCATGATTACTAGAAAGTGTAACGGTAGAAGTTACAGCCAAAATTCCTAAGATCACGTCATTAAAGCACCCGTTGTGGTGACTAGTGAGAAAAAGCAAAGCAACCTTTGTAAAAGAAAAATGTAACCCGATCTTGAAAAGCAGGACGTAAAAGGAAACACGAGCCCAAACCAGCTCATATCGCCAATAGCAAGTAAGCTCGTCACTTTGCTACTCGGCAAAAACAAGCTTGAGGGGCTTGTGTATTATCCGGGCCCACCAAGTCACGTTGCACCGTCGAGTAGGCCATTTCGATCAAGACACGTGGACAAACTCATACCTCCTTTGCCAGGCTACCTCATTGTAACGTCGGTACTGCCAGGTCAGGTCTCATCACTAGTATAAAGTTGACGCATCCAATACCTGCTCAACCTCTATAAGGAGTATAAGAAGCAAGTTGATCGATTAATTCAATAATAAATAAGAAATAGAAGTTCATACTCTACTTTTTGGTACCATGATGGAGGATCATCTCCAAAAGCTCAACAAACTCTTCAACCTTACTTTTTAATAAATTGAGCTTCTAATAAAATTCGCTATGTTTTTGATTGTCTGACCAAGTTTAGTATTCAGAGTATAACTTGGGCTACACAACTCCAATTTAGATGTTCTTGGTGTACTTTTAAAACTGACTTAAAGGGACACAAAAGCTATGAAGACACAAAAGCCCAATTATAACTGCATCTAGGAGGAAATTGGGCTTGAAAGTAACATTTGGATATTGCTAGGATGTTCTAGCGGGGTGCTGACCAGGTTCAGTATTTTGAGCGTAATGTGGGCTATAAAACTCTAATCAAGCTCGTCTTGGTGGAATTTTAAAGCTGACTTAAAGGGCTACAAAAGTTATGAAGACACGAAAGCCCAGTTCGAACTGCATCTAGGAGGAAATGGAGTTTGAAGTTAACGTTGGAATGCTACCAAGATTTTCCAGTGAGTTATTTAATTGTTTAAGCCAATTAGTTTCTTTCAATTATGTATTTGTTTTAAGACTTGAATTTGGGCCTTGTAATTGTAAAGTTTGCTCAGCCTAGGGTGCCTCTCATTTCACCATTGATCACTCATTTCATCCTAGGGTGGAGAATATTTCAGATTTCTAACCTTAGGCCCATTGCACTTTCATTAAATTGGTCAACACTTTCATTTGTACTCACTTTTAGTCAAAATGAATGAAAATTGAGAATTGTTTCTCTTGAAAGGAATGGAGCTCTCCTAGGGTTTTCTTCTTTAAACCTTGAATCTTATCATGGATCCTTGTATTCAAGTGGCGATTCTTCCTAAGAGCTTATTGAATTTCTAATTCATGGCGCTCCCCCCATTCTTGTCTTCTCTATTTTATTATTTCTTCTCCCTTTGATTTAGTTCCATTAATTAGTCCATTTTGTTATTTCTTCTCCCTTTGATTTAGTTCCATTAATTAGCACCTTGACCATGAGCTTCTTACTGCATTTTTTGTGAGATCAAGAGTGTTTAAGAGTGATTAAAGGTTGGTGAATGAAGATTGGGGCAACTACTTGCTTATCCATGAAGATCCCTTACAAGTTCCTTATGGGTTTGCATCATACCATCCAACCAATCCAATTAAATTGTTTACTTATTCAATTTTAATAATTGAATTCTTAAGTTCACCCTAATCATTAATGATGTCGTTGATACACAACCTCCGTTAGCTTATATATAGGCACAAGCCTACCTACATGAAGTATTTTGAATCTAATCTATGATTCACTCTAAATATCTCGGTCACATACTAATTTGACCGTCGGAGTGTCTTTGCAGATACACTTTTCCCACTCTGAGGAGATCAACCTATTAGAGGATATTGTTCGCAAGAAATCTCACGGTCCTTTCATCTTTTCCGTATGTCATGACTCATCACAATACTACTCACACCTTGTTCCACCCGGAAGGAATATATATATATATATATATATATATATATATAACTAAAATAAATAGATATGTAAGAAAAAATATTAAGATAAATTTTATATATTTAGCTGTTAAATAATATTTTTGAAAAATTATTTTTATGAGATAAAAATTAATAAAATAATATAACTAAAATTAAAATATAAGAATATATTCTCCTTTTTAATATTCATTTTAGACTAAATATATATAAAAAAAAGTAATAACTTTTCTTTAAAATAATTATGTGAAAAAATAAAATATATTTATCATAAATTTAATTATTTTTAATAAATTCATAAATTTAGGTTAATGGTATATTTTATCTTAAAATATTTTTATAATAAATATTAAAATTATTAGTAAAACAAAAGAAGTTAATAATAAAGAAAGTTAGAAATATTAGAAAAAGATAAAACAATCATCAAAAATAATTTTTAAAATAAAAATATGAGAGTAACAATCATTTAGGACAATGTAATTCAATATTTGATATTTTAATTAAAAAATCTGATACGAATTCCACTATTAGTTTTTAAAGAATATAAAATTATATATATATATATATATATAATTTTATTTAAATTGAACATTTATTAATACTTGAACGTTATTTATATTTGACATAAGATATTTCTTTTCAAAGTAAAGTATCAATTACTCTTTTATTACTTACATGAATTTTTTTAGTAGTGTTAAAACCTTTAATGTTTTAATACATTCTCATATCTGATTTTGGTAAAAGTTCATTGGACCGGAGTCCTTTTAAGAATATGTTTGGTAGAGAAAAATGAAATTGGTAATAAATAAAGGAAAGTAAAGCATATTTTATAGGTGATTTTACACATTTAAGCATATTTTTCAAATATTAGTTATTTGCCATAATATTATAAATAATTTTTAATATTTCATTAATAACACTTCAATTTTTTAATGACTTCTATATCTTTGTCTGTTATTATCAAATAAAAAGGTAGAGGAAAACATGTTTTTTAAAGAATATGTGAGACAAAGTAAGTTATTTATACAATAAATATAATTGTATGAGAATATGAAAAAATTCAAAATTTAAGTGGATTTTTCTATAAATTTAAGGAAAGAATCATATCTTTTTTTTTTCAAAATTCAAAAAATTTCAAAGAAAAATTTGGAAGAAAATCACCAAATTCATGAAAAAGAATTTACACAAAAAATCAACATGAAAATTTCAGAAACAAGGAAAATATGCGAGCTTAAGTCACCTAAAGTTTTCTAAATAGTATAAAAATATAAAGTCATAAAAGATAAGTTTGAAAAACAAAAAATATCATAAAAAGACAATTAATTAAATAATTCATATATAAAAAGTTTTATCAACGTTTAAAATTATTCATATGTATTAATATTATTAAAAAAAATTATAATTATTATTAAAAATCTAAATATTAACTTTTAATTAAAGTATTGATATATATATATATATATATATATATATATATATATATATTCATTAATTTAAAATCATTAATGATTTGGCTTAAAAATAATACAGAAAATATATTAAAAATAAATTAATAACATTCATGGCAGATTGTCTTAAGCTAACCAATTTTTTTAAAAGTTTCTTACCTTTTACATTTTTCGTATACATCCCATGGTTAATTATTAGTGTGTATTTTAAAAATGGTAAGTTACGTGTCTTTTTCATTAGACATAAAGTGGATAATGTCATGTTAATCCTATAACAACTCTTGGTTATACTTTTCCTATAAATGTGACACTGTACACATGTGAAAATGGTTGTAATGAAAAGAAATATTGATAGCATATATGAAAGAAGTTTAATAATATTAAAATTTAGTGATAATGATAAAGATTATTAAGATTAAGTAGTTTTTATTCATATGTTGAATTATTATTTGATGAAAAAGAATTTAATGGTAATTTTTTTAAATCGGATGATAGTGAAAGAAACAAAGATGGTCAAAGTTTAAGTTTTGACGTTCAACTGAATGTTGTTGTGAAACAGAAGCAAGTTAGTATAAATTAATAATATTTATAACGTAAATAATATAACACATCGAATAAATGATAAGCTTTATACAGGAGGAAGTCATGAACCTTTCTAGTAAGAAACGCCACATTATATAAATATTGATTGGACATACTTTGATAAAAAAGATTTGTGGGGTGTTACTGTTTATTCAAACTGATTAGTTGGACAAAAATTATGTGTTGGTATGAAATTTGGCAATAAAAAAGAAGTGCAAATTGTTGTTAAACACTACATAATGATTTGCACCGAGAAGGCGAAAGTAGTGGAATCCAAATCAACAAGATATGTTGTTCGTTACCCGAATAGTACTGATGATCAACCCTATCCATTTTATATTCGAGCAATTCACTTGAAAATGATAGATAAGTGGAAAATCACATAATGGGTTGGACCTCATACTTGTTTAAACGTCAGTCTAACTCAAGACCATGTAAATCCTGGTCTAGATTTGATTAGTACCTGCATTGTTGGTAGGTGAAATTTTTCTTAAACTATTATTTTTATGTTGTAAAGAAACTAAAATATTTATAATCCTTATTTAACATGTTTTTTTTAAATTAATAAGAATGATCAGGGAAGATCCGTCAATAAAGATTGGATTGGTTCAAGAAAGAACTGCAAGCATTTTTAATTATAAAATATCCTACAGGAAGACATGGTTAGCTAAATAAAAAGCAATGACCATGGTATATAGTGATTGGGAAGAATCATACGTTGAACTTCCTGTTTGACTTAAAAACATGCAAATTTAATCTTCTGGTTCTTATTATCAAAATTTTCACAATGATTATTTTGTTGGTAACACTCTTATTCATGAATTCCGGCAATTTCAACGTGTTTTTTGGACTTTCAAGTAATGTGGAGATGCTTTTAAGTATTCCAAGCCAATAATACAAGTAGACAGTACATACTTGCATGACATATATCACATAACACTTTTAATAGCAACAACACAAGATGAGAATGACAATGTTTAACCTCTTGCATTTGCTATTGTTGAAGGTGAAACTTTGTTAGCTTGGTCGTGGTATCTGTCACATTTATGTCTACATGTAACAAGTAAATCAGGAATTTGTTTCAATGTAAGCTGATGTAGGTTTTGTGGTTGAGAAGGCACTGCTAGAATAAATTGCCTTAGCCCAAATTGTCGCATATTCCGATCAAGCTGGTGCCACTCAACAATCTGGAAAGAAACCAGTGGCACCACTACTCCCCACATATCGATACCCTAAACACAAATTTTGGACAACCTTTGAAAAACATCATCAATATACGGTTGCCACAAAAACTTCAAAAACAATATTAATGGAAACATTATTTTAACCAAAATAACATCTACAATAAATTTCTTAAAAAATGTTACCTGATTATTTTTAAGTAAATCAAAAAAATTTCAATATCATTAACAATATTAGGTTGCAATGTTAATTGAAAACATTAAAAAAATTTACATTAAAAATAAAATATTCATATACCTATGACTTGCTGGTGTCCCATTGACATGCGGCACACTAACAACTGGTGCTAGACAAGTAAACCATTGCCAAGCCCATAATTGCAACAACATCGTCATCCCACCAATGGAAACTGCCTCCATACTTGTTGCGTTACACAACTCTCGATATAAGTAACCAAGTACAACACTCCCTCATGCGTATTTTTTTGTTTCTCTAAAATCCACTAAAAAACTACAGATATCTCATGAGGACGCGAGACTGTTCTTATCAACAAACATGACGTCATCAATGATCGTAAAATCCACACACATGTAAATCGCCTTAGAGCCTCATGGTCATCCATAAAATGTGTGACATCATCAAAACTATTTGCTAAGCAACTTAATTTTACGTACGAGCCCTTAACGTCTTGGGGTGAGGGACGAACACCCGACAAAGCCTAGCCAAATCTAGCCACTGATCAGTTGTATCACCATTCACTAGATTATCATCTATTGGTAAACCCACTAACACAGCTATGTCCTGCAACATGATGGTGCACTCCTCACACTACATGTGAAAAGTGTGAGTCTCTAGCATCCATCTCTCAATGAATGCATGTAGCAGGCCTGGATCAATTTTCATGTAGGTCACTTGCAAAATCCAGTAAAATTCAGCCTCCAGGAGATGCTCTATAATGACATCTAGAATAAGATGTTGTCCTATGTAAGTTGGGACAGCTCGTCGAACATGCAATCTATGAGACTCTCTCGTGTTCCACACATACTCACAAGACCAGACTCAAGTCTCATACCAGTAACAGAAGATATGATGTCATTCTTAATTAGTAATCTGAAATATTGAAAAACATTATTAAATTAAATTTTTAAAAAACAATAAAACATATAAAACTAAACAATAAAATATACAATTATTTAAAAAATTCATAACAAATTTTTATTGATAAAAAAATATTTCCTAAATTAAAAAAAAATATTCTCAATAATTAATTTTTCTATGCTAACAAGTGTAAAACTAAACTAACAATATAAATGTTTAAATAATATTTCTACACTAACTGATACAAGCAAGCTTGAAGGAATGCCTGAAGTTGTCCCCATCTTCATTCTTCAATTGGATGTTCCACGAATTTGAAGTCTAACTTGCGGAATAGAGATTCAAAATTTAAGAACAAGAAGAAATTTAGAAACTGGATGAAGAATAGAAGAGGAAGGCGCCATGCATATGCAATAAGCCAAGTGAGGAATCGCCACAAGAAGTGATCTTCATTGATAAGATTCTAAGGTTCAAAGAGAAACCCTAAGAGAACACTCTCAATGCAATAGCTCTTGCTATATTCAATATTCAGAAATTTTGACAAAAAGTCCTTACAACTCAAATTTTCTCCTATTTATACTAGCTAAAGTGGTGGTAAAGGAGAATTAAGATTCTAAACTAAGATTTAAACTTAGTCCTTGGATGAATATGCTAATCAACGTCCCTCAAAGCTCCAAGAAGCCAAGCCACGGATCATCACTCTTCACCCTAGGATCAAGTCATAATCCAGAGGCCTTAATTTACTTAAGAGAGGCATGGAACATGTGATTCAAGTTTAAATTCCAACCTTAGGATTAGATCTTAATCTTAAGATTGTAATTTAGTCTTGGCCAAAAATCATTTATTACATTTGAATATTTTGTTTAGTGTTTTAGAATAATTGGGCCAAGATTAGAGTAGATTTCATTTAGATTTAGATTAAACTTAGCGCCCAAGATTGAATTAGATTTCATTTAGATTTAGATTAAACTTGGCGCCCAAGATTAGATTAGATTTTGTTTGGATTTAGATTAAACTTAGTGCCCGAGTTAGGTTAACTTGCATCCCAAGTAGCTTAGGTCTATAAAAACATATGAATCGAAATTGCATGGATCTTTGATGAAATTGAATAAAAACTTTGTGTTTTTTTGAGAGAATAAGTTCTCTTGTCTTTCTTATGAAGGTTTCTTGGATCTTATCAATGGACTCTTGTCTCCATTGTGGCGGTTCCTCCTAGGCTTATTGGATCTTCCATGGCACCCTTCTTTCCATCTTCTTTCTCCCTCCACATTTTTCTTCTTTTCTTTTTTGTTTTGATTTGAATTGATTCATCTTGGGTCTTGACCGAAACCCTCTAGGGTTTCCATTAAAGGACCATTGAAGAAGCTAGATCGGGAACTCCAAGGATTTGTTAGAAAATTCTCTATGGAAGCCTATATCATATTGGCTACTTCATCTTTGCTTCTTCAATTATAGTTAGTTCTCTTCAATTCAATTACAGTTTCAATTTCATTGTTGTTGTTGTTTCATCTCCATTATAGTTTGTTTCTTCTGCATCTCCTTCAACTTGCATTTTCTATTTTACAATATTGCAATTTCATTTTATTGTTCCATTGACTTTCTTGTCCCATTCATTTTCTTCTTTTCAATTCCTTCTTCTCTATTTTCTGTTCCGCAATTTCATTCTTTGTAACTTTGTTTAGTTTTTGCAATTTCGTTTTGTGCCCTACACGTTTCTGTTTTAGTTTGTAAAAGATAAAACAAAAAGAAGGGGGTGTTGAATTGTGTTACTTTAAAAAAAAAATTGTTCCTTTCGTTTGTGAGTTTAAAGGGGTTCGACGAAACCAGTCTTAATCTTTCAAAGATTGATTTTAATGAACAGACGTTATAGTTTGATTATCCCCGTTAGTCAAACACTTAAGAAGATAAATACACAAGTATTTTTATACTGGTTCGTCTATACAAGACTACGTCCAGTTACCCAGCAACCACTAAGTTTTCACTACAAACCGTGAAATGGTTACAAGTATTATTTGTGCCCAGCCCACTTCGGCTATTACACGATATTCTTTGAACATAGCCTTCGCAGGCTAAACAACTTGGGTATTCTTTGAACAACCAGCCTCCTCAGGCTAAAACACCACTCAGGTACATTTGAAAGAATTCTTTGAAAAGAAAGTTTCCTCTTCGCAGAGAGGGTTTTACAATGAAGTACAAAAGATACAGTGAGCGAAATCACAGTAGATTGAATACTAGAAGCGTGTTCGCCAACTGAACTTTGAAGAAGTGAAATCTTTAAATAGGCAACGTCTTCAGATATCCGTTAGACACAGAAGAATGTCGTTGAACATTTTCCTCGAGAACTTCCAAAAGGTGTCAGATAGTACTTGAGTGATTGATGACGTGTGCAGCGGATTTAGATAGCGTGCGCAGTACTTTTTCTGACATGTACAAAGACTTTGACAAAAAGGTGAAGACCTTTTCGAGTTGCATGTGTAAGCGCGAATCCCCATACTGATCTTGGAAGCTTCTAATGAGTACTTCTTAAGATTTGAAATCTTGGCGCGAGTGACTCATACTTTGCTTCACTTCTTGGGCAGACGATAAACTTCTTCAGTCTAAGAGATTTCGTCTTATCCTATCGTCTGATGACTTGACTTGAGACAGACGAATGACTTCAACTTTGAGGGGTCATCTTTCGTCTGTACTTGTTTCGTCTGACTTGCTTGCTGATGTTCCGTCTGGGAAAGTTTCATCTGTCTTGTAATAATCAAAACTTTAAATATGTTAATCATCTTGATCTAACAACATAGTTTCATTTCATTTTCTGTTTTAGAATTTAATTGAAGGCTAGTTTTAAGGGTTAACCTCTTGATTCAAGATTGCAAATGAGCTTTGAGGTTTTATTGTGTATTGTTTCTGCTCTAATTGTTGTTTATTCTTCGTCATTCATTCTAGCTTTTAATGATTCTGTTCATGCTTAATGTTCCAGTTTAATTGCAAATTGTATCTCTATTCATGCTTAATGGAGTGAGTTATAGTTTGTTGTTATTAGAATGAATGATGTGTGTGGATGCTTAATTCGCATAAGGAAAACTTGTATTAATTTCCGCTTAGTTAATTAATTCAGGTTTGATTAAAAGTTTAGTAAATTGAGCATGAGTTTCTACAATCTAATCAATAGGCTAATCTCTATTTTATAATTGTTAATTTCTCTATTTTATAAATCTATTACATTATGATGGTCCTTGAGAAATGACCTAGGAGTCACTTCCTAGTATGCTGCATTTAATTGCATTATTTTGACTGAATTTGGCTTCGATCATAAGGAAATGTCTCAACAAATTCCATCCACCTTGCATGCCTTTTGTTGAGCTTGCCTTGTGACCTCAAGTGCTTCAAGGCTTCATGATCGGTGTGGACTATGAACTCCTTAGGGAAGAGGTAGTGTTGCCAAGTCTTTAAAGCCCTCACCAAAGCATATAACTCTTTATCATAGGTGGAGTAGTTCAATTGTGCTCCCTTGAAATTCTCACTAAAGTAGGCTATAGGATAATTTTCTTGCTTTAGAACCACACCTATACCAAGATTAGAAGCATCACATTTAAGTTCAAAAGATAATTCAAAGTTAGGCATAGCTAAAATAGGAGCATTAGTAAGTTTTTCTTTCAAAAAAGTAAAGACTTCCTCTAGCTTTGGCCCCCACACAAATGGTATTTCTTTCTTCACAAGCTTATTGAGAAGAGATGCAATGGTGCTAAAATCTTTCACAAATCTCCTATAGAAGCTTGCTAATCCATGGAATCTCCTCACTTCTTCCACACTAGTAAGTTTCGGCCAATCAAGTATTGTCTTTACTTTACTCTCATCAACTTGCACACCCTTGGAACTTACCACAAACCCAAGGAACACCACTTAATCCATGGCAAATGTGCACTTGTCTTTGTTAGCATGTAATTTCTCCTTTCTAAGTACTTCAAACACAAATCTCAAATGTGTTAGGTGTTCAAGGAAAGATTTACTATAGATAAGAATATCATCAAAATATACTACTACAAACTTCCCTTAAAAATCCCTAAGCACATGATTCATAAGTTTCATAAAAGTACTTGGAGCATTTGAGAGCCTAAATGGCATGACTAACCATTCATGTAGGCCAAATTTGGTCTTAAAGGTGGTTTTCCACTCATCACCACTCTTCATTCTAATTTGGTGGTAACCACTCTTAAGATCAACTTTAGTAAAGATGGTTGAGCCATGCAATTCATCTAATAAATCATCAAGTCTTGGGATAGGGTGCTCATACCTTATGGTTATGTTGTTGATTGCCCTACAATTGGTACACATTCTCTATGTACCCTCCTTCTTGGGAACCAAGATAACCGGTGAAGTACAAGGTAATAGACTTTCCTTCAACCAACCCTTTCTCATGGGGTCTTGCACTTGCCTCTCAATTTCATGAGTCTCTTGTGGAGTGGTCATATAGGTTGGCCTATTTGGTAAAAGAGCACCCAGAATCAAATGAATTTGATGCTCTAAGTCTCTTAAGGGATGATGTAGGAACATCTCAAAGGCCCAACAAACTCTCCAAATCAAACATAGAGAAGGAGTTCAATGCTTAAATCAAAGTCAAAGATGAAGGAGGACCTTACTCTTTGAAATTGGGCTTGAAATAAATTCGTTGTTATTTTTTTGTGTCTGACCAGGTTCAGTATTTCGAACATAACTTGGGCTACACAACTCTGATTAAGTTGATCTTGGTATTGTTTTAAAGAAGACTTAAAGGGCTACAAAAGCTATGAAGACACCAAAGCCCAGTTCGGATTATATCTTGGAGAAAATTGGGCTTGAAGTTAACGTTGGATGCTACCAGGATTTTCCAGCGAATTGTTTAAATTTTAAGGCCTTGTAAGTGAACCCAAAGCTCACGGCCGAAAATATTTTATTACTTTAAAGAAAAATTTCAGTGTTTTAGAATAATTGGGCCAAGATTAGATTAGATTTCGTTTACATTTATATTAAACTTGCCACCCAAGATTAGATTAGATTTCATTTAGATTTAGATTAAACTTGGCACCCAAGATTAGATTAGATTTCGTTTAGATTTAGATTAAACTTGGTGCCCAAGTTAGGTTAATTTTCGTTAACTTGCATCTCAAGTAGTTTAGGTCTATAAAAATATGTGAGCCGAAATTGTAAGGACCTTAGGAACTTAGATTTTTTTTTTAGAATAAGTTCTCTTGTCTTCTTTAGGAAGGTTTCTTTGATCTTATCAATGGACTCTTGTCTCCATTGTGGTGGTTCCTCCTAAGCATATTGGATCTTCCATGACGCCATTTTTTTTCATCTTCTTCCTCCCTCCACCCTTTCCTTTTTTTTGTTTTGATTTGAATTGATTTATCTTGGGTCTTGACCAAAACCCTCTAGGGTTTCCATTAAGGGATCATTGAAGAAGCTAGATCGGGAACTTAAAGGCTTTGTTAGAAAATTCTCTTAAGAGCTTGTGGTCTTCTTCAGTGGGTTTCATCAATTCGGTTAGTTTTGGGTTTCTCCAAAATCCATAGTTTCCTTTGTGTTTTCATCTTTTATCTTTTCTTTGAGTTAGCCTAGTCTTTGCTTTCTTGTAGTTTTGTTTAGTCCTTGTTCTTCTTTCTCCATAACCGTGAGCATGTTGGATCATATTGCACCATTTTGATTTTCGGTTTCATGTTTTACACGGGTTTCAAGTGTTAGAAGAAAAAAAGTGAAAATAATAATAATAATAATTGTAATGAAAAGAAAAAAGTATTGGTTCATAAAGAGTATCAAGTGATTGAGAACCATACAAAAAAAGAGATTCAAAACAGCAAAGGTTTGAGTAAAAGTGAAAAAAATTGGAAAATAGAACATGGTGGAAATCCATTACTAATCATAGTAGAAATTTTCTGTCGCTATTTCCGGTTGCTACGTGATTTTTACTTAGCAGTATAATTTGGTTTATGGTGGTGTTGCTCTTGGTTTGGACGTGTTTTCTATAGCAATTATATATTAATTTGTTGTCCTTGTGTGTACCTTTGTCTTATCAAAGTTTCTTCCACATTTGATAAGCCCTTCTTTCAATTTGAGCTTTTATTGCTTGTCTTTCTTGGACTCCTCTAGTTTTGTCTTTAAGTTTTTGTCTCTTTGGACTTCTTAAGCCTAGCTTGGTTGTTGTTCCTCTTTCACAATGGTATGGTAAGGCTTGGTAATTAATTAGAGAATAATTCCTAAGTGAGAACCAAGAGATTAGAGAGGAAAAGGGCAAGAGAATATCATTAGAGAAAAAGCCACTAAGTGTGAAACACGAGTGTGAGTGGATACACTTTAGAGAGTGGTGAGTTCCTTTTATTTGCTTTATATTTCTTGTGTACTAACCTCTTTTTTCAGCAATGACAAGTTCTCCAAGTGTTGGTAATGAGTACTCACCAAGAACTCAAATGTTCATGGAGAGGATGATGGAGAAAATGAACCAAATGCAAGTGAGTTCGAGGGAGAGTGTGCAAGAGGGGATAAACCAAATAAGGGAAACACATGAGAGGGAGAGACATAATAGACATGAGGATGGTAGAAGGAATAGAAGGGAGTGAAAGAGGTAGTGGGGAAGAAAGTGAGAGAGGGAGTGGTAGGAGGAGAGAGCCATTAAGAAGAGAACATGCATCATCTATTAGTAGTGATGGTGGTAACCCTTTTGATGATGATTCTTATGCCCATGATAAATATAATCGTGAAAGAAGAGAGGATAGAGGGGCTGGACGTGAGAGAGGGAGAGGTAACCGTGACTATAGAAGGAATTACCAAGAGGAGGATGAGCAGTTTGATAAGAGAAATTTGAATATCAAGATCCCTAAATTCAATGGAAGTGGTGGGGTCGATGCTTACTTGGATTGGTCCATGAAGGTGGATCAAATTTTTTCTAATTATCCTATGTTGAGTGAGGAAAGAAAACTACACCTTGTTACTTTAGAGTTTGAGGAGTGTGCCTTAGTGTGGTGGAATCAAATGGAGACTAGACATGTGTACTTAAGGCCGAGATTCACTTCTTGGGAGGCCTTGAAGCAAGCTTTGAGAGAAAGGTCTGTGTCTCCTACTTATATGAGAGATCTTCTCAATAAATTGCAAAGATTAATTCAAGGGCCTAGAAGTCTGCAAGACTACTTCAAGGACCTAGAGATGACTGATAAGTGCTAAATTATACATGTTTTCCAAGGTGTTTTCAGTCCATTTCCATCTAATTTCAGTATGTTTAGTCATAGTTTAGACAAGAAAACAGTAAAAATATCATATTTGTTTAATGTTAGTCTTTGATTTAGTGTTTTGTTAGTTTTATAGGATTTTCGTGTATTTTTAAGTCATTTTATCCATTTTCTTGTTAATTGTAGATTGATTGAAGAGAAGATAGAAGCTTGGAAGGAAAGCCCACGAACATAAGACGAATAAATCCCATTGAAGCAAGAAAGTCCGTCCAATTCGTGCAAAATATGAAGTGCAAGTGGCAACTCTGTATCGTCTGTGGATGCGACAACAGACGGAACAAGCATCAAGCCTCGGACGCAACTGCATCAGACCAAGAGAGTAGAGCAAACCAAAACTCAAGTTGAGCATCCAAAGCTGTTGAAATGATATCGTCTGTCAAGACGCGCCAGGGCGCACTCATGGGACGCTCCATGCTCTGCTTGCGGCAAAAATACGCCAGGGCGCATTCAGGGGCGCGCTCATGCCACTCTCAATTAGTCAAGCGCGCTCAGGGACGCGTCTTGTGCTTTATGGAAGCTCAAATGAAGGGATTAAGACGCAAGAACTCTTGTTCCGTCTGATGGGTTGTTCCGTCTGTACTTGATTCATCTGAGTTGTTCATCTATGCTGATTTCATCTGAAGAGCTACTCCGTCTATGCGTGCTTCTTAGGGAGTTACTTCGTCTGTACTAGTAGTCTCCAAGTTACTTCGTCTGTACCAGTATTATCCGAGTTATTTCGTACTGATATCCCTATTTCTGAAACCTTCCCAAACGAAACACTCTTTGCCATTTCTAATGCTCCTTGGTTCAGCGATATCGCGAACTTTAAGGTCTCCAATTATATTCCACCTGGCTTGTCTCATCAACAAAGAAAGAAACTGTTTTCTGATGCTAAATATTATGTTTGGGATGAGCCATTTCTGTTCAAGTGGGGTATAGATGGACTCCTTAGGAGATGCATCCTTGAGGAAGAGGTCACTTCTGTCCTGTGGCACTGTCATAATTCCCCTAGTGGAGGTCATTTTAATGGGGAAAGGACAGCCAAAAAGGTTTTGCAGAGTGGATTGTATTGGCCATCTATTTTTAAAGATGCAAAAGCCTTTGTGCAGAGCTGTGACAGATGTCAAAGAACTGGAAATATTTCTAGAAGAGACGAAGGACCCTTGAACAACATCTTGGAGATAGAGGTCTTCGATGTGTGGGGAATGGATTTCATGGGACCATTTCCTCCATCATTTTCCCACACATACATCCTAGTAGCTGTTGATTATGTGTCTAAGTGGGTGGAAGCTATTTCTGCTCAGACGAATGACTCTAGGATAGTAGACGCTTTTATCCATAAGAACATTTTTTCCAGGTTTGGGGTCCCTAGAGCTTTCATTACTGATGGTGGAAGCCATTTCTGCAATAAGCATTTGGAGAGAGTCCTTAAGAGGTTAGGGGTGAAGCATAAAATTGCAACACCATATCACCCCCAAACCAGTGGGCAAGCAGAGCTAGTAAATAGGGAGATTAAGAAGATTTTAGAGAGAACTGTAAATCTGTCCAGAAAAGATTGGTCTAAAAGACTAAATGATGCTCTTTGGGCATATAGGACAGCTTATAAGACTCCCATTGGCATGACACCATTTCAAATGGTCTATGGAAAGGCATGCCACTTGCCTGTGGAACAAGAGCACAAGGCATATTGGGCCTTGAAATATTTCAATTCTGACTCTCAATCAGGCCCTGAGAACAGACGATACCAACTCCATGAGTTGGAAGAACTTAGACTGCAAGCATACGAAAATGCCAAGATCTACAAAGAAAGAACAAAAGTATGGCATGATCGTAAGCTTAGAAAGAGAGAGTTTTATCCTGGACAATTGGTGTTACTTTATAATTCTAGATTAAGATTGTTTCCAGGAAAACTAAAGTCTAGATGGTCTGGTCCATTTGCTGTCAAACAAGTATTTCCACATGGTGCAATCACTTTGGAAGACCTTGATAAATCCAGAGAGTTCAAAGTGAACTGCCAGAGAGTTAAACCATATCTGGGAGATAACTGTGAAAAGGACAAGGTCTCTATAAAATTTCAAGACCCTCTGTGACAGGGTCAAGTCAGATGTCAAGCTAATGACATTAAAGAAGCGCTTGGTGGGAGGCAACCTACCCAATTCAGAGAAGCCTTCTGTAGCTCTCATTGTGATATACTTGTGAATAGTTTAAAAGTTAGAAAAGCAAAAACAAAATAGAATTTGAATATTAGATTAGAAATATAAATACATAATACAGCATAATAAATTTGATTTTTGAGTTGTTAATAAACAGTAGTTACAGGAATAAACACTTGAAATTACAGTGTTCTTGAGTTGATAAGAAATAAGAGAAGAGGTGAGGTGTTATACCGTTAGTGGGAGGTTTTGAGGTTTCGTCTGATACCCTGTTCACAGACGATACTAAGGTTGCGTCTGATGGCTATTGTGTTCACAATACTGGCACAGACGATACTGAGGTTTCGTCTGATGCTTGCTCACAGACGGAAGCCTAATACTTGTACATTCTAAAGAGAGCAATCCCACTTTCTATCAATTCCCACCTTCACCACCTCACATTGCAAGTAATTTTGAGTTGATCTCTCCATTTCCTTCAATTTTGTTTCACTGATATTTCACTGTTTTAGTTCATTTTGACCATTGTTGATATTTTTAGCATCTGACCACTGTTGGAAAGAACATGGAAAGATAGCACTTGCTGCAAACTCTGTGAATATCGTGGCTGGTCTTCAACAGGGAGTGTTCCTATACTCTATCGTTTTAAATGTTGATCGATGATTATTTAGAGTACACTCCTCCTTTATATACCACAGTATGGAGGTTGATTTCATTGGTATAATATTGACTCTGTAGTTCAGTAGAATAAATTATGCATATTTTGGCACTTAAGATCAACTTAAGGTTCTGTGACAAAGTTGCATGTTCTCAATTATTGAAGAGATCTTTGTATGAGAAGTCTAGCATGACAATTTTCAAGATTGACATGATTGATGAATTTAGCAATGTTAAAGCAATTATTAATCCTGGATAAGAATTTGAGCCTCCAACATGATTCTATTCTTGAGTGTCATACCAACTGAAGTGTTTTGTTCTAGAACTTGCTTTAGCTCTTGGTCAAAATTGCATACAATTAGAATTGGACACAAATGATAAAGGCAATTTTCCTTCTTGTAGCTTCAAGCCAAATAAGCCTTAACCTTCACATTATCCATTGCTAGCCCCTTTGAGCCTGACTTAACCCTTTCTTTCTTGGACACTTGAGCTCATTACAAGCCTATATAAGTGAAAAACCAATGGTCCCATCACTGGAACTTAAAGAGTATTGGTTTCTTTGCTTAGACGATAGGATTCAAGATTAAGTTTGGGGTTGAATTTTGGGGTGCATGTGTTGTTGACTTGAGGACAAGTCAAATTTCTAAGTTTGGGGTATCGTCTGCTATGACTACAGACGGAAGCATTGTTTGGTCTAGATATTGGTGAAATTTTTGTAACTAACATATAGTTGTAGTATAATTGCATTCTCTGACTTTTCATGCATACCATACAAAAAGTTTATTTTTCGTCTTGTGCTGGCAATTAGTGATACCACTCAAGAAAAATAAAGAGAAAAACAAGAAAAATTGAAAAGAAGAAAAAGAAAGAAAAAGAAACAAAGGAAGAAAAGAGAACACAATGTTCTCATTGGTCTTTGTAAGTATCGTCTGTAAAGCCTACAGACGAAATCATCAGACTAAAGGCTCAGACGATACTGGCACAGATGGAATACAGTGAAAAATAAAGAAAAACAAAAGAAAGGAAGAAAAGGAAACAGAAGAAAATGCAGTTTAAAGAGCAAAAGAAATAAAGCAAGAAAAGAAAACAAGTGGTTTCATGAGTTGTTAGTCTTTCGTCTGTCCATCATTTTTTTCTTTCGTCTGTCCATTATTCTTGTTTCGTCTGTCCATCATTTCTTTGTTTCGTCTGACCATATTAATTCACGCATATCATATAGGTTCTAACTTTTACTCTTTAAGTTCCTTTGATTTTTAACTAGTACCTTTTCTTTTAATCCACCTTTACCTAAGCCCCATTACAACCCTGAAAAGACCTTTTGATTGTCTAATTTCTATTTGAAGGCAGTGGAGATTTTGAGAGTCATTGCAAGCTTACGGTAACTGACCTTCGGATTGGTAATATTGAGAGAAACACAAACCCAAACACTTGAGAGCTTGAGGGCAAACACTTAACTGGAAGAGGATTGTTTGATGTTGACTAAATTACATATTTTCATGCCAATCTACGGTTGATTGCTTATGTGTGATGAACTGTACAATTCTTGAGGATGTTGAGTTCATGTTCAACTTTCATAGATAAATTGAGATGACTTAGGGAGTCAAGAATTGCATAATGAATTTTCAGTGGCTGTTGAGTTCAGTGTTATACTATGCTTATTAACCCCTGTAATGATGGAATCTATGTTTGCTTGAGGACAATGACCATGCTAAGAGCCCAACTAAAGGAGAGCTTGGAAGCTACCATGGTTAGATTTGTCCATGGCTTGAATAGGGACATACAAGATGTACTTGAGCTTCAAAGGTACTCAAACTTGGAGGAGGCAATCCACTTGGCCGAGAGAATTGAGTCCCAATTGAAATGGAGGAGTAGCTTCAAAAGAGTTTCCTCGCCTAATTCTTCAAGTTGGAAGGGTAAAAGCAAAAGAGACTACTCACCCAAGCCTAAACCAAGGCTTAACTGAGACACCTCCAAGCCTAAAGAGGTAACTTCTTCATCTAATGCTTTAAAATCAAGTAACATTAAATTTTTTAAGTGTTTAAGGAAAAGCCACATAGTCTCACAATGCCCAAACAAGAAGGCTATGGTCATAAGGCAAGATGGAGATGTCACAAGTGAAAAGTCCAATACCTCCTCAAGTGAATATGAGGGCCAAAGTGCTAGACTGATGGAGGACCATCTCCAAGCATGAGGATAACAAGAGCTATGCAAGGAAGATTAGAAGCTCAAGTTGAGGAAGAGTTGACCAAGTCAAAGTCAACAAATCAAGGTCAAAGTCAAAGTCAATGGTCAACTCCTCAAAGTCAACAAATTGGGCAAAAGAAGTCTTGTAATCTTCTTATTAGCTTGTAATTAGTTTAGGCTTAATTTTGTATAAAGCTTGAACCATGGTTGTTTAGTGAGTTTCGGCCAAGCTAAGTAATGGACATGTTGACTTGTGTTTTGATTGGTCAAAGCCTCTAATTGTGGGCTTAAGAGTCTTATGACCCAAATAAGCAAGTGTGTTACACTCTCTTAAAAGAGAGTAGATGGATTATGTGAGAGAATGAGTGGAAATTCCACTAACTTCATTTAAATTTCCACCACTTGATTACACCATAATCAAAGGTGTAAATTTAAGTCAAGTTATAAAGTGTTGACTCTCATCTAAGAAGGCATTCTAGCCTTTAGATTAGCTTCTAATCTAAGGACTAGAATTCCATCTTAATTAGTCCATGATCACCACATGCTTAGGAGAGTTTTGAGCCTCTTGATCTCATTAACTCTAGATCCTTGTTGAATTGATCAAGTGAGGGGTGCCTAGCATCACTTGATCAATCCATCAAGGATCCTAAGGCCTAGAGAAGATCAAGGCCAACACACACCTCTAGTCATATAACTTAGGCAAATTTCATTGTAAGGGGCACTTTTGAATTGAATGAAATAGAATTTCTAAGACTTGTGTCTTGAGAAAGGGGAGTTCTCTCCTAGGGTTTCTTTAAAGAACCTTGAATCTTATCTTGATCCATGACTCAAGTGGCGATTCATCACTTAGCTTATTGATTCCTTTGGATCATGGCACTATCATGCTTCTAATCTCATTCCATTTTTTATTTTCTTCTTCTTGGTCACATACCGAAACCATCACCTATCTTAGCCTATAATCCGCAAGCCTCTCTTGATCTTGAGTGAGGATCACTTGGTGAATTGAAGATTGGGCAATCAAAGGTGTTAGATCCGTGGAGCATCACCTAGTTTCAAGGTCTTACATCATAGACACTCCAATTCTAGTGAAGAAGCCGAAGAGGGTGACCTTTTAATGGTAAGGAGATTACTTAGTGCATGCCACGATTTGGGTGATAGTCAAAAGGAGAACATATTTCATTCAAGATGCAAGGTAAAAGATCAAACTTGTTCTCTTATTATTGATGGTGGCTCATGCGCTAATGTTGTGAGTGAAAGGTTAGTCTTTAAATTTAACTTGAAAACTATACCTCACCCCAAATCTTATAGGTTACAATGGTTGAGTGAGAATGGAGAGGTTAAGGTAGATAAACAATGCATGATTAACTTTTATATTGGTAAGTATAGTGATAGCATATTATGTGATGTAGTTCCTATGGAAGCTACACATTTACTTCTTAGTAGGCCATGGCAATTTGATAGGAAGGTGAGTCATGATGGCATTGCTAACACTTGCTTGTTTTCTTTTGAAGATAAAAAAGTGTTTCTTAAACCTTTATCTCCTAGAGAGGTGTGTTAGGATTAAGTTAAAATGAGAATTAAGAGAGCCCAAAAGAGAAAAGAGAGTTTGGCCGAGACACCCAAGGGTGGTGGAGCCTTCGCCTAGAGAAAAAAGCTAGACAAAGTGAAGGTAAAATAACATTCAAGCAAGCTAAAAACTAAGGATATGTTGAAAAACAAGAGAGAAGGATCAAATGGAAAGAATTATAATTTGTTGGTGGCTAAAGGAGAATGTAAAAGAGAATTCTTAATTAGGAAATCCATATTTTTATGCTTACCAAATTCTATTTCTTTGAGTTCTCCTCTTGTAGATACTTTCGGAAGCAAGGAAAGCTTGTTGGTGGAGAGACAATTTCAAGGAAAGTGTGAACTTCCTCTTAAATTTGATACTCCCTATGATTGTCTTAATCCTTGTTTTGAGAATTTTGTAGGATTGATTTCCAAGATACAATGGCCGAAGCAATATGAATACCTCTATTGCCAAAACTCAGAAGAGAAAAGACTTATAGCACATTGTGAAAATGCTAAAGACTTCACTTATAAGAATTCTTCTGCTTAAGGTCCAAGTAAAGAATTGTGCGTCATGGAACCATGGAACAAGGATTATGGAGGAAAGGAAGTTTCTAGTAACCTCAAGCTACCATTGGGAAAATCTTTCTTATCTCTTACTTATCCTAATAGTTCCAATTTGCATGATATTACTTGTTTAACACTAGAATCTCAAGGCATTAGGCCTTGGGGAATACTTCAATTTGCAAAGTTGGAATTCTTGATTGTGCCTAATGATTGTTATCTTAATCATGTTGAATGTCCTTTTAGGTTGATGGAAGATTTTAAGAAGGAGGGTACAATGCAAACTTCTACACTTAAAAGAAGTATCATAAAGAAGAGTTTCGACAAAGTGGAGTACACATGGATTGAAGAACTAGTATCTACACATCTAAAGGAGGAATTAGAGACTCATTGGAGTTTCAGTTTTATCATAGAAAACCAATTGCATTCTACCTTTACTTCACTACATTGTGTTAATGATATTAGTAGACAAAACATCTTGCTATTAAATGTTAAACTTGATAGAGTTTGTTTGATCTTTGATCCGGGTAAAAAATTGTATTGTAGATAAGAGGCTATTGCAACTTGAGGGCAAGTTGGTAACAAGAAGGAAGGTTTGATGTAGGAACATCTCAAAGGCCCAACAAACTCTCCAAGTCAAAGCTAGAGGAGGAGGTCAATGCTTAAATCAAACTCAAAGATGAAGGAGGACCTTACTCTTTGAAATTTGGCTCGAAATAAATTTGCTGTTATTTTTTGGTGCCTGACCAGGTTCAGTATTTTGAGCATAACTTGGCTTACACAACTCTGATTAAGTTTCTCTTAGTGTTGTTTTAAAGAAGACTTAAAGGGCTACAAAATCTATTAAAACACTGAAGCCCAATTCGGATTGTATCTTGGAGAAAATTAGGCTTGAAGTTAACATTTGGATGCTGTCAGGATTTACTAGTGAATTGTTTAAATTGTAAGGCTTGTAAGTGAGCCCAAAGCTCATGGCCAAAAATCTTTTATTACTTTTGAATGTTTTTTTAGTGTTTTAGAATAATTGGGTCAAGATTAGATTAGATTTCGTTTAGATTTAGATTAAATTTGCCACCCAAGATTAAATTAGATTTCATTTCTATTTAGATTAAACTTGGCGCCAAAGATTAGATTAGATTTCGCTTAGATTTAGATTAAACTTGGTGTCCAAGTTAGGTTAATTTTCTTTAACTTGCATCTTAAGTAACTTAGGTCTATAAAAATATGTGAGCCGAAATTGTAAGGACATTTTGACGAAATTGAATAAAAACTTTTTTTAGAGAATAAGTTCTCTTGACTTCCTTAAGAAGGTTTCTTGAATCTTATCAATGGACCCTTGTCTCCATTGTGGTGGTTCCTCCTAGGCTTATTGCATCTTCCATGGCGCCATTCTTTTGATCTTCTTCCTCCCTCCACCTTTTCCTTTTCTTTTTTTTTTTATTTGAATTGATTTATCTTGGATCTTGACCAAAATCCTCTAGGGTTTCTGATAAAGGATCATTGAAGAAACTAGATTGAGAACTTAAAGGTTTTGTTAGAAAATTCTCTAAGGAGACCTCTATCAAGGGAGGTAGGCCGTGAGGGATATCAAGGGGAAACACATCCTTGAACTCATCAAGCAAAGTATCCAAGCTTACTTTGTCACCTACAAAATAATGAAAACTCAAAACAAGAGGTCAAGGCAAGCAAGAAACATGGATTTTCTAGCTAAGTACTCCCTCCTAATTTCACTTTTGTCCATAAGTAAACTCTCCTTAGGATCACTAGCTTTCTTCCTAAGCTTTTTATCCTCTTTTGAACCACCTTTGGATGACTTCCCTAGCCTAAGTTTCACTTGATCAAGTGCAGTGACATTTCCTGTAATTTTGTTTGAAGTCTCGGCCAAGGGAGTTTTTAGGCTAGACTTAGGTGATTTTTCATGCTTTTTGGCCTCACTAGCTTTCCTTTCACTCTCTTTTTATTTTCATCTTAACTTGATCCTCACATACCTCTCTAGGGGTTAAAGGTTTTAGACTTATTTTTCTACCTCCATGAGAGAACATATAAGTATTAGACACTCCATCATTCAATGCATGCTTATCATATTGTCATGGCCTACCTAACAAGATATGAGATGCTTCCATAGATACAATATCACAATGAACCTCATCATGGTATCTACCTATAGTTAATGCAATTAAAACTTGTTTGTTCACAATTAACTCTCCTTGTTCACTTAGCCATTGCAATTTATATGGTTTAGCATGTGAAGTTGTCTTAAGACCAAGTTTATCAACAAGCTTAGTACTAACAACATTGGTGCAACTACCACTATCAATAATTAGAGAGCAAACCTTTCCTTCAATAGTGCACCTTGTGTGGAAGATATTCTCCCTTTAAGTGTCATCAAGGTCCACACAAGCACTCCCTAGCATCCTCCTAACCATCAATAGGTCTCCATCTTTCGATTGCTCCATGCTTGAATGTTCACTAGTACTAGCTTCCTCCTCTTCACTTTAAAATTGAGTGGGCTCTCCACTTGTTATACTTCATCCACTCTAATCACCATGATCTTCTTGTTGGAGCATTGTGAGGCAATGTGTCCATGACCTAAACACTTAAAACACTTGATATTAGAAGGCTTAGAGTTAGGTTTGGAAATTTCCTTACCCTTGTAGTCTTCTCGACTAAGCTTTTGTCAAGGCTTGGATGTGCCCTCCTTTTTTTGCCTATCCTTCCAACTTGAAGAACCACTAGTATAGGACTTCTTGAAGGTACTCTTCCTCTATTTAAACCTCAATCCTCTCGGCCTTGTGTATGGTCTCCTCCAAGGTCCTATAAGTTTGGAGTTCCAAGACATCTTGGATCTCCCTACTCAAGTTAGGGTAACAAGAGAATACTTGGTCTACTTTCATCACTCAATCTAAATATGTTTCGGCATTACCCTCTCCAAGGAATTTAGGTAGGTTTATTTTGGTGTTTCCCTCCCAAACTCTAGGCTCATCATCTCCAAAGGCTCTCCTAGGTGTGTAAGGTTGTCTCCTATAATGAGTGTCTCGGTTAGACCCTCTCCTTCTCCTCCTTTCATTCCCAAAGTTTCTAAAGGCCCCATCCTCATCATAATTACTCCCCCCAATCACTTTTCCTAGGTGTGGTATAGTCTCCTTTATAGTTTCCCCTCTCACTACCACTTCCTCTATGATTTTCTCTTATTTCCCTATGTCTTTCCCTCTCTTCTCCCTCTCGGTTTTCCCCATGTCCAGCCCCTCTCCCATCATGATTCTCACGGTTTCCACTAGTTTCTCCAAGGATCATCTTCTCAATTTCCTTCCTTATCTTCCTTTCCTCCTTAGCTCTCCTCTCTTGGTCAAACCTCTCATCCAAACTAGCATGAAGCATAGACTTCATCAAATCCACCATCTTCTTAAATTTAGGTGAGAGATCATTCCCTACACTTGGAGAACTTTCCATGGCTGCACAAGAAAGGTTAGATAACAAACACACGTATATAAAAGATCCTTGTCACTCTCTAAGTGTTTCACTCTAGTAGCACTCCTGTATTACTCTTTAAGAAGGCTTTTTCTCTAGTGTGTCTTTCTTGCCTTTTTCCTCTCAAGTCTCACTTATAGTTTCTAGTCAAACCTCCAATCAATTACCTAGGATGATATCCTTGTGAAAGAGGCACAATTCCAAAGTTGACTTAAGAATTCCAAAGGAAGCACACTCACGGACAAAACCAAGGATTCCAATTCAAATGACAAGCAATAAAAGGCACAAATAGAAGTGAATAAGCTACTCAAATCAAGGAATGGAAGTGATATGACAAAGGCATTAAACTGGAAAGCAAGGGACTCAAAGCTTTCTGGATCAATCACTAACCAAAACAATTTCAACAAGACACACAAACTCAAGGTAGATTAGTGACCAATTTTGAGACCGATTTTAGTAGGCAATTTAAGCAAGTAATTTGTGAATCAAGTAAGCAAGTTAAGTGCAGTAAAATGGAAGGTACGGCCACTTAAACACCTCAGTACTGCACTAAAGTTCCAGCCAAAGAAAATTTGAGATCAAACAAGCCAAGTTTAACGCACATCTTAGGTCCAACTTCCAGGTTTTAGTAGTTTCACTAAGGCTAGTGTGTGCAATGTTTTAGGCTCTAAAAATGATGTCTCTCTCAAATTTCCTTTTCTTTTCCTTTGTTTCTTTCTTTCAAGTATTGTCTGTAAGTATTCTAATTAAATTTTCTAGTCACAATTCTTCAACCACTTGTAATACACTATTTTTCTATTAAGTCTTTTCTTTTGAATTTTCTCACTTTTCTTCTTCTTTCTTTTTGCTCTTTCTTTTCTTAATACACTTGTTTTTCTTTTCTTTTCTCTTTTCTCTTATTTGAGCTACTGGACTAAGACAACATATTCACCTAAACATACGCACTCAAAGTTCCACTACTAAAAACAAGGCTAGCATCCTAGTATAAGCTAATTTGGACCTAGTTTGAGCATTAAATTGGTAAGTTATGATGTGTATACCTCAATTTAATCTTTAGAACTTCAAACCACAAATTATAGGTGATTTAGGTGCAGTAAAAACATAACCAAAACAGAATATACATGATTCAACACGGCATACAAGAATTGATACTCAAATTAGCCTTAAATTTTCGGTTTGAGACCTAAATGAACAAGTAATTCAAATTTTGAGTATAAACACTAGATTAAACTAAAATGCACCAAACAAGTGGAAGATTATTATGAGATTTTCCAAATTTGAACTCAAACAAGAACATATAACATGAATCAAAACATATAACACAAATTAGAACAACTTAAACCGAACAAAATTTCCTAAATCAAAAATTGACAAAACTACTAGACAATTAAGGAAATCTAAAGAAGAATCCTAAGCACACTAAGAGAATTAGAAGAAGAAACAGAAATTTCAACTAAGGACCGAATGAACTTACTAACCAAAAGAATAGAGATTCCAATCTTGAAGAAGAACTAGCTCTAGATACCACTTGATACAAGCAAGCTTGAAGGAATGCTTGAAGTTGTCCCAATCTTCATTCTTCAATTGGATGCTCCACGGATTTGAAGTGTAACTTGCGGAATAGAGATTCAAAATTTAAGAACAAGAAGAAATTTAGAAAATGGATTGAGAATAGAAGAGGAAGGCACCATGCATAAGCAATAAGTCAAGTGAGGAATCGCCACAAGGAATGATCTCCATTGATAAGATTCTAAGGTTCAAAGAGAAACCCTAAGAGAGAACACTCTCAATGCAATAGCTCTTGCTATATTCAATATTCAGAGATTTTGACAAAAAGTCCTTACAATTCAAATTTTCTCTTATTTATACTAGCTAAGGTGGTGGCAAAGGTGAATTAAGGTTCTAAACTAAGATTGAAACTTAGTTCTTGGATGAATATGTTAATCAACGTCCCTCAAAGCTCCAAGAAGCCAAGACTGGGATCATCACTCTTCACCCTAGGATCAAGTCTTAATTTAGAGGCCTTAATTAACATAAGAGAGGCATGAAAATGTGATTCAAGTATAAATTCCAACCTTAGTATTAGATCTTAATCTTAAGGTTGTAATTTAGTCTTGGATGAGTGTTAAACATGTGTGTGCACCGATTTGAATACAACCCTTAGATTCTAGATCCCATCTAAGGGTTGAAATTCAAATTGAGTTAGTGAAATTTGTTGGACTTAAAGCTTGAAGATGCTTTAGTGTCTCTCTTGGTGTTTTTGCTTTTGATGTAAAGTAATTTTGGTTTTCCTTAGATGAAGTGTAAGTAGGATATATCTATGTATTGATTGTTGAGTATAGGCATATATGTGTTGAGTTCTTTGTGTTGATGCCCCAGAGAATGGTTGAATCTTGTGTGTGATTACTCACTTGACAAATGGTTGATTTCCCTATCTAAAAATAGTTTTGAAAAACCTGGAAATCCATTTGTTCAGTGATGTAATCGATTACCATGGTATGGTAATCGATTACCAAGTTCAAAAATCACTCAAGATTGGTTTCCCTCTCTGGTGTAATCGATTACAGCCCTTAGGTAATCGATTACCATGTTGTGCTTCTCTGTTGTAATCGATTACATCACTAGGTAATCGATTACCATAGCAGAAAATATTTTGGAATCCTCTTGCTGCTTGATTTCACCCTAGATGCACTCCGAATTGGCTCTTCATGTCTTCATGAGATTTGTAGCTCTATCAATCCTCTTTCATTTGCAAAAAACCAGAGCTCAAAACGATATCTGTAGAAGAAGTTATGCCAATTTTGGTGAAAGTGGTCAAGCAGGTGCGCCCAAGAGCAACCAGGAGCATTACTCACTGATGTAATCGATTACATCTCCAATGTAATTGATTACATGGCCTGGGAACACTGATGTAATCGATTACATCTCGTTGTAATCGATTACATGCCTGGAAAATTCAAATTGGAGGGTTCTAACGGCTAGTGTAATCGATTACATGCATTTGGGATCAATTACATTGACCGTTGTAGCTCAGATTTGCACGTTTTCTCCCTCCAAATTTGTTCTATAAGTATAATCTTGATGAAACATATGAAAGTGTTGAAAACCTAGCTTCTTGAATCAACTCTTACACTTTCATATGCTCTGTAAATAGAGTTCATCAAGGTTTTCAAAGAGAAAGGGCAAACTTGATACATTCCTGTGGTTGGGTGGATTTCATTGTGCATTCTTTGTGATCAGACCTACACATAAGGTGTATTCTAAACTGATCTTTACTTGTTTCTTTGTTTACTGAGTTGTTACTCTAGGAGAGAGGTCTCTCTGGATAGAGTAAGTGTATTTGAGAAGTGTTTTCTCAAAGGTTTGATCTTGGAGGTGCCAAGGTCAGGGAAGAACTGTTCTTTGGGTTGAAGAACAGGTTTTGGGTGTTTTGATTTCGTTTTTGTGTTGCTTGTTGCAGAGTGAATGTAATAGAACACAAAAGGGATCATTTGATAGTGGAAAGCCAATCGCAACAGTTGTTGGGGACCGGAATTTAGGGCGCTGGCGAACCGAAGAGTATAGATCGTTGTGCACTCTTTTTCTTCCTTATCCTCTTTACAGTTTTCCTTATATTGCTATTATCATTGATTAAATTCTGCAGTGTGTTTGGTAACTGTATTGATAATCAACTCAGTAATTGATACGGTAATTGAATCAGTAATAGAATCGGTAATTGAATAGGTAATTGATACGGTAATTGATAAGTGAATCTAGAACCGATTTGTTTGAATTCGAAAGGAATTAGAATCTTGTGAAATTAGGATAAAATTGAACAAGAATCTATTCACTCCCCCCCCCCCTCTAGATTCATACATAGGGACCAATAATTGGTATTAGAGCTACTTCTAGTAAGTTGCTCTAGAATTTGATCCATAATGGCAAGTAATCAATTACCATTTGCTGAAGGTGCCTCTATTAATAGACCTCCTCTGTTTTGTGGTGATAACTATCCTTTTTGGAAAGTTAGAATGAAAATCTTTATGGAGTCTATTCATAGAAGTATTTGGCAAGCTGTTGTAACTGATTTCAAAATCCCCACATATATAGTTGATGGAAATGAATTAGAAAAACCATTTGAGAAGTGGGAACCAGAAGAAATTAGGAGAGCTGAAAATGATTCTAAAGCTTTAAACATTATACATTCTGCTCTTAACTCTGATAAATTTTTTAGAATTTCTACTTGTACAACAGCAAAAGAAGCTTGGGAACTCATAATGGTAACTCATGAAGGCACAACTGAAGTACGAAGGGCAAGGAAGAATACCTTGATCCAAGAGTACGAAACCTTCAGAATGATGCAAGGAGAGTCCATAATGGAGATGCAGAAACGGTTCATACACATCATCAATCATCTCAAAGGACTTGGCAAGAGCTTCGTAGAAGAAGAAGTGAATGTCAAGATTCTAAAATCTCTAAATAGAAAATGGCAATCCACTGTGACTGCTATAACTGAGTCAAAGAATCTTGCTGCAATCACAAGTGCAGAGCTGTTTGGCAAACTGAGAGAATATGAGATGGATATGTCTCGTATTGATGATGAGGAACATAAAGATAAGAAAGCCAAAAGTCTAGCACTCAAGATGGAAGACACAGCTAGTGAGAACGACACATCGTCAAGCTGTGGTAGTGAATCTGAACAAGAAAACATGAACCAAATGATAAGAAAGTTTAAAGAGTTCATGAGAATGAAGAATGGTAAGAAAAGGTTCAACAATTTTAAGAAAGGCTTCAAAAGAAGTGAGAGTTCGTCTTCAAATGTGACTTGCTATGATTGTGGCAAAGTTGGTCACTACAAGTTTGAGTGCCCCAACATGAGGAAAGCCAACTGCAATGAGCCTAGAAGATCTGAACATGAGGAAAAGTCCAAGAAGGACAAATTTAGAAAGAAGAAAGCATATATAGCTTGGGAAGAGAATGATTCCTCAACTTCTAGTGAAAGCGATAATGAAGAAGCAAATTTGTGTCTCATGGCAAATCCAACATCCGATGATGAGGTAAGTGATTCCGATTCATCTACTTATGATTATGATGAGCCTGCAAACGCTTTTTGTGAACTTTACAAGGAAGCGAAAAACTAGAAAAATTGAACAAGGTTTTGAAAAACAAAATTACAAATTTAGAAAATGATATTTCTGTTTTGAAAACCAATGTTCAAGATTTGAAAAAGGAAAATGATAATCTGAAACTACCCTGTTTAAAATGTAAATCCTTTGATGCCCCTTTAAAAGGAAATAACATGAAATCCTTTACACAAACTAGCAAAAATAGAACCTTCACATGTAATTATTGCATGAAACCTGGTCATAATTCTTATAATTGCATGATTAGAAAGGAAGGTATATCTTATGGTTTGTTTAAGTGGGTTAAGAAAGTTAAAATTGATAATGCTAACATGGCTGGATCCAAGAGAAGTTGGGTACCAAAATCAAAGTAAACTTTTTTTTGTAGATATGCTTGAGAGCCAAACAATCAACAATTGGAATCATGGAACAATTGGTATTCTGGACAATGGCTGCTCAAGACATGTGATTGATGAAGAAATCAAAACTTATCTCCTTTCAATCAATAGAATTTGGATCTGCAGTTTATGGAGATAGCATAAGGGAAAATTTTATACCTCTATCTTTGATTATTCATATTTTATATTTTCTTTAGTTCGTTCATTCTTATCTCTATTCTCTATATTTGATTATAATTCTCTCTGTTTTTGCTTTTGATATACCAAATAGGGGGAGAAGTATAAGTTGATAGAATATAGTTGATAGGGGGAGTAAGGAATAAGTATATAGTTGATAGAATATAGTTGATAGGGGGAGTAATATATGACTTATATGAACATTTATTTCATGAATCTGCAATATTTCCATTTTGTGCTTGCATTGCTAACAATTGCAGGATTCCTAGAAGATCAACACACATCCTAAACATCTAAGAAAACCTTGGTTGATATTTGGTACATCAAAACCAAAAAGGGGGAGATTGTTGGACTTAAAGCTTGAAGATGCTTTAGTGTCTCTCTTGGTGTTTTTGCTTTTGATGTAAAGTAATTTTGGTTTTCCTTAGATGAAGTGTAAGTAGGATATATCTATGTATTGATTGTTGAGTATAGGCATATATGTGTTGAGTTCTTTGTGTTGATGCCCCAGAGAATGGTTGAATCTTGTGTGTGATTACTCACTTGACAAATGGTTGATTTCCCTATCTAAAAATAGTTTTGAAAAACCTGGAAATCCATTTGTTCAGTGATGTAATCGATTACCATGGTATGGTAATCGATTACCAAGTTCAAAAATCACTCAAGATTGGTTTCCCTCTCTGGTGTAATCGATTACAGCCCTTAGGTAATCGATTACCATGTTGTGCTTCTCTGTTGTAATCGATTACATCACTAGGTAATCGATTACCATAGCAGAAAATATTTTGGAATCCTCTTGCTGCTTGATTTCACCCTAGATGCACTCCGAATTGGCTCTTCATGTCTTCATGAGATTTGTAGCTCTATCAATCCTCTTTCATTTGCAAAAAACCAGAGCTCAAAACGATATCTGTAGAAGAAGTTATGCCAATTTTGGTGAAAGTGGTCAAGCGAGGTGCGCCCAAGAGCAACCAGGAGCATTACTCATCGATGTAATCGATTACATCTCCAATGTAATCGATTACATGGCCTGGGAACATCTTGATGTAATCGATTACATCTCGTTGTAATCGATTACATGCCTGGAAAATTCAAATTGGAGGGTTCTAACGGCTAGTGTAATCGATTACATGCATTTGGGATCAATTACATTGACCGTTGTAGCTCAGATTTGCACGTTTTCTCCCTCCAAATTTGTTCTATAAGTATAATCTTGATGAAACATATGAAAGTGTTGAAAACCTAGCTTCTTGAATCAACTCTTACACTTTCATATGCTCTGTAAATAGAGTTCATCAAGGTTTTCAAAGAGAAAGGGCAAACTTGATACATTCCTGTGGTTGGGTGGATTTCATTGTGCATTCTTTGTGATCGACCTACACATAAGGTGTATTCTAAACTGATCTTTACTTGTTTCTTTGTTTACTGAGTTGTTACTCTAGGAGAGAGGTCTCTCTGGATAGAGTAAGTGTATTTGAGAAGTGTTTTCTCAAAGGTTTGATCTTGGAGGTGCCAAGGTCAGGGAAGAACTGTTCTTTGGGTTGAAGAACAGGTTTTGGGTGTTTTGATTTCGTTTTTGTGTTGCTTGTTGCAGAGTGAATGTAATAGAACACAAAAGGGATCATTTGATAGTGGAAAGCCAATCGCAACAGTTGTTGGGTTGGGACTGGACGTAGGCAGTTGGCCGAACCAGTATAGATCGCTGTGCACTCTTTTTCTTCCTTATCCTCTTTACAGTTTTCCTTATATTGCTATTATCATTGATTAAATTCTGCAGTGTGTTTAGTAACTGTATTGATAATCAACTCAGTAATTGATACGGTAATTGAATCAGTAATAGAATCGGTAATTGAATAGGTAATTGATACGGTAATTGATAAGTGAATCTAGAACCGATTTGTTTGAATTCGAAAGGAATTAGAATCTTGTGAAATTAGGATAAAATTGAACAAGAATCTATTCACCCCCCCCTCTAGATTCATACATAGGGACCAATAAAATTTTCACTAACTCCCTCTAAAATTCTTTCCACTCTCTCCAAGGAGAGTGTGCGCCACTCTCTCCCATTCAAGACTTAGAAATTAAATTATTTTACATATTTCACAAGGTCGTAGCATTCTAATGTTAAGAAGCCCAAATTCAATTATTACAAAACTAATTAAAAAAAAATATAAAACTCAACGCCTTTATAAAAAAAATATCACTTTTATCTATAATTTACAAATAAGTCCATTTATGTAAAGTCTTAACAAGAGCTTAGTTAGATTTTTTTTTTCAAAAAAAATAGACAATATGATACAATTTAATCGGATTGTTATTTTTCGTAAATACTTTTATAATAAAAATATCAAAGTTAAGATTATTCACTTATAGGTGGTTTAGAATGGGCTACAGATATAAATTGTTAGTCCTCAAGAATGTATTAATTATAGAATAAAAATAAATATACACTAAAAATTGTTCATCCTAACTATTACATGGCCGTGGCATACACTTGCCTAATTAAGCCAAATTATTTAGTCCAAAATTCCAAATTATAAGTTCAAATAATCCTAAGACTATTATAAGACTTGTTGACCAAGAAGGTTTGTTGACTCCCTTGTTGACTTTAACCTTGAGTCAACTTCAACTCTTCTTCTTCTTACATCTTCTTGAGCATTAACCTTGTAACTCCTATAGAATCATTGACTTTTATAATTAGAGTAGATGGACCTCCATCAACTTTCATCTTTAATTTACAAATAAGTCCATTTATATAAAGTCTTAACAAGAGCTTAGTTAGGTTTTTTTAACAAAAAAATAGACAATATGATACAATTTAATCGAATTGTTATTTTATTCGTAAATACTTTTATAATAAAAATATCAAAGTTAAGATTTTCACTTATAAGTGATTTAGAGTGGGCTACATACATAAATTGTTAGTCCTCGAGAATGTATTAATTATAGAATAAAAATAAATATACACTAAAAACTACATCACAGAGTGGAAGTGAGAAAAGAAAAAAGAAATATAGTGTGATAAGTAATAAAATATCATGGGATAAAGAAAAAGAACAATAGAAAGAACATTTTCCGTGTGAATATTTATATATTAATGCTCTTGATTGTAATGTGCATTTTTCGTGCGAGATATTTTTTATTTGTTTATTTTTTATGATTAATCTGTTTGCTGTTACATGAAATGAATCAATGTTACATACAATTATTATCTTTCATGCATGAAATTAAACAAATTAACATGATCATGAGGCAGGAAGAACGAGAGATACTACTAATCGTTCACTAGAACATTCATTCATTCCATATAACCATTGCAGTATGCTTAACCAAGCAATGATACATTAGACCACAGTGCATGTTGAAACGACCCGCTATATTTTATTGTTGAAATATATTTATATTCTTCATTTATCATTATTATTAAAAATGTTTCCCTTCATTTAAATTTCTTTAAATAAAATTTTAAAATAATTTTCCTTGCCAACAAAAACGTCACCAAAATAAAACACATCACATAGATCATATTGTAACCATACATCAAAAGTTATTTTACAAAACGTCACATAGTTATGTAATATTGTGACTATTTTAATATACACAGTATTATTTCCAATCTTCATGCTATCTAACATTCCTTGACATCTCCCCATTTCATTACTGAATCTACCTGTCAATCTGCTCCTCCGAATAAAATTCAGGATCATCACAGGTGTCAAACCACAGACACAAACACGCAAGGGTGAGCTTTCCATTAATAGCATATAAAATATTAATATGATATATTTCAAAATCAAATAAATACATAGTGAATTATGACTTAAATGAAATTTCTATATAATGCATGCTCCAACCTCAACTCCAAAAATATGCAATGTGGTACCATAATAGATAATACGATATAATCATCGAATAACTTTACCGACCAGTTGGGATTTCCCAGTGGTACACAAAATCTCATAAACAATCATGTGATCATCATGAATTAAATGAGTTCTCACCATAAAAATCCCCCAAGTCTGGCATCCCACCAAGACGCACGGCTTAAGTTTATTATCTGTCCCTCTAACCGAGGCCACCTCTTTTTGAGGCATGTATGCATGAATGAAAATTTTACCTCCCTTTCTAGAATATTATTTAAAATCATTCATATTTCAAAATACCAAAAACAATCAATAACCACCAATAAAAAATCAAGAAACACCCATAAACAAGATCGTATACGTGAATAGTACCGTATACGGGAATAGTGTTGATATGCTAGAAAAATGACCGTAGTCCATGAATAGTACACGGGTAAGTTCCCAGGAAAGAGTGGTGAAATCACAAATGGATTCCCTTAATAACCAGGTCTTTCCTTAGCCGTAACTTTCCTAGACATGCACTTCCACACTACCACCCTTTTCCTAACAACAAGAATAGTTCTTTTCGATGTGGAAGATCGGACAAAACCGCAACCACGAGCATACTAAGAATATTCTTAGCACTTTAGCATAACAACAATAATAATTCTGTTTCGATGTGGAAGATCGGACAAAACCGCAACCACAGAGAGCATACTAAGAATACATGAATAGTACCATATACATGAATAGTAAATATTGTATACATGAATAGTAAAATAACGTATACATGAATAGTAAAATACGGCATACATGAATAGTAAAATACGGTATACATGAATAGTAAAATACGATATACATGAATAGTAAAGTAAGATAAGGACAACTCCCCTTACCCGTTTCTCCTAGCTTTCTATTCCTTCCCCTACTTACTTGCTCCTATCTAATTTGGAGAGATTTCTAAAGAGAGAGTTTAAGAGAATGTTCTTGATTTTGTGATTATAACCGAAACCCTTAGGCCCTATTTATAGGATTTCAAAAGTTACTATTTGCACAAGTAATTTTTACTATTTGCACGATAATTTGATTATTATAATGAAATCGTGTAACTCGTGTTTTTATATTTTATGATTTTACTATTTGATAATTTACTATTCGTAAAGTATTTTACTATTTAAACAAGATAAATTACTATTGGCACAATAAATTACTATTTGCATAAATTACTATTTACTACGTAATTTATTATTTACTACAGTAATTTACTATTTACTACAGTAATTTCAAAAATTCATAATTTTTAATTATTTTTATATTTCTTGAATGTTACACTCTCTGTTATAAAAACCTCTCTTAAACTATATTTAAATTTTTTTGGGATGTTACAATACTCCCCTCCTTTTTAAAAAATTTCGTCCTCGAAATTTCCATTCTTGTTACATATCCTATTCTTCCTACCTAATGCATCAGCTACTACATTTGTTTTGCCTGGGTGGTACTTAAGATTGAGACCATGATCTCTTAAAAATTCTATCCACCTTCCTTGCCTCATGTTTAATACCATTTGGCTAAATAAACACTTAAAGGCTTTTGTGATTACTAAATACCTCAAATCTTGTCCTAAAAAGATAGTGTAACATTATTTTAAGTCTGAATGCTACTTATGGCTAGTTCAGGATCGTGGGTAGGGTAGTTCCTTTATGCTTTAATTGTCTAGATGTATAAGCTACTACTTTTCCTCCTTGCATTAGTACCCTCCTAAACCTAGTTTAGAGGCATCACAATAAACCTCAAAAGATTCATTTGGGTTTGGTAATGGTCAAAGCAAGAATAAAGGTGTGAAAATATTGTTCACATTCGTTATTCCATACATAAGCTTGACCTTTTCTAGTTAAGGTTGTGAGGGCAAGGCTATTTTGGAGAGATCTATTATAAATCTTCTATAATGTCCAGCTAACCCTAGAAAACTCTTTATTTCTGTCACATCTGTTGGTCTTTCCCATTTTAGAATTACTTTTACCTTATGTGGATCTACTGCAAATCCTCCTTGTGATATTACGTGTCCTAGGAAACTGACTTCTTCTAACCAAAATTCCCATTTGGACAATTTCGCATATAACTGTTGATCTTTTAAGATCTGTAATATCACTCTAAGATGTTTAGCATGTTCCTCTTTGGTTCTTGACTATACCCAAATATCATCTATAAAAACTACCACAAATTGATCCAAATATGGTTGGAAAATCCTATTCATGTAATCCATAAATACTGCAAGTGCATTTACACCAAAAGGCATACCCATGTACTCATAGTGTCCATATAGGGTACTAAAGGCTCGTCTAGGGATATCTCCAACTTTTACCTTTATTTGGTGGTATCCAGACCTTATATGAATTTTGATATACACAAGCTCTTGCCAATTAGTTGCTAAGATCACTTAACCTTGATAGGGTACTTATTCTCAAGGCTTACCTGATTTAGTAGTCTCGAATCCACATATAGACTCATATTTTCCTTTTCCTACTTTACGAGGAGTATGAGTGTTCTATTTGATAAACTAGGTCTAATAAAAATTTTCTTCAGTATTTCTTCTATTTGTTTCTTTAGCTTTACTAGTTCTAAGGGTGACATCCTATAAGGTGCAATAGAGATTGCTCCAGTCCCGGGTAGGTCTATCAAAAATTTAATTTCCCTTGTAGATGGTAGTTGGTTTACCTTTTTAGAGAATACTTCAGAGAAATCCTTTACTATGGGTATATTATCGAAGGTGACCTTTCATTCTACTTCAAGGTTAGAAAGGATCATATATACCTAATTGTATTTCTTCATGTCCTATTTCACTTGGTTGGTAGAAATTATCTCAATATCCTTTCTTACTTCAGATTCAAAAAAATTAAGGTTTTATTAAAACAGTCTATCAGGACATAGTTGGAAGATAACTAGTCCATTCCAAGGATAATATTAATTTGGTTTAAAGGTAGGCAAACTAGGTTAACTATGAAGGTTTTGTTACTTAGTTTTATAGGACAATCTAAACAGATATGGGTGGTTGTAACAAACTCATGGGTAGAGGTAGTTATTATCAATGTCTAGAAAAATAGTGGAAGTTGTAACCTTTTAGCACAATCAAACGATATAAGGGAATGAGTGGCACCAGAGTCAAATAGTACAAGTAAAGGAATTCCACGTACGTACCTTGTACTAGATCATTGATATTTGAGACCTTAACTCCATCAAGGGTGAATATTCTTCCTTCAACCTTTAATTCCCCTAGTTGATATTGTTGGTGCCTCTTGAAAACTATTGGTCATGTTATACAAAACTTAGTCTTCTCAAGTCAAGATGGTTAATCTTTTATCATTAGGTAATCTTCTTAAGCATATCAACTTTAATTCCTCCTTGGGTTACTACTTGTTCCTCCTTTAACTAAACTCTTTCTACCTTAAAAATACTAGTTCCTCTCTCAGATTTCGAATCCTTCTAGTTTCTCTAAGGTTTCTTTAACCATCAAAATGCATCAACCATTATTGCATCATCCTAGTATATCTTCTAAATGCATCTTAGTGTTGTCAAAAGGTTTTGTATTAGGATAAGAGCTAGGTAGTTACTAATCATTTCCAATAAAGTTATCTTAAAGGTCTTTTAACTTTTGGTGATATTCTTAGGTTTTTCTAATCCTTAGTTCGACATCTCCTTTGAAGGGATCATTTTCTAAAATTGGCTTCCTTTAGGATTCACTTTCGATCCTCTTTATTTTCTTTGTTACTTTCTAAGGAGAATTTCATATATTGATTTTAGTTTAAAAGTTTCTATCTTTTTCTCTTTAAGGGAGTTCTCTTTTATGGAAAATACTCTTAAAAGGGTTTTCTATTATAGGTAAGTTATCTAGGATATCTTTTGATTTTATCTCCAGAGAGGGTTATCTTTATGTCTAATTTTCTCCTTAAATCTTTTTAGTCTTAGTTGGTAGGAACATCCTTTATAAGTTCAACAACAACTCCCTTCCCTAAATTCTTCATTTTTCTTCTTAGCCTACGCTTATCAAAACTTAGGTAAAAACTTATAGGGCTTTAACTACAATTCTATAACTTCTTTCAACCACTACTTTCTATTCCTAATAGATTAAACTACATCTAATCCTAAGCCGTGTCACTATCCCTAAAACTAATTTTTCATTGATTGAACCAATAAGCAATCAAGTAAACACTAACTAATCAATTCACTCATTAAAAGCACACCAAATAATCAAACAAGCACACAAAGCACACAAGCAAACAATCATTCACACAACAAAAACATAGCGAGACACATAACTCACAAGTCGAATCTGGTTCGACGCTTCGATACCGATACCAATCGTAACGACCATTATTTTTCATTACTAAAATAATTTCTTTTTTTATCTATTTATTATTATTATTAATTGAAAATATATCCTTTCATTTAGATTTCTTTGAATAAAATCTTAAAATAATTTCCTTGTTAAAAAAAACGTCACCAAAATAAAACACATCACATAGATCATATTGTAACCATACATCAAAAGTTATTTTACAAAACGTCACATAGTTATGTAATATTGTGACTATTTTAATATACACAGTATTATTTCCAATCTTCATGCTATCTAACATTCCTTGACATCTCCCCATTTCATTACTGAATCTACCTGTCAATCTGCTCCTCCGAATAAAATTCAGGATCATCACAGGTGTCAAACCACAGACACAAACACGCAAGGGTGAGCTTTCCATTAATAGCATATAAAATATTAATATGATATATTTCAAAATCAAATAAATACATAGTGAATTATGACTTAAATGAAATTTCTATATGATGCATGCTCCAACCTCAACTCCAAAAATATGCAATGTGGTACCATAATAGATAATACGATATAATCATCGAATAACTTTACCGACCAGTTGGGATTTCCCAGTGGTACACAAAATCTCATAAACAATCATGTGATCATCATGAATTAAATGAGTTCTCACCATAAAAATCCCCCAAGTCTGGCATCCCACCAAGACGCACGGCTTAAGTTTATTATCTGTCCCTCTAACCGAGGCCACCTCTTTTGAGGCATGTATGCATGAATGAAAATTTTACCTCCCTTTCTAGAATATTATTTAAAATCATTCATATTTCAAAATACCAAAAACAATCAATAACCACCAATAAAAAATCAAGAAACACCCATAAACAGTACCGTATACGTGAATAGTACCGTATACAGGAATAGTGCAGTATGCTAGAAAAATGACCGTAGTCCATGAATAGTACACCAGGTAAGTTCCCAGGAAAGAGTGGTGAAATCACAAATGGATTCCCTTAATAACCAGGTCTTTCCTTAGCCAGAACTTTCCTAGACATGCACTTCCACACTACCACCCTTTTCCTAACAACAAGAATAGTTCTTTTCTGATGTGGAAGATCGGACAAAACCGCAACCACAGAGCATACTAAGAATATTCTTAGCACTTTAGCATAACAACAATAATAATTCTGTTCTGATGTGGAAGATCGGACAAAACCGCAACCACAGAGCATACTAAGAATACATGAATAGTACCATATACATGAATAGTAAATATTGTATACATGAATAGTAAAATAACGTATACATGAATAGTAAAATACGGCATACATGAATAGTAAAATACGGTATACATGAATAGTAAAATACGATATACATGAATAGTAAAGTAAGATAAGGACAACTCCCCTTACCTGTTTCTCCTAGCTTCTCTATTCCTTCCCCTACTTACTTGCTCCTATCTAATTTGGAGAGATTTCTAAGAGAGAGTTTAAGAGAATGTTCTTGATTTTGTGATTATAACTGAAACCCTTAGGCCCTATTTATAGGATTTCAAAAGTTACTATTTGCACAGTAATTTTTACTATTTGCACAGTAATTTGATTATTATAATGAAATCGTGTAACTCGTGTTTTTATATTTTATGATTTTACTATTTGCACTGATAATTTACTATTTGCACAGTAATTTACTATTCGTACAGTATTTTACTATTTAAACAGTAAATTACTATTGGCACAGTAAATTACTATTTGCACAGTAAATTACTATTTACTACAGTAATTTATTATTTACTACAGTAATTTACTATTTACTACAGTAATTTCAAAAATTCATAATTTTTAATTATTTTTATATTTCTTGAATGTTACACTCTCTGTTATAAAAACCTCTCTTAAACTATATTTAAATTTTTTTTGGGATGTTACAATACTCCCCTCCTTTTTAAAAAATTTCGTCCTCGAAATTTTCATTCTTGTTACATATCCTATTCTTCCTACCTAATGCATCAGCTACTACATTTGTTTTGCCTGGGTGGTACTTAAGATTGAGACCATGATCTCTTAAAAATTCTATCCACCTTCCTTGCCTCATGTTTAATACCATTTGGCTAAATAAACACTTAAAGGCTTTTGTGATTACTAAATACCTCAAATCTTGTCCTAAAAAGATAGTGTAACATTATTTTAAGTCTGAATGCTACTTATGGCTAGTTCAGGATCGTGGGTAGGGTAGTTCCTTTATGCTTTAATTGTCTAGATGTATAAGCTACTACTTTTCCTCCTTGCATTAGTACCCCTCCTAAACCTAGTTTAGAGGCATCACAATAAACCTCAAAAGATTCATTTGGGTTTGGTAATGGTCAAAGCAAGAATAAAGGTGTGAAAATATTGTTCACATTCGTTATTCCATACATAAGCTTGACCTTTTCTAGTTAAGGTTGTGAGGGCAAGGCTATTTTGGAGAGATCTATTATAAATCTTCTATAATGTCCAGCTAACCCTAGAAAACTCTTTATTTTTTGTCACATCGTTGGTCTTTCCCATTTTAGAATTACTTTTACCTTATGTGGATCTACTGCAAATCCTCCTTGTGATATTACGTGTCCTAGGAAACTGACTTCTTCTAACCAAAATTCCCATTTGGACAATTTCGCATATAACTGTTGATCTTTTAAGATCTGTAATATCACTCTAAGATGTTTAGCATGTTCCTCTTTGGTTCTTGACTATACCCAAATATCATCTATAAAAACTACCACAAATTGATCCAAATATGGTTGGAAAATCCTATTCATGTAATCCATAAATACTGCAAGTGCATTTACACCAAAAGGCATACCCATGTACTCATAGTGTCCATATAGGGTACTAAAGGCTCGTCTAGGGATATCTCCAACTTTTACCTTTATTTGGTGGTATCCAGACCTTATATGAATTTTGATATACACAAGCTCTTGCCAATTAGTTGCTAAGATCACTTAACCTTGATAGGGTACTTATTCTCAAGGCTTACCTGATTTAGTAGTCTCGAATCCACATATAGACTCATATTTTCCTTTTCCTACTTTACGAGGAGTATGAGTGTTCTATTTGATAAACTAGGTCTAATAAAAATTTTCTTCAGTATTTCTTCTATTTGTTTCTTTAGCTTTACTAGTTCTAAGGGTGACATCCTATAAGGTGCAATAGAGATTGCTCCAGTCCCGGGTAGGTCTATCAAAAATTTAATTTCCCTTGTAGATGGTAGTTGGTTTACCTTTTTAGAGAATACTTCAGAGAAATCCTTTACTATGGGTATATTATCGAAGGTGACCTTTCATTCTACTTCAAGGTTAGAAAGGATCATATATACCTAATTGTATTTCTTCATGTCCTATTTCACTTGGTTGGTAGAAATTATCTCAATATCCTTTCTTACTTGATTCAAAAAAATTAAGGTTTTATTAAAAGCGATCTATCAGGACATAGTTGGAAGATAACTAGTCCATTCCAAGGATAATATTAATTTGGTTTAAAGGTAGGCAAACTAGGTTAACTATGAAGGTTTTGTTACTTAGTTTTATAGGACAATCTAAACAGATATGGGTGGTTGTAACAAACTCATGGGTAGAGGTAGTTATTATCAATGTCTAGAAAAATAGTGGAAGTTGTAACCTTTTAGCACAATCAAACGATATAAGGGAATGAGTGGCACCAGAGTCAAATAGTACAAGTAAAGGAATTCCACGTGCACGTACCTTGTACTAGATCATTGATATTTGAGACCTTAACTCCATCAAGGGTGAATATTCTTCCTTCAACCTTTAATTCCCCTAGTTGATATTGTTGGTGCCTCTTGAAAACTATTGGTCATGTTATACAAAACTTAGTCTTCTCAAGTCAAGATGGTTAATCTTTTATCATTAGGTAATCTTCTTAAGCATATCAACTTTAATTCCTCCTTGGGTTACTACTTGTTCCTCCTTTAACTAAACTCTTTCTACCTTAAAAATACTAGTTCCTCTCTCAGATTTGAATCCTTCTAGTTTCTCTAAGGTTTCTTTAACCATCAAAATGCATCAACCATTATTGCATCATCCTAGTATATCTTCTAAATGCATCTTAGTGTTGTCAAAAGGTTTTGTATTAGGATAAGAGCTAGGTAGTTACTAATCATTTCCAATAAAGTTATCTTAAAGGTCTTTTAACTTTTGGTGATATTCTTAGGTTTTTCTAATCCTTAGTTCGACATCTCCTTTGAAGGGATCATTTTCTAAAATTGGCTTCCTTTAGGATTCACTTTCGATCCTCTTTATTTTCTTTGTTACTTTCTAAGGAGAATTTCATATATTGATTTTAGTTTAAAAGTTTCTATCTTTTTCTCTTCTAAGGGAGTTCTCTTTTATGGAAAATACTCTTAAAAGGGTTTTCTATTATAGGTAAGTTATCTAGGATATCTTTTGATTTTATCTCCAGAGAGGGTTATCTTTATGTCTAATTTTCTCCTTAAATCTTTTTAGTCTTAGTTGGTAGGAACATCCTTTATAAGTTCAACAACAACTCCTTCCCTAAATTCTTCATTTTTCTTCTTAGCCTACGCTTATCAAAACTTAGGTAAAAACTTATAGGGCTTTAACTACAATTCTATAACTTCTTTCAACCACTACTTTCTATTCCTAATAGATTAAACTACATCTAATCCTAGGCCGTGTCACTATCCCTAAAACTAATTTTTCATTGATTGAACCAATAAGCAATCAAGTAAACACTAACTAATCAATTCACTCATTAAAAGCACACCAAATAATCAAACAAGCACACAAAGCACACAAGCAAACAATCATTCACACAACAAAAACATAGCAGACACATAACTCACAAGTCGAATCTGGTTCGACTCTCGATACCAATCGAATAACGACCATTATTTTTCATTACTAAAATAATTTCTTTTTTTATCTATTTATTATTATTATTAATTGAAAATATATCCTTTCATTTAGATTTCTTTGAATAAAATCTTAAAATAATTTCCTTGTTAAAAAAAACGTCACCAAAATAAAACACATCACATAGATCATATTGTAACCATACATCAAAAGTTATTTTACAAAACGTCACATAGTTATGTAATATTGTGACTATTTTAATATACACAGTATTATTTCCAATCTTCATGCTATCTAACATTCCTTGACATCTCCCCATTTCATTACTGAATCTACCTGTCAATCTGCTCCTCCGAATAAAATTCAGGATCATCACAGGTGTCAAACCACAGACACAAACACGCAAGGGTGAGCTTTCCATTAATAGCATATAAAATATTAATATGATATATTTCAAAATCAAATAAATACATAGTGAATTATGACTTAAATGAAATTTCTATATGATGCATGCTCCAACCTCAACTCCAAAAATATGCAATGTGGTACCATAATAGATAATACGATATAATCATCGAATAACTTTACCGACCAGTTGGGATTTCCCAGTGGTACACAAAATCTCATAAACAATCATGTGATCATCATGAATTAAATGAGTTCTCACCATAAAAATCCCCCAAGTCTGGCATCCCACCAAGACGCACGGCTTAAGTTTATTATCTGTCCCTCTAACCGAGGCCACCTCTTTTGAGGCATGTATGCATGAATGAAAATTTTACCTCCCTTTCTAGAATATTATTTAAAATCATTCATATTTCAAAATACCAAAAACAATCAATAACCACCAATAAAAAATCAAGAAACACCCATAAACAGTACCGTATACGTGAATAGTACCGTATACAGGAATAGTGCAGTATGCTAGAAAAATGACCGTAGTCCATGAATAGTACACCAGGTAAGTTCCCAGGAAAGAGTGGTGAAATCACAAATGGATTCCCTTAATAACCAGGTCTTTCCTTAGCCAGAACTTTCCTAGACATGCACTTCCACACTACCACCCTTTTCCTAACAACAAGAATAGTTCTTTTCCGATGTGGAAGATCGGACAAAACCGCAACCACAGAGCATACTAAGAATATTCTTAGCACTTTAGCATAACAACAATAATAATTCTGTTCTGATGTGGAAGATCGGACAAAACCGCAACCACAGAGCATACTAAGAATACATGAATAGTACCATATACATGAATAGTAAATATTGTATACATGAATAGTAAAATAACGTATACATGAATAGTAAAATACGGCATACATGAATAGTAAAATACGGTATACATGAATAGTAAAATACGATATACATGAATAGTAAAGTAAGATAAGGACAACTCCCCTTACCTGTTTCTCCTAGCTTCTCTATTCCTTCCCCTACTTACTTGCTCCTATCTAATTTGGAGAGATTTCTAAGAGAGAGTTTAAGAGAATGTTCTTGATTTTGTGATTATAACTGAAACCCTTAGGCCCTATTTATAGGATTTCAAAAGTTACTATTTGCACAGTAATTTTTACTATTTGCACAGTAATTTGATTATTATAATGAAATCGTGTAACTCGTGTTTTTATATTTTATGATTTTACTATTTGCACAGTAATTTACTATTTGCACAGTAATTTACTATTCGTACAGTATTTTACTATTTAAACAGTAAATTACTATTGGCACAGTAAATTACTATTTGCACAGTAAATTACTATTTACTACAGTAATTTATTATTTACTACAATAATTTACTATTTACTACAGTAATTTCAAAAATTCATAATTTTTAATTATTTTTATATTTCTTGAATGTTACACTCTCTGTTATAAAAACCTCTCTTAAACTATATTTAAATTTTTTTGGGATGTTACAATACTCCCCTCCTTTTTAAAAAATTTCGTCCTCGAAATTTCCATTCTTGTTACATATCCTATTCTTCCTACCTAATGCATCAGCTACTACATTTGTTTTGCCTGGGTGGTACTTAAGATTGAGACCATGATCTCTTAAAAATTCTATCCACCTTCCTTGCCTCATGTTTAATACCATTTGGCTAAATAAACACTTAAAGGCTTTTGTGATTACTAAATACCTCAAATCTTGTCCTAAAAAGATAGTGTAACATTATTTTAAGTCTGAATGCTACTTATGGCTAGTTCAGGATCGTGGGTAGGGTAGTTCCTTTATGCTTTAATTGTCTAGATGTATAAGCTACTACTTTTCCTCCTTGCATTAGTACCCCTCCTAAACCTAGTTTAGAGGCATCACAATAAACCTCAAAAGATTCATTTGGGTTTGGTAATGGTCAAAGCAAGAATAAAGGTGTGAAAATATTGTTCACATTCGTTATTCCATACATAAGCTTGACCTTTTCTAGTTAAGGTTGTGAGGGCAAGGCTATTTTGGAGAGATCTATTATAAATCTTCTATAATGTCCACTAACCCTAGAAAACTCTTTATTTTCATCACATCCGTTGGTCTTTCCCATTTTAGAATTACTTTTACCTTATGTGGATCTACCGCAAATCCTCCTTGTGATATTACGTGTCCTAGGAAACCGACTTCTTCTAACCAAAATTCCCATTTGGACAATTTCGCATATAACCGTTGATCTTTTAAGATCTGTAATATCACTCTAAGATGTTTAGCATGTTCCTCTTTGGTTCTTGACTATACCCAAATATCATCTATAAAAACTACCACAAATTGATCCAAATATGGTTGGAAAATCCTATTCATGTAATCCATAAATACTGCAAGTGCATTTACACCAAAAGGCATACCCATGTACTCATAGTGTCCATATAGGGTACTAAAGGCTCGTCTAGGGATATCTCCAACTTTTACCTTTATTTGGTGGTATCCAGACCTTATATGAATTTTGATATACACAAGCTCTTGCCAATTAGTTGCTAAGATCACTTAACCTTGATAGGGTACTTATTCTCAAGGCTTACCTGATTTAGTAGTCTCGAATCCACATATAGACTCATATTTTCCTTTTCCTACTTTACGAGGAGTATGAGTGTTCTATTTGATAAACTAGGTCTAATAAAAATTTTCTTCAGTATTTCTTCTATTTGTTTCTTTAGCTTTACTAGTTCTAAGGGTGACATCCTATAAGGTGCAAAAGAGATTGCTCCAGTCCGGGTAGGTCTATCAAAAATTTAATTTCCCTTGTAGATGGTAGTTGGTTTACCTTTTTAGAGAATACTTCAGAGAAATCCTTTACTATGGGTATATTATCGAAGGTGACCTTTCATTCTACTTCAAGGTTAGAAAGGATCATATATACCTAATTGTATTTCTTCATGTCCTATTTCACTTGGTTGGTAGAAATTATCTCAATATCCTTTCTTACTTCAGATTCAAAAAAATTAAGGTTTTATTAAAACAGTCTATCAGGACATAGTTGGAAGATAACTAGTCCATTCCAAGGATAATATTAATTTGGTTTAAAGGTAGGCAAACTAGGTTAACTATGAAGGTTTTGTTACTTAGTTTTATAGGACAATCTAAACAGATATGGGTGGTTGTAACAAACTCATGGGTAGAGGTAGTTATTATCAATGTCTAGAAAAATAGTGGAAGTTGTAACCTTTTAGCACAATCAAACGATATAAGGGAATGAGTGGCACCAGAGTCAAATAGTACAAGTAAAGGAATTCCACGTACGTACCTTGTACTAGATCATTGATATTTGAGACCTTAACTCCATCAAGGGTGAATATTCTTCCTTCAACCTTTAATTCCCCTAGTTGATATTGTTGGTGCCTCTTGAAAACTATTGGTCATGTTATACAAAACTTAGTCTTCTCAAGTCAAGATGGTTAATCTTTTATCATTAGGTAATCTTCTTAAGCATATCAACTTTAATTCCTCCTTGGGTTACTACTTGTTCCTCCTTTAACTAAACTCTTTCTACCTTAAAAATACTAGTTCCTCTCTCAGATTTCGAATCCTTCTAGTTTCTCTAAGGTTTCTTTAACCATCAAAATGCATCAACCATTATTGCATCATCCTAGTATATCTTCTAAATGCATCTTAGTGTTGTCAAAAGGTTTTGTATTAGGATAAGAGCTAGGTAGTTACTAATCATTTCCAATAAAGTTATCTTAAAGGTCTTTTAACTTTTGGTGATATTCTTAGGTTTTTCTAATCCTTAGTTCGACATCTCCTTTGAAGGGATCATTTTCTAAAATTGGCTTCCTTTAGGATTCACTTTCGATCCTCTTTATTTTCTTTGTTACTTTCTAAGGAGAATTTCATATATTGATTTTAGTTCTAAAAGTTTCTATCTTTTTCTCTTCTAAGGGAGTTCTCTTTTATGGAAAATACTCTTAAAAGGGTTTTCTATTATAGGTAAGTTATCTAGGATATCTTTTGATTTTATCTCCAGAGAGGGTTATCTTTATGTCTAATTTTCTCCTTAAATCTTTTTAGTCTTAGTTGGTAGGAACATCCTTTATAAGTTCAACAACAACTCCCTTCCCTAAATTCTTCATTTTTCTTCTTAGCCTACGCTTATCAAAACTTAGGTAAAAACTTATAGGGCTTTAACTACAATTCTATAACTTCTTTCAACCACTACTTTCTATTCCTAATAGATTAAACTACATCTAATCCTAGGCCGTGTCACTATCCCTAAAACTAATTTTTCATTGATTGAACCAATAAGCAATCAAGTAAACACTAACTAATCAATTCACTCATTAAAAGCACACCAAATAATCAAACAAGCACACAAAGTACACAAGCAAACAATCATTCACACAACAAAAACATAGCAGACACATAACTCACAAGTCGAACTGGTTCGACCTGCTCTGATACCAACTGTAACGACCCGCTATTTTTCATTACTAAAATAATTTCTTTTTTTATCTATTTATTATTATTATTAATTGAAAATATATCCTTTCATTTAGATTTCTTTGAATAAAATCTTAAAATAATTTCCTTGTTAAAAAAAACGTCACCAAAATAAAACACATCACATAGATCATATTGTAACCATACATCAAAAGTTATTTTACAAAACGTCACATAGTTATGTAATATTGTGACTATTTTAATATACACAGTATTATTTCCAATCTTCATGCTATCTAACATTCCTTGACATCTCCCCATTTTCATTACTTGAATCTACCTCAATCTGCTCCTCCGAATAAAATTCGGGATCATCACAGTGTCAAACCACAGACACAAACACGCAAGGGTGAGCTTTCCATTAATAGCATATAAAATATTAATATGATATATTTCAAAATCAAATAAATACATAGTGAATTATGACTTAAATGAAATTTCTATATGATGCATGCTCCAACCTCAACTCCAAAAATATGCAATGTGGTACCATAATAGATAATACGATATAATCATCGAATAACTTTACCGACCAGTTGGGATTTCCCAGTGGTACACAAAATCTCATAAACAATCATGTGATCATCATGAATTAAATGAGTTCTCACCATAAAAATCCCCCAAGTCTGGCATCCCACCAAGACGCACGGCTTAAGTTTATTATCTGTCCCTCTAACCGAGGCCACCTCTTTTGAGGCATGTATGCATGAATGAAAATTTTACCTCCCTTTCTAGAATATTATTTAAAATCATTCATATTTCAAAATACCAAAAACAATCAATAACCACCAATAAAAAATCAAGAAACACCCATAAACAAGATCGTATCGTGAATAGTACCGTATACGGGAATAGTGAAAGATGCTAGAAAAATGACCGTAGTCCATGAATAGTACACAGGTAAGTTCCCAGGAAAGAGTGGTGAAATCACAAATGGATTCCCTTAATAACCAGGTCTTTCCTTAGCGAACTTTCCTAGACATGCACTTCCACACTACCACCCTTTTCCTAACAACAAGAATAGTTCTTTTCTGATGTGGAAGATCGGACAAAACCGCAACCACAGAGCATACTAAGAATATTCTTAGCACTTTAGCATAACAACAATAATAATTCTGTTCTGATGTGGAAGATCGGACAAAACCGCAACCACAGAGCATACTAAGAATACATGAATAGTACCATATACATGAATAGTAAATATTGTATACATGAATAGTAAAATAACGTATACATAAATAGTAAAATACGGCATACATGAATAGTAAAATACGGTATACATGAATAGTAAAATACGATATACATGAATAGTAAAGTAAGATAAGGACAAACTTTTGTTTCTCCTAGCTTCTCTATTCCTTCCCTACTTACTTGCTCCTATCTAATTTGGAGAGATTTCTAAGAGAGAGTTTAAGAGAATGTTCTTGATTTTGTGATTATAACTGAAACCCTTAGGCCCTATTTATAGGATTTCAAAAGTTACTATTTGCACAGTAATTTTTACTATTTGCACAGTAATTTGATTATTATAATGAAATCGTGTAACTCGTGTTTTTATATTTTATGATTTTACTATTTGCACAGTAATTTACTATTCGTACAGTATTTTACTATTTACACAGTAAATTACTATTGGCACAGTAAATTACTATTTGCACAGTAATTTACTATTTACTACTGTAATTTACTATTTACTACAGTAATTTCAAAAATTCATAATTTTTAATTATTTTTATATTTCTTGAATGTTACACTCTCTGTTATAAAAACCTCTCTTAAACTATATTTAAATTTTTTGGGATGTTACACATGTTACAAAATTTAAGAGACAGTATGATTACGTTAGTGTGTCGTGGGATTTGCACAACTCTTAGGTTATACTTTTCCCATTTGTATAGATATGTGGTACTTTCCTTAGTTGATGCTAAAAATTTGTGTTAAATATTTTGTTTTGGACATTAATTATGAAAAAAAACATCTTATTGACACGTGTTATAATGATAAGAGAATTCCAACACAATTGTATAAATGACAAATATGGAAATTTCCATGAGCACGGAATTGATATTGTTTTTGCTTTAGTTCTATTTTTTATTTTTTATTTTTAAGAAAAAAATTTCATGTGTTGGTTTTATGCACTCTGTATTTGGTTTGTTGCGTTGTTTGGAGTTTCCTGCAAGTAAGGAAATTTCTGTAGAAAATGGCACTCCATACGTTTCCACGAAAATGACATTTACGTGTTCTCAAGAAAAATAATAAAATCTGGTGCGATGGAGTTATGTTAATTAATTTGATAGAGGAAACTAAACTTCTATAGTACATTATCATTTTGCTTCTGAACTTATACTTCACTCTACCTAAATTTTACCAACTAATTAAGTCACCTAATTAGGGTATGGGACATTTTTTTTTTTTTAAATGAAGAAAGGCTTTATTAATTTTTTATATCAATTGAAGCTTTTTTCTGGGACCAATTTAAACACACGTTCAAACATCAATTTGATATATTTTAAATAAAGAAGTTGTTTTGCTGTAAATACATAGATAAATAAATCATTTAAATACTTTCCAAATTTTGACCCAAATATAATTGAATAATTGATATGGAACACACTTGTTTAAGCATGAAGTCACCTCTCTATCAACATAAGTTACGTTTATAACTAATTAACATGATTTTGACAAACGTATGACATATAAAACTTTGTTTTTTTGTTGAAACACGTGGATATGATTGTTGGAGAAAGATTAGTTACGAATATGTACAAATATATATAATTATAATTTTTATAATATAAATATTTCATATAAACGTGGATATTCATAAATAACACTTTGAATAACACAATTTAATACATATTTTTTTAATAGGTTAAAAATTATAAGAGTAAGAGAGAAAAGTATTAAATAAGATATAAAATTCAGATTAAAGGTTATTATTTTTAATAATTTTTAATCCATAAAAGATAATACATTCAAAAGAATATTCCATCTGAACCTAAATATAGAAAAAAGATTTAAATATAAATGAATATTAATGAATTTTATCCTATGATAATATTTTCAGAGTACGTAGTTGATTTTGTACCTTTATCGTTGTTATTTATTTGAAAAATAAAATAAAATTTAGAAGTAAGCAAAATGGAGTGAGTAGTTAATAAGAAGGAAGTAAATATGATGATTGTGGTTATGATGGGTGAGTTAATGGAGTGAGGAGTGTGTTTTGTTTGAGAAATGCATTGAGTGAGAAACAGACAAAAGATTAATGTTGCCGGCACACTTGTAACACTACAGTTTCATGTGTTGTGCAACAAGAAACGGCGCGTGGACTCAATCTAATCCATTAAACATATTATTGTTATTTTTAATATTAAAAAAGAAGACAAAAATGATCACAAGAATTCAAAGAAAGAGGACATTTGTCCTAACTATTCTAAACACATTTTCTTGGACCAAACTCTCAACCGCCTAGACTACCTTCCACCTTCACCTTCTTCTCTTGTCTCATTCATCTTTGGTTTCTCTCTAACACCTTTTTTCAATCCATTTTCTTTATGAATTCTTCACTATTTTTGTGAAAGAGAGTGATAATCATGGTGGAATGATTCAGGTTCTTCAGTTAAGAAGGTGAAACAAGAAAGAAAACATGGGTTCTGCTTCAAGAGTTGTGAGTAGCAGCTTTGATTATTCCTTTAAGGTTTTGTTGATTGGTGATTCTGGTGTTGGCAAGAGTAGTCTTCTCCTTAGCTTCATCAATAACTCTAACTCCATCTATCACCTCTCCCCCACCATTGGTACTTTCTTTCTTTCTTTCTTGTTTCTTTAGTTTTAGATTTGTGAATTTGGTCATCTTCTTTTCTTGCTTAGGAAAATGGAAAAAAAGTTGGCATGGTATCATGCACATGTTTGCTACGTTCTTGCAATAGGGTCACTTTGTTGAAAAGTTTTTATTAGTGGACAATTGAAGTGTTTCATGGTGTTATGCATTCTTGGCCAAAATATTTACCAAGTCAGCTTTCTTTGAGTTTTCACTTTTCAGTTATATTATGCACTTTTTGGTCTCTCTTTTTATTCCAATTTGTGGTTTAGTTTTTTCATTTTATTGTTTGATATTCTCATCTTGTTGTTGGACCTTCTTCCAATCTTGATTCTATGGATTGGTTTGACTTGTGCAAACAACTTTTCTGATTGCAAAAAAGAATCTCTTAGATGGTTCTACGAATTGAAATTGGACATGGCCATACCTTAGATACTTTTGGTTTGTTTCTATATTTTCATTTTAATTGATACTCTTTTTTGTGAACAAGTACAGAAGTAATATATTGTTTTCATTTGGTTTTCAAGGTTTTTCTTTCATTACATTTTCAAGATTTTGAGAAGGGTAAAAAATGTGAAAAACAATGCTTCATTTTTTAAACTATCAATTGCAAAAGAAAAGGGAAGCCAACTGAAAAATTGCTTAACTTGTTCAATTTTAGGTGTTCAATGTCATTTTCATTGAAATTTGCTTAATCGTCCCATTCCTTTGTTGAGTTTCATGAGTAATATCTTATTTGATACTTTTAACCAATTGATCCATCGCATACGGTTACATAGTGTATTTGTCTAGTGAGGAGATATCTAGAACTTCGTTGTTCATAGTATATTATTTGTCTCTTTCATTAGGCTCGCTATGATTTAGTATAATTTTGAGGCATTTGACCTTGAAGTTATACCTCCTATGTGATAGATTGTTTCATTGCATAAGGAATTTTTATGTCATCGTTTTCTTACATGCTGAGCTGTTGGTTCTTAAATCGTTTAAGGTGTGGATTTCAAGATAAAGCTTTTTACGGTTGGTGGTAAAAGATTGAAGCTTACTATTTGGGACACAGGTAATTGACTTCCTAGTTATTTGATCACATTTTACTTGTACTTTTCTCATACCTATATACGTAGTTAAGATTTTTCCTTTCTGTACCTTAGTTTTCTGTTCATCTGTGAAAATTGTTGTAATAATAATAATAATATTGCTTCTTGTCTTTTTCATTTGTAGTCTAAAATTGTTGTAATAATAATTTCAAGTGATGTTTTTGAGATCTCATTTTGTCCTTAGTTAGGACTTAGCAAAGGACAGGGAAATATCAGGACAAATTAGTTCTTTACAAATTAAATATGAAGAAAGATGGGGATAGAGTAGTGGGAATGTTGGACAAAGAAGATCGATAATGCCTTCAACTTCTTGCTAAAAAAACTACATTAAATTCTACTTGTATCTACTCACTCAGACAATGTTAGAAGGAAGAATAAAAATATAATGTTGATGAAAATCTGTTTTATTAGCACATAAACTCTACAAATGGTTCCTATTCTTCTCTATATCATCCAGGTTGTCTAATCATGAATCAAGAAATTTAAGAGCCTTGCACATTAAGGACACAAGCATAATTTTTTTGCTTAATTGGAGTATTACCTGTTTCTTAAAACTCACTTGAACTATGGTAGTGAGAAGTAGAGACAGGATGTCATTAGTCTCCTGCAAAACAAATTTTATAGGTCGAGCCTGAGTTTTTGTGTCTTCTCCTTCCCTTCCCTCCAATAGCAAAGCTTTTGAAGCTAAATTTATTGATGCAAAACTTTTAATCTTTTAATGTGAATACAATTTAAGTGTGAAGAAAACACTATAGCCTGAGTGTCGTAACATTAAAGTTTCTAGAGCCTAAACATGCGTAGGATAATGTTACAGGAAGAAGGTGATATGGGGACCTTGGAAAGGGTGAGAAGCACTTTAGCTTAGTTTCTACATTGCAATCTTGGTTAGGATTAGATTCTGTCATTGTTACTTCCAAAATTGAATTCTGTTTATATGAAACCTTGAGTGGTGACTTGTTGTGATTAGATTAAAATCTTTATTTTTTTCAGCTGGACAAGAGAGGTTTGGAACAGTAATAAGTTCTTACTACAGAGGCGCACATGGAATCATTCTTGGTATTCTAGCACTCCTAAATTCATAGAACATTCATAATGTGATGCTCACTCTTTATGCTTTTCTGTATTGCCTTTAGTGTTGACATCTAATAGCTTTTTTCCTTCAATTTTCTATTTAGTCTATGATGTGACGCGACGTGAGACATTTACAAACCTCATCGATATATGGGCAAAAGAAGTTGAGCTCTATTCCACTAATCATGATAGCATCAAAATTCTTGTTGGCAATAAGGTGGATAAGGTATGGTGAATGAGTTTCGCAGTCTTTTCCTTGCTCAGCAAATACAGATTGTGCTATCTTTTTCTCACACTTATTGATTTTAAAGTAATAATTTGTTTCAGAATCAGAATTAAACTTCAATTTGTTCCTCAATTTGCATTTCATTGTTTGGATTTTGAAGACGGTTAGTTGTATTACTTTTCAGGAGAGTGAAAGAGCTGTAAGCAAAGAAGAGGGTATGGCTCTTGCTCAGCAACATAGATGCTTGTTCCTAGAGTGTAGTGCTAAAACTAGAGAAAATGTTCAGCAATGCTTTAATGATCTCACATTAAAGGTATATGTGATCTTATTATATCTCTGGTGCTCTAGTAATACTCTGCTTTAGCTATATTCCATTTGTGTGATATTGTGTGCATATAATACAAGTTTGATCATTTCTCCTCATTTTCATATAAAATTTAAAGAATATACATTCAGCAACTTATAGTGTCATTTTCTAGAGAATGTATCTCTTAAATTTACTTTTGTTTAATTTATGCTAGAAACATGGTATAAGGTCATATTCATATATAGTATCATCTACATTTTTATTTGAAGGTTTAGCCAACTGAGTTGAAGATGCACTTCTAAATAACTTGTATTATCTCAGAGTCTTACAGTGAAATGGATAACATTCTCTTACCTCCCTGTCTCTCTATTCCATTTTCCATGTAATTCATTAAAATGCTAACAAATTTTTACACTTGCTAAATTCTTTGTTCTTCCATCTAACATTTACAGATATTAGATGTGGCAAGTTTAAGGGAAAAGGGGTCTGTCGCAGTGAAAAGACAAAAGCAAAAGCACATATATGAGGCATCTCAAGGCAGTGGTTGCTGTTCTCAGTAAATATGCTGCAACATGAATGTGCAATAGATTTTACAATAGGAATACTATAGTCACTAGCAGTTCTTTGTACAACATCAAGTGTCACAATCAGATAGTTTGGAAGATCATGTGCTCCAATTATTTTTTTCAGCCTATTTCCATAACTTTCACAAAAGGAAGATTCAGATGGATATTGCCCTCTCAATATCTTTTGGTAGCCAAGATGTTCAGTTGATCACAAAGATTTTCCATATATTGTGCCTTTATTTCTTCTGTTATAGTTTTGGAGACACCTTGGTTTTGTACATCTTGTGTAGATATATATCTCCACTATGAATGAATGTATTAGGGTTGGTTTGAGATTTGGTTAGGTTAGGATATACATAAAAATTAAGTGTACTTTTTGGGTTTGGTTTTTTCTCTCACCTTTAAAAACTTGGATGAGAAAATATTTTGTATTTATATTATATAATATAATATGATTTTTTTTTTCAATTATCAGAAGCACTGAAATTGATGTTTGAAGCTTGGTCTATATTTTACTATCTTTTCTTAATTATAATCAAACTTTTACTTATCAAGTAAAAATTCTCATGGCATGCCATGGAAATGAAGCTCATCAAATACTCGTTGTGAGTGATAGGGAACAAAATCCAAATCTCTTGAATGGTGTTGAACTGCTGATCCTTAAATTGTTAATAATAAAAAATATTTTGTAATTATTAGTTTTTCTTTTAAAAGATATGTTTTTACTAACATTAATTATAATATTTTTATTTTTTTAATATCAAATGATATTATTTTACATATTTTTTTAATTTTATTTCTTTATAATAAGTATCATTCTTATTCACTTGTTTTATAAGCTGTTTGTATTATATTATTTTCCAGTTTTTCAAATTATGTTATCATGTTGCAATACTTTCCAAAATTTTCTTTTGAAATGTTTTTTAGTTAAATATATTTTTTCATTTTTGTGAATAAGATTATAGTTCATTTTGTTTAAAATTAAAAAAAGAAGGTATTCATAAAAATATTTATTAAAAAAGTGATTATTAGAGAAGTAGATAGAATTCAGTTATTTAAAAAATAGAAAATTAATTTTTATTTTATTAAAACAAACATATTTTTCAATAAATAAATAAACTTAAACAAATCGATCCAATATTTATTTGTAGTCTCTAGAAAAAATAATTTTCGATTGTGCAAGTAACTTGTAAGCAGGTAGTCCATCTCTTTCTGACATGAAAATATTTGCCATATCGATATCATAGTATAAAATCAAATCAAATAATACTTTAAAATCTAAATCATAAATCTAAATAAAATTAGTAATTGATAATAATTTAGCTTTAAGATATCATTAATTAGTAATATTAGGATATTCATGGGCACAAATAGCATGATCCTTACATGTGTCCCTTGAACAAACGAGTTTTATAAAAATCTGAAACTATTATTCAAGTGGCAATTTACAATATCTATTTTTAATCCATTAAAAATTTTAACCACAAATATTCTGCATGTATAAATTCTTTTGTCATCCTTAATTATTAGGTGTTTGATGTTTGTTTTGTGCATTTTATTTCTTTAATATAAAACTATTTGACTGGTTATAAACTTTTATGCAAGAAGTTTAAATTAGAGACTAGATTTATCTAAAGTAAATAAGACAGAATAAGAACTTTCAGTCATTACGAGGAAATCAGTAATATAATTCATGTTCTTTAATAAAAAAATATAACCCTTGATTATTTTTTCTTCTTCTTGATAAAGTAAGATATTCCGCAGCTAAAAGCTACAAGACTAACAATATCTCATAAAAATAGGAGTACCAATTAGGGGATAATTTCTCTTTCTACAAGTGTTATTCTAATGTTATAGCCAATTATCAAACTCCTTTTATGTGTTTAAAGATCCTAAACTACTAAGCAGTGAGTTTAACTTTAATTTGGTTATCCAATCAACAGTCAAGATTACTTATTTTGCTCTCTCATCAACTATAGTATTCATTTTGTTTCATCAAAATTATTTAAACATTAATGAATAGTACACAATTCTATAAGAGGAAATATAAAATCAGAATAAAAATATTTATACCATTTAAAAAAATTTGACAGTATAAATTTTGTAAGCAAGTTGTTATTTGTTGTTGTTTTTTAATGATATAATAAGAAAAAGCATCTTAGTTAAGAATCCAAATAATTCATATCTTAAATATCATTACACTAAATTTACATATACGATAAAAAATTGTAAATAGAAAGAATAATCATCTCGAAATGTTTTAAGAAAAATAATTAATCAGGTGATTGGACAATGCAAGCTAATATCTAGTTTTGTGATTAATTGCATGCTATATATGCCATAGAATAAGATGAGATATATGTTTACGTATATTTAGTGGCACGACGTTGGGATGTTACATGTACTTGTTTACGTGCACGTTGGAATGTTATGATAGTATCTCTTAGTTTTCAGTAATCTTTCCCCACAAATTTGTCTAATCTATATATTAATTGAAAACAGATTATGACATTAACATGTTATGTTATATATATTGTTTTTGGATGAATTAAAAATCATATATTTCATTTTATTGTTTAAGAAATATTTAATAAAAGTGTGTTGTAATAAAAATATAAAATATTTTTTTTTCTAATTTCCACAGCTGTAGAATGAAATTATGGTGTTAAAAAATTCAGCTATAACATTCCCAAATAATACAACCAAATTTTATAACTCATATGTCAAAAAATCCTGAATTTAATGGAAAGAATGAGTATATTAATCAACTATATATCATGAAAAATAAGCTTACAAAATTCATACTCAGGAATCTATAACTTTTAAAAAATTGTTATAACTTCAAATTTTTTTAACTTTTTTTTTATTATAAATGATCGTGACACTCTGTAGAATTTGTAGTATATAGTTTTCTTATTAAATAGAAAAATGTGATTCAATTTTCCTAGAAATATTTCACTTTTTAATAATTATATCCATCATATTTTCAATGAAAAATAAATTTAAGTTTCAGAAATTTCAATTAACGCATAGTCAACTAATATTATATTTATTTAGCATATTTATTAATCAACTGATACTCTATATTCTTTTATTATGATATTTCCAAAAATCTAGTCATGATATTTGAACTGAGAAATAATATTTTAACTTTTTTCACAATATTTTTTCATATTTTAAAATTTTTAGAATTATATTTAAAATTAATCAATTTTAGGAATTTTAATTAGTCTTTACATTATTTTGACTAAAAGAATTTGTAACTGAAAGAGAGAATTTTTTGAATTTATTTCAACAATTTTCTTAAGGTTTTAATTTTTTAGCATTTAATTTTAAAATTAATCAATTAAGAAAATTCCAATTAGTATACAGTTGACTCTTGATCATAGTTATTTGATTCAAAGTAAGTGTATTTAATTTTCAACACAATCTCAACAAAAAAGAATTTATTTTCTAGCTAATATGTTTGTGCTATTTGAAACTGAGAAAGAATTTTATAATTTCTTTCTAAATAATTTTCCATATTTTAAATATATATATATATATATATTAAATTTAAATTATTAATTTACAAATTAAAATCCACCTGTACACTTTTTTAATATAATATTAATATATTTAATTCAAATAATACATTTAATTTTAATTATCAATGTCATTTAGTTTTATAATATCTCATTTGATTATAATAAATAAAATCATGAAAAAAAAATCAATATTTGATACATGCATCAAGTTTATTTAAATGTTTTAACAATATTATTTAATTAATACACAACTGATTAAAAAATTCAATTGATATATTTAATATATAATGCAATTTAAATAATTAAAGAGGTGGAAAAATTTTCAACCAAAATTAATTTATGTAATTTTAAAATTATTTAATATTTAATATGTATTTTTTCTATGTTTATAACCGTAGAATAGACCGTTAAAAATAACTTGTTTTTCAAATTTACAAAAATTGTTGAAAAGAACAACAATCTGATTACAAAATTATTGAAAAGAACAAATTAAATAAAAACAATTAAAAATAATAATAAATTATTCAATTCAACCTTATATAATTGTTCTTCTCGTACATACAAATAATATTAAAAGTATTTATTGTAAATTTAATTCAACTCTACAAAGCTAATTTATAAAAAAAAGTTAACATTCATATCTAAATAAAAGTTCTGGATGTAATCTATTAATCATTTCTCTATAATATACATATTTTTCTCACAAATCTTCTAAGAATCCTCCGATAAAGTGAGTAATAATAGTATACTTGAAACACGCCGATAACATTAAAGCTGAAATATTATTATTTGAATATATTTAGTAATAATATAGCTTTTCAAGTAGCTTATTTAGATTTTAAAAATAAAAGTCTTACTTAAGTTTTAAAATAAGCGTATAAGGTTTGCTAAATTGATCTTATTTATAATTTAATTTATTTTCAATAATTTACTAATCCATTTATTGGTCTGTTAATAAGTATATTAGTAACAATGCTTAATCAATTTAGGGTAAAAAAATTAATAATAAAAATTGAAAATTAAAAAGAATAAAATATTATTAAAAGAGAGGAAACATATCAATTATATAGAACAATTTGGATGAAGTTGAAATTGTTAGAGTCAGAAAAAAGACTCAATGTAATAGGATCTTTGATACAACAAAAAAGATTATCAATTCAATTTAACAAGATTGTGTTTAGACAAGAAAAGCTCTTGTAACAAAAAGATTACGATTAGTATGTTGAAATGATGAAAAGAAAAAAGATAATTAATTTTCAATAAAAGATTGCAAAATCTATGATATATATGATAAATCATTGATCCAAATTTAAAATGTTACACTTGGCCGGCTCTTGAATTTGAATTTAACCGAACCTCTCGGACTTTTCTTCTTATAATTAGCCATTGATACATTCAAAGCTATATAAACTGTTAAGGCCTAGCAAGTTCTTGTCTCTCACATCCAAAGCAAGAAACTGTGGTGGCCAAGTCTCAATGGCTGCTGCTGCCACTGCTACTATGCTTAAACATGTTACATCATGTGTATTTGTGCTGTTATCATTTTTTGTCCCAATATCCACTAGTGCTGATATATTTCTTGATTGGCACGTTTCCACTGACTTGAATTTGAAGCCTGTGTCTTCTGATCAACCGGTGAGGATTATATGTATAGCCTTTGGTGTATTCATCTCTTTTTATTTGTTTGAGGTAAGCATTGTTGATTAATTTCATATTTTGATTTGATTTCAAGGTTATAACAATCAATGGCATCTTCCCTGGACCCCTTATAAATGCCACAACAAATGATAATATCCATGTCAATGTTTACAATGATTTGGATGATCCCTTGCTGTTTACATGGTATGTAATATGTTTCCCCCCTCTTCCTTTCTCTCAGACATTTTTTTCATACAATAGTGGCAAAAGGTTTGAGACTAAGACTAAGTGCATACTATTTCGACCCATCACTATTAAGCAGGCCTAGTGGTTCTTTCTTTCTCAATATTGTTGGTCATGACAAATATGCAATAGTTTTACTCGAGTAAATTACACCAATAATTCTTGGAATTTTACAAGATTACACAAAGATCCATGCTTTTTAATTTCTATACTAATCCTTGTAATTGTTTAAAAAACATTACATTGGCAATCTCTTATCATACTTTTTTTTAATTGTTTGAAAAATATTATACTGTCTTCTCTGATAAAGGAGGTTGCTATAAACGTTAAAATTGTTTGTGCAAACTCAAGAAACCTCGGGAAATACTATTGTAATTTACTCTAGTATTTGTATAAGCATTAGAAAGCCACTGCTATGGCCACTTCCAAGATTCATAAATTTTGATTGTTTTAGTATTACTTTAGTTTTAGAAGCGAGGTTAAACTAACAGAATTTTGGTTCTGTTGTAGGAATGGCATACAACAAAGACTAAATTCATGGCAAGATGGAGTGTCTGGCACAAACTGCCCCATTCAACCTGGCAGCAATTGGACTTATGATTTCCAAGCCAAAGATCAGATTGGCACATTCTCATACTTCCCTTCCATTAATTTCCTTAAAGCTGGTGGAGGGTTTGGTCCAATTCGAGTCAACAATCGAATCGTGATAAGTGTTCCTTTTCCAAAACCTGAGGCAGAGTTTGATGTTCTAATTGGTGATTGGCACAGCAGTAGTTACAAGGTAATTAACTTTTCTTGTCATTTGACAATTGATACCACTCCTGAACATTGGTTTGGTACTATTATTATTATGGCTTTAGCAATTCTCTTAGGATGCTGCTTCATTTTCTGATCTTTAATTTATTGGTAGTTACTTATTTGTTTTTACTTTTTGAGCTGCTAATCCTGAATAATGAATATATTTGCATCCAGGATGTTAGGTCTAAGTTGGAAACCGGATATGTTCCTTCCCCTGATTGGATGCTCATAAACGGCAAAGGACCATATATGAACAATTTGTCTCAATCATATGAAACCTTCAATTTCACACAAGGTAAGAAGTGAATAAGAGAAGTGTTAGTGATTCACACTTTATGATCATGTTGTTTATCAATTTAATTCCTTATGATAATGTGTCGCAGGCAAAACATATTTGCTTAGGATATCAAACGTAGGCACAGCTTTGAGCTTCAATTTCAGGATTCAAAATCATCAATTGGTTTTGGTTGAAACTGAAGGTTCTTATGTCAATCAAATATCATTGGACTCTCTTGATGTTCATGTAGGCCAATCCTATTCAGTTCTTGTCACAGCAAACCAAGATGCTGCTGATTACTACATAGTGGCTTCTCCTAAAATGATTAACGCCACAAATAATAGCACTCTTGTTGGTGTTGCTGTGCTTCATTATGATAACTCTACCACACCGGCTAATGGTTCTCTCCCAAGTGGTCCAGATCCATTTGATCTACAATTTTCCTTGGACCAAGCAGAATCCATTAGGTAATTGCATGGTCACAAAATGTTAGCTTAATGTTAAACAAATTATAATGTTAGCAATAGCAATAATGCCTCTATAAAAACTTTTGATTAGTTACGGAAACTTATTTTGACTTTGTGGTCATATTTAGAACATATGCAATTCTTTTCATTGTGGTTTTATTTGAATTGAAGATGGAACCTGACCGCTGGAGCTGCAAGGCCTAATCCTCAGGGAACGTTCAATGTAACAAATGTGACAATATCTCAGAATTTCATTCTCAACGCTTCAACAGCAGTAATTGATGGTTCATCTCGCTACACTGTCAACAACGTATCTTACTTGACCCCAGACACACCATTGAAGCTAGCTGATTACTTCTCCAATGGAACTGGAGTATATGTACTTGATGCTTATCCTAAGAACACTTCAAATGTCAACGCCGTGCATGGTGTTTTTGTTGCTAGTGCAATACATAAAGGGTGGGCTGAGATAGTGCTCAACAACAATTTAGACATCATTGATACTTGGCATTTGGATGGATACAACTTCTTTGTTGTTGGGTAAGTTTCACATAGAAATATATGCTTTAAATTAAGGCAAGTGGTTAAGTGAAGTGCTTTACTTAACTAGTTGTTTCACTATACAATCTGTTCATGTAAACCTTATACATGCAAAGCAACACATTAAGTCTAACATAAGACAAGTGATTAGGTAATCTTCTTAATTTGAAGAGTTTTACCATAAAATCAGGTTCATTTAGAATACCATGCACGACAACATGCAGATACCATTTATATTGACATATTATTATGAACTTGATTTCATATCAGCATAGTTTTTTGTAATTAAGATTTTCAAGTTGATAAATAACAAATGTTTATGTTTAGAATGGAAGAAGGAGAATGGAGTGAAGCATCACGGTCAACTTATAACCTTTATGATCCTGTTGCTCGTTCCACTGTGCAAGTGTACCCTGGAGGGTGGACTGCAGTGTACGTGTACCCTGACAACCCTGGAATGTGGAACCTCAGATCACAGAACTTGCAAAGCTGGTATTTAGGTGAAGAGCTCTATGTCAGAGTTTATGATGCTGATCCCAACCCTGCAAAAGAGAGGCCACCTCCACAGAATCTACTTCTATGTGGTTAGTGACTTAGTTCATGTTAAAACTTAACCATGATTCTTCTACTTGTTTGTCCTTTTTTTTCTCCTTTACAAATTTTCATTATTGAATGATGATGGTATTGAATATTTATACTTTTGAATGTTGACAGGCAAGTATCAACCCTCACCTCCTCCGACTCCTTCTCACACAGTGTCTCCACCATCTCCAAATTCCAATGCATATAATCCACATAGATCAAGGTAATAGACTGGTAGTGTATTTTATGTTGTGACATCATTTATATGAAATGCTTATAAGCTAATATGGGTTCTTAATATGTTTTCTTTGTAATACAAATAATAGGTCTCTGATTGCTGTGATCACCACTGTCTTGTGTTTTCTCTACATTGGTCTTCACTAATTGACAAGCTGCACTCTTTGCTAAGGAGATTGGAGATAGCAGATCAGCACAAGGATAAAATTCCTATTGTATTTTTCTTTTCTTTTTTAAGTTGGTACAAACATCAGGAAAAAAAAAAAGCAATGCACCATTTTTTTACTTCCATTGTTAATTTGTTAAAAGTTAGTTACCTTGAGAATGAAAAGTATAGATACAATATTGGTTACTTTATACTGGAGTCTTGTTACTTGTTTGATTTTCAATATATACATGAAGATTTGCAGTGTCATTCTTTGGCCACACTTGGTGGATGTTTCTTAATCTATAAAACATGGAAAATGATGCATGTTTCAGGTTTAACAATATTTAAAGGCTTCTAGATTAGGATATTACAAGGCAGTAGCAAATGTTTTTTCACAACTTAAATGCTTCATCTGTTCCCTTTTTGGTTGCCATGTAATTGTCTCAATTCTATAATTAGATCATGATGTTTCCATTTTCTTTGTAGAATAGATTCTCTTGATATCCCTTCTCACACCAAACTGACCTGATAACTGCAACTATATTTCACCTATATACCTTCATGAAATCAAAATTAACTCTTGTTATCAATAATTGCAACTATTCCAAGACAACACAAGGCTACACTATACTTGACAAATATTCCTTTTAAAATCATTTCAAATTACTTTTTAAATTTTTTATCTGTATACTTATTCTTCTCCATCTCCCGTCATTTTTCATTTAACATATTTTATCTTTTTAAACAGTTCACATTAAAAATAATATTCTATTATAATTTAAATTTAAAAATAATTTACATAGAAAATGATTTATACACCAACAATGTAAACTTTTTGAATACTATTAAACTAATTGAAAATCGTCATGTATTGTAACTTTTTAGACTTTTATAAAATAACTTAAAATCTTAACCACTATGATTTATGATTAATTAACACAATAAATTTTAATTGTAACACAATTAAAAAATTTTAAATATTTATTTATTATAACATTTATTTCTGTAAAAAAAAATATTTTAGTTGAAATTGGTGGTTGAGATGTTCATAAAATGTATGTAGCAAGTACAGTAACGGGTGATCCTTTTATTTGCTAACAACACCCATATTTAAACATCATGTTGGACATCCGATTTAGTCGGATCGGCCCAACAGATAGTGGTTATGTAATTTTAACCAATTCTAACCAATTTTAACAAACATCATATTCAACAGATTTCTGAATTATTTAATAATTTTTAATTATTTTATTCCACTGTTTTTTAACCAAGCCTTTTAATTTATATTTTTTTCCATTAGGTTTTTATGTCTTATTATTGCTCTGAAAATTTAACTAAGCCAATTGTACGATGTGAAAATATCTTAATTAGCCATTGGATTTAGGAATTAATTACGTGTCTTTGTTAATTTTCTATAATGATGCTAGAAGGAATCAACAAAAAAATAATTACAAGTTTAAGGACCCAATTAAGAAGAAACTTAGAAATTTAATTAAAAAATTTAAATACTTCAAAAAACTATTGAATTAATTTAACTTGTAAATAATTAGCTCTGTTGGGCCTTCATAATATGGTCAGGGTGGATATTATTAAAATTAATAAATATAATATATATCGTGAAATGTAATTGAATGTAGTTTAACATTATCAGTACATTATTAGTGCATAATATATTATAATTAAAAATGTTATTCTTATAGGAGTGTTTGTTGCATTTTATAAATAGTTTTAAAATTCACTAACAATTTAATAAAAAAATAAATAAAATTTACAACTTGTGAAAACATTTTTTATTATTTTCATGGAAATATATCACTTTTCACCCTTTATTATGAAAATAAAAGCTACCTAAAATATGAATATACAACTTTCAAGTGTACATGCAAAGATGGAGATAGAGGTTTCAGCTTCTCCCCTCTCACGTATTCATTTCCTTATGTATTTTTTGGATACAATTTGACATTGTACATAGAGATCTGAAATTTTTTCTTTTATAAAAGATAATATTCAATTTGGATTTCTATAGTCGAGCTATGATCTGATCAATGAAAAAAGGTCGAGATGAGTGAATTTTTTTTACAAAAAAAATAGCAAAGAAATTACATTTAATTATTTATTATTCAATGGTTCAAAAATGTGATAAGAACTTCAAATAAGAGCTAAACAAAAGAGCAATATAATCAAAATATGCTAAAAAAAACTCTAAAATAAGAACTACCAATATTTTTAGAAAATGAATACCATTGAAAAAATACTTCTAACACTTCAATCATTATTTGATTTTTTTTTCTAATCTTTTTCATAATAAAATATTATCCGTGTGTGGCTGCATATTATGGAGAATTGAGAAATACAACACAAAATAAAGGTCCTCTAGTATACCAATGATGTAACAGTTAACATGTACATAAACGTGAGTGTCTAGTTAGGATTTGAAGTTTCATGTCACACGCTAACTTAGAAGAAGTAACATATAAAAATAGTAGGTAAAGTGTGGGGTAGAGGTAAAGTATGTTGAAGAGTTATATGCATTGTGTATAGTCTACAGTTTCCCTCCACAAATACTCGAGTACACTATTTTGTTTATTTATAGCATCAACCAAAGGCAAACTGTGCTAACTTCAACCAAAAGCTTTTATCTACTCTAAGTATACCACTAGCTGAAAAACCAAGGTGTATCATGGTTCCCTTGTCTAATATTTTAAATTTTTCTCTATTTTCATAATAATATTAAATTATTATTATTATTATTATTATTATTTCGTCCTCAATTATTTTATATTTCAAGTTCTAGTTTTCTAAAAAAACTTTATCAGTTTTTAATTCTTTATTTATTTCTTATCAGCAATTTTAGTCCTAATTATCAAGAAAGGGAGTCACGTGACATGTTCATATCACTATTTAATAATTTAATTTAATATCAAAATTATAAATATTAATGTAAAATAAATATGAAATTAAAAATTAATAAAAAAAATTAAAGAGATATATAGAACTAAATATTGAACTCTAACCAGTATATCATGTGTGACTCTGCTATTTCCTAGATCAGAATAATCAAACTTTTTTTTAATATATATATATATATATATATTGTGAGTGAGTAAACGTTAAATATTAAAATTTTGAAACAAGTGATTGTTGCATTCGTAAATATGAGATGTATGGTTTTATGTTGCTTTGACAGTCAGTAAATGATGTCATTTGAGCTGAGTTCAATTGAAATCATCTCAGATCAAGTTGAGTATGACAAATGTTAATTAACAAGAGTGAGATACAAATTAAGAAATTAAATACTTTTTTTATATATAAAATTGCATTATTTAAAATTTCTTTACAATCGTAATTTATATATATAAAATATTTTTTCATTTATTTAACTAATATCTTTCAAATTAATAGAGGTTAGCATAAGCCTTTAAATATTCTAGGTAGTTGAGCTTAGAGGAACACGACACCAATTAATTAAATCCGTCACTTGAGATTTATACTTCAAATTTTCATTTCATCTCCATCTAACATTGAGTTTAATGATTTAAATTAATTTCAGTTTGAAGAGAAATGTTTCAAAAAAAAGTCATTCATGTATTAAAAAGAAAAAATTAACTGCTAATAAATTGATTTTTTATTAAAAAAGTAAACTAGATTAAATTAATCTCATTTGCTTCCTTTTGTTTTTTACCATACATATTTTTTTCTATAGAAAACTGTACAAATTCACCTTTTACTTTTCATGACCATTTATAAAAAATTTGGAAAGTGAACCCCTAAATTAGGTTTGGCAAGTGAACCCTGCTGAACTTGGTAAACTTTTAGCTGCATCACCCGTAGTGCCCTACTTTCTTCAGTTTTAGCATTTTTATTTATTATAAATTCATTCTGAACAATTAAAAGCACCCTCAACTTGAATTGACTTGATTTCACACTGCGTTTTGACATTTTATCAAACAAAAAAAAAATATAGAAAAGAAAAGAAAAAGATATTATGATTATAAAATGTTTGTAAATTAATCTTATAAATAAATTAGTCTTAATAATTGATAAATTGAATGTAAATCTATGCATGGGGTGTAATTTAATATTTTATTGTATCGGCCGGAAAGCAATGTAATTTAAAATCTCAAATTGTCTGTGAATGTGTTAAATAAAGAAAGCTTTTTTTTGTTAAGGAATTAAGAAGGAAATTATTTAATATTCGTGTTATGGATGAAGGCAAAAAGGTTTTAAATAATTTAATTTTACGTATTTTAATAAAAATATTTTTACAAGAGATATCAGTTAAGATGCACCGTAACTTAATTCAACATGTTTGAATCTTTATTTTGATTTATGGATTTTGTGTGTTAGTAATTTTTTTATTTATTGACTTGAATTTAAGTTAATTTTGAGGATTCTGTATAAAAATCAGGTAAAAAAAGAGCTGATTTAATGAGTCATAATACTATAACAAAGTAGAATAGGAACCTATACGGAATATAGTGCTAAAATAGTTAACTATATTTTTATATTTTCTATAAAATTTAATTTTAAAATAAAAATAAAATAAAATAATTTGATTTGTCTAGTTAACTTAATTATTTGACGTGGCCGAGTTAAATACAATTTATTTTAAAAGCGAGTTGATCCAATCCAATTCGTTTTTATCTACTTAGTGGATAATACTATTTATTTATACGAAAGATAGTTTTATGTGATTTTTCTGAAAGAAACCAAAGAAACAAAGTAAAGAAAAATTCAACAAATAATTTTTTATAGGACGTGAGATAACAAATTTGAGTTCAATTAACAAGTTTCAAATTCGTATATGAAAAAAGTTTAATATGGTTGATATAAATATTTTATTTACGGTTTAAAAAAAAAGATAGTTATCATTGATTTGCAGATTTTATTTACGAAAAAGTTGTAAATATTTCTTTAACTGCCCTTTGAATTACAAGACTTATTAATATGAAGCAACTTAATTTTATTCTATAAATAAAAAATAAAAGAGAAATGATTTTTTAAAGTATTTTCTGATAACAATGATAATATCATGTTAATTTATTTAAATTTTTTAAAAATAATTTCAAATAGTAACGGTTTTCAATTATGATTATATATTAAAAAGGGGAAAATCATGTTAGAATAATAATATCGTAGGAGCGTGAAATTTTTTATTGTTTTTTAAGTAGACACTGTGGCGTTTAAAAGTTATTATTATTTTAAAATTTATATTATTAATAATATTAATGTAAAATAAAAGTTTATACAAAGAAAAATTCTTAAAAGAATAAAGATAGCATGTTAAAAAATAACATAACAAGTCTTTAACTAAAAAGTTAAAGAAAAAAAAATGTGCAAATTTAATGTAGTGAAGTGACATTTATCCTACACAAAACAATGAAACACAGAGAAAGAGTTTGGTGCAGTACAATTACCAACATCCTCTCTGCCTCTGTTTCTCTCTGCAGTCATAATACATCACATTCTCTGGCACAGAAAAAAGAGCCAAACACCAATGAAAATGAAGTGAAAAAAGATACCCAACATGAACTATCCATGAGTTGTAGAAGAGGTCTTTTCAGAGAACAATTTAAAACTTTCTCCAATTAACAACTGACCTCATCCATATTCACCATGCCTCCATCTCTACTCCACAAACAATCAAAAGAATCATGTCTTGTAGTAATAATCTTTATAATAAATGTATAGATCAAAAATCAATAAAGAAGAAGAAAACGAAGAAGAAGAAGAAAGATTCAGATCAGACAACAAATGTATCTGTAAATATTCCACATAACAGCAGTTTCAGTTTTGCGATCATCTTGTTGAATGCCAAACTAAAACCTTGTTAGTAATGACAATCCACCAAAGCCGGCGCAGGGAAGACAAGACTGGTTTGTTGCTGTTGCTGTTGTTGTTGTTGTTGAGGTTGTTGTTTTTGTCCAAGTTGTTGTTGTTGTTGCTGCTTGGATGCAAAGGCAAACTTGGATTCTCTTTGATCATCTTCTGGAGCAGGAAGGTTGAGATCCAAATCCAAATTCAAAACATTCCTTTTCTTTTTGGGGTGATCTTCTTCTGGTTCCAAGGTCAATGGGGTGAAAGCAAGTGTGGTGGTGGTGGTGGTGGCGGCGGCGGTGGTTCCAACCGGTGCACGGTGGCGTCTCATATGGCCTCCTAAAGCCTGTCCTGATGTGAATTCAGCGCCACAGATGGAGCACTCATGAACCTTGGACTTGTTATTATTGTTGCCATACAAATTCCCCTTTGTATTATTGTTGTTATTATTATTCAGTTGAAGGGAAAATGGTGATCTATTAGTCTTCAATTGAAACTCTTCCTCATCTGATGACAAAAGTTGTTGTTTTTTCTCTTGGGCAATGGTCATCATTGCCTTAGGTTTCTTGTGACTTGCTCTGTGGCCACCAAGTGCTTGAAATGAAGGGAATGTTCTGTTACATGTCTTGCATTCATAAACATAATACCCTGCCCTGCTAGATCCCAAGGTTGCAGCTTCCAAGAATTTTCTACTGCTGTATTTTGTGTAATTCATGCCAGCATCTTCCTCAACGTGTCTTGGGGATTCCCGGGATTGTCCTTGTGCCAGAAGAATGAGGCAATTTGCCATGTCCTCCTCTTCATCAGTGCTGTCTTGTAATCCTGCAGAAGATGTAGTAGGAGAGCTATTGTTGTTATTGATGATGATGTTGATGTCGTCATTGTTGTTATTGATATCGTTATTTTTGTGGTTGTTGTTGTCGTCGTCGTTGCCATTGTAGTATTCTTCTTCTTTTTCTCCGGTGGAAGAATTGGCGGTGATGGAGAAAGGGATAGGAGATTGTGGCCTTACCCTTTTGGTTCTTTTCCCTTTGACAATGTTGGTGTGATCTCTAGACCCTGCCAAAGAGAGTTCCTCTGGTGCTTCCATGTTGGTTCTTTGCGGCACAACCAAAGAGAGGCTTGATAACCTTAAAAAAACAAATAGAGAGAGATAGATTGAGGCTAGGAGGGTTGTAAGGAAGCAAAGAAAGAAGAGTAGGGGTTGGTTATTATATATAGATAAGATAGGATTATGAAGTGAAGGATATAATAAGTTGGGGGAGTCAAAAGCCACCCAATACAACAGTAACTGTGAATAAGCCCTCCAATTCAAGTTTTGGAAGTGTTTATTTATAGGCTAGTTGGGGTTGGAGAAATTTAGAAAATGAAAAAGAGAGAATATAGCACTTGAGGAATAGATAGACCAAAAATAATGCAATTTAACAGAAAGTGGACAAATTTGGAGAGTGTGGTGAAGGGTGAACAGATTGGAAGAAATGGAGAAAGAGTGGTTTGTTATACACAGAGTCCGTCTCACACTCTCTTTCTCACACTTTGCCAACGCACTTCACGAAATGAAAACTACTCCAACCAAAGCTCGGTGGCACAATATTAACATGATCTTTATTACCTCTCTTTTATTCATTGACTCTCCTAGTCTAATGAGTCCTTACTATTTCTCATTCTATATATAGCTTCCATGTGACTCCAACCTCTCATCAATATTTTCTCACTACACCTTCAAGATCTAAACCACACAAAGGCCAAAGGTTTACTATATTCTCAATTCTTAACCACTAAAAAATAAATAAATAAAAAATCTAACTTTTAGGCTACATATTCAAAACTCTCTTCTACTCTTTCACTCACTTGTACAATTCATGCCCACAATTAGTTTCTAGCTGCATGATTGTTTCACTTCATGGAATATTTTAATCAATGTGAGATATGAGTTATATGACAAAAAAGCAAAATATTTTTATTTGGTGTAGTTACTAACACGTTTTGGTGAACAACATAGAGAGTGCAAGATAGAGGGTGATATAAATGTGTGTACTATTTTTAAAGAGAGAGAGAGAGAGTGAAGCAAGCAATTAGGCAATTACTTTGGCTCAACGATTTGTGCACGAGATGATTGGAGTGCAAGCCTGGAACCACGGAATCTGCGGTGCTCCCTTCACATAACCTTTTTTTTTTTTTTTATTTATTTATATGAGACTCACTTAATATTATGCTTTTGCATTCTGTCATGCATGCATCACCACATACTCCATGGACTTCTTGTGCTTCCCACTCTCTCTTCACACATTCCTACAATTTATGCCTCATTCTAACATCAACAACAACAACAACAAAGAGAGACTTTAACTGTAATTGTATGTAACTAACAGATTTCAGCCTTTTTTCTTTTACACTTTCTTTCCGAAATTCTGCTCCTAAAAAGCATAAACATGTGTGAGATGTGCAACATTAGCATGCACTAATCTTAATACTCAAACAAGATCTCCTTCCATACATTTTTCAGAAATAGAATTTCACTTAATAGCAAATGTCCTGTGATATCTGGTTGTGAAATCTTTCCCTCATCTTACAAGAAATTTTATTATATTCAGAGGAACAGAATTTAATAATCTCTAGAACTGATGCATAGACCTTTCAAAATCAAGTTTAATACACATCCATTTTACTTTAATCTTTTTATTTTATATACTATTGACCAACAAAAAATAATTTTTAATAAGTTTTATGATAGTTATTATAGAAGTTAACATATTTCACTATATGCACACTGTAATTGCGTGATAGTATGTAAAACATTTGTACTCTTAATGTGTATAATTTTATATATATTTTTTTTACTGTCATGCAAATTGTAGTTACGTGTCAGAAAATTTTAAAATTTAAATTGAAAGGAATGATAAAGAAAGAGAATTATTTGACTTTTTGTTTTTAAAAGTTAATGCTTTTCTCTAAAAGTCATTGAAAACATGTAAAAATACCAGTTTCTTATAAATATAGTATTTAAGATGTTTATTTATATTCATTCTAATAATAATAATAATAATAATAATAATAATAATAATAATTAATATTACTTTTCCTCTCCTCCTTTTTTTGCACTATATGGAATATTTTTATAAATTTTGTTCCCAATCATTGAGTTCATGTGAAGTTTACTCACATGTAGATCGAGTTTAATAAACTATAACCTGACATCCATTGTTGTACTATATGATAAATGACCAAAACCTACTCATATTCATGAGATTATAAAAAATAAAAAAAAAGCATGTCCATGTTATTAATCTACAGGGAACAACAATTTATTGTAGGATGAAAAGTATGTGACTCAAAGTTGTTCTGCCGTTTTCAATTGAGCAACTTTGCTTGCTTAATTCACAAATCACTGTAAACCAAAATAACTACATTTAGTGAATCCAATCATGCAAGTTGTATTCATCTATACCCAATTTGCTTTTCAGTTTTAACTAACAGGAAGCACTTTTCTATAGTTAATGAACATTTCCTTATCTATCCAACATGACCCATGTATTAGTAGCATTATTTTTTTGTAAAAAACTGTAATGACATTGACATCATACACTGTGACCTTAAAGTATAAGGTAGTATGAGAAACAAGTTGATCATGAAATTAAGTGAGAAATAATACCTATGGATTTGAAAGAAAGTGACTAGTTCATTAATTAGTCCAAAATCATTGTAATCAAGAAATATGACAATCTCTTCTAAAGAATTAGAAGGAAGGTTTTTCTTTATGTTGGAAAACTATTTAGTGGATGTTTCAGTAAAAAGAATAAAAAGAATGGAAATTATTAAGAAAGAGGGTTGAATTATTTTTTTCCCTTCTTTTAAAATTAAATAAAAAAAATTGATTGGGAATAAATGACAAAATTGAATGCAGGCTCGTGCATCCTAGGCTATAGAATTTATTAATGAACGACTTTTTTGGCTGCAAATTAAGTGTTTGGCAGTGATGAAAGAGAAGGTTGATAGTTTTCTTGCAAACAAGGGAAAAAGGCAGATACAAATGGCTTTATTCTAGTAATATATTATTTCTTTGAAAGAGATCGAGCAGTTAACATGTTTTACTTTCTTTATTATTAAATACCAGTCAAAATACTCGTGCGGCTAATAATTTTAATTTTTTAAATAAGTTAAAAAATCATAATAAATTGATATAAAATTAAATTAATTTTTAAATTTGATAAAAATGATATGGAGACAAAAAATATTAATTCAAATATAGAAATGTAATTAATAACTTTATAAATTTTAAAAAATAAAATTACCGTATGAAAATAAAGAAAAAATAATTATAAGAAAATGTAATCTTCTTTATTAATAATTATACATTATATTAGCTATTATTATATCATGATATAGGAGATTAAAGAATTAATAAATAAATAAAAGTGATGGACAATAATAATCGTCATATTTTTTTTATAAGAAATTTCAATTACTGTAATTTTTATTTTTTTTTGCCATTTTATTCGGGCAAATTATTTACTGATCTCTGTCTATGAATTTAGTTGGCATGTTTTAATACATTTCTCTCAAAGGACCAATCTCTGTCTATTACAAATTTAATTTTGGAATTATTTTTATTTTATAAATTGAGTTGAATAAAAGGAATATCTGTCTTCTTTTTGTGAAATTGAGTTTTAAAAGATAATAAATAAGAAAAATTATTTCTAAAAATAATTAAATATATCACAAAATTGGATTGTTTCTTCGTTTGGAGCATCTTAAACTGGAATCTAAACATAGCCTTGGCATTATAATCATTTGTAATTCAACACTGTTAAATCAACATGTTACCCTGCGTTTACCTATATTTAGTTTAATCCATGAATTATCACTAATTTTCCTTAGTACTCTCTTTTGTATCACGAATTTTTTTGGTTCTCATTCCTTATATTTTAACATAAATTTTCTCTCAATTGTATCCTTAATATTATGATTCTTCAAATGGATATATTCTTGTCCCAGTTGACCATTAAATTCTGCCATGCACCTTAATATAAAAATCCAATTACAAGTAAGTAACTCATCTTATTCAACATGGAAATTTCAATAACCTTTCAACTGGGAATTTTTCAGATCAAGTTGAATGGGCTCTACAAATACTTTATAAAAAGAACCCTCAAAGAAATATATCTGTCGATAAACTTACATAAATATATTTGCATGCATTGACAACATTGGAGATTTGTTTTCCATTATAAATTTGGACTTATGCACAACAAAAGAAAATAAATAAAAATAAAAGTTTTTTATTAAAAATAGTTTTCATATTAAAAATATAAAATGTATTCAATATTTGTTTTTGAAGTAATTTTAAATATTAATAAAACAATGTATTAATAATTTCATCTTACGTCTTTGTATACACGCAAAAGAAAACCTTGTTAAAGTCTATGTAGTATAAGACAACATTTTGTTACTCACTTTTTTTTAATTACAAACAAGGTCATCATATTTATTTAAAAAAAATCATGAAAAACAGTGTTAATAAAATATTTTGACTGTTTCTTGATGTTGAGTTAATCATTGAAATGATTCAATTAACAAGGTCCAATGATTAACATGAAGAATTGTTTTTTTGACGGTTGGTTGTGTGTAGCACGCAAAACATAACCAAAACCAAGAAATCATATTTCCAAGGAAGAAATTATTCCCCTTTGATAATGTATTCCTCTACTACATACATATGTTTGGATTTTCTACTTTTGTATTTCCACTACTTTCTGCTTATACATTCTATTTTCAACGCTGAAGCGTATCATTGAGACATGGAATCTTAATAAACAAATATCTCCATATCAGATGAAAAATAACTAAGAGGAAACAAATATGTACCTTCAAACCTCTTCCTTCCGAAACTTCCTGTGGAGTATTCTACTCCAGTTAATGTTGCTGACTTTCAAATATTTTATGGCAGTATGTTATTACGCTCTTTGTGCCTCAGGAATTCATCCACGATAAAGATTCTTTAGTAGCTTCTGGGACACTCAAAAAGACACCATCTAAACTTAGAAAACCAAATTTTAGAATAGATTACAAAAGGACCAATCATATAATTCCCAAGTCAAGGAACTCCAATAATTCCCCTGTTGGGTATAAAATACTTGTCCATTTAATGGATAATTGGATAATTCCATTTAAGCAAAAATAGTTCAGCCATGTTTGTTTTACTTCTATTTTGGATAAAGATATTACAATAAATAGACTAAATTATGCTAAAACTTCCCAGGATTTTACAAAATTACAAGAACACCCTCTAGTTTCTTTAACTGTCACACTGCCCCTAATTTGAAAAATATTAAACTGATACCCCTTTTATACATTACATTACCCCTACCCCTGTTTAATTTTGAAAAGTATTACACTGTGGGATAAAAGAAATGTTAAAAAAGAGAGGAATATTGAGTGCAATTTCGGAAAAATATAAGGAGTTTGAGTGCGATTTCCTCTTCAATAAATAAGAACATGAAATTCAACAATCACAAAAACTCATTCAGATTCCTTACAGATTATGTTTTGAAGGTGGATACTTCCAGCACTACAAGCTTTTTATAAATTAAAAGCATAAAGCATAATTCAACCAGATCTTAGCATCAAAATAAGTAGCTTTAATATGCACATCATCAAAGAGCTAAGATCAAATTGAAGGTAGTCATAAGTTATAACTCATAAGTTTGGAAATTTGGACACGGGAGCTTTAGTTAAGAATAAAAGATAAATTATATTATATTCTCAAGACAAAATGTCTCAACATAAAAAAACAAGATAAACTCTAAAAGTTACATTATCAATCATACTGAAGCAAGAAATCATTGTTATTTCAGACCCAATACATGATTACCATGATGTCAAGGATTCCAACAATGAAACTGTTTGAAGGCTAGACTTCATGATTATATGATGAAGCAGACAAGGTGTAGCCAATGTACATCTGACTGATCTGAGTTCTAGAATTGATGAAATCACATAAGATTATATGATTATTTAGACTTCTTCCCTTGTTTTTTCTTGATAACTTCATCAGCATACATTATGCCCTTGCCTTTGTAAACTTCAGGTGGCTTACAAGTGCGAACAGTGGCAGCAAACTGGTGAACCCTTTGTTTGTCTATTCCAGTACAACAAATTACATTGTTTTTGAAGCAGAAAACACGGACAGCAGGAGGGACAGCTAATTCCACCTCGTGACTGTACCCCAATTTTAGATACAATAGACGTCCTGCAGCTTCAGCTCTGGCTTTGTATCCAACCCCCACAATCTTGAGAAAGCGAAAAAACTTGGCCTCCATCAATTCCAAAACAAATAAGCTGCCTAAAATTGCCAGAGAACAAAAATTATGGTGGCATTTGTTTCAAGTAATAACTTAACATTCCCAGGAACAAGATACCCAAAAATGATATTTTTGAAAACATATTGTATTCATGTTTGGTATTTTTTATCATTTAAAACTTATTTCTAGGATATGCAAGTAGTATTATAAGACAGGAACATCCCTAGAAAAAAAAATTCTCCCACTTCTCACCATAACCACCCACTACCAAGTCTTGCAAGACTTCAATCATTCCCAGTGAATAAATTATACCCACCTCTGTAGGAATGAGTTGATGGGAATAATGCTCAAAACATGTCAATATGTCTGGCAATCATTTTTAGCTGGGAAAGAACTTAAAAACAACCATAGAAATGTAATACTTATATACCCTTTTCAACATTACAAGGAATGTAAATCTAAACCCTCAACAAAACCCCCTATAAAAAGCCAAAAGTACTGATAAATGAATCAAAGCACAGGCAAGAAAATCCAAAAGAGCAACGGGCTGTAACCTATATGGTATAGTCAAAATCACACACATTATACCATAGAATATATTTATTATCAGATTAGGAACAAGTAACAAACAAGGAAATCATAGTATGCATTCCACAAGAGCATGTGTAAATTACTATATTGTGAAGTGAAGCACATCTATAATTGACAAATCGCATAACCAAATGCATCAATAATAATCACAGCACACCTCAGCAAAAGGTCCATTCAAATATTATACATACAATTGAAACAAGATAGTGAAGAAACAATAAATTGCACAAAAATCGGATTTGTTTTTTCTTTTGGTCTGGAATCAAACAAATAAATTTGACATTACATTTTATCAAACAACTCCGTGAAGTTGAGGTTTTGGAAGAATAGAGAGAGAAAGGAAAGTGACCTCTAATTCTCTAGAGAGAGAGAGAGAGAGAGAGAGAGAGAGAGAGAGAGATGCAGCTCACGAATCACACCACACCGCGACGGCACAATCGCTGCGATGCATTCTCGCCTCAACAAACATAAACTAATTGGGCTGGGCTTTAGCTTCTGGGCCCTGTTCGGCCTATTACTTACCAAAAACAAAAATCACCAGCCTCAACGTGTTACAAACTTGGGCCAGATTAAAATCTATGAGAAGTAATAACTATTTTCTTTTCACTTCTAAACATTTTCTAGTTGACAAAAAAAGAAAATTCTTAGAAAATTCCGGAAATTGAAAGTAATATACGTTATGATTATTAATCAAAGATATTTCAGCAAAAAATAATACCAAAAAAAACCTCAAACACAAAAATACGTGGGTAACTTGTATTTTCAATTTTTTTCCCTTTTAATGTAATGTGTATTATATTTTCCTCTGTTAAACATTAAGCAAATATTATTAGTAAATGCAAAAAATATAATTTACCCAAATTGTCTGAAATGAATAATTTATAATCTATTTATTTTACATTTAAAAAAATAACAAAACAATAATGGAACTCATTATGAATTATTATAGTTCTTGAAGCTCATTAGTAAAAAATATTATTAATAAATACAAATAATTATTATTATAAACAAGTATATATATAATTTAATAGTGTTTCACAAGTGGTGTACATATCGCAAATAAATTGAAACATATATCATTCCCCGTTAGTTCAAAATTTTGAAAATCTAGAAAATGCTAATCATTAAGAAACAATTAAAAAGTAATCACATGAAACCTATAATTTTTATCAAACCTTGTCTGAAAAATGCTAATCATGAAGACTCTTGCCACTCAAATGTTACGATCATATGATTATATGATTATATTATGGCGAATAAAAGTTTCCTTGGGAGTTGAAGCATGTAAGATATGATCTCCATTATCAAAGATGTACGTTGTTGGTTTTTATTATATCTTAAATTTTTATACGTAACTTTTTCTTTAATAAATAATTTGTAGTTTTATGTGAATACGTTCTACTTTGCACTTAATGTTGTTTCTAAGAAAAATGAACTTGTGCTTCTTTTGAGTTGAGATTATTGAAAATTTTGAGATCATAGGTTGTTTGAATTTGGCTCTTAAATCAGGTTCTCAACACTAGCATAGCAGGAAATGATTTGGAAACAAGAGTGTTCAGTGTGAAGGTCACAAATGAAGCCATCCTCATGCACCAAAACTTGTAGCAATAGCATCATCACTCTATGGCAACTTTTACATTCTTGACTTGAATCAATGTTTGATTGAAGCAGTGATTCATGTTTTCCTTGGCTCCACAAACACAGCAGTTGTCCTTTGAGGCACAACAAAACAGCCAAAAGACGCCTCATACGTTGACCTCTTAACAATGTCATCGGATGATGATACCTACAACACAGTCCAGAAAAGGAAATTGATCACAAGTTCTTAAATCTACCACAGTAAACCAAAGAAATATGAACCAATATGGAGCAGGATCTCTTCTTGTGTCTTGGAAAACTAATTCAATTGTTCTGATTGTTCAGTCCACAGGCAAAATCACTACATTACAACAGTTATAACAATGTTCTCACACAAATCATACAACCTTGTGCAATGATATAGTCAAGGTAAAATCATATTAACTTAAATGTGTTATGGACTTGAAGAAAGGCCACTTGAAACTTCTATCAAAAGCTGGGAATTATATGCTGGAATTTGAAATTATCGAACATTAAAGTTGACTAATTCACCAAACTATAGTATTACATCAGCACATTAATTCTTTTCCCAAAACATAGTCCAGAGATATTCTAATTTTCATCATTTAAATTCTAGAGTTGTATTCATACCTGTATGGGATGCAACTGGAGATTTCTTGATTCCAGGGCATGGCTAACAAATGATACTTCCTTTGGACTCACATTGACAACAACCACAATGAACGAATATCTGCCAACACCGTTTGTCAACAAAACTAAAGGATATTTAATTCTTCAAATATAAAAACTACTAAATGCTTTAACATACATGGGATCCAGCTGAGACAACCCAGGAAAGCCATCATGACCATCTTCAATGCTCATCACTATGACTCCATGAACCCATGAAGGTCCAGTATTGTGGAAGCGTACTCGTTGCTGCAGATATGTCAGATAAAATCTTACCAAGTAACATAAAATTTGAAATTTTGTTTCAACTATATGTTCAAGCAATTCCATATTAACTAGATCATAATTCATAAAATTTAAAAATAATTAGTCACTGATAAAGAATATCCACTCTGTTGGATAAGAACTTCAGTATCCAGGCACTAATAGATGAACTAATGTTACATAATGAAATGCCTCACCTGAATAGCATTTGCTGTCTTCAAGCGGAAAAGTGGTGAGGAGTACCGTATACGCAGCAGGTTTAAGAAATTGTCCACAGCAGCAAGAATGTCAATCTTCTGGGGCCTGAAGGATGGGCTTGCCAGTCTTGGTTTGATTCTGAAAACTCAAAGGAGACTCAGGATCATCATCATGTAGTAAAACAGGCAAGCTGTACATCACAATTCCAATAACCCAAAGCTCATAATTATATCATACAGCGCTGCATAGGCTGTTGGTCCAGTATGGAACATTTTATAAATGGTGATTATAAAATATTCAAATGCTTACAGTGGCCAGTTCTTTTCATTTTTCTCCTGTGGAGGAAGTCCAACACCCCAATTATTACTACTGTACGTAAAGTCAAGTCTGAAATAGAGAGAGTAAGAAGGAAGCACATTGTAAGTTTCACTCAATTCATGGAAAATAACAAGATTATTTGAATGAGCATACCTATTAGAACATTACAATGAAGTAGATTATATACTAATTTTGGCAAAGTCAAAACAATAACTGATTATTATGTATGGCATAAGTTGAGTGTGCAGATAATACCTGTTGAACCAATCACCAGAATTGTATGAATCTCGATCCAGTGATTTTGAGCGGAGTATCTCATCTCCAGAGTGAAAAAATGGTATACCCTAACAACAGAAAATCTTTAGTACCAGAATAAACTCACCAAAAGAAATTGTCTATTTTAACTTATAATCTATAACCCCATCACCACTTCCTTAGGTTTAAATTAATAAAGAATAACATTTCTGCCAGAGTAAATATTATCAGCTGCTCATATCTATGCAAGTTTATCCAATCCTATTTGGTGCACTTCATGAAACCTCCAAGATAAGAACATAAATGAATCAATCAAGATAATAGAGGTAAAAAATCTCTAAATTTTAAATGTTGAATAAAACCAGTTCTTTAACCTGTGATAATGCTATGATGCTGGTTGCCAGATGGTTTATCCTGCATCTCTCAGCTACAGTGATATCCATTGGAGTCTGAAATAAGGAAAAGATTTCTACCAGAGACCATGAAAACAAATTACATGAAGAAAACAGAATTTTGAGAATATTTATGATACCTTTAAGCTTACAATGTCAAATAGGGTTTCATTGTCATGAGCAGAAACATAATTTATCTGCAAAACAACTATAGATACCAATTAGACAATCTCTGGTTCAAAAGAAAAAGTTATCCTTTGTCCCTTCCACATTGTTGAAAATGATGTTCAATAATGCTGAAAATTAAAAATCTTGATGCATCTCAAAAAATACAGAGCACGTTTAGATTTAAGAGGGAGAACCATTGAGGGATATATAAGCGAACAAGCTTACAGTCTCTATGGGGCTTGAGGCATATGCAACAGGTGTCCCACCATATGTTAATATTTCTGACCCTTTTACCTGAGACCATACAATGAAATTATTAGACAAAACTTCTCAAACAAAGAATTATATTCTGGTAAGAGGTAAATATATTTTGATGGTGGCATGGTTAGCATCCGGTGGAGAAAAGACACCTCATTTTTCATTTCCGTGCATTCAGACCACAATTGCTTTCACATGTACGCAGAATAGAAAATCAGTCAAAGCTACAAGTTGTCCGCATGTTATTCCCAAAAATCACAAAAAAAAAAAAAAAAAAACACTCTTAACCTCCATACCTATATTGATCAGAGTATGTACAATAACACCACCAGCATTGGGACCAATACTGTCCTGGAACTGGAATTGGGCCATTCAATTCCAAATGTCAACATTGGTATGTCTTTTGGAATTAGAATTCTACTTTCTAATGATGATTCCAGGGAATTGAAACATTGAACAATCCACTCATATATTTGATTGCACTTTTTTATAATATTTCAAAATTCACAAATTATTAATTAGTTTTAAATTTCATTTTGCAATAAATATCTTTTTTCCCTCAAATTTCTGTTTTTTTCCCTCAAATAATTTACTTTTGAATTTTCCTTTTTATGTTTAAATGTCCATTATCATCTCAAATCTAAGCTAAATATATTCTATAAAGTTAACTCTTACATATTCTTAAAAACCTTGCTTTTTTTTTTTTCCTACTAAACTTGAGCTGCGTACATTTTCTTGCTTCTTTATATTTCCCTAACAATCTTAAATATTTCTCTTAAATATATAATATTTTAATTTATATTTTAAAATTTTACCCGAAAAAATGCGAGTACAAGAAATAGTACTTCCTAGAATCTAAATATAGCCATTTTCAACTCTTAATCTAGACCCCAAGAGTTCTAATTCCATGGAGGGAGTTGTACCAATATTACAAGTGCTAGAATGGTGTCTAAACTGGGATTACAGACTAAACCCCACCCACAACCATACAAGCTTCAATAGCTCAGTGAGGATGGTGAGGTGACTGTAAGGAAGCAAGTGTTGGTGGAACTCTCATAGGGAAATATGATGATACAGTTTTATGTGATGTGCCAATGAAGGTGTTTGAATGAAAAAGAGCTCCAAATGGTGCATCTGAGTTTGGATTGAAGACCTTGATGAAAAAGCCATGCTGGAAATGCTATTTGGCCTTAAGTGATGTCCAAATTGATGAAAAATTAACAGCATAAAGGTTGCATTACACTTGCCCCAAAACACAGTTTTGTTTTCTTACAATTAGATAATTATTATAATAAGCTGATTGAGTTTTTCTTTTTTTATCTTGATGATACCAACTGATGTCAATACATAGAGGAAAGGATCGCCTTAAAGAGTTTGGATAAGAGAATTGAATTTTAATTTTCTTTTAGAGAAGGATATTGACATCACATTCAAGAAAAATGTGAGTGATAAATCATAAGTTTGATCACCACAAATTTCTTTCATAAGATCACATTTAGTTCTTTACCTAAAAACCAAGATGAAACTTTCACAGTGAGAGAAGAAAACTCAATTTTGAATAATCTCAATTTTGTCTTAGAAGTTTACAAGAGGTTCCTATTTATATGCTAAGCAAAATATCCCTTTGAATACATGAAGTGCATTTCCACTAGGCATTAATTTTCCACTAGTAATTATTCCACTAAGCATTTATTCCTCACTAGCTATTACTCCCTACTATGTACAAATTTCCTACTAGCAATTACTCTCCACTAACCATCACAATGACTCGTTAAGTCTCAGTAGTCTTCATAATGAATTAAGAAGTTATAAGACACTAAAATCTTATCCAGAAAAATATGAAAAGACATTTCAACTAATATGTAATCCAGCCAAGTAAATTCCAACCCACAGATGCATCTTGAGTATTAAGTGTTGGGATCATTTTGCTCTCCACATTACTGTTTTTAAGTTGTCTGTAATTATATTCAAATGATAGGCATGTGATAGTTCTTTGATTAAGCACCAATGCGATAGAACCTTCTTTAGTTCGTATCTCCATGATTAAGTTATGAATAGTCTTTGTGTTGGACCTTGATAGATTCCTATCAGTTGCACTCATCAACCCACATACAAGTGATGCAACAACTCCAAACACCTCATTTGATACTACAAGAACCATCGCTGTCATCACAGCAACAACCGCACCTACCATTATAACTCTCCCCAGCATTAGTGGCACCATTCTTGTTGCTCATCAATCTTTACCACCATCAACAAACCACTTGGCCTACCAATTAGTATTATTGACCTTGTGTTCACCACTATTGTCATCTCTATGACTACCAATGTGGCCACAATCACAAATCTTACAACTATTAATATTATACATCTAATTTTTCAATACCAACTTTTTTGCTAAAAAGATAAAACACAAGATCATATCCAAATAACAGAATAAGATCTAATTTTTTGTGCTATTCAAATATTAAAATTAAATTACTGATCTAATTCCAAATAAAAAAATAGAGCCACTATGATATTTGCTCAAACAGTTCACAGAAAATTGACCAATTTAAATACCTCTTCCCCTTCACAATTGGTTAGCACAAAATTCTTTAAGTTTGCAGCCATTCCAATCTAGAAAACATAAAATAACATCAATGACATGTATATAGAAAAAAAAATACAGAATAAAATTCAGATTATCTCAATATGGAACAGAATATAACAGAACAGTAGCATTCTAGCAATCAATAAATAATGCATGTATAGGGTGACTATTTTCCATATTTTATTGATAGAGAAAAGAGAAAGTGACTAAATTGTTAATTATATTTGTTTAAGAGTATTACTCCCATCAAAAGATGCAACTTGTTCATACAATAAAACCAAAGTTTGTGTCTGATGGGGATAACAAAAAACCATGTTTCAGTTGAATTTCAGTGCAAGTAAAATAATAGTACAAGTTCTAATTCTTTTTAAGTATAGAAGTAAAAGGAACTGTGTATTTAGCATACATCTTATTTATAATTAGGGTGTACATGATAAGTAGGGAAACAAGATAACTGTATAATCCCTACAAATCTGCTAGGATATTCTATATCCCTAGTTACACTCAATGCAATTAGCATCTAATCATTTCTTTAACACTCCCCCTCAAGCTGGAGCATATATGTCATATGTTCCGAGCATATATGTCATATGTCCTTTGAGAGATTTTGTGAGCATATCTGTCAATTGATTATTAGAGTTGACAAAGTCAGTATTGATGTCTCCTGAGAGTACTTTCTCTCTCACAAAATGACCACCTGTGTTTAGTTCGTTCATGGAATACCGGGTTAGATGCAATATGAAGGGCAGCCTGGTTATCACAGATAAGCTTAGAGCTTTGGATGTGCCCTATCTTGAGTTGCTGAAGTTGTTGCAGCCATGTAATTTCACTTGCAGCCGCTGCCATGGCACGATACTCAGCTTCAGCACTATATCTAGCAACTATGTTTTGTTTTTTATTTCTCCATGAGATGAGATTGCCTCTAACAAGAACACAATAGCCAGAAGTAGATCATCTATCTGATGGTGATCCTGCCCAATCTGCATCAGAGTAACAGACAATTTTGGAATTACCTGTCTTCATATAAAGTCCGCATCTTGGTGCTTTCTTGATATAACAGAGGATACGCTTGATAGCATTCCAATGAGTATCACTAACGCCGTTGAGGAAATGACTAACAACACTTATTGCAAATGAGATGTATGGCCTGGTGACCACGAGGTAATTAAGTCTTCCCATGAGTCTTCGATAACTCTCCAGGTCTTTCAGAGTTTCCCCTGACTCAGAAAAAGCTTAAGTTTAGGAACCATAGGAGTGTCACTAGGACGACACTCAAGCACACCAGTCTCAGCAAAAATATCCAAAATATATTTTCATTGGGAAATGACAATGCCGGCAGAAGATTAAGCTAACTCAATGTCTAAACAATACTTGAGTGGTTTGAAATCTTTCATCTGAAGCTGATTCTAGAGATGAGATTTGAGGTGGCGGATAACATCAGAGTCATCACCAATAATGACAATGTCGTTGACATATACTACTAAATGATCAATGTCGCAACGGGTCATACCAAACTCAATCAAGGCCGAGCTAAAGCGGTCAAACCAGGCACGAGGAGACCGCTTCTAGCCATAAAGGGAGCATTTGAGGCAACAAACAAGGTGGGCACCATCAACAGCATTAAAGCCTGGAGGTTGATCCATGAAAACCTCTTCCTATAATTCCCCATATAAAAAGGCATTTTTAATGGAGCGATGGAGGAGAGCAAAGCTACCTTGAGGTTGGTGGCTGATGAAAGCCTTTCATCCGCTTTCTTTTATCACTTAGGAGCCGTGCGAGATGAAAGTCTCATGCACGGTTCTGTTCTTCCACGGTGAGAGGAGCCGATTGGGATTGTTTAAGCAACTCACGCAATCGTTGACCTCTTGCCAAGCTGCTGTAAGTTTTTGATGAGATCTTTAATTTGATCTAATTGGTGAAATGGCCAATGATGAATAGCACTCATGGCAAGAACTAGGCGAACAGAAGTAATCTTGGCAACAGCGGAAAAAGTATCCCCATAATCAAGACCACATATCTAAGTGTAACCCTTAGCCACCAAACAAGCCTTGAAGCGATCAATATAACCATCTCACCATATACACCCACCGACATCCCACAATAGACTTTCTTGGAGGCAGTTGGACAACTCCTATGTGCCACTGGTCTGTAAAGCAGCCATCTTATCTAGCATCACCTGTTGCCATTGAGGATCAGCCATAGCTTCACCTATAGACATAAGAATAGACACGGAATCTAAAGAAAAGATAAAATAAAAATAGGAAGGAGATGGGCGGTTATACTAAAGGTGCAAGCATATTTAAGATGAGGATTACAAGTGGACCAGATACCTTTGCGGATAGCAATAAGAAGTGTCAGATTAGGAGACGTTGGTGGAGGGTTGTTTGCGGTAGGAGATGATGCTGGGGGGATCCGTAGATGCAATAATTGGTGGACGTTGTGTCCTTCACTGATAGACAACGAGAGGTGGGGATGGGGTTGGAGTAGTAACAATAGCTGGACTTGAGGCAATTGATTGCGCGACTGGAGTTGGAACACCATGGGGAGTAGCAGGAGGAGCAGCCAGAGGAGCCTGACTAACAACTATGTCTGAGAAAATAAGAGTAGATTCAAAGAAGGTGACATTAGCAGAGACAAGATATTTGTGAGTTTGTGGACAAAAACAGCGATATACTTTCTGGAGAGGGGAGTAACCACAAAAGACGCATTTGAGAGACTTGGCAGAAAGTTTATCGTTTCCTGGAGTAAGATCATGAACAAAGCAAGTACAACCAAAGACACGAGGAGGAATAGGGTAAGAGTCTTTTTGTGGGTAGAGGAGAGAGTAAGGAGTGTGGCTGTGGAGAACACTGAAAGGCATGTGATTGATCAAGTGGCATGTAGTAAGGACCGCATCTCCCTAGAAATGAAGAACATTATAGCAGATAAGAAGGTTTTTGTGTTTGGCAACTCCATTCTGTTGTGGAGTGTGAGCATAAAAGGTTTGTTGGAGAATGCCTAGGGAAGATACGAAGAACTGAAATTGAGAAGATAAATATTCCCTCACATTGTCTGTGCACAAGATTTTATTGATGACCCAAATTGATATGCTATTTCATGTGAAAAATTTTGAAAGATGGAAAAAACAATAGATCGATCTTTCATTAAAAAAAAACCCAAGTACATCGAAAATAGTCATCAATAAAGGTAACAAAATAAAAATGTCCTAAAGTTTCGACTTGGTCCCCAAATGTCAAAATGAACTAAAGAAAAAGGTGACATGGCACATTTGTTGACTCGAGGACTAAAGGAATGGTAAACATGTTTTCCTAACTGACATGACTCACATTGTAAAGACAAAAGTGTTGAGAGACCCGGACCTAGAAGACACAACTTCTCCAAACTGGGATGACCAAGGCGTTGAACGTCAGGACTTTCTGGGCCTTGTGCCAAACATCATAACAAGAGGTAAAATCCTGGAACAAAGGTTGAGGATTGAGTCCAACAGAGTACCAAAGGACACTGCACAAGGAGGCATCAATTTGCTGCCATTGGGCGTGGTCAGGGGAATCTTGGAAGCGGTTTTAACGAGGTGGTCGACAGGACCTTGGCCTTGAAACCGTAGCTTGACAATAGCAGCCCATATAGTGTAGTTGGATGACCTGGTGAGTTTTTCACATGGGATGAGGGGAATATTAGTGAATGTGGTAGCAAACACCGCCGGAGCAAAACCGAGACAAAGGCGACGCGTAAATGACACGCGTAGGAAGGTGGCTGTGTGGGACGACGCCGGAGGACGGTGAGGCACGGCGGTGGGCGGAGGCCCAGGATCGAAACCTTAATTTAATATTGTTGAAGATAATTATTCCATAATTAGTGCAAATTCTGCTTTCTACTTATTAGGACATATTTGGTGGTGATTTGGGACAGATTTGGTGGTGATTTGATTTGTATCACCTTAATTACTTGTTTCCTTAATTAGGTTGTACTTAGTCTATAAACTCAGATTGTAATCATTCTTTAAATAAGATACAGAAATAACATATTTGTTTTTCAACATGATATCAGAGTTCCCGATCTTGGGAGACTCTGTTTCAGCATTTTATCCGGGCAGCCTTCATTGCTGCAACGACATTTTATCCAGGCAGTCTTCGTTGCTGCAACGGTATTTTATCCAGGCAGCCTTCATTGTTGCAACGGCAGTTTTTCCGGGCGGCCTTCATTGCTGCAACGGCTTTGTTTGCAGGCAGCCTTCATTGTTGCAACTGCATTTTTTCCGGCCAGCCTTCATTGCTGCAATGAAAATTTTTCCGGCGACAGTCTTCATTGCTGCAACGGCATTGTTTGCAGGCAGCCTTCATTGCTGCAACTACATTTTTTCCAGGCAGTCTTCATTGTTGCAACTGTATTTTCTTGATGCCTAGCCACTGCTTCCGTCGGCCACCACCGTCATCCCACCATCGGCTGCCGGCCAGAAAATTTTCTGGCAACGTTTTCGACCGGGACCACCACCATTATAAGTGAAATTCACTGATCTGCAAAGCCAAGTCGGTCCTACAGTCTTTATTTCCTGATCTTGCAAGCTGGGAATGATAGATATACATTCACCAGCTTGAGAGGGAGTGTTGAAGATAATTATTCCATAATTAGTGCAGATTCTGCTTTCTACTTATTAGGACAGATTTGGTGGTGATTTGATTTGTATCACCTTAATTACTTTTCCTTAATTAGGTTGTACTTAGTCTATAAATTCATATTGTAATCATTCTTTAAATAAGATATAGAAATAACATAGATCTGTTGAAGTGGTGATTTGGGACAGATTTGGTGGTGATTTGATTTGTATCACCTTAATTATTTGTTTCCTTAATTAGGTTGTATTTAGTCGATAAATTCAGATTGTAATCATTCTTTGAATAAGATACAGAAATAACATAGATTTGTCCTTCAACAAATATTATACAAAAGTAGAAGGAATTGTGTACTGGCATATACACAATTATCTTATTTATAATCAGGGTGTACATGTTAATTAGGGAAACAAAATAACTGTATAATCCCTACAAATCTGCTTGGATATTTTATATCCCTATTTACACTCAACTAATCAATTAGCATCTAATCAAATCTTTAACATTAAGCAAACAAGGAAGAAACTTCATCTGTCTTAAATAATATTAAAAAAATGCAGGCATGGCTTTCAAATGTCACAATTTTATGTTCTAAGCATTTCCTAACCATCTCTTCTGTTCATAATGCTAACTACTAACTAAAAAAGACATTCAAAAGCTGAAAGGATACCTATCAAACTTAAGATACCAAAATTTACATGATGTGCAACCATGTAAATCCCTATCAAATTTGTCAGAAGCAAGATAATATTCAAAAATTCACGCAGGATGTTCCAATAATTTTAACTCAAGTCTATAATGCCATTGATGCAGACCTGGATGTGATCCATTGATGCAGAAAGCATCGATTCCGCATTAGCTTCAGTTCCATGGTCATGGCCATTTGGCTGCGTATAGAGGATGAATTCCAACACTCAAAAGTATGATAGAAAAACATATGATAAACCAGTAAAATATTAAAATATAATGCTGAACACATACAACACAGCAGTATACTTACTGTCACAGAGATACAGAGAATATTCTCTGTCTACAAACAGTAAAGAACAACACCTTCTCCCTAAGTACACTGACTACAGATTTTATTTAATAGATAGTACAAAGCAGAAAGACCCCTCCTCCATTCTACTTTCATAAAGAGCAAAAGCCAATTCTCAAATGATACAATACTCAATAAATCCCATTATCCCACACTCCTGCATTTATTTATCTCACTCTCACCTAAACTAACTAATAACCTAACCATCAGAACTAATTTCTCCTTCCCTCTCTCTTAACTCCTAAAATAATAAAAGGAAAGTCTGACCATAAAGTTGAAAAAGCAATGATTAAAGAAAGAAAGAAAATACCTGCAAGAGTAGCCCAGTCACAAAACCTTGTTGAAGAGGGTGGCCAAATGGAGATCCACCAAGTATGGCATCTCGAATTCGATCATTAAAACTGAATATTACAATCCCAACATGACTTATCAGCTAAAATATTTTATACAGACAACAATTTTGGATCTAAAAGTCATAATTTTAGGCAATGATGACCAATTCTTAAAATTAACATGAGAGAACCATATTAAGTGAATTTAAAATAGTTGCATGTTTGGATTAACTTGTTTTGCACCAAAAAGAAATCAAATTTACAAGTAATGTCTTAAGCATTTTCAAAAAGGAAAAAAAATGAAATATTACTAAGCAACAGTAATAAACACATAATGAAAATAGATAAGTACTACCTCCCAATTTGTGTTCCTGGGAGATTGAACTGAGAAGCATTTATTCCGCGTCCATTTTTGGCAACTTCACCAAAGTCCCATCCTTCACCATATCTTTTTTTTAATAAAATTGAAAAGAAAGATGAGGATAAATTACAATATGCAAATGAGTAAAAAGAGAAGGAATGAAGATAACAAAGAAATTCACCAATGAATCTAATTCAATAAACTATCATTGAGGAACAAGTACATGTAGATGCTTGAACCATCAACTCCATCCTTTTCTTTTGTTAAACAATGGAGAGCAGTTTTTGCTTTAACCTGTATCCAAGTAATGAAATCAATCCTTCAATTGTGTATTTGCAATGAATGATATCAGATTCATCTTTTATTAGCTTTTCACTTGGATACACATAATCAAAAGTCATGATAGCTTGACATTATTTTTATGTTTTTAGTTCGTCATCCCTATAATTTAGCATTCAATTTTTTCTAGCAGCTAGTGAGTATCTATCACATATACTCTGAAATTATATCTAAATCACAAGCTACACTTACCAAGCAACAATACAAAACATTCATTAGCTCATTTATTGTCTAAACATCCATATCTTGTACTCATTTGATGACATGCTTTTGTATTAAGTCACATAGTAAGATGCCAAAGTGAGTTACAATACATACCATTGTGCTCTTCATTATATGGCCCATAAGATCAAATCTGAACCCATCAATCTGAACAAGAAAAAAAATCTTAGGGTCCAAGAAAAGCAATTTATGGAACACCAATAAACATTTTCTTTCCTTTAGATTGAAAAAGTAGAATTGAAGGGAGGATAAGAAATCCTTAGAACAGGATACCTTATGCAATGAAGAACAATAAAACTATAAAAGCTACAGGCTGCTTAATCTCACTACAAATTAGATCTAGCAACTTCCTTAAAGCAGCCATCAACAGAAAATTTTATTATTATGAAAAGTTGTAGATTCTACATAAAATCAATAATTCACTAGTCACAACAATGAATCACTATCTGGAATCCAAAGGGTACATCTAATAAACAGAAAAGGCTTCTAAAGAATACAAATCTAAGAGGCAATAAGTGAACACCAGTGAATGATATAAACAATCACCTTGTAATTGACTGCCCAGTGTACAAGATCATCAAGGATCAAACGCTCAACCATAAAGTGCTCACTAGCTGTATTATTCATACAAGTACTGTGCTCAACAAAACCATCACTATTCCTTCTTACATAGTAACCTGGAACAATCTATAAGATACATTGTGTCACACCACAAAAGCAGATTGTCTTTACAAAACAGTGCAGAAATACTTAACAGGACAGTTGTGCATATGTCAACAATTACAGGTCCAACAAATAAAACATCATGATAATTCTCAACCTTATCAAGGACAGAATGTTCGTCAAAAGGCCCACTTCCTTGCAAATGATTGTAAACAACATCCAATACAACACGAAAGCCAATATGGTTAAGAGCCTGCAACGTATACAAATTCCAAGAAACAGAACAAGAAAAAAATTAATTTAACTGACTATATACAATTGTATTACTGCTCTATACTACAAAATTAAGTAGCAAACTGGATCTATGGATCGAACATCTGATGAAAAAAATGAGTGCAGACCTTAACCATCTTGCGGAACTCAATTGTGCGGTATGGACCATTTGGATTACTTGCATAACTGCCTTTAGGAACACCCCAAAGAACAGGGTTGTACCTTTTTATGAGAAAAAATAAATTAGCAAAATTATCATACAAAAAATGTTTGAACTGTCAATATGGGATTTAGGATCCTACCCCCAGTTGTATCCATCAAAGTTTTGGATGGCCGTTATGAGAGCTTGTTGCTGATCTGAATCAGGCGGTAAGCTTTCCAATATTGAGGTATCTATTGAAGTACTTGTGTCAGATAACAAACATAAGATAAATCAAAAGAATATAATCATGAACTCATATTTTACCATATATCTTTATTATAAGCTTTAAACCAAATGGATAAGAGATGAGTTACTAAAAGAGAATGTACAAGAAGACAGACTCACATGTAACTTAAGAAAGTGACATGTAACTTCCATTTCTTAGTGTTTTCACTTTTTCTTTCTTCTTCTTTTGTTGAAACTGAAACTTCCACACCCATTTCCATAGAGATCTTAAATGTTGAAGAATGAAGATAAGGGCAAAACTAGTTAAGTCTATGGGTGGCTTACATTATGATGGAGGACCATCTCCAAAAGCTCAACCAAACTCTCCAACCTTACTTTTCAATTTTGAGCTTCTAATAAAATTCGCTGCTGATTTTTGCATCTGACCTGTTTCAGTATTTCGATCATAACTCGAGCTACACAAGTCCAATTGAGGCGTTCTTGGTGCCAAATTAAAGAAGACTTCAAGGGCTACAAAAGCTATGAAGACACCAAAACCCAGTTCGAACTGCAACTAGTTGGAAAATGAGCTTGAAGTTAGCGTTGGAATGCTTCCAGGAATTTTCAGCGAAATGTTTTAATGTTTAGGCTTATTAATAGTTTTCTTTCAATTATGTAATTGTTTTAAGGATTTAATTTGGGCCTAAACTTGTAATAAACAAATAATTAGTGACCCTTAGATAGGATTCTAATCCAAGGGTTAAGCTTAGAAGCTTGGAGTGCAAGCTTGGCACCATGACCATTAGATGAGGATACTAATCCAAGGGCTAAGCTTAGAAGCTTGGAGTGCAAGCTTGATGCCATAACCGTTGGATGAGGATCTACATCCAAGGGTGGAGGATTGATCCTTGTCCTCCAAGCTAATCAAGCTTCCACCACAAGCTTTCCTTCATAGCCATTAGATTAGAATCTAATCCAAGGGTGAACATTAGTTCCTTCCATAGCAAGCTAAGCTCCACACCTCATTAGTATAAATAGGATTTCCTTTGTAATTCAAACACTTTTTGATTAATTGAGAATTGAATTCAGAAAATTGAGAGTGTTTTCTCTCTTGTGTTCTTGTGAAGAACCTTGAATCTCATCAATGGCTTCCTTGCTCCATTGTGGCGGTTCCACCTCAAGCTTATTGGCACTTGCCATGGCGCTTCCATTTCTCTTCTAATCCGTTTTCTCCATTTCTTTTCTACTTGAGGCGCAAGCTTCTTCTTCCTAAACACCTAAGTCTCCATTGAAGCATGAAGATCCGTGACTTCTATGCTATTCTCCTTGAGGATTGCATCACATTATTTATGATATTGTCCACTTTGGGCATTAACCTTATGGTTTTGTCTTTGAACTTCCTCCAAAAAGCCTCATATCAATGAAGACTTATTGTGTTTACATACTCATCTTCATTGCTTGTTTTACTAGATGTAGGACTTTGTTTCTTCCCAACATTATCTAAGATTTCTTTTAATATATTTTTAATTATATTACCACTAAAATTTTTAAAAAGAAATATATTTCTAGTCTTTGTGAGAATGAAAGCCCAGATATAACCCATTCAAGGAGGGAGGAACCATGTAGTATGCATAGAAGGGAAGAGGTTTAAGTGGTGAAACAACTAACAAGGGATTATTCAGAGGATAATTTGTCATAAGTTTACCTATAAATCTCCAGTTCTCCTTTTGATCATCAACCCCCGCAAACTGAAATGTTGGTAATAGATGGATATGGGTGATACCAGCACTTGATAATCTCTTCAGATGAAGTACACCCGCAGAATCCTTCAAACATATGCTCACAGTCACTTCAAATTCCATCATAGGCTCATAGCAGTTATTAATGCACCTATTATTTCAGTCACATATCAATCTTGTTTTCAATATGTCATTCAGTTTATGATTAATTACTTCAATTGGAGTTCCTTAGTTACATCAGCTATATTGAGCGGCCATCATTTGTGAATGGTACTTGCATGGAATTTGAGAACGGGTATTGGAGAACTGAATGGAAGATAATAGAATTACCATCAATGTAAAGGCCAGATAACCACCGCGAAATTCAGGTTTCACAGAGAGGTCACTGGCACTGTGGCAGCAAGCAAAAGGTAACAATTATTCACAATGAGAAAGAAAATGTCAGGTAAAAACTCAAAGCAAACAGCACTTCCAAGTGATACATCTAAAACTAAGCATAATAATCAAGTTCTTTAAAGTTTATAGAAATAGGCTAATATGTTTTGACAACTAGTAGCAGACTAGGGAATAAAAGTCTAAAACTATCTGGAGAAACCAAGAGGGATGAAAATCAATAAAACTCACAGATAAACAACAAAAGTTAACTCTTTGTTCTTTCTACCTTTGTATCCTCTAACTATTTTTTTCTCTTCTATGGAACCAAACAACAAAATCATATGTATCCAATTCAGTATGTAGGAGTATTCTAGAATAATTTTTTTGGGCATTTATGCTCAAAAGCAGAATTATAAGTTTCAAAGAGATCATCGCATCACATTCGTTAGGACACTATGAAAAATCTATTTTCACAAACAATAACACATAAAACACTATTTTAATTTTAATTTGAAGAGCTAACCTAGATCATCTGGATTTCTGGATTCTAGAAATCATCCTTTATTGTAAACTTTCAAAAATAAAAGAAAAATTGATCCTTGAATAAATTAAAGACATCATTAAACAGTTACCTGAAATCCCTTATATGCATTTCATATATGCTTATATCAGGGAAAGAATGTATAACAGGTTTCTCATTTGCCAGATTATCCCATCCATCAGGTTTTAACTCATCATAGTCAAGATTAAGCAGAAATGTCCGCTTGCCATCTGACGAAAGTCTGCTTAAATACAAGGGGGGAAAGAGGGAATAAAACACAAATCATTTAGGAAATTAAATGTTATATTTAATCACTTCAAATAGGTACTAAATGTTACTCATGAATGCTAGAATCTAGAGTGTAGACATAATTTGCCAAAGATAATTGATGGCAAAATGACATGAACAGAGCATACCCTCTAGCATATGGATCATTTGCATAACATTTTTCAACCTGCAAAGTGCTATGGTGGTAAACGCATACTTCATAAACATAGTAACACCATTCCCAACTTTTTGGTCCTTTAGTTCTCCACACACCATTTTCCTCCTCAAGGCAAACAATTTCTATGGGATCATCTCCTGATGGATCCTTATAAATGTAAACACGGACTGCCTGTTTTTACCCAAAAATATGCAAATATAAATCTTAATATGTACACAAGTTTGAAAACAAAGGTGGTTTTCAACAAAAGAAAATATACTTGGGCAGTAGGCGCCCATAGGTAAAGGGACACAGCTTCCTCCGAGAAAAGTGCACCAAGGGGACCATTGTATGAGAAAAGTTCATCTAAAACACCAGGTAACTGCAAACCAGTATAAGTCCTACATTTCTCATCAGCTGTGCAACATGAAGAAAAAACAATACTGTTAGTGGATACTTGTGACAGCAAAGTCACTTTCCTTCCATAACATGAATATACTGCAAAAAGCTTTTCTGCTCTACAATCTAATGCAAGATAGATCAGAATTCAGAAAGGTTTTAATGGTTATTCACTGATTGTGTAAAATAATTTTACAGTGCCAACCAATCACAAATCATAGTAGATATGACTTTTAGGTAGTTTTTCTAAAATTCAATACATTGACCGATTTCTGATTGGATGACAAGGTAAAAATTTTTTACATCATCAGTACATAGGCTATTTTCTCATTCAGAAATGAACTATACTATGCTAAAATGCTAATAAAGAAGTGGATCAAATCATAAGCACATGCCACTCTATAACTTGTAAATATACTTCTATGTATGTGATACTGCAGAAAGAAGAGGACCTACAATCATAAACAACAACTGCTAACTGGGATTTAAGAAGAGGCTTGACATCCAAAGTGGGTGGCAGTTTGAAAGCTTTGTAACCTTGAATATGTGGAAATTTCTCCACCACCTAGCAATGCAAAGTTATTGTCAAAAACAATGGAAGCAAAAAGCAATCAACAGTATTTAGCACTAAGAAAAATCCTAAATATGTTAGAAACTAAAAAGGGTAGATTTACATTTGCAGGAAGGCCAGCCCTGTCCTCTTGAAGCTTAATTTTCAAATCCTCACCTGATAACAAGATAATCAACATTTAACAATTCAATGAATCAATGTCCATTGACCAATTATAAATAAGAAAAATGTCACTTTTCTTTTCCACTTGTTTGAAGAAGTATAAGTAATTGTTGGAAATCAAAACCTAAAATTTGGCCATTTGCAATGGTCAAAGAAGCATTTTTGCTTGCAAGAAGGTAGCAAGAACACCCATTTCCAACATCCACATTCCAAGCAATAACATATTCAGCAACCCAATAAGCTCTGGAGTACAACAAGCTATTCTGCATCTAAGTATCACCATGTTTAAAACCAACCCAAAAACAGTTAACAATTCCAACAAAAGGGTTGTCAGCAATGAACATGAAATTCACAGTGAATGCAGCATATAAGATTGGAGAAAAAAAAAACCTGAGAAAATGAAGCAGATTGCTCCACAGAAGAAGAAGAGGAAAGGGAGCAAGAAATTCGCGGTGGGGAATGGAAGCGAAGTGGGGTTGTTTTGGAATGAAAGGGAAGTTGGAGTGAAGAACAAGGGAATGAAGAAGGGAGAGGGAGATGAAGGTGAGAAGGTGAAGGGAGAGAAAGAAGAGACGATGATGAAGATGCTAACAGAAGCATTCTTTTTCCTCAGATCAGATGAGTGAACACAAAATTTTGTGACTCATCTTCATTTCATTTCCTTATATTAGAATCATTTCATTTTTGTTGTCTTGTTTGTGTCTATGATCAATGATCAAATGATGTATCATTACGTTTGTAGAACAAAACCAAAGGTGTATGTATATACATGTGTTTGTGCAGTTAATATCCTTTCCTCTCTCCGGTGTCTACTGTCTAGGTGCAATTGTTTGGTTTTTATAGAAAATAATAGAATAGTTTTGCATATTTATTTAAATATTTCGACTTAAATATATTTTTAGACCCCAAAAATAAACGAGTATTGATTGTTTGAATTATTATTCTTAGTTATACTTTTATACCCTAAAAATAAGTGATTTTTTATTTCTCTAAAATAAATTAGTTTTCTTTAATTATTATAAAGTAAATGAATTTTGATTTGACTCTTAATGTTTATTTTGCACTATAGAAATAATATTTAGAAACATTACATAATTTTAAAGTATAATGTTGACAAATTATTGAGACAGTGATAACATAAAATTATATGTTAAATAATTAGTTTTGTAGTTGAATTAGTTACTTCTTAAGACAGTAATTATTCGGATGCAACTAATTTTTCATGTAGGAAAACATTTGAAATTAATTTTTCATATAATGAGAAAATTATGTGAAAAGTTAGTGTGTAGTGCAGGCGAATTATATGTTATTTAACTAATATTTTATATAAATATTTTGTATAAATATTTATATATATAATATTTGCAATACTTTCTTATCAACTAAGAACTATGTAGTGTTTGCAGATATGCTAAAAGATATTTTGGGCAATGTCGGTGTGGGAGTTTTAAACAACAATTGGCTAAGATATTTTTGAGTCGACTTGAACTAGTTCATTTTTCAATTAAATTAAGTCGAAGAAGCTTTTGATCAATGTCAATCAACGAATAAATTGATCATTGTCAGCTGATTATTTTTTCAGTTGGTGACATTTTTTCAACACTCTGGATTTGGCATTTGGCAAGAAGAGTAGAGAATTTTGTTGAAGAAAAGACCTTGTAATTACTAATAACCTTTATAGGAACAAAGAATAAATTTAATTTCATTTGTTTTGTCCTGGCATGGGTTATGAGAAGCAATAGTGCTCAAGTTGTCATGTGAGTGAGAAATTGGGAGCTCAGATAGGGAGTACCTGAGTTGTGGTATGAACAAGGCTGTGATTTTGATTTTGTAGTTGAAGGACTATCAGGAAACTCTAGTTTGCTTTTGTCATTGCTTTGTCTAAGTAATTTCAATATAAAGTGTTGTTTTGTTGTTTAGCAATTACAAATACTTATATTTTTTAAACAAACTCACGTGATACTTACACATGTACATTAATTAACGATGATCTACCCTTTTTACTCGACTTTGATATATTTTTAGATCTTGAAAAAATAAGTGAATATTAATTTTTATGATAAAATAAATTATTTTTATTCTTTTATGATTTTAAATTATTTCTTTTAATTATATTTTTAAAGTGAATTTTCATTTAAATTTTAATGTTCACTTTAAACTATACATAAATAATATTTACCATATAAATTTAGAATAATTTTAAGAAGTATCATATATTTATTAAGAATAACAATAACAATACAAAATCATACGTTAAATAATTAGCTTGACTACTAGTTACTTCTAAGACAACAATGAGTTTTCCATGCAGGGAGAAATTTACAACAAGGAGAGTAATGAAAGTAAGTTGAATTTTATTTAAATTATATACATATTTTTTATTTAGTCTCTTTTCAGTTTTCATCAAGGAGAGTTAGAATACTTTTCTATCTATTAAAAACGTTAAAAAAAAAATGCAGATAGATTCTATAGTGTTTAGCCATGTACAAACTCATAAAAGACTTATTGAAAACAATATTATTAATGGTGTTTTAAAGATTCATAAATTAAAGAAATCAAAGAGAAAATTTAGTTAAAAATAAATGTAAATATGATACAATTTAAAATTATAAATTTTTGGATAAATTAAATTAAATCTCATAGATACTTAAAAAATATACATTTAAAATATTGTCACTTTTATATTTTAATTATTTTTAAAATATTTTTGAATAAATTATTCTGTTGTTATAAGTTTATATATTTTTGACAAAGTAAAAAGATAACATTGATGGAAAAATTGAAAAATAAATTTCTAGCCAGCAATATAAAATTTACAAATCAAAATTGTAAAATACAAAACGTGGTTAAATTGTATTAATTTAAAATTTTATTTTTAGACGATGCGAATTTGTATATGTAATTTTAAAGTAAAGGCAGACGCAAATAGTTTTCTATATAAAAATTGATTTTAATAAAAACTTTGTTAAGATATTTATCCTCACTTAGTCAATAAACAGGACAAATAAGACGCAAAGATTTTTATACTAGTTCGTCTAGAAAAACTACATTCAGTTACTTAGCAACTTGATAAGTTTTCATCTTTACAAGTATTGTTTGAACCCAGCCACTTCTGGTTATGCGCAAATATTCTTTAAACCCAACCTTCTCAGGCTAAACACAATATATTTTTTGAAACGTAGCATCCTCAGACTAAACACATGATATTTTTTGAAACACAACCCTCCTCAGGCTAAAACATCACAATAGTGAATTTTTACAAAAGGTTTTGAAAGAATAGTATTGATCCTCTACGCAGAGAGGGTTTTATAATGAGGTTTAGAGCGAAATAGATAAAGATAGCTTGATAGCGTAATTTTGCCAACTTGAACTTGTAAAAGAAGTTCCTTGAAGTAGCCATTAGATAAATGAGATTTGAACGTTGTCATTTTTCTTGTATTAGGAAAGACGCGAGTGCGCAATGAAAAAATTATACAAAACCTAAAAGCCTGTGTAAAATAGGGGAAATAAGAGAATTGTAATAACTGACAGTGTAAAATCCCATGGAGCACAAACAATTTTAACGTGAAAACCCCCAAGGAGAGGGACAAAAATCACGAGACCTAGTCCAAAAAAACATTCGTTATGTCAAAGAGTACAACAAAAGAGTTTATACAAAAGAACTCACAAAAACGTTCTACCCAGGACCATATGTGGAAAACACATTGGTGGTCACATACTACCTATAATCTAAATACAAACATTATATAGATCTAAGGTGTGGTGCGAGTGAATAAAACACATCACTCACTCTCTCTTATATATGTGTTCTGCTCCTCTCTCTTTCGGTTTTACAATGAGGTTTAGAGCGAAATAGATGAAGATAGCTTGATAGCATAATTTTGCCAACTTGAACTTGTAAAAGAAGCTCCTTGAAGTAGGTATTGGGAAAGGCACGAGTGCGCAACGGAAAAATTACGCAAAACCTGAAAACCTGTGTAAAATAAGGGAAATAAGAGAACTGTAATAACCGACAGTGTAAAATCCCATGGAGCACAAACAATTATAACGTGGAAACCCCCAAGGAAAGGGACAAAAATCATGAGACCTAGTCCAGAAAAACATTCACTATGTCAAAGAGTACAACAAACGAGTTTCTACAAAAGAACTCACAAAAACGCTCTACCCGAGACCATATGTGAAAAACACATTGGTGGTCACATACTACCTATAATCTAAACATTATATAGATATAAAGTGTGGTGTGAGTGAATAAAACACATCACTCTCTCTCTTATATATGTGTTCTGCTCATCTCTCTTTCTAAAACTTGTCATTGTGGGACTTTGAATTAACAACATACACAACATCTTAGGCACTTCAGAAATGACATAATGAGTAATTGAAACATTTAATGATTCAACAGGAGAAGTCAGCATGAAATCAGGCTTTGACTGATTTGCTTAAAGATTTCACCGAAAAGTACTATTTAAATTTCGTGTTGCAGAGGTTTGGTTTAGAATCTCTTTCCACCTTTAGAAACTTTTGAGTAACGACTTGATTTGAGAGATGCACAAGTTACTCTGTGTCTGAAAGGACTTACTGAAACTTCAGTAGACGAATGAACTTAGCTTAACCTTTACTAATACATTTGTCTGCTCTCTTCTTCTTCATCTTAATCTTCATAACTTCAAACTCAAACTTGCATTTGATCTTTGTAACTTGAAGTTGAGTCTGATCAAAATAACTTTGTCTTGAGTGAAGGTTCTCAATCTTGATCTTTCTGCATCTTAGCTTGATATACTGAGAACTCTTCGTCTTGATATTTTGATGTTTGTGTGTCTGTATGGGCAGAGCACATTCGTCTGTGCTTTCATCATTCGTCTATGTTTGCTTAGTTCTTTGTCAGATATTCATTCCGTCTATTATATAATTATCAAAACTTAAGATGTTAAATTATCTTGACTTAACAAAAACTTTTTTTAAAATTTAAAAATCATATTAAAAATTAATTAGTATAGTTTTAGTCTATATTTATTAATAAATGTATAAAATTTTAACGTATATCATTTATTTATAGTGTAGATCTTAACATACTCTTTATTTTTTGTTTTTCTCTTAATAGAATACTATTAAGTCAAATTTGTTTAATATTGTTTGGAATCTTCCAAACATCATATCAATGGATTCTCCTTTCTTCATGGAGAACATCTCATACTCTCTTTGAAGGGTGAAAACTTTTCGCAGTTTGACATCTTTTGTTCCTTCATAGGAGATCATAAAAGCATCACAGAGTTCTTTTGTGGTTTTGTAAGCACAGAATCTGTCCTTGAGAGTGCGCAGGTGATGGCGTATCTGGCTTTGTTGTTCAGCTCCATGATGGAGTACTTCTCATTCCCCCACTCAGATTTAGGTTTGACTAAGGAAATGTCTCCATGCGTGATGATCTTCCAAAGTCTATATTGGGTGGATTTGATGTACATCTCCATACGGTCTGCCCAGTAAGGATAATCATCTCCAGAGAAAGTTGGAGGTTTGTTCATGGATGATCCTCCTGAGATGAACATTGGCCCTGTGGACTCCATCTTAGATCTTTTCCTCTACAAGCTGTTAAGCGCTCAACCCTTAGAGGCTGAACTTTGATATCAAACTGTAAAAGACAAAAACACAAAGAAAGGGGGAAGGGGGGTTGAATTGTGTTTTTAAAATTTTTTGTCTTTGCGTCTGTTGTTTTCAAAGCTTTCAGACACAACTTTAAATTTCTTTAACTGTTGATTTTAATATGAGATGTTAGACTTAATTAATCCCCGTTAGTCTTAAAATGAAAAGTAGTTAAAGACAATGATACTTTTATACTAGTTTGTCTTAAACAGACTACATTCAGTTACTTAGAAACTTGCTAAGTTTTCACTACAGACCGTGAAAAGGTTACAAGTATTCTTTGCACCTAGTCACTTCTGGTTATTTTGATATTCTTTGATCCCAGCCTTCTTAGGCTATACAACCAGGTATTCTTTTGAAACGCAACATCTTCAGACTAATACAAAGGTATTCTTTAAAACTCAGCCTCTTAGGCTATGGGCACCACAACAGTGGATTTTGAAAGAAGTTTAAAAGAAAGGTTATCCTCTACGCAGAGAGGTATTTACAAATGAAGAGTAGATTGCTTAAGAGCGAAATTCAGAAAGATAGTTTTTCAAGCATAATTTCGCCAACTTGAGTTGAAGAGGATGAAGTACTTATATAGGTAAAGTCTTGAGAGATCCGTTAGACTCATCTTTGAGACTGTTGTCCTTTTCTTCTTGAAGTCTTCAAACGTGTGACAGATATCAATCAGAATCATTAATGAATGCATAACAGAGTTAGTACATGTTTAGAGCTTTTTCTGACTTGATTAGATACATCATCAAAAAGCAAGATTTACTTTTCGTGTTATAAAGGTTTTGCACATTTCTCAATCTGTCTTTGGAAGCTTCTACGAGTAACTGCTAGATTTGAAAAGTGGCACGGGTTACATCGTCTGACTTTAGTGGACTTCACTTAACTTCTATAGATGAAGGGTCTTCAAATCTTTGTCTGTCTTCAGTCTTAGAACTTCGTCTTGAGGCATATGTTTGGTCTGTCAAGTGTAGACGATGACTTCTTAAGATGTAGACTTTAAGGGGTCCATCTTCGCCTGTACTTACTTTGTCTGTCTTTGGCTTGTAATGCTTCAGTCTGATTTTGATCCATCTGTTATGTAATTAATCAAAACTTAGGATGTTAATCATCTTGATCTAACAAAAGTATAATCTTTTTTCAAGTTAGAACCTCAAATTAGGAGAAACTTTCTACGCTAATATTGACAAACCTATCTTGCATTTAATGCCAAAGAAAGTGGAGCACTCTTTCGCTAGGTGGAGAGAAGAATTTGAAGCAATTGAGTTTAAAAACTACTTCCACATCTCCATCTATATAATGGCTCGAGTTTGAAGTTATAAGACTTAAAATTAATGCTCCTTTTCAAATGACAAAAAAGCTCTAATAATCTTACTCTAATCAACTTTTTTTTATTTCTCTGAGCTTAAAATTTCATTATATATTCCTTTATGTGTAGGGATTAAACTCTAAAGTTATAAACCCTTTCCTGCCTTGTAGTGATGCTTTTCACTAACTTTAGGTAAGTGGGCAAAGGAGAGAAAGGCAGGAAAGGTGAGTGGGTAGAATTCTAAGTTTAACTTTTAGGAATTTTATTGGTGACAACAATAGTAAAACTGTCATAAAAAAAAAATTGAATGATATACTTGTTACATTATATCACTAAATTACTTTCTCAACCAATGTCTTCTAGTCTTGGTCTCAATAGCACCTAAAATGGAATGCAACTTAATATTAATATGATTTTCATCCATTTCCTTTTTAGTTATACAAAGAATTTAATAAGAGTATAATTTTAATATACTAAACATATCTATGTCATAAAAATTATACTAAATTTAACTTTTTTAAGTAATGATTATAAAAATAATTTTTAATTTATCTTAGATATTACATTATTGTAAAAGATAAAACACAAGAGGGGAGTTGAATTGTGTTAATTAAAAATTTTCAGATGATGCGAGTTTACGCCTGATGTTTCAAAGCACAAGCAAACGCAAATAGTTTTCAGTATAAAGATTGATTTTAATAAAATCTTAGTTAAAGTAATTATCCTTAGTTAGTCAATAAACAAATAACACAAAAGTTTTTATACTAGTTCATCTTGAAAGACTACATCCAGTTACTTAACAACTTGCTAAGTTTTCACTATGACCAGTGAAACAACTCTTACAAATATTATTTGGACTTAGTCACTTCTGGTTATACAGAGATATTTTTTGGACTCAACCTTCTCAAGTTAATACAAGGTATTCTTTGGAATGCAGTCTCCTCAGGCTAAAACAACGTATTCTTTTAAACGCAGCCTCCTCAAGCTAAAGTACCACAATATTATATTTTACAAGGGTTTGAAAGAAGTAAAGATTATCCTCTTCGCAGAGAGGGGTATACAAATGAATATCAGAGCAAATAATGGAAGATAACTTTGATAACGTAATTTCGTCAACTTTAACTAGTAGAAGATAAGTCCTTTTATAGGCAAGCTTCTTGAAGTAGCCATTAGATAGAGACGATTTGAACGTTATCCTTTTTTCTTAGCACTTTAGAAATGGTAGAGTGAGCAATCAGAACATTTAATGATCTTACGACAGAAGTCAGTGTGAAATCATGCTTTGATTTATTTGCTTAGATATTTCACCGAAAGTACTGTTTACTTTTTATATTGCAGATGTTTAGTTCAGAATCTCTTTCCACCTTTAAAAGCTTTTGAGTAACGACTTGATTTGAAATTGACGCGAGTTACTCTATATTTGAAAGGTCTGAGATAGACTTCAATAGACGAATGAACTTAACTTAATCCTTACTATTCATTTGTCTATTATCTTCTTCTTCATCTCAAGCTTTACATCTTAGCTTTAGTTCTTTAGGCTGAAGCTTACATCTGTTTTATATATCTTGAGCTTGATTTTGAACTTCGTGACTTCTTCTTAAGTCTTAACTTGAAGGATTTTTCATTTGATAACTTGTGCATCTTAGTTTGATCACTTGAAAGAATTCTTCATCTTGACATTCTGATACATGTGAGCATTTGTATTAGAAATGCTCATTCGTCTGATAATCATATTTCCGTCTATTATGTAATTATCAAAATACTTAATATTAAATTATTTTGATTTAACAATTATTCATTGGTATTAATTCATTCTTGTTTAAACAATATCTCATAGTTAAATGTTAAATTACATTATTTTCCAACGAGTATGGTTTTTCATTTTCTTGTCTTAAAATTTATTTTTATTTTCGGTGGTTTTTATTTTTCTTGATTTTTTTTCATCCCTTAATATTTTTTTTCTTTTATTTATAACCTTTTATTTGTTATAAAAATATTTTTATGTGAAAAAATAGTTTTTTTAAATGAAAATAAATAATATATATTATTAAGTTAAATTTATTAATTTATGAAATATTTAAATAAGAAATTACAAATATATGTGATTTTTTTTTTGTATTTTCAATTTTATTTTATTGTTTAAGCAACAATGATTTTTTCTTTTTATATATTATATTATTTAATATATTTACTATTATTTTTTTTTAAATTATTATTATTAAATTGATTTGAAAATAAATAAGTATTTTTAAATAAATTATTTTAGACAAATATCATCTTTTAAGAAATAAAATATTAATCCACATATTAAAAATATCAAGTTTAACATAATTTATTTGGTAGTTTTATTTTTTAAATAAACTAAAAAAATAAAATTAATAGAGATAATAAATTAGGTAGTTTTAATTTTTCAAATAAATTAAAAAAATCACAACAAATTAAAATGTAAATAATAAGAAATAAAATATTTAATAAAAATAAAAATAAATTAATTTTTATATTTTATTAAGATAATAAAGAGACAAAAATACAATCATTTAAAACTTAAAAAAATATAATAAATAATTTTATATATTTAAAAGAGTCAAATAATCTAATAAGAATAGAAACTAAAAAGAATCTTCTTAATTATTATAGATAGTAGATTCATTACAAATATTTTATCTGATAAATATTGTAATCAACATATTTTATCTTAAATTGTTTTCCAAAAATATTAAATCCTATTTTTATTAAATACTAAATTTAGTATATAATTTAGACTCACGATTATTAATTTTTATCTAATAAATATTATCAAATATTATATGAAGTTAAATTATGAATTAGAAGGTAAGAGAAATGTTAATACAAATATGAATTTATCAATTATTAATATTATAATAATAATGTACCACCTCATTTTTTCAAGAAATATTGTAAGAAAAAGTTAAACATTGATTACAAGGAATAATAATGAATATTTTCACTATTTCCAATCGCAATATTTACATTAATAAAAAATAATATTTATGCAATAAATTTCATAATAAATAATACTCATTAGTTATAAAGGAAACTATTCTTGCCCTGTTATATACAATTAATTAAAATATTTTGTATTATCAATTAACTAAATATAATTATTTATGTAATTTTAAAGATAATTATTATAAAAGTTAATGTTATTTAATTGATTAATATTGTAAAAAGTTTTACATTACCATTATACGGTCTTTCATCTATTGTAACGAAAATAGAGGGAAAAAAAGAGAAAAAAAAGTATGAAATGTAATTATCATTAATAAATAATAATATTAATTAATTAATAACTAACTATTTATACATATTTATTGACAGATATTATAAATAATCAATAATAATAGTTAATTAATGATTTTATGATAATATAACTAATATTTAATGAAAATATTAATATAATAATGTAAACAAATAAATAAAATGAAAAACGAATATTAATTAATATTTTTATTAATTACGAAAATATTAACTAAAAGAGATATATATTTAAAATATATGTTAAACTTGTTAAAATCAATAAATATTATATTTAAGAATATTATAATTAATGTATTATAAGTTAAATTGTTTTCTAAAAAAATTAAATATTAAAGGATATTTTAAAATTAAATATTAATAGATATTTTAAAGTTAAATATAATATATAATTTAGAATCAAATTTATAAATTTCTTTTCAATAAGTATTATTAAATATAATATGGAGTCAAATCATTAATTAAAGGTAAGAGATATTGTAACATAATATAAGATTATAAATATGCTACAATAATAATACATACATACATTCATGATACCTGATTTGAATTCTATACACACACTATCAAGTGAGAAGAAAAGAAAAGAAACAAGATTACTAAAAATATATTTTGTTCTCTTTGCTTTTATTTTGATGTCTTATATTATGATTATTTTTTGAATAAACATAGCATAAAATAAAGAGGGAGACGAAAAAAATGAAGGGATGAGGGAGGGAAGAAGAGAGAGTGAGAGCGGCAAAATGGAAAAAAAAAATGAATGAATAAATTTAATGTGAAGTTATGTGATGATATGAAATGTTAGTGTAAAAGAAGAAAGGGAAAAAAAAGCAGAAAGAAAGAGAGAAAGTGACAAAATCCCAGTAAAGCGTGACAGTGCCAGCTCCATTTCCTCTTTTCATCAAATGGGTCATCTTCATCTCCAATAACACTCTTTCTTCTTCGCTTTGGTGGGGTTTCAGTTTCACCATTCTCCATACAAGACCAAGTACGAGGATACAATGTTTTCTAGGTTAATACATAATCCCCATGAAGGGGGTGTTGTTGTTGGTCAAGAAGACATGCACGCTGCTGCTGTTTCTTCCAATCACACTCACCTCGGAGGAGGTGACCCTTGTCTTGTTTTAACTTCTGATCCCAAACCTCGTCTTCGTTGGACCGCTGATCTTCACGACCGTTTTGTTGATGCTGTCACTCAACTTGGTGGTGCCAGTAGTATGTCATTTTTACCCTTTCTTCTTCTCTTCTCTTTTCTTTCCTCTAATTCTCATCCACATCCACCCCATTGCCTCATTTTTTTTATCAATCAAAGGAGGGACCTTTATGTTTTTCTATGAATTCTACTTCTCATTTTATGTTGGGAATTCCAGCTTTTCCTCAATTAGCTGTTGGGTTATTTTCCAATTTTTTTTTTTTTGTTTCAGCATGTAGAAAGAGAAATATTCTGTAAGTACTTACTGTGTTTGATCACTTTTCCTTAAACTCTGCTGTAGTAAAAATGATTTTTTTGACTACTCGACATTTTTTTTTTTATAATTTTTTCTTGTAAAGTTGAAATTTTTCAAAATTTAATGGTGAAGAAGTTGAAAATCTCTAGCCAACATAACATATAGAAGGACCTAAAAATTAAAATGATTAGAACACGGAATACTAGGTTTTAGTCTCTAGAGTATTCAACTTATTACTAGGGTCTTTTGATTGTGTCTTCAATTTCATGATTGCCTGTTGATTTGGGTAATTTTGGTAGTTTGTCACCATACTAATTCTGCGCACATTGTATTATTACAGTACGTGCATACTTTCCATGAACTGATGTTACGATGATTTTTATAATGTAATATTCTTCTTAAAGAAATTGACTCTATGAGTAATCGAAAAACTAGTTAGTGTTTAACTAGCGTAATGATGTGATCCATGACTGAAGGAGGTGAAAGCCTCAAGTAATTGGTATATCAACCTTAGCTCCACTGTTGGAGTAAGTTCTTAAAGTGTATACACCTTTAGAATTTTTATGGGGATTTAGTCGTCTTATTATTTTTGATTCTTTCTTTTGTGTTTCAATGGTAATTTTATGTTTTGGATGTGGCATAAACTTTAATGCATGTTGTAGCAGCTTAAAGGAATTCAAATAACATTAAAAAGAAGTACAAATGTGAAAAGTTAGAAGTATAACGGCAGCATTTACTCTTTTCTCATTTTGTAGTGTGGTTATTTATGATCTGTGAATATTTCCTTGGAAAATCTTATAAATTAATGATATCATTATGTGTCTTCTTCTCACAATTATATCATTAAAATTATTATTTGCAGAAGCCACTCCAAAAGCGATCATGAGGACCATGAATGTCAAGGGTTTGACTCTCTATCATTTAAAGAGTCATCTTCAGGTTCATTTGATATTATTCATTCAATTATAGTATCTTCGATGGAATTGAAACACTGATAATTGTGTTTTATATTATTTTCTGCTGCATTGCAGAAGTACAGGCTCGGTAAGCAATCAGGAAAAGATTCTGACGAGGGATGCAAAGATGGTATTTTGTCTCTCTGTACTTTTGAATTATATGTCACTGATCTGGATTTTCAATATGATGTCTCCAATGAATTATGTATCAATGGTCTTTTATTGAAATTGGTCACATGTTTATCTTTGTTCCCTTGCTCAAAGAAAGGCTGACTCTGAATTTCCCCTCTGAATAAAACAGTGCCAAAATCATACAGTAGCAATAATGGTTATAATATAAACTTTTTTGTAATGGTCTAAAGTAAATTCTATCTCACTCATTGAAAAAACTGTGCAAGGAATGTCAGCTTCATATCTTCAAGAGAGCCCTGGTACAGACAACTCATCTCCAAATTTACCAGCTTCTGATGCAAACGAGTAAGAATTCCATGGTTTCTATAGAAACATTTTATTCATGCCTGAATGTCTAAATGGTTCTTGATAAACAAATTGAGATTTGCAATGTCATGTATAGAGGTCATGAAGTGAAGGAGGCATTAAGAGCACAGATGGAAGTGCAAAGTAAACTACATTTACTAGTGGAGGTAAATTTCCTTTTTATGATACAAGGTGCTTTATTGCTTTGCTTATATTATTTAAGGCCATTTTGATTGGTATTGGAGGTAGACTAGGAGCATAGTTGCTTGCTCTTTTTTTATCTCCCTCGTGTAGGTTGATATCATCAACTAAATAATATTTGAGAATGTTTTAATTTACTAATTTATTTAAGAAATTACCTGTGTTGTATAGATGTACCTTAACACTTATTATTTTTAATAATTATGGTATGCAGGCGGAAAAGCACTTGCAAATTCGCCAGGATGCGGAGAGGAGATATATGGGCATGCTTGAGCAAGCATGTAAGATGTTGGCTGATCAATTTATTGGGGACGTAAACATCGACACAGACAGCCAAAAATTCCAAGGGATGGAGAGCAAAACTTCTAGAAGCTCCTTGGTTGATCACATTGGCTTCTATCCCTCAGCATGTACGGAGTTAGGTGGAAATGGAATGCATGTTTCTGAAGTAGCACCTATTCTCCCGCCTCAAGGTGCTGATTGCTCCACTGAAAGTTGCCTAACATCACTTGAGAATCTGGGAGGGTTGACACTAGAAGGATCCCCTGGGGGATTGAAGAAGAGGATGCTGAACTTGGATTCAATGGTAACACCTTTGATCTGGAGTGAAGCCAACACAAGAACTCAAGGAATCCATTTAGCTCATGTTAATCCTCCAGGAATAACTAGGTATGGCATGTAGGTAGGGTAGGGACTACGAAAGATTAGTTTGTCATGAAGAATGTTGAGGACATTGTGCTTTATTTCAAACTTTTAGGATTAAGTAGTACTGAGTTAGATTTTTATCTGTTGTTGTTCATCACAAGTTGATGGAATCAACTTGTCTCACATCATTGTGTAAATTGAAAACACTGTGGCTTAACTTGGACCATCTCAAAAGGTTAGCACTGACCATTTAAGATTGTTGCCTTGTTTTTTTATTACTTCCCTTGATCATCTATCTGTGTTATACGAGTTACAGGAATTTGGTGCCACCAAACTCCATTTTTTCTAGTTATTGACCATTACAAATTCGGTGAATTGTTGTGTTCTAGCCCGATAATAGTTTTACATCAATTTTGTATTTAGAACCTGGTTGTCTATTTATTTTTTCGCAAGTTTTAATTGCTTTGTTGCCATCAGCAGACTGTAAAGTTGTGTAAAAAGTTGCACAAATTGGGTTGAAACCACTGGGAAGGTTTATAACTAATGCAGTTTTATCTGTGTAAAATATAAAAAACATTTCTGACTTTTAACATTGACAACTGCTATTTTGTTATCATAATGTTTTTTTTTTTAATAAAAATAAGTTTTCTCAAAATTATCTCTATGATCAATATTTTCTTCACAATTGTGCGGTAAAAGGGCCTGTATTGGGTCCTGTAGTAATGTTAGGAAACATAGTCCAGGCCCTAAGGAATAAAATTAAGAAATAGAATATATTGATGAATGATGAAGTATCTTTCATGACTACAGTTTGGTTTCTAACAATACTCTATCTTTAAAGTCTTTTTAATACTCTTAGCCTATTCTTATGATCAACTTTGGATGAGTTTTCTTTTGAAGGAACGCTTAGGGGGAAATTTTTTATTTATTTATTTTTAAAAAAAAATTAGAATTAGTTTTTCTTAGTTAATTTATATAAGAATTATTTTTAACTTTTTTTTTAAAAGATGTGAGAATTTTACAAATTAACTAATAAAAAATTTATTTAAATTTTTATTTTTTCTCATAAATTTTCCTTGGAGAAAAAAGAAATATCCAGATTGATTCTTAGAGTTTTTACTTGTATCTTAGTCTATCTCCATTTCTCACATTGACAGCTAAGTAAATGCAATAACTAATAATGTGCTCATTATAGGGTGTGTCAAATTATCTTTTATGTGACCTAATAGGTTTAGTTTAGTTGGAAATTAATGCTGATTTTTGTAGAAAAGACTTGTGTTCAATTCCTATAGAATATACTCCTGTGGAGGGATGAAGAATTTAAGTTTAACTAAGATATTATTAATAAAAGAACATGACATTATTAGACTTGTCTTATCTTTCTTTTAAATGATAATCTTGGGTGGTTCTTAGTGTCATCTTCCCATTGAATAAGACCTTTTTTACAAAATTGCACGAAAAAAAATCCAAAATGCATAACTCTGTGCATTATTTCCACAAATGCACATGTTTATTGTGTAAATGATGAGAATTATTATTCTTAGAAATATCTAAAACTGTGCTCGGATAATCCTATAATATTTCTGGGAATTAAATGTTTTTACATTTACATTTTATTAAAACATTCTTGTAATTTTAATTATTTCTCATATTAAATGATTTAATTCAATGTAAAGTAATATTTTTACACTATTTAAAAAAATTAATTCAGAAAGTTGAATTCTTGACCCTCCTATGAGAATTTTTTTTCTTCAGGAAATTGGAATGAGGTGGTCAGATTTTTTTCCAACTTTTTTATTAAATTAAAAATAAGAACTTAAAAAATAAGTTAAAAATTTCCATATTTTCTTTTAAAACACTTTTTTGAAGTTAAAAACTGAGTTGAATAATGTGTGTATAAATTATAGACATTAAATTTTCATAATCACTATTTTTATTATTATTATTATTTTACTCACAGGAGACGTTATAAAAATGGTGTGGTAGCTGAGTCCTCAAATTTTCTCTATATATATTAATAATAAGTTTTAACTTCTTTTAATATATTTTTAGTCTCCAGCCCAACAAAAAATTATTGTGTGACTAATAAGTTTGCTCTTAACATATCTCTATAAAAAAAAAAAAAAAATTAAAATGAAAAAATCATATTCAATGAAAAAGTACTTCTTGGTATCTTTTGGCTATCTTTCAATATAAAAGTATTCCTTGCTATTCCTTCAATCTTATATTTTTTTTTATAGTTTTTCAAAAATTAATATATATATATATATATATATTATTTTAAAATTTTGCAAGAAAATCATTATATATATTTAAATGGTGAATAGCCGAATATGCAATTTAGATTTTAATTATTAAGATTAATTCTTATAAACTACTTTACTTAATTATATGTTTAAATAACATATTAGATGATATATTATAAAAATATAAATGTCTCCTGAATTTAAATTATAAAATGCATATTTTTTATATATTTATTATGATAGTGATTTTTACAAAAAAATTATTAATTAAATATTGACCCCTCCCCTAAGTCTAACTCCACCCCTGATTTTACTCTTATTTTAAGAGTTTTTACCGCAATTTATTTCACCAACTTTATTTGTAAGTAGCTTTTAAGGCAAAGGAAAGTTGAGCTACTCATAACCTAAAAATATTCATAGGCAATAATATTTTTTAACAATTTTGTTTAAAATTGATACCAAACATGGGAAAGCAATATTTCGTTCTAAGATTCCCTAGAAATTAAAACTTTCATGTATATCAGACTGGCTCCATACAGGACTATCTAGTAATGTTGAAGCATCTTTGACAACAACACAGTCAACACTTTTATAGTCAAGGTTAAAGTTAAAAAAATGATACAATCACATTTTGAAATGAAACCATAGTTAAATGAAAAATAAATAAAATTTAACATTTGATTAAGATAGGGTGAATGTAATTTACTTTTAAATAAAGTCAGCTTATTGCCCCTTCAATTGGGCTCGATAGTTGGAACATGCATACAGTAAAAAAGTCATGAAAAATGAGGTGTTTAGAAAGTGATTGAAAAAGAAAAGGTCATAATTTGCCTCTTTCAGTTACAAAAGAAAACGTACTTGTGAGGAAAATGCAAAGACTAGAGGCTATTTTCTGCTATACAACTGGATTTGAATGTTGTTAAGGGAACAACGGTGATTTGATCTTATTGAAGATTAAGGTTGAATTATTGGAGCTACAACTTTAGGCTATGACTTATGCCACGCAAATTTTTGTCTATGGCTTGCATCTTTTGACACATGTATGTATCCAAGTGCTTAATACCACAATGAAATAGTATTTTATCATTTTATAGTAAAAACAGCCTGTCACGTATGCTTTCAATTTTCTATTGACATAGTCTTTGATATCTAGAAGTTAATCAAACTTTTTCTAATGATTTATATCCCATTGTCAAGTAGATTCATCAAAATTAACTTGTCAAAGATTTGCTTGATCAAGTAGTTACCACCCTTCTAACTTATGGACTTTATACCTTGTCATTTTATTATATATGCAAATCTTGGTCTAATTGCATTTAATATTGCGTTATCTTGGTAGCTTTTTCAAGCCAAACAATGCACATTCATATAACTTGTCTTTTACAGTTGTACTTTCCTTAGTTACGTTATACAGAACTAGCATTAAATTATTTGATATCATTCTTAGAATGTTGGAAAGCTACTCATTCTCGTGTCGTGTTCAATTTGTAGACTTTTAGTATTTTCAGATGACAATATATATTGACAATCTGTAATTTTATTTTGGTTCAATTCTTTTACATATTTACTTTTCAACTTTATCATATTAAATTTAACTTAAAAATAAAAAAATCTAAAACGTATTTATATGACATATAACTGACAATTGAATTTAATTTTTTTTTTACCATTTTAAAAATATATTTGGTAGAAAACTCCAATATTCAGATAATTAATTATAAAATATGAAAAAAAAAGAAAGAAAGAGAAAAAAAATTAATAAAATAAATATATATATATATATATATATATATATATGTGTGTGTTTTTTATAGTGAGTTGTCTCGATTAACTGTATATCGGAGTTAACCGATTAATTGTATATTAGAATTTAATGAAAAGTAAAGTTGTTTAATCAATAGCACGTCACATTTAAGAGAAAAAGAAAAGAAAATTCTTAAAAAAAAGATATATATATATATATATATATATATATTTAAAAGAAAAGATGACATGCATAAACATAAATTTATTACTGAGAAATGCTTCCATCACTTTGTGGAATATTTTCTCAATCAATTTTAATGAGTTCCATATCTAAATCAGATGATAGTTATTAAATGAGAAATAAGTCCCATTAAAATTTACAATATCCAACAAATACCAATAAATAATATATTAAAAAAAAAGTGTTTGTGAGAATCACCCTTAAATCCCACTTTTATTATTATACTAGTTCACTAATAAAGAGAAAACTATGCTATAAAATTCTAGTTGTAGATATAACATAAGTTATACATATGAAGCAATGTACCCCACAGCACACTCATAAACTGAGAAACGTATAAGGACATGTGGCCCTACTAGTCACCAATAATCTGCTATTATACATGGCTAGTTGGTTGCAATATGTAAAAGTAATGAGCTTATGAATCCATGTGGAATTCCATATTAACAGCATGTTCTGCAGATTAAGCGGGGCCGATTAAATAGATCTTGTTCTCATTGCATGTGCAATCCATCATATTTGTAAGGTTTCTGCTTAATGAAATGTCTTAATCACATTAGTTGACGTATATTTAGTATATCTTATCAAATATTTCTTTTATGATATTAGAAAATATTAAATAGCTTTTATGTTTTTAATATAATTAAAAGGAAAAAGGATCATTCAGTATAAAATAATTTTATAGTGTCATTTAGTTTCAGATTATCATATTAAAACATTGTTGATTTTTATAAAACTATTTTATATTACCAGTGTTAAACTCAATGATAAATAATTTTATTTTTATTTCCTTAAACAGGGTATACATAAAATATTTATCAGCATTTGCAACTTTAAAAACATATCGTTCCAAAACCTCTTGTTCACCTTGTGATTTTTTATTGACTAATTGCATTTTAGAGCTTATGAGGCACAACATGGTCTTGATTTATGGCTTCTCCATGTGAAATGAAATCTATTTTGACTATAACTTAAAAAAGTGATCTGAAAATGTATGCCTTTTTTTTTTTAGTTTGTTATTTTCTGCAGAAAGGATATTAGATAAGCATAGATCACTCCATGAAAAAGTTAAGGTTAAAATGCATTTTTTTTCGTTTTTTTCCGGTTTAATATTTTAGATTTAAAAATTTTCATTTTAGTTTCTTAAAGTATTTACAATAAATAAAATTTTCTTCCATCAATTTTTTGCATTAACGGTTTTAATTTTGATTAGTGTGACAAATGTCTATTAGCTTGACATCACTCACAGATTAGCACATGTCATTAAGTTGATCAAGTAAATAGTAAACTGAAAGAAGAACCAAATTTTTTGCCAGAAATATTTTTAGGAGCAAGAATAAAATTTTATAAATTTAAGTCAACTTGAGTTTGATAAAAACATATATATATATATATATATATATATATATATATATATATATATATATTAAATTTTGGGTTAGTTATTTCATGATTTTAAATTTAGTAAACTTGAGTAAAAATGGCAGTCTTAAAAAAATTAAAGTGTAGTATTTATAGGCATAGTAGACATTGTAGCTCAAGGAGACTAGTGATACCTAACGAGACAAACAACCGAAACCCTCTCATTTGATGTGCCTGTAATTTTTCCTAAAGTGATGGGAATGAATATTTTGCCACTCCACATATGAATAGGTCCCCCACTAACATGGATAGCTTGATGATATGTTATTAATAATGATAAATCTCAATTTAAGAAACAATATAGGTTTGTAGAATGTTTTTTAATCACATATACTTTATTTTTTTGACTGGGCACATATAGTTTTGTTAGTTAACTAATTATTGAATTATAATTAATGTAAAAATAAATAAAACACTGTGCAAAAAAAAAAAATCTCTTTTTTTTTAGTAGTTTAGCTGGGTATGGCCAACATGCAATCTTCATCATGGGGACTCTAATTTGATGCTCTGTTAATGGCAGACACTAACATATTGAATGAAGTGTGTGCTTCATGGGAAAGAAAATTTCTTGGAAGATATATGATTGCTTGATGGTCGCTCATACTAAAATATCATTGTAGTACTAAGCAAGGGAAGTAACAGCTTAAGAAAAGATACTACAATGAGCACAACAATAGCCTTTTAATTAAAAACTAAGCCATTTGAAGTTACATCACCACCACCACCCTACTAATATCTCTACCAAAGTACAAAATTGTGTCATAACTTGGACAAGGTTACTAATTAATTCCCATCAATTTTGTGGGAATTTAATTTTGACCCATTGGATTGGACCTTATATATACATAATAATAAGATAACATTAGGGAAGCATCAAACACTAAAAATGGAGTATCTTTTTTCTAGCATATAGGAAAAGTAGGTCAGAGTTTGTTGATAAGAGGACAAAGTTGAGGTGATGCATACTGGCCACCTGTTTCACTGTGATTTGCTTTGGAAGATGAATGAAAAACACTATGAAAATGATGGGTGTGGTAGAGAATGGTGTGAGAAAGTGGTAGGTGTTTGCAATTGTTGAATAGTGACCTTTCTAGTCTTTGAAGCTGGAGAGTTAGTGGCACTAGGTGGAGAGAGGAGAAGGTCCCTTTTGTTCTTATTGAAAGGGAAAGAACTCAAAGAAATGGTTTTGGAAGATTCTTGAGGTGAAATTGCCACGGGAGGGATTTCAATGGAATTGAGTTGTGGAGGAGGGTGTTGCCACTGTGGGAGTGGTCCTGCCAATAGAAGAGTCTGAAGCAGTGGTCCTGCTTCTACCACCGCCTTTAAGAGTTTCCCTTTTTCAGGCAATGGTTTCTTTTCAGCTAACTCCAACACTACTTGCAGTGCTGTTGGATGTGGGGTTGAACTTCCACCACAAGAAGGCATGCTGTTTTGTTCAGAGTCAGAGGATGCAGCTGCCACAGAATGCTTTTCAGATAACCCTTCTTGCAACTCTTCTTGTTCACTCTGTGATGTAGTGTCTCTTTGGTATGTTTGAACAAGCTGGTGTTTTTGTTGGTGTTGATTCTGCTGAAGTTCTTCTTGTTGGAGCTCTAGTTTTTCCAGCATTAGCTTCTGGCATTTTGCTTGTGCCTCATCTCTCTCCTTGATGACTCTGCTTAACAGGTCATGGACATGGATCAATTCACATTCTCTTCTTGTAATCTCCTCCTTAGCTGATGCAATTGTTGCCTCTAGCTCCAAGGTTGTGTACAAAAGAGAATGTCTTAAGTCCTCTAACCCCTGCTTGTTCAACAATGATACAACATTAAGCAAGTAAAAACAAAAAAAGAAAAGATATTTAGTAACTAAGGCACATAGCAAAGTAGTGAGATATAAATGTCACACCACACCTCTTCTTGGTTGAAGAACTCCCAGCTAAGAGGGCTACATTCATATTCCATTTGTTGCAATGAGAAATGTGAGGGAGGGAGGGAGAATATCTGTCTTGGATCTTCAAGTAAAGAATATTGTAGTACTACCTATACTTGTGCTACTTTCCTTTTATTCTTGCCATAACTTTACTTCATGGGACATGGAGTTGAAAAAAGGACAGAAAGCGCCAAAATTTTAAAGCACAAAGGGCAAATGGTAAGTGCATTTGGCTTTGTACAAATAGGCTGCCCACAGAGGACTAAAATTCGGTGCGGGTAGGGAATGCCATTTTCATTTCACTGGTCCAACTTGGAACCTAATCCTCTTCATATTGAGCCTTTTAGGTAGCAGAGGATGGCACGTGTGTGTGTGTACATGTAAAACTCAAAGTAAATAATTTCAGCATGTCAATGCAAAAAGTAATTAGTTAGTTCCACTTGGTTTATTCTGTTTCACTAATAGGAAATACTTAGGTACTTTTTAACTACCCAGGTAACTACAAAAAAAAAAAAAAAAATCTAGATAAAATTATATAAATTTTGATCTGAACTTTGGAAAAACATTTAGAGGATTGATCTTGTGTACTCGGAGTCTAATGCTAACTACAACTTTTTTGTTTTTATGTTCTATTTGGTCAGACTAAAACAAAAATAAAAGTCTAGTTAGAAGAATGATTAAAGGCATAAGATCTTATTTCCTTTTCCTTTTGTGTATGTGCTTTGATTTTATATTTTGACTATAAAGAGGATTTTGTTATAGCTTTATTAGTTATCATCACGCCATCCCATACCATATACTATAAAGCATGTATTGTTGCTACTTTTTCCCTCCTCAGTCCTCACTCCCTCCATCATTTTCTTGTTCTCACTCAAATGGTTATTATGCAATGTCGTATCCCCTTGTCTAATGAAAATGACACATCAACTTTTAATTTTAACCTATGGTTCAATATTCTCTAGCCAATTTGAGGGTTAACCTCTATACTAACCTCCTCATTGGGAGTAAAGTTATGTAAATATATCATTACACTATCTGAAAATGATATTTGGATCATCTAAGAAATTAACTAACTAACCATCCTAAGGTAAGATATGAAAAGTGCTAAATCATCACTTGCAATAACTATCAACATGTCTTATTGACAAGGTTTAATAAGAGCACAAATTTTTAGATATTATGTACATTGCATGATCTACTACTACATTACATATCTTCCGGTCAAAGAAGGGAGCGTAGAAGAATTGAAGAAATATCAAATATGATTTTACCACAAAAAAAAAATTAAAAGAAAAAACAAAATAAAGGGGGCAAGTAAGATAATGGTGGGTCCAATTTTGTAGGTCTTTTTTATAGTAAAGTTCAATTTTTTAGATCAAAAGGAGGGAAAAGAATAACGGCTTATGCAGCACCTAACTTACTGTTTTGGTAAGAAAATGTTGCCATTGATCTAATTGCAACCGTGTGGGTCCTTATATACCATCTTCACACTTTGGTTTCCTAATTTCCATGCACCAAAGTAGTAGGCTGAAGAATGTTACGCATATGGACAAATTTTTATACACTTTTTTTAAAGACAAAACAAAAAAACCCTTCACGTTTGTCTACAAATACACTTAATTGCATTTTCAGTATTTAAGACCACTTTATGGGAACCAGTTAACAATTTTTATTCTAAAGCCACAATTTGTGCCATTTGTAAGAAAATTCTCAATTTATTTAATGATAGTAACACTTCAGTTCTATTGAGGGGAGAGATCAAATATGTTTGATCATGTTATTTTCAAAAGAAAAAAAAATAGGAAAAGAAAAAAAGGAATATGCACTTGTCTCTAGACGTAATTTGTGTGGTTATGAACACTATGGTTGAACTAGGGTTAAAAAGGTGATGGTGGCTCTCAGCATGCATGAAGCAATGCAATAATTGGCAAAGATTATCTTTATCTTTGTATCTGATAGGATAAGATTCTTAGAGATTATTTTATATAATAATTACTTATTTTATATAATAATAGGTGAGTTTTTTTTCCTCCGTGAAGCAATAGTTAATTGATGAGAAATGAATGGCACATTACCGTTACTAATGTAAATGGGATTAGTACATTTTATTCTTCATTCTTTCGGTTGCATTATTTAGTACTATGGCCACATTGAGTGACTTAAAGTAAATTTATTGATGTAGTAAAATATTCTTCTTTAACATTATTCTGTTTGAAATCTGACTAGAATACATTTTAAGAGTGTACTATTTAAATATTATATTTGTGGCTGTAAAATTATTTCAAATTTTCAGATAAAAAATTGCAAAAGTGTGTAGTCATTAATAATTCTAAATTGAAATAATTTTTTGAGTATTTTATTATTTTTGGTATAGTTTATAGTTTGTACTTTGTAAATTCAAATATATCTTCAACGTCATTAATATATATATATATATATATATATATATATATATATATATTTAGTCATGAAAAATACTATACTTTTATACTAGAAATATTTGATAGAACACTTCAATTCATATTCACAGTTCATCATTAACCAACTACCTAAAAATTTTGAAAAAAAAAAAGAAAAAAATTAATAAAAAAAATACACGTACATGTTTGACTAGTATTAAAAATTTTTATCAAATATTTTTCTATTTATATACTGTTACTCTAAAAAGAATTCACTTAACCATTAAATTTAAAACATCATTTTAAAATCAATTATTATAATTTTAATTATATGACAATCAATGTATAAATATTATACGATCAATCAATGTATATTAATTAAATTCTTTATAAAAATATACAACTAATTTTATGATACATTAACCAAAATAATTTTCTTCCACGATATCTTAAAAACTTTACAACACTGTTGAAAAATGAACCAAACTAGTTATCTTAAAAAAAAATGAAGGAGCAAAAGTTTTTATGAACACGCTTATGATAATGATTAGATCATATTAATTAATAAATTAATGTTAATTAGTTATTGGTTTGTGGGTTCGTGCAGTGACGCGGTTTTAAGCTTTAGAATGTTTGGCAGATGAGATACTTTTTGTCTTGGTTTGCATGTGAGGAACCTATAGATGAAAGGCCCACATAACTAACCATAAAGTCTTAATTTCAATTCTAATTAACAAACCATAATGTTATTCCACTTACTAATATTAAAATATACATATAAAATAAATAAATTAAGATAAATTAAATTTTACACTATTATTTTATTTTTGTCGAAAACTTTTTTTTAAATTTTTTTTTCTCAAGATTATGATTTTTTTCATATTTTTTTTTGTATTTCTTATGTTCATTATTGGTATTGTTATTTTTATTTTTTCTTAAATTATAAATGTTAGATCAAGATGATTAACACATCTAAGATTTTGATTTTTACAAGACAGAAGAAACTTTCTCAAACGGAACATCAGCAAGCAAGTCAGACGGAACAAGTACAGACGAAAGATAACTTCTCAGACTGAAGTCATTCGTCTGTCTAAAGTCGAAGTCATCAGACGATAGGATAAGACGAAACTTCTTAAAGACTGAAGAAGTATATCATCTGTCCAAGAAGTGAAGCAAAGTTTGAGTCACTCGCGCCAAGATTTCAAATCTTAAGAAGTACTCATTAGAAGCATCCAAGATCAGTATAGGGATTCGTGCTTACACATGCAACTCAAAAAGGTCTTTACCTTTTTTTCAAAGTCTCCGTACAAGTTAGAAAAGATCTAGCAGACGCCAATCTAAATCGCTGCACACGCCATCAATCAATCAAGTACTATCTGACACCTTTTGGAAAGCTCTCAAGAAAATGTTCAACGGCATTCTCATGTGTCTAACGGTCATCTGAAGATGGTGCCTATTTAAAGACTTCACTTCATCAGAATTTAGTTGACGAAAACGCTTCTCTTATTCTATTTTCTGAGATTTCGCTCAATACTTCTGATTATACTTCATTGTAAAATTCTCTCTGCGAAGAGGAACCTTTCTGTTTTTAAAACATCTTTTTAAAATCCACTTGTGTGGTAGTTTAGCCTGAGGAGGCTGGTTGTTCAAAGAATACCTCTGTTGTTTAGCCTGCGAAGGCTGTGTTCAAAGAATATCTTGTTATAGCCAGAAGTGGTTGGGTGCAAATAATACTTGTAAACCATTTCACGGTTGGTAGTGAAAACTCAGTGGTTGCTGGGTAACTGGACATAGTCTTGTATAGACGAACCAGTATAAAAATAGTTGTGTACTTATCTTCTTATTTGTTTGACTGACGGGGATAATCAAGCTATAACGTCTCTTACTTAAAAACAATCCTTGAAGATTAAGTAATACTTCGTCTGACCATATTTAAACCCACAGACGAAAGGAGAAAATTTTTATTTATAACACAATTCAACCCCCCTTCTTGTGTTCTATCTTTTACAGTTTGCTATCAGAGCTCAGCCTCTAAGGGTTGAGCGCTTTACAGTTGCTAGAGGAAAAGATCCTGGATGGAGTCTCAAGGACCTTCGTTCCTATCCGAAGGGTCATCTATGAACAAGCCACCGACGTTCTCTAGTGATGACTACCTTTACTGGGAGGATCGGATGGAGATGTACATCAAATCCACATAGTATAGATTGTGGAACATCATAACTCAAGGAAACATCCCTATTGTCAAACCTAAGGTTGAATGGGGAAATGAAGAATTCTCGCTTATGAAACTCAACAACAAAGCCAGATATGCCATCATGTGTGCATTATCTAGAACAAAGTACAACAGAGTCTGTGCATACAAAACAGCTAAAGAACTCTGGGATGCCCTCAAAATTTCCTATGAAGCAACTGAGGATGTGCGAATGAGGAAAGCTGCTACAACATGAAGATATTGGATAGTCTTCCTCCTCCATGGGAAGCTATGTCCATTACCATCTCAGTCGGGTGTGATATGAAGACATTAACTCTTGACGAGTTAATAAGAGCTTTGAGAGTACATGAGGTACTCTTGTGTAAAAGAGACAAGATCAAGGTTCAAGAACCAATAGCTCTTCCGTCTGCCAATAACACAACAAAGGAGGAAACTCCTAAGAAAGAAAGAAAGAAGAAGCACAGAGTGTTGAAAGCTGACACCACTGAATCTGATTCGTTTGATGAATCGTCTGATGATGAGATTTCTCTCATGGCCAGACGCTTTAAGAAGATGATGATGAAAAAGGGAAGAGGTCAACGCTTCTTCAAGAAGAAGGAGAGAAAGCTCCCTGAAAAATCATCAAGCAAGGAGGAGAGTTCAGAAGTTATCTGTTATGAATGCAGAAAACCTGGACACATGAGATTAGACTGTCCAAGACTAAAGAAAAGATGGAATCCTCGCAAAGACAAGGGTAAGAAAAGTCTAGTGACTTGGGAAGACCTTGATAGCGAAAGCTCAGAGGAATCCACTGAAGAAGAAGAAACTGCGAATATCTGCCTCATGGCTGGAGACACCGTTTCATCAGAGGTAACTGAATCTGAAACTTCTTCATCCTCCTCATCTGAGTCTGAGTCAGAATCAGAAGAAATTTCATACGATAAACTTTTGGCAAACTCACATTTTATTGCTAAGCAATACAAAGTATGCAAAGCCAAGTTAAAACAAACTTTGGAAGAAAATGCTACTTTGAGAACTAAAAATGAGTTACTGCAAAAAGAAGTATCAGATGAAAAATCATCTGAGTCTGAAAAGGATAAGTTTATTTCTGAAATTGAAAGATTGAAGAAAGAAAATGAATCCTTACTCAAAGAATTAACAAAGTTCACTAAGGGATCCTCCATGCTAGAAAATATTTTAAAATATGAGAGATCTCCGTCTGACAAAAGTGGACTTGGTTATGTTGAAGAGTCAGACAAAGTGAAAAACATCTTTATTCCGTCTGCTCATAAAAAGAAGATAAAAAATTATAATAAGGTTCCAAATAATTATAGAAAAGATAAAAGAACCTTAAACAAGAAGAAATCTTCTTTCACTAACAAAGAAGGACCCAAAAAGATTTGGGTACCAAAGTCACTCATTATTCCTGTTGCAGATATCCTTAATAGGAAAAGAGAGGACTTCAAGCTGGTACCTGGACAGTGGGTGCTCACACACATGACGGGAGACTTGTCTATATTCCAAGATCTCAAACCAAGTAAATGATTTGTATCATATGGTTCAGGGAAAGGTAAAATCTTAGGCATTGGGACTGTTGGTAAGACACCCAATCCTCTTATCCAAAATGTGTCTTATGTTAAAGGTCTTAACTTCAATCTACTTAGCATAAGTCAATTTTGTGACAGTGGATATGAAGTAGCTTTTAACTCAGATGAATGTATAGTCAAAAATAAAGAGAAATCCATTCTATTTATTGGGAAAAGAAGGAATAACCTTTATGAGGTTTGCCTTTCTGACCTTAGTGATCAGAATGTGACATGTTTGATTTCAGCAGATGATGAACGAGATATTTGGCACAAAAAGCTTGGACATTTAAGTCTCAAGTATATTTCGAAAATTTCTAAAAAGGATCTTGTAAAAGGTTTGCTGAAAATATCTTGGAAATCCAATTGTCTGTGTGAATCTTGTCAGCATGGGAAACAACTCAAAGCTTCTTTTAAATCAAAAAATGTTATTTCCACGACAAGACCGCTAGAACTGTTACATATTGATCTCTTTGGCCCTACTCAAACTGAAAGTCTTGGAGGAAAGAGATATGGATTTGTAATTGTAGATGATTATACTAGATTCACATGGGTATACTTCCTAGCACATAAACATGAGTCATTCAGTGTTTTTGAAATATTCTGCAAACGTGTTCAAAAAGAAAAAGGAATATGTATTGCGTCTGTTAGGAGCGATCATGGAACAGAATTTGAAAATTCTGAGTTTAATGCCTTCTGTTTTGAAAATGGTATCTTTCACAATTTTTCATCTCCAAGAACTCCTCAACAAAATGGAGTTGTGGAAAGGAAAAATCGTACCCTACAAGAAATGGCTAGAACTTTGTTGCATGAAAGCTCTCTTCCAAAATATTATTGGGCAGAAGCAATTAATACTTCCTGTTATATTCAAAACAGAATATTGATAAGACCAATATTGAATAAGACTCCATATGAACTATGGAAAGGAAGAAGACCCAACATTTCTTACTTCCATCCTTTTGGATGTGAATGTTTCATCTTAAACACCAAAGATCAACTTGGCAAATTTGATTCAAAAGTGGTGAAAGGATTCTTACTTGGATATTCCAATACGTCTAAGGCCTATAGAGTATTTAACTCTAAGACGCAAGTTGTAGAGGAATCAATTCATGTAAAATTTCAAGATAACTCAAAGGCTGATACGGAAATATCAGACCTAGAAAATTTATTTGATAATTTGCAGATTAACCCTTCTGGTCAAAGTTCAAGTCAAAATGATAAACCTGAGTCAGACGGAAGAACAGACACAAGAACAGACGATAGAAGCACAAACAATAGAAGCACAGACGAACCCTCTTCGTCTGATACTCATCAACATGAAGATCAAGCCCCTGTGAGAACATGAAAGTTTGCATCAAACCACACAAAAGATCTTATCATTGGAGATAGACATCAAGGTGTTCAAACTAGATCCAAGCTAAAGGAATCGTCTTGATATGCTCTTGTGTCAAATATAGAGCCCAAGAATATTGAGGAAGCTCTACAAGATAATGACTGGATTTTAGCTATGGAAGAAGAGCTAAACCAGTTTACCAGAAATGATGTTTGGACTTTGGTAGAGAAACCAAGAAGCAAAAGTATCATTGGAACCAAATGAGTATTCAGAAATAAACTTGATGAAGACAGAAAAGTGGTAAGAAACAAAGCAAGATTAGAAGCTCAAGGCTATAATCAACAAGAAGGTATAGATTTCACTGAAACTTTTGCTCCTGTAGCTAGATTGGAAGCAATTAGAATTTTACTTGCCTTTGCTGCTCATAAGAATATCATCCTATATCAAATGGACGTAAAAAGTGCTTTTCTAAATGGTTTTATTGAAGAGGAAGTATATATAAGACAACCTCCTGGATTTGAGAGTTCATCTCAACCAGATCATGTTTTTAAACTAAAAAAGGCACTATATGGTCTTAAACAGGCTCCTCGAGCTTGGTATGAAAGACTGAGTTCCTTTCTTCTTCAAAATGGTTTTTCAAGAGGGAAGGTTGATATTACTCTCTTCAAGAAAAGCGTTTCTAAAGACTTTATTATTGTTCAAATATATGTAGATGATATAGTCTTTGGAGCAACTAACGAATCCTTGTGCAAGGATTTCTCTAAGTTAATGCAGGAAGAATTCGAGATGAGCATGATGGGAGAACTGAAGTTTTTCTTAGGACTTCAAATTAAACAGACTAAACAAGACATATATATTCATCAACAGAAGTACACTAAGGAACTTCTAAAGAAATTCAAAATGGAAAATGCCAAACCAATGAAAACTCCCATGCATTCGTCTGGAGCCAGTCTCAACAAAGATGAATCAGGTAAGACCGTTGATCAGACGGTATACAGAGGTATGATTAGATCTCTTCTCTATCTCACTGCTAGTAGACCTGACATTATGTTTAGTGTCTGTCTATGTGCATGTTTTCAATCTGATCCCAGAGAATCAAATTTACAAGCTGTTAAACGCATTTTAAGATATCTTATTGGAACCACTAATCTCTCTCTCTTGTATAAGAAAAATAATGATTTCAATTTAAGTGGTTATTGTGATGCTAATTATGCTGGAGATAAAGTGGAGAGAAAAAGCACAAGTGGTGGATGCCAATTTCTTGGTTCATCACTAATCTCTTGGTCAAGCAAGAAGCAAAACTCCATTGCACTCTCAACCACCTCAAGCGAAGAATATATTGTTGTATGGTGGGTGTTGCTCACAACTACTTTGGGTAAAACATCAACTTGAGGATTACTCCAGGTTTGAAACTCAAATACCAGTATTTTGTGATAACACAAGTGCAATAAATCTCAGCAAAAATCCTATTCAACATTCAAAAGCCAAGCATATTGAAATCAAATTTCATTTTATAAGAGATTATGTTCAAAAAGGTATTTTCGATGTACAGTTTGTTCAAACTGATTTTCAATGGGCAGATATCTTTACAAAAGTTTTAGACTAAAGTCGCTTTAATTTCATTAAAGAAAATTTGGGAATTATCTCTTTAATTGATTAAGTTTTCTCTTTCGTCTGAGCATTTCATTTCGTCTGTACCTTTGTATATGTTTTCGTGTTAAGATAAAACTTTGCGTCTGATCAAGTTGAATCAGTCTGAGGAAATTCAACAAACGCAAAGATATTATTTAATTATTTTAAAGTTAAGTGTGCAGGGACAAATTAAAAGTAGCAATAAATGTGTATGTCATTTATTGCACTATTCTAGGACTTTGAGAAGCACGCGATGTGAATTGCAGAAGTCAAATCAATCATTAAAAAGACAATGATGGGGACACGTCAAATCAGGGGCGGTTTAAAAATTCTTTCGTCTGATGAATCACAACCGTTTTAGTTTTGACTATAAATACTCTTAAAGTTCACATTTTTACTCTTTACTGCATTCATACTCTCTCTGAATTTTCTACTCACAAAACTTAACTCTCTCTTTTTCAAACCTAACAATGGCCGCCAAGAACATCAAGGCAACCGAAGCAACCTTCTTCGCTCAAGATCTCTTCTTGCCCAGTAAGTGGATATCGAGAGACACTATTGAGAGCATCTCCGAAAGAGTGGCAAAGATGTTGGTACACAACGGATGGATGGAGTTCGCGGAGATGAGAGGACCATGGTTGATGGAGGCCTATGCTGAGTTCTGGAGTGACGCAAAGGAGTTTGATGATGGTATTGTTGGTACCATTGACAACAAGGAGTATATTATCACAATATACTCCATTGTTGAAGTCGGGAACTGCAAGGCAGAAGGACGCTTTTACAGCGCAGACTGGATGAAACTTGAGTCTGAAGAGCACGTAGACAAGATCATCTACAGGAAGATCCGCAACTCTGAAGATTCCAAGTTTTTGAGATCAGGGAATCTTTGTCCGACTGCAAGAATCATCCACAACCTTATCTACAACATCTTCACACCCAGAACTGGCTCACGAGACAATGTGAGTACTCGAGACAGGTTTTGTATCTTCTACTGTCTGAGGAAAGCAAGGATGAGTCTTCCTCACATCATTCTTGACCACTGGATAAGTGCGTTAAGAAATAGGAACATTCGTAGGAAGAGCAGTATTCCCTACGCCTCTCTCTTCACCAAAATCATCATCAACCAAGGCTTTGATGCCTCTGGCGTTGTTTGGCACAAAGAAGGCAAGGAAGTCAAAGGAAGCACCTTTGCCAAGATGCATCTGAACCCTGGCTTCCTTCATCACACTGCCAGTGAAGAACAAGTTCCCCTTTCACCAATCACCAAAGACCCCCCACACAGAGCTCGCATCAAATGCGTCAGAACCCAAACACAAACCCAAACACAAGCCCAAACACCAGCCCAAACACAAGACCAAACACAAACCCAAACACCCTTACCTCTTCCACCCGTGGTTATTTCTGAAGTTCCCTTCGAATGTTCTAGAAGAACCTCTTAAGAAGAAGAAGAGGACTATCAGAATAAAGCACGTTGCGGCTAAGACGCAAGGGAAGACGATATCCCCAAGTGAAGATGAAGGGGCTAGGCTATCGTCTGAAGGTGTTTCGTCTGTTAGAATTCTTTCAGACGAAGAAAAGCAGAAGAAAGCAGCCGAAGAAAAAGTAAGGGCCAGAGAGGTCGCTCTTGAAAAGGCTGCCAAAGGCAAAGAAAAGATGAAGCAGAAGCTTGCGTCTGTGATTGTTGGAGAAACAGACGAAGCAAAACAACTGAAAGAGGCTATGAGGGTCTCTATGCTACTTCAAGCTGAACGAGAAAGAATCTTTCTTGAAAGCGTTAAGGGCATTAGATCGTCTGAAGGTGCGTCTGCTCCAGCAACTTCAGAGGGTACGAACAGTGAAGAAACTGCCCAGATCCAGAAGGATAATGCCCAGTTGGCAGAGGAATTGGAGACCATGCTCAATGATGAAGTCTCTACTATGGAGGTTTCTACATCAACTCTCCAAGACGAACATAGGACAACTGTGTCTGATCCTATTGTTGCGTCTCCTCTCAACGCTGCCTTTGATCAGACGATACCTGCTGCGTCTGAAGAAGCATCCCACCAACAGACGATGAAGATTCCGTCTGAAGAAATTCTTATTGAAGACATAAGTTCTTCGTCTGATGAAGAACATATGGATATAATAAAGGTGGATGCATCATGGGTGAGATCTCACGCCAAAGTCATCAATCCTGAAGATCAAGCACAAGACAGACTATTCGTTCCTCAACGAATTAGTCATGAGACGCTTTGCTGAAAGCTCTTGTGCTGAAAGACCAGTCAAGCCTGACTGGATTCTTGGAGAGAAGATTGAAGTTATCTCCAACGATGGTGAACCGTCTGAGTCTGCTGAAGATGGTCACTTGGAAGACGATGAAGACTGCTACATAAAGGACACTCCTTACATTGAGTTGAGGAATCCCTATCAGTACAGAGGCAAAAAGGGATTTCAACTTTGGGAGATTTGTCAACCCCATCGTCTATCACAAACCCCTGAAGCCAGTAGATTCCAAAGAAGATTTTATCTACACTCCCGAAGAGCAACGCGAATGGCTGAAGCGTCTGCCTTGGGATATACTGGACTCCTTAGACATCAAGGGTTTAGAAGGAATAAAAAGGTACAAGGATCATCTAGCTGAGTCGGTGATTGAAGGACCAGCTCTTGGCTATGAACCCCACATCCCTTTCAGAGAATACATCAAGTGGAAGGTTCAACATGAAATCAACGCACTTGCATTTTACCATTGCAGATATGGAGATTCTAGCTCCACCATCCATGAGCCAAAGGATTGCTCACATTGACATCTCGACGCCATTGACCGTCATGATCCTGTACCTTTCACAATTCCCATGAATCAAACAGAGTATGTAGGTCTAGGACATACTCTTGGAATTGTTCTTCCCTGGACAAGACCTCATTGTTCAGGCATCTGCCCCCGCTACTCCATCCTCCTCGACGAATTCGAAGACCCTGAAGAGTTTGCTCACGCTCTTCCTGAAGACTACAACATGTCTTTCAAACTGATGGCTGGTGCTTATAAAAGGGAAGCAAAAGCTAGATCAACTTCCTTCTATCACATTGAAAGAAGAGCAAAGAAAGAGAGAAGAGACTGTCCATTCATGGTAGGATCCCAATTCTCTTCTCTGGTTTCAGACGAAATAAAGTTTTCAATCGTCTTAGACCGAAAACGACCTTACTTGGTCAAGTTTTTGGCTAAAGGAAAAGAGAAGAAGACTCCGTCTGTCTCCAGATCCTTCAAGTTTGCAAGGCACATCCCCCGACGACTTCCGTCTGCTGCACACTCGCATCTCAAATCTCTTCAAACCCATGCCTCAAGACCTATCAATCCGAAGATTCAACGGATGATAGAAGATCATGAAGCCACCTCTGGCATCTGTTCTGGAACTTCATTTGATGAAGATTCCACAATCTGTGGCAGGGTGTATCCTGGAGAAGCCTTTGCTTATACACATCCATCACAGGACATCCAGATCTTGAGCTCTCTATTCCCTCTAAGATGTACTCTTGGCAATGGGAAAGAGACTTCACTGCATACCTCACACTTCCACTCTTCACTCTGCGTCTGAAGAGGACTCCAACAGTGTTCATCATAGATGACTCTATACCTATAGTGGAAGAGCCTCAAACACCGCTAGTGGAGATTGATGATAGGGTGGAGGTTGATGATAGGGTTGAGGTTACTGAGGCTGACGCAAAGGACGCTGATGAGTATAATACTCTAAAGCGTAAATATGATGCCTTAGAAGAGGATTGCGAACATTTGAAGTTAAAGAATAAAGAGCTTGAGGACAATCAAGCCTCTCTCACATCTGAGGTGCAGCAGCTGAAGGACATTGTCATGAGCCTTCTTCAAAAGAAGCCTAAACCTTCTTCTTGATCATGTTTTTGATGATTCTCAACCCAAAGGGGAGAGTATCTTAGAAAGGAAGAAAGGGAAAAGGGGGAATGCATCGTTTGAGAGGGAGCAAGCAAGCAAGAAAGAATGCTAAGGGGGAGCCTATATCGTCTGAGGGGGAGCAAATTTTTTTTGTATTTTATTGTATTGATTCTTTATTAATTTGTAAAGCACATGCATGTACTTTGGTTTTCTGTATACCTTTGTAATATTGTATAAGATTTACATCACATTGATGTAACAATTCTTTTTATAAAGAGGTATTATTTAAGAAAACATCGTCTTGATGTAAATCTGACTTGCGTTTTATCTGTGATCACTAACCTTATCTTATGTAGATGTCTTCTTGAGAAAAGTTATCAGTATGGTCTGTAATCATCAAAAAGGGGGAGATTGTTAGATCAAGATGATTAACACATCTAAGATTTTGATTTTTACAAGACAGACGGAACATCAGCAACCAAGTCAGACGGAACAAGCACAGATGAAAGATGACTCCTCAGACTGAAGTCATTCGTCTGTCTCAAGTCGAAGTCATCAGACGATAGGATAAGACGAAACCTCTTAAAGACTGAAGAAGTATATCGTCTGTCCAAGAAGTGAAACAAAGTTTAAGTCACTCGCGCCAAGATTTCAAATCTTAAGAAGTATTCATTAGAAGCATCCAAGATCAGTATAGGGATTCGTGCTTACACATGCAACTAAAAAAGGTCTTTACCTTTTTGTCAAAGTCTCTGTACAAGTCAGAAAAGGTACTGCGCATGCAATCTAAATCCGCTGCACACGCCATCAATCAATCAAGTACTATCTGACACCTTTTGGAAAGCTCTCAAGAAAATGTTCAACGGCATTCTCATGTGTCTGACGGTCATCTGAAGATGGTGCCTATTTAAAGACTTCTCTTCATCAGAATTTAGTTGGCGAAAACGCTTCTCTTATTCTATCTTCTAAGATTTCGCTCAATACTTCTGATTATACTTCATTGTAAAATCCTCTCTACGAAGAGTAACCTTTCTGTTTTTAAAACATCTTTTTAAAATCCATTTGTGTGGTAGTTTAGCCTGAGGAGGCTGGTTGTTCAAAGAATACCTCTGTTGTTTAGCCTGCGAAGGCTGTGTTCAAAAAATATCTTGTTATAGCCAGAAGTGGCTGGGTGCAAATAATACTTGTAAACCATTTCACGGTTGGTAGTGAAAACTCAGTGGTTGCTGGGTAACTGGACATAGTCTTGTATAGACGAACCAGTATAAAAATAGTTGTGTACTTATCTTCTTATTTATTTGACTAACGGGGATAATTAAGCTATAACGTCTCTTACTTAAAAACAATCATTGAAAATTAAGTAATACTTCGTCTGACTATATTTAAACCCACATACGAAAGAAGAAATTTTTTATTTATAACGCAATTCAACCCCCTTCTTGTGTTTTATCTTTTACAATAAATTTGAATATAATATATCTTATAAATATTAATCAATATTTTTTTATTATTTGAAATATCTTTACAATATTTATACGTTTTTAGTATAATATTGTATCACTACTATTAAGAGAGAGAATTATGTTTCTATACTTGATAATTTGAATTTTAAATTCACTTTAACCTTTATTAAATTAATTCTCTCTTTAAAAACAATTTTTAAAAACTTAATTCTTACACGTTACTATTTAATAAAGTTGATGTGTTTTGATATAAATATTTTTTCATTAATTCAATTATATCTTAATCAAAATTTTAAATTCTTTTATTATTATATTTTTTTATTGTTTTAATAACAAGATATTATTATGAGTTAGGTTCTTACTTTGCTAATTTTTATAATATTATTTTTTATTATTTTAGATTTTAGAATATTATAATATTATTTTCGTAACAATATATTTTATTTTTAAAATATAGTATTAGTTTATTATTATTGTTTTCCTCCTACATTGTAGTATTGTAGTATCCCTCATGCAATGTTTTTTATTCTAAAGTTTTGATGATGAATAATCATAATACATGCAAGAAGAAAGTGTATCATAAGGTGAAAAAAATATAAATAAATACTTGAGCACTATATATTCAGAGAAATCAACTTAATTTCAGCAGCTAAATCGATTGTGATGATAATTACATAAATTCATTTATATTTATCAACAACAAAATTATAAGACCAAGACCAATAAAACAAGTAATAACGAATGCACATTTTCAATTCAAATTTTTGTACAGGGTGAAATAGATATATGAATGTTTTAGCTTCTCTCTTTTTGAAGATAAGATTTAGCTTTTTTCATTGGGTTTATCTAGGCTTTTTTTTCCTTAAATCTAAATAAGAAAAGATATCTGGAATAAAAATGTTTTTAGAAATAATTTTTCAACAAAAATAGTTTTATGAGTTTTTCTTTACTAAAATTTGTTTCAGAGATTTTTTCTTAACCTTGTAGTTTTTTAATATTGAATTTTAATATTTAAAAAAATTATCAATATTTCCTTTATCTTTGTAGTTTATTCCTCTCAACTAGATCCCCTTAGTTAGTATGAACATTTACCTATTTATATATCTAGGTGTTTGATATATTCTAAAAATAATCATATGAATAATTTATAAAATATGAGCCGTGAAAAATAGCTATTTATAAAATTTTATATACATAAGAATTTATTAATAAGATTTTTATTGAGACCTTAAATAGATTAATTATTTCAAATATATGAGATTGACAATGCCATATAAAATTAAAAACCCCACATACAATTTACTCCTATGCTAAAAAATTTTAAGTGAATTCTTAAGTTAATTTTGTAGATATAGCACTAGTCTATTTCGCACCCCGCTATTTTATCTTTGCAACCAACTTTTTATTTGGACAAAACTACCCTTGAACGAATCCCGGTGTTACACAACAATGACAACTTTGTATGCTGTATATGTATTCTGTTTGATAGTAACTAATGACCCCGTAATAAATTTCTTTTCAAATCTATTGATACATAGGTTCATTTTCTTTTATGCTAAAAGTTATAATACCAGATAGATATATTTTTTTAAAATAATTTAAAAAAATTACGTAACAATACAAATAAACATATGAAATACGACAAAAAGTCAATTTGTTTTTTTAAAAAAATTTATTAAAAGATACATGTATTCTCGTTTTTCTCTTAATTTTAAATCACATTTTTAAAATTTTAATTATATAATTATTTTAAATTTAAAAACAATATTACGTGATTGTTTGAATTAACATTATTTACTAACTACAGACAACCTTGTCTTGTAATTTGTATTCAATTATTATTATCTATTAATTAGCTTATTTATATATATAAAGTCTAATAATATATAATAATATTTTAAATTATATAAAGATATTAATATTAAATAGATATTTTAGTGAATTTTATATTATTATATTTGTGTTGGCTTTGATGAAAATTGTTTTGGTTAAGTTTAAGTTGATTGTTTTGATTAAATGAGAAAAAAAATATTGGAAGATGGTTTTTTTTTTTTGGAAGCAATGTAAAAGGTTTTGAAACAGTAGGGTGAATAAGAATAAAGGAGATGGGTTAATTTTGAGATAAAAGAATGTTAAAATTTTTGTATTTTACACAGTCAAAATATAGAGTTAGAGTCATTTAGGAAAGAGGGGTGTGACTAGAATGATTAAGGAAAATGAAAAAGTTAAAAGGTTTTGTTTGAAGGAGTTTAAAAAGAATAATGTTAGGAGGTTATTTAGGATATGAATCCAACCAGTATTCCAAAATCGTATTTAAAAAAAAAAATTCAAAATACAAGAAAAAGGCGGGGTAAGGCAAATCAGTGTTTTTTTAGCATTATGAGATAAAAAATAAAAGTATTGTTGTTTTAGTTATAATTTTAAAATCCTAATATCTACAAAAATAGAAGCATTCACACGCTCTCTCTCACACCCCTCTCTTCTCCCTATTCCTAGCCACCACTCTCTCTAGTCACTGGATTTTGCAAGTATTTAGTTTATCTCTCTCTCACACCCCTCTCTTCTCCCTAACCCTAGCCACCACTCTCCCTAATCACCTAATCACTGGATTTTGCAAGTATTTAGTTTATCTCTTGTAAATTTTGTGGAGATTCTGGGACAAAGCCAAACAGGGAGAATGTGCATTTTGTTACGAAATAATGCCATTGGGTTGGGTTGTGGTGAACGAGATAGACAACTTATTCAAAAATCATAGATTGAAGTAAGGAAAACGAAACAAAAGTCGTCAAACTAATAAACACGAATAGAGGAGAAAAGACCGCTTGCAAAAGAAAAACTAAACACGAAAAGATAGAGGGGGAATGTTCTATGTAATTAGAACAAACCATGTAGCATTATTCTATGCAATTAGAACAAATTATATAGGATATCAAAGTAAAGGTAATTTACTCTCGATTTTATATCAAAACAAAGATGAAGGTGAGACAATTTTTTTTTTTTCAAAATTAAACTAAATCGATTTACCAATTTTACCTATAACTAAACATTGATAGAAAACTTGATCGATCAACTTTAATAAAATCTTTCTCAATCTATTGATTAAAATATTGCCATAACTTCATAACTTTTACTTTTAAAAGTATTTGATGTCTGTGGTAATAAATATCCAAAAGTATATTTAACCCCTTGAATCTAAATATCATCATTTTAGCAAAAACCAATTTTTTTATATGCATACTTTTAATCTAAATACTTTCTTATAAACTTCATTCTCGACAAAATGGAATTCAAATAAAATTATATTAGCACAAACTAATGATTCTGGACACATGATTCTCTATCTCTCATTTTCCTTCTGTTTCTTTGGCCGTGAACTCAACTCCTCTTTTCATTTTGAAAACAGAAAACTACCACCTGATCAACACCACACAAAAATATGAGAGGGAGGGGAGGGGATAAGGCAGGGGAATCATCAAATGGGTCATAATATGATCATAATAACGTACATCAGTTTTCAATTATGCAAAGCCCTAAACAAGAAGCTACTACAAAATTTTTTTGTTTAATAAATCGATAGAACCCATTACCATGCATTATAGCATCCGGATGTAGGGCATAGCATGCTTTGTATATTCCACTCCATACTTCTATAGAGTTATAGATAACTCTAAGAACCTGCTACCAAATTGCCTGATTTATCTTGGCGCAGCTTCAATTTAAGTGGAACTTCCTTGTAGGATACAATCTTCTCAACTGATCGACGCAATGGCCGCCCTACAGATGATCTACGAGTTACCTGAGGATCAAATGTACTTGCACTGTTTCCTTGTCCAGAAGTTACACTTGATGTTGTTGGACAAATTTTTTCTGACATATTATCAGATAATTGGGAGACATTAAATTTTGCATCATCTATCTCAAAGAAGTCCTCAGTTGGTTCTGGATTCTCTGGCTTGAAACTGTTAGATTGTCTTCTCGTACTATGCCTAGATATTTCTCAAAGCGTAAGGAGGTTTTTTATTCTCTTAATTACTCAAATTCTCAGCTATTTGTTCAATTCCAATCAGAAAGTGAAAGTATATGCTTACCTCTTCTTTACAATATTCTTTTTGGCATGAACTTGTTCAGTGTTAGTAGGTCCCGAAGCTGCATCCAAACAATATGCATAAGGCTTGATATGGGAAGAGAATACAACAAAAGTGGGATAAGTTGTGAATAGTTACATTCACTAGTTTCATTTGCTTCGTCATTGACCTTGGATGTCACTGATGTTGGTCCATTTTCATTGGTCAAATTTACTTGTAGATGCGAAATATCATCTTTGACTTCATCTATCTCCAAGAAATCTTTTGGTGGATCTGGTTTTGCAGCTTCCAATACTGCAGATTGCCTTCTCAAACTATACCTGTATGCATATTTAAGAGACACATGAGCTGCTTTGTTCGTAAGTAATGCAGATAAAATTTTTGTTGTTATGACATTAGTCCAATATAGCAAGCAACTCAAACTCACACCTCTGGTTGTCAACCTTTTCTGTGGATTTGACTTGTTTAATGACAGCAGGTGCAGAAGCTGCATGAAAGAAAGACCTCTTTAAGGGTTATCTACACGGAATTTACATAGGCACACGCACACACACAAAGTGGGTTCACTACACCAATTACACTGACACTTGGAAACTCTCTTCCTTTTTGCATTCCCCTTGTTATCTTCTTGCAATGACTGATCTGGCTGCTTACTTTGGCATGCTACCACCTAATAGTAGTTAAGGAAAGACGCAAATTGTTGCAGTGCCATCAAGAAGGGAGAGTAAAGACCAACCAGCAGAAGAAACAAATAAAGGAAAATTCATACAATACCTTCTCTGCATCAATTACATGCTTTGATTCAATTCGGTGCTCTTTTTCCTAGAGAAAGAAAATCATAACAGTTAAAAATAAAACTAAGCCTTTCTCAATTTCCCATTTGCAATTTATCAGCTTTGAGATGAGTTAAACTGACCTTCAATTCTAATTTCATAGCAACGAGTATACCATTTTTGCTTCCTAGTTCAAGCTGAAGTTCCCTTAGCTGGATGGCAACAAATTCAATGTCACTCCGTCAATCCATCATACAAAAAATTAAAATGAAACAAAAGGTAACACAGAAACCAACAGTTTTCATTTCAAGACTCACCTTCTGTCTACTTGAATTAAGCTCCTGCATTGCACAAAAAGATGAAATCAATACAATACACATCCATAATTACAGACCAAAATCCAACAGAGTGAAAAACTCTACTGTAAAAAATTCAGTCAGTACCGCCAGCATTCTACTATTGGTGAGGGCAAGTTCTGAATTCTGCTTCCTTAGTTTCTGAAAATTGTTTTGACACTTTTGCAGCTCTGCTTTACATGATTCTAGAACCACACTGTCCACACAAGTTGAGAAAACCCAAGTAAACAAAAACCACCACCACCATAAAAAATTCTACCAACCACAAACAGAAGACAGAAAACTAAGCCAAAATCCAGATAAAGTATGAAGGAAAATTACTCTCTATTAGCAAGAAGCTTCACCAAGGCTTCCTTTTCCTGTGAAACAAATTCAAAGTACACATGAGTACAGCGGGAAAAAAATCAAAAACAAATCATGAATCATGAGAAATATATACACAAACAAATATATATAAATAGGAATATACCTTGAGAAGCTGTTCAGCGGAAATGTGGTGCTTTGGTAATTGGTTCAAGTTGCTTATGTCAGCAAGAACTTTGTTATGGGAAGGTTCTAATTCCACACAAGTAGAATCTGGCTTAACCACTTTTACTCGCTTTGCGTTGATACCTGCAATTCATAAAATAGAGCGACAAAACCCTAATTTAAAAATGAAAAAGGTAGGAACGACGAAACCCTGAGGTTGAAGCGAAATTGAGGGAAGAGAGAAGAGAGAAGAATGAAATACCTTCCATTTCGTCTGTGACGAGTCAAGAAACGAACACTCAAAAAAACTGGATCGAACTCTAAAGACTCAAGACATTACCTACAAACGGCTTTCCAAACCTTATTCCCAACCGAAATTTTGAATCTTTCTCTCCCTACCTCTTTCTCTTTTTTCCCCTTTTTTTATTTTTATTTTTATTTTATTTCATATCCACATTAATATATAATTTTAATTAAATTAATAAAAAAAATAGCGTGAAGTTTTCGTCATAATAGTTCTAATTTAGTGTATGTAAATAAAGTTCAATTATTTAGCTTTCAAAACTTAGAAAAAACTCATAATTTGGTCCCACAAAGTTATATGTATTACCACCTCAACAAAATCATTATATTAGTTTTTCCAAAGATTTAAACCATCATTATAGTTTTAGTCTTGCAAATATTTTCTCACTAAAGTTCTTTAATATTATAATTTGTTACCATGTTGGTCCTTACACAATACTAAATTGATGAAAAAAAAATAATCTTGAATGCATATTTTTTTGGTAATAATCTTTTAGGGAAAGTATCTAGAATTTTATCATTTCATAGAGATTGTTTATTAAGGTAGAGTCGACCGTTAACATATATAACATGTGTGATATGCCATTCGACTTTGAAATTTTGAGGCCCTAAATTTAAAAATTATTATTTTATCTTAAAAATATTAAAAATTATAATTATTTATTTAAAAAATTAATTTAATTAATAATTTTTTTTTATAACATCTAATCCTATTGTAATATTAAAAGAATTACATCAACTTAAATTATAACTTATTAATAAAATTTTATTTGGCTAATTAAAATAAAACAGTCTTGACTATTTATTTCTCAGGATTATTTGTTATCACTTTCGAATGTTAATTTTTTCTCCACTCATTTCTTCGAATATAAAACTCTTACAAATTATTGTAAACGGTAATTATAACTTTTTATCATCGATTTTTTTTTTCCAAATGACCACAATAAATAATAAATATTTTCTAAAAATAATTTTAGAAATCTTATCTTTAAAAATAATGCATAATCTTAATATCAATGTAAAGGTTGATTTAGGTAAATAATTTATAATTCTGTTGTGAATTAGGATAAAATTTCTGACATCATCTAGATCTTTATAAATAATAATAAAATAAAGTTAATTTAATGGATAAGAAATGAATTTATATTATGTAAGGATTTGAGCTCATTTTCTACTTCTGTTGTTGCGACTTTATTGACGAGTCATTTGATGTTATTTGAGTTTTTAAAGTATTTCCTAACTTTAGTAAATCTTTGAATTTGAAATCCATCTTATCTAAACAGTTTTTTTCTTTAAAAAAAATTGTATTAAATTAATTTGGAAACATATTAAATATTTGAGGAAATAGTTTTGGTAAAAATATCCCCGTGCCAAAAAAAAAAAGAAGAAAATATTACCATAACAAATTTGATAATGATATCTTGGGGGAATAAGTGATGAAAAGTATTTCAAGAATTAATTTAATGATTTAAGTGTTTAAAGGTTTAATAGGATGATAATAATAATTATTTCTAAATAATTGTATTGATTAAGAAATTAAAAAGAATTTTTTTCATTAAGATGTATAAAATTACGTCATTTCTATAACTTTTAATTCCTTGAAATGATTTATGTAATTTTAGAATAGTATAGTAGAAGTTTCTTAAAATGTTACTGTTAATCTCTCATGATATATGTACATTATTCTATAACAAAACTTAAATGTGAATTATTGAATATTGGTTGTCTTCTTCTCGTATCAAAACTAGACTCTAATTCAATAATTTTGGTAATATTTTTTTTATAAAATTTAAATAAATTAATTTTAACTAGAAAATACAGTGCTATAAAACTATATCTAAGTTTTATCTTGTACTAAAATATGACTAAATTTTAAGTCAAGTGATTAACATAAACACAATAAGATATACATTCTATTGTTATATTGGGTTTATTGGCAAGGGAGTTCAAAGAATGGGCCACAAAGCCCATAATATGGGCCCACAACTGATAACCAACCTTAGCCTTGAACAAAGTAAATAATGGGCTTAGTCTATAAAAACCACCACCCTCAAAACTTCAAAAGTAATTAAGTTGACAACAAGTAAAATGAAAAACCTGATAGGATTCAAGCTAAAAATTGTTCTTTACTCACAAAGTTAGAGAAAAATGGAGGTCTAGCCCATTTTTATTTTTTTTTCTTACTTTTGGAATTATACAACGTTTTCAAAAGGGTTCAAACTCTTTTTATTCCTACCTTGTTTTTAGCAATGAATTGAAATTGCTTTATATTTTCAAAATGATGTTCAAGCAATGGAAAGTTTTGGGCATCTCAGAACCCAAATTCAGAGGTTGAATAATTCCAATCAAATAACGATAAGGAAATCCTTCTTTTAATTATAAAAGTACAACCTTGTTTTATTTTGTTTCTCATTTTGAAAACTTTACATAAAAGCACGTAATTATTTATTATTATTATTGTTCCTTTGGATTTTGAAATGGATATGATATGTGTAGTCGATTCTATATCAAAATATTATTATCTTTAACGAGTCAAGTCAAAGTCAAGTACAAGTCTGAATTCCATATTCCATATTCCTTGATAAATGCATGTCTTTTGAAAGGAATATTAATAGATCAAACCTTAGGCTATAGCCTCCTCCATGACATGACCACTGCCCTCAGATAATGCATCCCCCAAAATTGTAAGCAATACAATGAATTTTATTTGGTATTCAAACCTTAACTAAGGTCTCATCTCGCAGGGAATTAATCACACTTTAAAGAGCAAAGGGTGTCATATACTTGTTGTTCATCTCATACAAGAGGATAGTGAATCATAGCAATCTAAGAATCTTAACTAAGAGATAAAAGTTTATTTCCTTGTACGTTTTTTCTTTTAATTCGCAATATGCTTCCTCTAGTTAATAATTTATATCTTGTTTCGTGTATAACTTTAGTTTTATTAATTGTTGCTATTTTTACATGTGAAGGGATGTTTTGTTTTTTCTAACTTAGTTTTCATACCTTGCGTACTTTTTTCTTCGTTCAGTGAAAATATTTCAGAGTCAGTTATGATCCTTCTTGTCTCTTTGCCTTGTCCTCCACACACACATACACATTCATGAATTCAATATTGTACACAAGTATTTACGATAAAATAATTCAGGTTTTTCATATTAAATTAATTTTAGATGCGTAAATAGTTAAATTTACATGAAAAAGAGCATTTAGTTTTGTATATAATTTGGTTTAGAGGGTAACAGTGATGAGACTTAAGGGTCTTTATTTAAGATATACACCTAAATGTGAATTTCTATCATATCAAATCAACTCTTACATGCAGAATTAATTTTGTTATATTTTTTTAGTCACATAATGATGCACCCTATAAAGCATGGAAGAAGCCAAAGCCCAATAATTGATTATATAGGCTTGGCAAAGCAGAAAGTGTTTTGGACTCAAACCACTCTTCGTCAATCCTTCTACGTAATAATTCACTTCAATTTAGCCTTTTGGGTACGGGGGCTTAAGCTTCTCTCTTTCCAATTATTTTATAGCCAATAGATTTTCCAAATTTGTTTGTCCTTTCAGTGCACATCATGATCTGTTAAGATTTTCTTATAATCCCTTATATTATTTGAATATATTTTATGAGCTCGCTTTGATTATTTAACAGAAATTACTTTGCAAAATATATTTAATATTTACGAAATTGTTAATTTTTTGAATACATTATTAATTCATGTAAAATATAAAAATGTGATTATTAATAATGTGAATGTAAAGATAAGGGAAATGATGGAGTGGGAAAAATTCGCTTCACCACCTGAAAATGGTGAGTAGTTGAACTTCGTAGATGTTGACTAACTAGATTCACTGTAAAGGATAAATCTACATATATAATTGTGAGATATTAAAGATTAATAAAGGATATAAAGTTAGAACTTTAAATGGGTCTTCACCACGCTATCAGCTTGCAGCTAAAGGGGTGGAGATAAGTTTTGCATCTTCTAGAGATACATGCTAAAGGATGTCATGAACATATTTCACTTGATTCATGAAAATACTCGAGGATGTATAAGAGACTTCAAGACCCAAGAAATAATTTAGTTTCGCTAGGTCCTTAATAACAAACTCTGAACGAAGGTGTTTGATAAATGATTTTGAGCCATCAAGAGAGTTTCCTATCAGAATAGAGTCATCCACATATACTAAACGATATGTAGTTAATGACCCATGGATATAGATGAATAAAGAGGAATCAATGTGACTGGCTGTAAACCCAATACTCAAGCGGAAGACGTTGAAATCAGGCATAAGGTGCTTGCTTGAGACTATATAAATCTTTTTTAAGGCGGCAAACACAATTCAAGAATTGAGCACCTATAAAACCAGGTGGTTGCTCCATGATCACGGGCTTAGATAAAACACCTATAAAAAAAACATTTTTAACGTCTAATTGACGAAGAAGCTAGTTATGTAATACAACAATAAATAACACAATTTGAACCCTAGAGGGTCAAACCACAGGACTAAAGGTATGAAAGTAATCAAAGCTTGGTAGTTGTGTAAAACCTTGAGCAACAAGACAGATTTTATGATGATCAATCATGCCGTTAGTTAGAAGTTTTGTACGGAAAACCTATTTGGATCCCACAACATTTGTATTTGTAGGACATGTAACAAGATCCTATGTCTGATTGGAAAGTAGAGTAGAAAGCTCTTCCTTCATTCATTACTGCAACCTATTGTTTTAAAGTAGTTTTGACACCACAAGGTTAACTAACTATAAGGAGAGCATTGAATAGGCTATTACAAATATAAGATGACAAATGCATTGGTTTAGAGATACTTGTCTTTGCTCGAGTTTGCATAGAATTAGTAGAAGTGACAAGCTGTGATGGAGCATGTGGATGAAGTTGAGTAAGTGAACTAAGCTCCGCAAGTGAACCAGGTGTAGAGATAGGAGTATCAATAGGATAGGTATTTGGTTGTCAGCACGAGGCATGTTCGGAGGAGAAGAAGGCAGCAACCTAGGATTGTTAATAAGAGAAATAGGAGGAAAATGAGACTTGGTGAATGGACCAACCATTCTTATCAGTTCAAAAAATTTTGAAACAGGAAGGGAGAGAGAGCTTGACTTGTCATGAGATTTAGAGAATGAAAAAAAATATCATAAATTTAGCATGTTGAGAAATATAGATGCAGAAGGATTTAGGATCGTAGCAATGGAACCCTTTATGAGCACTGTTGTAACCCATAAAAATACAAGTTGTCCTTCGCTGCTCAAATTTGTTTGTAGTGTAATCTGGAGACATGTATATACTCAACAACCAAACTGATGAAAGTTGTCAAAATTGGAAGTAATAGAGAATAATAACTCAAAAGGTGATTTCTCATCTAATACTTTGGAAGGTAAACGATTGATGACATATACAACATTGCTAAATGCGCAACCCAGAATGGAGTATGAGTTTCGTTCTGCTCGTTCATTTTGAGTAAGAGTACAAGGACAAGATAAAATGTGACGAATGCCTAATTGACGAAAAAATTGCTATACTTTGTTATTAGTAAATTCTATTCCCCATCACTATGAAAAGTTGTAATACGGCTAAAAAAATTTAATTTCAATGAATGTACTAATCTGAAAACAAGAAGAATAGGAGAATAGCTCATATAGATGGTCTGCATTTGACTAAGTTTGCATCTAGAGACCTTGTATTGGTTCTTCCCAAACTAAAGTTTAGTAGAGATGGTCTTTGTGTGCTTGTCAGAAGTTCTTCCCAAACTAAAGTTTAGTAGAGATGGTCTTTGTGTGTTTGTCAGAAGTCAAAATAGGCTAGAAGCTCTTTTAAAAGTATTAAAACTGTTTCAACTTCTAAGTCACTTGATCTTTTGCACATGAATCTTTTCAGACCTTCTAAAACAATAGCTTGGGTGAAAACCTTTATGATTTGGTCTTAGTAGATGATTACTCTAGGTTTACTTGGGTCAGATATATTCCAAGCAAGGATCATGTCTTTAAAGCTTTTAAAATAATTGCCAAAAAAATTCAAAATGAAAAAGATTTAAAAATAAAATCCTTGAAAAGTAATCATGGTAAAGAGTTTAAAAGTATTCTTTTTGAATTTTTATTTTGAAAAGTTTGGAATTAATCACAATTTCTTGCACCTAGGACTCTACAACAAAATGGAGTTGTAGAAAGGAAAAATTGATCCTTGATAGAACTTGCAAGGATTATGTTGAATGAGAATACAATGCTTAAGTATTTTTGGGCTGTTGCAATAAGTACAACTTGTCATGTTCTTAATAGGATTGTGATTAGATCACTTTTGAAGAAAACTCCCTATGAACTCTACAAGGGTAAGAAGACAAATATCTCATTGTTAGACTTAAAGCTTGAAGATGCTTGGAGCCTATCCTTGGAGTTTTGCTTTTGATGTTTGTATTTTTTGATTTTCTTAGATAAAATGTATGGAAATGATTTGGTAGACAATTGGAATACACAAGATAACAGACAACTAGTTATAAAATGTGAAGAGAGAGAAATACGTATGTGTATAAAATGTGAAAAGAGAGAAATATGTATATATTCTGTGAGTGAGTTGGCTCGTTGGCTGCGTATTACAGTTGTTAGCGAAGTAAAGTTGAAAATGTATTCGCTGTTTTTCATTGTATTGTTTGTTTAGACTAATCATGTGTGTGATTAATCTTGTTGACATGCCAGTTGCTCAAGTAGGTTTCGTTACGTGTGATAGGAATCTTAGATCTGACTCAGTAATCAACTACCATGCATTGGTAAGAGATTACCAGGTCTCTCTAAGTTCAAAAGATTCATTTCCCTCTAGTTTTTCAAAAAATCAAATTCGAGATAATCAATTACCAACTAAGGTAATAAATTAAATTAGTTTTCAGGTAACCAACTGAAGTAATAGATTACCACATATTGGTAATAGAGTGAAAATTTGTATTTTGCCTCTAGTGTAATCGATTACCACACAGGATAATCGATTACCATTGGCCTAAATCATATATATTGAGTTTACTTGCTGGAATAATCGATTACCAACATTCAGTAATCGATTACCCTAATCAGAAACTATCATCAATTACCTAAAATGTGTTTTAAACGTTTTCTATATAAACCTTCATTTTCAAAAATGTGAAAAACAACATTGAGAGTCTTTTAGACACAAGAAGGAACATTCTTTCATAGTGATTTCGTTCTAAAATTGAGTGTTTCTTTTACTTCAAGTTTTCAAAGAAAAGATTTCTTAAAGGCAATCATGACTGGAGAATGATGGTTGGTAATGTCTTTGTGTTTTCTTTGTGATCAGAACTACACAAATCAGGAGTTATCTTAACTGATCCTTTATTAATTCATTTTTTTTTCTTGAGTCTGTTACTCTAAGAGAGAGGTCTCTCTAGGAAAGAGTAAGGGTATCATTGAGAAAGGTTTCTCAAAGGATATTGGATTTATGAAAGGTGATTAGAAACAGTGGTGTTCTTGGAGTTATCAAGAATAGGGAAGAGTGTTCTTTGGGTTAAAGAACATAGTGTGCATGTGATTTTGATTTCGTTTTTGTGTTGCTTGTGTAGTGTGCATGTAAGAACACAAATGGGATTATAGTGGAAACCGATTGCAACAGTTGCTGAGCTGGGACTGGATGTAGGTCGAACGTCGAATCAGGAAAAAATCTCTTGTGCATTTCTTCTCTACCCTTTATCTCTTTTACTTTATATCAGTACATTTATCAAAGAATTGGAATTCAACAGTAGTTGACTCGTTAACAGATTTGATAATAGAATTGGTAATCAATACAGGATTGATTTACTTGAATACTGATTGTATGATATTAAGAAAAATCAAATTGCTAACCAGTTTCTTAATCCTTCTTAAAGTTCCGCTGTTAATCTGTCTTATCTGTAAATAACTTAAACAAGACTAGGATATATTTAAAATTAAAAGAAATTAGAAACAAAGGAAAATCGAGAATTGTAGGAACCAGAATTTATTCACCCCCTTTAAATTCGCATAGGGACCAACATAAACTTTCTCACAAGAGTCATAACCGGTTTGGGTAACAAAATAGTAACAGTTATACTCCTAAATTTATTTAAAAATGAAATTACATCATGTTAGATTAAGATGATTAACACATTTAAAGTTTTGATTTCTACAAGACAGACGAAACTTTCTCAGACGGAACATCAGCAAGCAAGTCAGATGAAACAAGCACAGACGGAAGATGTCCCCTCAAAATTGAAGTCATTCATCTGTCTCAAGTCAAAGTTATCAAATGATAGGATAAGACGAAATCTCTTAGACTGAAGAAGTTTATCGTCTCTCCAAGAAGTGAAGTAAAGAATGAGTCACTCGTGCCAAGATTTCAAATCTTAAGAAGTGCTCTTTAGAAGCATCCAAGATCAGTATGAGGATTTGCGCTTATACATGCAACTCGAAAAGGTCTTCACCTTTTTGTCAAAGTCTCTGTACATGTTAGAAAAAGTACTGCGCACGCTATCTAAATCCGCTGCACACGCCATCAATCACTCAAGTACTATTTGACACCCTTTGGAAGCTCTCGTGGAAAATATTCAACGGCATTCTTCTGTGTCTAACGGATATTTGAAGATGTTGCCTATTTAAAGACTTCACTCCTTCAGAGTTTAGTGGGTGAACACGCTTCTAGTATTCAATCTTCTGTGATTTCGCTCTCTATATCTGTTGTACTTCATTGTAAAACCCTCTCTGCGAAGAGGAATCTTTCTTACTTAAAACATCTATTTCAAATCCACTTGTGTGGTGTTTTAGCCTGAGGAGGCTGGTTGTTCAAAGAATACCTTTGTTGTTTAGCCTGCGAAGGCTGTGTTCAAAGAATATCGTGTTATAGCCAGAAGTGGCTGGACGCAAATAATACTTGTAACCCTTTCACGGTTGGTAGTGAAAACTCAGTTGTTACTGGGTAACTGGACGTAGTCTTATATAGACGAACCAGTATAAAAATACTTGTGTATTTACTTCTCTAAGTTTTTCGACTAACGGGGATAATTAAACTATAACGCCTATCCTTTAAAAACAATCCTTGAAGATTAAAATTATTTCGTCTGAATATATTTAAATTCACAGACGAAAGGGATAATTTTTTTTTATAAAACACAATTCAACCCCCCTTCTTGTGTTCTATCTTTTACAGTTTGGTATCAGAGCTCAGCCTCTAAGGGTTGAGCGCTTTACAGCTGCTAGAGGAAAAGATCCTGGATGGAGTCACAAGGACCTTTGTTCTTATCTGGAGGGTCATCCATGAACATGCCACTGACATTCTCTGGTGATGACTATCCTTACTGGGCTGATCGGATGGAGATGTACATCAAGTCCACCCAGTACAGACTGTGGAACATCATAACTCAAGGAAACATCCCTATTGTCAAACCTAAAGTTGAATGGGGAAATGAAGAATTCTCGCTTATGGAACTCAACAACAAAGCCAGATATGCCATCATGTGTGCATTGTCAAGGACAAAATACAACATATTCTGTGCCTACAAAACAGCTAAAGAGCTTTGGGATGCCCTCAAGATTTCCTATGAAGGAACTGAGGATGTGCGTATGTGGAAAGCCGCTACTCTTCAAAGAGAATATGAGATGTTCTCAATGAAGAAAGGAGAATCTATTGACATGATGTTTGGAAGATTCCAAACGATATTGAATGGACTCACTGCGCTGGACATTACTTTCACCAAGGCTCAAAACAACATGAAGATATTGGATAGTTTTCCTCCTCCGTGGGAAGTTATGTCCACTGCCATCTCAGTTGGCCGTGCTATGAAGACATTAACTCTTGACGAGTTAATAGGAGCCTTGAAAGTACATGAGGTACTTTTGTGTAAGAGAGACAAGATCAAAGTTCAAGAACCCATAGCTCTTCCGTCTGTCAACAACATGACAAAGGAGGAAACTCCTAAGAAAGAAAGAAAGAAGAAGCACAAAGTTCTGAAAGCTGACACCACTGAATCTGATTCATCTGATGGATCGTCTAATGATGAGATTTCTCTCATGGCCAGACACTTTAAGAAGATGATGATAAAAAAGGGGAGAGGTCAACGCTTCTTTATGAAGAAGGAAAGAAAGCTCCCGGAAAAATCTTCAAGCAAGGAAGAGAGCTCAGAAGTTATCTGCTATGAATGTAGAAAACCTGGACACATAAGATCAGAGTGTCCAAGATTAAAGAAAAGATGGAATCCTCGCAAAGACAAGGGTAGGAAGAGTCTAGTGACTTGGGAAGATCTTGATAGCGAAAGCTCAAAGGAATCCACTGAAGAAGAAAAAATTGTAAATATCTGCCTCATGGCTGGAGACACTGTCTCATCAAAGGTAATTGAATCTAAAACTTCTTCACCCTCTTCATCTGAGTTTGAGTCAGAATCAGAAGAAATTTCATACGATACACTTTTGGCTAACTCACATTTTATTGCTGAGCAATACAAAGTATGCAAAGCCAAGTTAAAACAAACCTTGGAAGAAAATGCTACTTTGAGATCTGAAAATGAGTTACTGCAAAAAGAAGTATCAGATGAAAAATCATCTGAGTCTGAAAAGGATAATTTTATTTCTGAAATTGAAAGATTGAAAAAAGAAAATGAATCCTTACTCAAAGACTTAACAAAGTTCACTAAGGGATCCTCTGTGCTAGAAAATATTTTACAATATGGGAGATCTCCATCTGATAAGAGTGGACTTGGTTATGTTGAAGAGTCAGATAAAAAGAAAAACAATTTTGTTCCATTTGCTCATAAAAAGAAGATAAAAAATTACAATAAGGTTCCAAATAATTATAGAAAAGATAAAAGAACCTTAAACAAAAAGAAATCTTCTTTCACTAACAAAGAAGGACCCAAAAAGATTTGGGTACCAAAGTCATTCATTATTCCTGTTGTAGACATCCTTAATAGGAAAAGAGAGGACTTCAAGTTGGTACCTGGACAGTGGGTGCTCACGACACATGACGGGAGACCTGTCTATGTTCCAAGATCTCAGACCAAGTAAAGGGTCTGTATCATATGGTTCAGGGAAAGGTAAAATCTAAGGCATTGGGACTGTTGGTAAGACACCCAATCCTCTTATCCAAAATGTGTCTTATGTTAAAGGTCTCAACTTCAATCTACTTAGCATAAGTCAATTTTGTGACAGTGGATATGAAGTAGCTTTTAACTCAGATGAATGTATAGTTAAAAACAAAGACAAATCCATTCTATTTGTTGGGAAAAGAAGGAATAACCTTTATGAGGTTTGTCTTTCTGACTTTAGTGATCAAAATGTGACATGTTTGATTTTAGCAGATGATGAACGAGATATTTGGCACAAAAAGCTTGGACATTTAAGTCTCAAGTATATTTCAAAAATTTCTAAAAAGGATTTTGTAAAAGGTTTGCCAAAAATATCTTGGAAATCCAATCATCTGTGTGAATCTTATCAGCATGGGAAACAACTCAAAGCTTCTTTTAAATCAAAAAATGTTGTTTCCACGATAAGACCGCTAGAACTGTTACATATTGATCTCTTTGGACCTACTCAGACAGAAAGTCTTGGAGGAAAGAGATATGAATTTGTAATTGTGGATGATTATACTAGATTCACATGGGTATACTTCCTAGCACATAAACACGAGTCATTCAGTGTTTTTGAAATATTCTGTAAACGTGTTCAAAAAGAAAAAGGAATATGTATTGCGTCTGTTAGGAGCGATCATGGAACAAAATTTGAAAATTCTGAGTTCAATGCCTTTTGTTTTGAAAATGGTATCTTTCACAATTTTTCATCTCAAAGAACTCCTCAGCAAAATGGAGTTGTGGAAAGGAAAAATCGTACCTTACAAGAAATGGCTAGAACTTTGTTGCATGAAAGTTCTCTTCCAAAATATTATTGGGCAGAAGCAATTAATACTTCTTGTTATATTCAAAACAGAATATTGATAAGGCCAATATTGAATAAGACTCCATATGAACTATGGAAAGGAAGAAGACCCAACATTTCTTACTTCCATCCTTTTGGATGTGAATGTTTGATCTTAAATATTAAAGATCAACTTGGCAAATTTGATTCAAAAGTGGTGAAAGGATTCTTACTTGGATATTCCAATACGTCTAAGGCTTATAGAGTATTTAACTCTAAGACGCAAGTTGTAGAGAAATCAATTCATGTAAAATTCCAAGATAACTCAAAGGCTGATAAGGAAATATCAGACCTAGAAAATTCATTTGATAATTTGCAGATTAACCCTTCTGGTAAAAGTTCAATTTCAAATGGTCAACCTGGGTCAGACGGAAGAACAAACACAAGAGCAGACGATAGAAGTACAGACGAACCCTCTTCGTCTGATGCTCATCAACATGATGATCAAACTCCTATAAGAACGTGGAAGTTTGTCTCAAACCACACAGAAGATCTTATCATTGGAGATAGACATCAAGGTGTTCAAACCAGATCAAAACTAAAAGAATCGTCTGGATATGCTCTCGTGTCAAATATAGAGCCCAAGAATATTGAGGAAGCTTTACAAGATAATGAATGGATTTTAGCTATGGAAGAAGAGCTAAACCAATTTACCAGAAATGATGTTTGGACTTTGGTAGAAAAACCAAGAAGCAAAAGTGTCATTGGAACGAGATGGGTGTTCAAAAATAAACTTGATGAAGACGGGAAAGTGGTAAGAAACAAAGCAAGATTAGTAGCTCAAGGCTATAATCAACAAGAAGGTATAGACTTCATTGAAACTTTCGCTCCTGTAGCTAGATTAGAAGCCATTAGAATTTTACTTGCCTTTGCTGCTCATAAGAATATCATCCTATATCAAATGGACGTAAAAAGTGCTTTTCTAAATGGTTTTATTGAAGAGGAAGTATACGTAAAATAACCTCCTGGGTTTGAAAGTTCATCTCAACCAGATCTTGTTTTTAAGCTAAAGAAAGCACTATATGGTCTTAAACAAGCTCCTCGAGCTTGGTATGAAAGACTGAGTTCCTTTATTCTTCAAAATGGTTTTTCAAGAGGGAAGATTGATACTACTCTCTTCAAGAAAAGTGTTTCAAAAGACTTTATTATTGTTCAAATATATGTAGATGATATAGTCTTTGGAGCAACTAACGTATCCTTGTGCAAGGATTTTTCTAAGTTAATGCAGGAAGAGTTCGAGATGAGCATGATGGGAGAACTGAAGTTTTTCCTAGGACTTCAAATCAAACAGACTAAACAAGGTATATACATTCATCAACAAAAGTATACTAAGGAACTTCTAAAGAAATTCAAAATGGAAAATGCAAACCAATGAAAACTCCTATGCATTTGTCTGGAGCCAGTCTCAACAAAGACGAATCAGGTAAGACCATTGATCAGACGGTATACAGAGGTATGATTGGATCTCTTCTCTATCTCACTGCTAGTAAACCTGACATTATGTTTAGTGTCTGTCTATGTGCACGTTTTCAATCTGATCCTAGAGAATCACATTTACAAGCTGTTAAACGCATTTTAAGATATCTTATTGGAACCACTAATCTTTCTCTCTCTTTTATAAGAAAAGTAGTGATTTCAATCTAAGTGGTTATTGTGATGCTGATTATGCTGGAGATAAAGTGGAGAGAAAAAGCACAAGTGGTGGATGTCAATTTCTTGGTTCATCACTAATCTCTTGGTCAAGCAAGAAGCAAAACTCCATTTCACTCTCAACCACGGAAGTAGAGTATATTGTTGCGGCTGGGTGTTGCTCACAATTACTTTGGGTAAAACATCAACTTGAGAATTACTCCAGGTTTGAAACTCAAATACCAGTATTTTGTGATAACACAAGTGCAATTAATCTCAGCAAAAATCCTATTCAACATTCAAAAGCCAAACATATTGATATCAAATTTCATTTTATAAGAGATTATGTTCAAAAAGGTATTTTCGATATACAGTTTGTTCAAACTGATTTTCAATGGGCAGATATCTTTGTAAAAGCTTTAGACGAAACTCGCTTCAATTTCATTAAAGAAAATTTGGGAATTGTCTCTTTAATTGATTAAGTTTTTCCGTCTGAAGCATTTCATTTCGTCTGTACCTTCGTATATCTTTTCGTGTTAAGACGAAACATTACGTCTGATCAAGTTGAATCAGTCTGAGAAAATTCAACAGACGCAAGGTTATTATTTAATTAATATAAAGTTAAGTGTGCAGGGACAAATTAAAAGTAGCAATAAATGTGTCTGTCATTTATTGCATTATTCTAGGACTTTGAAGAGCACGCGCTGTGAATTGCAGAAGTCTAATCAATCATTAAAAGGGCAATGATGAGGACACGTCAAATCAGGGATGGTTTCAACTTCTTTCGTCTGATGAATCACAACCGTTTTTATCTTTGACTATAAATACCCTTAAAGTTCACATTTTTATTCTTTACTGCATTCACACTTTCTCTAAATACTCTACTCACACAATTTCTCTATCTTTTCAAACTTAACTATGGCCGCCAAGAATATCAAGGCAACCGAAGCAACCTTCTTTGCGCAAGATCTCTTCTTGCCTAACAAATGGATCTCAAGAACCACTATTGAAAGCATCTTTGACAGGGTATCAAAGATGCTGGTACACAATGGCTGGATGGATTTTGCAGAGATGAGAGGGCCATGGTTGATGGAGGCCTACGCGGAATTCTGGAGTGACGCGAAAGAATTTGATGATGGTATTGTAGGTACCATTGACAACAAGGAGTATATTATCACTATAGACGCTATTGTTGAAGCTGGGAATTGCAAAGCCGAAGGGCGTTTTTACAGCGCTGACTGGATGAGGTTAGAATCTGAGGAGCATGTAGACAAGATTCTATATGGAAAGTTTCGCGACCCCGAAGATCCCAAGTTTCTGAGATCAGGGAATCTATATCCCACAGGAAGAGTCATCCACAACCTTCTCCACAACATCTTCACACCCAGAACAGGCTCACGAGATAATGTGACTACTCGTGACAGATTTTGCATCTTCTACTGTCTGAGGAAAGCAAGGATGAGTCTTCCTCACATCATTCTTGACCATTGGATAAATGCGTTGAGAAATAGGAACATTCGTAGGAAGAGTAGTATCCCCTACGCCACTCTCTTCTCCAAAATAATTATTAACCAAGGCTTTGATGCCACTGGCGTTGTTTGGCATGAAGAAGGAAAGGAGGTTAAAGGAAGCACCTTTGCCAAGATGCATCTGAACCCTAGCTTTCTTCATCACAATGCGAGTGAAGAACAAGTTCCTCTTTCACCCATCACCAAAGAGCTCTCACAGAGCTCGCATCAAACGCGCCAAAACCCAAACACAAGCCCAAACACAAGCCCAAACACAAGACCAAACACAAACTCAAACATCCTTTTCTCTTCCACCCGTGGTCCCTTTCGAAGAAGACTATCAGAATAAAACATGTTGCGGCTAAGACGCAAGAGAAGACGATATCCCCAAATGAAGATGAAGGGGTTATGATATCGTCTAAAGGTGTTTCGTCTGTTAAAATCCTTTCAGACGAAGAAAAGTAGAAGAAAGCAGCCGAAGATAAAGCAAGAGCCAGAGAGGTTCCTCTTCAAAAAGCTGCCAAAGGCAAAGAGAAAATGAAGCAGAAGCTCGCGTCTGTGGTTGTTGGAGAAACAGACGAAGCAAAACAACTAAAAGAGGCTATGAGGGTCTCTATCTTTGCTTCAAGTGAAAGAGAAAGAATTTTTCTCGAAAGCGTTAAGGGCATTGGATCGTACGAAGGCGCATCCGCTCCAACAACTTCAGAAGGCATGAATAGTGAAGAAACTGCCCAGATCCAGAAGGACAATGCTCAGTTGGCAGAGGAATTGGAGACTATGCTTAATGACGAAGCTTCAACTATGGAGGTTTCTGCATCAACACTCCAAGACGAGCATAGGATAACTGTTTCTAATCCTATTGTTGCGTCTCCTCTCAACGCTGCCTTTGATCAGACAATACCTGCTGCGTCTGAAGAAGCATCCCACCAACAGACAATGGAGATTCCGTCTGAAGTAATAATTATTGAGGACATATGTTCTTCGTCTGATGAAGAACATGTTGATATAATAAAGGTGGATGCATCATGGGTGAGATCTCACGCTGAAGTCATTAATCCAGAAGATCTTCCACCCAAGCACAAGACTAACTATTCATTCCTCAACGAATTAGTCATGAGAAGATTTGTTGAAAGCTCTTGTGCTGAAAGACCAATCAAGCCTGACTGGATTCTTGGAGACAAACTTGAAAATATCTCCAATGATGGTGAACCGTCTGAGTCTGCTAAAGATGGTTACTTGGCGGACGATGAAGACTGCTTTATAAAGGACACTCCATACATTGAGTTGAAGAATCCTTATCGGTATAGAGGTAAAAAGGGATTTCAACTTGGGAGATTTGTTAACCCCATCGTCTATCACAAACCCCTGAAGCCAGTGGACTTCAAAGAAGATTTCATCTATACTCCTGAAAAGCAACGCGAATGGCTAAAGCGTCTGCCTTGGGATAAACTGGCCTCCTTAGACATCAAGGGTTTAGAAGGAATAAACATGTACAAGGATCATCTAGCTGAGTCGGTGATTGAAGGACCAACTCTTGGCTATGAACCCTACATTCCTTTCAGAGAAAACATCAAGTGGAAGGTTCAGCATGAAATCAATGCACCTGCATTTCACCACTGCAGATATGGAGATTCCAGCTCCACCATCTATGAGCCAAAAGATTGCTCTCACTGGCATCTGGACGCTATTGATCGTCATGATCCTGTACCCTTCACAATTCCAATGAACCAAACAGAGTATGTAGGTCTAGGACATACTCTTGGAATTGTTCTTCCTTGGACAAGACCACATTGTTCAGGAATTTTCCCTCGCTACTCCATACTCCTCAAGGAACATGAAGACCCCGAAAAGTTTGCTCATGCTCTTCCTGAATATTACAATATGGCCTTTAGACTGATGACCAATGCTTATAAAAGGGAAGAAAAAGCTAGATCAACTTCCTTCTACCACATTGAAAGGAGAGCAAAGAAGGAGATGAGAGACTGTCCATTCATGGTGGGATCTCAATTTTCTTCTCTCATTTCAGATGAAACCAAGTTCTCAATCGTTTTAAACCGAAAATGACCTTGCTTGGTCAAGTTTTTGGCTAAAGGAAAAGAGAAGAAGACTCCGTCTGTCTCCAAAACCTTCAAGTTTGCAAGGCACATCCCCAAGAGACTTCCGTCTGCTGCATACTCGCATCTCAAATCTCTTCAAACCAATGCCTCAAGACCTATCAATCCTAAGATTCAAAGGATGATAGAAGATCATGAAGCCACCTCTGCTTTCTGCTCTGGAACTTCATTTGATGAAGATTCTACAATCTGTGGCAAGGTGTATCCTGGAGAAGCTTTTGCTTATACACATCCATCACAGAAGCATCCAGATCTTGAGCTCTTTGTACCCACTAAAGTGTTTACTTGGCAATGGGAAATAGACTTCACTGCGTATCTCACTCTTCCACTTTTCACTCTGCGTCTGAAGAGAACTCCAACTATGCTCATTGAAGATGACTATGTACCATTAGTTGAAGAACCTCAAACTCCTGTTTCTGAGCCTTTAACTGTGGTCATCAAAGAAGAAGAGTCTGATCCAATCGTGGAAGAGCCTTAATCACCGCTTGTGGAGATTGCTGATAAGGTGAAGGTTACAGTTATTGAGGATGACGCAAGGGACGCTGATGAGTATCACACTCTAAAGCGTAAATATGATGCCTTAGAAGAGAATTGCGAGCATCTGAAGCAAAAGAATAAAGAGCTTGAGGATAATCAAGCTTCTCTTACATCTGAGATGCAGCAGCTGAAGGAGATTGTTATGAGCCTTGTTCAAAAGAAGCCTAAGCCTTCTTCTTGATTATGCTTTTGATGATTCTTAGCCCAAAGGGGAGAATATCTTAGAAAGGAAGAAGTTGCTATGCTAAGGGGGAGTCCTTCGTCTGAGGGGGAGTTAGAGTCAAGCATCGTCTGAGGGGGAGTTATTTTTTTTGCTATGTTGTATTGATTCTTTATTTAATTGTATAGCGTATACATGTATTTTTTTTAGAACTTTGGTTTTTTGTATACCTTGTAAAATTGTATATGGTTTACATCACATTGATGTAAGAATTCTTATAAAGAGGTATTGTTTCAGAAAACATCGTCTTGATGTAAATCTGACTTGTTCTTAATCTGTGATCACTAACTTTGTCTTATGCAGATGCCTACTTGAGAAAGTTATCAGTATGGTCTATAATCATCAAAAAGAGGGAGATTGTTAGATCAAGATGATTAACACATTTAAAGTTTTGATTTCTACAAGACAGATGAAACTTTCTCAGACGGAACATCAGCAAGCAAGTCAGACGAAACAAGCACATACGGAAGATGACCACTCGTGCCAAGATTTCAAATCTTAAGAAGTACTCTTTAGAAGCATCCAAGATCAGTATGGGGATTCGCGCTTACACATGCAACTCGAAAAGGTCTTCACCTTTTTGTCAAAGTCTCTGTACATGTCAGAAAAAGTACTGCGCACGCTATCTAAATCCGCTACACACGCCATCAATCACTCAAGTACTATCTGACACCCTTTGGAAGCTCTCGAGGAAAATATTCAACGACATTCTTCTGTGTCTAACGGATATCTGAAGACGTTGCCTATTTAAAGACTTCACTCCTTCAGAGTTCAGTGGGCGAACACGCTTCTAGTATTCAATCTTCTGTGATTTCGCTCTCTATACCTGTTGTACTTCATTGTAAAACCCTCTCTGCGAAGAGGAATCTTTCTTGCTTAAAACATCTATTTCAAATCCACTTGTGTGGTGTTTTAGCCTGAGGAGGTTGGTTGTTCAAAGAATACCTTTGTTGTTTAGCCTGCGAAGGCTGTGTTCAAAGAATATCGTGTTATAGCCAGAAGTGGCTGGGCACAAATAATACTTGTAACCCTTTCACGGTTGGTAGTGAAAACTCAGTTGTTACTGGGTAACTGGACGTAGTCTTATATAGACGAACCGGTATAAAAATACTTGTTTATTTACTTCTCTAAGTTTTTCGACTAACGGGGATAATTAACGTCTATCCTTTAAAAACAATCCTTGAAGATTAAAATTATTTCTTCTGAACATATTTAAACTCACAGACGAAAGGGATAATTTATTTTTTATAAAACACAATTCAACCCCCTTCTTGTGTTCTAATATTTTACACATCATAAGAAGCGTAACCAAGACGAGAGTGCCACAATTTAAATGATTCTAGAAACCTATTAGCCACCAAAACCCACCAAGGAGTATTAATATGTAAATTCCATGTATACACCTACCTCTTGTCATTATGTCTAGATTGACCCAATGCTAAACTGTAAAATAAATATAAGTATTAATCAGATTAACAATAAGTATATGTATTAATCACGTTAATAGGTAAATCACTCATTAGCTCAAAGAGAACAAATTTTTTATGGGTTCAAGTACATATAATATATCAGACAACTTAAAAAAAGAATTTTAAGCACAACTACTAATATAAAAAAAATGAAGAATTAAATATCATTACCTAATATTTGATATCAAATATGTAACATGTTAATTTAATATAACAACTATAATTAATATTTTTTCCTTTATAACTAAAAACTCTCACTAAATACACTCCTATATGGAGAGAACATGAATTAATATGATATAGTTGTTGGACTTGAAGCTTGAAGATATTTGGAAGTCTCTCTCTAGTTGTTTTGATTTTGATGATTATGTAATTTTTGGTTTTCTTAGATGAATTGTAGTAAGTGTTTTCATGTATTGATTGTGTTAGACTTAAAGCTTGAAGATGCTTGGAGTGTCTCTCTTGTTGTTTTGATTTTGATGTTATGTAATTTTGGTTTTCTTAGATGAATTGTAACTAGGAGTTTCCTATGTATTGATTGTTTAGTTTAGGCTTGCTTGTGTGTTTACTCTTTGATGATATGCCATAGAAAACTAAGTTGATTTTGTGTGTTTCTCTCATAGCTCAAATAGTTGAAATTCCCTCTAAAGTTTTCTTTTCAAAATAAAATGAGATAATCAATTACCAACTAAGATAGTGGATTAAATCTATTTTCAGGTAACCAACTAGGGTAGTAGATTACTTGAAAATGGTAATCAACTTCCAAAAGTGGGTAACAAAGTGAAATTTCCTATTTTAAATTTGTGGTAATCGATTACCATTCGAGTTAATCGATTACCATGGCTTTGAAACATCAGAATGGACTTTGTTCTCTGGTGTAATCTATTACCTGTCTGTTGTAATCGATTATCACCATCAGAAAGTCAATTGATTTCCTAAAATTTGTTTTTGATTTAAAATATAAATACCCATTTTTCAAAATTCTTTTTAACAATCTTGGAAATACACGTTCTGAACAATTCTAACACTTTCATATTCTCAAAAACTGAGTTTTATCTTTTCTCCAAGAAATCCATAAAGAACTTCAAAGTTCTTCAAGAAAGGTTTATCAAAAGGCAATTTTGATTGAATATTCTGGTTGGTTGACATTCACAGTTCTCATATGTGATCAGAATCTACACACCAATGTGTTTTCTAACTGATCTTTCTGTTTCCTTTAGGAATTGAGTTGATTACTCTAGGAGAGAGGTCTCTCTAGATAGAGTAAGTCTCTTTGAGAAAGGTTTTCTCAAAGGTTTGATCTTAGAGGTGCCAAGGTCAACGAGAACGGTTCTTTGAGTTAAACAACTGGTTGTATTGGGTGTTTTTGATTTCGTTTTGTGTTGTTTGTGCAGAGTGAATGTAAAGCACACAAAGGGATCATAGTGGAAAACCAATTACAACAGTTGTTAGGTTAGGACTGGATGTAGGCAGTTGGCCGAACCAGTATAAATCACCGTGCAATCTTCTTCTCCCTTATACTCTTTATCTTTTGCCTTACGTTGGTCTGTAACATTGTTTAAACATTGTTTTACGTTCAGCAATTGACTCAGTAATCAACTAAAATATGGTACAGTTAGATACTGCTATTGGTTACTCAAATATATTGATTACTAACAAGTTTCTTGATCTTTCTTTTGTGCTTTCCGCTGTGCATCTTTGATCTATCTTGTTTTTCTGTCTTAAGGATAGATAGTTAATCAAGACTAGTAATCGGTTGATTTAAAAAGAAAGTAGAAACGCGCTAAATTGGGCTACCTATAAACTAGAATCTATTCACCCCTCCTCTATATTCACCCGTAGGGACCATCAGATTGTTTTAGCTTAGGTTTGTCTATGTGTTAGTTTTGTTTGATATGTCATGGTGAGCTAAGCTTAATCTTGTGTGATTTCTCATGATTCAAATTGTTTGAAATTCTCTCTGAGTTTTCTTTTCAAAAATTATACATGAGGTAATCAATTACCAATTAAGGTAATAGATTAAATCAAGTTTCAGGTAACCAACTGAGGTAATAGATTACTTGAAAATGGTAATCAACTACCAAAAGTAGGTAACTAAGTGGGAAAAACAATTTGTTATCGGGATAATCGATTACCTCACGGGTTAATAGATTACCTTTGCTTAGAAACACATGGAAAAAGCATTTGCCACTGGGATAATCGATTACCCAATTATAGTAATCGATTACCCTCATCAGATTTTCAATCAACTTGCCCAAATTTGTTTTCCTTTCATCTTTAAATAAATTCCTTTTTGAAAATTCAAAATATGTTCTTGGAAACACGAAAAGAAAAGTTGTTACACTTTTAAATCCTCTGAAAAATTGAGTTTTACATTTTCTTCAAGAAAAGGCTTCAAAGATCTTAAAAATGTTTTAGCAAAAGGGCAATTGTGATTGAAGGATTGATGATTGACATGGTGTATGTTATCTTTGATCATAATCTACATTTACAAGTGTTCTCTATCTGATCTTTTATCTTTTGAATTTGTTTTCTTGGTTGATTACTCTAAGAGAAAGGTTTCTCTAAGAAAGAGTAAGTTTCTTTGAGAAAGATATTTTAAAGGTTTGATTCTTGGAGGTGTTAAGAACAAGGAGAAAAGTTCTTTGAGATAAAGAACTTGATTGTATTGAATGTTTTGATTTCGTTGTGTTGCTTGTGCAGTGTGTGGAACACCAATTGCAACAATGTTGTTGAGTTGAGATGGATGGTAGACCGTAAACCGAACTAGTATATATTATTTGTGCAATCTCCTACCATTTACTCTTTTAATTCATGTCAAGTGATTGATGATAATATTGTTCAAATTACAATTTTTGTTTTGACAATTAACTCAGAAAATCTGGAGAGTTAGATAATTGCATATGAATGTGAACAAGATTATATTGCTGATACATTTTTAAAGAATTCTAAATTATATTTTGTTTTAACTATTATATATGTAATATATGTAATGAGTGCTAACGAGATAAAAATTCAATTAAAGATTAAAAAAAATAAAAACGAATGTGAATCAGATTTTAAAATTCACCCTATAAATTCTTATAGGACCAACAATATTATGTTTTAATTTAAAATTGATTTAATTCAATATAACTTTATAATAATATAACTCTATTAATTGAACATGTTGTTGAATTAATATAAATTATCTTATATCCATATTAGATTTCTACTCATCAAAAGAAAAAGAAAAATAATAATATCAATAGAATAGAAATAGTTAAAATAAAATTAAGTGAATCACAAATTTAAATTAAGATAATAAAATCTAATATGAAAAAGAATTAAATAATGTTTCTTATTTCCCATGTCCCTTTTACTTTTCATGACCCACCTTATTTTTTTTTTTTGACAAGACTACCTTGTTATAATCAACTAGAAAATAGTTCAAATAGATAAATTTGGAGTTCTTTACATGAAACTTAAAATGTTAAGTGTGTTTACATGAGGTGATTTTTAAAAACTTTTCTTTAATGTAAACATCCTTTTGTTGTAGTTATTCATTCAGAAAAAAATATATATATATTAATCCAAGTATTTAATAATCATGCACTTAATTTTCTGTCTCAATGCTGGTTTATGACATAAATGGAGGATGTGCCACATAGACTATTACATCATTTTGCATTAGGAACTTTCAAAGTTCCAAATTCCTAATAAAGAACTCTTGGTGTATATATTATGTCATATATTTTGTTATCTTATTTCTAAAAATGTGTCAGGCAACAGAAAACCATGATTTAGACTCATTTAAACGGTGAGGAAAGCCAACTTTTTGGGAACAAATTAGAAGAGAGAAGACGAAGTGTCATATTTTAACAACAAACAGAAACAACAAGAACAACAACATAACAACATAACAACATTGGTTTTCATGCAATCTGTTTTATTTGAAGGTTGAGATTATTCCATCAATCATTCAAGGCATTATTCCCTCCTCTCCTCGAGAATAGATAAAAGCTACCAAAAAACAAACCCCACCACCACTGTTTCCTCTGTCTATTCAAACAGACAGACAGTCCTCTCTCTCTTTTTCTTTTCTCTCTCTCATTAGCTTATTCTTAACAAAAGTCATTATTCCATTCATAATGTTTAAAGCTTGTTCTCACTTTGCCACTAATATATTTTACACTTCCCACAACATTCAGCACAAGCTTTTCATAATCCACTTGCCTTTACAATGTACAAGAAAGAAAGAGAGAGAAAGTTGCATATCACAGCCAATCTACTTTCATATAAAAAGCCAAAATTTCCCTCACTGACAAGAAAGGCACAAAACCCCTCACAACATATCTATATATCTTGCAGTTCTTGCTATAAGTGTACCAAACAAACTATAATATATATCTTCATATCCTACCTCCTAAGCCATATACAAATCCCTTTTCTTTCTAATTTCTACCACCATACGCACAATACCCTCGTTCATCATCCAAAACTTCATTAAATCTTATCTAAGTCTAACCTTTATAGTTTGTACTATATATATTTATATATTATATAATTTTGTGAGTGATTATTGTTACTATAGTGGAGAAGATATGAGAGGAGGTATTTGTAGTATACAACTTCAGGCTCTTACACCTGAGGCTGCAAGTGTTGTTAAGCAAGCTGTGAATCTTGCAACAAGGAGAGGACATGCACAAGTGACTCCTCTTCATGTTGCAAGTGCCATGCTTGCAACTTCAACTGGTCTTCTACGCAAGGCTTGTCTTCAATGTCACTCACACCCTCTTCAATGCAAGGCTCTTGAGCTTTGTTTCAATGTTGCACTCAACCGTTTACCAGCTTCAACTTCAAGTCCTTTGTTGGCTCCTCAATATTCCTCCGCTCCTTCACTTTCCAATGCCTTGGTTGCAGCCTTTAAACGTGCTCAGGCTCATCAACGCCGTGGATCCATTGAGAATCAGCAGCAGCATATTCTTGCTCTAAAGATTGAAGTGGAGCAGCTCATAATTTCCATTCTTGATGACCCAAGTGTTAGCAGGGTCATGAGAGAAGCTGGTTTCTCTAGCCCCCTTGTGAAAACAAGGGTTGAACAAGCTGTTTCAGTCGAAATTTGTTCACAAAAGGGTCCTAATGATCATAGGAGCCAGAGCAAAGAAATCAACAAGATTCAACTTCTTGGTGGTTCTAATAATAATAATAGTAATAATAATGTGCCTCCAAATGGATCTTTTGGTCAAGTTGGAGGCTCATTATTCATTAAACCTTTAGATCATGTTAACAATGATGATGTTACTAGTGTGTTAAGTGAGTTGGTTAGGAGGAGAAGGAACACAGTTATTGTGGGGGAGAGTGTGGTTAATGCTGAAGGAGTAGCAAAGGGAGTGATGGAGAGGTTTGAGGCAGGGAATGTTCCTGGTGACTTGAGGTATGTGCAATTTGTGAGCCTTCCTCTTATCTGCTTCAGAAACATTAGCAAAGAGGAAGTTGAACAAAAACTTATGGAGGTTAGAAATCTTGTGAAGAGTTACGTAGGAAGAGGGGTTATTCTTTACTTGGGTGATTTGAAATGGTTGTTTGAGTTTTGGACAAATTTTTGTGAGCAAAAAAATAACTACTATTGTTCTGTAGAACACATGGTGATGGAGCTTAAAAAATTGGTGTGTGGCAGTGGAGAGAGTAGTAGATTGTGGCTTATGGGGATTGCAACTTTTAAGACATACATGAAGTGTAAAATATGTCACCCTTCCCTAGAAACTATTTGGGAGCTTCATCCCTTCACAATTCCTGTTGGAAGTCTTAGCCTAAGTTTAAATTTTGACAGGTAATTAATTAATTCTTTATTTTTCTATATTGTAAAATTTTATTTTATTTTCTATGATTTTTCAAATGTTCCTCTATTTCCTTGTCCTATTATGTGTTGTGGTGTAATTAACTTCTCTGTTATGTCACATTTTTCAGTGATTTTCAAGCTCCAGAAAGAAGCAAGGTGTTTCTCAAGGATGTTGCTTTTGAAGATAGAGCACGAGTCAGAAACAATCTAACTTGCTGCAGGGATTGTTCAATAAATTTTGAAAAAGAAGCTCAGAGCATAATTAACAGTTTAAGCAAGAAAGTTGGCAGTTCTGGGAGCTTACCAACATGGCTTCAAAATTGCAAGCAAGAGAGAAGTGACATAATCGAAGATCAGGTTTGTAACATAGTACACAGTCACATTAAAATATTATTTATAGGAAATTTTGTTTTATTGGAAACATTTCTGATTCTTTGTTTTTTGCGTGTGTGTGTGAAACAGGAGAATGCAAGGCTTAAGGATCTGTGCAAGAAATGGAACTCATTGTGCAACTCAATACACAGACAACAAGTTTTGTTTGTATCATCATCTCCTTCATCTCCAACTTCTGTTTCCTCTCATGAGAGAAAGTCAAGCTTTCATCACAGCCACCTAAACTGGCCAATCATTTCTGAACCAGAAAAGTCACCAAAAGAGTGTGAGCTATACACTGAAACTGGTGATGATGGCCATGATAGCAGCTTCATAATGTTCATGCCAGATAGAGATGTGCCTAAACCAGATCTTCTGTCAAATCCAAACTCTAGCCCCAACTCAGCTTCTTCAAGTGAAGCAGTGGAAGGTTTGGAAAGCAATGAGATGTTCAAGGAACCTAATGCTGAGAATCATAAGATTCTGTGTGATGCCTTGGAGAAAAAGGTTCCACAGCACAAAGAAATTATTCAAGAGATTGCAAACACTGTCCTTCATTGTAGATCAGGAATGAGAAAAAGGAAAAACCTCTTGATGAAGAGAGAGGATAATCAAGAAACTTGGATGCTTTTTCTTGGTCTGAATTCTCAAGCCAAAGAGAGTGTCTCAAAGGAGTTAGCTAAAGTTGTGTTTGGCTCTTATAGTAACTTTGTGACAATTTCTATGAGCAGTTTCTCTGCCCCAGAAGATGATGATGGAAAGTCCAACAGGAAGAGACCAAGGGAAGAGTTGAAAAGCACTTATGTACAAAGATTTGGTGAAGCAGTGAATGAGAATCCTCATAGGGTGTTCTTTTTGGAAGACTTGGATCAACTTGATTACTTTTCTCAAAAGGGTGTGAAGCAAGCAATTCAAAGTGGAAGCATGACACTTCCTTGTGGCGAATTTGTCCCTCTCAAAGACGCCATAGTCATTTTCAGCTGTGAAAGCTTCTCTTCTACAATGCCCAAATCTCCTCTGAGAAAATCACCATCTCATGAAAACAAAGGGAAAGAAACCATGGATGGTGAAAGTTCCAGCCTCTCTTTGGATCTGAATATAGCCATTGAAGATGTGGCATTAGGTGGAGACATTGGTATGCTAGAACTAGTTGATAAACAAATTAATTTCAACATACAAGAATTATGATAATAATGGAGAATTATCTTGTGTGTTAAATTTGAGTGTTACTTTTTTTTTTTTATCTTTTGTATTTTTGTCTTCTTGTAATGTTTTTCAGCAACACTAATTAGTGGGGGAAAGAAAAAGATATGAGTGGAAAAGTTATATTAGACAGAGACATAGTTTGATCTGCATTTGGATGCAGATATGATATAGTTAGGAATGAGTCATTGTATATGTTAATGTATTGATCCAATCTTTTGCATGTAATTTGGTTCCTGTTCTAACTAAATATATTATTATGTCATTAATTAATGTTTTTTCAATCTTCTGCTGCATTCCACTTTCATTCATTCATTAGTCATCATCGTAGGAGTATTCAACAATAATTTTTTATTACATTTTTATATTACTACTTTTTTGCATGTTCTCCCTCTCTCACATCAATTATCCTATAAGAGTTTGTTTCACATCTCAAAACAGTACATGTACGCACTCACTAGACATTCCTTTTTTTTTTTTTCTTACCACAGTTTCATCACTATTTTTATTGATAATTTATCTCTCATTTATTAACTTTTTTCTGAGTGTCATCATCATTTAGCATTTGGGTGTTAATAAATCTTTATCCTAATTCTTATAGCATTTTTCTCTCTTTTTTCGTTTTACATGTCTTTTTATTATGAAATATATTCTAGCATATGCTTCTAATATATTCAACCACCTGCAAACATAAATTTCTAATACCTAAAAAAAAGACTCAAACTTCTGTATATATCATAATTATATAAAAAAAATACTAATAATATATTCTAGCATTAAAAAAAAAAAAAGACGGCAAAAAGGAGAAAAAGAACATGCATGTTTTTTAGATATACTTTCCATAATCAGAGATCCAATTTTATTTCTGTTTTGTTTCAGAAAAGCAACGATAAAATTACAGGCATTTTGTTTCTGAAACAGGACTTTGGCAGTCACATATGCTTGGCATTCATACACTCCTTATCAGGACATCGTACCATTATTTCAGCTTTAATCTTACACAGTTTTTAGATGCATCCCCTTCAAATCAAAATGAATCTTTAATATTTCATGTGCCCAAAAAAAAGTAATATTTCAATTTCCCCATATCATATATTATTATTTACACTTTATTTTTCTCCTTTTCTTTCTGCACATTAACTGGATATTGCTAGATATTGATGTTCACTCTTCTTTTTCCTACGTGACATCAATTTAATAACAGAAAAATAATAAGAAATAATGTTGTTAATAAAATGTTCAAAGTGAAGAAGTGTTTATCAAGTTTTTATTCTAGTGTATATTCTGATAAGATATTTGAAAAGATTAAAATATTTTTTTAATTGTTTATAAATTCTGAAAACACAAGTAATGGTCCCTTTATTATTTTTTAACTATAATTTAATTGCGAAACAAAGATAAATGACAAGAATTGATATTCAAACTTTTTACCTTTTATTTTTCTTTTCTCAACTATACTATAAGCATATAAAATTAAGTGACTAGGCAAAATTCTAATATTAGAGTATTTGGCATTACAAATGAAGTATATTTGTGGAGATTACATTCCACTCCCATATATTTGAGGAGATTACATTCTACTCCCGTTAAAAGAGGATATGCAAACTAGCCATTTCAATTAAGTTTGGGATTAAATGGATTGGTTCCTATTAAGTTAAATGGATCTAAATTAATATAGTAGTGTTTGGTTAGTGTTTCTTGTTTTTATTTTCATTAAAATTAATGAAAATATATTTGGTTGATTTTTTAGAAAATATTTTTATAAAAATATTTTTAAAATTGGGTGAAAATAAGGAAATAACGGACTCCGTTTTCACCATTTTCGGAAAACTGTTTTCAAAAATAAAAATTTGAAAATGAAAAAAAAAATAAAATTCTTCAATTAAATATAACCTAATTTTTTATAAACACGTTTAGTTTAGTTAAGACGACCTTGGTTGTACCTTTCTTTTCATTGTACAAGATCTAGTATTGCTAGCTAACCCAAATAGTTTTGCAAGCTATGCAAATATCTCTTCCCATCTCATTATTTCAAATTTCATTTTCACTTTTTTTTTTAAATTTTTTTTGAGTTAAATAAAATTTATTATTTTCTAAAGAAAATTCTAAGACCAACCAAACATGTTGACTGTAATAATATTCGTAGAAATGATATTCCCAGCTGTGTGATACCTGGACATCTTCTATAATACCTTGAAAAGAAATGCCTCCTAGTCTTTTTTTTATTTTTTTTGTTATTATATTTTCACATTTTTTTGGTAGGTTAAAATTTAGAGGAAGAGAATAGACCTGAATGGCAGAAAAGTTAATGGATGTGACAACATATATTATTAAGCTTCATCCTTTAAGTTATAACAACATATATTATTCTGTAAAAAAAAAACTACATATATTATCATAAAAATAATATTCTTTTTCTTTTCCTTAAAAAAAGGTGAGAAAAATAAAAGTTATCACACAGAAATAACCTAAGTATTGCTAGCAAAGTGTCAAATTAAGGCTTTTAAAGATCAGCATAAGTTGATCCTTTATGCTCTAAAAGATGCAAAGAAGGGGACAACAGTTAAATTGGCCTTTCCTTAAAAAATAAAATATCAGTGAATTAATTAATCCAAATATATATATATATATATATATATATATATATATATATATATATATATATATATATATATATATGCCTTCCCCATCTTTCAAGTAACCTACCGTCTCCTTTTGAAAAGATTGTGTAATTTTTTCTTTTAATTTTTTAAAGTCTTGGTTTAGACAACATTTTATATAATCATTAATATATTTTTATAACTTTATTTTCATATTCAAATAATCAACACTTCTTACCCACACATTCAATGTAAGACAAAAATCAAACTTTTATGAAATATGTGACACAAGGATGAATCGTAAATAAATATAACTAATTTGTAACTGCATATTTATGAGAGGCTTTTTTGTTCTACATTTTTTTACCTCTCAAATTCTATTCAACCAACTTAAACTTTTATATATAGCTCAATTGAACATGATAATTTGTCCCATTTTTCCATGGCATAATTAAAACTTTACCCTTCAATATTTTTTTATTCTTATATATATTTTTTTATATTTTTTAATATTTTTTTAAAATAGTATATAAAATAACTTTAGAGAGATCCATGACTCTTCTTTCCCCTATTGTTTGTATATTTTTATTTGCAATTTTTTCCATAAAACTTAATTCTTAAACACACAAATGTTTTGCCTCATATTGAAATCAATTTTCCTAAAGCAACTTTAAGTTTAAAAAAAAAAAGAAAAAAAAAGAGACAATGGGTTACACTTTCAAATTTTTTAGTTGGTGAACAAATAAAGATAAGGGGAAAAGAGAGAAAGCACATTAACCCCTTTTTTTCAATCCTTACTAACCCTTTATTTTATTTTATTTTTCAAACGAAGTTGAGAGATGAGAAAATAAGAAGAGAGATGAGAATAGAAAAATAGTTTTATGATGTTTATATTAAAAGAAAAAAGAGAGAAAAATATATTTATTTTTAACTTGTATTTCTATTATATTGCTATCAATTTAAACATCATAAAAATCATTTAGTTTCTAGTCATTTTCTCTTCACTCTTATTTCTTTATTTTCTACTTTTCTCTTTATCCTAACAAAGTATAAAATTCGAGAAAGACAAAAGTTGTGAAAAGGTGTATAAAAGATTTATTCATAGCGTAAGCATTCTGCAAAGATAAAACAAGTTGTCAAAAGCTTAGTTTCAAAATCATTTTAATGAATGGTAGATGTTAAAAAGCAAGGGAAATCACAGAATCAAGTATGAATATATATCATTGATAAGCATCATAATGCTAGTTGGAATGAGTTCGTACATTCCAATATTCTGCCTGGAATCCTATACGAGCTAGCTAGTTTCCTATGACTCTAAAGACAATGTTAATTATTTTATTCCTTTCAATTTCTTTTTTCATATTTTATTCCTTTGAATTGTCACGCTCATAATTCTACCTCACAATTATTTTTTTACCAAGGTGATGTTTAGTTTCGGTGTTTCTTCTCTCCAATTTACTAGAAACAGATAATAGAGGTAAAATTGTGTTTGACTGAATTTTTTAAAAATGTTTTCGTACAAATATTTTTAAAATTAGGTTAAAAATAAAGAAATATTATAACTCCATTTTCATCATTTTTAGAAAATTATTTTTAAAAAATAAAAATTTAAAATGAAAAAAAATTCGAACACGACCTAAACTTTTTAGGTTCCAACAAGTTTTTCTAAAAAAAAAAAACTTGTTTAGTTGAATAGTTTTCATCTGGAAGATGATGATCTAAGGAGTTTACATCAAGGATAAAAAAATTTAGTGTCCATTTTGATGTTCTTTATAAGAGAATTTCAGTTTCATCTTAATAATCTGAAAAATAATTATTGATGATAAAAAATCAATATTGAGTTAAAACTCTAATTTTAACAAAAAAAAAAAAATACAAACAATATTTAATGATGTGCACTTAAGATTTTTCTTTGCAATGACTTGTACACCCTATTGATCAGATAGATATTATTATAACCCTACCTTTAATTAATAAATTATTAGCAAGAGATGCTGTGATGAAATTAATTAAAAAAAAATCAATAACATTAAAATTACCTTCGGAGTAAATAAAAATTAATAAATATAACTCTCATTTTAAACATTAATAGCTGCTCACCCTTTAAGTTATAACATAAAAGCATAAAAATAAAGATTTCTTTTTCTTTTTCTTGTTATTCTTTTCCTCCAAAGAAAAGTATAGGGAAAAGAAAAGTTATAAATAAACAAGCTGAAGTGACCCAATTATTGCTAGCAAAGTGTCAAAGGTTTTTAAAGATATTGATCCTTAATGCACTAAAAGATACAAAAGAGACAAAAATTAAATTGGCCTTTCTTTAGCAAAAAAAAAATATTTTCATTGAATTAATCCAAACGAAATATGTGCCTTCCCTGACTTACAAGAAACCTACGGCCACCTTTTGAAAAGATTGTGTAACTTTTCTTTTTTCAATTTAGCTTATATCTCAATGGAAACTATTGTTGATACAAACTATTTTCTTCACCATTAATTTAGAGCCATACCGTTTTGCATTAATTTATAAATTAAACTATGCATGGAGATAAACATGATCAATGGATAACCCTACTTTAAACAATTCATGAAAACTAAAAAACTACTTTAAACAAATATTTTTCCTTTAATCATACTTTCTTTTAATATTTTGTGCATTTTCAATGTAACACATAAATGGCATGTATTTTTAACACCATAATGCAATCTGCCCATAAATACTATTTCGTTAATTTGCATTAATATTTATTTATTTTTTGACAAATTGCTAATTTTAGTTTTTTTATAAACTGAAGATTTGAACCATGACTTTGGATTCCTCTCCCATCTTCGTTCATCACGTTTCCATTCCTAAACATGAAATTAACCAACCTGTCTTAACTTGATTAATTGTGAGGACACATAATTAAAATATTTATGTATCCAAAGTGTAAATATTTTAATGGATAAAAAGATAAGATAGGTGCGATTACAATTTTTTTTAAATCAATAAATTTACCATAAACAATAATTTCTCATTAAAATATGAGAATGAAAAAATTATTTATATATATATATATATATATATATATATATATATATACACACACACGCTATTTTCTCTTTTATAAAGAAAGAATATTATTATTATTATTATTATTATTATTATTATTATTATTATTATTTTAAAAGTACAGCCTTTGTGTCGAAATACCTGTAAAATTACATACTCACGAGAGACGTATTATAAAAGTTATAAATTCACAAGACTACAAACTTCATTATTATTAATGTAACAATACGATTTTATATAAGCTAGTATAATACCCTCCTTAATTTTTGGGTATCAAGTGAGTTCCAAATGGAATCCACAATCATCCTCCTACTTTAAAAAAAGTGAGAATCTAAGATACGAAAAAAAAAAAATTGTTTGATATATGGCTACATAAAGTACAAGTTTAATGGTTAAGATTAATAATTCCTTTTTTCTTTGCTTCTTTACAGAAAGAGAGGGGCGTATACATCAATATAGAAAAAAATAAATGAATAGAGAGAGCGATGTATACACTGTGTAAAAAGAATTAGGTTTCACCATTCATATATATATATATATATATATATATATATATATATATAATTATATGGTTGAGATTAATTAATTTCTCTTTTGTTACGCTGAAAGTGTAAAAAGAATTAGGTTTCACCGTATACGTAGTTGTATGGTTGAGATTAATTAATTTCTATTAATTAGGTGAGAAGGTTATTAATTTTTATTTTGCTTTAGAAAAAGTGACGAGAAGAGTACGTCTGAATTCGATAATACAGAGAAGATAAAGATAAAAAATTACTTTAAGTCCTTGTAAAAAAATACTTTGGTACCACAATCAATTTAATAAGTTACCTAATTTTTATGTTTTAATTAATGTTTTATACAAATTAAAATCTTGTGGTTAGCATAAAGATAATTCTCTTACTTTTTATTGCTGAATAAAACAAAATAAAATAGAAAAAGGGCACATTTTATGAACACACGTACACATACTTATCATTGTTATTATTGTTCTTGTAAAGAAAAATGCAGTGGAGTATAAGAATGGCAATAAGAATAAACTGTACAAGAGAATTAATTTGTGTCAAAACTTGCATTTTAAGAAGAACAAAAAATAGATTCTATTAAAAAAATTGATTTATGTTCATTTTCTAAGTTCAAGTCTAATCACCAATTTTAATACTGATGTACGGTTTGTGATGTACCAATACTCATGTTGTCCACTATCTTACTATTATTTTTTTATTTGAAAGTGAAGCGACTTATCACCATAAGTCCTTGAGCACCGTACCCATTACAGCAAGATTGTGGGATATAACACAAATTCTTTTTGTCAAAAAGCCAATTTTATGAATGTTTTTAAACATGAAAAAATCATTTTCACATGTCTTTATTAATTTGCCCTTATCAACATTGATTTTGTGTAGTATGTAGACTTGAAGATAAAATCAAATATTAAATAAATATCTTTTTGAAAGAAAACTATATTCTCTATCTAGATTTTCTACTACAAACACTAATTGGTGCTATTCCATCATCAATATAGTAATCACATGACGTAGGTTGCTTTGCTTAAGAGGGACAGAAGATTGAATCAATCCCCATGGATTGATTATACACAAGCCGACAGAAAAAAAGTTTCTTTTCTAGACTAAATCTTTATAGGATCAAGCAAGAGAAAATTTGAAAATGTGTATCAAATTTATATTGTTTTATGAAGAAAGTCCATTATAGGCAGCTGCTTATTTCATAAAATATTATATAAATAATCAAGTAGAACGTGCTAAACCGAGAGGAATTATTATAATGCAAAACGGTATACTTTTAGTGAAATAATTCACTTGATTTGTGCTTATAATAGTTATTCAGTGAAGGGTTAATTAGTGGCTAATACAAGGGATGTCGTGGCAGGATTAGTTCATATATGTTTTATAACATACTTTATGAAGGTGAAACATAATGCTGGGGAGAGAGGATCAAACTAATTCCTAATGTATCATTTGTTGATGAATCATAAATATTATAAGATTTTTTAAATTTTGGTATTAAAGTCGATAAAGTCGATTTAAATTATAAGTTTTGATTTATTTTCATTTTCTTTTCTTTAGGACTTTGTTTGTCAAGTATACATATTTTCTGTTACATTTTGGAAACAAAAAATGGGACACTTAATTTGTTTCTCCCTTTTGAAACTTTTATACAAGAGATTAGTATTTTTAATTTAGATGTAATTTGATGGGTGATGCATCTCTATCAAACTTTAGATACACGGATTCTACAAAGGAAAAATATCGTTTATAGTTTTAGTATATGCAATAATAAATATTAGGGTAAAAAAAAAAACATGTGGAAAAAATGTGTGTATTTTTACATAGTTAATCTCATAATTCACCACTTAACTTTGATAACAAAATTTCCAAATGTTAATTAACTGTGTAAAACTATTTTATAATGTTGGTGCCTGATCTTTAAATTTAAAAACCTCGGAAAATGTCCCATTCATATATTTTAGAAAACAAGATAGAATAAAGTAAATATATTGTGATGTTTTTATAATTACAATAAAAATTGGTAGAATACCCTATTTTAATTTCCAAAATAGCCTGAAAAATTCATGTTTTATTATAATAATCTTAAGTTGTGTGAGTGAACTCATGTATGGTCTTATAGTTGGTCTTAAACCCGAATAAAAGATTGTGTTAAGTATTTCACGCTTATTATAAAATTTACTGATACAAGATATGGATTCTCGCAATAGATATTAAGTTGTGTGACTTATAATTTTGTTTTAATACAAACTTTTTCGTATAATATGATCATTTTCGCATCCCAACGGCCAAAAGGTTCTTTAAATACCAAGATATTGCACCAGTAGTCGTTTTGGATACTTTAAATCTTACAAATATGATCCATAAATCATTACGAAGGAAGAAAAAGTAAAGATAAAGAGAATTTGAAAAGCATGACCCCACTAATTGTATTCTTTTTAGGGGTCATTAATGCTCTAAAGCATTCAAACTGTTGATACTTTTCAAAGGCAGTGCAACTTTTATTGTTTGCTTTGAATATTGGAGTTCTTTGAGACCCATAACACCCCAACCAAACTTTTGAGGCAAGGGAGGGATAGTGGCATATGAGATTGGCATGGAGACAAAGTTTCCACACCTTGAGCTTTTGCAGTCTTTAGGAAAGAGAGAAAAAAAAAACAATTTAAAGTTTGAATGCTTGTGTTCCCTTTATGCGTAGAAGGCCACTCTCTTTTCAGTTCTCTCTTCTTTCTATTACTTACAAGTGATTTTTTGCATGAAAGTAAGGGATTTCTCGGATCTAGAACTCCCAATAATCAGTGTATAATTGTGGACATCTCTCTCAGACAGACACATATTCATTCATAGCATCATTTGATCACTGACCTTGGATCCTTCAACTAGCTGGGGACAAACAAAGATGGATGGATCCACAAGATCATTAGTGGGAGGAATGACCTCTCTTCTAAAGGCTAAAACATCACACATGACCAGTCAAAAAGGGAAGTTGCCATTCAAGTTAAAAACAATGCCTAGAAAAAGTTTAACCATGATATTAAAACACTGCTTATAATGTTTTTTTGGCACCTTCCATATTTTGGGCTTTTAAGTGAGATTCAAAAAAATAAAGTAGGGGCTTTGGGAAAACAGAACTAGGTAACATGAATCCCGGTATATGTTAATAATATGGTTTTCCTCAAAAAATGTGTATATGCGCGCGCGTCTATATATATATATATATATATATATATATACACACACTAATTTATTATACAAATATACTATTGTAGTTTTATGTTTTCATATACAAGTAAATGCAAACTGTTACATTAACTGGACAACCAATACATCGGTATGCTTGTGCAGAAAATAATGATAAGAAATCAAAATATACTTTAAAGCAAATAAAGTCTAAATTAAAATAACAAGGTCTCTCAAAATTTATTTATGATCTTTCCATCTTCTCATTTTCCACCTGCTCCATCAAGAAGGCCCTAAAACAAAGTCAAGTTTGTTCTCCAGCTGACAACAACGTAGACTATACTTTGCTTGAATAGAATAAAGTTAAGAGAGAAAACTTCGAAAAAATACTTCCACAGTAGATTGGTTAAAAATCAATTGTAAATATGTGTTTTAGTATAGTACAATCCATAGCACTTAACCACCATTCAAAATTTTACCAACCCGTATAACATGAAAGTTAATTGAAAGTGACTTTTCAGACTTCAACAATTCGATGTGATGATTAAAATCATTTTTTCCTCAATCCACTTCCACTCCGGTTCTAGTTTTAATTTATTTTCAATCTTCACAACTTCAACAAATGATTTCTAACGGTGGTGCACCAACTAGTATTACTAGAAATTACATGACGCACAAGGATTGAACACAAACAAAGCCGTCCAATATTACAAACAGAAAGGCTCTACCCGAACTGAAAAACACACGTACATAAATATGCTTCTTTCGATTGGAGCTACATGTTCTACAAACTATGTTCCACACAAAATACAACATTCTAATATTCATCGAAGCCACAAGGAATAACATGAGAATACATGCGTATGCTTGACAACTACATCGTCTAGTAAAAAACATCAAGATTCGTATACAGGCCCATCTATAAGAAAGCTTGTAATATTTTGCATGGATTTTAGTCATTCACTCAGTTGGGTCCTTCCCAAACCTCATTAACAGATGTGTTGCCAGCATAGAGCCCCTGCGACTCACTTCTGCAATTCGACCAAGAAATGGCAGCTTCGCTGTTTCTCTATTCGTAATTGGTTTTTTGTCCCACCTATTAGGTGTAAACATAAAACTTACTCACATAGGAAGAATGACCGTTGCTTACATTGTTCTATGAATTGATATATAATTTATAGTTTATTGAAATCATTTATATAGTTACAATAGCATCTGAAGCTGTCGTGAAACCACCAGTCATCAGTTTATATGAGAAAAGATGCTCACTCTCTTAATTGCACATGCAGATGCAAGTACGCATACCAGCACATAGTGGTATGAACATGTTGTGACTGAGTGAATAGATGTGCAAGATGATGTATAAAACAATGCTCAATTTAATAGTCACTATTAAGTGTTCTCTTCAGTGGCAAAAATACGACGCTCAGACAATATAGGATAAATGGCAAATATACTTTTATTCAGTAATATTAATACATACCAGTCCTCATGGCGAACAATTTTTCCCTCCTCAATGTTCAATTTGATTAGCGATACCATATCTATATCCTTCCCCAAGAATTTATAGTATTGCTTATTTTCAATTAATATCTGCATGCAACATCCATCAATTTAGATCTTCCAGTAAGAGATCAAGCACTGGAACTTTTTAGCAGAAAATAGTTTGAAGTGCTACATACTACATTAAGTGACACCAGATTTACTAACCTCTCCTTTTCCTGGTGAAACCATATTTTCTTGGATACTGTATTCCACAATCTTTGACTCCTTAAATATCTAAGGTATATGGAGACAGATAGAAGTTGGAAATTAGCTCAACATAAAGGAGATAAAGAGAAAAAAATGAGACCTGAAACCAGATAATTTTATCTAACATTAATAAGCCACTACAGGAATAGCTAACCTGAATCTAATATTAAAAACTTCCGTTCTAAAAAAAATTAAAAAGACATTTCTCACAGTTAAATTACTACTATCACATATTTACATACTTTTTATCAATGTTACTTCAAATTTTGGTGACACAATGATAACTGAAAGATAATAAGACCAGAACAACTTGCAAGCAGGAAATATTCCTTTATGCAACAATTTATATACCATGCTCTCATTCAATTATCCTTTCAGCGAGTACAAAATGATAAAATAAAAGCTTAAATGCACTAATTCATATTCAACCGATAAATGACACAGAATCATCACAACCAACTACAGAGAAACTGTCATATCTTGAACAGAAATTCGTAAATTTTTTGACAAATATTCATGAGATGAATTTTTCAACCTTCTTCTGATTTGAGGAAATCAAATAATCAATTACTAATGTCCCATTTAGATCAACTTGGTCCTTAAAATATTACTCTCTGCTAAATAGTCGTATCTTTAGTGTATTAGAAGTCATGCTACGTGTTGAAAAATCCTCCAAGTTAGGGACCTACTCATGTAATTTCATTATTATAAGGATTATTTGGGAGACAATGTAATACACGAGAAACCAAATTGATAGTTTATTCTAAAATTCTTGTAGAAAAAGAAAATAAAAAAGTTAAAATGAATCGAGGTTCTCTATAAGTTAAAATCAACTTACACATAAGCTTTTAAAAAAGATAGACAAATAGATCTTGTATAGAAGTTAAAGAGCATAAGATGATTCTAATTTAAGGGTGAAAAACAATATATTTTACTTTCGTATTTTCTTCTCCTTTAAGTAGTTCCAGAGAAGTTCATTCAAACAGACCAAATGTACGTTTTGTGATTATTCCCGCGGTAAGATTTGAATTCGATTTACATGAAGTGCAAAATCAAAAGCAGCAAGAAAAAAAATGGAGTAATAGAAACCTTGGGAAGAGTATAGAACGCTGATTTAATCTGTTGCACTCTGCAGCATAAAAAATGTATATATGAATTAAAATCACGTGTGAATGAGTACATATTTGAGAAAACGGATGCATATACCCGTGCGCACACATAAGAGGATCCTCAAAGGAAGCATTAGCGGCATAGATTTCAAAATCGCGACAAGTTGCACTTGATCCATAACTGAAATCAAAATAACACAAAAGACATAAATGAATAGAATAGTAATTTAAATGATTCTTCAGTGATAGCGTAAGTATGTGTGAGTGAGTGTGCTGACAGATGCAGAATGTGAGGAATAAAGGTATCGGCGAAGCTCTTGGTTGAATCCGTCGCTGAAAAGGAAATAAAACGAAACAAGAGCAGAGCGGTTAAGTTTACGATTAAATAGAGTCATAATAAAGCGTTTAGTAATGGTTATTAGATTTTACGAGCAGAGTGAGAAGCCATCATAAAATTTCTGAGAAATTGTTCTTGAGCGGTGTTGTGTAGCATTCGTGACCATGCTTCCTGCATACATAAGTCAATGGTAACTACTAGACTCCTTATCTACATTTCAACCATTCCCATTTTTCTCATTTCTCACATTGTACATTTTTTCAAAACACTATTCTTAATATACCTTTTATTTATTTATTTATTTATTTTTTATTCTTAAGTAAAATCATATAAATATCATCAAACAATTTTTTTCTCCATTTTTTTAAAAACGACTTCAATTTCATTCATTCAGTAAATACTTTAAATATATTAATAATGTTTCTCTTCAATACAAATCTTAGATATTCTCCTTTCCTCCTTAGCTATCAAATATAATCTCCCTGAAACTGCGTGAAAATAACTATTATGTCTAATGTGTTTGTTTCTTTAAAATAATCAATATCAACTTTCTTTAAGGTTTAATAATTGAATAAAATAATAATAATTATTATAATAATTAAATAATTTATAGAATGATATTAAATAAATATAATATTTTACTTTTATAATATTAAAAATTAAAATAAAATATCATTTTATATCTATTTATAATTTTTATTGAATGTTTTTCTTTTTAGTCGATCAAACACTAGAAAGTCAACAAAGAACTTATAGGCTGAATGCAAAATTAAGTGATGATTCCAATAACACCTAGTAGTATCTACAATACTACGTTAGAATATAATATATCTATAAAAACTAAATCCTTATATTTATCTAACATAAAATAAAATTATCTCATATTTTTTTGAAACAAAAGTAAGTGTGTCTTGTAAGGACCAAGACCAAAATGTGCTCATTCTATAAAGAAGAAAAATAGTATTTTCAAATTTTAAAGAATTAAAGAACAAAAGCAAAAATTATATAATCAAAATCAAAACTCTCATGTTATAAAAGCTAAAAAAAAAATTCAAACATTTATTTTAATATTTCTAATGTATACTTTTTTTTTTAGGGGAAATAATGTATACTTGATTATTAATTAATACTGATTTGAAACTACACTGATTTCTAATCATTTTTAATTAACAGTAAAGAGTATGTTAAAAAATGTGTTAGTGACTATTTTCTGTTCTCATAATTTTGAAAGATTAATCTTCCAACAGTAGGGAAAGGACAGCAGAATTTTTTTCTTTCTATTTCATTCTTTCCTAATTTATCAACTTAGTTAGTTAGCATTATTTAATTGTACTAAACGCCTTTAAAAAGTAAACTTTATACTAAATCATCTTTCACTGAAACTTGATATCAAGAATAATAAATATCACTAAAAAATAAAACTTCAATTAAATGAAAAGTATTTTGTAGATGATATTATTAAATAAGATGAAATTAGTTGAAATATGTTTGTATTTGTTATCAGCCTACATGATATTTTTTTCCCTTATATTCGAGTAAGAGTTGCAAAAATTAAAAATGAAAAATACAAAATCCTGTTTGAAATTTGATGGTAGAGTATTACAACAATCCCTTGTTACATGCAACTGCTCTCAAGACTGCTGAAATTCCATTCAAAGGCTTGTACACGTGGTTCAAAAAATGAATGATTAGAAGACTAACACACCCTAACACCTCACACGGCAAATCAAGTGAAACTATACAGAAAATGTATGTAAGCAGAGTCATTCACCATCTTATCAAACTTGTTGCAATACCCAAAACAAACAAACAATAACTAACTCCTTTTCAGCCACCAAATACAACCTGGTGAATTAATTATAACAAATGAGAAAATAAACCAATTCACAACAAAGGCATTAACAGGTTAAAACAATGCACAAATTAAAACAGGCCTACCTTATCAGGAATTATTTTATCGCTTGGTTTCAGTCATGTTTTTCCCTTCAAAGAATTCACCCAACATTCGGTCTAGATCTTCTGGTGTGTATTTGATGTACTTCTGAGGATTCTTTCCACTCTCCACTAGAGGTCTATAACACAAGAAGTTCCCAATTATGCATCATTGCAAAATAATAGTTCATACAAAAACCACAAGGCATCAAATGCAAACATGTCAAAAATGTGTTTGATATTATTATCTAGAGTAAATTCCACTCCGACTTCTTGTGATTATTTTTTTTAATTTATACTAGATAGTCCTCTCTATTTTCAACATTAATTTTATTATCCTTACAGGGGGTCTTAGTGTAATATTTTTTAAACAGTTAGAAGTTTTGTAGAGGAATTAAAAAAATAAAGGTGTTTGTATGGTTTCACAAAACCTCAAGGAGTGTTTGTGTAATTTACTCGAAAATCTATGTATTTGTGTCTTAGAGGGGACAAGACATCATTTCACATCCAAGGATACTAAATAGGAATATGACAAAATAAGGTTTGAGTGAATTAAAATGAGAACAAACCCAAATCGTTTGACAAATGATCTATAGGCAGGCAACAAGACTTCAGCAACTGCAAGCCTAAGAGACTCTCGCAACTCGGTGTCTGGAACTGTCCATTGAGATTGCTTCTGATGGAGTTCTTCAAACATAATATTGAATGCCTTAAACCTGACAGCACAATAAACATAGACAGGTAAAAGAAGTACAGAAAAATACTCTCCCCAAACAGAAGTCCATAAAGATGCAACTGAAAGGCTACCTGTCTTTAACAATTCCTCTTGAGGCACCACTACTGCTTCCGCTTCCACCATCACCACCACCAGCACCACTCCCACCACCTGATGAGGTTAGGCCCTGAATAGATAGGCACTGAAGAATCTGCCATGGAAAATAATCAAAATTGAAAAATAAGATAACTTTAACAAATAAGAAATCGAGCATCTGCATGAAGCCAAACATCAAAACTTTTAAATCAATTGATACAAATGCCTGTATTAATAATAACAAAATATCAAACTGACATCTAAGAAAGCTGTAAGACAAGTAACAGTCAGCAAGGTCACTAGAACAACACCTTTGCCCAAGCATTTCTTTTGTATTGATTTGCATGCTGCTGCACGATCCTCCTATGTCGTTGTACCCAATCATCCCCAAGCAAATCCTTGGCTTCAGACCTAAACTAGAAGACGATTAGAAGGAAAAGTGACTTTGAACCACCAAAATATGCAACATACTTATGATGCAAAGAAATTAACAACCAAAACATGACAAAGTCATACCTCCGAACTGATCTGACTATATAATGAATATTGTTCATGAGAAAAAGATGTGTCAATGCAGGGTCTTTATATTGCCTTGATTTCCCATCTAAATTGGTTTGCAAAGCTTGCATTATTCGCACTGTTACAGAGGCTAACTGTGAAGAATCATCACCACTTACAAATTCCTGAAAAAGTTGCCTCAAGGTGGATTGGTAGCTGCAAAGTTGAAATAATTCTGATCAGGTCAAACATGTGAGGATTAGATCTATGATGAATATTCTGAAAAAATTAACCCACACACATTGGAGAAAAGAAAAGGGGAGGTGAATGAGTGCTTTTCATTAACACTAATCAGCACAGAAATACATATCATAAGACTTGAATAACACTCAACTTTTAACTCCACTAACCCTTAAAATTAGGAACCAACTAAGACTACTACTTAGGCATAAATAACTGCAACCCACTTTTTCTAAAAATTAGGACTTGACTAAATTGAATAAAAATAACAAACAGAAAATCATAAATGTGCATAGGAGAATCGGATAAATTTGTTAGGATCCATCCAAGATTGCAATCAAGAATTGAGAATCAGATGGTAGTGGTAGAACAAGCAGTCAGAGAAAGTGACGGAGATGAAGATAAGATAGACTTGGATTTCACAAGGGACTTGCTGATACAGCGAAGCAACAAGAAAACAACCCCTTATGTGGAAGGTGACCATTCTGTGAATAAAGCCAAAAGGACTTTGAGGGAAGAGGAGGAAACCAGCGAAACTGAGCAAGATGGGGATGTGCCTCTGTGTTCTAGGGTCAAGAAAGTAGAACTTCCCACTTTCAAAGGTCATGATCCGTTGAGGTGGCTCGCAAGAGCAGAGAATTTTTTTTTTGAAGTACGACAAATTGAACCATCAGACAAATTAAGACTGGCCTTGATCAACATGGAAGGGAATGCAGGGCATTGGTTTAGGTGTTGGCACTAGAAATCCAAGAAACCCTTCTTGAAAGGGTTTTTCACAAGCTTTGATGATAAGATTCAAGGATAGTTATCACAGTCACGTCTTTGAAATATTGACTACCTTGAAGGAAGAAGAACAAGTTGAGAAGGAAACGCACATCAAAGAAATTGAGACTTCCACCACAGGGTTCTTAAAAGAGAGGACAATAACTTCAGAACTTGAAGAGGCTGATCCCTATTCTACTGAGCAAGAAAAAAATAACATGGAGGTAAGTTGGTCTAAATGCAGTGAAACAGAGACTAGTTCTTGGAAAAAGAAAGGGAAGTTACCCACCTTTGATGGAAGAATAGAACAGAAATTTAACTTGAAGGATAGCAGATATGAATGTGATAAAGGCCCACTGCAATTCTTGAAGTCAGAGAACAAAATCAAAGAAGATTCAGTAATCAAGAACCACACCTTTTGTGGTCCCAGAACCAATAAGAATGGAGCAAAGTTAGCAAGAAAAACAACGATGGAAGTTGTGATGGAGGAAGAAGTTGATCCTTTGATGATGAGGGAGAAAAACAAGAAAATCAAAGTGAAGAACATAGGCTGCAACGACCATTTTTTGGATGACCCAGTAGGAGAGTTGATCAAGAAGCAAGTTGAAGGCAGCGACACAACCATAACTCATTGTTTTCAACATTCAGATTCTCAGGAAAAGATTGCTATGGTGAAACAGAAAACAATGGGGCAAAGGCAAAAGAAAGGTACAAAGGAAGTCCCAGTGATTCAAGTTATACAGAGTCCTCCCTTGTCTCTATTACCACCAAAGCAACAATACCTGAACCTGCATGCTTTGGCCAATGGGTTCACAATCTGGATGGCCAATGGGTTCCATTAGAGTGATTGATTTGACTCAAAAGGATAGGAAAGAGAATGGAACAAATTTAGGATTCTGCATGGTCAGTCTGGGTATCAATGTAATAGGCCAAGATGAGTGGGGAGATACCACTACTGTTTGTGGTTTCAACAGTGCAGTTTTCGTGGAGTTGATGACAATTGGTGAGAAACATGGACCATTGCTGAGACCTTGGGAGCCAGGTGTGTCCATGAAGTTCCATTGTAGAACAAAATCTAGTTAACAAATTGGAGTTCAAACTAGGTGGAAGGATTTATACTGCTGAACTTGGATGCTTTTGTTGCTGAGGACATGTTAAGAATTGCAGCAAACAGCTTCACCCATGAAGATCTAGCTTATTCTGAATCTGTTTTCTACCTGACCTCCATTGTAGCTATTGAGTTCAACTCTGTATTCGAGGGCAAGTGGGTATCCCAGCTAAGCTACTATGGGTGCAGTAGTCTTCCAACAATCAGACATGTAAACTAAGGAGGTGTTTCTTTTTAGTGGGTCAATTCCAGTTTTCAGATACCAACCTTGAGGACAAGGATGTCTCTTAGGAGGGGTGTAATGTTAGGATATAAGGAGAAGGGACAGTTAGCTAAGGCAGTTAGAATATTAGTTAGTTAAAGAGGATAATTAGATATAAATAAGGGAAGAAAGTTGAAAGGGGGGTAGATTTAATCAATTTGTAAATTGAGCTTTGGCTCTTCGTGAAAGGAGAAATCCTTTGTGAAGGGGAAATCCTTTGTGAAGGGGAAACCCTTGGAGAAGAGCTTTCTCTCTTCTCTATCTCTTTTCAAACTGTGGGTTCCTAACAGGATGATTTTGTTTTCCATAGTGCTTGCATGGAGAGTGCCTTCTCCTACAACAGTCTCAGAGTTATTGTCATTCCCTTTTTTTCCTTTTGTCTTCCTGCCCTTTCCACCAAAATTAGATTGTGTCTTGGCTTGCAGAGCACCCTCTATGCTTCCTTCTTGCCTCATCAATCTCCTTTGCCCCTATGCTTGCAAAACACCAAGGAGTTTTGCTAGCTTAATCTGAGACAAGTCATTGGCATTCTCCAAAAAGGCAATAATTGCCTCAAATCTCACAGGCAGAGAGACCAAAATCTTCTGCACTAATCTATTGTTTGAGAGGTCAGTGTCAAGGACCCTTGCCTTGATAACTATCTTAATTAGCTTGTCAGAATACTCCTTTATTGTCTCAAACTCTTCCATTTTCAACCTCTCGAACTCTAATCAGGTTTAATACCTTCATGCTCCTGATTCTCGTCTCCTTTATACTCATCCTTGAGGAAGTACCAGAGATGGCTTTGGCTGAATCACAATATGTAGGAAATAATCATTATTTGTAAATCCTAGGTGTTATTTATTTAACATATCATTGATAAGATTTGGTTGACTTTTAGTTTCCTAGTTTAGTGGATTTCCTTATTTAAAAAGGAATCTGTTTCCTGATTATGAGGATGGATATGCCAATCCTCCTCTATTTATTTGTATCTTTATAGCCTTTGAATAATAAGGAGAATATTTTCAGATTTCTTCATGGTATCAGAGCTAGGTTTCTCTAAAACCTAAATTCTTCTAAAACAGTCTCAGCCGGCCCTAAAAGGTATGGCTTCATCATCCCCAACCTCGGGAGTGATATCTAGATCCGAAACAAATCCTTCAGTCCCTATCGGATCAAATAATTCCTCTCACCTAGTCACAAGATCTTCCGCTTATATTGTCCAAGGTAACAAACAAAAACCCTGGATTGTTGATTCAGGGGCCTCCGATCATATGACAGGAGATATTAATGTTTTCAAAAGTTACATCCCTTGTAAAAATCATTCCACCGTCCGAATAGTTGATGGCTCATCGTCTCCCATTGTTGGAACAGGATCAGTTGAATTAACAAAGGATCTTCAGCTTTATTCTGTTCTTTATGTTCCAAAACTAGACTGCAATCATCTCTCCATTAGCAAACTTACTCGTGATTTAAAATGTCAAGCTAATTATTCCAATCTTTGTGATTTTCAGGAGGTGGATTCGGGGAAGGTGATTGGCAATGCTGAAATGAATGGTAAAGAAAATAATCTACTAAATAGACAAGTTCATTTGTCAAGTTGTATTTCTAAGTCTAGTTTCAATTTTGTCACTTCTTTAAATCATGTATCCATGTCCGTTGAAAGTCAAGTCATGTTATGGCATTGTCGTCTTGGTCATCCACACTTTGCATATGTTAAAAAATTGTTTCCACATTTATTTATCAATAAAAGTTCAAAGTTCTATCAATATGAGATCTGCCAATTTGCAAAACATACTAGACATGTGTATCCTAACACCCAACACCAACCTTCACATCCTTTTTCTGTGATTCACAGTGATATTTTGGGACCCTCACAGGTAAAAAATATAAATGGGGCACGCTGGTTTGTGTCATTCATAGATGATCATACAAGAACAAAAGACCTCTCAATTCCCTCTAGAAAACAATAATACGTGGACACTTGGAGTTACCTCATGGAAAAAGACCTGTGGACTGCAAGTGGATATTCACAGTAAAATATAATGCAGATGGAAGTGTTGAGAGATTCAAAGCCAGACTCGTGGCCAAAGGCTATACACAGTCTTATGGGATTGACTACGAAGAAACCTTTGCTCTTGTTGCCGAACTCAATACTGTCAGAGTTCTACTTTCCCTTGCAGTAAATCAAGATTGGCCCCTATATCAACTTGATGTCAAAAATGCTTTCTTGAATGGAGATCTTAATGAAGAAGTCTACATGACAATATGTTAGGTATCTCCTTTTGAGATTGAAAACTTGAAAACCCAGCAATTGAAAATTCTCCTTCGCAAGTGAATCAACACAGAAATCTTCCCTTTTTATTACCCAAGAAATTGAAAAGTACAAATGAACAAGGTAGACAAGTTTACCCCCAAAAGGAACACTCTCCTTTTCTCACTGCCTAACCAGTTTGAATGATTATTTTTCTAATAATCTGTCATTTACAGCAGGAGGGCTATATAAAGGAATTCCTGCCTCCTAACTAACTAACAACAATTTTACAGCTATATAACAAACTAATGACAAACACTGCTAACACCAACTAACTCCTTATCTTTTTATTTGCCTCTTTTTCTTCCTATAATAAACCTATAAAGGTTTATTATTGCTCTAAAGTCATTCCCAACAATACACCCCCCTTTGGAAACAACCTTGTCCTCAAGGTTGAACCTGGAAACTAGTTTCTGATGGAAATGTTTTCCCAAGTGGCCCCCTCTGGAGGCTTGCCCTGCCATTGGATCAGCAACTGGGATTCATATGACCTGGAAAGATTTTCTGTCCTAGAACCCAAAATCCAAAAAGGCTGGTAACTCTTTGCTGTAGGCTGCAATTCTGTTGGGAGGTCCGGCTCAACTTGGTGGCGCCCTGCTGCTTTCTTAAGTTGGGATGCGTGAAATACTGGATGTACCCGAGTTTGCCTTGGAAACTGTAACTTAAAAGCGAAGGCTCCATTTTGTTTCAGTACCAAAAGAGGTCCATAATACCTAGGTGCTAATTTAGGATGTAGCTTGATGGGCATCGAAATCTGCTTGTGGGGTTTGATTTTAAGGTAAACCCAATCTCCTGGCTAATTTTTTTCAACGCACATTTGCATAATGAGCCATCTGGTTTTGTGCCTCTAGCAAATGAAATTTGAGCTGCTTTAAAGCCTCATCTTTGTAGCTCTGGCCAGCCACCCCAAGGGATCATGTCCATCAAAAGTAGGCAATTCTACTTTCTTGACCCAAGAAGGCATGTGCTCATTTTGCTCAGCCTCGCTGATTCCCTCTTCTTCCCTCTCATTCTTGTTGGCATCATTCACCGAATGCTCTTCATCTATCGAGGGTGTCTTCTTGCTGTTCTGTTGCACCAGCAAGTCCTTTATGAAGTCCAAATCAGCCTTTATCTCTGCCAGTCTCTCACTGTGTTCACTGACAGTTTTTTCAACCACCGCCATCCGATTCTCCATTCTTGATTGCGATCTTGAATTCTTTGATCCGGCAAGTCGGACCAAACTGTTAGGTATCTCTTTTTGAGATTGTAAACTTGAAAACCCAGCAATTGAAAATTCTCCTTCGCAAGTGAATCAACACAAAAATCTTCCCTTTTTATTACCCAAGAAATTGAAAAGTACAAATGAACAAGGTAAACAAGTTTACCCCCAAAAGGAGCATTCTCCTTTTCTCACTGCCTAACCAGTTTGAATGATTATTTTTTTAATAATCTGTCATTTACAGCAGGAGGGCTATATAAAGGAATTCCTGCCTCCTAACTAACTAACAACATTTTTACAGCTATATAACAAACTAATGACAAACACTACTAACACCAACTAACTCCTTATCTTTTTCTTTGCCTCTTTTTCTTCCCATAATAAACCTTTACAGGTTTATTATGTGCTCTGAAGTCATTCCCAACACAATACCTCCAGGATTGGAGAACAATCACAACAACAAGTTGGTATGCAAATTAAAAAAATCACTTTATGGCTTGAAGCAATCTCCTCGTGCTTGGTTTGACAGATTCACTAAAGCTGTAATTGCAAACGAATACTATCAATGTCAAGCAGATCATACTTTGTTTGTAGAAACCAACTCCATCGGCAGGATTACAATCCTCATAGTATATGTAGATGATATTATATTGACAGATGATGACTCTGAAGAACTGGTCAACCTCAAGAGGATGCTTGCAACATAATTTGAAATCAAGGATCTTGAGACCCTTAGATTCTTCTTAGGTATGGAGGTAGCTCGGTCAAAGGAGGGAATTGTTATATCTCAAAGAAAGTACATACTAGACTTGCTAAATGAAACAGGTCTCCTCGGGTGCAAACCTACTGATACCCCAATGGATCCCAATAAACAGCCAAATAGGAATGAAAAAAATGTTCCAGTTGACAAAGGAAGATATCAAAGATTGGTAGGCAAACTAATCTATCTATCTCATACATGGCCTGATATCGCTTTCTCTATAAGTAAAGTGAGCCAGCACATGAATAATCCGAGTGAAGAGCACTTGGAAGAAGTAAATAGAATTTTAAGATACTTGAAGATGACTCCTGGGCATGGTTTAATCTTCAGAAAATTTGAAAACCGTGAGGTTGAAATATACATAGATGCTAGCTGGGTTGGAGACACTACTGATCGACAATCAACCTATGGCTACTGTTCATATGTTTGGGGGCAATCTCTTCACTTGGAGAAGTCAAAAACAAACTGTTGTCTCTCGGAGTAGTGCATAATCAGAGTATCGTGCTTTAGCACTAGGAATATGTGAGGGGATGGCTTCAAAGATTACTAAAAGAGCTTAGAGTCTAGACAAAAGAAACAGTGAAGATATTAAGTGATAATCAAGCAGCTATTAGCATCGCCAAAGATCCTGTGCATCATAACCGAACGAAGCATATCGAGATTGATCGACACTTCATCTCTGAAAAGGTCAACAACAAGACTGTTCATTTGAACTATGTTCCTACCAAACAGCAGATAGCAGACATCTTTACCAAGGCTTTGCCAAGAGTTAACTTTGAGTTCTTGTGTCACAAGTTGGGTTTGTTATACAACCCAACTTGAGGGGGAGTGTAGGAAATAATCATTAATTGTAAATCTTAGGTGTTATTTATTTAACATTGATAAGATTTGGTTGACTTTTAGTTTCCTAGTTTAGTGGATTTCCTTATTTAAAAAGGAATTTGTTTCCTGATTATGAGAGATTTGTTTCCTGATATGAGGATGGATATGCCGATCCTCCTCTATTTATTTGTATCTTTACAGCCTTTGAATAATAAGAAGAATATTTTCAGATTTTTTCACAATACATAATTCTACTGAGAATGGCAGGGGAAACAGTACCAAACATACAAGATTTAGCCTTTACTTTTCTGGCTGTTCTTTCCTTGTGGTGCTTGATTTGATTCATAATTGGGTTATCTGGTAGAGGAGCAGCCTTATAGTCTTCTTCAACAGCCTCCCACAAATCACAGCCCTTATGATAAGCCTGCATTACTACCTAGGCTTGATCATTTTCACCATCGAACACACGAGGAGCCATGGAGAAGGATCCTACTTCCATATTTCTAACTTTATATGGAAAAAAAGTTGAACTCTCTAATATCTCAATTCCCTCTCACAGGTCCCTCAAGAATAAAAGCTCCGATACCAATTGTATGCTCAATAAGAAAAGAGGAGATGAATGAGTGTTTTTCATTAACACTAATCAGCATATAAGTACATATCATAAAACTTGAATAACACTCAACTTTTAACTCCACTAACCCTTAAAAATAGGAACCAACTAAGACCACTACTTAGGCATAAATAACTGCAACCCACTTTTCCTAAAAATTAGGACTTGACTAAACTGAATAAAAATAGCAAACAGAAAATCACAAATGTACATATGTGTATATCTGCAGCCTTAGATGCTAACAAGTACACATTACACAAGCTTAAACATTACCCTTCTTACCGAGGAAAGGAAAACAGAATTTTAAGAAATAGTTTCTCTTAATATAAAAATATAAAATAGAAGCACGGGACTACACAATTCCCTAATAGAATTCATCATTTTTATAATATGGAAGAATATAAAACTCGGTTAAAATAGTTGTAAATCTTCAATTAGTTCAGGACATAATGGGATGATTCAGTAAAGATCAGACAAGATCTAAAATAATACATTTGCAGAAGTCCATACATGCTCCAGAAAAATAACCGTTAGTCACAATGAATCTCAATTTTCAGTAAAACTTACCAAGACATTTCTTTCAATTCTCAATTTTCTATTTCAGGATAGGTAATTACTTATAGCCTCCAACCAAATCACTTTTAAGACAATTTTCCACACTAGCACAGGATGACCCAATATAACAGAGAATGAAAAGTACATGAACAGAATACCACAACTGTAACGTAAATTTTAAAAACTATGTAAGAGAAGATAATAAAATAATGACTAACATCTTTTCATCTCATCAGTGAAGACATAAAAATGCTAGAAGTAATTTAATGATATGGCTATGAAATCGGGATCAGACAACATAGCTGAAGTGCTGAACTTACTCAAATAAAAACTTCACATAGTTAATCACATAACTTGTCAAAGGATGGACAGTTCCATCTGTTACTGCAGTCTTCGTAGCATCTTTCTCAACTGCCTCTTCAAAATCTCCAAAGGTCTCCTGGGCTGTTTGTGCAAGTCGTTTTGTCAAACCAGTTGCAGCTTCTCTTATTCCAGAGCAAGCTTTGCCTTTAAAAAGAGTTTCAATCTGCAAGAAGTAAGATGAAATAGTTGATTGCAAGTTTATACAACCACTGCAATATACCTTGCACTTGTTTTGTGTACAAAACAACCACCCAAACCTACTCTGTATCATGAATGTCAAATATATCACATATAGTATTCTGACAAATGTAAGTTTCTATCAGTTAGAGGTTAAAAGTTAAAAGTTAAAACTGACGGATGACACTAACACAGACCCACACTAATAAGAGCATTAAAATGCTTTAATGGACATAAATTAGCCTCTAGACACAAGCTGGAGCCCCTGTCTGAATCCTTTAAAATTTTACTAAATAGTTTTTTTCTCACAGATATTTTAAATAGAGTAGAAATATTATATTTCACAATTTTACTTGACATTTTTTTGGATAAAATGTACATATACTTGTATACGTGAAAGAAGAAACATGATGTTCCCTATTTCCCTTTCATGGTAGTCCCATGTTAAAGAAGACATCTATAAAAATGTTAGCATATAAGGCAGAGTGCAAGGCTGAAGCATAATAAATTTCATGATTACCGTGGCACGAAAGTTCAAAGCACACTAAAAAAGAGTAAGAGACACCTGAGATTTTATGATAAAACATTCTTTCTTAAAGAATGATAATAAGTAAACTAGAGGCCTTATACTAGTCTCATAGACAACTGAAAAGTCAACTACAGATAAGTTAGTAATGAAAAGTCACTGATATGACATGTATAGCCTCTGGCTGTTGTGATAAATAAGCAGAGTCATGACTGGCTAGTGGCTACTGAATATAAAATAAAACATTATAAGTTGACCTCACAAAATTTATGAAACCAATACACCATTGCACATCAAAAGCCATACCTCTGAATGAAGCTCTTGCATTATTTCATACATGTCCAATAGTACAAATAACTTTTCTGGGGATCTCTTGCTTTTGGCAATTGCTTCTCCAAAACTGAGTAGCATAGAGACACTGTTTGTAGTCACGTCAGCAAAACATTGTTCACTGAGTGAATCAAAGCCTTCAAATATCTGATCACAAACTTTCCTCTCACCAGCAAACAACAATTTCACCTGTTCAGATATAATTACATATCTTAAAGAAATTAAAATGAAGAGAACAAACACAGCATCAATCCTACAACCATCTTACTGCTATACGCATAAAATGAATCCAATTTCCAATTTTAGCTTCCAAAATCTCCCATTGCAGCTTTTGAACGTCATCTTTGTTGAGTTTCTCAACTCCAAGTTTTTGGAGGCTCTCTTCCAATACATTTGAACGGGCATCCCTACATATTAATAATGATGATAATCATAATTAAATTACAAAATTAATATTAATCATTGTTGGAAATGGGTATTATAACTAATAAGTACATTTTTATGCACTATACCTAGGGGTGTAAAAAATTATGCAGTTCATGAAGCCACTGACAGTCTATAAAATTATGTCTCTAATGGAGTTCAAATTATTTTCAAGCCCCACATGCTCAGAGCATGAACTAGACTGAGTTAGAATAAGTTAGAGGTAGCAATGCAACACAGTGTTAAGTGTTGGAGATTCCACATCGCCTAGAGATATGATCTATTGCATGTATATAAGTGGGGAACAATTCTCACCTTACAAGCCAGTTTTGTAGGGTTGAGTTAGGTTCATAACCCACATTTCTAACATTAAGGACCTAGAAATAAATTTATTAAACTTGAAGTTAGAAATGAGAAGAAAACAATGTGTTCTCTTCACACAATCTAGTTTTCATTACTTTTATACATATCTATGTATTCAACTTTTACAAAACAGATTAGGACTGAAAAGGATGAGACCTAGTGCCACCCTAATGCACCTACGCTTTCACATCATGAGTAGATAAACAATATCAAACTATATTCTAACACTCCCCCTCAAGCTAGATGATAAGTGCCAGATTATACATGTTTTCCTAGGTGTTTTCAGTCCATTTTCATCCATTTTTACTAGGTTTAGTTATAGTTTAGACAAGAAAACAGTGAAAATATCATGTTTGTTTAATATTAGTCCTTGATTTGGTGTTTCATTAGTTTTATAGGTCTTTCTTGTGTTTTTAAGTCATTTTAATCTCTTTCTTGTTATTTTCTAGGTTCATTCAAGGAATGAAGAAGAGATAGGAGCAAGGAGTGATTGAAGACACAAATTGAAACTTGGAATGAAAGCCCATGGACCTAAGATGAAGAAATGGAGTGCAAGCCATCAAGTGGAAAGGAAAAATTGAAGCCTGAGCCATGGAAGAAGGAGCAGTTAGGCCAGGGCGCAAACCAGAGCAAACCAAGGCGCAACCCTCCCTCATTCTCGGCCAAGATGCGCCCTGTGTCATGACCATTTACGCTGGGGCGTAAACCAGAGGGAGCTGGGGCGCAAATCACCTCTTCCTTGCTGCCAAGATGCGCCAGGGCGCAAACAAGGCTCAACCTGGGCGCAAATCTCCTCCCTTTCCTGTCCAAATGCGCCAGGGCGCAAACTAGGGCTCATGCAGGGCGCAAATCATGGTTTCTCCTATGCCAAGGTGCGCCCAGGCGCAAATCTATTAAGGGTGAGGCGCAAATGCTGCAGTATAAATAGGGATCTTTGGGCGCGAAAATGGAGATGAATTCTATCTTCTTCTGCACGCTTCCTCTGCACAATTCTCTCTTCTCCACTCTCATTCCTCCCATCCTCCATCAAACCTCGAAGATTTCGGAAGCTTTGGAGCTTGCGGAAGCAAGATCCAAGCATTCATGGAGTGCTTCTTGTGTTTGAATTCCTTTTCTCTTCTTCCATTTCTCATTTCCATGCTAGGCTAGATCTTTAGGTTAGGGATTGGGGATTTTGATTCTGTAACTCTTGTAAAGACTTCTTCATGTTAATTCAAGTGTAATTTCATTCAATTGATTGATCTCTTCTTGCTTATTGCTAATTCTTGAGGTTTATTCACGAAATTCAAATAGTTGATAGGGATATTGATGTTTGAATTGACTGACTTTATTCCTTAGGGATTTGTATCTCGTTTCAATTGTACGATTGGAAAATTGATAATTGAATTAGGAGAGGAAGTAGATCACTATAGTCATGCATGAGTCTAGGGATAGAACTTGTATGCTATGAGATGTTCGGAATTCATCTGTTTCGCTTCTTGAATTACTTTCTATCTTCATCTAAGGGATTAGAGATTATAGAAGCAATTCTAAGGGACTAAATACCTAGGAATAGGATTAGTCTTCGGTATCACGAATTCTATCTCCAAATGATTGAATCTATGTTGAATTGACATAGGATGTGGTTACTTGAGGAAAGAATCAAACGAACCGTTTCCCTAACTGTCTTCACTATCTTGTTTAGAAACTTAAACATTTACTGCTTTCTTTAATTGTTTACATTGTATTACTTTTACATAGACACTTAGTTTCACATAAATGATTGATTCATTGATTCGTCCTAATAGAGAAGCATGTTAAGTAATCGGTAATTCATCATTCAGTCTCTGTGGTTCGACAACCTTTACTCATCTTTTCTAAACTTGTAAACGACCGGTACACTTGCCGTAGTGTGACTAAAAATAAAAGTCAACACTAGAGCATACAGATTGTAAGCACCAAGCTTGGAACACAGAAACTGAATTCGAGATCCCCTCAATGACTTAGTCATAACATCTGCTAGTTGCTCATTAGAGGTGACAAACTTAGTAACAACTTCTTTAGACAACAGATTCTCTCTAACAAAATGACAATCATGAAATACTGGATTGGAAGCAATGTGGAGAGCAACCTAATTATCACAATACAATTCCATTGGATGATCTTCACAGAACTTTTAACTCTTGAAGAAGTTGTTTAACCCACATAAGTTCACAAGTAATCAAGGTCATCGCACGATATTCAGCCTCAGCACTAGATCGGGCAACAACATTTTGCTTCTTGCTCTTCCAAGAAATGAGATTTCCACCAAGGAATACACAATATCCTGTTAGGAATGGTACTAATTCTGTTACAATGTACTAGATTTCTGGTTAAGTGTATTTTTCTGTTAAAGCCTTTGTTTATGAAGGCTTTGTTTAGGTCCTATTGTTTGTAGTTAGGATTGGTTGTATTACCCATGTATGTTTATAAATATCCGGGTCATTGCCTCCTGGGCAAGCCTTTTAATTCATCTCTCTCATCTTAGTTTTCTCTTTTTCTGCCTTTCATCTCTTTCTTTATCTTTCTCTCTGGTTCTTTCTATCTAGCTGTTTCACCATCAAGAATCAACTCTTCTGCTTATTAGTGTATTCTGGGTTAGGGTTAACATATCCAGTAGTGGAACGTCGATGCATCCTGCCCAATCAGCATCACAATATCCCGATATTTGGCTATCTCCCTTGTTTACGTACAACAATCCTTGTCCTGGAGCCTTTTTGATATATTTAAGGATATGCAAAACAACATTCCAATGATCAATATGAGGAACTTGCATGAACTGACTAAGAATCCCTACTGCAAAAGGAGATATCAGGTCTTGTGATTGTAAGATAAATAAGATTCCCAACTAATCTCCTATACCTCTCCGGATCTGTAAATGGTTCACCTTGATTAGCCATTAACTTCTGGTTAGGATCCATAGGACTATCAATGGTTCTGCACTCAACCATGCCTGTTTCCTCCAAGATGTCTAAAGCATACTTCCTTTGTGAAATCACAAGGCCTTCCTTTGATTGAGCGACCTCAAACATCCTAAATCTTTGGTCTGAAAATGACTAAACAAATGTTTCTTCAATTGAGAGATTGTAGCTGCATCATTCGTTGTAATTACTATATCATCCACATAAACCACTAGATACACACACTTCCCAGGAGAAGTATGACAATAAAAAACTAAGTGATATGCTTTACTTCTTTTGAGCCCAAAGTTCTGCACAACATGACTAAATCTTCCAAACCAAGCTCGATGAGATTGTTTGAGACCATAAAGAGACTTTCAATCTATAAACTAATTCAGACTCCCCTTGAGCAACAAACCCAGGAGATTGCTCCATGTAAACCTCCTCCTCCTACTCACCATGAAGAAATGCATTCTTAATGTCTAATTGGTGGAGAGGCCAATGGTGAATAGCTGCCATAGCAAGAAAGAGACGAACTGTGGGAATCTTGGCCACTAGAGAAAAGGTGTCACCAATCTGGCTTTAAGACGATCAATTGTACCATTAGGACCAACCTTAGTAGCATAGACCCATCTACATCCAACTAGTTGTTTCCCCGGAGGAAGTGGAACAAGGTCTCATGTATCAATATGCTCAAGTGCTTGCATTTCAACAACCATAACTTGTTGCCATCCAGGATGATCAAGAGCCTTATAAACATTTTTAGGAATAGTGAAAAGAGATATAGAAGAGAGAAAAGAGAAATACATTGGAGATTCACAATGATAGCTTAGAAAATTATAAATAGGATGAGGATGCCTAGTAGATCGAATACCTTTTCAAAGAGTGATGGAGGACCATCTCCAAGCATGAGGATCACAAGGGCTATGCAAAGAAGACTAGAAGCTCAAGTTGAGGAAGAGTTGACCAAGTCAAGGTCAAAGTCAAAGTCAATGGTCAACTCCTCAAAGTCAACAAATTGGGCAAAAGAAGACTTGTAAACTTCTTATTAGTTTGTAATTAGTTTTAGGCTTAATTTGGCATAAAGCTTGGACCATGTTTGCTTTGTATATTTCGGCCAAGCTCCTTTTATGGACATGTTGACTTTTATTTGTATTGGTCAAAGCCTCTTAAGATGGGCTTTAAGTGTCTTATGACCCAACTAAGCAAGTGTAATACACTCTCTTAAAAGAGAGTGGATGGATTAGGAGAGAGAATTAGTGGAATTGCCACTAACTTCATTTAAATTTCCACCACTTGATTATCCCATAATCAAAGGTGTAAATTTAAGTCAAGTTCTAAATTGTTGACTCTCATCTAAGAAGGGATTCTAGCTTTACGATTTACTTCTAATCCAAGGCATAGAATTTCATCTTAATTAATCCATGATCATCACAAACTTAGATGAGTTATGAGCCTCTTGATCTCATTAACTCTAGATCCTTCTTGAATTGATCAAGTGAGGGGTGCTTAGCATCACTTGATCAATCCATCAAGGATCAAGTGGCTAGGATGACTCAAGGCCAACCACACACAAGGGGTCTTATAACTTAGGCAATTTCCATTTTGTAATCACTTTGGTCATTTATGAAAAGAGAATTTCTAAGACTAAAGTCTTGAGAAAAGGAGAGAGCTCTCCTAGGGTTTCTTCCAAGAACCTTAAATCTTATCATGGATCCATGCTCCAAGTGGCGATTCTTCTACCTAGCTTATCGAATCCTTATTCATGGCACTAATTTCATTCCTAAACACCTTACCACTTTCATTTTCTTCTTGTTTTGGTCTTTGACCGAGAGGTTTTACCTCATACCCTTGAGTTTTGCTTAATTCTTTGGAGTGTTGGATGATTTGGTGAATGAAGATGGGGCACACTTTGTGAATCCGTGATGATCACCTCAAGACCTTCATGGGTTTGCATCAAAGAGCAACAGGCCAACCAGAATTATCTTCACTAGGATCCGTAGCAGGAGTGTCTAATGGTGAAGGATCTGAATCTAGTGACTCTCCAGGAACTGGTGGACCCATTTATCGTGTCCAACGCTGATATATGATAAGGTGAGGAGTATCTTGAGTGGAATTAGTTGTGGGGAAGGTAAATTGATTAACTTCTTGGTCAGAAGTGGTATGGATTGACATTAAAGGTGGAATGGAAACATGAGAACCAACTGGTAGAGCTTGTTGTATTGAAAGAGAATCATGAGTGCAAGATGAGAAAAAAAGTTGGGACTGGATGTAGGCGTAACCCGAACCAGTATAAATCTTTTGCGTATTCTCCTTCTCCTTATTCTTTTAATCTTTGTCGAAACGATTGGTGACAACATTATTCATTGTAATTTTTTTTCGGTGATTAACTCTGGAATCAACTGAAATTTGGAAAGATTGATTGTAAATCATATGAATGTGAACAATATCATATTGCTACTACATTTCTTAAATCTTCTTATCATTCCGCTGATAATCTCTTCTTATTTGTTTTGAATGCTAACTCATATGCCATCTTATATGTAATTAGTATTAACAACATAAGGACATACTTGAAATTAAAAGAAGATAGAAACGAAAGGAATTTGGTTAGAAAGGAACGAGAATCTATTCACCCCCCTCTAGATTCTCTTAAGGACCAACAGAAGTTAGAAATGAGAAGAAAACAATGTGTTCTCTTCATACTGATCTAGTTTTTATTACTTTTATACATATCTATGTATTCAACTTTTACAAAACAGATTAGACCTGAAAAGGCTAAGACCTAGTGCCACCCTAATGCACCTAAGCTTTCACATCATGAGCAGATAAACAATATTAAATTATATTCTAAAAATTATCAACCATGTGACATCATTTTTCCCAAGGATCAGCATCAAGAAGACACCACCCACAGTTCCCCATATAGATTAATAAATGGATCTATCAAATAGCATAAAAGCCTCCAAATCAATTCATACAAGAGCTTTAAGATCAAATAGCACTTTCTTAGGATACATATGCAAAATAAATGTTGGGATATAGATCCGCAGGGCATTGCTTAGATAAAAAAATGTTGAGATGACTGCAATTTCATGCTTCCTAAAAAGCAGTCTACAAAATTAGAACTGGCAATTACGGATAGCCGAGTAGTCCAAGAAATTTCAGTACCACTAGTAAAGAAAAAAATTTGCCTCCCCAAATTTACTTTAAGACCCAACAGTCAATCATGATGTGTAACACAAACAGACCAACAAGGCTGGGATCTGAAACCAGAGAATCTTAGGTATAGTTGCCAACCATTGGCTGGAACCTCACCAGAAAAATGACAATGCAATACTGTAACAGATTAAGTGACAACAAATTTTTGAACTACAAGCTAGAAACATGGAATAAGGATAGTCATCCTTCTCCACTATGCCTGAAATTTATCTTGTTTCACATTTTCTATCCCTGGTTTCCTATTTGTTGTCCTCTAATGTAGTTGAATTTTGAATGAAGGTAGGTGGCAATTCTTTGATGCCTTAGAAAAATTAGAGTTCTCAAGAAAAGATAAGAATTGGGAGTTATAGAGAAGGAGGATAGAGTGTTCAACTTTATAGCTCAAAACCAATGACTTCTCAGTTTAACATCTTCAAGACAAACTCTCTCAAAAGCTAAAGGTGTTGGGCTCATGAACAATTTTATATCTCTAACAGGCTTATATGAATTGATCACTTGGATTCAATGCCAACTGGACACTTCCTTAATTCACAAGACATTTCTTAAATAGTTTCCTTCATATGGTTTTAATTTAACGCCGTTGAACATGGCAAAATTCTAAATGGTAGTACTTCTCGTGATCAATACTTAGTTTCACAATTTTTCAAATGTAGAGTTCTACAACAAGACAATTTCAACTTTTTCCTTCCACAACATAATAATCAACTAAACCAAGAGCATTTACCTGTATATCTTGAGTAACTGTTGCTGGTGACCAGCTTCAACCATTTGCTGAGCTAAATCATGAAGCAGTGGCAAATATCTTGGTGGTATAAGAGCGGGAGGTGTGTATTCAACAGCATCAGCATTATTTTTGTGATGCTCAGAATGGTGATTAGAAGGCTTCTTGCCACTAGGATCACCCTCATGGCCAGGAGATCCTGATGAAGGTCGCATTGAATTAGGAAGGCAATCAAAGAGGCGTTCAGGTTCCACAGGCTTGCTGTAATCACAGATTATAAAAGCAAATATCATAGTAACAAATAAAATTTGCACAAAGCAAGAAAAAAAAAAGAATCACAAGTTCACTAAATAGCCATACTGCATAGGCAAATTGTCAAAGATACCTCAAGGAAACCATCATCCTTTTATCTAAAATAATATCCCTAAATAATTTGAATATATGCCAATAATAAATAACACCAAGGAAAGCATCATGCAACTTAACAATCAAAGAACCACAGACCATGTCAACACACCTCAAAATGCATTGGACTCACCAAACTGATCAAAGTTGTTGCCTTATAACATAAACACATAATATGTAAATAAACAAAAAACAGTGAGAAACATATCTAGTAACTTTAGATGATTGGAGCAAGAAGTTGGAGGAACCAACTATTACACTGGAAGCTGTTTTGGTTTAGTATTAAAGATTGGTTTATCTGACAGTATATCATTTTCTTGAAAGATTGACACTATCGATGGTTATAGAGTTTACGCAAGCTAATAAAAAGTTTTATCAAACATGCCAAAAGATAAACAACATTAAGTACAAAAATACATACCTATAAGATGATAATAACTGCCTGAATTCATCTTCTAGCTTAGAAATAGCCTTAGCTAGCAAATTATTAGCATGGCCAACAATACCATCACTACTCTTAAAACCTTTCTTACTGCCAAAAAACAGAATGTTGCTTCTCAATTTCTCAATTGATTCAAGATAGTTTTCCAGGTCATCATGTGGCCCTTTAAGTATTTTTGCCTCTGCCTGCATGATAGATCAATGAGAGTATAAAACAATGTATAACTGAAATCTTGGCACTGCATTCTAGCCAACTGATAGCATTTGTATTAAACTGTAGCGTAGCATGAAAAACATGAAACAAACTTGGCAATGTTTGTGAGGAAATATGAATTTGTTCACTATTCAGATAATTAGGAGAAGCTATAGGTTTATTGGAAAATTAATTCATTATCTACAAGTTATTATCGGTGCACAGGTTTAGCTTTTTTTTGTAGGAATTGAACACATGCATGTCAGGGAATTTACATACTCACACTCTGCTCAACCAACTGAGCTTGATCCCCTTGACTAGGAAGATAGATAATAGTAATGCTATAACATCATAATGCAAAAAGCAGTTAAGTTGACCAAATGAGACAAGAGTAAGACCTACAGGTTCACAATTGATCAAAGCAACAGCTTTGCAACAAAAACACACAAGTGACAAGGAGAAACAAACCATGCAATCTTTCTCTAAACAAAAGGATAAACATCTGAATCTAAAATCTATGCACTGACAACCAATCATAAATCATGTTAGGGATAACTTTTAAAGTCATTACTGTAAAAGTCAATGGAAGTACCATATATGGCAATTTTTTATTGGTCAATAGTATAGAAACCATTTGCAGTGTCATTTATAATTAACAATTGTGAAAATCTTAGCCTGATTCCCTGAATTTAACAATGCACTGTATCCTGCAGACAGTGAATTTGATTTAAGGCTGCTTTGGGTGAACTTCTCCAAAAAGACTTCTAGGAGAAGAAAATAAGAAGAAAAAATGAAATTAGTTTTTCTAAAAGTTAAAATTAGTTTTTCATTTGCTAACTTGGATAGGCTCTCTCTTTTAACATTTCAAAAAGATATGAAATGTTCTACAAATTAGAAAATGAAAAGCTAATTTTAACTTCTACAAGTCCTTCCAAAGGAAAAACACCGGATCAGTCCCTTAGTAATGGCAATATATCAATTCAACGATAATATGCCCTTAATTTATACAAAAAAATAATAATAAAAAAAAAGTACATTACGAGAAACAGATCACAGGGGTTGAATCAAACAGCAGAAAACCAACCTGACGATATTGATCAAAGTGAGCCAAAATAACCTCAGCAGCTTTCAAAGTCCTATCAATATTCTCATGCGCCTTCCTAATAGAGTGAGTTCTAACCTGCAAACCAATACCAAAAGATCAAACATCATTCAACCACTTTCCAGATCCCCACCCAACAAAACAAACCTCATTCCACCCAAGTAAAATTAAAGTCAAACCAACAAAACCCATTTCGAAAAATCAGATTTTGAAGAGAAAAATAGCAAACCAATTTGCAAAGAAGAAAAGGGGGACATGCCTGAGTTGGTCGCATGGCGGTTTCGAGGGCGGAGAGACGGTGGTCAAAGGAACCAAGAATGGTGACAACATTGTCTGTTATGGCTTGGCTCTTCTGCAGAGACTCTCTCATCATGGCTGCTCTTTCACTCAACAAATCCACACTCCCAACTGCAATCCCCATCTTCTTTCTTCTTCTTCTTCTTCTTGTTTAAGTTTAATATGAGAAAACCATAATAAGTTTAATATGAGAAAACCATAATACAGAGAAAGAAGAAGAAGAAGAAGAAGAAGAAATCAGAGGATGTTGTTGGTGAAGTTTTATAATGGGCAAAAGCTGTGAGGGTCCCACGGTAGCCTGTGCTGGTTTTGGTAGTTTCCGGTCAGGGATTCTTTTTCTTTCAATAATGGATAAATACAGCCGGGCATTTGGGTTTGACCCGTTGTTAACCCGCGGGAACACTAAATTCTATGCTGTACAAGTACAAGTTTTTTTTTTTTTTTTTTTTCTTTTAAATCCTAAACTTTTTCAACTTACTCCATTTAACTCATGAGTTAAATTACAAATTTAGGAGTATTTTTAAATAATTTAATTAAAAAAATTATTTATTATTAATTTTATTATAATTAAATATATAATGATATTATCAATCAAAATTAATTTTATAATTGCACTTGATTTAATATTTTTATTTTCTTTTTCACTCTTAATTGACGTAAGTATGGTTTAAATTTGTTATAAAATTTATTTTTATCTAACCTTTTTAATTTTGTTTTGTTAGAATAAGTTTTAATTATTTTAAAAAATTATATTAAATATAATTTTAAATTATTTATTATTTTAGTTTTATATTAAAATAGAAATATATATCCTGAATTGATTATTACTTAAATATTTTTAAGTAAAATATTGATTTACTTATTTGGTTTGATTAATCGTTTCGCCTTGTGTGATTGAAATAGGATTTGATATATTTAGAATAAAAATATTGATCTGACGAGTAATTATTTAATATTAAAATATGGATCAGATATTATTCATAATAAAATTGATTATTCAATGATGTATTATTTAAATATTCAATAAATTTTTTATTTATTTTATTTATAAATATTTAAAATTTATGTTTAACTTGTTTGGATTTAAGTTTGACATGTTAAATAATAATTTCTTTTTATGATCTCTGATGCAACTATTTATATACATTTAATGGTTTATATCTAAAAGTTTTAAATATTTATGTAATTTTTTTAGCGATAGAATTAGTCCATTTAAGTCCAGGTTTTAGGGGTAATTGCGTGCTCAAATTGCAAGGTTTTAACGAATAAATTAAACACTCAATTTGCTGTATTTTCAAGTTTCATACGTTTGAACTTGGTTGTCTGTATCAAATACTTGTTCAATTATTTTATTCTTTAATTACTCCTTTGATTTGTTCATAGCTCTATCATCTTATGTTTTATCTCCAATAAAATACCATTTCGAAATTCTATATTTCAGTCTTTAATATTTATAAATAAAAAACAATTCTAAGTTTTATATTTATAATTCAATCTAATCCTTAAATAAATATAAAATATATTTATTACCTACAATATTATTTATATTACCATAAAATCATAGGCAAATTTAAATATCAACAATTTATTTATTTATAAAAATTAAAGACTAAATTAATATTATTTCTAAAATTCAAGGATTAAAATTGTACTCCCGGAGACATAAATAGTCATGCCTGGTCATGTTGCGCTGAATATTTGACTTATCCAGACTGAACACGTGGAGAAATTCATACCCTTGTCAACTGCACCTTCAGAATCGTAGGGTTGCGTCTCTTTGCTTAGGTCTGTTCGGTCTTAGATATGAGCACTAAACTTCCCTCACACACAACCTCTTCATCTGCCTATATATGTGCACTCCAACATAGAAGTTCATATGATGGAGGACCATCTCCAAATGCCAAATAAAAACTCTCCAAGCACTTTATTTGTTCAATTGGGCTTTCAATTGTTTTTAATAAAATTTCGCTGCTGATTTTTGCATCTGACCTATTTCAGTATTTCGATCATAACTCGAGCTACACAACTCCAATTGAGGCGTTCTTGGTGGAAAATTAAAGAAGACTTCAAGGGCTACAAAAGCTATGTAGATACCAAAGTCCAGTTCGGACTAGATCCAGTAGGAAAATAAACTTGAAGTTTACATTGGAATGCTTCCAGGAATTTTTAGCGAAATGTTTTAATAATTAGGCTTATTAATAGTTTTCTTTCAATTATGTAATTGTTTTAAGGCTTTAATTTGGGTCTTATCTTTGTAATAGTTAGGAACAGATTTAAATGTGTATTTTGAGAGAGAGAGTGGCGCACACTCTCCCTAGGGAGAGTATAGAGAGTTTTGGAGGGAAGTTAGTATCAATTCTACTAACTCAAATTCAAACTTGGCTATTAGATTAGATCTTAATCAAGGGTGGAGTTTGAAAACATGAGAGACATGCTTTTGGCATCAATGCAAGAGTGATTCTAGACCTCTTGATCTAGATCTCATCAAGGGGTTCATATTCAAACTTGAGTCACATGTTCCACACCGCTCAAGAGTGAATTACAACCTTTTGATCTAGATCTCATCAAGAGGTGGAGATTCAACCTTGACTCACAAGTTACACAGCACTTCTTGATTGATCCGTGGCCTTGTGATTACTTGCTAATCCAAGGGTTGGAATCCTTGATCCATGTGATGTGCTTAACTAAGCTTCCCATGCGTTGATCTAGACTCCAAGCCAAGGGTTAGCATGTGATCCTTGCATAGTAAGCTTGACACCATTTTCATTTGTATAAGTAGGCAATTTTCTGAATTGTAAACACTTTTGATGAATTTTAGAAAGAAGCATATTGCTTGAGAGAGAAAGTTTCTCTTCTAGGTTTCTTGAGAAAACCTTCTTGAGTCTTATCATGGTGTATTCTCCATATGACGATTCTACCTAGAGCTTATTGCTATGCATGGCGCTCCATCATCTTCTAACCTTCACCATTTTCTATTTCTTCTTCTTAATTGAGTTTCAATTTTGCAAATTGAGTGTGTTAGTCCGTGGAGTTCATGCTTGGAAAGTGAAGATTGGGCAAAGCAAGTGAGACTTCCATGGAAGGCTTACATCAAGTGGTATTAGAGCTTGTTTCTTCTTCAAGTGGAGCTTCACATCCGTGAGTCCTTGTGTTTAGATCTTGTGTTTCCTTTTGAATTTTATTCTTCCTATTTCGTTCTCCTTGAGTATTGTGTTTCCTTGAGTTGTCTTGAAGTTTTGTTAAGAAAATCTATCAAATCCATGCTTAATTAGCCGTTAGCCTTGTCTTTGAATTTTGTCTTCAAATTTGTTCGATGCAATTTGTTGATTCATGTGTTAGCTTGTGTTTTGATCTAAATTCTGGAAAATATATCATATATGAAGTATGTTATTCAGTCCAATTGAGTTTGAGAAGTAAGAATTACTAATTCCATGAGTTCAACAACAATTAGTACTTGTTCCTTGCTTTTAGTATCAATTTTGATTCCAATTTGTGTATAGCTTGCTAAACCGTGAAGTGTATGCTTTGTGTACTCTGTTTTGCTCTGTTTTGGTACTGGATATAAACCTTAAATTCTGTACATTCAAGTTCATGCATGCAAAATTGAGACATACACATCAATACATGCTAGTAGAGTGCTTACTATAGGTCAAAATTCCTATTGCGCCTTGTAGTAGACTTGTTACTAGTAATTGAGCTTGGAGTGCTTGTTTTAGGCAAAATATATTTCGGTCCAGTAGTGAAAACAAAAGAAAAGAAAAGAAAAGAAGTGTTAGAAAAGAAATCAAGTGAAAAGAAATCAAGTGAAAAGAAATCAAGTGAAAAGAAATCAAAACAAGAAGAAACAAAGTGAGAAAATTCAAAAGAAAGTTGGAAAAGAGCCTAGAAAAAGTATTAGAAATTTTGAGTACTTGAAGTAGAATTTGTGGTGACTTGTGAATCTGTCCAGCAAGCTATCAAAGTGTTAAAGAAGTGAAAAGAAAATTTGAGCAAGAAAAATTGGACTTAGAAATTGGCCTAGAAGTGTGTACTTGTGACTAGCTTGTTTTGACTCAAATTTTTGCATAATTGTAACTTGTTGTATATGATACTTGTCCAGCCATATATTACTGCACTTATATAATTTTTATTGATCTCAAATTAGTGCATAAATAGCCTACAAATTGTTTGTGCTGTTTACCCTAATTTTGGCTCCAAATCAGTCTCTAAAGTAATCACTACCAAATTTGAGTTTGTACTTGGTTTAATTGTTTGTCTTGGTTAGTGATTAATCCAGCATATCTCTTAATCTTTGTTGTCTAGTTTATACCATTGTCTTACATCACTTCATTCTTGAGTTGAGTAGCTTATTTCCTTCAATTTATGCTTTTATTGCTTGTCCCTTTGGAATCTTGAGTTTTGTCTAGAGTTTAGCCATTTCTTGGAATTCTTAGGCTTGAAAGTAGAGTTGTTCCTCTTTCACATGGATTGCAGGCATATATGAATTTGAGTTGAGGTTCACTTAAGAAGCTTAAGAAGAGAATTGAGTGGTAAAAGGCTAGAGAGAACACTAGAGAAAGAACCACTAAGAGTGCATACACGAGTTGATACTTGAGTGACACACTTAGTGAGTGGTGAGGCCCTTGATTATTATTTTTCTTTGTGTACTAACCATTTCATTGCAGCTATGAACAGTTCACTTAGTGTTGGAAATGACATGTCACCCAAAACTAAGAGAATCATGGAGTTTATGACGGAAAAATTCAACCATTTGCAACATGAGATGAATGAGTTGAGAGGTGAGAGTGAAAGGAGGTTTAGGGATGAAGAAAGCAAGAGGGGATGAGAGGGAAAAGGAAGAGAAGGGCATGAGGGAGGAAGTAGGACTAATAGAGGGAGTTGGAGTGAAAGAGGTAACCAAGGAGGACACTACTACTCACCTAGAGAAAGTGATGAGAGTAGCAACCATAATGAGAGTGATGCCTATAGAGAGTATGAGGGTGAGAGGAGAAATAGAGGAGGTGTTGGCTGAATACCACCTTGGAGGCAACCTATACACCCTAGGAGATACTTTGGAGATGAGGAACAAAGGCATTGGGAGATGAATCCAAAAATTACACTTCCAAAGTTTCTAGGAGAGGAGGGAGCCGGGAGCTACTTTGAGTGGATCATGAAAGTTGATCAAGTATTTTCTTGCCACCCTACCTTGAGTGAAGAGAAGAGACTCAACCTTGCCATATTGGAGTTTGAGGGATATGCATTGGTTTGGTGGAACCAAGTGCTCTTAGATGCCGAGAAGAGGAGGAGACCTTCCATCACATCTTGGACACAATTGAAGGATTCTCTTAAAGGGAGGTTTGTTCCTAAATCTTATGTGAGAGATTTGCATATCAAGCTCCAAAGGTTGACACAAGGAGGAAGGAGTGTGCAAGAGTATTACAAAGACCTTGAGCTTACTATGATGAGGGCGGATTGTCAAGAGGAAAAGGAAGCCACCCTTGCAAGTTTTACCCATGGATTGAATAGGGATATCCAAGATATCTTGGAACTTCAAAGCTATAGAACCTTGAAGGAAGCTATACATAAAGCCGAGAAGATAGAAGCTCAAGTAAGGAGAAAATTCACCATGAAGAAGTTCTACACTAGTGGATCTTCTAGTTAGAAGGAGAAGCAAAAGAAGGAGGGCACATTCAAGCCTACTTCTATATTTGGCAGTGATGAATCTAAAGGTAAAGATGTTCCTAAATTTAATTCTAAACCATCTAACATCAAGTGCTTTAAATGTTTAGGACATGGCCACATTGTATCACAATGCCCAAACAAGAAGACCATGGTGATGAGGATGGATGGAGGAGTCACAAGTGAAAATTCTAGCCATTCTTCAAGTGAGCATGAAGGAGAAAGTGCAAGTGAACACTCAAATGAAGAGTTGGCCAAAGAAGGTGACCTCCTCATGGTGTGAAGGATGCTAGGAAGTGCCTACCATGAGCTTGATGACACACAAAGAGAGAACATCTTCCACACAAGATGTAACATACAAAGTAAGGTTTACTCTTTGGTAATTGATAGTGGTAGTTGCACTAATGTAGTGAGTACTAGGTTAATTGAAAAACTTGGTTTGAAAACTTCCCCACACCCCAAACCCTATAAATTGCAATGGTTAAGTGAGAAGCAAATCATATGGAATTGGTAGAGGATAAGCAAATCTTAGTTGCATTTAGCATAGGGAAATATCATGATGAAATTCTATGTGACATAGTTCCTATGGAGGCAACTCATATGCTATTAGGTAGACCATGGCAATATGATAGGCATGTTTTACATGATGGTGTAGCTAATACTTACATATTTACTCATGTTGGCCGCAAGGTACACTTAAAGCCTTTGTCACCTAAGGAAGTACTAGAAGACCAAGTGAAGATGGAAGTGAAAAGAGAACAAGAAAAGAGAGCTTTGGCCGAAATCATCAAGGAGACTTCAAGGTCTTCCTCACCTCCCAAGAGCTTGGCCGAGAGCTCCAAGAACATTTCAAAGAATGCTACCTCAAGTTCCAAAGCATCAAATAACAAGAGAAGAAAGGGAAGTATGCTTATTGGGAGAAGAGATTTTTTAGTTAGAAAATCCATATTGTTGTGCTTACCCACATCTACTTCTTTGAGTTTTCCACTTGTAGGTGATCTTGGAAGCAAAAAGGGCCTATGGTTGGAAAGACACTTGAATGGGAAGTTTGATTTTGCTATTAAGTTTGGAATTCCTTTTTACCCTAACTCTTGTTTTGAGGATGATTGTGCTATAGGTCCAAACAAGAAGTTAAGTGTCATGAAACCATGGAACAAACATCATAGAGGAGAGGAAGTGGTTAAGAGTTATAAGCTAACCTTGGGAAAGAATTCCTTAACTCTTACTCATTCCAAATTACATGGTTACACTTGCTTTATATTAGATTCCCATGATCTTGATATGGAATTGTTGGTTGTACCTAATGAATTTAATTTTCATAATGTTGAATTTCCTTCTAAGATGATCAAAGAGTTCAAGAAGGAGGGTACCCCAAACTCCATGGGTTTAAACAAAAGAGTTTGGGATATGTTTTGAAGGATCAAATAACTTCTACTTGCACTTCATTAGATGGTGTTATTGATGATAGAAAACAATTTAATTCATATGATTTGCAAACTAGTAACTTTAGTAGGTGTAAGAAATTAAAGGACCACTTAATTAAGAATAATTATTTACTTTTACACCTATGTCATAACTATAAGAAACAAGTTTGCTTATATTTTGCATCATCTAACAACAAAGTTAATGAACCATTTTAACCTTTGATCCGGGTGGAGTTTTATTGTAGGTGAAGGTCAAGTCAACTTGGGGACAAGTTGAAAACAAGAAGGAGGGTTTGATGGAGGACCATCTCCAAATTCTCAATAAAAACTCTCCAAGGACCTTATTTGTTAAATTGGGCTTTCAATTGTTTTTAATAAAAATTCGCTGCTGATTTTTGCATCTGACTTGTTTCAGTATTTCAATCATAACTCGAGCTACACAACTCCAATTGAGGCGGTTTTTGTGCCAAATTAAAGAAGACTTCAAGGGCTACAAAAGCTATGAAGAAACTAAAGCCCAGTTCGGACTGGATCCAGTAGGACAATAAGCTTGAAGTTTGCGTTGGAATGTGTAACATCCCAAAAATTTAAATATAGTTTAAGAGAGGTTTTTATAACAGAGAGAAATATAAAAATAATTAAAAATTATGAATTTTTGAAATAGTAAATTACTGTGTAAATAGTAAATTACTGTGCAAATAGTTAATTACTGTGCAAATAGTAAATTACTATGCAAATAGTAAAATTACTGTACAAATAGTAAATTACTGTGGTAAATAGTAAATTACTGTGGTAAATAGTAAAATTAAGAATAAGTACCCCTTACCAAGGATAGATGATCTTATGGACCAACTAGTAGGAGCTTGTGTATTTAGTAAGATTGATCTAAGATCTGGATATCACCAAATAAGGGTAAAAGCTGAAGATATCCCTAAAACGGCTTTTAGTACCCGATATGGACACTATGAGTACATGGTTATGCCCTTTGGCGTAACTAATGCACCCGCGGTATTTATGGATTACATGAATAGGATATTTCAACCATACTTGGATAAATTTGTGGTAGTATTTATAGATGACATTTTGGTATACTCAAGAACCAAAGAGGAACATGCTAAACATCTTAGAGTGGTATTACAAATCTTGAAAGATCAACAGTTATATGCGAAATGGTCCAAATGTGAATTTTGGTTGGAAGAAGTTAGTTTCCTAGGACATGTAATATCACAAGGAGGAATTGTAGTAAATCCACATAAAGTAGACGCAGTTCTAAAATGGGAAAGATAAAAAAAATGTGAGAAATAAAGAGTTTTCTAGGATTATTTGGATATTATAGAAGATTTATAAAAGATTTCTCCAAGATAGCTTTGCCTCTCACAACCTTAACTAGAAAAGGCCAAGCTTTTGTATGGAATAACGATTTGTGAACAAAGTTTCCAAACCCTTAAAAAAAACTAACTACTCGCTCTGTTTTTGACCCTACCAAACCCAACTGAATCGTTTGAAGTCTATTGTGATGCCTCTAAACTAGGTTTAGGAGGAGTGCTAATGCAAGGAGGAAAAGTGGTAGCCTATGCATCAAGACAATTGAAAAACCATGAAAGGAACTACCTAACCCATGACCTAGAACTAGCTGCAGTAGTATTTGCGCTTAAAATATGATGATAATTTATCTTGGAACAAGATTTGAGGTATTTAGTAACCACAATAGTCTTTAAGTGATTATTTAGCCAAATGAGGCAAGGAAGGTGGAAAACATTTCTAAGAGATCATGGTTTCAATCTTAAGTGCAAAGAAAATGTAGTGGTTGGCACCTTAAGTAGGAAGACCATAGCCATATCAAGTTTAATGATCAAAGAGATGGATTTAATAGAGCATTTTAGGAACTTCAACCTTGCGTGTGAGTTAGGATAAGTTAGGAGCCTTAAGAATAAATGAAGTTATGAATGAAATAAGACAGAAACAAGAAATGGATCCTATTCTTAAGAATTAAAAAAAAAAATATTAATGAAAACAAATGAGGAAGATTTATAAGAGGGAAAAGAGGAAATCATAATCTCGCATATAAGGATAGCAAGGTTGAGGGTGACAATTAGATTTCAAAACATAAGGTAAAATTATAAGAGTAAGTAGTTGAAAGTAAAGAAACTTTGGGAAAGTAGAATAGAAGAATAAGATATGTAACAAGAATGGAAATTTCGAGGACGAAATTTTTTAAAAAGGAGGGGAGTATTGTAACATCCCAAAAATTTAAATATAGTTTAAGAGAGGTTTTTTATAAAGAGAGAAATATAAAAATAATTAAAAATTATGAATTTTTGAAATAGTAAATTACTGTGTAAATTGTAAATTACTGTGCAAATAGTTAATTGCTGTGCAAATAGTAAATTACTGTTCAAATAGTAAAATTACTGTACAAATAGTAAATTACTTTGTGGTAAATAATAAAATTATGTGGTAAATAGTAAAATTACTATGGTAAATAGTAAATTTTGTGATAAAATTACTTGTGGTAAAAAGTAAAATTCTTGAGGTAAATAGTAAAATCACCGAGGTAAATAGTAAAATTACGTAGTAGTAGAATATTCTCGTGGAATATCGTGGAATATTCTGTAGAATATTCTATATTCTGTAGAATATTCTGTAGCAAATAGTACCTTGGGAATTGTATAAATAGGGCCTAGGGATTTCAGATGAGAAAACAAACCAAAGAACATTTCTATATTCTCTCAAGCTCTCTCTTAGGAAGAAATATCTCTAAAAGAGGAGCAAGTAAGTAGAGGAAGAGTATAGGAAGCTGAGAGAAACCTATAAGGGGAGCTGTCCTTATCCTACTCTTCTATTCTTTGTTTTGTTGTTACTTTCATTATATTTCTTTAGTTTTTCGGATACTAAGGTGCGAAGATAATTCTTAGTATGCTCGTGGTTGCGGTTTTGTCCGATCTTCCACATCGAAACGGGAATTATTCTTGTTACGAGGAAAAGTGTGGTACTTGTTTATTGGTTCTTGATGTTTCCTTGATAATTCTTGGTGTTTCTTGTTTCTTGGTTTCTTGATTTATTGGTGTTTATTGGTGTTTCTTGGTGTTGATTTCATATCGAAAAATATGCGGTTTTGAGTTGGATATGAATAAGTGGTGACATGCATGGTTGCATGAAATTGGTGATGGACTTGAATTGCTTAATGACCGATTTGAAATGCCTAGTGGAGAGGCAATATTCTAAGATTGCTTGGTGAATAGGCAATGCTTAGAAGGTTTTGAAATGAATATGACCTAGTAAAGAGGTCAAGATTTAAAATGTGATAAAGGTCATTATACAATTCAAGGTCCTAGAGCATGTTGCATGATGACTGGATAGTAGTAGACCAAGTCCGTAAGTTACGGATTCCGATTCTCCGTGTGAGTGGAATACCGTGGACTAGAGGGGGTTCTCTTGGTGGGGAAATTGCCCTGCTCATGATGATCACATGTTGCGGGGGAGGTCCTGCCGGACACTGAGGGAACTCGACAATTACGGAGTGTCTACCTCTGGTGGGTCTGATTGAGTGGGAGAATCAGATGCCCCAGGCTATTTTCAGTGGAGGGCGCCACATTGCATTTCGAGTGAAGAGTGAAAATGCATGGTAAAGGTGCATGCATCATGTAGGCTTAGGAGCATACATTAGTGATTGTGTGTTTGATTGAATGGAATTCATGCCTGAATCATTGATTGTGATTGATGGTTTGTTTGATTTGGTTTATGGGTGTTGATTGCCTTACTATGTGATTGATATTTTGATGATCATGGATATGTATGGAAGTATTATTCTAAAAATGATATTTTCGATGAACTTTCTAAATTTATAAAAGAAAAGGTTTTCCTTGAACTTCAATCAATTTTTTTATAATTATGGTTAAGGAAAGCTCACCCTTGCAATTCTATTTTTACAGATTTGCAGATTTGAGAAGTTGTCACTGTTTCGTAATGGTTGTTACTACTATCTTGTTGAAGATGCTTGCTATGTTTTGCATGTAGAAGTGTTGAGTAAATGTTCTAAGGTAGTAGAAAGGTAGTTATGTAAAATAATAATAGGACAAGGTTATGCAACCTAGATGTAATGACCTTTGAATATCATGTAATAAAAGTGTTGTTTTCTAAATCTCTCTTTTATCTACTATATCATTAACCACTTTAAATTACTAATTAAAAATAAGTAAAATAAGTAAATAAGAGGGGATGTTACAAGGGGGTGTTACAGAATGCTTCCAAGAATTTTCAACGAAATGTTTTAATGATTAGGCTTATTAGTAGTTTTCTTTCAACTATGTAATTGTTTTAAGGCTTTAATTTGGGCCTTATCTTTGTAATAGTTAGGAACACATTTAAATGTGTATTTTGAGAGAGAGTGGCGCACACTCTCCCTAGGGAGAATGGAGAGAGTTTTGGAGGGAAGTTATTGGCAATTCCACTAACTCAAATTCAAACTTGGCCATTAGATTAGATCTTAATCAAGGGTGGAGTTTGGAAACGTGAGAGACATGCTTTTGGCACCAATTCAAGAGTGATTCTTGACCTCTTGATTTAGATCTTATCAAGGGGTTCATATTCAAACTTGAGTCACATGTTCCATACCACTCAAGAGTGAATTACAACCTTTTGATCTAGATCTCATCAAGAAGTGGAAATTCAACCTTGACTCAAGAGTTACACACCACTTCTTGATTGATCTGTGGCCTTGTGATTACTTGCTAATCCAAGGGTTGGAATCCTTGATCCATGTGATGTGCTTAACTAAGCTTCCCATGCGTTGATCTAGACTTCAATCCAAGGGCTAGCATGTGATCCTTGCATAGCAAGCTTGACACCATTTTCATTAATATAAGTAGGGCAATTTTCTAAATTGTAAACACTTTTGATGAATTTTAGAAAGAAGCATATTGTTTGAGAGAGAAAGTTTATCTTCTAGGTTTCTTGAGAAAACCTTTTTGAGACTTATCATGGTGCATTCTCCATGTGGTGATTCTACTTAGAGCTTATTGATATGCATGGCGCTCCATCATCTTCTAACCTTCACCATTTTCTATTTCTTCTTCTTAATTGAGTTTCTATTCCGCAATTTGAGTGTGTTAGTCCGTGGAGTTCATGCTTGGGAAGTGAAGATTGGGCAAAGCAAGTGAGACTTCCATGGAAGGCTTACATCACTCCAACATAGAAGTTCATACCTTCGCCAACTGCACCCTTAGAGTCGTAGGGTTGTGTTTCATCGCTCAGGCCTGTTCGGCCTTGGAAAGGAGTACTAAGGATTCCCTCACACACAACCTCTTAATTTGCCTATATATGTGTACTTCAACATAGGGTGTTACACTAGATTGAACCCTAATCTCATTTTTACTTTTAACATATCTTGTATGTTAACACCTCGATCACCTACTAATTTGACCGTTAGAGTGCCTTTGCAGGTACACTCTCCTCTGCTCCCAAGAGGTCGATTACGTACACACGACATCCCTTTCATGGCATTCGTTCTTTCTCTTCCTCTCTTACCAACAATACAAGGAAGGTGTAAAAGATAGAACACAAGAAGGGCGGTTGAATTGTGTTACCTTAAAAAATTTGTTCCTTTCGTCTGTGAGTTTAAAGGGGTTCAGACGAAACAGTCTTAATCTTTCAAAGATTGATTTTAATGAACAGACGTTATAGTTTGATTATCCCCGTTAGTCAAACACTTAAGAAGATAAATACACTAGTATTTTTATACTGGTTCGTCTATACAAGACTACGTCCAGTTACCCAACAACCACTGAGTTTTCACTACAAACCGTGAAATGGTTACAAGTATTATTTGCGCCCAGCCACTTCTGGCTATTACATGATATTCTTTGAACATAGCCTTCGCAGGCTAAACAACATGGGTATTCTTTGAACAACCAGCCTCCTCAGGCTAAAACAGCACACAAGTGGATTTGAAAGAGTTCTTTGAAAAGAAAGTTTCCTCTTCGCAGATAGGTTTTACAATGAAGTGCAAAAGATACAGTGAGCGAAATCACAGTAGATTGAATACTAGAAGCGTGTTTGCCAACTGAACTTTGAAGAAGTGAAGTCTTTAAATAGGCAAAGTCTTCAGATATCCTGATGGAGGACCATCCTTGCCTAGAAGAATCACAAGGTCCATGACAAAGAAAATACAAGAAGAAGTGGAGAGTCAACTCCAAAGCCAAAGTCAACTCTCAAGTCAAGAGTCAACTCAAGACTTCTTCTTAGCTTGCAATAGGACTTGTAATTTTTCTAGCATTTTATAAACTTGTAAATTAGAATTATACATTGAATAATTGTGGTCCTTAATGGCATGTGGAGTCCACGACCACACTTAGTATAATAGGACCTAAATTACCTCTAAAGAGAGGGAGAGTGTGCGCCACTCTCTCTAGAGAGAGTGGGAGAGAATTGGAGGGAAAAGTAGTGGGAAAAACACTAACTCAATTTAAATTCCAACCGTTAGATGAGATCTAGAGTCTCTAATCCAATGGATGAGTTCAGATTCAGCTAGCACACGCTTTTGGCACCAATTCTTAAGAGAACTCTAACCACTTGATTAAGATCTAATCAAGAGGCTAGAATTCAAACTTAAGTCACACTTTTGCCACCACTCTTCTACTTCACCGTGGCCTTAGGATGCTTATCTCATCCAAGGATCAAGATTAGTGATCCGTGTGATGTGCTTGAGAAAGCTTGCCACACGTTGATCCTAATCTAGATCCAAGGGTGAAGATAAGAAGCTTGTTCTCCAAGTTGGCGCCACCTACACCTAGTATAAATAGGATTTTGTTTGAATTGTAAACACTTTTTGATGAATTGAGAATTGAATTCAGAAAATTGAGAGTGTTTCTCTCTTGTGTTCTTGTGAAGAACCTTGAATCTCATCAATGGCATCCTTGCTCCATTGTGGCGGTTCCACCTCAAGCTTATTGGCACTTGCCATGGCGCTTCCATTCCTCTTCTAATCCGTTTTTCTTCTTTCTTTTCTCCTTGAGGTCGCGTGCTTCTTCTTCATAAACACCAAGCCTCCATTGAAGCATGAAGATCTGTGTCTCTTATGCTATTCTCCTTGAGGATTGCATCAAATTTGGTATCTAGAGCTTGTTCTACTTCAATTGGAGCATTCTATCGGTTTGAATTTTCCTTACCTTGAATTTCGTTTTTTTTCTCTTCAATTTCTTGTGTAGTTTTGTGTAGTATGAACGTGCTTGAGTTCTTCACATGTTCCTTGAGTTGTCTTCATCTTGAATTTGAGTTTTCATGTTAAAAAATTCCTAGATCTAAAATTCCTATCAATTCCTTGTGTTTTCACCGTTTGATTTTCTTTCTAAGCTTGTTCTAGTAATTTTTCACATGTGTTCTTGCTTTTGCTTCATATGAACCGTGCCAAATCCATGCTATTCCGTGAATTACTAGTTTGAATGTGTTTGAGGTGCTGTTCACATGATTTAAGTGCTAAGAATTGTCCATTACAAGTTCAAGTAGCTTTCACCATGCTTAATCTAGCTTACTAGTAATTTTAGACTTAATTTTGCCTTAGTCTTAGGTTTTTCTCAATTCGGTCCAGCAAAAGAAAGTCAAGAAAAGAAGTATAAAAGTCAAAGAAAAAACAGAAAATCAAAAGAAAGATTACAAGAAAAAGAATCACAAGAAAAATCAAAGAGAAGAGAAAACTAGAAAAGTGAAACTAGTGAAAAATTCAAGTGAATAGAAAAAGAGCAAATGAAAAGTGAATTTAGTGAAATTAAAGCCAAATTGTGCAGTGCAGTACCTTGACTAATTGAGCCTCTAAACACTATCAAAATTAGTGGTTCAAAGGACTTAGAGTGATAGAGACACTTAGGACTAAGCATTATCACTAAAACTTGAGTTTAGATTGCTAGTAGCCTAGATTCTTGAACTTGTGGTGTGTGATGTGCTTGGTAACTTGAAACTCTATTTTTTCCCCTGTATTTTGAGCATATTACTTGGCTGTACAGTGGTGGAAAAACTGCACCTAATCACTTAAAATCACTTCACAAAAATTCACTTGAAACTTGCCTAAAAATCGGTTTTAAATTGCTATTAAATTGGCTTGAAATTTTGTCTTCGGTGTTGCCAAAATTTTCCAGTTTTGAGCATTGTTTGTGGTTGTCCAAACTGCAGTAGTTTAGTGCCTTTGTCACATATAAACTTCTTATATTTGAGTAGCCAAAATTTTGTTCATTGAGTACCTTTTATTGCTTGTCATTTTTGGACTCCTAAGTTTTGTCTTGAGTTTGTATTTCTTGGAACTCTTAGGCTTGATTCTAGAACCGTTCCTCTTTCACTTTGGATACTTGGACCTTGAATGATTGATTAGAGGTTTGAACAAGAGTATTAAGAGAGGTTGAGTGGAAAAAGACAAGAGAGAACATTAGAGAAAAAGTCTTGAAGTGTGAAATACGAGTGGCTTGAGTGCATACACTTAGTGAGTGGAAAGGATCCTATTTTCTCTATATTTTTTGTGTACTAATCTTTGTTGTGCAGCCATGGATAGTTCCCCTAGTGTAGGAAATGACCTTTCACCTAAAACTAGAAGAATGATGGATCTAATGAAGAACATGCTACAAACTAGTTTAGAGGAGAGGTTTGACCTAGAGAGGAGAGCTAAGGAAGAGAGAAAGATTAGGAAAGAGTTAGAGAAAAAGATCCTTGGAGAGACAAGTGGAAACCAACCAAAACATCAACCTAGAGTTGCTGGAAATTCTAGCCACCGAGGAAGTGCTAGTAGAGGGAGCCAACATACACCTAGGAGTAATGAAGGTGGAAGCAATGATGAAGATGACCATGAGTATAGGGGTCATAGAAGGGGTAGAAGGGGTGATAGAAGGGAAGACTTTGGTAATTTTGGAGGGTATGGCCGAGGCAACCATTACTTTGAGGGAGAAGGTAGGATAGATGAGAGGAACCTTAAGCTAAACCTACCTAAGTTTAATGGAGAAGGGAGTGCTGAAACCTACCTAGAGTGGATCATGAAACTAGACCAAGTTTTCTCATGCTATCCCATTTTAAATGAAGAGAAAAAGTTGAACTTAGCTATATTGGAGTTTGAGGGATATGCACTAGTGTGGTGGAACCAAATTCTAGTAGAGGGTGAGAGGAGGAGGAGACCACAAATCACCTCATGGACCCAACTTAAAGAAGATATGAGAGCTAGGTTTGTACCACCAACCTATGTGAGAGACCTACACATAAAACTCCAAAGGTTGACTCAAGGGACCAAGAGTGTGCAAGAGTACTATAAGGAGCTTGAGTTAACTACGCTAAGATGTGACTACCAAGAGGCTAGAGAGGCCACATTAGCTAGGTTTACCCATGGACTTAATAGGGAGATTCAAGATATTCTTGAGCTCTAAAGCTATGTGACCATAGAGGAGGCCATCCACAAGGCCGAGAAGGTGGAGCAACAAATAAAGAGGAGAGACACCTTCAAGAGATCCTCTACTTCATCCTCTAACTCTTGGAGAGACAAAGGCAAGAGAGAAGGCTACTCCAACATGAGAAAGCCACATGACCGAGACAACACTAAGGTAAAGGAGGTACATCCTAACTCTTCTAAACCTAGTTCTATTAAATGTTTCAAATGTTTAGGTCATGGCCACATAGCCTCTCATTGCCCAAACAAGAAAGCTATGATGGTGAGAAATGATGGAGCAATCACAAGTGAAGATTCAAGCTCATCATCTAGTGAGAGTGAGGCATCAAGTGCAAGTGAGCATTCATCCTTTGAACAAGCCGAGGAGGGAGATCTCTTGATGGTAAGGAGGATGCTAAGCAATGTAAGTAAGGAGCTTGATGATTCACAAAGGGAGAATATCTTCCATAGTAGATGTACTATTGAAGGGAAGGTATGCTCTTTAATTATTGATAGTGGTAGTTGCACTAATGTAGTAAGCACTAGATTAGTGGATAAATTAAAATTGAAAACATCTTCACATGCTAAACCATATAAGCTACAATGGTTGAGTGAAAAAGGAGAGTTAGTGGTAGACAAACAAGTACTCATATCTTTTACTATTGGCAAATATAATGATGAAGTACTTTGTGATGTTGTTCCTATGGAGGCCACACACTTACTCCTTGGTAGACCGTGGCAATTTGATAGAAAGGCTATACATGATGGAGTTGCCAATACTTACATTCTTTCTCATGTAGGTAAGAAAGTTACACTCAAACCACTAACACCTAAGGAGGTTTGTGAAGATCAAATAAAGATGAAGCTTAAGAGAGACCAAGAGAAGCAACTCACCTTAGCCAAGAGCTCCAAGGGCACACCCAAGCATGGTGACAAGCCCACGGCCGAGAGCTCCAAGGGAGGTAAAGCCAAAGGGAAGTTGTCTAATCCTAAGGTTCATAAGCTTGAAAAATTGAAAAGTAAAAAGAATGAAAAGAATGAGAGCTTCTTGATAGAGAAGAGTGAACTTAAGAGAGACTATCTAGCTAGGAAGTCCATGTTTCTTTGCATCCCTAATCCTTTGGTTTTGAGTTCTAACTTTGTAGGTGAGCAAGGAAGCTTGGAGGCTTTATTGGAGGAATTTCAAGATGTCTTTCCCAAAGACATACCTCACGGCCTTCCCCCTATAAGAGGCATTGGGCATCAAATTGACTTGATACCGGGTGCACCACTACCAAACCGTCCAAGCTATAGGAGTTCTCCTCAAGAGAGCCATGAAATTCAAAGACAAGTACAAGAGCTTATGGACAAGGGGTTGGGTGAAGGAGAGCCTTTCTCCTTGTGCATCACTGTGATACTAGTGCCTAAGAAGGAGGGAACATGGAGGATGTGCACCGATTGTAGAGCAATCAACAACATCACTATTAGGTATCGCCATCCTATCCCTAGGTTAGATGACTTGTTGGATGAGTTGCATGGTGCTTGTGTATTCTCAAAGATAGATCTTAAAAGTGGTTACCACCAAATTATAATGAAACAAGGTGATGAGTGGAAAACCGCATTTAAGACTAAATTTGGGTTATATGAATGGCTTGTTATGCCATTTGGTTTATCTAATGCACCTAGTACCTTCATGAGACTCATGAACCATGTGTTGAGAGAGTTCTTAGGAAAGTTTGTAGTTGTATACTTTGATGATATTTTGATATATAGTAAAACTTTTCTTGAACATCTAACGCATTTGAAATGTGTCTTGGAAGTACTTAGGAAGGAACATCTTTATGCCAATAAGAGCAAATGCACCTTCTCCACCAACAAGGTAGTATTTCTCGGTTATGTAGTGAGCTCTCAAGGAGTTCAAGTTGATGAAGGAAAGGTAAAAGCTATACAAGAGTGGCCTACTTCCACTTGTGTAAAAGATGTCAGGAGCTTTCATGGCTTAGCTAGTTTTTATAGGAGATTTGTTAAAGACTTTAGTACAATTGCTTCTCCTTTAAATGAACTTGTTAAGAAGGAAATTCCATTTGTGTGGGGGCCTAAGCAAGAGGAAGCCTTTCAGTTATTAAAGGAAAAGTTAACTAATGCACCTATTCTTGTTTTGCCTAACTTTGATTTGTCTTTTGAGTTGGAGTGTGATGCTTCAAATGTAGAAGTGGGAGCCGTGTTGACACAAGGGACACATCCTGTGGCCTATTATAGTGAAAAGCTCAAAGGTGCACAAGTGAACTACTCAACATATGACAAGGAGATGTATGCCCTAGTGAGAGCCTTCCAAGTGTGGCAACACTACCTCCTTCCCAAAGAGTTCATAGTGCATACCGACCATGAGGCTTTGAAGCACTTGAAGGGCCAAGGCAAATTGGGTAGACGACATGCAAGATGGGTAGAATTCATTGAAACTTTTCCTTATGTCATTAAATACAAGAAGGGTGTGAATAATGTTGTAGTCGATGCACTTAGTAGGAGATACACCTTGATTACCATGCTAGAGACTAAGATGCTAGGTTTTGAACATATCAAATGCTTGTATGAAAATGACTTTGACTTCGGTGAAGCTTACATGATGTGTGTGCATGGGGCTCATAAAGATTTCTATAGGCATGAAGGATATCTTTTTAAAGGAAAAACTTTGTGTATGCCTAAGACATCTTTAAGAGACTTACTAGTATGTGAAGCACATGAAGGGGGCATCATGGGACATTTTGGAATTGATAAAACCCTAGCTATATTACAAGAACATTTTTATTGGCCACACATGAAGAGAGATGTGAACCGATTCATATCTAAGTGCATTGCATGTCATAGGGCCAAGTCTAGGGTTATGAATCATGGTTTGTATACACCCCTTCCCATTCCTAATTCCCCTTGGGTTGATATTTCTATGGACTTTGTCCTTGGTTTGCCAAGAACCAAAAGGGGAATGGACTCATTGTTTGTTGTAGTGTGTAGGTTTTCCAAAATGGCACATTTGATTGCTTGTCACAAAGTTGATGACGCCACACACATAGCAAACTTGTTTTTCAAAGAAGTGGTAAGATTGCATGGATTGCCAAAGAGCATAGTAAGTGATAGGGACTCCAAATTTCTTAGTCATTTTTGGAGAACCCTTTGGAGCAAGCTTGGCACCAAGCTCTTGTTCTCTACCACTTGTCATCCTCAAACGGATGGCCAAACCGAGGTGGTTAATAGGACATTAGGTCAACTACTAAGGTGTTTTGTTAGGGGTAATGTAAAGACTTGGGAGGAGCATTTACCATTCATTGAGTTTGCTTATAATAGAGTAGTAAATGCAACTACTAAGTACTCTCCATTTGAAATTGTATATGGATTTAACCCACTAACACCTCTTGATCTTATTCCTTTGCCACTTGAGTTTGTTTTGGATGTAGATGGAGCTAGCAAGGCCGAAAAAGTGAAGACCCTCCATGCAAAAATCAAGGATCAAATCGATAGGAGATACACCAAGGTGGCGGCTAAGACAAACCAACATAAGAAAGATGTTCAATTTCAAGAAGGAGATTTGGTTTGGCTTCATCTAAGGAAGGAGAGGTTCCCTACTCTTAGGGGATCAAAACTTTCACCTAGAGGAGACGGTCCTTTCAAGATTCTCCAAAAACTTGACCAAATGCTTACAAACTTGACCTCCCTAACACTTATACTTGTAGTAATTCTTTCAATGTTAGTGATTTATCTCCTTTTGTTGTAGGTGAAGAGGAGCATAACTTGAGGAAAAGTTCAACTCAAGAAGGAGGGTTTGATGGAGGACCATCCTTGCCTAAAAGAATCACAAGGTCCATGACAAAGAAAATACAAGAAGAAGTGGAGAGTCAACTCCAAAGCCAAAGTCAACTCCAAAGCCAAAGTCAACTCTCAAGTCAAGAGTAAACTCAAGACTTCTTCTTAGCTTGCAATAGGACTTGTAATTTTTCTAGCATTTTATAAACTTGTAAATTAGAATTATACATTGAATAATTGTGGTCCTTAATGGCATGTGGAGTCCACGACCACACTTAGTATAATAGGACCGAAATTACCTCTAAAGAGAGGGAGAGTGTGCGCCACTCTCTCTAGAGAGAGTGAGAGAGAATTAGAGAGAAAAGTAGTGGGAAAAACACTAACTCAATTTGAATTCCAACCATTAGATGAGATCTAGAGTCTCTAATCCAATGGATGAGTTCAAATTCAGCTAGCACACGCTTTTGACACCAATTCTTAAGAGAACTCTAACCACTTGATTAAGATCTAATCAAGAGGCTAGAATTCAAACTTAAGTCACACTTTTGCCACCACTCTTCTACTTCACCGTGGCCTTAGGATGCTTATCTCATCCAAGGATCAAGATTAGTGATCCGTGTGATGTGCTTGAGAAAGCTTGCCACACGTTGATCCTAATCTAGATCCAAGGGTGAAGATAAGAAGCTTGTTCTCCAAGTTGGCGCCACCTACACCTAGTATAAATAGGATTTTGTTTGAATTGTAAACACTTTTTGATGAATTGAGAATTGAATTCAGAAAATTGAGAGTGTTTCTCTCTTGTGTTCTTGTGAAGAACCTTGAATCTCATCAATGGCATCCTTGCTCCATTGTGGCGGTTCCACCTCAAGCTTATTGGCACTTGCCATGGCGCTTCCATTCCTCTTCTAATCCGTTTTTCTTCTTTCTTTTCTCCTTGAGGTCGTGTGCTTCTTCTTCATAAACACCAAGCCTCCATTGAAGCATGAAGATCTGTGTCTCTTATGCTATTCTCCTTGAGGATTGCATCATATCCGTTAGACACAGAAGAATGTCGTTGAACATTTTCCTCGAGAGCTTCCAAAAGGTGTCAGATAGTACCTGAGTGATTGATGGCGTGTGCAGCGGATTTAGATAGCGTGCGCAGTACTTTTTCTGACTTGTACAGAGACTTTGACAAAAAGGTGAAGACCTTTTCAAGTTTCATATGTAAGCGCGAATCCCCATACTGATCTTGGATGCTTCTAATGAGTACTTCTTAAGATTTAAAATGTTGGCGCAAGTGACTCATACTTCGCTTCACTTCTTAGGCAAACGATAAACTTCTTCAGTCTAAGAGATTTCGTCTTATCCTATCGTCTGATGACTTGACTTGAGACAGACGAATGACATCAACTTTGAGGGGTCATCTTCCGTCTGTACTTGTTTCGTCTGACTTGCTTGCTGATGTTCCGTCTGGAAAAGTTTCGTCTGTCTTGTAATAATCAAAACTTTAAATATGTTAATCATCTTGATCTAACAATCTCCCCCTTTTTGATGATTACAGACCATACTGATAACTTTCTCAAGGAAGCATCTGCATAAGACAAAGTTAGTGATCACAGTTTAAGCACAAGTCAGATTTACATCAAGACGATGTTTTCTAAGACAATACCTCTTTATAAGAATTGTTACATCAATGTGATGTAAACCATATACAATGTTACAAGATATACAGAAAACCAAAGCTCTATGAATACATGTATAACGCTATACAAATAAATAAAGAATCAATAAAACATAGCAAAAAGAATACAAAAAAAATACAGAATGCTAACTCCCTTTCAGACGTTTTGCTAACTCCCCCTCAGACGATGCTTGACTCCTCAGACGAAGGCTCCCACATAGCATAACAACCTCTTCTTCCTAAGATATTCTCCCCCTTGGGCTGAGAATCATCAAAAGCTCAATCAAGAAGAAGGCTTAGGCTTCAGAGCCAAAAGCTGGTCCTTCAATCACCGACTCAGCTAGATGATCCTTGTACATGTTTCGTCTAACTTGCTTGCTGATGTTCCGTCTGGAAAAGTTTCGTCTGTCTTGTAATAATCAAAACTTTAAATATGTTTATCATCTTGATCTAACAATCTCCCCCTTTTTGATGATTACAGACCATACTGATAACTTTCTCAAGGAAGCATCTACATAAGACAAAGTTAGTGATCACAGTTTAAGCACAAGTCAGATTTACATCAAGACGATGTTTTCTGAGACAATACCTCTTCATAAGAATTGTTACATCAATGTGATGTAAACCATATATAATGTTACAAGGTATACAGAAAAACAAAGCTCTAAGAATATATGTATAACGCTATACAAATAAATAAAGAATCAATAAAACATAGCAAAAAGAATACAAAAAAAATATAGAATGCTAACTCCCCTTCAGACATTTTGCTAACTCCCCCTCAGATGATGCTTGACTCCTCAGACGAAGGCTCCCCCTTAGCATAACAACCTCTTCTTCCTAAGATATTCTCCCCCTTGGGCTGAGAATCATCAAAAGCTCAATCAAGAAGAAGGCTTAGGCTTCAGAGCCAAGAGCTGGTCCTTCAATCATCTACTCAGCTAGATGATCCTTGTACATGTTTCGTCTGATTTGCTTGCTGATGTTCCGTCTGGAAAAGTTTCGTCTGTCTTGTAATAATCAAAACTTTAAATATGTTAATCGTCTTGATCTAGCAATCTCCCCCTTTTTGATGATTACAGACCATACTGATAACTTTCTCAAGGAAGCATCTGCATAAGACAAAGTTAGTGATCACAGTTTAAGCACAAGTCAGATTTACATCAAGACGATGTTTTCTGAGACAATACCTCTTTATAAGAATTGTTACATCAATGTGATGTAAACCATATATAATGTTACAAGGTATACAGAACAACAAAGCTCCAAGAATAATGTATAACGCTATACAAATAAATAAAGAATCAATAAAACATAGCAAAAAGAATACAAAAAAAATATAAAATGCTAACTCCCCTTCAGACATTTTGCTAACTCCCCCTCAGATGATGCTTGACTCCTCAGACGAAGGCTCCCCCTTAGCATAACAACCTCTTCTTCCTAAGATATTCTCCCCCTTGGGCTGAGAATCATCAAAAGCTCAATCAAGAAGAAGGCTTAGGCTTCAGAGCCAAGAGCTGGTCCTTCAATCATCGACTCAGCTAGATGATCCTTGTACATGTTTCGTCTGACTTGCTTGCTGATGTTCCGTCTGGAAAAGTTTCGTCTGTCTTGTAATAATCAAAACTTTAAATATGTTAATCGTCTTGATCTAGCAATCTCCCCCCTTTTGATGATTATAGACCATACTAATAACTTTCTCAAGGAAGCATCTGCATAAGACAAAGTTAGTGATCACAGTTTAAGCACAAGTCAGATTTACATCAAGACGATGTTTTCTAAGACAATACCTCTTTATAAGAATTGCTACATCAATGTGATGTAAACCATATACAATGTTACAAGGTATACAGAAAACCAAAGCTCTAAGAATACATGTATAACGCTATACAAATAAATAAAGAATCAATAAAACATAGCAAAAAGAATACAAAAAAAATACAGAATGCTAACTCCCCTTCAGACGTTTTGCCAACTCCCCCTCAGACGATGCTTGACTCCTTAGACGAAGGCTCCCCCTTAGCATAACAACCTCTTCTTCCTAAGATATTCTCCCCCTTGGGCTGAGAATCATCAAAAGCTCAATCAAGAAGAAGGCTTAGGCTTTATAGCCAAGAGCTGGTCCTTCAATCACCGACTCAGCTAGATGATCCTTGTACATGTTGCGTCTGACTTGCTTGCTGATGTTCCGTCTGGAAAAGTTTCGTCTGTCTTGTAATAATCAAAACTTTAAATATGTTAATCATCTTGATCTAACAATCTCCCCCTTTTTGATGATTACAGACCATACTAATAACTTTCTCAAGGAAGCATCTACATAAGACAAAGTTAGTGATCACCGTTTAAGCACAAATCAGATTTACATCAAGACGATGTTTTCTGAGACAATACCTCTTTATAAGAATTGTTACATCAATGTGATGTAAACCATATACAATGTTACAAGATATACAGAAAACCAAAGCTCTAAGAATACATGTATAACGCTATACAAATAAATAAAGAATCAATAAAGCATAGCAAAAAGAATACAAAAAAAATACAGAATGCTAACTCCCCTTCAGACGTTTTGCTAACTCCCCCTCAGACGATGCTTGACTCCTCAGACGAAGGCTCCCCCTTAGCATAACAACCTCTTCTTCCTAAGATATTCTCCCCCTTAGGCTGAGAATCATCAAAAGCTCAATCAAGAAGAAGGCTTAGGCTTCTTATGAACAAGGCTCATAACGATCTCCTTCAGCTGCTGCATATCAGATGTAAGAGAAACTTGATTATCCTCAAGCTCTTTGTTCTTTTTCTTCAGATGCTCGCAACTCTCTTTTAAGGCATCATATTTACGCTTTAGAGTATGATACTCATCAGCGTCCCTTGCTTCATCTTCAATAATTGTAACCTTCATATTATCAACGATCTCCACAAAAGGCGATTGAGGCTCTTCCACGATTGGATCAGACTCTTATTCTTTGATGACCACATTTAAAGTCTCAATAACAAGAGTTTGAGGTTCTTCAACTAATGGTACAAAGTCCTCTTCAGACGCAGAGTGAAAAGTGGAAGTGTGAGATACTTAGTGAAGTCTCCCTCCCATTGCCAAGTAAACACTTTACGGGTTACAAAGAGCTCAAGATTTGGATGTTCCTGTGACGGATGTGTATAAGCGAAAGCTTCTCCAGGATACACCTTGCCACAGATTGTGGAATCTTCATCAAATGAAGTTCCAGAGCAGAAAGCAAAGGTGGCTTCATGATCTTCTATCATCCTTTGAATCTTAGGATTGATAGGTCTTGAGGCATTGGCTTGAATAGATTTGAGATACGAGTATTCAGCAAGCGGAAGTATCTTGGGGATGTGCCTTGCAAACTTGAAGGTTTTGGAGACAGACGGAGCTTTCTTCTCTTTCCCTTTAACAAAAAATTTAACCAGGCAAGGTCGTTTTCGATTTAAAACGATGGAGAACTTGGTTTCGTCTGAAATGAGAGAAGAAAATTGAGATCCCATCATGAATGGACAGTCTATCAACTCCTTCTTTGCTCTCCTTTCAATGTGATAGAAGGAAGTTAATTTAGCTTTTTCTTCCCATCTATAAGCATTGGCCATCAGTTTGAATGCCATATTGTAATCTTCAGGGAGCGCTTGAGCAAACTCTTTGGGGTCTTCATAGTCCTTGAGGAGGATGGAGTAAGCGTGGGCAAATTCTGAACAATGTGGTCTTGTCTAAGGAAGAACAATTCCAAGAGTATGTCCTAGACCTATATACTCTATTTGGTTCATTGGAATTGTAAAGGGTACAAGATCATGGCGATCAATAACGTCCAGATGCCAATGAGAGCAATCTTTTGGCTCATAGATGGTGGAGCTGGGATCTCCATATCTGCAATGGCGAAATGCAGGTGCATTGATTTCATGCTGAACCTTCTGATGGAGGACCATCCTCAACACCACCATTGGAAGCTCAAGGAAGAAGGATTACAAGGTCCATGCTCAAGAAGATTCAAGAGCAAATTCAAGAAGAGTTGACTAGAGGTCAAAGTCAACAGTCAACTCACAATCAACTGTTGACCACAAGTCAAAGTCAACAGTCAACTCTTGAAGACTTTACTCTTAATTTTAAACCTTGTAATTTTCTTCAAGTTTTGTAATAGTTTTCCTTAGGCATTTAAGTAGGAAGTGGCCATAACTTAGAGCATGTAGCTCAACGACCTTAGCTTTGTTTGACCGAAAATGGCAAGGCAAATGGGAGAGAGAGTGGCGCACACTCTCCTTGGGAGAGAGTGGAGAGAGTTGGATGCAAAAGTTAGTGGAAATTCCACTAACTTTAATTCAAGCTTAACCATTTGATTTGATCCAAATCAAGTGGCTAAGTAAGCTTGCATTCAAGGTGGCATGATCCATGTTTCTAAGAGCAATTCGTAGCTCTTGATTTAATTTGCATCAAAGGGTTAACACTCACACTTGAGTCACATGTTTCACACCACTCAAAGGTGAAGTCTTGACCCCATGATTGAAATTTAATCAAGAGGATGAAATTGAGTCTTAAGACAAATGAAACATGCTTACTCTAGCTAGTACCATGACCTTTGATTGCTTTGCTCATCCAATGGCCAATGCTTGAACCGTGTGAGGTGCCTTAAGTGAAGGCTTGCCATGCGTTGATCAAGCATTGATCCAATGGATAGCATGCCATCAGATTTGCCCTGGGAACTCTTAGTATATGTAGGTGCACTTTCAATGTGTAAGGATCTTTTGATCATTTTTATGAATTGAGAATAGCTTGAGCTATCTTTGAGAGAGTTCTCTCTTGGGTTTCTTCTTAGAACCTTGAGTCTTATCAATGGATGCTTATCCTTGTGGCGATTCTTCCTCTTGACTTATTGGTTAAGCATGGCGTCACCATCTTCTCTTCTTCTTCCATTTTCTCTTTTCTTCTAAGTCCTTGAGTCTTGGAGTCTTGTGTTGCTTCCGTCATTCTTCATCTAACCGTGGAGATCCAATTGGAGAATGAAGATTGGGCCAATTTCAAGCTTCCTTCCAAGCAAGCTTGTATCACCTTTCACTTGATGTTTTCTCTGAAAGGAATGTGGGGTTCATAGCCAAGAGCTGGTCCTTCAATCACCGGCCTCACTAGATGATCCTTGTACACGTTTATTTCTTCTAAACCCTTGATGTCTAACGAGGCAAGTTTATCCTAAGGCAGACGCTTCAGCCATTCTAATGGAGGACCATCCCTTCTAGAAGTCAATGGAGAAAGTCAAAGAAGAATCACAAGGTCAATGCTCAAGAAGATAGAAGCACAAGTTCAAGGAGAGTTGACTAGGTCAAAGTCAACTCAAGATGAAGACTTATCTCTTATTTTGAGACCTTGTAATTTTCTTGAAATTTTGTAATTTCTTATTTTTTGAGACAATTAAACAATTCAAATTTGGCCAATGTGAGAGCTTGAAGCCCACGGCCTAGCATTGAGAGCATGCATCGGTTTTCCTTAGCCTTTTGGGAGAGAGTGTGTGCCACTCTCCTTGGAGAGAGTAGAGAGAAATTGGAGGGAAAGTTAGTGGCAATTCCACTAACTCAAATTCAAACTTAACCCTTAGATTAGATCTAGATCAAGGGCTAAGTTTGAATTTCGGTGAGCATTGTTTGGCACCAATGCAAGAATGATTCTTGACTCTTGATCAAGATCTCATCATGTGGTCTTAATTCAAATTGGAGTCATATGTTTTCCACCACTCAAGTTTGAATTTCTTCCACATGATCTAGATCTAATCAAGAGGTGGAGAATTAAACTTGTGTCACAAGTTACATGCTCTCCTCTAAGTCTCACTGTGGCCTTAGATTAGTTTCCTAATCTAAGGGTTAAGGTGAGGATCCGTGTGAAGTGCTCCTAGGGGCTTCCCATGCGTTGATCCTCCCTTGATCCAAGGGTTAGCAAGCTAACCGGATTCTCCTTGTGTTTTGGCGCCAAGGACATAGTATAAATAGTAGGAAATTGAAGTGTAAGGACTTTTGATCAATTTTTGAATGAATTGAATTTAGCAAGAGCTAATTCTTTGATAGCGGATTTCTCTCTAAGGTTTCTTCTCAAACCTTGAATCTTATCATGGAAACTCTTCCTTGTGGCGATTCTCCCTTAGGCTTATTGCTTTTGCATGGCGCCATCACCTTCTAAATCTTCTCCACTTTCATTTTCTTCTAAGTCCTTGAGTCTTGAGTCAATTTTGAGCTTCCGCCATTGATGCATCCATGGAGCTTCCAATTGAAGATGAAGATTGGGCCAAATTTGAGCTTCTTCTCAAGCAAGCTTATATCACATTCGCGTTGCTCTTTAGGAGTATAGATGAAATCTTCTTTGATGTCTACTGGCTTCAGGGGTTTGTGATAAATGATGGGGTTGACAAATCTCCCAAGTTGGAATCCTTTTTTACCTCTGTACCGATAAGGATTCTTGAACTCAATATATGAAGTGTCCTTTATAAAGCAGTCTTCATCGTCTGTTAAGTAACCATCTTTAGCAAACTCAGACGGTTCACCATCATCGGAGATATTTTCAAGTTCATCTCCAAGAATCCAGTCAGGCTTGACTGGTCTTTCAGCACAAGAGCTTTCAGCAAATCTTCTCATGACTAATTCGTTAAGGAACGAATAGTCAGTCTTGTGCTTGGGTGGAAGATCTTCTAGATTTATGACTTCAGCGTGAGATCTCACCCATGATGCATCCATCCTTTTTATATCAACATGTTCTTCATCAAACGAAGAACATGTGTCATCAATAATTATCACTTCAGACGGAATCTCCATCGTCTGTAGGTGGGATGCTTCTTTAGACGCAACAGGTATCGTCTGATCAAAGGCAGCGTTGAGAGGAGACACAACAATAGGATCAGAAACAGTTATCCTATGTTCGTCTTGGAGTGTTGATGCAGAAACCTCCATAGTTGAAGCTTCTTCATTAAGCATAGTCTCCAATTCCTCTGCCAACAGAGCATTGTCCTTCAGGATCTGGGCAGCTTCTTCACTATTCATGCCCTCTGAAGTTGCTTGAGCAGATGCAGCTTCAGATGATCCAATGCCCTTAACGCTTTCGAGAAAGATTCCTTCTCTTTCAGGTTAAAGCAGCATAGAGACCCTCTTAGCCTCTTTTAGTTGTTTTGCTTCGTCTGTTTCTCCAATAACCATAGACGCAAGCTTCTGCTTCATTTTCTCTTTGTCTTTGGCAACCTTTTGAAGAGCAACCTCTCTGGCTCTTGCTTTCTCTTCGGCTGCTTTCTTCTGCTTTTCTTTGTCTGAAAGGATTTTAACAGACGATACACCATTAGACAATATCATAACCCCTTCATCTTCATTGGGGGATATCTTCTTCTCTTGCGTCTTAGTCGCAACATGCTTTATTCTGATAGTCCTCTTCTTCTTTCTAAGAGGCTCTTCTTAAGCATCTTCGAAAGGAACTTCAGATATGATCACAGGTGGAAGGGAAATAGATGTTTGGGTTTGTGTTTGGGCTTGTGTTTGGGTTTGTGTTTATGTTTGGGTTTTGGCGCGTTTGATGCGAGCTTTGTGAGGAGAATCTTTGGTGATGGGTGAAAGAGGAACTTTTTCTTCACTCGTATTGTGATGAAGAAAGCTAGGGCTCAGATGAATCTTAGCAAATGTGCTTCCTTTGACCTCCTTTCCTTCTTCATGCCAAACAACACGAGTGACATCAAAACCTTGGTTTATAATGATTTTGGAGAAGAGAGTGGCGTAAGGGATACTACTTTTCCTACGAATGTTCCTATTCTTTAACGCATTTATCCAATGGTCGACAATGATGTGAGGGAGACTCATCCTTGCTTTCCTCAGATAGTAGAAGATGCAAAATCTGTCACGAGTACTCACATTGATGCAATCCTCAAGGAGAAGAGCATATAAGTTTCGGATCTTCATGCTTCAATGGAGGCTTGGAAAAATGAAGAAGAAGCTCAAGGCCTCAAGGAGAAAAAGAAATAGAAAACGGAAGGAGTTTAGAGATGGAAGCGCCATGGCAAGTGCCAATAAGCTAGAGGTGGAACCGCCACAATGGACAAGGAAGCCATTGATGAGATTCAAGGTTCTTCACAAGAACACAAGAGAGAACACTCTCAAAGAATAAGCTCTTAGCTTAATTCAATATTCAGAAATTTTATCAAAAGTGTTTGAATTACAAAAGAAATCCTATTTATACTACTAAGGTGTGGAGCTAGCTTGCTATGCAAGGAACTAATTTCCATCATTGGATTAGATTCTAATCTAATGGCCACAAAAGGAAGCTTGTGGTGCAAGTTTGATTAACTTGGAGAACAAGGATCAATCCTCCACCCTTGGATGTAGATCCTCATCCAATGGTCACGGCATCAAGCTTGCACTCCAAGCTTCTAAGCTTATCCCTTGGATTAGTATCCTTATCTAATGGTCACGGCGCCAAGCTTGCACTCCAAGCTTCTAAGCTTAACCCTTGGATTAGAATCCTATCTAAGGGTCACTAATTCTTTGTTTAATACAAGTTTAGGCCCAAATTAAATCCTTAAAACAATTACATAATTGAAAGAAAACTACTAATAAGCCTAAACATTAAAACATTTATTTGAAAATTCTTTGGAAGCATTCCAACGCTAACTTCAAGCTCATTTTCCAACTAGTTGTAGTTTGAACTGGGTTTTGGTGTCTCATAGCTTTTGTAGCCCTTGATGTCTTCTTTAATTTGGCACCAAGAACGCCTCAATTGGACTTGTGTAGCTCGTGTTATGATCGAAATACTGAAACAGGTCAGATGCAAAAATCAGCAGCGAATTTTATTAGAAGCCCAAAATTGAAAAGTAAGGTTGGAGAGTTTGGTTGGGCTTTTGGAGATGGTCCTCCATCAAACCCTCCTTCTTATGGTCAACTTATCCCCAAGTTGACTTGAGCCCCATCTACAATAAAATTCCACCCGGATCAAAGATTAAACACACCCTTTCAAGTTTTATATTTAATAACAAAGTGTATTGTCTACTCATATCATTAATACAATCAAGAGAATTTAGGGAAGAATATAATTTTTGCTTCAAGACATGAGCAAAATCCCAAGTGATCTTTAATTTCTTCTTAAGGTGTGTTGACATTTGTCTTCCATGAAGTGTGGAAATTTTTGATGTGCCCTCCTTCTTAGATTCTTCCAACACCCTAAAATATTCATCCTTATGAAAATATTGGTTAATAGGCACAATCAAAAAATCTAAATTTTCATACTCAAGAATTGTTTGAGGCTTAAAGCCACAAGACTCTAGTGTATAATATGAAATCTCATCTTTATTAGAAATGAAAGGATTAGTAAGTGATAAGGAAATTTTCTCAAAAGGTAATGCAAATTCTAAAGGTATTTCCTTTTCATGATCATAATTGTTCCAAGGCTCATTTGTACACAACTCTTTATTAGAAATCAAATCAAAAGGAAGTTTATAAAGATGATCACAAGCATCTTTAATTGAAGTATTAAGTTCATTCCTTTCAACTTCTTCACACAAGAGATGATCAATTTGCTCTTTGGAATCCTCTTTTGGCACAACACCTACAGCATCCTCAAAGAAAGAATCAAATGAAGGGTTAATATAAGCAAGTAATAAATCATCTTTATCCCTCATTTGTTTTTCCAACAATTCTAACTCTCTAACTTTTCTCAAACAAACTTGAATTTCTTTTTCCCTCAATTCTTTCTCTTTTATCTTCCTTTCCTTCAACTCATTTTCCTTTATCTCTTTTTCTCTTCTTTCATACTTAGTTTCTTTTCTATCATACTCTTTCTTTTTAGTCTCATATTCAAATCTATAGCTCACTCTTTCACTTCCACTTCTTCTATGAACTTCTCTTCTCCTTTCATGCTCTTCTCTTTCCTTTCTCTCATGGTTTTCTCTCAAGGTTTTCTTCTTCCTCCCATGATGTTCACGGTTTCTACTAGACTTCTCATGGATCGTCTTATCATGCTCCTTTCTCAACCTCCTTGCCTCCTTTTCTCTCCTTCTTTGGTCGAATCTCTCTTCCAAAGTTGTGTGAATCATGGTACTCATCAATCCCACCATCTTCTTTTCTTTAGGTGAGAGATCATTCCATACACTAGGAGAACTTTCCATGGCTGCACAAAGAAAGGTTAGATAACAAGTACAAGCATATAAAAGATCCTTGCCACTCTCTAAGTGTTTCACTCTAGTAGCACTCGTGTATCACACTTTCAAGACTTTCTCAAATGTTCACTCTTGTCTTTTTTCACTCAACCTCTCTTTATACTCTTGTTCAAAACTCTAATCAATCATTCAAGGTTCAAGTATCCAAAGTGAAAGAGGAACGGTTCTAGAGTCAAGCTTAGGAATTCCAAGAAATACAAACTCAAGACAAAACTTAGGAGTCCAAAAATGACAAGCAATAAAAGGTACTCAATGAACAAAATTTTGGCTACTCAAATATAAGAAGTTTATATGTGACAAAGGCACTAAACTACTGCAGTTTGGACAGCCACAAATAATGCTCAAATCTGGAAAATTTCCAGCGAATCAAGAATTTAATGAACAAGCCAATTTACAAGCAATTTTGGCACCAATTTAGCACCCGAATTTAGGCACATTTGCAAGTGAATTTTGTGAAGTGATTTTTAGTGATTAGGTGCAGTTTTCACCACTGTACAGCTAAGTAATATGCTCAAAAATACAGGGGAAAAACAGAGTTTCAAGTTACCAAGCACATCACACACCACAAGTTCAAGAATCTAGGCTACTAGCAATCTAAACTCAAGTTTTGGTGATAATGCTTAGTCCTAAGTGTCTCTAGTGTTCTAAGTCCTTTGAACCAATAATTTTGGGAGTGTTTAGAGGCTCAAATAATCAAGGTACTACACTGCACATTTAGGCTTTAATTTCACTAAATTCACTTTTCAATTGCTCTTTTTCTACTCACTTGAATTTCACTAGAATTTTACTTTTCTTGTTTTTCTTCTCTTTGAATTTTTCTTGTGATTTTTTTTCTTGTACTCTTTCTTTTGATTTTCTTTTTCCTTTGCCTTTGTATACTATTTTTCTTGACTTTACTTGCTGGACCGAAATTAGAAAAACCTAAGACTAAGGCAAAATTAAGTCTAAAATTACTAGTAAGTAAGATTAAGCATGGTGAAAGCTACTTGAACTTGTAATGCACAATTCTTAGCACTAAAAACGTATGAACAGCACCTCAAACACATTCAAACCAGTAATTCATGGAATAGCATGGATTTGGCACGGTTCATATGAAGCAAAAGCAAGAACACATGTGAAAAATTACTAGAACAAGCTTAGGAAGAAATTTAAACGGTGAATTCACAAGAAATTGTTAGGAATTTTAGATCTAGGAATTTTTTAACATGAAAACTCAAAATCAAGATGAAGACAACTCAAGGAACATGTGAAGAACTCAAACAAGTTCAAACAACATGGATTAACACAAAAAATTGAAGAGAAAACGCAAACTCAAAGTAAGGAAAATTCAAACCCGATAGGATGCTCCAATTAAAGTAGAACAAGCTCTAGATACCAAATTTGATGCAATCCTCAAGGAGAAGAGCATATAAGTTGCGGATCTTCATGCTTCAATGGAGGCTTGGAAAAATGAAGAAGAAGCTCAAGGCCTCAAGGAGAAAAAGAAATAGAAAACGGAAGGAGTTTAGAGATGGAAGCGCCATGGCAAGTGCCAATAAGCTAGAGGTGGAACCGCCACAATGGACAAGGAAGCCATTGATGAGATTCAAGGTTCTTCACAAGAACACAAGAGAGAAAACTCTCAAAGAATAAGCTCTTAGCTTAATTCAATATTCAGAAATTTTATCAAAAGTGTTTGAATTACAAAAGAAATCCTATTTATACTACTAAGGTGTGGAGCTAGCTTGCTATGCAAGGAACTAATTTCCACCATTGGATTAGATTCTAATCTAATGGCCACAGAAGGAAGCTTGTGGTGCAAGTTTGATTAACTTGGAGAACAAGGATCAATCCTCCACCCTTGGATGTAGATCCTCATCCAATGGTCACGGCATCAAGCTTGCACTCCAAGCTTCTAAGCTTAGCCCTTGGATTAGTATCCTCATCTAATGGTCACAGCGCCAAGCTTGCACTCCAAGCTTCTAAGCTTAACCCTTGGATTATAATCCTATCTAAGGGTCAATAATTCTTTGTTTAATACAAGTTTAGGCCCAAATTAAATCCTTAAAACAATTACATAATTGAAAGAAAACTACTAATAAGCCTAAACATTAAAACATTTCGCTGAAAATTGCTGGAAGCATTCCAACGCTAACTTCAAGCTCATTTTCCAACTATTTGTAGTTTGAACTGGGTTTTGGTGTCTTCATAGCTTTTGTAGCACTTGATGTCTTCTTTAATTTGGCACCAAGAACGCCTCAATTGGACTTGTGTAGCTCGAATTATGATCGAAATACTAAAACAGGTCAGATGCAAAAATCAGCAGCGAATTTTATTAGAAGCCCAAAATTGAAAAGTAAGGTTGGAGAGTTTGGTTGGGCTTTTGGAGATGGTCCTCCATCACACATTGTCTCGTGAGACTGTTATTGGTGTGAAGATGTTGTAGAGAAGGTTGTGGATGACTCTTCCTGTGGGATATAGATTCCCAGATCTCAGAAACTTGGGATCTTCAGGGTCGCGAACCTTTCAATAGAGAATCTTGTCTACATGCTCTTCAGACTCTATCCTCATCCAGTCAGCGTTGTAAAAGCGCCCTTTGGCTTTGCAACTCCCAGCTTCAGCAATGGAGTCTATTGTGATAATATACTCCTTGTTGTCAATGGTACCTACAATACCATCATCAAACTCCTTCGCGTCGCTCTAGAACTCCGCGTAGGCCTCCATCAACCATGAGCCTCTCATCTCAGCGAAGTCCATCCAGCCATTGTGTATCAACATCTTTGGTACCCTGTCAGAGATGCTTTCAATAGTGGTCCTTGAGATCCACTTGCTAGGCAAGAAGAGATCTTGCGCAAAGAAGGTTGCTTCGGTTGCCTTGATATTCTTGGCGGCCATTGTTAAGTTTGAAAAGAGAGAGAAATTGTGTGAATAGAATACTCAAAGATAGTCTGAATGCAGTAAAGAATAAAAGAGTGAACTTTAAGGGTATTTATAGCAAAGACAAAAACGGTTGTAATTCATTAGACAAAAGAAGTTGAAACCGTCCCTGATTTGACGTGTCCTCATCATTGCCCTTTTAATGATTGATTTGACTTTTGCAATTCACAGCGCGTGCTCCTCAATATCCTAGAATAGTGCAATAAATGACAGACACATTTAATGTTGCCTTACATTTGTCCCTGCACACTTAACTTTAAATTAATTAAATAATAACCTTGCGTCTGTTGAATTTTCTTAGACTGATTCAACTTGATTAGACGCAATGTTTCGTCTTAACACGAAAAGATATACGAAGGCAATTTTTTAAAATGTACAGATGAAATGAAATGCTCAGACGGAAAAAATTAATCAATTAAAGAAACAATTCCCAAATTTTCTTTAATGAAACTGAAGCGAGTTTCATCTAAAGCTTTTGTAAAAATATCTGCCCATTGAAAATCAGTTTGAACGAACTGTATATTAAAGATACCTTCTTGAACATAATCTCTTATAAAATGAAATTTAATTTCAATATGTTTGACTTTTGAATGTTGAATAGGATTTTTGCTGAGATTAACTGCACTTGTATTATCACAAAATACTGGTATTTGAGTTTCAAACCTTGAGTAATCCTCAAGTTGATGTTTTACCCAAAGTAGTTGTGAGCAACACCCAGCCGCAACAATATATTCTGCTTCAGTGGTTGAAAATGCAATGGAGTTTTGCTTCTTGCTTGACCAAGAGATTAGTGATGAACCAAGAAATTGACATCCACCACTTGTGCTTTTTCTCTCCACTTTATCTCTAGCATAATCAACATCACAATAGCCACTAAGATTGAAATTACTATTTTTCTTATAAAACAGAGAGAGATTAGTGGTTCTAATGAGATATCTTAAAATGCGTTTAACAGCTTGTAAATGTGATTCTCTAGGATCAGATTGAAAACGTGCACATAGACAGACACTAAACATAATGTCAATTCTACTAGCAGTGAGATAGAGAAGAGATCCAATCATACCTCTATATACCGTCTGATCAACGGTCTTACCTGATTCGTCTTTGTTAAGACTGGCTCTAGACGAATGCATGAGAGTTTTCATTGGTTTGGCATTTTCCATTTTGAATTTCTTTAGAAGTTCCTTAGTATACTTCTGTTGATGAATGTATATGCCTTGTTTAGTCTGTTTGATTTGAAGTCTTAGGAAAAACTTCAGTTCTCCCATCATGCTCATCTCGAACTCATCCTGCATTAACTTAGAAAAATCCTTGCACAAGGATTGGTTAGTTGCTCCAAAGACTATATCATCTACATATATTTGGACAATAATAAAGTGTTTTGAAACACTTTTCTTGAAGAGAGTAGTATCAACCTTCCCTCTTGAAAAACCATTTTGAAGAAGAAAGAAACGCAGTCTTTCGTACCAAGCTCGAGGAGCTTGTTTCAGACCATATAGTGCTTTCTTTAGCTTAAAAACATGATCTGGTTGTGATGAACTCTCAAATCCAGGAGGTTGTTTTACATATACTTCCTCTTCAATATAACCATTTAGAAAAACACTTTTTACGTCCATTTGATATAGAATGATATTCTTATGAGCAGCAAAGGCAAGTAAAATTCTAACGGCTTCTAATCTAGCTGCAGGAGCGAAAGTTTTAGTGAAATCTATACCTTCCTGTTGATTATAGCCTTGAGCTACTAATCTTGCTTTGTTTCTTACCACTTTCCCGTCTTCATCAAGTTTATTTCTGAACATCCATCTCGTTCCAATGATGCTTTTGTTTCTTGGTTTTTTTACCAAAGTCCAAACATCATTTCTGGTAAACTGGATTAGCTCTTCTTCCACAGCTAAAATCCAGTCATTATCTTGTAGAGCTTCCTCAATATTTTTGGGCTCTATATTTGACACGAGAGCATAGCCAAACGATTCTTTAACTCTTGATCTTGTTTGAACACCTTAATGTCTATCTCCAATGATAAGATCTTCTGTGTGGTTTGAGACAAACTTCCACGTTCTTATAGGAGCTTGATCATCATGTTGGTGAGCATCAGACGAAGAGAGTTCGTCTGTACTTTTATCGTCTGCTCTTGTGTCAGTTCTTGCGTCTGACCCAGGTTGACCATTTGAACTTGAGCTTTGACCAGAAGGGTTAATCTGCAAATTATCAAATAAATTTTCCAGGTCTGATATTTCCTTATCAGCCTTTGAGTTATCTTGGAATTTTACATGAATTGATTCCTCTACAACTTGCGTCTTAGAGTTAAATACTCTATAGGCTTTAGACGTATTGGAGTATCCAAGTAAGAATCCCTTCACCACTTTTGAATCAAACTTGCCAAGTTGATCTTTAGTGTTTAAGATGAAACATTCACATCCAAAAGGATGGAAGTAAGAAATGTTGGGTCTTCTTCCTTTCCATAGTTCATATGGAGTCTTATTCAATATTGGCCTTATCAATATTCTGTTTTGAATGTAATAGGAAGTATTAATTGCTTCTGCCCAATAATATTATGGAAGAGAGCTTTCATGCAACAAAGTTCTAGCCATTTCTTGTAAGGTACGGTTTTTCCTTTCCACAACTCCATTTTGCTGAGGAGTTCTTGGAGATGAAAAATTGTGAAAGATACCATTTTCAAAACAGAAGGCATTGAACTCAGAATTTTCAAATTCTGTTCCATGATCGCTCCTAACAGACGCAATACATATTCCTTTTTCTTTTTAAACACGTTTACAGAATATTTCAAAAACACTGAATGACTCATGTTTATGTGCTAGGAAGTATACCCATGTGAATCTAGTATAATCATCCACAATTACAAATCCATATCTCTTTCCTCCAAGACTTTCAGTCTGAGTAGGTCCAAAGAGATCAATATGTAACAAATCTAGCGGTCTTGTCGTGGAAACAACATTTTTTGATTTAAAAGAAGCTTTGAGTTGTTTCCCATGCTGACAAGATTCACACAGACGATTGGATTTTCAAGATATTTTTGGCAAACATTTTACAAGATCCTTTTTAGATATTTTCGAAATATATTTGAGACTTAAATGTCCAAGCTTTTTGTGCCAAATATCTCGTTCATCATTTGCTGAAATCAAACATGTCACATTCTGATCACTAAGGTCAGAAAGACAAACCTCATAGAGATTATTCCTTCTTTTCCCAACAAACAGAATGGATTTGTCTTTGTTTTTGACTAAACATTCATCTGAGTTAAAAGCTACTCTATATCCACTGTCACAAAATTGACTTATGCTAAGCAGATTGAAGTTGAGACCTTTAACAAAAGACACATTTTGGATAAGAGGATTGAGTGTCTTACCAACAGTCCCAATACCTAAGATTTTACCTTTCCCTGAACCATATGATACAGATCCTTTACTTGGTCTGAGATCTTGGAACATAGACAGGTCTCCCGTCATGTGTCGTGAGCACCCACTGTCCAGGTACCAGCTTGAAGTCCTCTCTTTTCCTATTAAGGATGTCTGCAACAGGAATAATAAGTCCTCTCTTTTTGGGTCCTCCTTTGTTAGTGAAAGAAGATTTCTTTTTATTTAAGGTTTTTTTTATCTTTTCTATAATTAATTGGAACTTTATTGTAATTTTTTATCTTCTTTTTATGAGCAGACGAAACAAAATTGTTTTTCTTTTTGTCTGACTCTTCAACATAAACAAGTCCACTCTTATCAGATGGAGACCTTCCATATTTTAAAATATTTTCTAGCACTGAGGATCCCTTAGTGAACTTTGTTAAGTCTTTGAGTAAAGATTCATTTTCTTTCTTCAATCTTTCAATTTCAAAAATAAAATTATCCTTATCAGACTCAGATGATTTTTCATCTGATACTTCTTTTTACAGTAACTCATTTTCAGTTCTCAAAGTAGCATTTTCTTCCAAGGTTTGTTTCAACTTGGCTTTGCATACTTTGTATTGCTTAGCAATAAAATGTGAGTTAGCCAAAAGTGTATCGTATGAAATTTCTTCTGATTCTGACTCAGACTTAGATGAAGAGGATGAAGAAGTTTCAGATTCAATTACCTCTGATGAGACGATGTCTCCAACCACGAGGCAGATATTTGCAGTTTCTTCTTCTTCAGTGGATTCCTCTAAGCTTTTGCTATCAAGGTCTTCCTAAATCACTAGACTCTTCTTACCCTTGTCTTTGCAAGGATTCCATCTTCTCTTCAATCTTGGACACTCTGATCTCATGTGTCCAGGTTTTCTGCATTCATAGCAGATAACTTCTGAGCTCTCCTCCTTGCTTGAAGATTTTTCCAGGAGCTTCCTTTCCTTCTTCTTGAAGAAGCGTTGACCTCTCCCCTTTTTCACCATCATCTTCTTAAAGCGTCTGGCCATGAGAGAAATCTCATCATTAGATGATCCGTCAGACAAATCAGACTCAGTGGTGTCATCTTTTAAAACTTTGTCCTTCTTCTTTCTTTCCTTTTTAGGAGTTTCCTCCTTTGGCATGGTATTGACAGACGGAAGAGCTATGAGCTCTTGAACTTTGATCTTGTCTCTTTTACACAGAAGTACCTCATGTACTCTCAAGGCTCCTATTAACTCATCAAGAGTTAATGTCTTCATATCACGCCCAACTGAGATGGTAGTAGACACAGCTTCCCATGGAGGAGGAAGACTTTCTAATATCTTCATGTTGTTCTGGGCCTTGGTGAATGTAATGTCCAGTGCAGTGAGTCCATTCAATATTGTTTGGAATCTTCCAAACATCATGTCAATGGATTCTCCTTAATTCATTAAGAACATCACATATTCTCTTTGAAGAGTGACAGCTTTCCTCATACGCACATCCTTAGTTCCTTCATACGAAATCTTGAGGGCATCCCAAAGCTATTTAGCAGTTTTGTAGGCACAGAATCTGTTATATTCTGTCCTTGATAAAGCACACATGATGGCATATCTGACATTATTGTTGAGTTCCATAAGCGAGTATTCTTCATTTCCCCATTCAACTTCGGGTTTGACAATAGGGATATTTCTTTGAGTTATAATGTTCCACAGTCTGTACTGGGTGGATTTGATGTACATCTCCATTCGATCAGCCCAGTAAGGATAGTCATCACCAGAGAACGCCGACGGCTTGTTCATGGATGACCCTCCAGACAAGAACGAAGGTCCTTGTGACTCCATTCAGGATCTTTTCCTCTAGTAGCTGTAAAGCGCTCAACCCTTAGAGGCTAAGCTCTGATACCAAACTGTAAAAGATAGAACATAAGAAGGGGGGTTGAATTGTGTTACTTTAAAAAATTTATTCTTTTCATCTGTGAGTTTAAAGCGGTTCAGACAAAACAGTCTTAATCTTTCAAAGATTGATTTTAATGAATAGACGTTATAGTTTGATTATCCCAGCTAGTCAAACACTTAAGAAGATAAATACACAAGTATTTTTATATGGTTCATCTATACAAGACTACGTCCAGTTACCCAACAACCACTGAGTTTTCACTACAAACCGTGAAATGGTTACAAGTATTATTTGCGCCCAGCCACTTCTGGCTATTACACAATATTCTTTGAACACAGCCTTCGCAGGCTAAACAACTTAGGTATTCTTTGAACAACTAGCCTCCTCAGGCTAAAACATCACACAGGTGGATTTGAAAGAATTCTTTGAAAAGAAAGTTTCCTCTTCGCAGAAAGAGTTTTACAATAAGTGCAAAAGATACAGGGAGCGAAATCACAGTAGATTGAATACTAGAAGCGTGTTCACCAACTGAACTTTGAAGAAGTGAAGTCTTTAAATAGGCAAAGTCTTCAGATATCCGTTAGAGACAGAAGAATGCCGTTAAACATTTTCCTCGAGAGCTTCTAAAAGGTGTCAGATAGTACTTGAGTGATTGATGGCGTGTGTAGCGGATTTAGATAGCGTTCACAGTACTTTTAATGACTTGTACAGAGACTTTGACAAAAAGGTGAAGACCTTTTCGAGTTGTATATGTAAGCGCGAATCCCCATACTGATCTTGGATGCTTTTAATGAGTACTTCTTAAGATTTGAAATCTTGGCGCGAGTGACTCATACTTTGCTTCACTTTTTGGGAAGACGATAAACTTCTTTAGTCTAAGAGATATCGTCTTATCCTATCGTCTGATGACTTGACTTGAGACAGACGAATGACTTCAACTTTGAGGGGTTATCTTCCGTCTGTACTTGTTTCATCTGACTTGCTTGCTGATTTTCCGTCTGGAAAAGTTTCGGCTGTCTTGTAATAATCAAAATATTAAATATGTTAATCATCTTGATCTAACAGAAGGACTCCCCTCCCTATGTTAAACCTCTTTGCTGGTAAGAACATTTGGCGCCCACCATGGGGCCCTAGATATAATAAAAACGAAGTCTCAACCTTCATTACAAGAAGGATGAGAATAACTTTGAAACAAAATCGTTAATGAAAGGAAGAAGAATTGTGCGAGCGTCGACTTCCTGCTTAATTATGGAGCCGGGGTGTGAAGCGATGATCTCAAGTGTCGACTTTGTGTGGAACCCAGACAGGAGAACCCTTCGGACTATGGGTCTTGGAAAACTTGCGAACACGTATCTGTTGTCGGCAACGCTAGAAGCAAGACCAAGATCCATGCCCACCGTGATCACAAAGAAGTTCCAGGGACGCTCTCCTCCTCACCAAAAAGGTCAGTCACCACAATCACGACATATACGAAGACGTGGGTGGAGAGACATGTGGTGCCAATCTAGGAGACAACATTCTCGAATGAGGAAAATACCGACCACAAAGAAAGAGCTAGAGTTGAAAAGGAGAGGGTCGCGGTACCTACAACAAGTTGCCCTCCTCTTCGTCTTTCTCTTTTCCTTTGTATTTGGTGATAAGGGAACAAGATCCACACCTGACCCTTATTGTATTTTGGAAGCAAGGTACAAAGACAACTTCTTTTGTAAAAGATAAAACACAAGAAGTGATGCAAGACCATGAAGCTAAGTAGATGCTCCACGGATCTAACACTTTGTTTGCCCAATCTTCAATTCACCAAGTGATCATCACTCATCAAACAAAGGAAAAGGTGCAGAATAGGCTAGGTAAAATGGATGGTGTTTCGGTTATGGAATCAAAGAAGAAGAAATCAAAAATGGATGTAGATTGAGAAGGGTGGTAGCGCCATGATTCAATGAACCAATAAGCTAAGTAGAAGAATCGCCACTTGGATCATGGATCCATGATAAGATTCAAGGTTCTTTGAAGAAACCCTAGGAGAGCTCTCTCCTTCTCTCAAGACTTTAGTCTTAGAAATTCTCTTTTCATAAATGACCAAAAGTGATTATAAATGGAAATTTGCCTAAGTTATAAGCAAGCTTTGGGTGCCTTGACCGTGAGCTCTCTTAGCCTTAGGATCCTTGATGGATTGATCAAGTGATGCTAAGCACCCCTCACTTGATCAATTCAAGAAGGATCTAGAGTTAATGAGATCAAGAGGCTCAAAACTCTCCTAAGCATGTGATGATCATGGATTAATCAAGATGGGATTCTATGCCTTGGATTAGAAGTAAATCTAAAGGCTAGAATACCTTCTTAGATGAGAGTCAACATTTATAAACTTGACTTAAATTTGTACCTTTGATTATGGAATAATCAAGTGGTGGAAATTCAAGTTAAGTTAGTGGTAATTCCACTAATTCTCTCTCCTTAATCCACTCACTCTCTTTTAAGAGAGTGTATTACACTTGCTTAGTTGGTCATAAGACTCTTAAGCCCACTTCTAAGAGGCTATGACCAAATAACCAAAGTCAATCATGTCCAATAAGGCTTGGCCGAAACATACACATCAATTTTAAGGTCCAAGCTTATACAAAATTAAGCCTAAACTAATTACAAACTAATAAGAAGATTACAAGGCTTCTTTTGCCCAATTTGTTGACTTTGAGGAGTTGACCATTGACTTTGACTTTGACCTTGACTTGTTGACTTGGTCAACTCTTCCTCAACTTGAGCTTCTAGTCTTCTTTGCATAGCCCTTGTGATCCTCATGTTTGGAGATGGTCCTCCATCAAGAAGGGGGGGATTGAATTGTGTTAATTAAAAAATTTTACCAGATGATGTGAGTTTGCGTCTGATATTTTAAAGCAGAACTAAACACAAATGGATTTCAATATAAAGATTGATTTTAATAAAATCTTAGTTAAATTGATTATCCCCAGTTAATCAATAATGAAAACAGATAAGATGAAAGAATTTTTATACTGGTTCGTTTGAGAGACTACGTCTAGTTACTTAGCAACTTGCTAAGTTTTCACTATCTCTAGTGAAACACCTTATTTATAAGTATTGTTTGAACCCAACCACTTCTAGCTAAACAAAGGTATTCTTAGGACCCAGCCTTCTCAAGCTAATAGAAAGGTATTCTTTGAACACAACCTCTATAGGCTAAAACAAGGTATTCTTTGAAACACAACCTCTATAGGCTAAAAACACCACAATAGTGGATTTTGAAAAGGGTCTGTCAGAAAAGATTTTATCCTCTACGTAGAGAGGGCTTTACAAATGAAGATCAGAGATGAAAAGCAAAGAGTTGTTAGAGCAAAACTAAAGATGATAGCTTTGATAGCGTAAATTTCACCAACTCTAAAACATTGAACTTGAAGTCCTTTTATAGCAAAGCTTCTCGAAGTAGCCGTTAGACATAGACGATTTGAACGTTGTCCTTTTGCTTGGTACTTCAGAAATGGCAGACTTGAACAATCAAAATAATTAATGCAATCATAGCGGAAGTCAGAGCAAATCAGTGCTTTGCTTGATTTGCTCAGAGATTACACAGAAAAAGTGCCTTTTACTTTTCGTGTTGCAGAGGTTGAGTCAGAAACCATTTCTATCTTTAGAAGCTTCTAAGTAACGACTTGATTTTGAATTTGGTGCAAGGTACTCTGTGTATGGAAGGACTTGCTGAAACTTCAATAGATGAATGAACTTAAACTTATCTCCACTGATAACTTTGTCTTTCTTTCTTTCTTTATCTTTAGCTTTAACCTCTCAAGCTGAAGCTTGCATCTGTTCTTTATAACTTGAGGTTGAGTCTGAACTTCATGACTTCATCTTAAGTCTTCACTTGAAGGTTCTTCATCTGGTTGGTGTGCGTCTTATCTTGATGCCTTTTAAGAACTCTTCGACTTGATATACTAAGACTAATGCGTCTATATGAGAGATGCTCATTCGTCTTAGACTGCTCTTGATTAATTCTTCGTCTAATTCAAGTACTGTTTGTACTGTGATCATCAAAACAGTTAGATTCTTAACCATCTTGACTTAACAATCTCCCCATTTTTATGATTACATACTATACTTGTTCATCTTGACTTTATGCTTGATCCATATTGGATGATATTGGTTCTGCACTTGATTATTGATGGAGGACTATCTCCCAAGCATGAGAATTACAAGAGAAATGCAAAGTTAAATAGAAGCTCAAGTTGAAGAAGGGTTGACCAAGTCAAAGTCAACAAGTCAAAGTCAAAGTCAAAGGTCAACTCTTGATAGTCAACATAATGGGCTTATGAAGCCTTGTAATTTTCTATGAATTTTGTAATTAGTTTAGCGTAGTTTTTGTGAAGCTTGGACCTTATGTTTGACTTGTTAGTGATTTTCGGCCAAGCACTCTTGGACATGTTGACTCTTGTTGTGATTGGTCAAAGCCTCTTAAAAATGGGCTTAAGTGTCTTATGACCCAACTAAGCAAGTGTGTTACACTCTCTTAAAAGAGAGTGGATGGATTAGGAGAGAGAAGTAGTGGAATTGCCACTAACTTCATTTAAATTTCCACCACTTGATTATGCCAAATCAAAGGTGTAAATTTAAGTCAAGTTTATAAGTGTTGACTCTCATTTAATAAGGTATTCTAGCCTTTGGATTTGCTTCTAATCCAAGGCATAAAATTCCATCTTAATTAATTCATGATCATCACAAGCTTAGAGGAGTTTTGAGCCTCTTGATCTCATTAACTCTAGATCCTTCTTGAATTGATCAAGTGAGGGGTGCTTAGCATCACTTGATCAATCCATCAAGGATCAAGTGGCTAGAGAGCCTCACGATCAACACACACTAAGGCCTTATAACTTAGGCAAATTCCATCTTTGTAATCACTTTGAATATTGAATGAATTAGAATTTTCTAAGACAAGTGTCTTGAGAAAGGGAGAGAGCTCTCCTAGAGTTTCTTCAAATCCTTGAATCTTATCATGGATCCATGATCCAAGTGGCGATTCTTCTACCTAGCTTATTGAATCCTTATTCATGGCGCTAATTCCATTCCTAAACACCTTACCACTTTCATTTTCTTCTTATTTTGGTCTTTGACCGAGAGGTCCTACCTCATATCCTTGAGTTTTGCTTAATTCATTGGAGTGTTGGATGATTTGGTGAATGAAGATCTGGCACACCATGTGAATCCGTGATGATCACCTCAAGTCCTTCATGGGTTTGCATCAATTCCTTTAAACGATATCAGATCAAAATCTGCATAAGACATTTTTAGAGTATAACATAATACATATAAGTCTCAAAATACATCAAGATGATGTTTTTCTTTGAAGTACTTCTTTATTAAGTTTATTACATCAAAGCGATGTAATTGATTTGAATTACAATCTGAGCACTTACAAAGAATAAAGTATAGTCAAAGCACAACAAAATGTAAAAATTACAAAGAATGAATAAAATTAATAAAAATTTGTATGCTCCCCTTGAACCAAGCAGCTTCCCTTTAAGCTCTCCTCCTTAAGCTCTCCCCCTTAAGCTAATCTTCCTTTTTCTTCCGTCATCCTCCCCCTGAGTCCATTATCCCTCTTGGCATATTCCATTGTCAACATTGTTCTCTCCTCCTTGGGCTGTAATCATAAAAAAATTAAGACATTGAAGGTGCTTAACTGTCACCCTTAGGCTGATCCCTTGCAAGCAACTCCATAACCAACAACTCAAGACGTTGAATCTTGTTTGTCATGGAGTCATGTTTAGCCTCCAAAGCGTGATATTTGCGTTTCAGCGTCCGATATTCCTTTGCAGTAGAAACTTCTTCAAACTCCAAGAAATGCAAGGTGATAAAGGGAAGAACAACATCAACAAAGAATGATTCATCCCAGTACCAATTGAAATCTCAAACTATAGAAGCAAGATGAAGATTGTGAAGAGCAGACAAATTTGTATAGGCAAATCCTTCACCAGGGAAAACTCTTCCAACAATTGCAGCATCCTTCATCTTGAGATAGTTACCTTTTCCTTCTTAGGTTCTTTTCCTTTAGCCAAGAACTTGATCATGCATGGTCTAGGTCGATCATAGCAGACAAAGAACTTGGTGCTAGAAGATGCTAGGCATGAAAACTGAGAAATAATGAAAGAAGGTAGAGGACAACCTTCTTTTGCGGTAAGGCGACGAATATGATGGAATGAGATTGCTCTTTCTTTGATCTCCCGTTTGTAAGCATTAGCCATGTGATGGAAAGTAATGTCATGGTCTACCGACAACGAATGGATGAAGTCTTTAGGGGACTCATACTCGTCCAGAAATATGTGTTGATTGATGTGCAATCCCATGAAATGGGGTCTGAACAAGGGAAGGTGATGCAAACCCATGAGGAAATTGGAAGGGAGATAAGCAAGTTGTTGCCTCAATCTTCATTCAGCTACCTTCCATCATTCACAAACACTCTTGATAGTCACAAAATCCAGCTCAAACACAAGGCCAAGATAGAACAAGCTCATGGAACCAAGAACAGAGGAAGAAGAAAATAAGAAATGGATTAGAAAAGAGATGGGAGCACCGTGAATTAGAAATTTAATGAGCTCTTAGGAAGAATCGCCACTTGGATGCAAGGATCCATGATAAGATTCAAGGTGTCAAGAAGAAAACCCTAGGGGAATTCTACTCCTTTCAAGAGAAACAATTATCAATTTCCATTCATTTTGACTAAAAAGTGTGTATAATAGAAATGCTAATCAATTTAATGAAAGTGCAATGGGCCTAAGGTTAGAAATATGAAATGTTCTCCACCCTAGGATGAAATGAGTGATCAATGGTGAGATGAGAGACACCCTAGGCTGAGCACACTTTATAATTACAAGACCCAAATTCAAGTATTAAAACAAATACATAATTGAAAGAAACTAATAGGTCTAAACAATTAAACAAATTGCTGGAAAATCTTGATAGCATTCCAACGTTAACTTTAAGCTTCATTTCCTCCTAGATACAGTCCGAACTAGGCTTTGGTGTCTTCATAGCTTTTGTATCCAATTAAGTCAGCTTTTAAATTCCACCAAGCCGAACTTAATTGGAGTTTTGTAGCCCACATTATGCTTGAAATACTGAACCTGGTCAAACCCCGTTGAACATCCTAAGCAGTATCCAAATGTTACTTTCAAGCCCAATTTCTTCCTAGATGAAGTTAGAACTGAGCTTTTGTGTCTCATAGCTTTTGTAGCCCTTTAAGTCAGCTTTAAAAAGACACCAAGAAAAGCTAAATTGGAGTTGTGTAGCCCAAGTTATGTTTCGAATACTAAACCTGGTTGGACAATCAAAAACATAGTGAATTTTATTAGAAGCTCAATTTATTAAAAAGTAAGGTTGAAGAGTTTGTTGAGCTTTTGAAGATGGCCCTCCATCAAACCCTTCTTCTTATGGCCAATTTGTCCTCAAGCGGCCTTAGGTTCTTAGCTACAATAAAAGACCACCCGGATCAAAGATCAAGCACACCCTATCAAATTTTATATTTAATAACAAAGTGTATATCCTATTCATATTAACAACACTATTTAAAAAAGGAAAGAAGGAATTGAAATGTTCATTTATGGTATAACCAAAACTCTTAAGAGTTTCTCCTCTTTTCTCAATTTGTGTTGATACTTGTTCCTTGATCTATATTTCTTCACTATGTGTGGAACTTTGTGGTGTACCCTCCTTCTTAGGTTCTTCCAATAACCTAAAAATAATTTCAACATCATGAAAACAATGGTCAATATGCACAACCAAAAATTGTAAATTCCCAATCTCATGGGTTGTCCAAGGCTTAAAGCCACATGACTCTAGTGCAATCTCATCTTTATTAGAAGTAAAAGGAGTAGTAGATGATAAAGAAATTTTCTCAAAAGGTAGTTCAAATTCTAAAGGTGTTTCCTTTTCTTGATCATAAATGTTCAAAGGCTCCTTTGTGCACATTTTATTAGGAATCAAATCAAATAGAAATTTGTAAAGATGATCACAAGCATCTTTAATTAAAACATTAAGTTCATTCCTTTCAACATCTTCACACAAGAGATGATCAATTTGCTCTTTGAAATCCTCTTTTGGCACAACACCTACAACATCATCAAAGAAAGAATCAAAAGTCTCAAATGAAGGGTTAGTAGAAACAAGTAATGAATCACTTTTCTCCCTCATTTGTTTTTCCAACAACTCTAACTTCTTAATTTCTTTTTCTCTCAATTCTTTCTCTTTTATCTCCTTTTCCCTCAACTCTTTTTCCTTTAACTCCTTTTATTTTAACTCTTTTTCACTTCTCTTATACTTAGTTTCTTTTCTCTCATACTCTTCTCTAATCCTTCTCTCTTTGCTATCTCTGTATTCCTTCCTAAATTTATAGTAATCTCTATCACTTCTTTGATATGAATTATGATACCTCTCTTGTTTTCCTCTTCTCTCATTTTTTCTCTTACACTTTTCCCTTAGTCTCCTCTCAAGGTCCTCCATCTTACTCTCCTCTTCCCTCAGCCGCCTAACATTTTCCCTTCTCAACTAATTCAAATCGTTTTTTTATAGTTGTTTCAAATTTGTCCATTGTCTCCATAAAAAATTTAAAAAATCTAACATCATTGGGACGTATTTGGTCTTCAATATTTGGGGAAATATCTCCCATGGCTGCAAAGAAAGATGTTAGAAGCAATAATAATATAAGAGACAAAGTCCTTTCCATTCACTAAGTGTTTCACTCAACACTTTTGTTTACACTCTTAAAAGGCTCTTTCTATATTGTACTCTCTTACCTTTTTTCTCTCAACTCTCACTTAGAGCTTCTTGAGAAACCACTATCGATTATCAAGTCCAATTTAATCCAAGTAAAAGAGAAATAATTCAGCCAAAAACCTTAGGGAGATCAAAGAAGACAAAGACTCTAGGCAAAACTAGTTGGAAAAAAAGAAGACAAGCAATAAAAGGATACTCAATGAACAAAAAATTGCTACTCAAAAGGGGAATTAATTAATGAGACAAAGACTAATATATTTACTGCACTAAAAATGAAGGAAAACCAATATTTAAAACTGGAAAATTTTTTAAAACAAGAACTCAAAGATTTGGAAACAACAAGTACCAAAAATGCTAGAAATTTCAAAAGAACTGTCACCAAAATTTCCCAAACTTTTAAAGACTCAAAAGCATATGAAATGAGCTTGGAAAATTATGAAACCTTCCAATTGAGCTTAAATATATATAAACTATAAAACCAAGTTCCCAGAAGTCATCAAATCAAGGTTTAACACCATGAACAAACAACCACCGAACTGACACCAAAATTGATGCAATCCTAAAGGAGAATAGCTTCATGTGTTCAAATCTTCATGCTACAATGCAGGCTTAAAATCACTTTTCATTTGCTCTTTTTCTATTCACTTGAATTTTCACTAGAATTTCACTTTTCTTTTTTTTTCTTTTCTTTGAATTTTCTTGTGATTCTTTTTCTTGTAATCTTTTCTTTTGATTTTCTTTTTCCTTTGAATTTCTATAATCTTTTTATTGACTTTACTTGCTGGACCGAATTAGAAAATACCTAAGACTAAGGCAAAATTAAGTCTAAAATTACTAGTAAGCTAGATTAAGCATGGTGATAGCTACTTGAACTTGTAATGCACAATTCTTAGCACTTAAATCATGTGAACAACACCTCAAACACATTCAAACCAGTAATTCACGAAATAGCATGGATTTGGCACGGTTCATATGAAGCAAAAGCAAGAACACATGTGAAAATTACTAGAACAAGTATAGGAAGAAATTTAAACGGTGAATTCACAAGAAATTGATAGGAATTTTTGATCTAGGAATTTATAAACATGAAAACTCAAATTCAAAATGAAGACAACTCAAGGAACATGTGAAGAACTCAAGAAAGTTCATACAACACAGATCTACAAGAAAATTTGAAGAGAAAACGAAAACTCAAGGTAAGAAACTCAAATCAGATAGAAGAATGCTTCAATTGAAGTAGAACAAGCTCTAGATACCAAATTTGATGCAATCCTCAGGGAGAATAGCTTCATGTGTTCGGATCTTCATGCTTCAATGGAGGCTTAGGTGTTTAGGAAGAAGAAGCTTGCGCCTCAAAGAGAAAAGAAAGAAGAAAACGGATTAAGAAAGTAATGGAAGCGTCATGTCAAGTGCCAATAAGCTCAAGGTGGAACCGCCACAATGGAACCAGGAAGCCATTGATGAGATTCAAGGTTCTTCACAAGAACACAAGAGAGAAAACACTCTCAAAGTCTGAATTCAATTCTTCAAATTATCAAAAGTGTTTGAATTACAAAGGAAATCTTATTTATACTACTAAGGTGTGGTGCTAGCTTGCTATGCAAGGAACTAATCTCCACCCTTATATTAGATTCTAATCTAATGGCCACGGAAGGAAGCTTGTGGCCCAAGTTTGATTCACTTGGAGAACAAGGATCAAACATCCACCCTTGGATGTAGATCCTCATCTAATAGTCACGGTGCCAAGCTTGCACTCCAAGCTTCTAAGCTTAACCCTTGGATTAGAATCCTGTCTAAGGGTCACTAATTCTTTGTTTATTACATGTTTAGGCCGTGGACTACACTCTCCACAAAGGCTAAATATTAATTGTTTCATCCTAATTACAATACTACAAAATATTAGAAAAATTACAAGGATTAGGCCCAAAATTTAAGCCTTAAAATCAATTACATAAATTGAAAGAAAACTAAAAACACTTAACATTCACTGAAAATTCCTGGAAGCATTCCAACGCAAACTTCATAGCTTTTATAGCCCTTGAAATCTTCTTTAATTTGCCACCAAGAACGCCTCAATTGGAGTTGTGTAGCTTGAGTTATGGTCCAAATACTGAAACTGGTCAAATACTAAAATTAGCAGCGAATTTTATTAGAAGCCCAAAATTGAAGAGTAAGGTTAGAGAGTTTGGTTGGGCTTTTGGAGATGGTCCTCCATAAAAAATTCGCTGAACCGTCACCAAACTGCAATTTAAGGCTTGGAAATTTGTCCAAATGTCACAAAAATTTGTGGAATGAATTTGATGATCTTAGGGTATGAAATAAGCTCAATTTAAGGTGCAAGGTAGCCACAAATATGGGTCCAAAAACAGGGCAAAAACTGGGCATATATGTTTAGGCACATGCAAAGCACACCACAAGTTCAATTATCATGCTATTAGCAATTTTGATCCAATTTGTGAATATGATGTTTGAGCCTAATGAGCAAGAATGCCTAATTGAGCTTGGACACTAAATTTGTGGGTGTTTAAGGAGCCCAAACAACCAAGGTACTGCACTTAATTTTCCCAAATTTTTCTATTCACAACAACTACTATTTTTCACTCAATTTTCTTCAAACTCTCTTTTCTTGTATTTTCTTTGACTTTTTCTTTTGAGTATTTTCTATTGCTCTTTTCCTTTCTTTTGTTTTTATATATTTTTCTTTTGGCTTTTCTTTGCTGGACAATCCAAGTATAAGACTAAAAAACTCAAGTAATCAAGTCAAACTTTGCTAACAAGCAAGATAATGCATGGTAGTAGTAAGTTGAACTTATAATGATCTGAACATGTAATAATGAAACATATAAGCACTAATTAAGCCAAATATATTTCAGGGCAATCAAATTCCAGCAAAGATGACATAAAATACACATTGAGAAAATTTATCAAACACATGGGGGATATGGACTAGCATATATCTAGCATTTGAATTAGGACATGTATGATCTACCACATGTAGTGAAACATATTCTCAATGATTTGGACAACCAAGAAACTTAAAACAAACTCAACACAATTTTAATTGAATCAAAAATTGAAATCAAAAGATAGGAGCAAGACTCAATACCACAAGTGAAGAACAACTAGGTGAAGAACAAGCTCTTGATACCAAATTTGATGCAAACCCATGAGGAAATTGGAAGAGATCTTCATGGATAAGCATGTTGTTGCCCCAATCTTCATTCACCTACCTTCCATCACTCCCAAACACTCTTGATAGTCACAAAATCCAGCTCAAACACAAGGCCAAGATGGAACAAGCTCATGGAACCAAGAACAAAGGAAGAAGAAAATAAGAAATGGATTAGAAAAGAGATGGGAGCACCATAAATTAGAAATTCAATAAGCTCTTATAAAGAATCGTCACTTGGATGCAAGGATCCATGATAAGATTCAAGGTTTCAAGAAGAAAACCCTAGGAGAACTCTGCTCCTTTCAAGAGAAACAATTCTCAACTTTCATTCATTTTGACTAAAAAGTGTGTATAGTAGAAAAGTTGACCAATTTAATGAAAGTGTAATGGGCCTAAGGTTAGAAATCTGAAATGTTCTCCACCCTATGATGAAATGAGTGATCAACGGTGAGATGTGAGGCACCCTAGGCTGAGCCCACTTTACAATTACAATACCCAAATTCAAGTCTTAAAAACAAATACATAATTGAAAGAAATTAATAGGTTTAAACAATTAAACAAATTGCTGGAAAATCCTGGTAGCATTCCAATGTTAACTTCAAGCTCCATTTCCTCCTAGATGCAATCTGAATTGCGCTTTGGTGTATTCATAGATTTTGTATCCCATTCAGTCAGCTTTAAAATGCCACTAGGACGAACTTAATTGGAGTGTTTTAGCCCATATTATGCTCGAAATACTGAACCTGGTCAACACCCCGCTGGAACATCCTGCCAGTATCCAAACGTTACTTTCAAGCCTAATTTCCTCCTAGATGCGGTTAGAACTGGGCTTTTGTGTCGTCATAGCTTTTGTAACCCTTTAAGGCAGCTTTAAAAAGACACCATGAACAGCTAAATTGAGTTGTGTATCCCAAGTTATTGTTGACTTTAAAATATTCGTGTGTGTCAATCTTGCGGCAAGTGTACCGGTCGTCACAAGTTTAGAAATAGTGAGAAAGGGATGTCAAACCATAGAGACTAATTGTGAAGTATCGAATGCTTAACGTGTGTTGCTATTAGAACGAATCAGTGAAGTAAACATTGATATAGGAAACTAAGTAATTATGCAAGACTGAAGTAATCTACTGTAAAGCAAGTAATGAGATGCAGTAAATGTTTAAGTTTCAGAAATGATAAAATGAGTTAGGGAATAGGTTCATTCAATTCCTTCTTTCAAGTAACTAATTCCTATAGCAATTCAACAGAACTTCAATCGATTGGAGACTAGAATTTGTGATACATTAGACTAAGCCTATTCCTAGGTCATTAGTCACTTTGAATGACTTCTATAATCTCTAATCCCTTAGGTGAAAATAGAAATGCATTCAAGAAGCGAAACAGATAAATTCACAATATCTCATAACATGCAAGTTCTATTCCTAGACTCATGCACTGTTATAATGATGCAATTCCTCTCCTAATTCAACTATCAATCTTCCAATTGCATAATTGAAATGAGAAACAAAAACTCAAGGCATAGTTCGGTCAATTCAAGCGAGTTAATATTCCTATTACTATTTGAACTTCATGAAGTAAACCTCAAGAAATTGCAATTAAGTAGGAAAAACTCAATCAATTAATCCGAAATTACAATTGAATTCACATAGAAGGCATTACAAGAATTCTAGAATTGAAATCCCCTTCCCTAACCTAAAACCTAGCCTGACATGGAAAGATGAAAAGAAAGAACAGAAAAGGAAATCAAAACCGAGAGACACTCCATGAATACTTAGGTCTTGCTTCCACAAGATCCAAAACTTCAAGAATCTTCAAGGCTTTGATGGAGGAGGATGAAACCAAAGGTGGAGAGAAGAGAGAAAAATGAAAAGCGTGCACGAGAAGCCAACTAAAAAACTGAATTATTTCGATCCCCCCATCGAATTCGCGCCCTTGCAGCTTTTATACAACATGAAATCGCGCCACCCACTTAAGAGGGACGCGCCCTGGCGCATGTGCGCCCCTGAGTCCTTCCTCTAGCGCGCCGCAGCGCATTTGTGCCGCAAGGAGAGGTTGAACGCGCCCCCCTGGCGCGCCCGGGCGCATGCGCGCCCCTGTATGTGCTTGAAACGCGTCCTGGCGCGCTCTAACAGCTATGGAGGGTCCATCTTGTGACTTGGCTTGCCATGTGCTGCTGCTTTGAGCTTCCAATTTTGTTCTTCTTGATGGCTTCTCCATCTTATGTCTATGACTTTCATTCCAAGCTTCTATCTCCTCTTCAATGAACCTAGAATCAACAAAAATAATGATTAAGATGACTTAAAAACTCAAGTAAACTTATAAAACTAACAAACACTAACTCAGGAACTATCATTAAGCAATTATGATATTTTTACTATTTTCTTGTCTAAAATGTAACTAAAGCTAGTGAAAATAGATGGAAATGAACTGAAAACACCTAGGAAAACATGTATGATCTAGCACTTATCAGTTATGCTCCGAATACTAAACCTGATCAGACAGTAAAAAGCATAGCTAATTTTATTAGAAGCTCAATTTATTAAAAAGTAAGGTTGAAGAATTTGTTGAGCTTTTGGAGATGGTCCTCCATCAGAAGGACAATACCAAGTGCGTACCCAAGACCAATATATTCAGTATTGTTGAGAGGGATGGTTAATGGCATGGGATCATGAGAGTAAACTACATCCAATATCCACCACCTGTATTCTCTTGGCAGCCTTGTGTTCCAAATATCTTCTTCAAGCAAAGAGTGTTGAAAGACGGTGGTGTTGGTCTTCTTGGGAGCCACCCATGGATGAGCTTCACGCTGGGGAATATGAGGCTCATGTCCCAGAGCTGGAGTTTCCACAGGTTCGTCTACTAGGTGTTCTTTATATGCATATATGCCTTCAAGGCCTTTGATGTTGAGGATTCTAGTAAATCCCATGGAAGATTAGACAACTATACTTTCTGATCCTTGTTAGAGTAGCCTTTGCTTGGATTGGGAGTTCTAGGTACTCCAAGTCCAGGGGAGCTTCTCTATATGTAGGGTTCCTCAGAAGAGATGGAGGGAGAGGGATCTTTAGATGATGGAAGATTACCTATAAGCTAATCTGGCTTGTATCTTTCTTTACAAGTTTGTACAACCAAAGAATCAGAATAAACTAATGGAGTGAAGAAGGTGGTAGATCGAATAAGATTTGAAGGCAACACTTCTGAATGGAGAAGTGGTTCCGTCCGTATGTACACATCCTTTTGATGGTCGTCGAGTGTGCAATGTTTAATTCGCAACCCAACGCTTGGCTATCACAAGTATACCACAGTCGTCAAGTAATAAGTATTAAAAATAGGGGTTGTCGTACCATGAGGATAAGTAATTAAGAAATTGTATTTTTATTTTAAAATCTTATTTTACAAAAGAGGAAGAGAATTGGTTTGTTGTGAAAGCGATGATTAAAAGAGAGAAGTAAACAATAAAAGAAAAGATTGGGATCCCGATTTCACCACTAATTCCCACTAATATTTTCCTCTTTTGTTATTCAAATATTATAATAGTTGAATCAGATTCCTACCCTCATGATCGTCGCTCTCAAGGTCACCCACGTCACCTAGGTTAACTAGATTAATTAATCTCTTAATTTAATACTAAGTTAATTAGGGATTTAGATATGTGAATCCAGGAGCAAACTTAGGTGCGTCCACAATATTACCTACTCCTATCTCTAGGACTCTAGCATAATAATGATTTAATTCTCCAGTACCACTTAGGTTCCTTTTCTCAAAGCTCCCCTAGGTGTACTATCAATTCATTAATCGTCAATTAACAAATAGCATTAAGCACAGAAACACCAAAACATATATTGAATAACATCGATAATTATATTAAGGCTACATCATTCTTGATGGAGGACCATCTTCAAATGCCCAATAAAAACTCTCCAAGCACCTTATTTGTTAAATTGGGCTTTCAATTGTTTTTAATAAAAATTCGCTGTTGATTTTGAGTCTCGGTCACTCACAATTGTCTTGGGTACTCCATGGAGTCTCACTACTTCTTTAAAGAATAGTCTTGCAATATTTGAAGCGTCATCAACCTTCTTGCAAGCTATAAAGTGAGCCATTTTAGAAAAACGACACACAACCACAAAAATACTATCCATCCCTCTTTTGGACTTGGGTAGGCCAAGGACAAAATCCATGGAGATGTCCATCCAAGGGGTGGAAGCAACCGGAAGGGGTTGGTATAGGCCATTAGGGGAGACTTTAGATTTGGCTTTGTTGCAAGTGATGCACCTAGAGATGTGCTTCACTACTTGGGCTCGCATATGGGGCCAATAGAAGTTCTCTTGCAACATGGCCAAGGTCTTATCCCTTCCAAAATGGCCCATTAAACCTCCTTCATGGGTCTTAAACACCAATAAGTCCCTCAAAGAGGATTTAGGTATACACAAGGCTTGGCCCTTAAAGAGGTATCCATTGTGCCTAAAGTAGTCTTTGAATGCACCTTTGGTACTTGATTCCCATGCAAGACCGAAATCTTTATCTAGGGTATACATAGGCTTGATATGATCAAAGCCATACATCTTACATTCAAGCATGTTAATCAAAGTGTGCCTTCTACTTAGAGCGTCGACAACTATGTTACTAGACCCCTTTTTATACTTGATTATGTAAGGAAATTGTTCTATGTATTCTACCCACTTGGCATGCCTCTTATTTAATTTCCCTTGCCCTTTTAAATGCTTTAGGGCTTCATGGTCCGTGTGGACTACGAACTCCTTAGGTAGCAAGTAATGTTGCCACACTTGGAGGGATCGAACTAGAGCATAGAGCTCTTTATCATAGGTGGAGTAGTTTAAGTGCCCCCCTTTCAATTTTTCACTAAAATAAGCTATGGGGTGCTTACCTTGCATTAGAACCGCACTTATGCCTATGTTAGATGCATCACATTCGAGTTCAAATGAAAGAGAGAAATTCGGTAAAGCAAGTATGGGTGCGTGTGTGAGTTTGTGTTTGAGCACCTTGAAGGCTTCTTCTTGAGAAGGCCCCCATGAAAACTTAATGTCCTTCTTTACAAGTTCATTCAAGGGACTAGCTATGGTGCTAAAGTCCTTGACAAATCTTCTATAGAAGCTAGCTAAACCATGGAAGCTTCTTACCTCTTTTACACATGTGGGGGTGGGCCACTCCTTGATAGCTTGTATCTTGGCTTCATCTACTTCCACTCCTCTTGCACTCACAACGAATCCAAGGAAGACAACCTTCTCGACCCCAAAGATACACTTATCCTTGTTTGCATACAATTTTTCTTTCCTATGTACTTCTAATACACATCTCAAATTATTTACATGCTCTTGAAAACTCCTACTATAGACTAAAATATCATCAAAATACACTACTACAAATTTACCTAGGAATTCCTTTAGTACATGGTTCATGAGTCTCATGAATGTACTAGGGGCATTAGATAATCCAAAAGGCATTACTAGCCATTCATATAATCCAAATTTAGTCTTAAAGGCGGTTTTCCACTCATCTCCTTTATTCATTCTAATTTGATGGTAGCTGCTTTTAAGATCTATTTTGGAAAATATGGTGGACCCATGTAATTCATCTAATAGATCATCTAACCTAGGAATTGGATGTTTATATCTAATAGTAATATTATTTATTGCCCTACAATCGGTACACATGCGCCATGTACCCTCCTTCTTAGGAACCAAAATAATAGGGGATGCACAAGGGGAGAGGCTTTCTTTGACCCATCCTTTCTTCAAGAGGTCTTGGTCTTGCTTCTCAATCTCCTTGGTTTCACTTGGTGAGCTCCTATATGCTGGCTTGTTAGGCAATTGAGACCCCGGAATGAAATCTATTTGATGCTCTATGCCCCTAAGAGGTGGCAATCCGTGGGGAAGATCCAAAAGAAAAACGTCCTTGAATTCTTCAAGCAATTCATCTATGGACTTTGCATCACCTACATAAGCATTACTTAATATCAAAGGAGTTGGCATACACAAGAACATAGATTTCCTAGCTAAGTATTCCCTTTTTATTTCATTACATGTAACAAGCAAAGTCTCTGTACATTTACTATGACTAATATTACTATTACAAGTAGAATCATTCTTCAAAACAATTTTCTTTTTGTTAGGCTTCTCAGTAAAAGCCTTAGGCGCCTTGGAGTTCTCGGCCACTCCATCCTTTAGTGCTTGGGACCTCCTAAGTCTTAACTTGACTTGGTCCTCACATACCTCCTTTGGTGACAAAGGCTTTAGTAAAACTTTTCTACCTTCAAAGGAAAACAAGAAAGTGTTAGCAAGGCCATCATGAGTTACATTCCTATCATATTGCCATGGCCTACCTAGAAGTAAATGAGTAGCTTCCATAGGAACCACATCACACAATACACTATCAACATATTTTCCTATAGAAAAATCTATCATGCATTGTCTATTAACCTTTATTTCACCATTTTCACTAAGCCATTGTAATTTGTAAGGTCTAACATGAGTAATAGTTGGCAATTTAAGTTTAGATACTAGACCCTCACTTACCACATTTGTACAAGACCCTCCATCAATTATTAAAGAGCATACATTACCCTTTACCTTGCACCTTGTATGAAAAATGTTTTCCCTTTGTGTGTCATCCATTTCAAGGTTCAAATTAAGGAGTCTCCTTACCATAAGCAAGTCACCTTCTTCAGCTCCTTCACTATGGATGGATGCTTCCTCTTCTTCTTCTCTTTCACTTGAAGATCCTTGTGATGATTCACTTATAGTTTCTCCCCCTCTTGTCACCATGGTCCTTTTGTTAGGGCATTGAGAGGCAATGTGGCCCTTCCCTAAGCACTTAAAACACTTTATGTTACTTGATCTCAAAGGATTAGGTTGAGAAACTACCTCTTTAGGCTTGGTGGAGTCTCGGTTCTCGCTAGCCTTTGGCTTGGGTGATGGGTCCCTTTTTCCTTTACCTTTCCAAGAAGAGGTGCTCGACATGGACACCCTTTTGGCACTCCTCCTTTTGATTTGGGACTCAATCCTCTCGGCTAGGTGTATGGCTTCTTCAAGGTGAGAATATCTTTGCAATTCCAACACATCTTGTATCTCTCGGTTCAACCCATTCACAAACCTTGCCAAAGTAGCTTCCAAGCTCTCTTCTATGTGAGCTCTTAGCATGGTGATTTCAAGGTCCTTGAAGTATTCTTGAACACTTCTACTCCCTTGATATAATCTTTGCAATTTGTTGTGTAGATCTCTTAGGTAAGTGGGTGGTACAAAACGCTCCCTCAAGGCATGCTTCATGGCTTCCCATGTGGTGACTCTTGGCCTAATGCAACCGTAGCCCCTATCTTGTTGATTCCACCAAATCATGGCATAGTCTTCAAACTCCAAGGTCACTAGTTGCAGCTTCTTCTCCTCACTCAACAAGGGATAGCTCGAGAAGACTTGGTCCACCTTCATGGCCCAATCTAGGTATGCCTCGGGTCCTCCAATCCCATTGAACTTAGGTATGGTGATCTTCACAAATCTCTCATCAAACCTATCTTCCTCCTCCCATTGGGTCCTCCTACCCTCTCGGTTTCCTCTTGCTCCTTCACGGCCAACTCTCCCCCACCCCTCCTATCATGGTAGTAAGGATCATCTCTAGCACAAGGCCTTCTAAGAGGTTCCCCAACATCACTTCCTATGGAGGTTCTAGGCTCTCTTCCCCTATGACTCCTCCTTTCTTCTCCATCCCCATTTCTTTCCCCATGTTCACTCCTCCTTTCTCCCTCATTGTTTTCTCGCCCCCCCCCTTCTTTGGGTACTCCTCAAGACTTGTGCAAACCGGGCCTCCCAACTTTGGTTCATCTCCGGTTCATGTCACCCACCCTATCCATCACCAAGTTTAACATATTGCGGGTCCTAGGTGACAATTCTTGTCCCACACTAGAGGGACTTGCCATGGCTGCAATCAAAAGGTTAGTGCACAAGAAAATATAAAGAAGCAATAAACCTCTCAACACTCTCTAAGTGTATCCACTCACACTCATGTATCACTCACAATCAAGGCTCTTATCAAGATGATTCACTCTTGCCTTTTACCACTCTTTCTCTATATCCTATTAGGGATTATCCTCTAATCAATTACCAATGTTCTTAGCATACCATCATGAAAGAGGAACAGTACCTTACTAGACTTAAGAGGCCAAGAATGACAAAGGACTCTAGGACACAACCAAGGAATCCAAAGGAGACAATCAAGAAAAAGCTCAAAAAGAAATGATAGGCACTCAAATTTGAGAGAAACTTATATGAGACATAGGCATGTATGAGGGAAACAAGATAGCATGGATGTGCTCAAGAAAACAAGCTAAAATAGAGGTGTAAGCATGGCATACTATACTGGACAACAAGCATCAAAAGCACTTAGCCACCAAAGTTTAGAAACCGAAGCAAAATTTCAGCAAGTTTAGAAACCGAATTTGCCTAGTTTACAAACTATGGTAAAATAACATGTGATCCAATACAAAACCAATAAAATGCCACTGTATTTGTTTCAATTACAGATTCAGCAATGTGCAGTAGAGTGGAGAAAAGAAAATTACAAGTAAAACATCACAAGATACACAATCAACTAGGAAGCTCAAAACTAGAATTTTTTTCTAGAGTAGTGTAGGCTCTTTCCTAGGTCCAATGGTGTTTCTTTGTGTAACTCTTTTCTTTCTCCACTTTCTTTTATTCTTATGTTGCAGTACCTTTATTTTCTTTTCACTTTCCTATGGTTCTCAATTTGCACTCTTTTCTTGAACCACTAATTTTCACTACTAGTTTTCCTTTCACTTGTTTTTCTTTCTCTTCTCTTTTCTTTCTTTTGATTTTTTGATTCTTTTCTTTTCTTTTGCTATGTTATGGCCGGACCGAAACCTCTAAGGGAATCTAAGAGCCACTTCTAGGTTCAATTCTAGCTTATCATAGCCATTACAAGACTTAAACAAAATTATAAAACAAATGGTCCTTTAGAAAATTACTAAAAATCAAAATCATGTAGAGAGTTACTAGTAATTGTTCCTAGCATGTATAGATCATAACATGTATGTAAGTTGCAGCTAAGATGCAGTAAGATGCAGTACCAACCAGTAACATACCATAGATTGTAGTAAGGACTCACGGCTACACAAAATCCTAATCGGCATACATGAAGTATAACTTGCAAGGACAAAACTTAATTGATCATGTGAAACAAAATTGCAAGCTAGAATTCATGCATTCAAGAAATTGTGGATGAACATGCTATCATGAATTATGGCCTAATGCAGTAACTAAAAGAAACAAAGCATGTTCAACTCAATACTACTAATGAGACAACTCAAAGAACTCAAATAAGTTACTCAAAGAAAGAAGACTCAAGACTCAAGAGATGGAAAAACTCAAAGAAAACAAGACTCGTGGAGACTCACTAATCGGTGGTGATGACTCAAATGTTGAAGGCAACCATGCTCATGATACCACTTGATGAAGGAGCCCTTGGAAGGTGATCCATGGTAGCTCCGAGATTGCCCACACTAGCCTTCAACTCAAGCTCCGGTCACGGGATTCATGCAAGGAATGGTTCGGCTTGAATGGTTTTGGTGTTTCGGTGAAAGAAAACAAAGGTGTAAAATGGAAAGGAAGGAATGATGGAGGCGCCAAGGAGGAGACTCCCATAAGCCTAGGAGGAACCGCCACAATGGTTGAAAGAAGCCATTGATAAGATTCAAGGTCTTCCCTAAGGGAACAAGAGGTTTGCTCTCAAAAGCTAGAAGCTCTTTTCATTCATCAAAAAAAGTCCTTTTACAAGGGGGGCCGTGGGTTATTTATAGCACATGTTTGCCTTGGGCTCCAAGTAAGGCCTAACCATGGTTGGGAGCCACTAACCTTGGTTAGGGCTGCACCAACCGTGGGGCTTCCTTGCAAGCCAAGTAACCCAAGTGGTTACTTGGTTGTTAGGAAGCACATGGCCTTCACATGGGTGCACATGGGTTTGTCTCCCCTTGTGGCCCATGTGATTAGCCATGTCACCAATCCTAAACCCCTCTTAATCAAGGGTGGAGATCTTTAATTAAGCTTTGGCATGGATCCAAAGTTTAATCAAAGGTTCCCTCCTTCTTAAAAGGAGTTTCAAGCCCACACAAGTTTGAGACTAAAAGAGTAGCCGATTTAAAAATCTTGTGTGGCTTGACTAGGCAAGTGTGGTAGGTGTAGGACCTATGGAACCCGAGGCCTTTGGCCTATGAAAACCCACGGGCTTAGCCCAAGTATTCCCTAAGCTATTACAATGTAGGGGTTACATCATGTTCAAAAGAATTTACAATTACATTGCACATGATAGGTCTTATACTAGCTTCATGGTCTTGAAGTCTTTCCACCTCTTCCTCTAGCCTCCTTTGCATGCTTCTAGTGACTCTTCTAGATGTTCCTACATCAGTAATGATTTGTCACCTAAAACTAAGAGGATCATGGATTTTATGACCGAAAAATTCAATCATTTGAAATATGAAATGAATGAGTTGAGAGGTGAGAGTGAAAGGAGGTATAGAGATGAAGGAAGTAGGAAAGGCCAAGAGGGAAAAGGAAAGGAAGGATATGAAGGAGGGAGTAAGACTAATAGAGGGAGTATAAGTGAGAGAGATAGTTAAGGAGGACACTACTACTCACCTAGAGAAAGTGATGAGGGCAGCAACCATGATGAGAGTAATGCTTATAGAGAGTATGAGGGTGAGAGAAGGCATAGAGGTGGTGCTGGCCGAACACCACCTTGGAGGCAACCTATACATACTAGGAGGTATTTGGTAGATGAGGATCCAAGAGCTTGGGAGATGAGTCCTATAATTACACTTCCAATGTTCCTAGGAGAGGGGGGAGCCGAGAGCTATTTTGAGTGGGTCATGAAGGTTGACCAAGTATTTTCTTGCAACCCTACCTTGAGTGAAGAAAAGAGACTCAACCTTGCTATTTTTGAGTTTGAAGGATATGCCTTGGTGATAAGTGTTAGATTATACATGTTTTCCGAGGTGTTTTTAGTCCATTTCCATCTGTTTTTACTAGGTCTATTTGTAGTTTAGACAAGAAAACAGTGAAAATATCATGTTTGTTTAATATTAGTCCTTGATTTGGTGTTTTGTTAGTTTTATAGGTCTTTCTTGTGTTTTTAAGTCATTTTAATCCTTTTCTTGTTATGTTTAGGTTTATTGAAGGAATGAAGAGGAGAGAGGAGCAAGGAATGAATTGAATGCTAGAATTGAAGCTTGGAATTGAAAGCTTCTAGACCTGAGATGAAGACTTGGAGTGCAAGCCATCAAGAAGAAGGGAAATTGAAGCCCAAAGCCATGGAAGCATAAGCATTTGCGCCAAGGCGCAAATCAGGGCAAGCAGGGGCGCAATTCTTCCCTCCTCTCTGGAATTTTGCGACCCAAGGCACAAATCAGGGCAAGCAAGGCGCAAATCTACATTCCTCTCTGGACTTTTGAGCCCCAAGGCGCAAACTCTGGCTACCAAGGCGCAAATCTGTATTTTTCTCTGCCAAGATATGCCCAGGCGCAAAGTAGTTATGCAGAAGGCGCAAAGTAGTTATGCAGAAGGCGCAAAACAAGGGGTATATATGGGTCCTTGAGCGCGAAAAAAGGAATTCAATTAATCTTCTTCCCCAATCTTCCTCTGCACGATTCTCTCTTCTCCAACTTCATTTTGTTCATCCTCCATCAAACCGAGAAGCTTTCTGGAGCTTGGGAGCTTGTGGAAGCAAGAACCAAACCTCCATGGAGTGTTTCTTGTGTTTGAATTTCGTTTCTCTTCTTTCCTTCCTTGTTTCCATGTTAGGCTAGATCGTTAGGTTAGGGATTGGGGATTTTGATCTCGAACTCTTGTAATGACTTCTTTATGTTAATTCAAGTCTAATTTCGTTCGATTGAGTGATCTCTTCTTGCTTATTGCTGATTCTTGAGGTTTATTCATGAAATTCAAATAGTTGATAGGGATATTGGTGTTTGGATTGGATTGAATTGTTCCTTAAGGATTTGTATCTCAGTTCAATTGTACAATTGGAAGATTGATAGTTGAATTAGGAGAGGAAGTAGACACTATAGTTATGCATGATTCTAGGGATAGAACTTGTATGCTATGAGATGCTATAAATTCATTTGTTCGCTTCTTGAATTACTTTCTATTCTCACCTAAGGGATTAAGGATTCTAGTAGTAATTCAAAGGAACTAAATACCTAGGAATAGGATTAGTCTTTAGTATCACGAATTCTATCTCCATTCGATTGATTTTTGTTGGATTGACATAGGATGTGGTGACTTGAGGGAAGGATTAAATGAACCATTATCCTAACCTTCTTCATTATCTTGTTTAGAAACCTAAACATTTACTTGCTTTTCTTACTTGTTTTCTGTTGCGTTGCTTAATTTCACATAATTGCTTAGTTTTACATAAATGATTAAATTATCGATTCGTCCTAATAGAGAGGCATGTTAAGTAGTTGGTAATTCCTCAATTAATCTCTATGGTTCGACAACCCTCACTCATCTTTTCTTAACTTGTAACGACCGGTACACTTGCCAAATTGTGATAGTAGTTTTAAAGTCAACAAGTTTATGGCGCCGTTGCCGGGGATTATTGAGTGATTATCGATAATCTTGACATGCTCGCTACTTAGGACATTTTTTTTTTACTTTACTTGTCTGTTCATAGTCATACTTGTTTTGTTTTGTTTTTCCTTGTGAATACTTTTATACTTTCCACTCTGTTTTTTTGTGTTTCCTGTTTTCGTTGTATTTTAGTTTATGCGAAAAGACAAGGAAATTGACCTTTTGTTTGAACCAGAAATTGAAAGGCTTTGTAGGAGGAACCTGAAGGCCAACAAAAAGAACAAAGAGAATATAGCAGAAAATTTTGCAGAAAATATGGAGAATCAAAAACGCATGATGCTTGAGGAGTTATATACTCCGAATGTTATGGGTTGTGGATCGAGCATTGCACCACCTAGCGTCGCAGCCAACAATTTTGAAATCAAACCTGCTTTCACCCAACTAGTGAGGCAGGAGCAATTTGGAGGTTTGGAAGAGGAGATCCCAATCAACATGTACATAATTTTCTACAGATTTGCGGTACAATCAAGATGAATGGGGTGCCGGATGATGCGATTCGGTTGAGGCTATTCGAATTCTCTCTCAAAGGTGAGGCTAAGATGTGGCTCCAGAGTTTTCCTCACGGATATTTTACTGCGTGGGATGACTTGGTGAACACCTTTCTTGCTCAGTATTTCCCGCCAGAAAAGTACAATTACTTTAGAGCAGAAATTTCTTGCTTCAGACAGAAGGAGGGAGAATCTATTAGTGAGGCATGGAGGAGATTTAAATCCTTATTGAGAAGGTGCCCTCATCATGGATTCTCCGAGCTTCAGCAAGTCCATATTTTCTACAATGGGCTTAGGTCGCATACAAGGTTGTTAGTTGATGCTTCTGCAGGAGGTTCACTAAGAAAGAAAGATGCGAATGAAGCAAGAGTGATTATTGAAACTATGGCTTCAAACAGATATGATGCTCCTAGTGATTTTTATGGTGAGAGAAGAGGAGTAATTGAGCTTGGGGCTAATGATGCTCTATTAGCTCAAAACAAGTTGATGACCCAAAAGATGGACCAAATTATGAAGCAGCTTCAAGTAGTTCAGCTGAATTCTATTCAAGCACCTCAAGTAATCTGTGATTATTATGGAGGAGGACATCAAGTAGAATTTTGTGACGGTTTAGGGACTAATGTTGATGAGCAAGCCCAAGTAAATTACATGGGTAATCCTCAAGGTAACACCTATCCCAACACAAACATCTATAACCCCCACCAAAGAAACCACCCAAATCTGTCCTATAGAAACAATAATTTCCTCCAACCTAACTCTTCCTCATATGACCAAAATTTTAAACCAACCTTCAATCCTAAATCATCATTCAACCCAAACCTGCCATATAACCAAAATTTTAACCAACATCAAAACCAGACTTCTCCATCTAACCAACATTTCACCCAAAATCACCCACCCAATCTACCTTTCACCTCAAACCAGTCTAAATTCACACCCAACCAATCTAGAAATGCTCCAACAAGTTCCAATGTGAATCCTATTCCTCGAGAAAGCTCTTCAAATTTAGAAAGCATGTTCATGTCCTTTATGCAAAGGACTGAATCAATATTTACGAATCAAGAAGCTTCCATTAGGAATCTGGAATCACAAATTGGTCAGCTTTCTAAGCAACTGGCTGAAAGGAATCAAGGACATCTTCCGAGTGACACTATAGTGAACCCGAAGGAGCAATGCAAAGCAATCACCACAAGAAGTGGTAAGATGTTGGGGAAGGAAGATGAAGAGTTGAAAGAAGATAAAGTGGAAGAAGGGAATAAGTCAAAGAATGAAAGGTAAACACCTTTGCCTACAGTTCTTACTGAAGTGGGAAATTCGCCTAGAAAAACAAAGAAGCAAATTATAGAAGAGGCTGGTAAACATGACCATATCTCCCCCTACTGCAAGCTCCCCTATCCACAAAGGGTGAAGAAGGCCAATGATGACAACAGTTCTCCAAATTCTTCGATATATTGAAGAATCTGAGAATTAACATCCCATTCTCTGAATCACTACAGAAGATGTCATCCTATGCCAAATTTATGAAGGAGATCCTATCCAACAAAAGGATGCTTCTGGATGATGAAACAGTGGCAATGATGGAAGAATGCAGTGCTATTATTCAGAGAAAGCTACCTCAGAAACTGAGGGACAGAGGGCCCTTCACCATTCCATGTTCCATAGGCGAAGTACCAGTAGGTAAAGCTCTGATTGACTTGGGAGCCAGTATCAATTTAATGCCTCTTTCTGTTTTGCAGAAACTCAACATACAGGACATTCATCCCACGATGATGACGCTGCAACTAGCGGATCGTTCCACCAAACGTCCTTACGGAGTAGTGGAAGACCTCCTAGTGAAAGTGGACAAGTTCGTGTTCCCTACAGATTTTGTGGTGTTGGAAATGGAAGCCGATGAAGAAGTTCTAATTATCCTAGGGCGGCCATTCCTAGCCACAGGAAGGGTTCTCATTGATGTGGCACAAGGAGAGTTAATTTTGCGGGTAGATGAAGAGAAGGTATCATTTAACATATTTGATGTAATGAAATTTCCTACTGAAAAATCCCAATGCATGATGGTAGACGTGTTGGATCCCATAGTGGAAAGTGTTCTTGAGAACGAAATTTTTGACTTCAAAGTGGATGAGGAAATTTCTATCACCTCAAGTTTTGAAAACGAAAAACAAGAAATTAAAAATTTCGTAGCTCTTGTGGAGACCAACACTTCACTCTCATCATGTATTGAACCACAAAAGGAAACACCTAAGGTGGATGGAAAAATCGAAAATGAACCCAATTGTGAACTTAAGCAACTTCCCTCTCATCTACGATATGCTTTTCTTGAAAAAAATGACACTTTTCCGGTGATCATAAGCAATTCTTTAGATAAAAGGGAAGATGACAAGTTGCTTAAGATTCTCAAAGAGCATAAATCGGCAATTGGGTGGAAGATTTCTGATTTGAAGGGTGTTAGTCCCTCGTTTTGCATGCATAAAATTCTGCTTGAGGATGGTTTTAAACCTGTGATACAACCCCAAAGACGTTTAAATCCTACTATGAAGAAGGTTGTACACAAAGAAGTCCTCAAATTACTTGATGCTGGAATTATCTATCCCATTTCGGATAGCTCTTGGGTAAGTCCATTTCAAGTATTTCCCAAAAAGGGGGGCATGACTGTTGTTGCAAATGAGAGGAATGAGTTAATCCCCACCAGACGATGCTTAGGGTGGAGAATGTGCATAAACTATAGGAGGCTGAATGAGTCTACAAGAAAAGATCACTTTCCTTTACCTTTTATAGACCAAATGCTTGAGAGGTTGGCTGGTCATGCGTATTATTGTTTTCTAGATGGATACTTCGGTTATAATCAAATCGTTGTAGACCCTAAGGATCAAGAAAAAATTGCTTTCACTTGTCCTTATGGGATCTTTGCATACCGGAGAATGCCATTTGGTTTATGTAATGCACCAGCAACTTTTCAACGCTGTATGATGGCCATTTTTGGTGATATGGTAGAAAAATTTATTGAAATTTTCATGGATGACTTCTCGGTATTCGGTTCTACTTTTGAAAATTGCTTGGAAAATTTAGCTTGTGTGTTAAAACGATGCCAAGAAACCAATCTTGTTTTGAACTGGAAAAAATGTCATTTTATGGTTCAAGAAGGGATCGTTTTGGGACACAAAGTTTCTTTTAATGGTATAGAAGTGGATAGAGCGAAAATCGACGTGATAGAGAAACTTCCTCCTCCAGTTAATGTGAAAGGAGTGCGTAGTTTCTTAGGTCACGCCGGTTTCTACCGAAGGTTTATCCAAGATTTTTCAAAAATTTCGAAACCACTGTGTGATTTATTGGTAAAGGAAGTGATTTTTAATTTTGATGAAGCTTGCCTGAAAGCCTTTGAAACCTTGAAAGAAAAATTAACATCGGCTCCTATCATAACTGCTTCAGATTGGAGTTTACCTTTTGAAATCATGTGTGATGCAAGTGATTATGCTATAGGTGTTGGTCCCTATGTGTGAATCTAGAGGGGGGGGGGTGAATAGATTCTTGTTAAACTTTACCCCAAATTCGCGTGTTTCTAATTCCTTTTAATTCAACCGAAGGCTAATCTTGAATACCTATCAATTACCTTTCAATTACAGATTCAATTATAAGTTCAATTACTGATTCTATTACTAAACCAATTAATGAGTTGGTTATCAATGCAGTTTCCAAATACAAAGCAGAATATGATCAATAACAATATAGTGAAAACTGTAAAGAGAGTTAGGAAGAAGATGAGTGCACAGCGATGTATACTGGTTCGGCCAACTGCCTACGTCCAGTCCCAACCCAACAACTGTTGCGATTGGCTTTCCACTATCAAATGATCCCTTTTGTGTTCTTTTACATTCACTCTGCAACAAGCAACACAAAAACGAAATCAAAACACCCAAAACTGTTCTTCAACCTGAAGAACAGAACTTCCCAGACCTTGGCACCTCCAAGATCAAAACTTTGAGAATCACTTCTCAAACACAATGCTCTATCTAGAGAGACCTCTCTCCTAGAGCAATAACCCAGAATTGGAAAATATAAAGATCAGTAAAGAATACACCTCAAGTGCAGAATCTGATCACAAATAAGCTCTATGAAATCTACCCAACACAGATATGAAACAAGTTTCTCCTTGGACTTTGAAAACCTTGATGAACTCTTAGTTTAGAGCATATGAAAGTGTAGAAGTAGTTGCAAATGGTTTGGTTTTCAGCTACTTCATATGTTTCATCAAGATTATACTTATACAACAAATTTGGAGGGAGAAAACGTGCAAATCTGAGCTATAACGGTCCATGTAATTGATACCCAAATGAGTGTAATCGATTACACTAGCCGTTAGAACCCTCCAATTTGAATTTTCCAAGCATGTAATCGATTACAATAAGATGTAATCGATTACATCAGTGTTACCAGGCCATGTAATCGATTACATGAATGATGTAATCGATTACACCAGAGGGCCAAAAACATGTAATCGATTACATTACCCATGTAATCGATTACAACAGGGAGGGAGATCAATGTAATCGATTACATCAAGCCTGTAATCGATTACATCAGTGAAAAATGGATTTCCAGAATTTTCAAAGCTGTTTTTCACAATTGGAAATCAAACATTAGTCACTTGATCAACCATACACAAGTTTAAAACATCTCTGGGGCCTTAAACAAAGAACTCAACACATATATGCCTATACTCAACACACAATACATAGATATATCCTAGTTACATTCAACTATGGAAAACCGAAAATACATTCATCAAAACCAAAACACATAAGAGAGACACAACAGCATTCTTCAAGCTTCAAGTCCAACAATCTCCCCCTTTTTGGTTTTGATGTACCAAATCACATATGAGGTTTTCCTAGAGCTTTTAGGATATGTGTTGTTCTTTGAAAGTCCTGCATATGTTAGAAATCTCCAGAAAATACCATATGCATATGCACTACTAATCAACCATTCATTCAAGTATGTATGACATGATTCAAATACAAATATAGATCAAGACCAATGAATCATAAAACAAACCAAATTTTATTTAATATCAAAGACAAACACTTAACATAGTTCAGAAATCAATAAAACAGTAAAAACTTTAAAAACATAGGTTCTCCTAAACAATATCAGCTAAACAAAACCAGAAACAACCTATCAAAGCTACTCTCAACCTCAACTCCCCCTTACTAGAACAATCTATACTATTCTCCCCCTATTTGGTATATCAAACCAAAAAGAGAGATACAGCAGAGGAGTCACTGATCATCACCATCATCATCATCTTGGTTGAGGCGCTCCATGATGGTTTCCATCAATGATCTCATGTCAAGGAAATGCAGATTTTGATTCCTTTCCAATTCTTTAATCTGCTTTCCCAGATCATCTTGGCGCTTATCCATCTCATCCAGCCTATCAATGACAATGGACTCAAATCTAGACTTAGGGATGTACTCCCCAGCTGCTGAATCCCCATCATCATCAGAAGGAGGATGTTCTTCTGGTTGTGGTTGTTGTTGTTGTTGTTGTTGTTGTGGTTGGTGATGAATTTCCTCTCTAGGTACCCAGCCCTCAGCTGTCTTGGTCAACCTCATCTTTTTCAGCATCATATCACCAAGAACATGGATATCCCTGACCAATTCTCTGTGCTCGTTGGAGACATCCACTTGACACTTCTCAAGAACACGTGATATGAACAAACCATATGGGCACTTAAATTCATGGAATCTCTTTACCTTGGTCATGTTGTCCATGACAACATGAGCCCAATCAATCTGAATTCCATTTTTCAGGGCAGCCATCAAAATCATATCTTCTTCCATGAGCTGTGCATGATTGGTACCCCTAGCAGCCAAAACCCAGCATATTGTATAATGAAGAAGACGGTCGTCAATGTTGAGACCTCCAATGCTAAAGGTCTTCCTCATACCTCTTTCTCTTCTTGCTGTCATTTCAGCCTCCCAAGACTCAGGATTTCTCAACATGCTCATATAAAATGCATCCTTCTGCAGTTCAAAGCCTTCCTCTTCCAGATTCTCCAGAGAAGGGATTATCCCCTCATTTGTTATTCCACCAAGTTCGAAGAACATGTCATGAGTCAGAACAATGCTCACTCCTTTAACCTTAGACATAACTCTCCCAGATACAGAGTGATATTTCAGATTGGAATAAAATACCCTTACTAAATCTGGGTATATGAAACCCCTCAGTCCAACAAATTTTTCCAAGTTCTGATCTCGGAGCATGGAGTGAAAGGTAAATCCTTCATGGTCCAGCCATCTAAAGTCCATAATCTTAGGGGGTACGAGTTCCCTGTTTGCGAAATCAGCGAAGAAACGAGTTTCTTGTTCTTTCGTGGTGAACCATGGGTTGTGATGCACAGATTCTTCAGAGGCCTTCCTTTTGGAAGATGACTCCTGTCGCTTCTTCGTACGTCTTTCTTCTTGTACGTTCCTTTGAGCACTTGTTTTCGTCCTCTTGCTGCTTCCTTGTTCGTCCATGGTTGAGGATTAGTGAAAGAGAAGATGAAGAACGAAGGTTGAAGATGAAGAGGATGAAGAATGGTGGTGGTACGAGAGAGAGAACTGAAGAATGGCTCTTGGAATTTTTAGGGTTTTGAGAATGTGAATGTAAGTGAGAGCTAAAACCCTAGGGAGCACTTCTAATAGATTCACAAGATCAATGGGCTTCCAAGAACACAAAACGCAAAGCCCAGAACCTCAAAACAAAGCTGTAAAAACCCTTCAGAGAAGGGTGTAATCGATTACATATATGATGTAATCGATTACATCAGAAACAGAACACCATGTAATCGATTACATTGGTCCTGTAATCGATTACATCAGAACCTCACACACCTGTAATCGATTACATTGTTGTTGTAATCGATTACATCAGAGCCAAAACCTATTGTAATCGATTACATACATGCTGTAATCGATTACATCCTATAGAAAATCAAAAACAAGTTGAAAATGAACTTTGTACTACAATGTTAATGAATTTCACATATAGGATGGTTGAAAAACATTTGATTCTACATATTTTGAACTTAGAAATGGTCAAGATCATATTATGCAATGAATTCATATCAAGTTTAAGCATAAATGAATGATTAAACTAACATACTTACAACACTTTATGTGAGATGTTCTTCACTTAGAATACCAAGATTGGTTCTAAGTTTGAAGAACCTCTCCTTGGGCAGAGGTTTTGTGAAGATATCCGCGAGTTGATTTTCTGTGTCAATGAATTCCACCTCACAATCTCCTTTCTCAACATGATCTCTAATGAAGTGATGACGCACCTCGATGTGCTTTGTTCTTGAGTGTAAGACCGGGTTCTTAGTGATACTAATTGCACTTGTGTTGTCACACTTGATAGGAATGTGATTAAGCTTTAGTCCAAAATCCTCAAGTTGTTGCTTCAACCAAATGGTTTGAGCACAGCAGCTACCAGCAGCTACGTACTCCGCCTCAACTGTTGATAGAGCAACACATGCTTGTTTCTTACTATACCAAGAGACTAAGCATTCTCCAAACAAGTGACATACTCCACTTGTGCTTTTTCTATCAGTTTTGCATCCAGCAAAATCTGCATCACTGAAACCTACCAAATTAGGGGATGTTCCCTTAGGATACCACAAACCACAGTTTGTAGTTCCTTTAAGGTATTTCAAAATCCTCTTAACAGCATTCATGTGTGATTGTTTAGGTGCAGATTGAAATCTTGCACAAACACAAACACCGAACATTATGTCGTCCGTCTTATTTGTAAGATATAAAAGAGATCCTATGATCCCTCTATATTTGGTTTGGTCTACTCCTAATCCAGCAACATCATTATCTAAATAGAGATTAGTTGACATAGGGATACTAGAGAATTTACAACTCTCCATGTCAAATTTCTCCAGTAATTCCTTAGTGTACTTTGCTTGATGAATGAAGATTCCTTCCTTTAGTTGTTTGACTTGTAGTCCTAGGAAGAATTTGAGTTCTCCCATCATGGACATATCAAACTCACCCTTCATGCTTGCCACAAATTCTTCACACAGAGATTTATTGGTTGAGCCAAAAATGATATCATCAACATATACTTGAACCAATAAAATGTAGTTAGACTTCTTTCTAATAAAGAGTGTCTTGTCAACATTTCCTCTGTGATACCCTTTTGACAAAAGAAATGTACTTAATCTTTCATACCATTGTCTAGGGGCTTGCTTAAGACCATAGAGGGCCTTCTTAAGTTTATATACATGTTCAGGGTAACTAAAGTCAGTGAATCCAGGAGGTTGTGAAATAAAAACTTCCTCATTGATATAGCCATTTAGAAATGCACTTTTAACATCCATTTGATACAGTTTAAAATCATGAATGCAGGCAAAAGCAAGTAAAACTCTCACAGCTTCTAATCTAGCAACAGGGGCATATGTTTCACCAAAATCTATTCCTTCTTGTTGGTTATATCCCTTTGCTACTAGTCTAGCCTTATTCCTAACCACAATTCCATTCTCATCTAACTTATTCTTAAACACCCATTTTGTTCCAATTACATTCATATCTCTATTAAAAGGAACTAATTCCCAAACATCATTCCTCTTAAATTGATTCAACTCCTCATGCATAGCATTTATCCAAAATTCATCATTAATAGCATCATCAACACAAGAGGGTTCAAATTGAGATACAAATGCATAATCATCACAGAACATATTATAGGAAGATCTAGTAGATACTCCCTTATGGATGTCACCAATGATGTTGTCAAGAGATAAGTCTCTTGGTTTCCTCCATTCTTTTGGTTGTTCATGAGAAATGGTTGGTGGATCTTTTGTTCTTGAGGTTTGCTCTGCTTGTCTTCACCTGTACTTTCATCATCATCAACAAGAGCACTTCCCTTTTGGGGATTGTTAGATTCATCAAACTTTACATGCACAGATTCCTCAATGCACATTCTTCTTTTATTATAAACTCTATATGATTTACTAGTTGATGAATACCCAATAAAAACTGCCTCATCCGCCTTGGCATCAAACTTACCAAGGGGTTCTTTGCCATTATTCAGAACAAAACATTTGCAGCCAAATACTTTAAAATGAGAAATATTAGGCTTTTTGTCCTTATAGAGTTCATAGGGGGTTTTCTTTAAAAAAGGACGAATCACAATTCTATTTAAAACATAAAAAGTGGAAATCGTCAAAAAAAATATTTAGGCAAATCATTTTCATTTAACATAGTTCTAGCTAGTTCTACTAAAGATCTATTTTTCCTCTCAACAACTCCATTTTGTTGTGGAGTTCTTGGTGCGGAAAAGTTGTGATTAATTCCATATTTTTCACAAATTTTTTCAAAAGATTCATTTTCAAATTCACCTCCATGATCACTCCTAAAGGACTTAATTTTCAAATCTTTTTCGTTTTGTATCCTTTTGGCAATAACTTTGAAAACTTTGAAGGCATTGTCTTTACTTGGTATAAATGCAACCCAAGTAAATCTAGAGTAGTCATCTACTAAAACTAGTCCATATAGGTTTCCACCTAAACTAGCAGTTCTAGAGGGTCCAAACAAATCCATGTGCAATAGCTCAAGTGGTCTAGAAGTTGAAACAAAATTTTTAGATTTAAAAGAGTTTCTAGACTGCTTGCCCTTTTGACATGCATCACATAGACCTTCTCTATTGAACTTTAAGTCAGGTAACCCTTCCACTAAATTCTTAGATGACAGTTTATTAAGTTGATGAACATCAATATGTGCTATGCGTCTATGCCAAAGCCAAGATATATCATCATTTGATGTAAGGCATGCATGATATGATGATGAATGATTAAGTTCAAGGATGTAGATGTTACCATGTCTCTTACCAACCATTAATACCTCATTTGATTCACTGCTACTAATTTTGCAGCTTCCTTGATCAAATGACACATGATAACCTTTGTCACAGAGTTGGCTAATACTTAGAAGATTGTATCTCAATCCTTCCACAAGTAGTACATCTTCAATGACAGGATTGGATTTGTCTCCAACAGCACCAATACCCAGAATTTTCCCTTTGTTATTATCTCCATATACTACTAAACCAGATTCTTTGGATTTGAAGGAGATAAAATTGCTCATGTCTCCGGTCATATGTCTTGAGCAGCCACTATCCAAATACCAAGTTGAGTGTTTGGCTCTCAAGCACACCTACACAGAATAAGATATCACTTTGATTTTGGTACCCAAACTTTGTTGGGTCCATGCATGTTAGAACTGTGATAATCTTTCCTAATCCATTTAAACAATCCACTATGTATACCTTTCTTTCTAATCATGCAGTTGTAAGAATTATGTCCAGGTTTCATACAATAACTACATGAGAAAGTTCTATTATTACTGGTTTGTTTAAATGCAGAGAACTTCACATTATTCTTTTTCAAAGAGGCATTAAAAGACTTACACTTTGAACAAGGTAGTTTCAAGGCATTATTTTCTTTTTCCATATTTTGAACATTAGTTTTTGAAACAGAAATATCATTTTCTAAATCAGAAATATTGTTTTTCAAAACTTTGTTCAATTTTTCTATTCTTTCAGCTTCTTTGAAGAGTTCACAAAAAGCATTATATAGCTCATCATAATCTTGTACAGATGAATCGGAATCACTTACCTCATCATCTGAAGTTGGTTTTGCCATGAGACATAAATTTGCTTCTTCATTGTCACTCTCACTAGAGGATGAGGAGTCATTTTCTTCCCAAGCAATGTAGGCCTTTTTCTTGCGGAATTTATCCTTCTTGGGCCTTTCCTCATGTTCTACTCTTCTAGGTTCACTGCTATTATTTTTCTTCATGTTGGGACACTCCTATTTTGTAGTGACCCATCTTTCCACACTCATAACACGTGACCTTTGAAGACGAACCTTCATTCCTCTTGAAGCCTTTTCTTGAATTGTTGAATCTCCTTTTATCATTGTTCTTTCTCATGAACTTTTTGAATTTTCTCACCATGAGATTCATATTCTCTTCTTCTGATTCACTTCCACAGCATGATGAGTCGCTCTCACTTGTTGTGTCTTCCATCTTGAGTGTTAAGCCTTTGGCTTTCTTATCTTTCTGTTCCTCATCAGCAATACGAGACATATCCATTTCATATTCCCTCAACTTACCAAATAACTCTGCACTGGTCATCAGTGCTAAGTTCATTGATTCGGTGATTGCTGTGACTGTTGGTTGCCATTTTCTGCTCAATGACTTTAGCACCTTCACATTTACTTCTTCTTCAACGAAGATTTTTCCGAGTCCTTTTAGATGATTCACAATGTGTGTGAACCGTTTCTGCATATCCATTATAGACTCGCCTTGTGCCATTCTAAATGTTTCGTACTCTTGGATCAAGGTATTCTTCCTTGCCCTTCGTACTTCAGCGGTACCTTCATGTGTGACCCTTATTAGATCCCACGCTTCTTTGGCTGTGCTACAAGCTGAAATTCTAAAAAATTCATCAGAGTTTAAAGCAGAATGTATAATATTTAAAGCTTTAGCATCATTTTCTGCTCTCCTAATTTCTTCTGGTTCCCACTTCTCAAATGGTTTTTCTAATTCATTTCCATCAACTATATATGTGGGGATTTTGAAATCAGTTATAACTGCTTGCCAAATACTTCTATGAATAGACTCCATAAAAATTTTCATCCTAACTTTCCAAAAAGGATAGTTATCACCACAAAACAGAGGAGGTCTATTAATAGAGGCACCTTCAGCAAATGGTAATTGATTACTGGCCATTATGGATCAAATTCTAGAGCAACTTACTAGAAGTAGCTCTGATACCAATTGTTGGTCCCTATGTGTGAATCTAGAGGGGGGGGTGAATAGATTCTTGTTAAACTTTACCCCAAATTCGCGTGTTTCTAATTCCTTTTAATTCAACCGAAGGCTAATCTTGATTACCTATCAATTACCTTTCAATTACAGATTCAATTATAAGTTCAATTACTGATTCTATTACTAAACCAATTAATGAGTTGGTTATCAATGCCGTTTCCAAATACAAAGCAGAATATGATCAATAACAATATAGTGAAAACTGTAAAGAGAGTTAGGAAGAAGATGAGTGCACAGCGATGTATACTGGTTCGGCCAACTGCCTACGTCCAGTCCCAACCCAACAACTGTTGCGATTGGCTTTCCACTATCAAATGATCCCTTTTGTGTTCTTTTACATTCACTCTGCAACAAGCAACACAAAAACGAAATCAAAACACCCAAAACTGTTCTTCAACCTGAAGAACAGAACTTCCCAGACCTTGGCACCTCCAAGATCAAAACTTTGAGAATCACTTCTCAAACACAATGCTCTATCTAGAGAGACCTCTCTCCTAGAGCAACAACCCAGAATTGGAAAATATAAAGATCAGTAAAGAATACACCTCAAGTGCAGAATCTGATCACAAATAAGCTCTATGAAATCTACCCAACACAGATATGAAACAAGTTTCTCCTTGGACTTTGAAAACCTTGATGAACTCTTAGTTTAGAGCATATGAAAGTGTAGAAGTAGTTGCAAATGGTTTGGTTTTCAGCTACTTCATATGTTTCATCAAGATTATACTTATAGAACAAATTTGGAGGGAGAAAACGTGCAAATCTGAGCTATAACGGTCCATGTAATTGATACCCAAATAAGTGTAATCGATTACACTAGCCGTTAGAACCCTCCAATTTGAATTTTCCAGGCATGTAATCGATTACAATAAGATGTAATCGATTACAATAAGATGTAATCGATTACATCAGTGTTACCAGGCCATGTAATCGATTACATGAATGATGTAATCGATTACACCAGAGGGCCAAAAACATGTAATCGATTACATTACCCATGTAATCGATTACACCAGGGAGGGAGATCAATGTAATCGATTACATCAAGCCTGTAATCGATTACATCAGTGAAAAATGGATTTCCAGAATTTTCAAAGCTGTTTTTCATAATTGGAAATCAAACATTAGTCACTTGATCAACCATACACAAGTTTAAAACATCTCTAGGGCCTTAAACAAAGAACTCAACACATATATGCCTATACTCAACACACAATACATAGATATATCCTAGTTACATTCAACTATGGAAAACCGAAAATACATTCATCAAAACCAAAACACATAAGAGAGACACAACAACATTCTTCAAGCTTCAAGTCCAACAATAGGAGCCGTATTAGGACAAAGAAAGGAAAAATCTGTAAGAGTCATATATTATGCTAGCGAGTGCTTGGACAGTGCTCAAGTCAATTATTCAACAACAAAAAAAGAATTGCTAGCCATAATATTTGCTCTTAACAAATTTCGTCCTTATCTCATTGGGTCAAAAATTGTTGTATACACCGATCATGCGGCTTTGAAATACCTTCTAACGAAACACGAGAGTAAACCAAGGCTGATTCGCTGGGTTCTTCTCTTACAAGAGTTTGATATTGAAATAAAAGATAAAAAGGGAAGAGAGAATCTGGTGACGGATCACTTGTCAAGGTTACCTCATGGCGAAATAGAAGGTTGTGATATTCCCATATCTGAAACATTCCCAGATGAAACCTTATTTGGTATCTCTGATACTCTTTGGTTCAGCGATATTGCGAACTTTAAGGTTTCTAACTATATCCCCCCTGGATGGTCTCACCAACAAAGAAAAAAACTATTTTCTGATGCAAAATACTATGGATGGGATGAGCCATTTCTTTTCAAATGGGGTATAGATGGACTCCTTAGGAGGTGTATTCCCGAAGAAGAGGTTAGCTCTGTTCTTTGGCACTGTCATACCTCTCCCAATGGAGGCCATTTTAATAGGGAAAGAACAGCAAAAAAGGTTTTGCAAAGTGGTTTGTATTGGCTATCCATCTTCAGAGATGCTAAAACTTTTGTGAAAACCTGTGACAGGTGCCAAAGGAATGGAAACATTTCTAAGAGAGATGAGGGACCTTTGAATAATATTTTAGAGATAGAGGTTTTCGATGTGTGGGGGATGGATTTCATGGGACCATTTCCTCCCTCGTTCTCCCACACTTACATCTTAGTTGCGGTAGATTACGTGTCTAAAGGGCGGAAGCCATTTCTACCCCAACCAATGATTCTAGGATTGTTGATGCCTTTATCCATAGAAACATTTTTTCTAGGTTTGGAGTACCTAGGGCTTTCATCACTGATGGTGGAAGCCATTTCTGTAACAAACATTTGGAGAAAGTTCTTAAGAGACTTGGGGTGAAGCACAAAATTGCAACACCATATCACCCTCAAACCAGTGGGCAAGTAGAGTTAGTTAATAGGGAGATTAAGAAAATCCTAGAGAGGACTGTGAATCTTCTCGCAAGGATTGGTCAAAACGATTAAATGATGCTCTTTGGGCATATAGGACAGCATACAAAACTCCCATCGGCATGACACCATTCCAGTTGGTTTATGGAAAGGCATGCCACTTGCCTGTTGAGCAAGAACACAAGGCATATTGGGCCTTAAAGTATCTAAATTCTGATCCTCACTTAGTTAGTGAGAAGAGACTTTATCAGCTCCATGAATTGGAGGAATTGAGAGTCCAAGCATATGAGAATGCCAAAATCTACAAGGAAAGAACAAAATTATGGCATGATCGTAAGCTTAGAAAAAGAGAGTTTCAACCGGGACAACTAGTTTTGCTTTATAATTCTAGGTTGAAATTGTTTCCTGGAAAACTCAAGTCTCGTTGGTCAGGTCCTTTTGTTGTTAAAGAAGTGTTTCCTCACGGTGCCATCACTCTAGAAGACTTAGATAAGTCTAGGGAATTTAAGGTGAATTGTCAAAGGGTAAAACCCTATCTGGGTGGAAATATTGAGAAGGAAAAGGTTTCCATTGTTCTTCAGGACCCTCTTTGATAAGATTACACGTCAAGCTAATGACGTTAAAGAAGCGCTTGATGGGAGGCAACCCATGTGATTAAGAAAAGCTGTTGATAGTCTTTTTGTTGTTGATACAATTGCCAATTCTTTAAAGTCTGTGGGTCAATTGCACACTTGTCAATAATAGAAATAAAATTTGAAGTTAGATAGAAATTCAAATATATGATACAATATAGTAAATTTTGATCTTTGTGTTGTTAATAGACATTAGTTATAGGAATAAATAGTGAATATGACAACTGTTGTTGAATTGATAAGAAATAAGAGAAGGTTGAGAGATGTAATAATATTGTTGGGAATTTTGAGATTTCAATGCATGATTCATTTTAGAAATGACCCTTGTGAGTAGGATAGAGCACCTCAACACAAAATAACTTAGAGTATGTGCACAAGTTTGAGTGAGGTTGAGAGGGAGATGCAAACCAGTTTTCCTTTCTGTCAAGACGCGCCCCAGGCGCAATTGTGCTAGGAGCAAGGCGCAATTCAGCTGCCCTCTCTGTCAAGATGCGCCCAGGCGCAATTGTGCTGAAGAGCGAGGCGCAAATCATGGTTCCTTGCTGTCAAGATGCGCCGCGGCGCAAATCCCTTAGATAGGAGGTGCAAAACTTACGCCAAGACACAAAAGGGGGGCGCGGCCACTTCCCCTCCTAATTGAGACTCACCTTCCTTCACTTAGGTGCTTGAGAAATCTCAAGAGAACAAGACATTCCCACTCTTCATCACTTCACACTCCCATCATCTCACATCACAAGTAACTCTTAGATAAATTCTTCATCTCCATCTTCTCTATTGTTCATCTCATTCTCCATTATTCAAAAATTTGCAAGATTCTTCACTTTGTGCATTCAAATTTCTTGTGCTCATACAAGGTACGCCCATCTATTCGTCGATTTTTAATTGTTTCCTTCATTCTCTAATCTCTAATTGCATTATTTGGCATGAATCATTGGAATGGGGATTCAATATTTTTGAAAAAAAAGGGGGGGAGGAACATGTATGTGCAAACCTTGAAATGCTTCTTTTCATGTTGTTCATGGCTTTGTTTTGATGTTTTCGGAACAATGTGATTGATTGGTTGTAAGTAAATAAGGTTAATTGCCTTGGGAAGTCATTTTGCAAAGCAATTAGAAAGAATTGTTCCATGTTCATTCATGCTTACAAGGTATTTGATAAATTTCCTCAATGAATTTTTTTTTTGTGTTTCACGTGAGGAGTTCTAGTGAGCATGATCACATTATAGTTGCTTATGTGTCCCATTGGTAATTCCAGTTTCAATTTTTACTTCTCATTGCATTCTCTTGATGACAGTACATGCTCCTTATGGTGTTATTGTTATCTTGATGCACTCATATTTTTCTCTATTAATTTGAGTTGTGAAGGTTCACTTGCAAAGAGACAACCATGACAACACAAGATAAGCCAGTTGCATCCTCTTCAAAAGCACCCAGGATTAAACATAGGGCCTTTAAGTCACAGTTGTTGGTCCCTATGTGTGAATCTAGAGGGGGGGGGTGAATAGATTCTTGCTAAACTTTACCCCAAATTAGCGTGTTTCTAATTCCTTTTAATTCAGCCAAAAGCTAATCTTGATTACCTATCAATTACCTTTCAATTACAGATTCAATTACAGGTTCAATTACTGACTCTATTCCTAAACCAATTAATGAGTTGATTATCAATACAGTTTCCAAATACAGAGCAGAATATAATCAATAACAATATAGAGAAAACTGTAAAGAGAGTAAGGAAGAAGATGAGTGCACAACGATGTATACTGGTTCGGCCAACTGCCTACGTCCAGTCCCAATCCAACAACTGTTGCGATTGGCTTTCCACTATCAAATGATTCCTTTTGTATCCTTTTACATTCACTCTGCAACAAGCAATACAAACAGAAATCAAAACACCCAAATCTGTTCTCCAACCTGAAGAACAGAACTTCCAAGACCTTGGCACCTCCAAGATCAAACTTTGAGAATCACTTCTCAAACACAATGCTCTATCTAGAGAGACCTCTCTCCTAGAGCAACAACCCAAAATTGGAAATACAAAAGATCAGTAAAGAATACACCTCAAGTGCAGAATCTGATCACAAACAAGCTTTATGAAATCCACCCAACAAAGATATGAACCAAGTTTCCCTTTGGTCTTTGAAAACCTTGATGAACTCTAAGTTTAGAGCATATGAAAGTGTAATAATTGTTTCAAGAAGCTAGGTTTTCAGCACCTTCATATGTTTCATCAAGGTTATACTTATAGAACAAATTTGGAGGGAGAAAATGTAACATCCCAAAAATTTAAATATAGTTTAAGAGAGGTTTTTATAACAGAGAGAAATATAAAAATAAAAATTATGAATTTTTGAAATTACTGTAGTAAATAGTAAATTACTGTATAAATAGTAAATTACTGTGCAAATAGTTAATTACTGTGCAAATAGTAAATGACTGTGCAAATAGTAAATTACTGTGCAAATAGTAAATTACTGTGGTAAATAATAAAATTACTGTGGTAAATAGTAAATTACTATGGTAAATAGTAAATTTACTGTGGTAAATAGTAAAATTACTGTGGTAAATAGTAAATTTACTGAGGTAAATAGTAAAATCACTGAGGTAAATAGTAAAATTACTGTAGTAGAATATTCTGTGGAATATTCTGTGGAATATTCTGTGGAACATTCGTAGAATATACGTGGAACATTCTCGTGGAATATTCTCGTAGAATATAGAATATTCGTATAATATTCGTAGAATATTCTATATTCGTAGAGAATATTTCGTAGCAAATAAGTACCTTGGGAATTCTATAAATAGGGCCTAGGGATTTCGGATGAGAAAACAAACCAAAGAACATTTCTATATTCTCTCAAGCTCTCTCTCTTAGGAAGAAATATCTCTAAAAGCGAGGAGCAAGTAAGTAGAGGAAGAGTATAGGAAGAAGGGAGAAACCTTGTAAGGGGGATTTATCCTTATCCTACTCTTCTATTCTTTGTTTTGTTGTTACTTTCATTATATTTCTTTAGTTTTTCGGATACTAAGGTGTGAAGATAATTCTTAGTATGCTCTGTGGTTGCGGTTTTGTCCGATCTTCCACATCAGAACAGAATTATTCTTGTTACGAGGAAAAGTGTGGTACTGTTTATTGGTTCTTGATGTTTCCTTGATAATTCTTGGTGTTTCTTATTTCTTGGTTTCTTGATTTATTGGTGTTTATTGGTGTTTCTTGGTGTTGATTTCATATCGAAATATGTCTGATTTTGAGTTGGATATGAATAAGTGGTGACATGCATGGTTGCATGAAATTGATGATGGACTTGAATTGCTTAATGACCGATTTGAAATGCCTAGTGGAGAGGCAACATTCTAAGATTGCTTGGTGAATGGGCAATGCTTAGAATGAGGTGAGATAAAGATGACCTGGTGGAAAGGTCGATATTTGAGATATGATGAAGGTCATTATACAATTCAAGGTCCTAGAGCATGTTGCATGATGATTTGGATAGTAGTAGACCAAGTCGTAAGTTACGGATTCCGTCTGTGTGAGTGGAATACCGTGGACTAGAGGGGGTTCTCTTGGTGGGGAAATTGCCCTGCTCATGATGATCACATGTTGCGGGGGAGGTCCTGCCGGACACTGAGGGAACTCGACAATTACGGAGTGTCTACCTCTGGTGGGTCTGATTGAGTGGGAGAATCAGATGCCCCAGGCTATTTTCAGTGGAGGGCGCCACATTGCATTTCGAGTGAAGAGTGAAAATGCATGGTAAAGGTGCATGCATCATGTAGTCTCAGGAGCATACATTAGTGATTGTATGGAATTCATGCTTGAATCATTGATTGTGATTGATGGTTTGTTTGATTTGGTTTATGGGTGTTGATTGCCTTACTATGTGATTGATATTTTGATGATCATGGATATGTATGGAAGTATTATTCTAAAAATGATATTTTCGATGAACTTTCTAAATTTATAAAAGAAAAGGTTTTCCTTGAACTTCAATCAATTTTTTATAATTATGGTTAAGGAAAGCTCACCCTTGCAATTCTATTTTTACAGATTTGCAGGATTGAGAAGTTGTCACTGTTTCGCAATGGTTGTTGTTACTATTTTGTTGAAGATGCTTGCTATGTTTTGCATGTAGAAGTGTTGAGTAAATGTTCTAAGGTAGTAGAAAGGTAGTTATGTAACATAATAATAGGACAAAGTTATGTAATCTGGTTGTAATGAACTTTAAAACCTATGTAATAAAAGTGTTGTTTTCTAAATCTCTCTTTTATCTACTATATCATTAACCACTTTAAATTACAAAATATAAGTAAAATAAGTAAATAAGAGGGGGTGTTACATTAGTGGTATCAGAGCAGGTCGAACCAGTTCGACTTGTGAGTTATGTGTCTGCTATGTTTTTGTTGTGTGAGAATGATTGTTTGCTTGTGTGCTTTGTGTGCTTGTTTGATTATTTGGTATGCTTTAGTGAGTAAATTGATTAATTAGTGTTTACTTGATTGCTTCTTGGATCACTTAATGAAAAATTAGTTTTAGGGTTAGTGACATGGCTTAGGATTAGATAGGAATAGAAAGTAGTGGTTGAAAGAAGTTATAGAATTGTAGTTAAAGCCCTATAAGTTCTTACCTAAGTTTTTGATAAGCAGAGTAGGCTAAAAAAAAAAAAAAAAACGAAGAGTTTAGGAAAAGGAGTTGTTGTTGAACTTATAAAGGATGTTCCTACCAACTAAGACTAAAGATTTAAGGAGAAAATTACCCTTTTAAGAGTATTACCATAAAAGAGAACTCCCTTAGAAGAGAAAAAGATAGAAATTTTTAGAACTAAGATTAATATATGAAGTTCTCCTTAAAAAGTAGCAAATCAAATAAAGAGGATCGAAAGTGAATCCTAAAAGAAACCAATTTTAGGAAATGATCCCTTCAAAGGAGAAGTCGTACTAGGAATAGGAAAAACCTAAGAATATCACCAAAGTTAAAAGTCCTTAAGATAACTTTATAGGAAATGATTAGTAACTACCTAGCTCTTATCCTAATACAAACCTTTTGACAACACTAAGATGCATTTAGAAGATATATTAGGATGATACAATAATGGTTGATGCATTTTGATGGTTAAAGAAACCTTAGAGAAGCTAGAAGGATTGAAATCCGAGAGAGTAACTAGTATTTTTAAGGAAGAAAGAGTTTAGTTAAAGGAGGAATAAGTAGTAACCCAAGGAGGAATTAAAGTCGATACGCTTAGGAAGATTACCTAATGTTAAAGGATTAACCACCTTGACTTGAGAAGACTAAGTTTTGTATAAGCATGACCAATAGTTTTAAAGAGGCACCAACAATATCAACTAGGGAAATCAAAGGTTGTAGGAAGAATATTCACCCTTGATGGAGTTAAGGTCTCAAATATCGTGATCTAGTACAAGGTACGACGTGGAATTTCTTTACTTGTACTATCGACTCGATGCCATTCATTCCTTTATATCTATAGATTGTGCTAAAAGGTTACAACTTCCACTATTTTTCTAGACATTGATTTAATAATAACTACCTCTACCCATGAGTTTGTTACAACCACCTATATCTGTTTAGATTGTCCTATAAAACTAAGTAACAAAACCTTCATAGTTAACCTAGTTTGCCTACCTTTAAACCAAATTAATATTATCCTTGGAATGGATTAGTTATCTTCCAACTATGTCCTGATAGACTGTTTTAATAAAACCTTAATCTTTTCGAATCTGAAGTAAGAAAGGATATTGAGATAATTTTTACCAACCAAGTGAAATAGGACATGAAGAAACACAATTAGGTATATATGATCCTTTCTAACCTAGAAGTAGAACAAAAGGTCACCTTCCATAATATACCTGTAGTACAGGATTTCTCTGAAGTATTATCCAGAAGAGATAAACCAACTACCCCGAAAGGGAAGTTGAATTTTCTATAGACGATACTTGGGAATGGACCAATTTCTATTGCATACTATAGGATGTCACCCTTAGAACTAGCAGAGCTAAAGAAACAAATAGAAGAACTATTGAAGAAATAGTTTATTAGACTTAGTGCATCACCTTGGGGAGCACCCGTACTCCTAGTAAAGAAGAAAGATGGAACTATAAGACTTTGTGTAGATTATAGACAACTAAATAAGGTAACCGTTAAGAATAAGTACCCCTTACCAAGGATAGATGATCTTATGGACCAACTAGTAGGAGCTTGTGTATTTAGTAAGATTGATCTAAGATCTGGATATCACCAAATAAGGGTAAAAGCTGAAGATATCCCTAAAACGGCTTTTAGTACCCGATATGGACACTATGAGTATATGGTTAAGCCCTTTGGAGTAACTAATGCACCTACATAGATTACATGAATAGGATTTTCCAACTATATTTGGATAAATTTGTGGTCGTGTTTATTGATGATATTTTGGTATAGTCGAGAACCAAAGAGGATCATGCTAAACATCTTAGAGTGGTATTACAAATCTTGAAAGACCAACAGTTATATGCGAAATGATCCAAATGTGAATTTTGGTTATAAGAAGTTAGTTTCCTAGGACACGTAATATCACAAGGAGGATTTGCAGTAGATCCACATAAGGTAAACGTAGTTCTAAAATAGGAAAGACCAAAAAAGATGTGAGAAATAAAGCATTTTCTAGGATTAGCTGGATATTTACAAAAGATTTCTCCAAGATAGCTTTGCCTCTCACAACCTTAACTAGAAAAGGCCAAGCTTTTGTATGGAATAACGACTGTGAACAAAGTTTCCAAACCCTAACTACTGCTCCTGTTTTGACCCTACCAAACCCAACTGAATCGTTTGAAGTCTATTGTGATGCCTCTAAACTAGGTTTAGGAGGAGTACTAATACAAGGAGGAAAAGTGATAGCCTATGCATCAAGACAATTGAAAACCCATGAAAGGAACTACCCAACCCATGACCTAGAACTAGCTGCAGTAGTATTTGCGCTTAAAATATGGTGACCCTATCTTGGAACAAGATTTGAGGTATTTAGTAACCACAATAGTCTTTAAGTGTTTATTTAGCCAAATGAGGCAAGGAAGGTGGAAAACATTTCTAAGAAATCATGGTTTCAATCTTAAGTGCAAAGAAAATGTAGTGGTTGGCACCTTAAGTAGGAAAACCATAGCCATATCAAGTTTAATGGCCAAAGAGATGGATTTAATAGAGCAATTTTAGGAACTTCAACCTTGCGTGTGAGTTAGGATAAGTTAGGAGCCTTGAGAATAAATGTATTTATGAATGAAATAAGATAGAAACAAGAAATGGATCCTATTCTTAAGAATTAAGAAAAGAAAAATATTAATGAAAACAAATGAGGAAGATTTATAAGAGGGAAAAGAGGAAATCATAGTCTCGCATATAAGGATAGCAAGGTTGAGGGTAACAATTAGATTTCAAAACATAAGGTAAAATTATAAGAGGAAGTAGTTGAAAGTAAAGAAACTTTGGGAAAGTAGAATAGAAGAATAAGATTTGTAACAAGAATGGAAATTTCGAGGACGAAATTTTTTAAAAAGGAGGGGAGTATTGTAACATCCCAAAAATTTAAATATAGTTTAAGAGAGGTTTTTATAACAGAGAGAAATATAAAAATAAAAATTATGAATTTTTGAAATTACTGTAGTAAATAGTAAATTGTATAAATAGTAAATTCTTGTGCAAATAGTTAATTCTTGTGCAAATAGTAAATGATTGTGCAAATAGTAAATTACTTGTGCAAATAGTAAATTATGTGGTAAATAATAAAATTATTGTGGTAAATAGTAAATTACTATGGTAAATAGTAAATTCTTGTGGTAAATAGTAAAATTCTTGTGGTAAATAGTAAATTTCTTGAGGTAAATAGTAAAATCACCGAGGTAAATAGTAAAATTTTGTAGTAGAATATTTCGTGGAATATTTCGTGGAATATTCTCGTGGAACATTCGTAGAATATTCGTGGAACATTCGTGGAATATTCTGTAGAATATAGAATATTCTGTATAATATTCTGTAGAATATTCTATATTCTGTAGAATATTCTGTAGCAAATAGTACCTTGGGAATTCTATAAATAGGGCCTAGGGATTTCAGATGAGAAAACAAACCAAAGAACATTTCTATATTCTCTCAAGCTCTCTCTTAGGAAGAAATATCTCTAAAACAGGAGCAAGTAAGTAGAGGAAGAGTATAGGAAGCTGGGAGAAACCTTTGTAGGGGAGCCGTCCTTATCCTACTCTTCTATTCTTTGTTTTTTGTTGTTACTTTCATTATATTTCTTTAGTTTTTCGGATACTAAGGTGTGAAGATAATTCTTAGTATGCTCTGTGGTTGCGGTTTTGTCCGATCTTCCACATCAGAACAGAATTATTCTTGTTACGAGGAAAAGTGTGGTACTGTTTATTGGTTCTTGATGTTTCCTTGATAATTCTTGGTGTTTCTTATTTCTTGGTTTCTTGATTTATTGGTGTTTATTGGTGTTTCTTGGTGTTGATTTCATATCGAAATATGTCTGATTTTGAGTTGGATATGAATAAGTGGTGACATGCATGGTTGCATGAAATTGATGATGGACTTGAATTGCTTAATGACCGATTTGAAATGCCTAGTGGAGAGGCAACATTCTAAGATTGCTTGGTGAATGGGCAATGCTTAGAATGAGGTGAGATAAAGATGACCTGGTGGAAAGGTCGATATTTGAGATATGATGAAGGTCATTATACAATTCAAGGTCCTAGAGCATGTTGCATGATGATTTGGATAGTAGTAGACCAAGTCAAGTTAAGATTCCCGTTCGTGTGTGAGTGGAATACCGTGGACTAGAGGGGGTTCTCTTGGTGGGGAAATTGCCCTGCTCATGATGATCACATGTTGCGGGGGAGGTCCTGCCGGACACTGAGGGAACTCGACAATTACGGAGTGTCTACCTCTGGTGGGTCTGATTGAGTGGGAGAATCAGATGCCCCAGGCTATTTTCAGTGGAGGGCGCCACATTGCATTTCGAGTGAAGAGTGAAAATGCATGGTAAAGGTGCATGCATCATGTAGTCTCAGGAGCATACATTAGTGATTGTATGGAATTCATGCTTGAATCATTGATTGTGATTGATGGTTTGTTTGATTTGGTTTATGGGTGTTGATTGCCTTACTATGTGATTGATATTTTGATGATCATGGATATGTATGGAAGTATTATTCTAAAAATGATATTTTCGATGAACTTTCTAAATTTATAAAAGAAAAGGTTTTCCTTGAACTTCAATCAATTTTTTATAATTATGGTTAAGGAAAGCTCACCCTTGCAATTCTATTTTTACAGATTTGCAGGATTGAGAAGTTGTCACTGTTTCGCAATGGTTGTTGTTACTATTTTGTTGAAGATGCTTGCTATGTTTTGCATGTAGAAGTGTTGAGTAAATGTTCTAAGGTAGTAGAAAGGTAGTTATGTAACATAATAATAGGACAAAGTTATGTAATCTGGTTGTAATGAACTTTAAAACCTATGTAATAAAAGTGTTGTTTTCTAAATCTCTCTTTTATCTACTATATCATTAACCACTTTAAATTACAAAATATAAGTAAAATAAGTAAATAAGAGGGGGTGTTACAGAAAACGTGCAAATCTGAGCTACAACGGTCAATGTAATTGATCCCAAATGCATGTAATCGATTACACTAGCCGTTAGAACCCTCCAATTTGAATTTTCCAGGCATGTAATCGATTACCACGAGCATGTAATCTATTACATTGAAGAGGGAAACCCAGAAAGGTGAATTTCAAACCATGTAATCGATTACACTAGGGATGTAATCGATTACACCAGAGAGTTCTCAGCATGTAATCGATTACATCAACCATGTAATCGATTACACCAGAGAGACTGATCAATGTAATCGATTACACCAAGCCTGTAATCGATTACATCAGTGAAAAATGGATTTCCAAGGTTTTTCAAACTGTTTTTCTCAAATGGAAATCAAACATTCTTCACATGATCAATCATACACTAGTTTTACATATCTCTGGGGTCTTAAGCAAAGAATACAACACATATATGCCTATACTCAACACACAATACATAGTTATATCCTAGTTACATTCAACTATGGAAAACCGAAAGATACATTCATCAAAACCAAAACACATAAGAGAGACACAATCAGCATTCTTCAAGCTTCAAGTCCAACAATCTCCCCCTTTTTGGTTTTGATGTACCAAATCACATACGAGGTTTTCCTAGAGTTTTAGGATATGTGTTGTTCTTTGACATACCTGCATATGTTAGAATTTCCAGAAAATACAATATGCATATGCACTAATAATCAACCATTCATTCAAGTATGTATGACATGATTCAAATACAAATATAGATCAAGACCAATGAATCATAAAACAAACCAAATTTTATTTAATATCAAAAGCAAACACTTAACATAGTTCAGAAATCAATAAAACAGTAAAAACTTCAAAACATAAGATCTCCTAATCCTAAACAATATTAGCTAAACAAAACAACCTATCAAAGCTACTCTCAACTCAATTCTCAACTCCCCCTATCTAGGATATCCTAACTATTCTCCCCCTATTTGGTATATCAAACCAAAAAGAGAGATACAGCAGAGGAGTCACTGATCATCACCGTCATCATCATCTTGATTGAGGCGCTCCATGATGGTTTCCATCAATGATTTCATGTCAAGGAAACGCAAATTTTGATTCCTTTCCAAGTCTTTGATTTGCTTTCCTAGATCCTCTTGGCGCTTGTCCATCTCTTCCAACCTATCTAGGACAATGGACTCGAAACGAGACTTAGGGGTGTACTCCCATTACCGTGAATCTCCATCATCATCGAGAAGGAGGATGTTGTGGTTGTTCTTGTTGTTGTGGTTGGTCTTTGTTGTTTGTTGTTGTTGTATTTCCTCTCTAGATACCCGGCCCCGGATGTCTTGGTCAATCTCATCTTTTTCAGCATCATGTCACCAAGCACATGGATATCCCTTGCCAATTCTCTGTGCTCATTGGAGACATCCACTTGACATCTCTCAAGAACACGTGATATGAACAGACCATAAGGGCACTTAAAGTCATGGAATTTCCTTACCTTGGTCATGTTGTCCATGACAACTTGACCCCAATCAATCTGAATTCCATTCTTTAGGGCAGCCATCAAGAGCATATCTTTTTCCATAAGTTGAGCATGATTTGTACCTCTAGCAGCCAATACCCAGCAAATAACATAATGAAGAAGACGGTCGTCAGTGTTGAGACCACCTATGCCAAAGGTCTTCCTCATACCTCTTTCTTTCCTTGCAGTCATATCAGCTTCCCAAGACTCAGGATTCCTCAACATGCTCATGTAAAAAGCATCCTTTTGAAGTTCAAAGCCTTCCTCAGCCAGATTTTCCAAAGTAGGGACTATCCCCTCATTTGTTATTCCACCGAATTCGAAAAACAAATCGTGAGTCAGAACAATACTCACTCCTTTAACTTCAGATAAAATCCTTCCAGGGTGATATTTCAGATTAGAATAGAATACTCTTACCAAATCAGGATAAATGTGACCCCTTAGCCCAACGAATTTCTCCAAGTTCTGATCTCGGAGCATGGATTGAAAGGTAAACCCTTCATTGTCAAGCCATCTGAAGTTCACAATCTTTGGGGGTACGAGTTCTCTGTTTGCAAAATCAGTCAAGAAACGAGTTTCTTGTTCCTTCGAGGTGAACCATGGGTTGTGACGCACGGATTCTTCAGGAGCCTTCCTTTTGGAGGAGGTTTCTTGTCTCTTCTTAGTACGTCTTTCTTCTTGAATATCACGGTTAGCCTTAGCTTTCATCCTTTTGCTGCTTCCTTGTTCGTCCATGGTTTGAAGGTTGAAGATGAATGTGGGATAGAGAGAATGAAGGCCGTGAGAGATTAGGGTTTAGAAGAGAAAGGGAATGTGAATGTGAAAGAAAAACCCTAACACAGCACTAATAAAGATCACAAAAGACTAGGTTCAATGAATGTGTGCAAATGGGCTTCCAAAATATGGAATACAAAGCCCAGAAACGAAGAACAAAGCTCTGAAAAACTCTTCCAGAGCGCATGTAATCGATTACATTCGTGATGTAATCGATTACATCAGAACCAAAACACCCTGTAATCGATTACATTGGGCCTGTAATCGATTACATCAGAACTTCTCACACATGTAATCGATTACATTGTTGTTGTAATCGATTACATCAAAACCAAAACCTATTGTAATCGATTACATGCATGCTGTAATCGATTACATCCTATAGAAAATCAAAAAACAAGTTGAAATAAAGCTATGAACTGCAATGTTAAAGATTTTCACATATAGAATGATTGAAAAACATTTGATTCATCATATAAAAGGTCAAGATCATGTTATGCAATGAATTCATATCAAGTTTAAGCACAAATGAATGATTAAACTAACATACTTACAACACTTTATGTGAGATGTTCTTCACTTAGAATACCAAGATTGGTTCTAAGTTTGAAGAACCTCTCCTTGGGCAGAGGTTTTGTGAAGATATCCGCGAGTTGATTTTTCGTATCAATGAATTCCACCTCACAATCTCCTTTCTCAACATGATCTCTAATGAAGTGATGACGCACCTCGATGTGCTTTGTCCTTGAGTGTAAACCGGATTCTTCGTGATATCTTGATGGCACTTGTGTTGTCACACTTGATTGGAATATGATCAAGCTTAAGTCCAAAATCCTCCGGTTGTTGCTTGACCAAATGGTCCGAGCACAACAGACTACCGCAACTACATACTCGCCTCTACGGTTGAAAGAGCTACACAGGCTTGCTTCTTGCTATACCATGAGACCAAGCTTCCTCCAAACAAATGACATACTCCACTAGTACTTTTCCTATCGGTTTACAACCAGCAAAGTCAAGCATCACTAAAACCAACCAATGTGGGATACGTACCTTTTGGATACCACAAACCACGATTAGTAGTTCCTTTGAGATACTTCAAGATTTTCTTCACAAATTTGCCATGTGTGTTTCCTTTGGTGCAGATTGGAATCTTGCACAAACACACACACTGAACATAATGTCTGGCCTACTTGCTGTGAGGTACAAGAGTGATCCAATGATCCCTCTATATCTTGATTGGTCTACACTTTGTCCAGCTGCATCATTATCCAAGTAGAGATTAGTTGACATAGGAATGTTTGAGATCTTACAACTCTCCATGTCGAATTTCTTCAACAATTCCTTGGTGTACTTTGCTTGATGTATAAAGATTCCATCTTTCGGTTGTTTGACTTGCAATCTTAGGAAGAATTTGAGTTCTCCCATCATAGACATGTCAAACTCCCCCTGCATGCTATTCACAAACTCTTCACACAGAGATTTATTAGTTGATCCAAATATAATATCATCAATATAAACTTGAACCAACAAAATACAGTTTGACTTCCTCCTTATGAAAAGAGTTTTGTCAACATTACCTCTGCAGAACCCTTTTGACAACAAAAACTTACTCAGCCTTTCATACCATTGTCTAGGGGCTTGTTTTAGACCATATAGGGCCTTCTTGAGTTTGTACACATGTTCAGGAAATCTGAAATCAGTGAATCCAGGAGGTTGTGAAACAAAAACTTCTTCATTTATATAGCCATTCAAGAAAGCACTTTTAACATCCATTTGAAACAACTTGAAATCATGTATGCAGGCAAAAAGCAAGTAAAACTCTAATGCTTCTAGTCTAGCAACAGGGGCATATGTTTCACCAAAGTCTATTCCTTCTTGTTGATTATATCCCTTAGCTACTAGTCTAGCCTTATTCCTAACCACAACTCCATTCTCATCTAACTTATTCTTAAACACCCATTTTGTTCTAATTACATTCATATCTCTTTTAAAAGGTACTAACTCCCATACGTTATTCCTTTTAAACTGATTCAATTCTTCTTGCATAGCATTCATCCAATATTCATCATTTATAGCATCATCAACACAAGAAGGTTCAAATTGAGATACAAATGCATAATCATCACAGAACATGTTATGAGTAGATCTAGTAGATACTCCCTTATGGATGTCACCAATGATGTTGTCAAGAGATAAATCTCTTGGTTTCCTCCATTCTTTTGGAAACTCATGAGAAGTAGTTGGTGGTTCTTGCTGTTCTTCTTTGCTCGTGCTTTCTTCACCTACATGCTCATCATCATCAACAAATACACTTCCCTTTTGGGGATTATTAGTTTCATCAAAATTAACATGCACAGATTCCTCAATGCACATTCTCCTTTTATTAAATACTCTATATGCTTTACTTGATGATGAATACCCAATAAACACACCCTCATCAGCCTTGGCATCAAACTTACCAAGAGGCTCTTTGCTATTATTCAAAACAAAACACTTACACCCAAATACCCGAAAATGAGATATATTGGGTTTCTTGCCTTTATAGAGTTCATAGGGGGTTTTCTTTAAAAGAGGTCGAATCACAATTCTATTTAGAACATAGCACGCAGTGGAAACTGCATCAGCCCAAAAATATTTAGGCAAACCACTTTCATTCAACATAGTTCTAGCTAGTTCTACTAAAGATCTGTTTTTCCTTTCAACAACCCCATTTTGTTGTGGAGTTCTTGGAGCGGAAAAATTGTGATCGATTCCATATTTTTCGCAAAACTTTTCAAAAGACTCATTTTCAAATTCCCCTCCATGATCACTTCTAATGGACTTGATTTTCAAATCTTTTTCGTTTTGAATCTTTTTAGCAAGTATTTTGAAAACTTTAAAAGTGGTGTCTTTACTTGGTATAAAAGCAACCCAAGCAAACCGAGAGTAGTCATCTACAACAACTAATCCATATAGATTTCCACCTAAACTAGCAGTTCTAGATGGACCAAAGAGATCCATGTGCAGCAATTCAAGCGGTCTAGAAGTTGAAACAACATTTTTAGATTTGAAAGAGTTTCTAGATTGCTTGCCTTTCTGACATGCATCACATAGGCCTTCTCTTTTGAACTTTAATTTAGGTAGTCCTTCTACTAAGCTCTTAGATGACAGTTTATTAAGTTGATGAACATCAATATGTGCTATACGTCTATGCCAAAGCCAAGATAGATCATCATTAGACGTAAGACATTGCATGATATGATGATGAATGATCAAGTTCAAGTGTATAGATGTTACCTCTTCTCTTACCTACCATCAATACCTCATTCGATTCGTTGTTATTGATCTTGCAGCAGCCTTTGTCGAATGAAACTTGATAGCCTTTGTCGCACAATTGGCTAATACTCAGAAGATTAAACTTCAAACCTTCCACAAGCAATACATCTTCAATCACGGAGTTGGATTTGTCTCCAACATCACCAATACCCAGAATTTTGCCTTTGTTATTATCTCCATAAACTACTGAATCGGATTCTTTGAATTTGAAGGAGATAAAGTTACTCTTGTCACCCGTCATATGTCTTGAGCAGCCACTATCCAAATACCATGTTGAGTGTTTGGCTCTCAAGCACACCTACACAAGGAAAGATATCATTTGGTTTTTGGTACCCAAATCTTGTTGGGTCCTTTCATGTTAGAACAATGACTATCTTTCTTAATCCATTTAAACAATCCATTATCTAAGTCTTTCTTTCTAATCATGCAGTTATAATGATTATGTCCAGATTGCATACAATAACTACATGAGAAGTTTCTATACTTGCTGGTTTGTTTAAATGTATGGAACTTCTTGTTATTCTTTTTCAAAGGGGCAGTAAAAGATTTACACTTTGAACAGGGCAATTTCAACTTATCATTTTCATCTTTCAATTCTTGAATATTGGTTTTAAAAACAGAAATTTCATTTTCTAAATCTGCAACTCTGTTTTTCAAAACTTTACTTAGTTTTTCAAATTTTTCTGCTTCTTTAAATAACTCACAAAAAGCAGTATATAGTTCATCATAATCATTATCATTTTTAGAGGAGTCAGAATCACTTACCTCATCATCCGATTCTGGTTTAGCCATAAGACATAAGTTGGCTTCCTCATTTTCGCTTTCACTAGAGGATGAGCAGTCATTTTCTTCCCAAGCAATGTAGGCCTTTTTCTTCCGATACCGGTCCTTCTTGGGTTTTTCTTCTTGCTCCACTCTTCTAGGCTCACTGCTGTTTGATTTCTTCAAGTTAGGACACTCCGATCTATAGTGTCCAGCCTTGCCACATTCATAGCATGTGACCTTTGAAGATGAACCTTTTCTAGCATTGTTGAATCTCTTTTTGTTGTTGTTCTTCTTCATGAACCTTTTGAACTTTCTGACCATGAGATTCATTTCTTGCTCGATTCGTTTCTGACTTGATGATGCATCACTATCACTAGTTGTATCCTCCATTTTAAGTGCCAAACTCTTAACCTTCTTGTCTTTTTGCTCTTCATCACCATACGTGACATATCCATCTCATATTCTCTCGCTTACCAAACAACTCAAGACTTGTCATTAAGGACAAGTTCTTTGATTCTGTAATGGTCATGTGACGTTGGTTGCCATTTTTCGCTTAGAGACTTCAACACCTTTATGTTTACCTCTTCCTCAACAAAGACCTTACCGAGTCCTTTGAGGTGATTCACAATGTGTGTGAATCGCTTCGCATGTCCATGATAGACTCACCTTGTGCCATTCGAACATTTCATACTCTTGGATGAGTGTGTTCTTTCTAGCTCTTCTCACCTCGGGAGTACCTTCATGAGTCACCATGATAAGATCCCATGCTTCCTTTTGTTGTTGTACAATTTGAAATTCTAAAGAATTCATCGAGTTTAATGCGGAATGTATAATATTTAAAGCTTTAGCATCATTTTCTCGCTCTCCTAATTTCTTTGGTTCCCACTTCTCAAATGGTTTTTCTAATTCATTTCCATCAACTATATATGTGGGGATTTTAAAATCGTTACTTGACTTGCCAAATGTTTCTATTTATAGACTCCATAAAGATTTTCATTCTAACTTTCCAAAATGGATAGTTATCTCCACAAAAACAGAGGAGGTCTATTAATAGAGGCACCTTCACAAATGGTAATTGATTCGGCCATTATGGATCAAATTCTAGAGCAACTTACTAGAAGTAGCTCGATACCAATTGTTGGTCCCTATGTGTGAATCTAGAGGGGGTGAATAGATTCTTGCTAAACTTTACCCCAAATTAGCGTGTTTCTAATTCCTTTTAATTGACCAAAAGCTAATCTTGATTACCTATCAATTACCTTTCAATTACTGATTCAATTACAGGTTCAATTCTGACTCTATTCCTAAACCAATTAATGAGTTGATTATCAATACAGTTTCCAAATACGAAAGCGAGAATATAATCAATAACAATATAGAGAAAAACTGTAAAAGAGAGTAAGGAAGAAGATGAGTGCACAACGATGTATACTGGTTCGGCCAACTGCCTACGTCCAGTCCCAATCCAACAACTGTTGCGATTGGCTTTCCACTATCAAATGATTCCTTTTGTATCCTTTTACATTCACTCTGCAACAAGCAATACAAACAGAAATCAAAACACCCAAATCTGTTCTCCAACCTGAAGAACAGAACTTCCAAGACCTTGGCACCTCCAAGATCAAACTTTGAGAATCACTTCTCAAACACAATGCTCTATCTAGAGAGACCTCTCTCCTAGAGCAACAACCCAAAATTGGAAATACAAAAGATCAGTAAAGAATACACCTCAAGTGCGAGAATCGATCACAAACAAGCTTTATGAAATCCACCCAACAAAGATATGAACCAAGTTTCCCTTTGGTCTTTGAAAACCTTGATGAACTCTAAGTTTAGAGCATATGAAAGTGTAAGAATTGTTTCAAGAAGCTAGGTTTTCAGCACCTTCATATGTTTCATCAAGGTTATACTTATAGAACAAATTTGGAGGAGAAAACGTGCAAATCGAGCTACAACGGTCAATGTAATTGATCCCAAATGCATGTAATCGATTACACTAGCTGTTAGAACCCTCCAATTTGAATTTTCAGGCATGTAATCGATTACCACGAGCATGTAATCGATTACATTGAAGAGGGAAACCTTAAAGGTGAATTTCAAACCATGTAATCGATTACATCGATTGGGGATGTAATCGATTACACCGAGAGTTCTCAAGATGTAATCGATTACATCAACCATGTAATCGATTACACAGAGAGATCGATCAATGTAATCGATTACACCAAGCCTGTAATCGATTACATCAGTGAAAAATGGATTTCCAAGGTTTTTCAAACTGTTTTTCTCAAATGGAAATCAAACATTCTTCACATGATCAATCATACACTAGTTTTACATATCTCTGGGGTCTTAAGCAAAGAATACAACACATATATGCCTATACTCAACACACAATACATAGTTATATCCTAGTTACATTCAACTATGGAAAACCGAAAGATACATTCATCAAAACCAAAACACATAAGAGAGACACAATCAGCATTCTTCAAGCTTCAAGTCCAACAACAGTGTCAAGAGAAGAAAAAATGTACAAAAAGGGGCAAGACAACTGCAACTCAAGAACCGGAAATTCCCACCTTCGACACACATAGGTTTCGGTCTTTGACACATGCAGAGGCTTTTATTTCCCGGTTTGCTGCACGTACGGTTTTGGTGGAACGGAAATTTAATCTCAAGCCAAGTCAATACATAGATGAAGGGAATGATGAGTCATCTAATCAGTCCATTTGTGAAGAGGTCTGCAAAGAGATTGCTAGTAGGAAATGGAGTATGTTGGCCAACATGAAATTCCCGGCATATCAAGATATTGTTCTAGAGTTCTATGCTAACTTGACCATTGGTAATGACGAAGAACTCTACACATCATACGTCCGCGGGAAACAGATATCATTTTCACCAAAGGCCATTAATACATTGTTGTTGATTCCGTTTTCCGATTCAAGGCGTTGTGCTTTTGAGCATCGAGCTTCGCGTAAGGTTGATCCAAGCATCGTAGATGAGATCTGTGTTGCAGGAAAAGGGGATTGGAAAGAAAGTGAATGGCATAACAACAGTGTTCGGCATTTGAAGACTTCGTCATTGTGTCTGAAAGCTAAAATCTGGTGGGCATTTGTTTATGGGATTTTGTTGCCAATTCAGCACAAGTCATCTATAACAAAGAAGCGAATATGGTGTCTTTATACCTTGATGAATGGAGATTATCTTAATGTCGGTCTAACCATTGCCAATGAGATTCAAGCACTTCACAAACAGAACAAGGGATCTCTATCATATGCAAGTATCATCACACAGCTTTGTATTAATGCTGGAGTGTCATGTGAGGATTTAAATCCTATGAGGGTAGGGTCGACTATGGACTTAAATGTTACTCTAGGAGTATCCAGAGCAAGACCCATACCTGCAGCTACTGCTTCTCATGATGCCAACACCACAACGGTCTCAAAGGGTAAAGCCACGATAGCTAGCACCTCCCATGATCTAAACACCTCCAATCCTTCTAGTTCTTCCAGTGCTTCAGATTCCAAGCAAGAGAAGATCTTGCGCCACTTGAGAGTGGTTCACGAGAACATTCGCCAGGTTCACGAAAGCACAAAGGCATGTGTTGCAATTGAACCCCTACTTAGAACTGTTGCATCACAATTGAATTTGCCAGTGGAAAAATTGGTGCCACTAGAAGCCTTCAACAGCGAATTCATAGAGGACTTGATGAAGTTTGAGGAGTTTTCTGAAAATGAAAAAGCACAAGCCAATGATGAGGAATGTGATGATGATGATGATGTTGCTTAAATATATATTACTGATGTAGAATAATTAGCCTATGTTCCTGTTCTTGTAGTTTCTTTATTGTCATTTTGATATTCTAGATACTCTGCACTTTTGGAAAAACATGGAAAGGTAGCACTTGCAGCAAACTCTTTAAGCATCAACGCTAATCTTCAAAGGGGAGTACTCTTACCCTCTATAGTTCTAATTACTGATTGATGTTGTTTTTAGGAGACATTCCCCATTTTGTTGCATTCTCTAGTGTTTGTCTTTCCTGGAATAGCACTATCTTTGTGGCTTAAGTAAGGATAATGTATGCAAATTTTGGCACTTAGGTTTCAGCTTGATGTTCTATGACAAAGTTGCATGTGTTCTCAATGTTTGGAGGGGAATTGTATGAGAATTCTAGCATGAAATTGTTTCTAGATTTTGACATGACCAATGTGATTTGGCAATATTGTGCAATGATTAGTCCTAGAAAGGCAAATTGAGCCTCGAACTGATTCGATTCTTGAGTGATTGTTACCATTTGAAGTGTTTTGTTCTAGAACTTGCTCTTGCTCTTGATCAAAATTGCATACATGTATGATTAGACACAAATGATAAAGGCATGTTCTTTCTTGTACCCTTGAGCCAAATGAGCCTTGTCCTTGAAATTTTCCTTTGCAAGCCATTTTGTTCCTTGATTACCCCTTTTCGTTCTTTAAAATTAAGCTCACTACAAACCTAAATAAGTGGAAAACCAATTGTCCTGCCATTGGAACTTTTAAAGAGTATTGGTTTCTTTACTTAGATGATAGGTTTTGGTACTAAGTTTGGGGTTACGATTTTGGGGCTAATGTGTTACTTATGACTTGAGGACAAGTCAAATTTCTAAGTTTAGGGTTGGGTCATTTGATATTGGGTGTCCATTATGGGTACTGGTGCAATTGTGAGAGTAGTAGATAGTGCATTTTAGTTTCATTTTCTTTTTTTTTTTCATTCATACCATGCATTTTTTTTAGATACTTTTTTTTTTCTTTCCCTTCGTGTTTTAGCAATTAGTGAGACCCACTTAAAAAAAAAAGTTACAAGGAAAGAAATTTAGAGAAGCAAAAGAAAGAAAAAAAAAGGAAGAAGAAGAAAATGCCAATTAAAAAGTTACAAGGTAAGGAATCTAAAAAAAAGGAAGAAGAAGAAAATGCCAATTAAAAACAAGAAGAAAGAAATCTAGAAAGAAAAGAGAACAAGGTTGGTCACATTAGTTGTTTATTTTGCTGTATATTAATCTTTGTTCTTGTCTTTAATTTTCATTCTTTTTCCATCATTATTTCATGCATACCATATAGGTTTAAACCTTTTACTCTTTGAGTTCCTTTGGTTTTTTACCTAGTTCCCTTCTCTTTTATCCCACCTCTACCTAAGCCCCATTACAACCATGGAAAGACCTTTTAATTGTCCAATTTATACTTGAAGGCGGTGGAGATTTTGAGAGCCATTGCAAGCTTATGGTAACAGAACCTTTGATTGGTAACCCTGAGAGAAAACACAAGCCCAAACACTTGAGAGATTGAGTGCAAACACTTGACTTGTGAGAACTGCTTGATATTGCTAAATTACATTCTTTGCGCAAATCTATGGTTACTTGCTCATGCTTGATAAATTGTGCAGTGATAAATTGTGCAGTTACTTGACATTGTTGTGAGCACATGTTCAACTTTCATTGATGATTTGAGTTTGACTTAAGGAGTCAAAAGTTGTGTATTGAATTCTGAACGGCTTTTGAGCTAATGTTATACCATGATTCTAGGTTTGCTTGAGGACAAGCAAAGCTTTAAGTTTGGGGTTGTGATAAGTGCTAGATTATACATATTTTCCGAGGTGTTTTTAGTCCATTTCCATCCGTTTTTACTAGGTCTAGTTGTAGTTTAGACAAGAAAACAGTGAAAATATCATGTTTGTTTAATATTAGTCCTTGATTTGGTGTTTTGTTAGTTTTATAGGTCTTTCTTGTGTTTTTAAGTCATTTTAATCCTTTTCTTGTTATGTTTAGGTTTATTGAAGGAATGAAGAGGAGATAGGAGCAAGGAATGAATTGAATGCTAGAATTGAAGCTTGGAATTGAAAGCTCCTAGACCTGAGATGAAGACTTGGAGTGCAAGCCATCAAGAAGAAGGGAAATTGAAGCCCAAAGCCATGGAAGCATAAGCATTTGCGCCAAGGCGCAAATTAAGGCAAGCAGGGGCGCAATTCTTCCCTCCTCTCTGGAATTTTGCGCCCCAAGGCGCAAATCAGGGCAAGCAGGGCGCAAATCTACATTCCTCTCTGGACTTTTGCGCCCCAAGGCACAAACTCTGGCTACCAAGGCGCAAATCTGTATTCTTCTCTGCCAAGATGCGCCCAGGCGCAAAGTAGTTATGCAGGAGGCGCAAAACAAGGGGTATATACAGGTCCTTGAGCGCGAAAAAAGGAATTCAATTAATCTTCTTCCCCAATCTTCCTCTGCACGATTCTTTCTTCTCCAACTTCATTCTGTTCATCCTCCATCAAACCGAGAAGCTTTCTGGAGCTTGGGAGCTTGTGGAAGCAAGAACCAAACCTCCATGGAGTGTTTCTTGTGTTTGAATTTCGTTTCTCTTCTTTCCTTTCTTGTTTCCATGTTAGGCTAGATCGTTAGGATAGGGATTGGGGATTTTGATCTCGAACTCTTGTAATGACTTCTTTATGTTAATTCAAGTCTAATTTCGTTCGATTGAGTGATCTCTTCTTGCTTATTGCTGATTCTTGAGGTTTATTCATGAAATTCAAATAGTTGATAGGGATATTGGTGTTTGGATTGGATTTCTCCTTAAGGATTTGTATCTCAGTTCAATTGTACAATTGGAAGATTGATAGTTGAATTAGGAGAGGAAGTAGACACTATAGTTATGCATGATTCTAGGGATAGAACTTGTATGCTATGAGATGCTATTAATTCATTTGTTCGCTTCTTGAATTACTTTCTATTTTCACCTAAGGAATTAGGGATTCTAGTAGTAATTCAAAGGGACTAAATACCTAGGAATAGGATTAGTCTTTAGTATCACGAATTCTATCTCCATTCGATTGATTTTTGTTGGATTGACATAGGATGTGGTTACTTGAGGGAAGGATTAAATGTACCATTATCCTAACCTTCTTCATTATCTTGTTTAGAAACCTATACATTTACTTGCTTTCCTTACTTGTTTTCTGTTGCGTTGCTTAATTTCACATAATTGCTTAGTTTTACATAAATGATTAATTCATCGATTCGTCCTAATAGAGAAGCATGTTAAGTAGTTGGTAATTCATCAATTAATCTTTGTGGTTCGACAACCCTCACTCATCTTTTCTAAACTTGTAACGACCGGTACACTTGCCGAATTGTGATAGTAGTTTTAAAGTCAACACTTGGTTTGGTGGAACCAAGTACTCATAGATTCCAAAAAGAGGAGAAGACCTTCCATCACTTCTTGGACACAATTGAAGGATGCTCTTAGAGGGAGGTTTTGTTCCTAAATCCTATGTGAGAGATTTTCATATCAAGCTCCAAGGCTTGACATAAGGAGGAAGAAGTGTGCAAGAGTACTATAAATATCTTGAGCTTACTATGATGAGGGCGAATTATCAAGAGGAAATAGAAGCTACTCTTGCAAGGTTTACCCATGGCTTGAATAGAGAGATCCAAGACACCTTGGAACTTCAAAATTATAGAACCTTGGAGGAAGCTATACATAAAGCCGAAAAGATAGAAGCTCAAATGAAGAGAAAATTCACCATGAAGAAGTTCTATGCTAATGGTTCTTCTAGTTGGAAAGAGAGGCAAAAGAAGGAGGGCTCTTTCCAACCCACTTCTAAGTTTGGCCGTGATGAGTCTAAAGGTAAAGATGTTCCTAAATTTAATTCTAAGCCATCTAACATCAAGTGCTTTAAATGTTTAGGACATGGCCACATTGCTTCACAATGCCTAAACAAGAAGACCATGGTGATGAGGATTGATAGAGGAGTAACAAGTGAAGAGTCCAACCCTTCTTCAAGTGAGCATGAAGAAGAGAGTCCAAGTGACCACTCTAGTGAAGAGATGGCCGTAGAAGGTGACCTCCTCATGGTGAGAAGATTGCTAGGAAGTGTCTACCATGAGCTTGATGATACTCAAAGGGAAAACATCTTCTACACAAGATGTAACATACAAGGGAAGGTTTGCACTTTGACAATTGATAATGGTAGTTGCACTAATGTTGTAAGTAATAGACTAGTTGAGAAACTTGGTTTGAAAACTTCCCCACACCCCAAACCCTATAAATTGCAATGGCTAAGTGAGAAGGGTGAGTTGGTAGTGGATAGACAAATGCTAGTTGCTTTTAATATAGGGAAATATAGTTGCTTTTAGTACCTATGGAAGCAACTCGTATGCTATTAGGTAGACCATGGCAATATGATAGGCATGCCTTACATGATGGTGTAGCAAATACTTACATATTTTCTCATGTTGGCAGCAAGGTACATTTGAAGCCATTGTCACCTAAGGAAGTGCTAGAAGACCAAGTGAAGATGAAACTTAAAAGAGAGAGTGAAAGGCAAGCTAGTGAGGCCAAGAAGCATGGAAAATCATCTAGAAATGGTCAAAAAAGAGCCTTGGCCGAAACTTCCAGCATAATTACAGAAAATGCCACTACACAAAAACAAGTGAAAAACAAGTTAGAAAAATCACCTAGGAGTGGTTCCAAAGAGAGGAGAGAGCTTATAGGAAGAAGAGACTTTTTAGCTAGGAAATCCATATTATTATGCTTATCCACATCTACTTCTTTGAGTTCTTCTCTTGTAGGTAATCTTGGAAGCAAAGAAAGCTTATGGTTGGAAAGACACTTGAAAGGGAAGTATGACTTTACTCTTAAGTTTGGTATTTTTTTTTTGTCCTAACTCTTGTTTTGAGGATGATTGTGCTATAGGTCCAAGCAAGAAGTTGTGTGCCATGGAACCATGGAACAAACATCATGGAAGAGAGGAAGTGATTAAAAGTTTCTATAAAAGATAGAACACAAGAAGGGGGGTTGAATTGTGTTACTTTAAAAATTTTGTTCCTTTCGTCTGTGAGTTTAAAGGTGTTCAGACGAAACAGTCTTAATCTTCATAAGTTGATTTTAGTGAACAGACGTTATAGTTTGATTATCCACGTTAGTCAAACACTTAAGAAGACAAATACACAAGTATTTTTATACTTCTTCGTCTATTCAAGACTACGTCCGTTACCCCAAGAACAACTGAGTCTTCACTACAAACCGTGAAATGGTTACAAGTATTATTTGTGCACAGCCTTTTCTGGATATTACATGATATTCTTTGAACACAGCCTTCGTAGGCTAAACAACTTGGGTATTCTTTGAACAATCAGTCTCCTCAGGCTAAAACACTACACAGGTGGATTTGAAAGTGTTTTCTAAAAAGAAAGTTTCCTCTTCGCAGAGAGGGTTTTACAATAGAGAGTAGAAGTAACAGTGAGCGAATTCACAATAGTTTGAATACTTGAAGCGTGTTCGCCAACTGAACTTTGAAGAAGCGAAGTCTTTAAATAGGCAAAGTCTTTAAATAGGCAAAGTCTTCAAATATCCGTTAGACACAAAAGAATGTTGTTGAACATTTTCCAAGTTAAGTCCAAAAAGGTGTCAGAGTGTACTTGAGTGATTGATGGTGTGTGCAGCGGATTAGGTAGCGTGTGCAGTACTTTTTCTGACTTGTACAGAGACTTTGACAAAAAGGTGAAGACCTTTTCGAGTTGCATATATAAGCGCGAATCCCCATACTGATCTTAGATGCTTCTAATGAGTACTTCTTAAGATTTGAAATCTTGGCGCGAGTGACTCATACTTTGCTTCACTTCTTTGGTAGACGATGAACTTCTTCAGTCTTAAGAGTTTTTGTCTTAGCCTTTCGTCTGAATCTAGAGGGGGGGTGAATAGATTCAAGTTCCCTAATACTACCAATCTTTTTCTCTCTTTTTCCCGATTCAATTTTATCTATATTATAAGGAATGTACCAGAGATATAACAGCGGAAAGATACAGGAAAATATAATGCAAGAAATCAATGGAAAGTAAAGTCAAGGTATAGAGAAGAGAGTAGACAGAGATTTATACTGGTTCGGCTTTCGACCTACATCCAGTCCCAACCCAACAATTTGTTGCAATTGGTATTCCACTATAATCTTGTATTCAATACAATCACTTATGCACAAACACAAAACAAATCATATACTCAAAACTCTCTATGTTCTTCACCTAAGAACATATCTCTCCAATTCTTGAATCCTTCAAGAATCTCCTTTGAGAGTCCCTCTCTCAACCTTTAACTCTTCTTCTAGAGAACACCTTCTCTTAAGAGTTTTCAACCAAAACAAAACTATCAAACAAAAGATAAAGATCAGTAAAGATTACACCTGTGTGTATGCTCTGATCACAATGATAACCAAATGTATCCAATCCTTCCTTCACACAATATTCATCTCTTTGAGAAATTCTTTTTGAAATCTTTGAAGAGAGTTTCCAGAACTTGTAAACCAATGTTTTTCTCTTCTTTTTTTTTTTTCTTTCTAAAACATTAAAAAGATCTCTCTCTTGAAAACAAAATGAAGAAGATCTATTTAAAGCAGTTTCAAAACCATTTTGAGATGAACTCTGGTGTGGTAATCGATTACAGATGTTGGTAATCGATTACTCCAGAGAGATTTTATCTTCCCTTGCATTTCGAGCACGAAGTAATCGATTACTATGGAGTGGTAATCAATTACTCCAGAGCCAGTTGAGTTTCCCTGTTTTCTAAATCTGTTGGTAATCGATTACAACTTCAGGGTAATCGATTACTTCAGCTTAAACTTTAAAACCAAAGCTTTTGAGTTCTTTTCAAGACAAAATGGGGTTCACAACTACTCTAGCTCATCTTACAAGAGTTAAAACAAATTCTCTGTGAAAAGATTGAATAAAAACCACACTCAAAGCCTAAACTATAACAATCAATACATTTAAACTCCTATATACATTCTATCATAAAGATCAAAATTACAAGTATATCAAAACTAAAACTAGGAAAGTCTTCTTCAGCTTCAAGTCCAACAATCTCCCCCTTTTTGGTTTTGATGTACCAAATCTTGTGTAGTTGATCCTTTATGTAGATGATGGCTTTGATGTGTCCTGCAATGTTAGTGTTTTTTTTTTCTTTTCTTTTTTTTTCAATTCTATTCAGCAATTCACATACAGTTATGTGTATCATGCAACTCATGTCAAAAATATCAATATTCAGCGATATATAAAGACAATCATTTGCAGAAATTTAAATCTATCTATTACAGTCATCCAATAATAGTTTCAAATGTGTTAACCTGCTCCCCCTAAGTCAGGTGCCTAGGTACAAACAGATTTAAAACTTTTCAAAACAGAATAGTTCAAAACAAAGTAAAAGCAGAGCAAATCAAATACTAAAAGCTAAAGACTAAACAACTAAAATCACTAACTACATATACTCCCCCTATTTGGTATATCAAATCAAAAGAGAGAAGTAAATGAAGTTACTAATCTGAGTCTTGGTATATCAAATCAAAAGAGAGAAGTAAATGAAGTTACTAATCTGAGTCTTGGTATATCAAATCAAAAGAGAGAAGTAAATGAAGTTACTAATCTGAGTCGTCATCATCCTGATTGAGTCGTTCCACGATAGTTTCCATCAAGTCCTTCATTTCTATGAAATGCAGATCTTGTCGCTTTCCCAAAGCATCAATGTGCTTGTTGACGGTTGCTTCTAATTCATCCAATCGGTCTATCATAATGGATTCGAAGCGAGATCGTGGAATGTACTCTCCAGGATTGTCTTCATCCATATCTTCATAATGTGCTTCCTTTTGCTCTTGTTCTACTTCTTCATGCTCTTGTTGTGGTACGTCATGCTCTTGTTGTGCCTCTTCTCTTGTGATCCATCCAGCATCGGTTTTGATCAGTCTCATCTTTTTCAGTGCTCCATCGCCGATGACATGAACATCCTTGACTAATTCTCTTGCTTCATCAGTAGTGTCTATCTGAAAAATTTCAATTAGTCTAGAAATAAAAATAGAGTAAGGACACTTATTATCAAGTAGTCTCCTTGTTTTCAGCATGTTGTCCATGATCATGTGAGTCCAATCCACTTGAATATTGTTCTTCAAGGCAGCAATGAGGATCATGTCATCCTCAGTCAACTGGGCATGGTTTGCTCCTCTTGCAGCCAAGATCCAGCAAACGGTGTAGTGAAGTAGCCGGTCATCTACTGTGAGGCCACCAATGTTATAGGTAACTTTCTTGCCCAAAGCCCTTTTAGAATCTCTGTCCTCTTCCCAGTGTTGAGGGTTCCTCAGAAGGCTCATAAAGAAGGAATCTTTTTGCAAATCAAACCCTTTCTCTCTGAGTTTGTCTGTATGTGCTATAATCCCTTCCTTTCGAATCCCAACAATATCCATAAAGTGTGCAGGGGTTAGGGAAATTTTGATACCTTTGATTTCAGATGTCACAGTCATCCTCTCCATATTCCGTTTGAGGTTGGAGTAGAAAACTCGAACCAAATCTGGATAGATGAATCCTTTCATCCCTACAAACCTTTCCAAATGTTATTGCTTGAGGAAGGTCTGGAATGTGTTTCTCTGAGCGTTAAGCCATCCAAGGTCAAGTATCTTTGGAGGAACTAGACCTTTGTTTGCAAAGTCCAGATTGAACCGCGTTTCTTGTCCCTTTGAAGTGAACCATCGGTTGATTTCTGATACTTGTGGTTGTGGAGGAGGAGGATTTTCCGGTTGCTTGCTCGAGGTGGTTGGTTTCTTCCTCTTGGAGGATTCTCCCACCTTTTTCTTTCCTTTAATCTCTTCTTGAGTGTAGCGGCTTGCCCTCATTTTGATTCTCTTACCTTTTCCTTGTCCTTCCATTGTTTGAGAGAGAATGAAAACCTAGGGTTTGGAGGAAGAAGATGAAGGGTTTTTCGGAGTAAGAGGTTGAGTGGTGAATGAAGAGTCACTCCTGCACTTCTTATAAGAGAGAACAAAGCCCAAAAGATTAGACCAAGAACGAGGTAATTGATTACCAGCAGTTGGCAATTGATTATCTCATTTCCTTATATAGAGGGAAGAAAGAAAAACGAGAAAATAGTCGTGGTAATCGATTACTGTAAACTGGTAATCGATTACTCTAGTGGATTCCTCTTAAAACATAAAAAGCATGTTTTGTGGTAATCGATTACTGTTCGTGGTAATCGATTACTCCAGGGGTGTTTCACAAAAATATTGAAAACTGGTGCTTTGGTAATCGATTACATGTCGTGGTAATCGATTATCTTAGTCCCAAAATCCTTCTCAGAGTGAATTTCACACGAAGTAATCGATTATCCTCCCTTGGTAATCGATTATTTCTATCAGAAGAAGGTTTTTCTTGAAAAATTTTCACAAAAACAGAGTTATGGATAAGTGTAATCAAGCAAGAAGGTTTAGTTTAGATGTTCCTCACTCAATATGCCGAGGTTTGATCTAAGTTTGTAAAACCTTTCCTTTGGTAATGCTTTTGTGAATATATCTGCTAATTGATTCTCCGTGTCTATGAATTCGATGTTACAATCTCCTTTCTCGATGCGATATCTGATAAAGTGATGTCTGACTTCAATGTGTTTTGTCCTTGAGTGTAGTACAGGATTTCTTGTGATACTTATGGCGCTTGTGTTGTCGCATTTCAAGGGAATGTGATCTATCCTTAGCCCAAAGTCCTCAAGTTGGTGTTTCAACCAAATTGCTTGAGCACAAAGAACTTCCCGCAGCCTACATATTCTCCGCTTTCGATTGATAGTGCTACACAAGCTTGCTTTCTGCTATTCCAAGATATCAAGCATTCTCCAAAGATGTGACATGTGCCACTAGTGCTTTTCCTATCCGTTTTGCTACCTACAAAATCAGAGTCACTGAAACCAACAAGTAGTGGTGAGGTTCCTTTCGGATACCATAGTCCACAACTTATTGTTCCTTTTAGGTATTTAAGAATCTTCTTCACTGTTAGCCAATGAGATTGCTTAGGTGTAGATTGAAATCTAGCACATAAACATACAGAAAACATGATATCAGGTCTACTGGCTGTAAGGTAGAGTAAAGATCCTATAACACCTCTGTATAGGGTAGTATCAACTTCATCACCTGTTTCATCAGTCTCAAGGTAAGTGTTAGTAGAAATAGGTGTGTTAGACATTTTGCAATTTGTCATATCATATTTCTTAAGTAGTTCTTTAGTGTACTTAGCCTGATGTATGAAAGTGCCACCTTCCATTTGCTTGATTTGAAGTCCTAAGAAGAAGCTCAGTTCTCCAATCATAGACATATCAAATTCTTCCTGCATGTCTTTAACAAACTCTTCACAAAGTTGTTGGTTAGAAGATCCAAAGATAATGTCATCAACATAAATTTGAACCAATAGAATGTAGTCAGACTTGTCCTTAATAAACAAAATCTTATCTACTTTACCTCTGTGGAATCCTTTAGATATGAGAAACTTACTCAGTCTGTCATACCATTGCCTAGGGGCCTGCTTCAACCCATACAAGGCTTTATGAAGTTTGTAGACATGTGTAGGCCAAGTAGCATCTATGAAACCGGGTGGTTGAGCTACATAGACTTCTTCATTGATATAACCATTCAAGAATGCACTTTTTACATCCATCTGGTATAACTTGAAATTGTTGATGCAAGCATATGCCAAGAGTAGTTTAACAGCTTCAAGTCTTGTGGCAGGAGCAAAGGTTTCTTCAAAGTCAATCACTTCTTGTTGATTGTATCCTTTTGCCATAAGTCTTGCTTTGTTTCTGACCAAAACTCCTTCTTCACTCAGTTTGTTCTTGTAAACCCATTTTGTACCTATGATGTTCATATTGCCCTTGTCTGGAACAAGTTCCCAAACTCCATTCCTTTTGAACTGGTTGAGTTCTTCTTGCATAGCCATGATCCAAAATTCATTGTTCAAGGCTTCTTTTATGGAGGATGGTTCTACCTGAGATACAAAAGCAGTATTATAGCAAAACAGATTCTTTGAGGATCTAGTAGTCACCCCCTTGTGGATGTCACCAATGACATTGTCAAGTGATAGGTTCCTAGGTGTCCTTCACTCTTTTGCTTGTTCTGGTACAGGGTTAGGTTGAGTTCGCTGATGCTTGTTATCGATGTCTATGTTTTCTTCACCTGTTTCATCATCATGCAACAATCTTTCCTTCTGGAAAGTGTTAGTTTCATCAAATCTAATATGGACAGATTCTTCAATGCACATTGTTCTTTTATTAAAGATCCTATATGCTTTACTAGTGTTTGAATAACCAAGGAAAATGGCTTCATCAGCCTTTGCATCAAACTTTCCAATAGGGTCTTTGCCATTATTTAAAACAAAACATCTGCATCCAAAAACTTTGAAGTAAGAAATGTTTGGTTTTCTTCCATAGAAAAGCTCATAAGGGGTTTTCTTCAAAATGGGTCTTATAGAGACTCTATTGAGAATATAACATGCAGTGTTCACAACATCTGCCCTAAAATGTTTAGGCATCATATGCTCATTCAGCATGGTTCTCCCAAGTTCTATAAGGGACCTGTTTTTCCTCTCCACCACTCCATTTTGCTGTGGAGTTCTAGGAGCTGAAAAGCAGTGTGATATCCCATGTTTTTCACAAAACCTTTCAAAAAAGCAATTCTTAAATTCAGTTCCATTATCACTTCTTAAAGCTTTGATTTTCAAATCCTTTTTGTTTTAAATCTTTTTGGCAAGTACCTTGAAAACTCCAAAGGCTTGATCCTTTTTCTTGATAAACAAAACCCAAGTAAATCTTGAATAGTCATCTACTATGACTAGTCCATACAGATTTCCACCAATACTAGCTATCCTAGATGGACCAAATAAGTCTAAATGCAAGATTTCAAGCGGCTGATTTGTAGAAACATGTTTTACATTTTTGAAAGATGTTTTTGCCTGCTTGGACTTTTGACAAGCCTCACATAGTCTTTCTTTGGAAAATCTAATCTTGGGGAGACCAAAAACTAACTCTTTAGAAACAAGCTAATTCAAATGCAATGTGTCAATGTGTGCTATTCTCCTATGCCATAGCCAAGACAGATTATCATTAGAAGTTAAACATGTAGAGTAAGGAGAAGAATGATCTACTTCCAGTATGTAAATGTTGTTAGATCTCTTGCCAATCATTAGAAGTTCATCTGAGTCTTTGTTGCTGATGAGACAATGTTCATCATCAAAAGCAATTTTGTAGTTCTTGTCACATAGTTGGCTTATGCTCAGCAGATTGAACCTCAATCCATCGACCAGCAATACATCTTCTATCACTGTGTTTGCCTTATATCCAACAATACCGTAGCCTAGGATTTTTTCTTTGTTGTTGTCTCCGTATACTGCAGATCCTGATTCTCTTGGTGTGAAGGTGCTCAGGTTCCTTCTATCACCCGTCATATGCCTTGAGCAGCCACTGTCTAAGTACCAAGTTGAGCTTCATTGTTCGGGCTTTCTGCAAGAGAAAAAGAACTTATTTTGTTGGTGGTACCCAGTTTCTCTTGGATCCATACATGTTAGTGCTACTGGTTACTTTCTTAATCCATTTGTATTTGCCACTGGAAATCCCTTTCTTCCTAATCATGCAGTTATATGATTTATGTCCAGGTTTCATGCAATATGTGCAAGTGTATTTAGCATGCTTTGTATTTCCAGGTTTCATATGAACACAGTTTGTAGAGATGTTGAGTTCTTTTAACTTTGAAATATCATTTTCTAGTTCACATATTTTCTGTTTTAGCATGGATATTTCCTTTTTCAGAGTTATGTTTTCTTTTTCAAAGGTTTCAGCTTGATTATAAAGCTCACAAAAGGCAAAATGCAATTCATCATAATCATCCATAATTGAGTTCATATCACATACCTCATTGGATGTTTTGGTCATCAAGCACAGATTCGCCTCCTTATCTTCACTTTCAGATGTTGAGGATGTGTAGCCTTCATCCCAAGCTATGTATGCCTTCTTTTTCTTCTTTTCTTTTCTGGCATTTCTTTCATTCTCAGCTTTTCTCACTTCAGTGTTGTTGCTTCTCTTCAAGGTTGGAGAATCTGACCTGTAGTGCCCAATCTTTCCACATTCATAGCAAGTTACTTTGACTGAAGTGTTATCCTGCTTCTTGACTCTTTTTCTGGGTTGACCAAATTTCTTCTTAGTGTTGTTCTTCATAAACTTTCTGAACTTCTTCACCATTAAGTTCACTTGGTCTTCTTGTGAATCATTTTCATCTTCAGAGGATTCAGATTCAGTTTCAGTATGATCTATTTTGAGAGCAATTCCTTTGGCTCTTTTGTCTTTCTGCTCCTCATCCGCCATTCGAGTCATGTCCATTTCATATTCTCTAAGTTTTCCAAACAGTTCAGCACTTGTCGTAGCAGCAAGGTTCTTTGATTCAGTTATGGCTGTCACTGTAGGTTGCCACTTTCTGTTCAATGATTTCAGAATCTTGACATTCACCTCTTCTTCAATGAAGTTCTTGCCAAGTCCTTTGAGATGGTGGATGATATGTGTGAATCTCTTTTGCATTTCCATGATTGACTCTCCTTGGAACATTCTGAATGTCTCATACTCCTGAATGAGTGTGTTTTTCCTAGCTCTCCTCACCTCAGCAGTACCATCATGGGTTACCATGATAAGCTCCCATGCTTCTTTTGCTGTTGTGCAAGCTGATATCCTGAAAAACTCATCAGAATTCAAAGCAGAGTGTATGATATTCAAGGCCTTAGCGTCATTTTCAGCCCTTCTAATCTCATCCATGTCCCATTCCTCAAAAGGTTTCTCTATTTCTTTTCCATTTTCTATTTTTATTGGAACTTTATAGTCATTTACCACAGCCTGCCAGATACTTCTGTGAATAGATTCCATAAAGATCTTCATGCGAACTTTCCAAAATGGATAGTTATGATGGAGGACCATCTCCAAAAGCCCAACCAAACTCTCCAACCTTACTTTTCAATTTTGGGCTTCTAATAAAATTCGCTGCTGATTTTTACTGTCTGACCTGTTTTAGTATTTCGATCATAACTCGAGCTACACAAATCCAATTGAGGTGATCTTGGTGCCAAATTCCAAGTGATTTTATGAAACTGGATTTGTGTAGCTCGAGTTATGGTCCAAATACTGAAACTGGTCAGATACTAAAATTAGCAGCGAATTTTATTAGAAGCCCAAAATTGAAAAGTAAGCTTGGAGAGTTTGGTTGGACTTTTGGAGATGATCCTCCATCACTTTCCCATCTTCATCAAGTTTATTTCTGAACAGCCATCTCGTTCCAGTGATGCTTTTGCTTCTTGGTCTTTCTACCAAAGTCCAAACATCATTTCTGGTAAATTGGTTTAACTCTTCTTCCATAGCTAAAATCCAGTCATTATCTTGTAGAGCTTCCTCAATGTTCTTGGGCTCTATATTTGATACGAGAGCATAGCCAGACGATTCTTTAAGTCTATCTCCAATGATAAGATCTTCTGTGTGGTTTGAGACAAACTTCCACGTTCTTATAAGAGCTTGATCATCATGTTGGTGAGTATCAGACAAAGAGGGTTCGTCTGTACTTTTATCGTCTGCTCTTGTGTCTGTCCATGCGTCTGACCCAGGTTGACCATTTGGACTTGAGCTTTGACCAGAAGGGTTAATATGCAAATTATCAAATAAATTTTCTAGGTCTGATATTTCCTTATCAGCCTTTGAGTTATCTTAGAATTTTACATGAATTGATTCCTCTACAACTTGCGTCTTAGAGTTAAATACTCTATAGGCCTTAGACGTATTGGAATATCCAAGTAAGAATCCCTTCACCACTTTTGAATCAAACTTGCCGAGTTGATCCTTAGTGTTTAAGATGAAACATTCACATCCAAAAGGATGGAAGTAAGAAATGTTGGGTCTTTTTCCTTTCCATAGTTCATATGGAGTCTTATTCAATATTGGCTTTATCAATATTCTGTTTTGAATATAACAGGAAGTATTAATTGCTTCTGCCCAATAATATTTTGGAAGAGAGCTTTCATGCAACAAAGTTCTAGCCATTTCTTGTAAGGTGCAATTTTTCCTTTCCACAACCCCATTTTGTTGAGGAGTTCTTAGAGACGAAAAATTGTGAAAAATACCACTTTCAAAACAGAAGGCTGTAAAATGCAAAACACAAGAACGGGGGGGTTGAATTGTGTTAATTTAAAATTTAAATCCTTTCGTCTGTGGTTTTGAAAAGGGTACAAGACGAAACAGTGTTTTACTTCAAAAGTTGATTTTAGTGGACAGACGTTATGTTTTAAGTTATCCCCGTTAGTTCAACAATATTGATATAGAACACGAATATTTTTATACTGGTTTGTCTCTTCAAAACTACGTCTAGTTACTCAGAAACTACTGAGTTTTCACTACCAACCGTGAAAAGGTTACAAGTATTCTTTGCACCCAGCCCACTTCGGCTATAGACCGATATTCTTTGAACACAACCTTCTTAGGCTAAACAGCAAAGGTATTCTTTGAACTCAGCCTCTACAGGCTAACACCACACAAGTGGATTTTAAAAAGATATTTTAAAACAGAAGGATTCCGCTACGCAGAGAGGGTTTTACAATGAGGTACAAACAGAAGTATGAGCGAAATCACAGAGGATAGAATGATAGAAGCGTTTTCGCTAACTTGTTTTAGGTGAAGAGAAGTCCTTTAAATAGGCACCATCTTCAGATAACCGTTAGACTCATATGAATGCCGTTGAAAAGTTTCTTGAGAGCTTTCTAAAAGGTGTCAGATTGTACTTGATTGATTGATGGAGTGCGCAACGGATGCAACGGATTTAGATTGCGTGCGCAGTACTTTTTCTGACTTGTACAGAGACTTTGACAAAAGGTGAAGACCTTTTTGAGTTGCATGTGTAAGCACGAATCCCTATACTGATCTTAGATGCTTCTAATGAGTACTTCTTTAGATTTGAAATCTTGGCACGAGTGACTCAAACTTTGCTTCACTTTTTGGACAGACGATATATGTCTTCAGTCTTTAAGCGGTTTCATCTTATCCTATCGTCTGATGACTTCAACTTGAGACAGACGAATGACTTCCGTCTGAGGAGTCATCTTTCGTCTGTGCCTATTCCGTCTGACTTGCTTGCTGATCTTCCGTCTGAGAAAGTTTTGTCTGTCTTGTAAAAATCAAAACCTTTGATGAGTTAATCATCTTGATCTAACAATCTCCCCCTTTTTGATGATTATAGACCATACTGATAACTTTTCTCAAGAAGATATCTGCATAAGACAATGTTAGTGATCACAGATAAAATGCAAGTCAGATTTACATCAAGACGATGTTTTCTGAAATAATACCTCTTTATAAAAGAATTGCTACATCAATGCGATGTAAACCTTATACAATGTTACAAAGGTATACAGAAAACCAATCGCTAAAAGAATACATGTATGTTCTTTACAAAAAAATCAATATAATACAAAAAAAATTGCTCCCCCCTCGACGATGGTTTCTTGCTTGCTCGCTCCCCCTCAGACGATGCATTTTCCCCTTTTTCCTTTCTTCCTTTCTACGGTATTCTCTGCCCCTTGGGCTGAGAATCATCAAAAAATCATGATTAAGAAGAAGGTTTGGGCTTCTTTTGAAGAAGGCTCATGACAATGTCCTTCAGTTGCTGCACTTCAGATGAGAGAGAGGCTTGATTATCCTCAAGCTCTTTATTCTTCAGCTTTAGATGCTCGCAATCCTCTTCTAAGACACTGAATGACTCATGTTTATGTGCTAGGAAGTATACCTATGTGAATCTAGTATATTCATCCACAATTACAAATCCATATCTCTTTCCTCCAAGACTTTCAGCCTGAGTAGGTCCAAAGAGATCAATATGTAACAGTTCTAGTGGTCTTGTCGTGGAAACAACATTTTTTGATTTAAAAGAGGCTTTGAGCTATTTCCCTTGCTGACAAGATTCACACAGACGATTGGATTTCCAAGATATATTTGGCAAACCTTTCACAAGATCCTTTTTAGAAATTTTCAAAAATATACTTGAGACTCAAATGTCCAAGATTTTTGTGCCAAATATCTCGTTCATCATCTGCTGAAATCAAACATGTCACATTTTGATCACTAAGGTCAGAAAGGCAAACCTCACAGAGATTATTCCTTCTTTTCCCAACAAACAGAATGGATTTATCTTTTCTATAGTCATTTGGAACCTTATTGTAATTTTTGTTCTTCTTCTTATGAGCAGACGAAACAAATTTGTTTTTCTTTTCGTCTGACTCTTTAACATAACCAAGTCCACTTTTATCAGACGGAGACATCCCATATTTTAAAATATTTTCTAGCATTGAGGATCCCTTAGTGAACTTTGTTAAGTCTTTGGATAAGGATTCATTTTCTTTCTTCAATCTTTCAATTTCAGAAATAAAAGTATCCTTTTCAGACTCAAATGATTTTTCATCTGATACTTCCTTTTGCAACAACTCATTTTCAGTTCTCAAAGAAGCATTTCCTTCCAAAGTTTGTTTCAACTTGGCTTTGCATACTTTGTATTGCTCAGCAATAAAATGTGAGTTAGCCAAAAGTGTATCATATGAAATTTCTTCTGATTCTGACTCAGACTCAGATAAAGAGGATGAAGAAGTTTCAGATTCAATTACCTCTGATGAGACAGTGTTTCCAGCCATGAGGCAGATATTTACAGTTTCTTCTTCCTCAGTGGATTCCTCTGAACTTTTGCTATCAAGGTCTTCCAAGTCACCAGATTCTTCTTACCCTTGTCTTTGCGAGGATTCCATCTTTTCTTCAATCTTGGATACTCTGATCTCATGTGTCCAGGTTTTCTGCATTCGTAGCAGATATCTTCTAAGCTCTCCTCCATACTTGAAGATTTTTCAATGAACTTCTTTTCCTTCTTCTTGAAGAAGCGTTGACCTCTACCCTTTTTCATCAGCATCTTCTTAAAGCGTCTGGCCATGAGAGAAATCTCGTCATCAGACGATTCGTCAGACGAATCAGACTCAGTGGTGTCAGCTTTCAAAACTTTGTGCTTTTTCTTTCTTTCCCTTTTAGGAGTTTCCTCCTTTGGCATGGTCTTGATAGACGGAAGAGCTATGGGCTCTTGAACTTTGATCTTGTCTCTTTTACACAAAAGTACCTCATGTACTCTCAAAGCTCTTATTAACTCATCAAGAGTTAATGTCTTCATATCACGCCCAACTAAGATGGCAGTAGACATAGCTTCCCATGGAGGAGGAAGACTATCCAATATCTTCATATTGTTTTGGGCCTTGCTGAATGGAAGAGGAGTCCATTCAATATTGTTTGGAATCTTCCAAACATCATGTCAATAGATTCTCCTTTCTTCATTGAGAACATCTCATATTCTCTTTGAAAAGTGGCAGCTTTCCTCATACGCACATCCTCAGTTCCTTCATACGAAATCTTGAGGGTGTCTTAAAGCTCTTTAGCGGTTTTGTAGGCACAGAATCTGTTGTATTCTGTCCTTGATAATGCACACATGATGGCATATCTGGTTTTGTTGTTGAGTTCCATAAGCGAGTATTCTTCATTTCCCCATTCAACCTCGGGTTTGACAATAGGGATATTTCCTTGAATTATAATGTTCCACAGTATGTACTGGGTGGATTTGATGTACATTTCCATCCGATTAGCCCAGTAAGGATAGTCATCACTAGAGAACGCCGGCGGCTTGTTCGTGGATGACCCTCCAGACAAGAACGAAGGTCCTTGTGACTTCATTTTGGATCTTTTCCTTCAGCACCTGTAAAGCGCTCAACCCTTAGAGGCCGAGCTCTGATACCAAACTGTAAAAGATAGAACACAAGAAGGGGGGGTTGAATTGTGTTACTTTAAAAATTTTGTTCCTTTCGTCTGGTGAGTTTAAAGGTGTTCGACGAAACAGTCTTAATCTTCAAAAGTTGATTTTAATGAACAGACGTTATAGTTTGATTATCCCCGTTAGTCAAACACTTAAGAAGACAAATACACAAGTATTTTTATACTGGTTCGTCTATTCAAGACTACGTCCAGTTACCCAGCAACAAATGAGTTTTCACTACAAACCGTGAAATGGTTACAAGTATTATTTGCGCCCAGCCACTTCTGGATATTACACGATATTCTTTGAACACAGTCTTCGTAGGCTAAACAACTTGGGTATTCTTTGAACAACCAGCCTCCTCAGGCTAAAACACCACACCTCATACTTTGCTTCACTTCTTTGGCAGACAATGAACTTCTTCAATCTTAAGAGTTTTCATCTTAGCCTTTTGTCTGATGACTTGACTTGAGACAGACGAATGACTTCAACTTTGAGGAGTCATCTTCCGTCTGTGCTTGTTGCGTCTGACTTTGCTTGTTGATGTTCCATCTGGAAATATTCCGTTTGTCTTGTAATTATCAAAACTTAGAGACGCTAATCATCTTGATCTAACAATTTCAAGCTAACTCTGAGGAAGATTTCCTTAACCCTTACTCATTCCAAGTTGCATGGTTACACTTGCTTTACACTAGGTTCTCAAGAACTTAAAATGGAATTTTTGGTTGTACCTAATTATTTTAATTTGCATCATGATGAGTTCCCTTCTAGGATGATCCAAGAGTTCAAGAAGGAGGGTACCCCATAGTTTCATGGATCTAGGCAAAAGAGTTTGGGATATGTTTTGAAGGATCAACAAACTTCTACTTTTACTTCTCTTGATTGTGTTGATGATGATAGAAAAGAAATTAACTCATTATTATATGATGTGCAAACTAATAATTTGAGTAGGTTTAGGAAATTAAAGGAGTACTTGATTAAGAAGGCTCATTTACTTTTAGACCTATGCCATAACTATAAGAAACAAGTTTCATCTATTTTGCATCATCTAACAACAAAGTTAATGAACCATGTTTGACCTTTGATCCGGGTGGAGTTTTATTGTAGGTAAAGGTCAAGTCAACTTGGGGACAAGTTGAAAACAAGGAGGGTTTGATGGAGGACCATCTCCAAATGCCCAATAAAAACTCTCCAAGCACCTTATTTGTTAAATTGGGCTTTCAATTGTTTTTAATAAAAATTCGTTGTTGATTTTTGCATCTGATCTGTTTCAGTATTTCGATCATAACTCGAGTTACACAACTCCAATTGAAACGTTCTTGGTGCCAAATTAAAGAAGACTTCAGGGGCTACAAAAGCTATGAAGACACCAAAGCTCAGTTCAGACTGGATCTAGTAGGAAAATAAGCTTGAAGTTTGCATTGGAATGCTTTCAGGAATTTTCAGCGAAATGTTTTAATGTTTAGGCTTATTAGTAGTTTTCTTTCAATTATGTAATTTTTTTAAGGATTTAATTTGGGCCTAATCCTTTGTAATAGTTTAAGACCGAAAATTAGAGGCCTTGTGAGAGAGAGTGGCACACACTCTCCACAGGGAGAGTGGAGAGAGTTTTGGAGGGAAAGGTGAGTGGGAAAAACATGCACCTAGTTTGAATTCTAACCCTTGGATGGGATCTAGATCTAAGGGTTGAGTTTGAATCTAGAGCACATGCTTTTGGCACATCTCAAGAGTGAATTCTAGCCTCTTGATCTAGATCTAATCAAGTGGGTTCAGATTTCAGATAACAGTTTTACCCCATTCACCTCATGTATTTCCTACATTATCTTCCACACAAGTTAGCATTTACTAGGATGAATAGGGCTTTATCAAGCTTGTAATGTTCGGATTAGGTATAGGTATAATGACAAGTCAAATTTAAGCTCATTACCATGTTCCTCAGCTTAAGAAACCATAGTCCCCAAACCTTTCTCGTAGATAATCTCTTAGCATTTGGAATGTATTTTCGTGTTCTGTGTTGGATTTCAGGGGATTCTATTGATACCTCTTTATTTTCATTATTTTTGGTTGCCACAAGCTGGTGGCTTTTTCAACAATCTTCTAATTTATTTATTTTTTTTACCACAAACTGATGATCTTTTCTTGCTTTTATGATTTTTTTGTATTTTCTGAATTTTCCTAGAGGTGTGATTTCCTTCCCTTTTGACGCATAATTTTTACTAAGAGAGATCACTACGATAGGATTTGAGTCTTCAAGCCTGAGGTATGGTGGGTTTTTAAGAGGGCAATCAAAATATGGAAAATATTGACTTATAGACTGCTTAGGTTGAAAAATACCGTTTAAGCTCAAAGTGAGTGCCTAAGGTCATTCATTTAATTTTATAGGTTGGCTGAGAAAGCTTTTTATAGGTTCCAAAGAACACCTGAACACCTAAATCCTTTCCTAGTTCATGTTTCACTTGTCTTAACTTATTTAGGAACAACTTGGTTCTTTTAGTTTTGCCCTTTTCCTATTTTCTTAGATACAAGCACATTATTAATATTAGGAATAAAAATAAAAATTGCACTTAATTTGATTCCTACAACATAAATCATCAATCTTGCATTACCTTTCTCAATCTTGCACAGGAGTGTTAGTATCTCAAGGTGGATATTAATAATATCATTAAAACTCAAGGTAACAGGAAAACAACATTCATGCATACATAAGGGTGTTAGTACAATAGCGTTGATGCTTTAGTATGTTTAAAGAAAACAAAAAAATGATAATGAGAAAAAAATATGAACCCATTCTAAAATAAAACGTAGAAATGATAAAAATAAAAAATTATGCAATAAAATTTAAAAATAAGAACAGAAAAATAAAAGATAAATGAAAGTAGTCACCTCTACTTAGAACAGTGTCGTCCCCGGCACTGAAAATAGAAGGTGGAAGGTGGGCCAGAAGGTGGAAAACCCCATTGACGAGTGAAGAACTCGTTGAAGGTCTCGAGTGCAAGCAGAGGTGGAGGAAATATGAACTTCATCATTCAGCATAGTTGAGAGTTTCTTAGATTGTCCGAGCTGCCGCTGGACGAGCTGCACCTGTCGGAGATATCGCTGCTAGAGTGGGCACTGTTGGGGATGTTACCCCGACAGAAACTACTACTGCAGGTAATACTACTAGAGATGCTACTGCACAAGCTACCGCTGGACGAACTGCACCTAACGGAGATACCGCTGCTAAAGCGGGAATTGTCAGAGCTGCCGCTGTCGGAGATGCTACTCCTACAGAAACTACTACTGCAAGTAATACTACTGAAGCTGCACCTGCCTGAGCTAGCGTTGGAAGAGCAACATCTCTCGGAGCTACCATTACCAGAGCGGGCTCTCCAAGAGCTAGTCCTGCCTGAGATGCGACTCCTACAGATACTTCTACTGTAGGTACTACTACCGGAGCTATCCCTGTCGAGGGCCTCCCCGACAAAAGCTACTACTGCAGGTAATACTAATGGGGATGTTATTGCACGAGCTACAGCTGGACGAACTGCACCAATCGAAGATACCGCTGCTAGAGTGGGAACTGCAGGAGCTGCCGTTGCCGGAGATGCTACTCCTACTGAAACTATTACTGTAGGTAATACTAGTGATGCTGCTCTTACTTGAGCTGCCGCTGGAAGAGCTGCACCTCTCAGAGATACCATTGCTAGAGCTCGTCCTATTGGAGATGCAACTCCTATAGATACTACTACTGCAGGTACTTCTATAGGACCTGCTACTGCCTGAGCTGCCACTGGAAGAGCTGCACTTATCAGAGCTGGTCCTGTTAGAGATGCGATTTCTTTAGATACTATTATTGTAGGTACTACTACCAGAGTTGCCACTGTTAAAGATGCTACCCCTACAGAAACTACTACTACTTCTCATACTACTGGAGATGCTATCGCTTAAGCTGCACCTGTAGGAGATATCTCTGTAAGAGAGGGCATTGCCGGAGCTGTCGCTGTCGAGGATGCTACCTCGATAGAAACTACTACTGCAGGTAATATTACTGGGGATGCTATTGTACGAGCTACCGCTGGACGAGTTGCACCTGTCGAAGATACTGCTGCTAGAGCGAGAACTGCCGGAGCTGACGCTGTTGGATATGCTACTCCTACTTAAACTACTACAACAAGTAATACTACCAAAGCTGCACTTACCTGAGCTGCCGCTGGAAGAGCTGCACCTCTCAGAGATACCGCCGCTAGAGCTCGTCCTGCCGAAGATGTGACTTCTACAAATACTACTAGTGCAGGTACTTCTACAAGAGTTGTTACTGCCTCAGCTGTCGCTAGAAGAGCTGCCCTTATCATAGCTACCGCCTCCAGAGCAGGCACTACCAGAGCTGTTTTTGCCGGATATGCGATTTCTTATAGATACTAGTATTGTAGGTACTACTACCGAAGCTGCCATTCTCAAAGATGCTACCCCTACAAAAACTACTACAGTTGGTCATACCACTATAGATTCTACTACCCGAACTGCACTAGTAGGAGATATCACTACAAAAGAGGGAACTGTCGGAGCTGTCTTGTTGGTCCCTATGTTGAATCTAGAAGGGTGGGGGTGAATAGTTTCAAGTTCCCTACGTTCAATTTTATTTTTTTTCTCACTTTCTTTCCCGATTCAATTTTATCTGAGTTACAAATAACAGTTCAGAGATTTAGCAGCGGACATAGAAGGAAATTGTAAAGCGAGAAATACAGAGAAAGATCAAAGATAAGGTAGAGAGAAAATTTGGACAGAGATTTATCCTGGTTCGACGTTCGGCCTACGTCCAGTCCGAACCCAACAACTGTTGCGATCGGTTTTTCCACTATAATGATTACTTGTGTCTAATACAAACACACTGCACAAACACAAACAAAATCAAAATAACCAAAACATATGTTTTTCTCCTAAGAACATATCTCTCTAATTCTTGAATCCTTCAAGAATCGCCTTTGAGAGCACCTCTCTCAAATTCCTTAACTCTTCTTCTAGAGAACAACTTTCTCTCAAGAGTCTTGAACCAAAAACAAAAATACAAAAACAAGATAAAGATCAGTAAAGATTACACCTATTGTGTATGATCTGATCAAGATTATAACCAATGTATTCAATCCTTCACACACTCTTCATCTCTAGAGAAAATCTTTTAAAATCTTGAAGAGAATTCTTAGAACTTGTGTTCTCTGTAAAAAAATAGTTTTTCGCTCTTCCTTTCTTCTTGAAAAACCTCAAAGATCTCTCTTGTTGAAAATCATTTCAAAGAGGTTTCAATTTAAAGCAGTTCAAAAGCTTTTTGAGATGAATTCTGGTGTGGTAATCGATTACTAGAATGTGGTAATCGATTACTCCAAAGAGATTTTGCCTTCTCTGTTATCTCAAGCACGAAGTAATCGATTACTAGGATGTGGTAATCGATTACTCTAGAGTGTTTTGGGCTTCCTCGTTTTCTCAACTTTGTTGTTGGTAGTCGACATCGATATATGGTAATCGATTACTTTCAAACTTAAGACCATTTTAAACAACAGTTTTCAACTTTTCAAAAAACGAGAAAAAGGGTTCCCAAACTCGCTTCTAGCTTGATTCTCGAGTAGATTCAACTTCTCTGTGAAGCGAGATTGAATAAAAACCACACTCAAAACCTATTCTAAAACAATCAATACAATTACGCTCCTATTTACAATCTATCATTAAAATAAAGATTACAAGTAGATCAAAACTAAAAACAAGAGACGACTTCTTCAGCTTCAAGTCCAACAATCTCCCCCTTTTTGGTTTTGATGTACCAAATTATAGTGTAGTCGAGAATCTAATGAAGGAAAACGGCTTTGATGTGTCCTGCAATGTTAGTATCTCTTTTTCTTTTTTTTTTCATACAGCTTATAGATGATATGCAATCCATATCACTTTTCATTTTACAAAAATATTATGGCATCTAAGTAATCAATTGCAAAGAAATTAAATCTAGTACTATTACAGTAATCCATAATTGTTCAAATTTTAATGATCTGCTCCCCCTAAGTAAAATACTTAAGAAATTATAGATTCAAACAGTTCAAAGATAATTCAAATAACATCAAATGAAAACATGAATGAAAATATAATGAAAACATATAATAATAACTACACTTCTACTACTCCCCCTATTTGGTATATCAAATAAGATTATGAGAGGTAGAGTTGAAGTTACTAATCTGAGTCATCTTGGTTGAGTCTTTTCATGATTGTCTCCATCAGATCCTTCATCTCTAGGAAGTGCAAGTCTTGACGCTTTCCTAGATCATCTATCCTTTTGTTGACAGTTTCTTCTAATTCATCCAATATGTCAATCATGATGGATTCAAATCGTGATTTTGGAATGTACTCTCCAGATGCAAGGTTGTCTTCATCTTCATCTTCATTTTGTGCTCCTTCTGGATATTCTTGTGGATTTGCTTGTTGTTCTTCTCTAGTGATCCATCCTGTGTAACATTCAAGAAATTTAAATATGATTTGAAAAAGGTTACATATAAATGAAGATAAAAAATAAAGAAAATTTTAATAATAATAAATAAATAAATAAATCAAGACCTATTGGAAATATTGGTAATTAGATTATGTTGGCTTGATTGATTTCTTGATTGTGCCTTTATTGGAATGTTTCCCTTGTCTTTGTTATTTTTGTCTTATAGATCCTAAATACTTCTAAAATCTTTTAGAAAAATCTTCTTCCTATCCATTAAAAAAAAAAACATCACATTTATTCTACCTATTTCTAGAAATATCTTGTTTATTCTAGAAACATCTTGTCTATTCTACTTGTTTCTAGAAAATTCATGATTACTCTACTCTTTCTAGACATTTCTTACTTATCCTACATGTTTCTAGAAAATTCTTGTTGATTTTAGAAATTCCTTATTTATTTTAATTTTTCTAGAAACTTCTAGTTTACTCTACATGTTTCTAGAAAACTCTAGAAACTTCTTATTTATTCTAATTTTTCTAGAAAACTCTTGTTTATCCTACAAGTTTCTAGAAAATTCTTGTTTATTATAGAAATATCTTGTTTTTTCTACCTTTCTCTAGAAAATTCTTGTTGATTTTAGAAACTTCTTGTTTATTCTACTTTTCTACAAACTTCTTGATTATTATACATGTTTCTAGAGAATTCTTGATTATTATAGAATTATCTTGTTTATTCTAGTTATTTCTAGAAAAATCTAATTATTTATAGAAACTTCTAGATTATTCTACTTATTTCTAGAAAAATCTTGATTATTCTACTTTATTCTAGAAACTTCTTATTCTACATTTTTCTAGGAACTTCTTTTCCTACTTAATTCTAGAAACTTCTTATTCTACTTATTTATAGAAATTTCTTATTTTCTTACTTATTTCTAGAAATTTCTTAATTCATTTTGAACATTTAATTTGAAAGATATTTCTAAACCATTCTAGAATTTTCTTTTACCTTTTAAGATATTTTGATGGAAACTAAGATATTTTTATAGAAACTAAGATTTTTTCTTTAGAATCAATCTCCAATTCTCTAGAAAGTTCTTGGGAAGTCTATAAATAGGACTTAGGGGTGTCAAATGAAGACATAATCCAAAGAACACTCTTACATTCTCTCAAACTATCTTCACTCCAAAAAAAGACCTTTCTATACTTTCTCCACCTTAGGAAGAAATCTCTCCAACCAAAGTAGGAGCAAGAAAGTAGAGGAAGAATATAGGAAGCTAGGAGAAACCAGTAAGGGGATCTTTCCTTATCCTACTTTTCTATTCTTTGTTTTGTTGGTACTTTCATTACCTTTCTTTGGTTTCTTGGTGTTTCTTTTCTTCATCTTTCTTACACTCCTTTTACCCTTTGAATGATTATTTTAAAGTTGTTTTTCCTCTTTCAACTATTTCTTTGAATACTATGACTACTTTATAAAAAGTAAATGAAATGGAAACCTTTCCTGTGTATATTAAGCTTTTGACTTTTATGAACAACTTCAATCTTTCCTCTTTTGATCAAACCTCTTTTGAATATTAACATACTGGATAATTTAATATAACACATATTGATGGTGGTAAATGTGGTTGTTTGATTATACATCGAAGTATGACTTGTTTTGTGCTTGATATACAATTACTTGGTGAATTGGATGTGAGTAAGTGGTGACATGCATGGTTGCATGAAATTGGTGATGGACTTGAATTGTTTAATGACCGATTGGAAATGCCTAGTAGAGGGGCAATATTATGAGATTGCTTGGTGAATGGGCAATACTTAGAATGAGGTGAGATGAAGATGACCTTGTGGAAGGGTCAATAATTAAAATACGATGAAGGTCATTATACAATTCAAGGTCCTAGAACATGTTGCATTGGTGACTGGATAGTAGTAGACCAAGTCCGTAAGTCCTTGAACGGGTTCCCGTCTGAGTGAGTGGAATGTCGTGGACTTGGGGGTTCTCTTGGTGGGGAAATTTCCCTGCTCATGATGATCACATGTTGCGGGGGAGGTCCTGCCGGACACTGAGGGAACTCGACAAATTACGGAGTGTCTACCTCTGGTGGGTCTGTTGAATGTGAGAATCAGATGCCCCAGGCTATTTCAGTGGAGGGCGCCACATTGCATTTTGAGTGAATAGGGAAAATGCATGGTGAGGGTACATGCATCATATAGAACTAGGAGCATACAATAGTGGTTGTGTGTTTTGATTGAACACATGATTCATTGGAATTCGTGTCTAAATTATTTATTGTGATAAATGGCTTATTCATTTTATTGTTGTTGGTTGTCTTACTTTGTGATTTGAACTAAAGGTTTGACTTTACACAGGTTTTAAAACAATAAATTAATATTTTCAAAGAAATCTTGAGGAATATTGTAGATTGTTTAAAGAATATGGGTTTTTATGAATATTTTCACTTAGTTTCAAAAGTTTTCCTATAGTTAAAATTATTTGTTTGTGATCATGGTTTAAGGAAAGCTCACCCTTGCATTTTGTGTTTTTAACACCTATGATAATCTCGGATAACGTTCGAGGGAGCAGATTTGCAGGATTGAGAAGTTGTCACTGTCTTGCACTGGTTGTTGCTACTATCTTGTTGTGAAAGTGCTTGCTATGTTTTGCGTGTAGAAGTGTTGGGTAGATGTTCTAAGGTAGTAGAAAGGTAGTTATGTAAAATAATAATAGGACAAAGTTATGCAATCTAGTTGTAATGAACTTTAAATCTTATGTAATAAAAGTGTTGTTTCCTAAATCTCTCTTTTATTTACTACATCATTAACCGCTTTAAATTACTAATTAAAATATAAGTAAAGTAAGTAAACGAAATGGGGGGGTGTTACACGAGCAGCTGGTGGAAGAGCTGCCGGTGGACGAGCTGCACCTGTCGGAGATACCGCTATAAAGCAGGCAGTGCCGGAGCTGTCGTCGTCGGGGATGCTACCCCCACAGAAACTACTACTTGAGATGCTACTGCCCAAGGAGCCGGTGGACGAGCTGCACCTGTCAGAGATACTGCTGTTAGAGCGGGCACTGCCAGAGCTGTCGCCGTCGGGGATGCTAACCCCAAAGAAACTACTACTACAGGTAGAACAACCGCAGATGCTCTTGCCCGAGCTGGCGATGGACGAGTTGCACCTGTCGGAGATACTGCTGTTAGAGTGGGCACTACCGGAGCTGTCGTCGTCGAGGATCCTACCCCCATAGACACTATTACTGTAGGTAGTACTACTGGAGATGCTACTGCCCGAGCTACCGGTGGACGAGCTGCACTTGTCGGAGATACAGCTGCTAGAGCGGGAACTGCCGCAGTTATCGTCGTTAGGGATACTACCCTCAGAAAATACTACTGTGGGGAGTAACACCGGAGATGATACTGCCCATGCTGCCGGTGGACGAGCTGCACCTGTCGGAGATACCACTGTTAGAGCAGGCACTGCCGGAGTTGTCGCAGTCGGGGATGCTAACCCCAAAGAAACTACTACTGCCGGTAGTAATACCAAAGATGCTACTACCCGATCTGGCGGTGGACGAGCTGCACCTATCAGAGATACCGCCGCATAGCTGGGAACGTGAGCCGTCGCGTTTGGGATGCTACCCGTACAGAAACTACTACTGCAAGTAGTACTACTAGAGATGCTACTGCCCAAGTCGGTGGACGAGCTGCACCTGTCGGAGATACCGCTATTAGAGCGGACACTACCGGAGCTGTCGCCGTCGGGGATGCTAACCCCAAAGAAACTTCTACTGCAGGTAGAACAACCGTAGATGCTCTTGCCCGAGCTGCCGATGGACGAGCTGCACCTGTCGAAGATACTGCTGTTAGAGCGGGCACTGCCGGAGCTGTCACCGTCATGGATGCTACCCCCACCGAAACTACTACTGCAGGTAGTACTACCAGAGATGCTACTGCCCGAGCTACCGGTGGACGAGCTGCACTTGTCGGAGATACCGCTGCTAGAGCGGGAACTACCGGAGCTATCGCCGTTAGGGTTACTACCCTTAGAAAATATTACTGTGGGTAGTAACACCGAAGATGCTACTGCTCGAGTTGCCGGTGGACGAGCTGCACCTGTCGGAGATACCGCTATTAGAGCGGGCACTGCCGGAGTTGTCACCGTCGGGGATGCTAACCCCAAAGAAACTACTACTGCAGCTAGCACTACCGGAGATGTTGCTGCCCGAGCTAGCGGTGGACTAGCTGCACCTGTCAGAGATATCGCTTTTAGAGTGGGAACCGACTTTGAGCTGCGTCGGCCGTCGGGGAACTACCCGTCTTCGGGCAGTAGTACTCATCGGAGATGCTACTGCCCAAGTAGCGGTGGACGAGCTACACCTGTTGGAGATACCGTTGTTAGAGCGGGCACTGCCAGAGTTGTCACCGTCGGGGATGCTGACCCTAAAGAAACTATTACTGCAGGTAGAACAACCGTAGATGCTCCTGCCCGAGCTACCGATGGACGAGCTATACCTGTCGGAGATACTTCTGTTAGAGCAGGCACTGCCGGAGCTGTCGCCGTTGGAGATGCTAACCCCACAGAAACTACTACTGCAGGTATTACTACCAGAGATGCTACTCCCGAGCTACCGGTGGACGAGCTGCACTTGTCGGAGATACCGCTGTTAGTGTGGGCACTGCTAGAGCTGTCGCCCTCGAGGATGCTACCCCATAGAAACTACTACCGCGAGCAAGATCAATCGAGATGCACGCCTCTAGTCCGGTGGATGGACGTAACCTTTCGGAGATATCGCTTCTAGAGCGGGAACTGCCGGAACTGTCACCGTTAGGGATACTACCCTACAGAAAATACTACTACAGGGTAGTACCACCGAAGATGCTACTGCCCGAACTACCGGTTGACGAGCTACACCTGTCAGAGATACCGCTGTTAGAGAGGGCATTGCCGTAGCTGTCGCCGTAGCGAATGCTACCCCCATTGAAACTACTACTGTAGGAAGTACTACCGGAGATGCTACTGCCCGAGCTGCCGGTGGACGAGCTGCACCTGTCGGAGATACCGCTGTTAGAGCGGGCACCGCCGAGTTGTCACCGTCGGGATGCCGCCCTACGTAAACTACTACCGCAGTAATACTATCGGGGAGATGCTACTACCCTAGCAATCGGTGGACGAATCGAACCTCGTCGATATATCGATTTCTGAGCAGAATCGCCGTGAGCTGGGCCGGCCCGTATACTACCCCGCGCAGAAAATACCACTGCAGGTAGTAACACCGGAGATGCTACTGCCCGAGCTACCGGTGGACGAGCTGCACCGGGGTCTGAGATACCTACCGTTAGAGCGGCACCGCCGGTTGCCGCCTGCGGATGCTACCCCCATAGAAACTATTACTGCAGGTAGTACTACCGGAGATGCTATTGCCCGAGCTACCGGTGCACGAGCTGCACCTGTCGGAGATACCGCTGTTAGAGCGGGAACTGCCAGAGCTGTCACCATCGGGGATGCTAATCCCACAGAAACTACTACTGCAGGTAGTACTACCGGAGATGTTACAGCCCGAGCAGCCGGTGGACGAGCTGCACCTGTCGGAGATACTGTTGTTAGAGCGGGCACTGTCGGAGCTGTCACCGTCGGGGATGCTACCCTCACAGAAACTACTACTGCAGGTAGTACTACCGGAGATGCTACTGCCCGAGCTTCCAGTGGACGTGTTGCACCTGTCGGAGATACCACTGTTAGAGCGGGTACTACCGGAGCTGTCGTCGTTGGGGATGCTAACCCCACAAAAACTACTACTGCAGGTAGCATTGCCAGAGATGCTACTGCCCGAGTTGCCGGTGGACGAGCTGCACCTGTCGGAGATACCGCTATTAGAGTGGGGACTGATAATCCATTTTATATACATTTTCTTTACTTTGTTTTCGGTTCAATTAGCTGTTATATGTGTCATATTTTGATAGTTTATCTTAGATATTGTGTTAGAGGTATTTTTTAGTAGTAGTAATAAATAATAGTTAAAATTCCATAAGTTCTTATGTTTCTATATTTGATTCTTGTGCAGTCACCTCTAGAATTATGAGGAATGAAGAAGAGATAGGAGCAGGGAGGAGATTGAATGCAAGAATGGAAGCCCAAATCAAGATTAAAGCAAGCCAAGTTGAGCATACAAAGCTGTTAAAACGCGCCAGGGCGCATTCCATTGACGCATTCAGCCTTGCTTGAGGCGAAAACGCGCCAAGGCGCGCTCAAATAACGCGTTTTTCTGGCCCTTGCGGCATAAACACGCCAGGGCGCGCTCAAATGACGTGTTTTTCTGGCCCTTGCGGCACAAACGCGCCAGGGCACGCTCAAATGACGCGTTTTTCTGGCCCTTGCGGCACAAACGCGCCAGGGCGCGTTTCTCCTGCTATATATAGTTGTTTGGGCACGAATTGAAGGAGAACTTTTCATAATTTTGTTTTCTAGCTTCTTGTGGAAGTTTGAGTTGTGTGATTGCACAATTCTCTCTTCTCCCGTTTCGTTCTTCTCTGTTCTCTATTCTTCTCATGCTTTACTTCTTCATTTTCAATGTTCATGTATTCAATTTCTCCTCACAACTGTAGCTACTGCAACACTTGAATTCAGTTCTTTGATCTCGATTCTTCTTCAATTCTGCAATAGATCTTTGGTTCAATTTACATTTACGCTCTATAATTCTGTTCTTGATCGTTTAGGTTTTCACACTTTATGCTACTGTGCTTGATTCTTTTTCGCACTTCTCTTTCGCTTAATGCATTGTTTCAATTTGCTTAATTCACTGTTTTAGTTTACATTTCTCCATTCTATTCTCAATTCCTAATTCTCCTCAAGATTTACGCCACTGTTCATTTTCTGCATTTATCATTCATTGCTTCAATTTACACTACGCTGCTCTATGTTTAAATTCTAATTCTATCTTTAGTTCTTCATTCAGTTTTGTATTTTCTATTCCGTTTAAGTTTTGCTGCATTAATTCATAAAAATCCCCCTCCTAATAGTGAGCAATTCCGAATTGAATGTGTGTATGTCTTCTGAGAGATGACCTAGGTTGATTCCTCTATATTACAAGTTTAATTGGGGATAAATCTAGCTTTTGATAGTCATTCGACAGTGGTTATCAGGGACTGCCAGAGCTTTCGCCGTCGGGGTTGCTACCCCCACAGATACTATTACTGCAAGCAGTACTATGAGAGATGCTACTGCCCTAGCAACTGGTGGACGAGTTAAACCTGTCGGAGATATCGCTTCTAGAGCGGGAACTGCCGGAGGTGTCGCCTACCCTACAGAAAATACTACTGCAGGTAGTAACACCAGAGATGCTACTGCCCGAGCTGCCGGTGGACGAGCTGCACCTGTCAGAGATACCTCTATTAGAGCGGGAACTGCCGGAGTTGTCGCCTTCGGGGATGCTAACCCCACAGAAACTACTACTGCAGGTAGTAACACCGGAGATGCTACTGCCCGAGCTGCCGGTGGACGAGCTCCACCTGTCGGAGATATCTCTGTTAGAGTGGGCACTGCCAGAGCTGTCGTCGTTGGGGATGCTACCCCCACAGATACTACTACTGTAGGCACTACTATGAGAGATGCTACTACCCTAGCAACTGCTGGACGAGTTGAACCTGTCGGAGATATCGCTTCTAGAGCGGGAACCGCCGGAGTTGTCTCCTACCCTACAGATAATACTACTGCAGGTAGTAACACTAGAGATGCTACTGCCCGAGCTGCACCTGTCGGAGATATCGTTGTTAGAGCGGGCGCCGTCGGAGTTGTCGCTGTCGAGGATGCTAACCCTATAGAAACTACTACTGCAGGTAGTAACACCGGAGATGCTACTACCCGAGCTGCCGGTGGTCGAGCTGCACCTGTCGGAGATACCACTGTTTGAGTGGGCACTTCCAGAGCTGTCGCCGTTGGGGATGCTACCCCCACAGAAACTACTACTGCAGGTAGTACTACCGGAGATGCTACTGCCCGAGCTGCCAGTGGACGAGCTGCACCTGTCGGAGATACCGCTGTTAGAGCGGGCACTGCCGGATCTGTCACCGTCGTGGATGCTAACCCCACAGAAACTACTACTACAGGTAGTACTACCGGAGATGCTACTGCCCGAGCTGCCGGTGGACGAGCTGCACATGTCGGAGATACCGCTGTTAGAGTGGGCACCGCTGTTAGGCCCATTGCACTTTCATTTAAGTTTTTCAACATTTCTATTGTACTCACTTTGGTCATTTATGAAAAGAGAATTTCTAAGACTAAAGTCTTGAGAAAAGGAGAGAGCTCTCCTAGGGTTTCTTCCAAGAACCTTGAATATTATCATGGATCCATGATCCAAGTGGCGATTCTCCAACCAAGCTTATTGGGTGCTTCATCCGTGGTGCTTACCACCCTTCTTCCTTCTTCCATTTTTTATTTCTTTCTTTCCCCTTTTGTGTTGACCATGAGCTATCATTGCTATATATTGAGTTATTCCGCTATTTAAGAGTGATTAAACATTGGTGAATGAAGATTGGGGCACCCCTTTGCTTATTCATGAAGATCCCTTACAATTCCTCATGGGTTTGCATCAGTGAGCAAGGTGTGCAAGTGGATGAAAGCAAGATCAAGGCTATCAAAGAGTGGCCGAGACCCACCAATGCAAGGGAAGTAAGATCCTTTCATGGCTTAGCTAGTTTTTATAGGAGGTTTGTTAAGGATTTTAGTACTATTGCTTCACCTCTTAATGAAATAGTTAAAAAGGATGCTACTTTTATTTGGGGTCAAACTCAAGAGCATGCTTTCAATCTACTTAAAGAGAAGCTTACACATGCACCTATTCTTGCTTTACCTAACTTTGCTTGCTCTTTTGAATTAGAGTGTGATGCTTCTAACTTAGGGGTTGGAGCCGTGTTGATGCAAGAGGGGCATCCCATTGCCTACTTTAATGAGAAGCTCAAGGGTGCTCAACTCAACTACTCCACCTATGATAAAGAGATGTATGCACTTGTGAGGGCCTTCCAAGTGTGGCAACACTACCTTCTTCCCAAGGAGTTTGTGGTGCACACCGATCATGAGGCACTCAAGCATATCAAGGGCCAAGGCAAGCTAAGCAAGAGACATGCAAGATGGGTAGAATTTCTTGAAACCTTTCCTTACATGATTAAGTATAAGAAAGGTAGTACTAATGTGGTAGCCGATGCTCTTAGGAGGAGATTTTCATTGATATGCATGCTAGAAACTAAGATGCTAGGTTTTGATCACATTAAAGAATTGTATGAACATGATCATGATTTCGGCCAAGTGTTCATGATGTATGCTCAAAGTGCTCATAAGGATTTCTTTAGGGTGGATGGTTATCTTTTCAAAGGAAAATGTTTGTGTATCCCTAAGACATCCTTAAGAGAACTTTTGGTTTTTGAAGCACATGAAGGGGGCATCATGGGACACTTTGGAATTGATAAGACATTAGCCATATTACATGAACATTTTTATTGGCCACACATGAAAAAGGATGTGGACCGATTGGTGCAAAAGTGCATTACATGTCATAAGGCTAAATCTAGAAGCATGAATCATGGGTTATATACTCCTTTACCTATTCCCATTTCTCTTTGGATTGACATATCAATGGATTTTGTGCTTGGATTGTCGAGAACCAAGAGAGGAATGGATTCCATTTTTGTAGTTGTGTGTAGGTTTTCTAAAATGGCTCATTTTATTCCTTGTCATAAGGTTGATGATGCTACACACATTGCAAATTTGTTCTTTAAATAAGTGGTTAGATTGCATGGTTTGCCTAAGACAATTGTTAGTGATAGAGATTCAAAATTTTTGAGTCACTTTTGGAGAACCTTATGGGATAAGTTAGGCACCAAGCTTTTATTCTCTACCACTTGCCATCCACAAACGGATGGCCAAACCGAAGTGGTCAATAGAACATTAGGCCAATTGTTGAGATGCTTTGTTAAAGGGAATACTAGGACGTGGGAGGAACATTTACCTTTAGTTGAATTTGCATATAATAGAGTTGTGAATGCTTCTACTTCCCATTCCCCATTTGAGATTGTGTATGGTTTTAACCCTTTAACACCTCTTGACCTTGTGCCTTTGCCACTTGAGTTTGCTTTAAATGTAGATGGAGTTGCCAAGGCCGAGCTAGTGAAGTCCCCTCATGCCAAAATCAAAGAGCACCTTGAGAAAAGGTATTCCAAGGTGGCAACCCAAGTGAACAAACACAAGAAGAATATGGAGTTCAAGGAAGGAGACATGGTGTGGCTTCATCTCAAGAAAGAGAGATTTCCTAATCTTAGGAAATCTAAACTTCTACCAAGAGGGGTTGGGCCTTTCAAAATTTTAAAGAATCTTGGAACTAATGCTTACTCTCTTGACCTTCCTACATCTTTCATTGGTAGTAATTCATTTAATGTTAGTGATTTATCTCTTTGTGATATAGGTGGTGATGGGAGCAACTTGGGGACAAGTTTGCCTCAAGAAGGAGGGATTGATGGAGGACCATCTCCAAGCATGAGGATCACAAGGGCTATGCAAAGAAGACTAGAAGCTCAAGTTGAGGAAGAGTTGACCAAGTCAAAGTCAACAAGTCAAGGTTAAAGTCAAAGTCAATGGTCAACTCCTCAAAGTCAACAAATTGGGCAAAAGAAGCCTTGTAATCTTCTTATTAGTTTGTAATTAGTTTAGGCTTAATTTGGCATAAAGCTTGGACCATGTTTGCTTTGTATATTTCGGCCAAGCTCCTTTTATGGACATGTTGACTTCTATTTGTGTTGGTCAAAGCCTCTTAAGATGGGCTTAAGTGTCTTATGACCCAACTAAGCAAGTGTAATACACTCTCTTAAAAGATAGTGGATGGATTAGGAGAGAGAATTAGTGGAATTGCCACTAACTTCATTTAAATTTCCACCACTTGATTATCCCATAATCAAAGGTGTAAATTTAAGTCAAGTTCTAAATTGTTGACTCTCATCTAAGAAGGGATTCTAGCCTTAGGATTTACTTCTAATCCAAGGCATAGAATTCCATCTTAATTAATCCATGATCATCACAAACTTAGATGAGTTATGAGGCTCTTGATCTCATTAACTATAGATCCTTCTTGAATTGATCAAGTGAGGGGTGCTTAGCATCACTTGATCAATCCATCAAGGATCAAGTGGCTAGGATGACTCAAGGCCAACCACACACAAGGGGTCTTATAACTTAGGCAAATTTGCTCATTGTATTCACTTTGGTCATTTATGAAAAGAGAATTTCTAAGACTAAAGTCTTGAGAAAAGGAGAGAGCTCTCCTAGGGTTTCTTCCAAGAACCTTGAATCTTATCATGGATCCATGATCCAAGTGGCGATTCTTCTAACTAGCTTATTGAACCTTGTTCATGGCGCTACCACCCTTCTAACTCCCTTCCATTTTTGCTTTCTTCTTCCTTTGGTTCCAAATCGTGAGAAACCATCCCTTTCATAGTTATTTCCGCAAGCTTGTTCATCATCTTGAGTGAGGATCACTTGGTGAATGAAGATTGGACACCCCTTTTGCTAATCCTTGAAGAGCCATCACAAGTTCCTTCATGGGTTTGCATCACCATGCAAAAGCAATAAGCCTAAGGGAGAATCGCCACAAGGAAGAGTTTCCATGATAAGATTCAAGGTTTGAGAAGAAACCTTAGAGAGAAATCCACTCTCAAAGAATTAGCACTTGCTAAATTCAATTCATTCAAAAATTGATCAAAAGTCCTTACACTTCAATTTTCCTACTATTTATACTAACTCCTTGGCGCCAAAACACAAGGAGAATCCGGTTAGCTTGCTAACCCTTGGATCAAGGGAGGATCAACGCATGGGAAGCCCCTAGGAGCACTTCACACGGATCCTCACCTTAACCCTTAGATTAGGAAGCTAATTTAAGGCCACGGTGAGACTTAGAGGGGAGCATATAACTTGTGACACAAGTTTAATTCTCCACCTCTTGATTAGATCTATATCATGTGGAAGAAATTCAAACTTGAGTTGTGGGAAACATGTGACTCCAATTTGAATTAAGACCACATGATGAGATCTTGATCAAGAGTCAAGAATCATTCTTGCATTGGTGCCAAATAATGCTCACCGAAATTCAAACTTAGTCCTTGATCTAGATCTAATCTAAGGGTTAAGTTTGAATTTGAGTTAGTGGAATTGCCACTAACTTTCCCTCCAATTTCTCTTCACACTCTCCAAGGAGAGTGGCGCACACTCTCTCCCAAAAGGCTAAGGAAAACCGGTGCATGCTTTCAATGCTAGGCCGTGGGCTTCAAGCTCTCACATTGGCCAAATTTGAATTGTTTAATTGTCTCAAAAAAATAAGAAATTACAAAATTTCAAGAAAATTACAAGGTCTCAAAATAAGAGACAAGTATTCATCTTGAGTTGACTTTGACCTAGTCAACTCTCCTTGGACTTGTGCTTCTATCTTCTTGAGCATTGACCTTGTGATTCTTCTTTGACTTTCTCCATTGACATCTAGAAGGGATGGTCCTCCATCAAACCCTCATTCTTGATGGCAACTTGTCCTCAAGTTGTTGTCATCTACTCCATCCAAGTCTTCAATACCTACATCACAAAAAGTAAGATCACAAACATTAAAAGAATTACTACCACCAAATTCAATGGGAAGATCTAGTTTAAAGGCATTAGGGCCAAGTTTTTCAATGATAACAAAAGGTCCATCTCCTTTAGGAAGTAACTTGGAGCTTCTCAAATTTGGAAACCTCTCCTTCCTAAGGTGAACCCAAACCCTATCGCCTACTTTCAACTCAACATGTTTTCAGTGTTTATTAGCATGTGTGGCTACTTGTTCATTCCTTTGCTCAATCCTAGCTTTGATCTTGGCATGCATAGCTTTAATCTTCTTGGCTCTATCCACTCCATCCCTACTCAAAACATCACTAAAAGGTAAAGCACACAAGTCAAGTGGAGTTAAAGGATTAAAGCCATAAACAACTTGAAATGGGGAAAGTAGAGTAGTAGAATTGATCACTCTATTATAAGCAAACTCTACATAGGGTAGACAATCTTCCCAAGACTTCAAGTTGCTCTTCACAAAGCTCCTAAGGAGTTGTCCAAGGGTCCTATTCACCACCTTTGTTTGGCCGTCGGTTTGAGGATGGCAAGTGGTGGAGAAAAGGAGCTTGGTGCCAAGTCTTCCCCACAATGATCTCCAAAAGTGGCTAAGGAACTTAGAGTCCCTATCACTTACTATGCTTTGTGGAATGCCATGAAGTCTTACAACTTCTTTGAAGAAGAGGTTGGCTACATGGGATGCATCATCACTCTTATGGCAAGGAATGAAGTGTGCCATCTTTGAGAACCTACACACCACAACAAAAATAGAGTCTACACCTCTCTTTGTCTTGGGTAAACCGAGGACAAAGTCCATGGAAATATCCAACCAAGGAGAGGTGGGTGAAGGTAAAGGCATATAGAGGCCATGGTTGGAGAGTTTTGACTTAGCCTTATGACATGTAACACATTTACTAATAAACTTGGCTACTTGAGCCTTCATTTTTGGCCAAAATAAGTGTTCATGTAAAATGGCTAATGTCTTCTCAATACCAAAGTGACCCATGATTCCTCCTTCATGAGCTTCACTCACTAAAAGTTCTCTTAATGAAGTTCTAGGCACACACAAACATTTTCCCTTGAAAAAATAATCATTATGCCTATAAAATTCATTGTGAGCACTCTTTAGACAAGCAATATACTCACGGCCGAAATCATCATCACTATTATACAAGGCTTTAATATGTTCAAATCCCAACAATTTTGACTCAAGTAAGGATAGGAGTGTATACCTTCTACTAAGGGCATCCACCACTATGTTTGTCACTCCCTTCTTGTGCTTGATAATGTAGGGAAATGTTTCAACAAATTCCATCACCTTGCATGCCGCGTATTGAGTTTTCCTTGGGACCTTAGGTGCTTCAATGCTTCATGGTCGGTGTGGACAATAAACTCCTTGGGAAGGAGATAATGTTGCCAAGTTTGCAAGGCCCTCACCAAAGCATAGAGCTCCTTGTCATATGTTGAGTAGTTGAGTTGAGCTCCTTTTAGCTTCTCACTAAAATAGGCTAGTGGATGATTTTCTTGTTTCAAAACAGCACCTATTCCAAGGTTAGAAGCATCACATTCAAGTTCAAAAGATAAATCAAAATTAGGCATAACTAAGATAGGAGCATTTGTAAGTTTTTCCTTCAAGAGGTTAAAAGCCTCCTCTTGCTTCGGTCCCCACATTAAAGGCATTTCCTTCTTCACAAGCTCATTGAGAGGAGATGCAATGGTGCTAAAGTCCTTCACAAATCTTCTATAAAAGCTTGCGAGTCCATGAAAGCTCCTTACCTCCTTTACACTAGTAGGCCGTGGCCAATCAAGAATAATTGCACACCCTTGGAACTTACTACAAAACCAAGAAACACCACTTGATCCATGGCAAATGTGCACTTGTCTTTATTAGCATAGAGCTTCTCCTTCCTTAGTACTTCTAAAACAAATCTCAAATGCATTAGATGATCAAGGAAAGATTGACTATATATGAGAATATTATCAAAATATACCACCACAAACTTCCCTAAAAATTCTCTAAGCACATGATTCATTAGCCTCATAAAAGTACTAGGAGCATTGGAGAGGCCAAAGGGCATGACCAACCATTCATAAAGCCCAAACTTGGTCTTAAATGCAGTTTTCCATTCATGTCCATTCTTCATCCTTATTTGATGGTAACCGCTTTTAAGATCAATTTTAGAAAATATGGTTGAGCCATGAAGTTCATCTAACAAGTCATCAAGACTCAACCAGGATGATGATTCAGATTAGTAACTCCATCTCTACCTCTCACCTTCTGATTTGATATACCAAATAGGGGGAGTAGTAGTAGTGTGTAGTTATTAATTGTCTTTAATTGTCTTTAGTCTTAATATTTGGATTGCTGTAATTGCTTTGAACTATTATTGTTATGTTTTTTTTGGAAGTTTTTGAATCTGTTTTACTTAGGGGGAGCAGATTAAAACAATTGAACATTTTGTTGGATGACTGTAATAGTTAGAGTTAATTTTCTTTGCAAATGATTGTCTTTATATGTTTGTGATTTGATATAGTGATATGTTTTGGATGATTCATGAAGCTGTATATAAATAGCTGTATGAAATTGATGAAAATTGGAAGAATAGAAAAAGAAAAACACTAACATTGCAGGACACATCAAAGCCATCATCTACATTGAAGATCAACTACACAACATTTGGTACATCAAAACCAAAAAGGGGGAGATTGTTGGACTTGAAGCTGAAGAAGCCATCCCTAGTTTTAGTTTTGATATACTTGTACTTTTGATCTTTATGATAGATTGTATATAGGAGTTTAAAATGTATTGATTGTTTTAGTTTAGGCTTTGAGTGTGGTTTTTATTCAATCGTTTCACTGAAAATTTGTTTTTACTCTTGTGATTTGAGCTAGAGAAGTTTTGGAACCACATTTTGTTTCAAAAGGAATCAAAAACTTTAGTTTTAAAAGGTTTTAAGCTGAAGTAATCGATTACCACGAGTTGTAATCGATTACCAACAGTTTCAGAAAACAGGGGAATCCAAACTGCTCTTGAGTAATCGATTACCACTCCATAGTGATCGATTACTTCGTGCTTGAAGGAATAAGGAAGGCAAATTTCTCTGGAGTAATCGATTACCACAATCCAGTAATCGATTACCACACCAGAATTCATCTCAAATGATTTTGAAACTGCTTTAAATTGAAACCTCTTTGAATTATTTCGAAGAAGAGATCTTTTTGAGTTTTCAAAGAAAGAAAGGAAGAGCAAAACACTAGTTTCTACAAGAAATCTCTTCAAAGTTTCAAAGATTTCTCTTGAGATGAAAGCTGTGTGAAAAGATTGAATTGTGTGGATGATATTGTTGATCAGTGCATACACACCAGGTGTAATCCTATCTGATCTTTATCTTTTGTAATCATTTTGGTTTTAACTCTAAATAGAAAAGTATTCTCTTGGAAGAGTTGATGAGTTTTTGAGAGAGGTACTCTCAAAGGTTGATTCTTGAAGGGATCAAGGATCAAGATATGTTCTTAAGTGAAGAACATATAGTTTTGAGTATCTGATTTGTTTTTGTGTTTATGCAGTGTGATTGTATTGAAACAGAATCATTATAGTGGAAAACCGATCGCAACAGATTGTTGGGTTGGGACTGGATATAGGCCGAAAGCCGAACCAGTATAAATCTCTCTCTAAACTCTCTTCTCTATCTTATCTCTTTTAATTCATTGTTTTCTTGCTTTACAATTTTTCCCTTGTTTTTTCCGCTGTTCATATCTCTGATACGTTCTTGTAATTCAAGATAAAAGTGAATCGGGAAAAAGTGAGAAAAGGTAAAATTAACAAAGGGAACTTGAATCTATTCACCCCCCCTCTAGATTCATATAGGGACCAACAATTGGTATCAAGAGCTTTAACTAGTAAATCAACCTAGTAATCCTACATAGTTCCTTGTAATGGCTAGTAATCTTTTACCCTTCGCTGAAGGAGCTTCGATAAATAGACCTCCATTGTTCTTCGGTGATAACTATTCATTCTGGAAAGTTTGCATGAAGATCTTTATGGAATCTATTCACAGAAGTATCTGGCAGGCTGTGGTAAATGACTACAAAGTTCCAATGAAAATAGAAAATGGAAAAGGGATAGAGAAACCTTTTGAGGATTGGGACATAGATGAGATTAGGAGGGCTGAAAATGATGCTAAGGCCTTGAATATCATACACTCTGCCTTGAATTCTGATGAGTTTTTCAGGATATCAGCTTGCACAACAGCAAAAGAAGCATGGGAGCTCATCATGGTAACCCATGAAGGTACTGCTGAGGTGAGGAGAGCTAGGAAGAACACAATCATTTAAGAGTATGAGACATTCAGAATGTTCCAAGGAGAAATAATAATGGAAATGCAAAAGAGATCCACACACATCATCAATCATCTCAAAGGACTTGGCAAGGACTTCATTGAAGAAGAAGTGAATGTCAAGATTCTGAAATCGCTGAATATAAAGTGGCAACCTACAGTGACAGCCATAACTGAATCCAAGAACCTTGCTACTATAACAAGTGCTGAACTGTTTGGGAAACTTAGAGAATATGAAATGGATATGACTCGAATGGCAGATGAGGAGCAGAAAGACAAAAGAGCCAAAGGAATTGCTCTCAAAGTAGACCGAACTGAAACAGAATCTGAATCCTCTGAAGACGGAAATGATTCACAAGAAAACCAAGTGAACTTGATGGTAAAGAAGTTCAGAAAGTTCATGAAGAACAACACTAAAAAGAAATTTGGTCAACCAAGAAAAGGAGTCAAGAAGCAAGATAATACTTCAGTCAAAGTGACATGCTATGAATGTGGGAAGATTGGGCACTACAGATCAGATTGTCCAACCTTGAAAAGAAGCAACAACACTGAAGTGAGAAAATCTGAGAATGAAAGAAATGTCAGAAAAGAAAAGAAGAAAAAGAAAGCATACATAGCTTGGGATGAGGGCTACACATCCTCAACATCTGAAAGTGAAGATGAGGAGGCGAATCTGTGCTTAATGGCAAAATCATCCAGTGAGGTAAGTGATACAAACTCAATTATGGATGAAAATGATGAATTGCATTCTGCCTTTTGTGAGCTTTATAATCAAGCTGAAGTTTTTGAAAAAGAAAACATAGTACTGAAAAAGGAAGTATCCATGTTAAAACAGAAAATATGTGAGTTAGAAAATGATATTTCTAAGCTAAAGGAACTCAACATTTTTGTAAACCATGTTCACATGAATCTGGAAACACTAAACATGCTAAATTCACTTGTACCTACTGCATGAAACCTGGACATAAATCATACAACTGCATGATTAGAAAGAAAGGGATTTCCAGTGGCAAATACAAATGGATTAAGAAAGAAACCTGTAGCACTAACATGCATGGACCCAAGAGGAAGTGGGTACCAACTGCAAAATAAGTTCTTTTTCTCTTAGAAAGCCCGAACAATGAAGCTCAATTTGGTACTTAGACAGTGGCTGCTCAAGGCATATGACGGGTGATAGAAGGAATCTGAGCACCTTCACACCAAGAGAAACTGGATCAGTTGTTTATGGAGACAACAACAAAGGGAAAATACTAGGCTACGGTACTGTTGGATATAAGGCAAACACAGTAATAGAAGATGTATTGCTAGTCGATGGATTAAGGTTCAATCTCCTGAGCATCAGTCAACTATGTGACAAGAAATACAGAATTGCTTTTGATGAAGAACATTGTCTCATCAGCAACAAAGACTCAGATGAACTTCTCATGATTGGCAAAAGATCTAACAACATTTACATATTGGAAGTAGATCATTCTTCTCCTTACTCTACATGTTTAACTTCTAATGATGATCTGTCTTGGCTATAGCATAGGAGAATAGCACATATTGACATATTGCATTTGAATAAGCTTGTTTCTAGAGAGTTAGTTTTTGGTCTCCCCAAACTAAGATTTTCCAAAGAAGGACTATGTGAGGTTTGTCAAAAGTCCAAGCAGGCAAAAACATCTTTCAAAAATATTAAACATGTTTTTACATCTCAGCCGCTTGAACTCTTGCATTTAGACTTATTTGGTCCATCTAGGATAGCTAGTATTGGTGGAAATTTGTATGGGCTAGTCATAGTAGATGACTATTCAAGATTTACTTGGGTTTTGTTTATCAAGAAAAAGGATCAAGCCTTTGAAGTTTTCAAGGTACTTGCCAAGAGAATACAAAACAAAAAGGATTTGAAAATTAAAGCTTTAAGAAGTGATAATGGTACTGAATTTAAGAATAGCTTTTTTGAAAGGTTTTGTGAAAAACATGGGATATCACACTGCTTTTCAGCTCCTAGAACTCCTCAGCAAAATGGAGTGGTGGAGAGGAAAAACAGGTCTCTTATAGAACTTGGAAGAACCATGCTGAATGAGCATATGATGCCTAAACATTTTTGGGCAGATGCTGTAAACACTACATGTTATGTTCTCAATAGAGTCTCTATAAGACCTATTTTAAAGAAAACCCCTTATGAGCTTTTCTATGGAAGAAAACCAAACATTTCTTATTTTAAAGTTTTTGGATGCAAATGCTTTGTTTTAAACAATGGCAAGGACCCTATTGGAAAGTTTGATGCAAAGGCTGATGAAGCCATTTTCCTTGGTTATTCAAATACCAGTAAAGCATATAGGATCTTTAATAAAAGAACAATGTGCATTGAAGAATCTGTCCATATTAGATTTGATGAAACTAACACTTTCCAGAAGGAAAGATTGTTGTGTAATGATGATGAAACAGGTGAAGGAAACATAGACATTGATCACGAGCATCAGCAAACTCAACCAAACCCAAGCATTGAACAAGCAAAGAGTGGAGGACACCTAGGAACCTATCACTTGACAATGTTATTGGTGACATTCACAAGGGGTAACTACTAGATCCTCACAGAATCTGTTTTGCTATAATACTGCTTTTGTATCACAGGTAGAACCATCCAGCATAGAGGAAGCCTTGAACAATGAATTTTGGATCATGGCTATGCAAGAAGAACTCAACCAGTTCAAAAGGAATGGAGTTTGGGAACTTGTTCCAAACAAAGGCAACATGAACATTATTGGTACAAAGTGGGTATTCAAGAACAAACTGAGTGAAGAAGGAGTTGTGGTCAGAAACAAAGCAAGACTTGTGGTAAAAGGCTACAATCAACAAGAAGGGATTGACTTTGAAGAAACCTTTGCCCCTGTTGCAAGACTTGAAGCTGTTAGACTACTCCTGGCTTATGCTTGCATTAACAATTTCAAATTATACCAAATGGATGTAAAGAGTGCATTCTTGAATGGGTATATCAATGAAGAAGTCTATGTAGAGCAACCACCCGGTTTCACAGATACTACTTGGCCTACACATGTCTACAAACTTCATAAAGCCTTGTATGGGCTGAAGCAAGCCCCTAGGCAATGGTATGATAGACTGAGTAAGTTTCTCATATCAAAAGGATTCCACAGAGGTAAAGTAGATAAGACCTTGTTTATTAAGAACAAATCTGACTACATTCTATTGGTTCAAATTTATGTTGATGACATTATCTTTGGATCATCTAACCAACAACTTTGTGAAGAGTTTGTGAAAGATATGCAGGAAGAATTTGACATGTCCATGATTGGATAACTGAGTTTCTTTTTAGGACTCCAAATCAAACAAATGGAAGGTGGCACATTCATACACCAGGCTAAGTACACTAAAGAACTGCTTAAGAAATATGAGATGACTAATTGCAAAGTGTCAAATACACCTATTTCTACTAACACTTATCTTGAGATTGATGAAGTAGGTGATGAAGTTGATACTACCTTATACAGAGGTGTTATAGGATCTTTACTTTATCTTACAGCCAGTAGACCTGATATCATGTTTTCTGTATGTTTATGTGCTAGATTTCAATCTGCACCTAAGCAATCTCATTGGCTAACAGTGATGGAGGTCCATCTACCACAAACATGGAAGTCAATGATTCTAGAAGAATTAAAAGGTCAATGCTCAAGAGAATACAAGATGAAGGTCAACAAGTCTTCTTGGTCAACAAACCTTGTAATAGTCTTAGGATCATTTGAACTTGTAATTAGATTAGGAACATTTAATTTTTTGGGTCTTGCTTAGTGAATAAGTGCGCGACCTTTATGTGCGTAAACTGTACCAAAGTGTAGGAGTGTTTGTGAGAAAATAGCGTTACAGACGATAGAATTATAGACGATACCACAGACGATAGCGTACAGACTATAGCCTTGAAATGCTTCCAGGGTGGTAATCAATCAAATACCACAGACGATAACATTGGAACACTTCCAGGATAGTAATCAATCATGATAGCCTTGGAATGTTTCCAGAGTGGTAATCAGTCAAATACCACAGACGACTACCATAGACGAGTATCACAAGCGCTACAACAGACGATACCTAAGACGCTTCTTCGTCTAATGCTTCATGCTGAACTTTTCTGTCTGAAGATTGTTTCGTCTGTATCTTCACATGAGGAACTGTTCCGTCTGATGCACATTAGTCTGATGCCTCAAGCTGAGTTCTTCGTCTGAGGTTTGTTTCGTCTGAACTTTCACAAGTTTCGTCTGAGGCTTGTTTCGTCTGGACTTTCACAAGCTGAGTTCTTTCGTCTGAAACTTGTTCCGTCTGGACTTTCACAAGCTGAGTTCTTTCGTGTGAAGCTTGTTTCGTCTGGACCTTCACACATTGAATTCTTTCGTCTGAAGCTTGTTTCGTCTGGACCTTCACAAGTTGCGTTCTTTCGTCTGGACTTCCATCAGCTGAGTTCTTGCGTCTGAAGCTTGTATCGTCTGATCCTTCACAAGCTAACCAAACTCCCGCTAGTATAAATACACAACACTTTGAATTGTAAAAGGATCTGGGAATCAAATTTTAATGAATTAAATTTAGCAAGAGCTAATTCTTTGAGGGTGGATTTCTCTCTAAGGTTTCTTTTCGAACCTTGAATCTTATCATGGAAACTCTTCCTTGTGGCGATTCTCCCTTAGGCTTATTGCTTTTGCATGGCGCCATCATCTTCTAAATCTACTCCGCTTTCATTCTTTCTTCTAAGTCCTTGAGTCGTGAATCTATTTTCTTCGAGCTTCCGCCATTGTTGATTCCATTTCGAACTTCCGCCATTGATACACTCGTGGAGCTTCCAATCGAATCGAAACAAACGGTCCAAATACGAGCCTCGTTCACAGCGAACTCGTATCAAGTGGTATTCAGAGCTTATCTCTTGATTATCATATTAAGTGATAATCAGAGCGTGTTTTGATTCTCTTCAAGATTGGATCTCTACTCCATAAGTCTAGTAAGTTTCTTCGGTCATTTTGAATTTTCTGAAGTTCTTCGTTTAATTCGTTTAGTGTGCTTAGGATTTATCTTTAGGTTTCTTTAACTGTCTAGTAGTTTTGTCAATTTTCGTTTAAGTCTTTTGTTCGGTGAAAATCATGCAAATCATATGGTTCATGACTTGATCTGTATCGTTATGCATAGATCCGTAATAAATGTTTGCGTCTGATTCCAGATCCGGAAAATTATCATATGTTTCTTCCATTTGTTCGGTCAAATTGAGTTAAATCATAATAATTTCAAATTCCTTGAATTACTTGTCCAGTAGTAATTGTTTTCCATGTGTAGTATCAATTTTGGCCTCTAATTTTTGTGGAATTTGGTGTACCGTGAGCTATCTATCATTGTATGCCCTGTTTCCTCTGTTTTGGTACTGCACTTGAGACTATAATTCTGTACATTCAAGTTCATACATGCAAAATTGAGAAATCAACATCATTACATGCTAGTAGAGTGCTGACTATAGTTCTAAATCCCTATTACACCTTGTAGTAGCATTAGCACTAGTAGTTGAACTTGGAAGTGCTTGTTTTTAGGCAAGATATATCTCAGTCCAGTAGCTTAAACAAAAAGTGAAAAGAAATTAAAACAAGAAGAAAACAAGTGAGAAAATTCAAAAGAAAGCTAGAAAAAGAGCCTTGAAAAGTACTAGAAAGTTTGAGTACTTGAAGTAAATTTTGTGGACTTGTAAACTCTGTCCAGCAAGCTATCAAAGTGTTCAAGAAGTGCAAAGGAAAATTGAGCAAGAAAATTGGACTTAGAGCTAAGACATAGCACACTCATTCACCTAGTCAAATTACTAGTAGCTTGGAAATTAGTCTAGTAGTGTGTACTTGTGACTAGCTTGTTTTGACTCAAATTTCTGCATAATTGAGACTTGTTGTATTTGATACTTGTTCTGCCATATATTTCTGCACAAATCGGTCTTAAATTGATCACTACCAAATTTGAAGTTTGTACTTGATTAATTGTTTGTCTTGGTTAGTGATTGATACAGCATATTCTCTAATTCCTTGCTGTCCAGATTGTGCCATTGTCACATATCATTCTATTCCTTGATTTGAGTAGCTTATTCCTTCATTTTAGCTTTTATTGCTTGTCCTTTTGAAATCCTTGGTTTTTGTCTTAGAAGTTTTGTTCCCTTGGAATTCTTAAGCTTACCCGAGAATTGTGCCTCTTTCACAAGGAAATTCCTATATAATTGATTAGAGGTTTAATTAGAAACTTTGGTAGGGAATTGAGTGGTAAAAGGCTAGAGAGAACACTAGAGAAAGAGCCACTAAGAGTGCATACACGAGTTGATATTTGAGTGACACACTTAGTGAGTGGTAAGGTCCTTGATTATTGTTCTCTTTGTGTACTAATCCTTTCATTGCAGCCATGGACAGTTCACTTAGTGTTGGAAACGATTTGTCCCCCAAGACTAAGAGAATGATGGACTTCATGACAGAAAAATTTAACCAATTGCAAAATGAGATGAATGATTTAAGAGAAGAGAGTGAAAGGAGGTATAAGGATGAAGGTAGTAGGAAAGGCCGAGAGGGAAAGCGAAAGGAAGGATATGATGGAAATAATAAACACTTAAGAGGAAGTAGAAGTGAGAGAGGAAGCCAAGGAGGACACTACTACTCACCTAGAGATAGTGATGAGGGTAGTAACCATGATGAGAGTGAGGCTTATAGAGAATATGAGGATGAGAGGGGGCATAGGAGAGAGGGTAACCGAGGCACCTATAGGAGACAACCTTTCATCCATAGGAGATATTTTGGAGAGGAGGAGCAAAGAGGTTGGGAGGCCAATACTAAGATTACTCTTCCAAAGTATCTAGGAGAAGGAGGAGCCGAAGGTTTGCTAGATTGGATCATGAAGGTTGATCAAGTATTTTCTTGCAACCCTACCTTGAGTGAGGAGAAGAGACTTAACCTTGCCATACTAGAGTTTGAGGGATATGCTTTGGTATGGTGGAACCAAATCCTTATAGATGCCGACAAGAGGAGGAGACCTTCCATCATCTCTTGGACACAATTGAAAGATGCTCTTAGAGGAAGGTTCATTCCTAAATCTTATGTGAGGGATTTGCATGTTAAGTTGCAAAGGTTGACACAAGGAGGAAGAAGTGTGCAAGAATATTACAAAGATCTTGAGCTTACTATGATGAGGGCCGATTGCCAAGAAGAGAAGGAAGCTACTTTAGCAAGGTTCACACATGGATTGAATAGGGAGATTCAAGATGTCTTGGAACTTCAAAGCTATAGAACCTTGGAAGAGGCTATTCATAAGGCCGAGAAGATAGAAGCTCAATTGAGGAGAAAATTCACCATGAAGAAGTCCTACACTACTAGTTCTTCAAGTTGGAAAGAAAGGCAAAAGAAGGAAAATCTATTCAAGCCTTCTTCCAAGTTTGGCCGAGAAGACAAGGGTAAGGAAGTTCCTAAACCTAATTCTAAACCATCTAACATCAAGTGTTTTAAATGTTTAGGACATGGACACATTGCTTCTCAATGCCCAAACAAGAAGACTATGATAGCAAGGATGGATGGAGGAGTCACAAGTGAGGAGTCTAGCCACTCTTCAAGTGAGCATGAAGGGGAAAGTACAAGTGGACACTCAAGTGAAGAGTTGGCCGAAGAAGGTGATCTCCTCATGGTGAGAAGGATGCTAGGGAGTGCCTACCATGAACTAGATGACACTCAAAGAGAAAACATTTTCCACACAAGATGTAACATCCAAGGAAATGTTTGCTCTTTAATTATAGATAGTGGTAGTTGCACAAATGTGGTGAGCACAAGATTGGTAGAAAAACTTGATTTGAAAACATCTCCACATCCTAAACCATATAAGTTACAATGGCTTAGTGAGAAAGGTGAATTAGTAGTTGATAGGCAAGTTCTAGTTGCTTTTACCATAGGAAGATATAGTGATGAAATTCTATGTGATGTAGTTCCTATGGAGGCCACTCATATGCTACTAGGTAGGCCTTGGCAATATGATAGACATGCCTTACATGATGGTGTAGCTAACACTTATGTATTTTCTCATGTTGGCCGTAAGGTACACCTCAAGCCATTGTCACCAAGGGATGTTATTGAAGATCAAGTAAAAATGAAAATGAAAAGAGATGAAGAGAAGAAAACTTTGGCCGAGAGTCCCAAGGCCAATCATAAACCTAAGGGCTCGGCCGAGAGCTCCAAGAAACCGTCCAAGCTTGCTATTACAGGCCCTAAGCCTAAAAGCAAGAAAAATAATGCCAAGAGTAGTGAAGCTACTAAGGGAAGTTTCTTGATTGAGAGAGGAGAGGTTAAGAGGGAATTCCTAGCTAGGAAGTCTATGTACTTATGTTTACCTTCACCTTTAATTTTGAGTGCTACTTGTATAGGTGATCAAGGTGCCTTAGATGACTTGCTAGAAGAGTTTAGAGATGTATTCCCCAAAGAAATACCTCACGGCCTACCACCATTGAGAGGGATAGAGCACCAAATTGACCTTATTCCGGGTGCACCTCTTCCCAATAGGCCAACCTATAGGACCTCACCTCAAGAAACACATGAGATAGAGAGGCAAGTGCAAGACCTACTTAGCAAGGGTTGGGTAAAGGAGAGCTTGTCTCCATGTGCCTCACCCGTGATACTTGTTCCTAAGAAGGAGGGAACATGGCGCATGTGCACGGATTGTAGGGCAATTAATAACATCACCATAAGGTATCGTCATCCCATCCCTAGACTTGATGACCTTCTAGATGAGTTGCATGGTTCCACTATTTTTAGTAAAATAGATCTTAAGAGTGGATACCATCAAATTAGGATGAAAGAAGGGAATGAATGGAAAACGACTTTCAAAACTAAATTTGGTTTGTATGAATGGCTTGTGATGCCTTTTGGATTGTCCAATGCACCTAGTACCTTCATGAGGTTGATGAATCATGTCTTAAGAGATTTCATTGGGAAGTTTGTTGTAGTATATTTTGATGATATTCTTGTATATAGCAAATCTTTTCATGAACATTTAGATCATTTGAGGCATGTTTTAATAGCTCTTAGGACACAAACCTTGTATGCTAACAAAGATAAATGCACATTTGCCACGGATAGTGTTGTGTTTCTTGGTTTTGTTGTGAGTTCTCTAGGTGTACAAGTGGATGAAGCAAAAGTGAAAGCTATAAAGGATTGGCCGACCCCTACAAATGTGAAGGAAGTGAGAAGCTTCCATGGCTTGGCAAGTTTCTATAGGCGGTTTGTCAAGGATTTTAGTACCGTTGCTTCACCATTGAATGAGCTAGTTAAGAGGGAAGTACCATTTCTTTGGGAAGAACCTCAAGAACTTGCATTTAATTTACTTAAGGATAAGCTTTCTAATGCTCCTATCTTGTCTCTACCTAATTTTTCACTAACTTTTGAGCTTGAATGTGATGCCTCAAATTTAAGTGTTGGTGCGGTTTTGATTCAAGAAGGCCATCTAATTGCTTATTTTAGTGAGAAATTGAAGGGAGCACAATTGAACTACTCCACCTATGACAAAGAGTTATATGCATTGGTGAGATCATTCCAAACTTGGCAACATTATTTGCTTCCCAAGGACTTCATTGTGCATTCGGATCATGAAGCCTTGAAGTACCTCAAGAGCCAAGGGAAACTCAACAAGAGACATGCTAGGTGGGTGGAGTTCATTGAGACTTTTCCTTACATCATCAAGCATAAGAAAGGAGCCACAAATATTGTAGCCGATGCTCTAAGTAGGAGGTATACCCTTCTTTCTTTGCTTGAGTCTAAGTTAATTGGTTTTGAACATGTGAAGACCTTGTATGCTATGGACAATGATTTTGGCCTCATGTACCATGAGTGTACCAAGGGTGCTTTTAAGGATTTCTTTAGGTACAAGGATTATCTTTTTAAAGGAAATTGTTTGTGTGTACCTAATTGTTCCTTAAGAGATCTTTTGATATGTGAGTCACATGAGGGTGGGATCATGGGACATTTTGGAATAGATAAGACTTTTTCCACATTACATGAGCACTTCTTTTGGCCTAAAATGAAAGTTCAAGTTTCGAAATTTGTAAGAAGGTGCATCACTTGCAATAAGGCAAAATCTAAGCTATCCAACCATGGTCTTTATATACCTTTACCCGTGCCAACTTCACCTTGGCTAGACATATCCATGGACTTTGTCCTAGGATTGCCTAAGACCAAGAAAGGTGCGGATTCCATCTTTGTTGTGGTATGTAGGTTTTCCAAGATGGCTCATTTCTTACCTTGCCACAAAACGGATGATGCTTCTCATATTGCAACCTTATTCTTCAAGGAAGTGGTAAGACTCCATGGTGTGCCGCAAAGCATTGTAAGTGATAGGGATGCCAAATTCCTTAGCCACTTTTGGAGATCATTATGGGGAAGGTTGGGTACCAAACTCTTATTTTCTACTACTTGCCACCCCCAAACGGATGGCCAAACAGAGGTAGTCAATAGAATACTAGGACAATTGCTTAGGAGTTTTGTAAAAGATAATATTAGAACTTGGGAAGAATGTTTACCACATATAGAGTTTGCTTACAATAGAGTAGCTCACTCTACTACTTCTTTATCCCCTTTTCAAGTTGTATATGGTGTTAATCCTCTAACCCCCATTGATCTTGCTTGTTTGCCTCTTGAGATTGTTGATAATAGACAAGGTGTACAGCATGCCGAGAAGATTCAAGAACTTCATGCAAAGGTTGAAGCAAGAATTGAGAAGAAAAATGCACAATATGCCAAGGCTCACAACAAGAACCGAAAGGCCATCGAATTTAACGAAGGGGACTTGGTGTGATTGCATCTTAGGAAAGAGAGGTTTCCCAACTTGAGGAAATCTAAGTTTCTACCTAGAGGAGATGGACCTTTTAAAATCATTAAGAAATTGGGCCCTAATGCTTATAAACTTGACCTTCCTTTAGATTTTGGTGGAAGTAACTCATTTAATGTTTGTGATCTTTCACCTTTTGTAGATCTTGAGGAGGATGACAACTTGAGGGCAAGTTGTGTTCAAGAAGGAGGGTTTGATGGAGGTCCATCTACCACAAACATGTAAGTCAATGATTCTAGAAGAATTACAAGGTCAATGCTCAAGAGAATACAAGATGAAAGTCAACAAGTCTTCTTGGTCAACAAACCTTGTAATAGTCTTAGGATCATTTGAACTTGTAATTAGATTAGGAACATTTAATTTTTTGGGTCTTGCTTAGTGAATAAGTGCGCGACCTTTATGTGTGTAAATTGTACCAAAGTGTAGGAGTGTTTGTGAGAAAATAGCGTTACAGACGATAGAATTACAGATGATACCACAAACGATAGCGTACAGACTATAGCCTTGAAATGCTTCCAGGGTGGTAATCAATCAAATACCACAGACAATAACATTGGAACACTTCCAGGATAGTAATCAATCATGATAGCCTTGGAATGTTTCCAGAGTGGTAATCAGTCAAATACCACAGACGACTACCATAGACGAGTATCACAAGCGCTACAACAGACGATACCTAAGACGCTTCTTCGTCTGATGCTTCATGCTGAACTTTTCTGTCTGAAGATTGTTTCGTCTGTATCTTCACATGAGGAACTGTTCCGTTCGATGCACATTAGTCCGATGCCTCTGCCGAGTTCTTCGTCTCGAGGTTTGTTTAAATCGAACTTTCACAAGTTTCGTCTGAGGCTTGTTTCGTCTGGACTTTCACAAGCTGAGTTCTTTCGTCTGAAACTTGTTCCGTCTGGACTTTCACAAGCTGAGTTCTTTCGTGTGAAGCTTGTTTCGTCTGGACCTTCACACGTTGAATTCTTTCGTCTGAAGCTTGTTTCGTCTGGACCTTCACAAGTTGCGTTCTTTCGTCTGGACTTCCATCAGCTGAGTTCTTGCGTCTGAAGCTTGTATCGTCTGATCCTTCACAAGCTAACCCAACTCCCGCTAGTATAAATACACAGCATTTTGAATTGTAAAAGGATCTGGGAATCAAATTTTAATGAATTAAATTTAGCAAGAGCTAATTCTTTGAGAGTAGATTTCTCTCTAAGGTTTCTTTTCGAACCTTGAATCTTATCATGGAAACTCTTCCTTGTGGCGATTCTCCCTTAGGCTTATTGCTTTTGCATGGCACCATCATCTTCTAAATCTACTCCGCTTTCATTCTTTCTTCTAAGTCCTTGAGTCGTGAATCTATTTTCTTCGAGCTTCCGCCATTGTTGATTCCATTTCGAACTTCCGCCATTGATACACTCGTGGAGCTTCCAATCGAACCGAAACGAACGGTCCAAATACGAGCCTCGTTTACAGCGAACTCGTATCAAACAGTGAAGAAAATTCTTAAATACCTAAAAGGAACAATAAGTTGTGGACTATGGTATCCATTACTTGTTGGTTTCAGTGACTCTGATTTTGCAGGTAGCAAAACGGATAGGAAAAGCACTAGTGGAACATGTCACATCTTTGGAGAATGTTTGATATCGTGGAATAGCAGTAGCACTATCAACTGCAGAAGCTGAATATGTAGCTGCGGGAAGTTGTTGTGCTCAAGCAATTTGGTTGAAACATCAACTTGAAGACTTTGGGCTAAAGATAGATCACATTCCCTTGAAATGCGACAACACAAGCGCTATAAGTATCACAAGAAACCCTGTACTGCACTCAAGAACAAAACACATCGAAGTCAGACACCACTTTATTAGAGATCACATCGAAAAAGGAGACTGTGACATCGAATTCATAGACACAGAAAATCAATTGGCGGATATATTTACAAAGGCATTACCAAAAGAAAGGTTTTACAAACTTAGATCAAACCTCAGGATTTTAAGTGAGGAACATCTAAACTAAACCTTTTTACTTGATTACACTTATCCATAACTCTGTTTTTGTGAAAATTTTTCAAGAAAAACCTTCTTCTGATAGAAATAATCGATTACCAAGGGAGGATAATCGATTACTTCGAGTGAAATTCACTCTGAGAAGGATTTTTGTACTAGAGTAATCGATTACCACGAGCTGTAATCGATTACCACGAGCTGTAATCGATTACCACAGAATAAGTTTTCAAAAATTTTTGGAAAAATCCTCTGGAGTAATCGATTACCAGGTTACTGTAATCGATTACCACGACTGTTTTCCCTGTTTTTCTTCTTCCCTCTATATAAAAACTGAGATAATCGATTTCCAACTGCTGGTAATCAATTACCTCGTTCTTGGGCTAATCTTTTGGGCTTTGTTCTCTCTTATAAGAAGTGCAGGTGTAACTCTTCAACTCACCATTCATCTTCTTACTCTGAAAAACCCTTCATCTTCTTCCTCCAAACCCTAGATCTTCACTCTCTCTCAAACAATGGAAGAACAAGGTAAAGGTAAAAGAATCAAAATGAGGGCAAACCGCTACACCCAAGAAGAGATTAAAGGAAAGAAAAAGGTGGGAGAATCTTCCAAGAGGAAGAAACCAACATCCTCAAAGCAACCAGAAATTCCTCCTCCTCCTCAACCACAAGAATCAGGGGTCAACCGGTGGTTCACCTCCAAAGGACAAGAAACCAGGTTCAACCTCGACTTTGCTAACAAGGGTCTTGTTCCACCCAAGATTCTTGACCTACAGTGGCTGGATAATCAGAGTTTCACGTTCCATACCTTCCTGAGACAACAACACCTAGAGAGGTTCGTAGGGATGAAAGGCTTCATCTATCCAGACTTGGTTCGGGTTTTCTACTCAAACCTCAAACCGAACATGGAAAGGATGACAGTGAGTTCAGAGATTAAAGGTATCAAAATAACTCTAACCCCTGCTCACTTTTTGCAAATTGCTGGCATAAAGAAGGAAGGGATTATCAGACGTGTAGACAAACTCAGAGAAAAAGGGTTTGATTTACAAAAGGACTCTTTTTACATGAGCCTTCTGAGGAACCCCCAACATTGGGAAGAGGAAAGGAATTCTAGAAGAGCACATGTAACACCCCCCTCTTATTTACTTATTTTACTTATATTTTGTAATTTAAAGTGGTTAATGATATAGTAGATAAAAGAGAGATTTAGAAAACAACACTTTTATTACATAAGTTTTAAAGTTCATTACAACTAGCTTGCATAACTTCGTCATTTTATTATTTTACATAATTTTCTCTCTACTTACTTAGCAAATCTACCCCCAAACATAACAAAAACATCTTCTCGGCAAGACAGTATCAACAATCATTGCAAAACATCCACCTCTTCTTAACCCTGCAAATCTGCTCCCCCGAACGTTGTTCGAGATCATCACAGGTGTTAAAAACACAAAGTGCAAGGGTGAGCTTTCCTTAACCATAATTATAAAAAAATTGATTGAAGTTCAAGGAAAACCTTTTCTTTTATAAATTTAGAAAGTTCATCGAAAATATCATTTTTAGAATAATACTTCCATACATATCCATGATCATCAAAATATCAATCACATAGTAAGGCAATCAACACCCATAAACCAAATCAAACAAACCATCAATCGCAATCAATGATTCAGGCATGAATTCCATTCAATCAAACACACAATCACTAATGTATGCTCCTAAGCCTACATGATGCATGCACCTTTACCATGCATTTTCACTCTTCACTCGAAATGCAATGTGGCGCCCTCCACTAAAAATAGCCTGGGGCATCTGATTCTCACACTCAATCAGACCCACCAGAGGTAGACACTCGTAATTTGTCGAGTTCCCTCGGTGTCCGCGGGACCTCCCCCCGCAACATGTGATCATCATGAGCAGGGCAATTTCCCCACCAAGAGAACCCCCAGTCCACGGCATTCCACTCACTCAGACGGGAATCCGTGACTTACGGACTTGGTCTACTACTATCCAGTCATCAATGCAACATGTTCTAGGACCTTGAATTGTATAATGACCTTCATCATATTTCAGATATCGACCTTTCCACCAGGTCATCTTTATCTCACCTCATTCTAAGCATTGCCCATTCACCAAGCAATCTTAGAATGTTGCCTCTCCACTAGGCATTTCCAATCGGTCATTAAACAATTCAAGTCCATACTCATTTCAATGCAATCATGCATATCACCACTTATTCACATCCAATTCACCAAGTAATTGTATATCAAGCACAAAACCAGTCATCAAACAACCATAGTACTATAATCAATATGTGTTATATTAAATTATTCAGTATGTTAATATTCAAAAGAGGTTTCCTTAAAAGAGTAAAGATTGAAGTTGTTCATAGAAGTCAAAAGCTTAATAAACATAAGAAAGGTTTCCATTTCATTTATTTTTTATAAAGTAGTCATAGTATTCAGAGAAATAGCTGAAAGAGGAAAACAACTTCAAAATAATCATTCCAAGGGTAAAGAAAACACAATCTTAAAGAATTGAAAGGAGTGTAAGATAGATGAAGAAAAGAAACATCAAGGATTCAAAGAAAGATAATGGAACAACCAAAGAAAGAGAGAGAAAGTAGTAAGAGAATCAAAGAATAGAAAAAAAAGGATAAGGAAAGATCCCCTTACTGCAAGAAACTAAAGAAAGAAAATGAAAGTACCAACAAAACAAAGGATAGAAAAGAAGGATAAGGAAAGGTCCCCTTACTGCAAGAAACTAAAGAAAGATAATGAAAGTACCAACAAAACAAAGGATAGAAAAGAAGGATAAGGAAAGGTCCCCTTACTGCAAGAAACTAAAGAAAGAAAATGAAAGTACCAACAAAACAAAGGATAGAAAAGAAGGATAAGGAAAGGTCCCCTTACTGCAAGAAACTAAAGAAAGAAAATGAAAGTACCAACAAAACAAAGGATAGAAAAGAAGGATAAGGAAAGGTCCCCTTACTGCAAGAAACTAAAGAAAGATAATGAAAGTACCAACAAAACAAAGGATAGAAAAGAAGGATAAGGAAAGGTCCCCTTACTGCAAGAAACTAAAGAAAGATAATGAAAGTATCAACAAAATAAAGGATAAAAAAGAAGGATAAGGAAAGGTCCCCTTACTACAAGAAACTAAATAAAGATAATGAAAGTACCAACAAAACAAAGGATAGAAAGGAAGGATAAGGAAAGGTCCCCTTACTGCAAGAAACTAAAGAAAGATAATGAAAGTACCAACAAAACAAAGGATAGAAAAGAAGGATAAGGAAAGGTCCCCTTACTGCAAGAAACAAAAGAAAGATAATGAAAGTATCAACAAAACAAAGAATAGAAAAGAAGGATAAGGAAAGGTCCCCTTACTGGTTTCTCCTAGCTTCCTATATTCTTCCTCTACTTACGTGCTCCTTCCTTGGTTGGAGAGATTTCTTCCTAAGGTGGAGAAAGTATAGAAAGGTTTTTTGTAGAGAAGATAGTTTGAGAGAATGTAAGAGTATCCTTTGAGTTGTATCTTCATTTGAAACCTCTAAGCCCTATTTATAACCTTCCTAAGGCGGTGCTACAGTAATTTCGGGCAGCTACAGTAATTTCGGGCAGCTACAGTAATTTCGGGCAGCTACAAGATCGTCGCTACCTACATAAGATCGTCGCCGGCTACGATAATGGCGGTTTGCTACAGTAATGGCGGTTGCTACAGTAATGTCGGAAGCTACAGTGATGTGCTACAGTAATTTCAAAAATTCATAATTTTTTAATTATTTTTAAATTTCTTGAATGTTATAAAAAAACCTCTCTTAAACTATATTTAAATTTTTGGGATGTTACAGCACAGGGCAAGAAAGTAACATACAACATTGGTGGCCTGACAGCAGATGATAGGTTACTACACTACACTGTTTGCTGGATCTTGGCTGCAAGGGGAGCAAACCATGCCCAACTAAGTGAGGATGACATGATTCTCATTGCTGCTCTGAAGAATGGGATTCAAGTGGACTGGACACACATTGATGAAGGAGCCCTTGGAAGGTGATCCAAGGCAGCTCCGAGATTGCCCACACTAGCCTTCAACTCAAGCTCCGGTCACGGGATTCATGCAAGGAATGGTTCGGCTTGAATGGTTTTGGTGTTTCGGTGGAAGAAAACAAAGGTGTAAAATGGAAAGGAAGGAATGATGGAGGCGCCAAGGAGGAGACTCCCATAAGCCTAGGAGGAACCGTCACAATGGTTGAAAGAAGCCATTGATAAGATTCAAGGTCTTCCCTAAGGGAACAAGAGGTTTGCTCTCAAAAGCTAGAAGCTCTTTTCATTCATTAAAAAAAGTCCTTTTACAAGGGGGGCCGTGGGGTATTTATAGCACATGTTTGCCTTGGGCTCCAAGTAAGGCCTAACCATGGTTGGGAGCCACTAACCTTGGTTAGGGCTGCACCAACCGTGGGGCTTCCTTGCAAGCCAAGTAACCCAAGTGGTTACTTGGTTGTTAGGAAGCACATGGCCTTCATATGGGTGCACATGGGTTTGTCTCCCCTTGTGGCCCATGTGATTAGCCATGTCACCAATCCTAAACCCCTCTTAATCAAGGGTGGAGATCTTTGATTAAGTTTTGGCATGGATCCAAAGTTTAATCAAAGGTTCCCTCCTTCTTAAAAGGAGTTTCAAGCCCACACAAGTTTGAGACTAAAAGAGTAGCCGATTTAAAAATCTTGTGTGGCTTGACTAGGCAAGTGTGGTAGGTGTAGGACCTATGGAACCCGAGGCCTTTGGCCTATGAAAACCCACGGGCTTAGCCCAAGTATTCCCTAAGCTATTTCAATGTAGGGGTTACATCATGTTCAAAAGAATTTACAATTACATTGCACATGATAGGTCTTATACTAGCTTCATGGTCTTGAAGTCTTTCCACCTCTTCCTCTAGCCTCCTTTGCATGCTTCTAGTGACTCTTCTAGATGTTCCTACATCAAACCCTCCTTCTTTTCTTGAACTTGTCCCCAAGTTGGAGTTATCATTTGTACCTTCATTACACAAAGAAAGATCAGTTATATTGAAAGAGTTACTACCACCATACTTACTTGGTAGGTCTAGTTTGTAGGCGTTCGGACCCAACTTCTCCACGATCTTGAAAGGTCCATCTCCCCTTGGAAGAAGCTTGGAACTTCTCAAGGTAGGAAACCGCTCCTTTCTCAAGTGTACCCAAACCATATCCCCTACTTGGAACTCAATAGCTCTACGGTGCTTGTTGTAGGCTTTCGCTATTTGCTCATTCTTCTTTGCTATTTTCTCCTTTACTTGAGTGTGTAACTCTTGGATCTTTTTAGCCCTCTCTTGACCACTCCTATTACAAGAAAACTCAATAGGCAATGCCACTAGATCAAGTGGGGTGAGTGGGTTAAATCCGTAAACAATTTGAAAAGGAGAAAATTTAGTAGTGGAATGCTCAACCCTATTATAGGCAAACTCAATATGAGGTAGCCAATCTTCCCAAATCTTAACATTCTCACCTACAAAAGTCCTCAATAGTTGACCTAGGGTCCTATTGACAACTTTCGTTTGACCATCCGTTTGGGGGTGGCAAGTTGTAGAGAAAAGAAGCTTGGTTCCAAGACAACTCCAAAGGGTTCTCCAAAAGTGCCCAAGAAATTTTGAGTCTCGGTCACTCACAATTGTCTTGGGTACTCCATGGAGTCTCACTACTTCTTTAAAGAATAGTCTTGCAATATTTGAAGCGTCATCAACCTTCTTGCAAGCTATAAAGTGAGCCATTTTAGAAAAACGACACACAACCACAAAAATACTATCCATCCCTCTTTTGGACTTGGGTAGGCCAAGGACAAAATCCATGGAGATGTCCATCCAAGGGGTGGAAGCAACCGGAAGGGGTTGGTATAGGCCATTAGGGGAGACTTTAGATTTGGCTTTGTTGCAAGTGATGCACCTAGAGATGTGCTTCACTACTTGGGCTCGCATATGGGGCCAATAGAAGTTCTCTTGCAACATGGCCAAGGTCTTATCCCTTCCAAAATGGCCCATTAAACCTCCTTCATGGGTCTCAAACACCAATAAGTCCCTCAAAGAGGATTTAGGTATACACAAGGCTTGGCCCTTAAAGAGGTATCCATTGTGCCTAAAGTAGTCTTTGAATGCACCTTTGGTACTTGATTCCCATGCAAGACCGAAATCTTTATCTAGGGCATACATAGGCTTGATATGATCAAAGCCATACATCTTACATTCAAGCATGTTAATCAAAGTGTGCCTTCTACTTAGAGCGTCGGCAACTATGTTACTAGACCCCTTTTTATACTTGATTATGTAAGGAAATTGTTCTATGTATTCTACCCACTTGGCATGCCTCTTATTTAATTTCCCTTGCCCTTTTAAATGCTTTAGGGCTTCATGGTCCGTGTGGACTACGAACTCCTTAGGTAGCAAGTAATGTTGCCACACTTGGAGGGATCGAACTAGAGCATAGAGCTCTTTGTCATAGGTGGAGTAGTTTAAGTGCCCCCCTTTCAATTTTTCACTAAAATAAGCTATGGGGTGCTTACCTTGCATTAGAACCGCACCTATGCCTATGTTAGACGCATCACATTCGAGTTCAAATGAAAGAGAGAAATTCGGTAATGCAAGTATGGGTGCGTGTGTGAGTTTGTGTTTGAGCACCTTGAAAGCTTCTTCTTGAGAAGGCCCCCATGAAAACTTAATGTCCTTCTTTACAAGTTCATTCAAGGGACTAGCTATGGTGCTAAAGTCCTTGACAAATCTTCTATAGAAGCTAGCTAAACTATGGAAGCTTCTTACCTCTTTTACACATGTGGGGGTGGGCCACTCCTTGATAGCTTGTATCTTGGCTTCATCTACTTCCACTCCTCTTACACTCACAACGAATCCAAGGAAGACAACCTTCTCGGCCCCAAAGATACACTTATCCTTGTTTGCATACAATTTTTCTTTCCTAAGTACTTCTAATACACATCTCAAATTATTTACATGCTCTTGAAAACTCCTACTATAGACTAAAATATCATCAAAATACACTACTACAAATTTACCTAGGAATTCCTTTAGTACATGGTTCATGAGTCTCATGAATGTACTAGGGGCATTAGATAATCCAAAAGGCATTACTAGCCATTCATATAATCCAAATTTAGTCTTAAAGGCGGTTTTCCACTCATCTCCTTTATTCATTCTAATTTGATGGTAGCCGCTTTTAAGATCTATTTTGGAAAATATGGTGGACCCATGTAATTCATCTAATAGATCATCTAACCTAGGAATTGTATGTCTATATCTAATAGTAATATTATTTATTGCCCTACAATCGGTACATATGCGCCATGTACCCTCCTTCTTAGGAACCAAAATAATAGGGGATGCACAAGGGGAGAGGCTTTCTTTGACCCATCCTTTCTTCAAGAGGTCTTGGACTTGCTTCTCAATCTCCTTGGTTTCACTTGGTGAGCTCCTATATGCTGGCTTGTTAGGCAATTGAGACCCCGGAATGAAATCTATTTGATGCTCTATGCCCCTAAGAGGTGGCAATCCGTGGGGAAGATCCAAAGGAAAAACGTCCTTGAATTCTTCAAGCAATTCATCTATGGACTTTGCATCACCTACATAAGCATTACTTAATATCAAAGGAGTTGGCATACACAAGAACATAGATTTCCTAGCTAAGTATTCCCTTTTTATTTCATTACATGTAACAAACAAAGTCTCTTTACATTTACTATGACTAATATTACTATTACAAGTAGAATCATTCTTCAAAACAATTTTCTTTTTGTTAGGCTTCTCGGCCAAAGCCTTAGGCACCTTGGAGTTCTCGGCCACTCCATCCTTTAGTGCTTGGGACCTCCTAAGTCTTAACTTGACTTGGTCCTCACATACGTCCTTTGGTGACAAAGGCTTTAGTAAAACTTTTCTACCTTCAAAGGAAAACAAGAAAGTGTTAGCAAGGCCATCATGAGTTACATTCCTATCATATTGCCATGGCCTACCTAGAAGTAAATGAGTAGCTTCCATAGGAACCACATCACACAATACACTATCAACATATTTTCCTATAGAAAAATCTATCATGCATTGTCTATTAACCTTTATTTCACCATTTTCACTAAGCCATTGTAATTTGTAAGGTCTAACATGAGTAATAGTTGGCAATTTAAGTTTAGATACTAGACCCTCACTTACCACATTTGTACAAGACCCTCCATCAATTATTAAAGAGCATACATTACCCTTTACCTTGCACCTTGTGTGAAAAATGTTTTCCCTTTGTGTGTCATCCATTTCAAGGTTCAAATTAAGGAGTCTCCTTACCATAAGCAAGTCACCTTCTTCGGCTCCTTCACTATGGATGGATGCTTCCTCTTCTTCTTCTCTTTCACTTGAAGACCCTTGTGATGATTCACTTATAGTTTCTCCCCCTCTTGTCACCATGGTCCTTTTGTTAGGGCATTGAGAGGCAATGTGGCCCTTCCCTAAGCACTTAAAACACTTTATGTTACTTGATCTCAAAGGATTAGGTTGAGAAACTACCTCTTTAGGCTTGGTGGAGTCTCGGTTCTCTCTAGCCTTTGGCTTGGGTGATGGGTCCCTTTTTCCTTTACCTTTCCAAGAAGAGGTACTCGGCATGGACACCCTTTTGGCACTCCTCCTTTTGATTTGGGACTCAATCCTCTCGGCTAGGTGTATGGCTTCTTCAAGGTGAGAATATCTTTGCAATTCCAACATATCTTGTATCTATCGGTTCAATCCATTCACAAACCTTGCCAAAGTAGCTTCCAAGCTCTCTTCTATGTGAGCTCTTAGCATGGTGATTTCAAGGTCCTTGAAGTATTCTTGAACACTTCTACTCCCTTGATATAATCTTTGCAATTTGTTGTGTAGATCTCTTAGGCAAGTGGGTGGTACAAAACGCTCCCTCAAGGCATGCTTCATGGCTTCCCATGTGGTGACTCTTGGCCTAATGCAACCGTAGCCCCTATCTTGTTGATTCCACCAAATCATGGCATAGTCTTCAAACTCCAAGGTCACTAGTTACAGCTTCTTCTCCTCACTCAACAAGGGATAGCTTGAGAAGACTTGGTCCACCTTCATGGCCCAATCTAGGTATGCCTCGGGTCCTCCACTCCCATTGAACTTAGGTATGGTGATCTTCACAAATCTCTCATCAAACCTATCTTCCTCCTCCCATTGGGTCCTCCTACCCTCTCGGTTTCCTCTTGCTCCTTCACGGCCAACTCACCCCCACCCCTCCTATCATGGTAGTAAGGATCATCTCTAGCACAAGGCCTTCTAAGAGGTTCCCCAACATCACTTCCTATGGAGGTTCTAGGCTCTCTTCCCCTATGACTCCTCCTTTCTTCTCCATCCCCATTTCTTTCCCCATGTTCACTCCTCCTTTCTCCCTCATTGTTTTCTCGCCCCCCCCCCTTCTTTGGGTACTCCTCAAGACTTGTGCAAACCGGGCCTCCCAACTTTGGTTCATCTCCGGTTCATGTCACCCACCCTATCCATCACCAAGTTTAACATATTGCGGGTCCTAGGTGACAATTCTTGTCCCACACTAGAGGGACTTGCCATGGCTGCAATCAAAAGGTTAGTGCACAAGAAAATATAAAGAAGCAATAAACCTCTCAACACTCTCTAAGTGTATCCACTCACACTCATGTATCACTCACAATCAAGGCTCTTATCAAGATGATTCACTCTTGCCTTTTACCACTCTTTCTCTATGTCCTATTAGGGATTATCCTCTAATCAATTACCAATGTTCTTAGCATACCATCATGAAAGAGGAACAGTACCTTACTAGACTTAAGAGGCCAAGAATGACAAAGGACTCTAGGACACAACCAAGGAATCCAAAGGAGACAATCAAGAAAAAGCTCAAAAAGAAATGATAGGCACTCAAATTTGAGAGAAACTTATATGAGACATAGGCATGTATGAGGGAAACAAGATAGCATGGATGTGCTCAAGAAAACAAGCTAAAACAGAGGTGTAAGCATGGCATACTATACTGGACAGCAAGCATCAAAAGCACTTAGCCACCGAAGTTTAGAAACCGAAGCAAAATTTCAGCAAGTTTAGAAACCGAATTTGCCTAGTTTACAAACTATGGTAAAATAACATGTGATCCAATACAAAACCAATAAAATGCCACTGTATTTGTTTCAATTACAGATTCAGCAATGTGCAGTAGAGTGGAGAAAAGAAAATTACAAGTAAAACATCACAAGATACACAATCAACTAGGAAGCTCAAAACTAGAATTTTTTTCTAGAGTAGTGTAGGCTCTTTCCTAGGTCCAATGGTGTTTCTTTGTGTAACTCTTTTCTTTCTCCACTTTCTTTTATTCTTATGTTGCAGTACCTTTCTTTTCTTTTCACTTTCCTATGGTTCTCAATTTGCACTCTTTTCTTGAACCACTAATTTTCACTACTAGTTTTCCTTTCACTTGTTTTTCTTTCTCTTCTCTTTTCTTTCTTTTGATTTTTTGATTCTTTTCTTTTCTTTTGCTATGTTATGGCTGGACCGAAACCTCTAAGGGAATCTAAGAGCCACTTCTAGGTTTAATTCTAGCTTATCATAGCCATTACAAGACTTAAACAAAATTATAAAACAAATGGTCCTCTAGAAAATTACTAAAAATCAAAATCATGTAGGGAGTTACTAGTAAGTGTTCCTAGCATGTATAGATCATAACATGTATGTAAGTTGTAGGTAAGATGCAGTAAGATGCAGTACCAACCAGTAACATACCATAGATTGCAGTAAGAACTCACGGCTACACAAAATCCTAATCGGCATACATGAAGTATAACTTGCAAGGACAAAACTTAATTGATCATGTGAAACAAAATTGCAAGCTAGAATTCATGCATTCAAGAAATTGTGGATGAACATGCTATCATGAATTACGGCCTAATGCAGTAACTAAAAGAAACAAAGCATGTTCAACTCAATACTACTAATGAGACAACTCAAAGAACTCAAATAAGCTACTCAAAGAAAGAAGACTCAAGACTTAAGAGATGGAAAAACTCAAAGAAAACAAGACTCGTGGAGACTCACTAATCGATGGTGATGACTCAAATGTTGAAGGCAACCATGCTCATGATACCACTTGATGAAGGAGCCCTTGGAAGGTGATCCATGGCAGCTCCGAGATTGCCCACACTAGCCTTCAACTCAAGCTCCGGTCACGGGATTCATGCAAGGAATGGTTCGGCTTGAATGGTTTTGGTGTTTCGGTGGAAGAAAACAAAGGTGTAAAATGGAAAGGAAGGAATGATGGAGGCGCTAAGGAGGAGACTCCCATAAGCCTAGGAGGAACCGCCACAATGGTTGAAAGAAGCCATTGATAAGATTCAAGGTCTTCCCTAAGAGAACAAGAGGTTTGCTCTCAAAAGCTAGAAGCTCTTTTCATTCATTAATAAAAGTCCTTTTACAAGGGGGGTCGTGGGGTATTTATAGCACATGTTTGCCTTGGGTGTAACACCCCCTTGTAACATCCCCTCTTATTTACTTATTTTACTTATGTTTAATTAGTAATTTAAAGTGGTTAATGATGTAGTAAATAAAAGAGAGATTTAGGAAACAACACTTTCATTACATAAGATTTAAAGTTCATTACAAATAGATTTCATAACTTTGTCCTTTTATTATTTTACGTAACTACCTTTCTACTACCTTAGAACATCTACCCAACACTTCTACACGCAAAACATAGCAAGCACCTTCACACAAGATAGTAGCAACAACCAGTGACAACTTCTTAACCCTGCAAATCTGCTCCCCCGAACGTTGTTCGAGATCATCACAGGTGTTAAAAACACAAAGTGCAAGGGTGAGCTTTCCTTAACCATAATTATAAAAAAATTGATTGTAGTTCAAGGAAAACCTTTTCTTTTATAAATTTAGAAATTTCATCGAAATTATCACTTTTAGAATCATACTTCCATACATATCCACGACCATCAAAATATCAATCTCGTAGTAAGGCAATCAACAACCAAATTAAACAAACCATCAATCACAATCAATGATTCAGGCATGAATTCTATTTAATCAAACACACCATTACTAATGTATGCTCCTAAGCCTACATGATGCATGCACCTTCACCATGCATTTTCACTCTTCACTCGAAATGCAATGTGGCACCCACCACTGAAAATAGCCTGGGGCATCTGATTCTCACCCTCAATCGACCCACCGAGGTAGACACTCAGTAATTTGTCGAGTTCCCTCGGTGTCCGGCGGGACCTCCCCGCAACATGTGATCATCATGAGCAGGGCAATTTCCCCACCAAGAGAACCCCCCAGTCCACGACATTCCACTCACTCAGACGGGAATCCGTGACTTACGGACTTGGTCTACTACTATCCAGTCATCAATGCAACATGTTCTAGGACCTTGAATTGTATAATGACCTTCATCATATTTTAAGTATTGACCTTTCCACCAGGTCATCTTCATCTCACCTCATTCTAAGTATTGCCCATTCACCAAGCAATATTAGAATATTGCCTCTCCACTAGGCATTTCCAATCGGTCATTAAACAATTCAAGTCCATAGTCATTTCAATGCAACCATGCATGTCACCACTTACTCACATCCAATTCACCAAGTAATTGCATATCATGCACAAAACAAGTTATACTTGAATGTATAATAAAACAATCATGTACTACCACAAATTCGTGTTTATGACATATACTTTTTAGTATGTTAATATTCAAAGAAGTTTGATCAAAGAAGGAAAATAACTTTAAATTAATTATTCAAAGGATAAAGAAAATACCAACTTAAAGAATTAAAAAGAGTGTAAGAAAGATGAAGAAAAGAAACACCAAGAATTCAAAGAAAGATAATGGAAGAACCAAAGGAAGAGAGTGGAAGGAAACAAAGAATAGAAAGGAGGATAAGGAAAGATCCCCTTACTGCAAGAAACTAAAGAAAGATAATGAAAGTACCAACAAAACAAAGGATAGAAAAGAAGGATAAGGAAAGGTCCCCTTACTGCAAGAAACTAAAGAAAGATAATGAAAGTACCAACAAAACAAAGGATAGAAAAGAAGGATAAGGAAAGGTCCCCTTACTGGTTTCTCCTAGCTTCCTATCTTCCTACGTGCTCCTTCCTTGGTTAGAGAGATTTCTTCCTAAGGTGGAGAAAGTATGGAAAGGTTTTTTGTAGAGAAGATAGTTTGAGAGAATGTAGGAGTATTCTTTGGGTTGTATCTTCATTTGAAACCTCTAAGCCCTATTTATAACCTTTCTAAGGCGGTGCTACAGTAATTTCGGGCAGCTACAGTAATGTCGGTCAACTACAATACTGTCGGCAGCTACAATATGGCGGTTTGCTACAGTAATGGCAGTAAAATTCATAATTTTTTAATTATTTTTAAATTTCTTGAATGTTACAAAAAAACCTCTCTTAAACTATATTTAAATTTTTTGGGATGTTACATTGGGCTCCAAGTAAGGCCTAACCATGGTTGGGAGCCAGTAACCTTGGTTAGGGCTGCACCAACCGTGGGGCTTCCTTGCAAGCCAAGTAACCCAAGTGGTTACTTGGTTGTTAGGAAGCACATGGCCTTCACATGGGTGCACATGGGTTTGTCTCCCCTTGTGGCCCATGTGATTAGCCATGTCACCAATCCTAAACCCCTCTTAATCAAGGGTGGAGATCTTTGATTAAGCTTTGGCATGGATCCAAAGTTTAATCAAAGGTTCCCTCCTTCTTAAAAGGAGTTTCAAGCCCACTCAAGTTTGAGACTAAAAGAGTAGCCGATTTAAAATCTTGTGTGGCTTGACTAGGCAAGTATGGTAGGTGTAGGACCTATGGAACCCGAGGCCTTTGGCCTATGAAAACCCACGGGCTTAGCCCAAGTATTCCCTAAGCTATTACAATGTAGGGGTTACATCATGTTCAAAAGAATTTACAATTACATTGCACATGATAGGTCTTATACTAGCTTCATGGTCTTGAAGTCTTTCCACCTCTTCCTCTAGCCTCCTATGCATGCTTCTAGTGACTCTTCTAGATGTTCCTACACCACACATCATCATGGACAACATGCTGAAAACTAGAAGACTTCTAGACAATAAGTGTCCTTACTCTCTTTTTATCTCTAGACTAATTGAAATTTTTCAGATTGACACCACTGAAGAAGCTAGAGAACTGGTCAAAGATGTCCATGTCATCGGCGATAGAGCATTGAAGATGATGAGGCTTATCAAGACCGATGCGGGATGGATCACAAGAGAGGAACAGCAGGCCATTCCACAACCTGAGCAAGAGGAAGCACAATTTGAGCATGAAGATGAGGACGAAGACAATTCTGGAGAGTATATTCCACAATCGCGCTTCGAATCCATTATGATTGATAGGATGGATGAACTGGAAGCAACTGTCAACAAGAGACTTGATGATCTGGGAAAGAGACAAGATCTGCATTTCCTGGAAATGAAGGACTTGATGGAGACGATCATGGAAAGACTCAACCAGGATGATGACTCAGATTAGTAACTCCATCTCTACCTCTCACCTTCTGATTTGATATACCAAATAGGGGGAGTAGTAGTAGTGTGTAGTTATTAAATGTCTTTAATTGTCTTTAGTCTTAATATTTGGATTGTTGTAATTGCTTTGAACTATTATTATTCTATTTTTTTTGGAAGTTTTTGAATCTGTTTTACTTAGGGGGAGCAGATTAAAACAATTAAATATTTTGTTGGATGACTGTAATAGTTAGAGTTAATTTTCTTTGCAAATGATTGTCTTTATATGTTTGTGATTTGATATAGTGATATGTTTTGGATGATTCATGAAGCTGTATGTAAAAGCTGTATGAAATTGATGAAAATTGGAAGAATAGAAAAAGAAAAACACTAACATTGCAGGACACATCAAAGCCATCATCTACATTGAAGATCAACTACACAACATTTGGTACATCAAAACCAAAAAGGGGGAGATTGTTGGACTTGAAGCTGAAGAAGCCATCCCTAGTTTTAGTTTTGATATACTTGTACTTTTGATCTTTATGATAGATTGTATATAGGAGTTTAAAATGTATTTATTGTTTTAGTTTAGGCTTTGAGTGTGGTTTTTATTCAATCGTTTCATTGAAAATTTGTTTTTACTCTTGTGATTTGAGCTAGAGAAGCTTTGGAACCCCATTTTGTTTTAAAAGGAATCAAACACTTTAGTTTTAAAAGGTTTTAAGCTGAAGTAATCAATTACCACGAGCTGTAATCAATTACCAACAGTTTCAGAAAACAGGGGAATCCAAACTGCTCTGGAGTAATCGATTACCACTCCATAGTAATCGATTACTTTGTGCTTGAAGGAACAAGGAAGGCAAATTTCTCTGGAGTAATCGATTACCACAATCCGATGTCGATTACACACACAGAATTCATCTCAAATGATTTTGAAACCGCTTTAAATTGAAACCTCTTTGAATTATTTCGAAGAGAGAGATCTTTTTGAGTTTTCAAAGAAAGAAAGGAAGAGCAAAACACTAGTTTCTACAAGACATCTCTTCAAAGTTTCAAAGATTTCTCTTGAGATGAAAGCTGTGTGAAAAGATTGAATTGTGTGGATGATATTGTTGATCAGTGCATACACACCAGGTGTAATCCTATTTGATCTATCTTTTGTAATCTTTTTGGTTTTAACTCTAAAGAGAAAGGTATTCTCTTGGAAGAGTTGATGAGTTTTTGAGAGAGGTACTCTCAAAGGTTGATTCTTGAAGGGATCAAGGATCAAGATATGTTCTTAAGTGAAGAACATATAGTTTTAAGTATCTGATTTGTTTTTGTGTTTGTGCAGTGTGATTGTATTGAACACAGAATCATTATAGTGGAAAACCGATCGCAACAGATTGTTGGGCTGAGACTGGATGTAGGCCGAAAGCCGAACCAGTATAAATCTCTGTCTAAACTCTCTTCTCCATCTTATCTCTTTTAATTCATTGTTTTCTTGCTTTACAATTTTTCCCTTGTTTTTTCCGCTGTTCATATCTCTGATACGTTCTTGTAATTCAAGATAAAAGTGAATCAGGAAAAAGTGAGAAAAGGTAAAATTAACAAAGGGAACTTGAATCTATTCACCCCCCCTATAGATTCATATAGGGACCAACAATAGCTCTACAATCCGTGCACATTCTCCATGTACCCTCCTTCTTAGGAACTAAGATAACCAGAGAAGCACAAGGAGATAGACTCTCTTTAACCCACCCTTTACTCACTAGGTCTTGTACTTGCCTTTCTATCTCATGAGCCTCTTGAGGAGTGGTCCTATAGGTAGGCCTATTTGGAAGAGGTGCACCGAGTATGAGATCTATTTGGTGCTCTATGCCTCTCAATGGTGGTAGGCCGTGAGGAATGTCACTAGGGAAGACATCCTTATACTCATCCAACAATGCATCCAAACTCACTTGATCACCAATAAAGTTTGCATTTAAAAAACATGGTGAAGGCAAGCATAGGATCATGGACTTTCTTGCTAAGAATTCTCTCCTAATTTCAGTCCTACTTACCAAAAGACTTTCCTTAGACTCACTAGCTCTTCCTTTAAGCTTCCTATCACTCTTAGGATCAGCCTTTTTGGACTTACCTAGCCTATGTTTCACTAGATTTTCTGCAGTGGCATTTGTTGTAATTTCTTTATAACTTTCGGCCAAAGCTCCTTTTCACTAAGCTTAGGTGATTTTCCTTTCCCTTTTTGCTCATGGGTTTTCCTCTCATTTTCTCTTTTAATTTTCATTTTTATTTAATCTTCACACACCTCTCTAAGAGTTAAAGGTTTAAGACTAATCTTCCTACCCCCATGAGAGAACACATATGTGTTAGACAATCTATCATGAAGTGCATTCTTGTCAAATTGCCATGGCCTTCCTAACAAGATGTGAGATGCTTCCATTGGCACAATATCACACAAGACTTCATCATTATACCTTCCTATGGTGAAAGCTATCAACACTTGTCTATTTATCACTAATTCCCCTTGTTCACTTAGCCATTGCAACTTGTATGGTTTAGCATGGGGAGTTGTCTTAAGATCAAGTTTTTCTACAAGTCTAGTGCTAACCACATTGGTGCAACTGCCACTATCTATGATTAAGGAGCATACCTTGCCGCCAATTGTGCACCTTGTGTGGAATATATTCTCTCTTTGTGTGTCATCAAGGTCTACACATGCGCTGCCAAGCATTCTCCTCACCATCAAGAGGTCTCCATCCTCCGGTTGCTCCATGTTTGAGTAGTCACTAGCACTAGCTTCCTCCTCACTTGATGATTGAGTGGTTCCTTCACTTGTGATACCACCATCCACTCTAATCACCATGGTCTTCTTGTTGGGGCATTGTGAGGCAATGTGTCCATGACCTAGACATTTAAAACATTTAATGTTAGAGGGTTTAGAGATAGGTTTAGCAAGCTCTTTACCCTTAGTGTCATCTCGGTTGGACTTGGAGAAGGGCTTGGAACTTCCCTCCTTCTTTTGCATATCCCTCCAACTTGAAGAAGTATTGTTGTATGTGATAATCCATTTTATATACATTTTCTTTACTCTGTTTTTGGCTCAATTAGCTTTTATATGTGTCATATTTTGGTAGTTTATCTTAGATATTGAGTTAGAGGTATAGTTTAGTACTAAAAGTAAATAATAGTTAAATTTCCATAAGTTCTTATGTTTCTATACTGATGCTTGTGCAGTTACATCTAGAGCTCTGAGGAATGGAGAAGAGATAGGAGCATGGAAGGATTGAATGCTAGAATGGAAGCGTGGAATGAAAGACCCAAGACCTGAGATAAGAACTTGGAGTGCAAGTCAGCAAGAAGGAGAGAAATTGAAGCTCAAGACAAGGAAGCACTCCCATTTGCGCCAAGGCATGGAAGGGGGCGCAATTTGACCCTTCTCCTCCAAGTAAAACGCGCGGGGAGCAAAACTCGCGCCTAGGCGCAGCACAGAACAAGGTGTGGCGCAAATTGGAGCTTCCTCTCTGGAGAAACGCGCCTAGGCGCGAATAGGAAGCATGTGGGGGCGCAAACTCGCGACAGGGGTGCGTGCCGGGCGTTATGGAACCCCTTTTCTCTGTCTAAACACGCCAGGGCGCAATTCAACTTATGTGGAGGCGCGATTCTTCACCTATATAAGGGTTTTTGGGCGCGAGGATTCATAACTGTCACTTCTAGCTTCTCTTGTACACTTGAATTGCGCGATTGCGCAATTCTCTCTTCTCTCTTCTCCGTTTTTCTCTTCTTCTTTCTCTCGTCTTCTTAGCTCTCGATGTTCATGTATTCAATTTCTCTTTACAACCTTGGATACTGCACAAGTGAATTCGATTCTTGATTTTGATCCTCTAGTTTCCAATTCTGCAATAGATCTCTGGTTCAATTTACATTTGCAATCTATTATTCTGTTCTTAATTTTTCTAGGTTTCTCTTCGCATTTTGTACTATTGTGCTTTACTCCTTTCCTGCATTTGTCTTCTGTTTAATTCATTGTTTCAATTTACATTTCTCAGTTCTATTCTCAATTTCTAGTCATCTTCTCGTTTTATGCTAAGTGTTAATCGTTCCTTTTCTGCTCTTATCTTTTGCTCAATTTAATACTTCAATTTACATCACTTTGCTTCTGTCTTTAGCTTTCCATTTCCCCTTCTAATTGTGAAAAATTCTGAATCAAGTGCATGCATGTCTTCAGAGAGATGACCTAGGTTGAATCCTCTATATTACAAGTTTAATTGGGGATAAATCTAGCTTTTGATGTTCATTCGACAGTGGACTATCAAAATGGCGCCGTTGCCGGGGACATACGTCATTTGATTTGGAATTACCACTTATCATGTATATAAATTGTTTGTGAAAATTATAATTGTATAGACTAACCATAATTCAATAAAAAAAAAAAAAACTTGCTTGCGGTGTTGTTCTGTTCTATTGTTCTGGTGCATCTTTGGTGTATTTCCATGGTGGCAGGTACATTTTGGTTAGGCTAACATGGATAATAAGAATATTGGGGAGTATTGGCAACAAGAAGAATGTTTCAATGATCCTTGGGGCATGCCTCAGCAGCAATACGATCCTTATTCTAGCCCCTACAGTCTTGGATGGGGAGATCAGAGCTATCAGCAGCAATACGATCCTTATTCTAGCTCCTACAGTCTTGGATGGGGAGATTATAGTTATCAGCATTCACATGAATATTCCCATCCGACACCAGATTGGCAGCAACAGTCCAACCATTATATACCACTATCGTTTCAGAATGTTGCACCACCACCACCAATAGCCCAACCGCAACCTTCTTTGGAAGACTTGATTAAACAGATGGCCATCAACAACATGGAATTTCAGCAGAAATTTCAGCAAATAACTATGGACCAGTTATCTGATGCCATTAATCAGAGTCAGACTCAACCACCCATCAGTCTACCCTCACAATCAAACTATGATATGAATGCTAAGGGTAAGATGGTGAGTGATATCAATTTGGGGTCTGGTAAGCAATTGGTGGAATCTGCACAACCACAAAAGACAAGTTCCATGGAGGTTGCATGTAAAGAGAAAGAGTTGCAAGATCCAGAATTGAAAGAACAAGACATAGAAGAAAGAAGAGTCACAGATAGACAAGAGAAGGAAACGTTTGGTGATTTAATTGTTTTTGCTAATCCTTCCCTTATTTATACTGATCCTCATTTTATATGTGATGAAGGAGTAATTTCTAAAGAAGAAATGCAAGTTGTTTCAGACCCTTCTCCTCACAGAAATCTTCATGTCTTAGTACCTAGTGGAGAATTGTCCACCAAGTTTCCTTGGAGCTCAAACTGTGAAGAAGATGAAGCACCCAAGGAATCAAAACAACCACTAGGGAATATTTCTTTACCATTTCATACTCTTTCTCCTTGCAAAAATATGAACAACACTACTTGTTTCACTTTAGATACTTATGGAATTAAAGCATGGACTATAATTGAGTTTGATAATTTAGACCTCTTAGTTGTTCCTAATGCCTTTTGCTCTTATGATGTTGCATATTCTTGTAGGTCATTAGAGAAGTCATCAATGGAGGTCCAAATGCAAATTCCTACACTTATTTGCGAACCAATGTCTACACACATTGTAGATGGAGTAGAGGATGACCTTGATACTTTGAAACATTCTAACCCTTTACTCTCTCTTTTAAATAGTGTTGTTGATATTGATGTTCGATGTTCCATATGCTTTAATTTGTGCTTTAGATTAAGTGAAACATTTAAATTGTTCAAATTGGATGCCAAGGTTAAAATGAACAAATGGAAAATTATGATTATGGCGTTCAAATTTTTCCTACCACCACCATGCACTAATCATAGAACATATCTACACCATCAATCATTTGCACTAATCAATAATGATTTACGTATAGTTGTAGATGATTGGATGATATTTGATCCTGGTGGATGTTTGTTCTGGTAGGTACCAAGGGCAGATTCATGGTGAATGGCAGCTACAGCATTATCAAGGAAGCACCATTGAACAGCCATAGAGCAAGAGTTGGTATCACTTGCACCCACCTTACTGCTCTGAGCGGCCGAAGGAGTTCTATTTTCTCCTTCCACTCTTTTCCGTTCTATTTTCATTCATTTCCTGTCTATCCATCTTCTGTAATAAGGAAGTAATTAGGGAGTTCTCCTTTCCCTCTCCTTCCTTACATTTATTACACTTGTCTGATCATTGTGGTGATATGATTGATTAATCTGTTGATTGGAACACATTGGGACAATGTGTAGTTAAAGTGTGGGGGGGGGAATTTTGTGAATATTGTGAATATTTCTCTGTTTTTGATTTAGGAATCAATTTGTTTCGACCCTTAGAAAAAAAAAACAACAAAAAGAGAGATTCAAGTATATGACACAGAATTTATATGTGAATCATACCTTTTCTCTGGATTTATAGGTATATGAACTGTGGAAGTTACAAACATTTTTAGTTGATAGATTTTTCAATTTTCCTATGACTTATTTGTGCATCCTTGAATTGCAATTGACTTGAAATTAAAGTGTGGATAATTAGTGATAGAAAAGTAAACCTTGTGAGAGTTTGAGCCTTATATGGAGGAACCATTTTCCTTCAAAAATTTCTTTCTTGTGTGATTACACTCATCTTGTTAGTTTCTCTAGATTTTTCCTTGACTCTTGCTGATATTTCTTGTTCACATGCATTATTGAAATAATTTAGGCAATTCTTCTTAAGCTACTAGCCAAATTGACCTACCTTACATGTTTTTCCCTTGTTATCCCCCTTTGAGCCTTTATACCCCTTTCTTCAATTTTAAGCTCATTACAAGCCGGAAAATGGAAAACAATGATGTCCCCTGACCTTAGGGATTAAAGGAGCTTTGGAATTGTTTTGGGAATAGGTTCTAAATAAGTGTGGGGGTATAACCTCTCAGGATAAGTCTGGTATGTGAGTTGGTGAATGGATTGGCAGTAGCTATGCAAAAGAAAACAAATATATAGAAAAAGATAGAAAGAAGAAAATACCAAAAGCTATAAGGAAGGAAATATAGAAAAGAACAAGAAGCAAAAGAAAGAAGAAAAGAAAATACCAAAAGTTATAAGAAAGCAAAAGAAGGAAAAAGAAAAAGAAACAAAAGAAAATAAAAATTCGGGATAGAAATAAGTGGGAAACCAAAAGAGGTAAATGTTAGTGTTGGACTTGAAGCTTGAAGAATGCTGATTGTGTCTCTCTTATGTGTTTTGGTTTTGATGAATGTATCTTTCGGTTTTCCATAGTTGAATGTAACTAGGATATAACTATGTATTGTGTGTTGAGTATAGGCATATATGTGTTGTATTCTTTGCTTAAGACCCCAGAGATATGTAAAACTAGTGTATGATTGATCATGTGAAGAATGTTTGATTTCCATTTGAGAAAAACAGTTTGAAAAACCTTGGAAATCCATTTTTCACTGATGTAATCGATTACAGGCTTGGTGTAATCGATTACATTGATCATTCTCTCTGGTGTAATCGATTACATGGTTGATGTAAACGATTACATGCTGAGAACTCTCTGGTGTAATCGATTACATCCCCAGTGTAATCGATTACATGGTTTGAAATTCACCTTTCTGGGTTTCCCTCTTCAATGTAATCGATTACATGCTCGTGGTAATCGATTACATGCCTGGAAAATTCAAATTGGAGGGTTCTAACGGCTAGTGTAATCGATTACATGCATTTGAGATCAATTACATTGACCGTTGTAGCTCAGATTTGCACGTTTTCTCCCTCCAAATTTGTTCTATAAGTATAATCTTGATGAAACATATGAAGGTGCTGAAAACCTAGCTTCTTGAAACAATTCTTACACTTTCATATGCTCTAAACTTAAAGTTCATCAAGGTTTTCAAAGACCAAAGGGAAACTTGGTTCATATCTTTGTTGGGTGGATTTCATAAAGCTTATTTGTGATCGATTGCGCACTTGAGGTGTATTCTTTCTTTGCGATCTTTTGTATTTCCAATTTTGGGTTGTTGCTCTAGGAGAGAGGTCTCTCTAGATAGAGCATTGTATTTGAGAAGTGATTCTCAAAGTTTGATCTTGGAGGTGCCAAGGTGCAGGAAGTTGTTCTTGAGGTTGAAGAACAGTTTTGGTGTTTTGATTTGTTTGTATTGCTTGTTGCAGAGTGAATGTAAAAGGATACAAAAGAAAACATTTGATAGTGTAAAGCCAATCGCAACAGTTGTTGGGTTGGGACTGGACGTAGGCAGTTGGCCGAACCAGTATATATCGTTCTGCACTCATCTTCTTCCTTACTCTCTTTACAGTTTTCACTATATTGTTATTGATCATATTCTGTTCTGTATTTGAAAACTGTATTGATAATCAACTCTTTAATTGGTTTGGAATAGAATCAGTAATTAAACTTGTAATTGAATCTGTAATTGAAAGGTAATTGATAGGTAATTAAAAGAAATTAGAAACACATGAATTTGGGGTAAAGTTTAACTAGAATCTATTCACCCCCCTCTAGATTCACACATAGGGACCAACAATTGGTATCAGAGCTACTTCTAGTAAGTTGCTCTAGAATTTGATCCATAATGGCCATGTAATTAATTACCATTTCTTTGAAGGTGCCTCTATTAATAGACCTCCTCTGTTTTTGTGGAGATAACTATCCATTTTGGAAAGTTAGAATGAAAATCTTTATGGAGTCTATAAATAGAAACATTTGGCAAGTGTTAACTGATTTTAAAATCCCCACATATATAGTTGATGGAAATGAATTAGAAAAACCATTTGAGAAGTGGGAACCGAAGAAGAAATTAGGAGAAGCGAGAAAATGATGCTAAAGCTTTAAACATTATACATTCTCGCTCTTAACTCGATGAATTTTTTAGAATTTCTCGCTTTGTACAAAAAGACAAAAGAAGCTTGGGAACTCATAATGGTAACTCATGAAGGCACAACTGAAGTACGAAGGGCAAGGAAGAATACCTTGATCCAAGAGTATGAAACCTTCAGAATGTTGCAAGGAGAATCTATAATGGAGATGCAGAAACGGTTCATACACATCATCAATCATCTCAAGGGACTTGGCAAAAGCTTCGTAGAAGAAGAAGTGAATGTCAAGATTCTAAAGTCTCTAAATAGAAAATGGCGGTCCACCATCGTGGACGGCCATAAGCGAGTCAAAGAATCTTCTTTGCAATCACAAGTGCGAGAACTATTTGGCAAGCTTAGAGAGTATGAGATGGATATGACTCGCATGGAAGATGAGGAATCAAGGACAAAGGAGCCAAAGGAATTTCTTTCAAAGTGGAGCATCGAAACCGAATCTGAATCTGAATCCTCTGAAGAAGAAAACATGAAACATATAGTAAGAAATCTCAAGAAGTTCCTAATGAAGAACAGTGAGAAGAAAAGGTTCAACAATGTTAAGAAGGACTTCAAAAGAAGTGAGAGTTCATCTTCAAAGGTGACTTGTTATGAGTGTGGCAAAGTTGGTCACTACAAGTTTGATTGCCCCAACATGAGGAAAGCCAACTGCAATGAGCCTAGAAGATCTGAACATGAGGAAAAGTCCAAGAAGGACAAATTCAGAAAGAAGAAAGCATATATAGCTTGGTAAGAGAATGATTCCTCAACTTCTAGTGAGAGCGATAATGAAGAAGCAAATTTGTGTCTCATGGCAAATCCAACATCCGATGATGAGGTAAGTGATTCCGATTCATCTACTTATGATTATGATGAACTATATACTGCTTTTTGTGAGTTATTTAAAGAAGCAGAAAAATTTGAAAAACTAAGTAAAGTTTTGAAAAACAGAGTTGCAGATTTAGAAAATGAAATTTCTGTTTTGAAAACCAATATTCATGAATTGAAAGATGAAAATGATAAGTTGAAATTGTCCTGTTCAAAGTGTAAATCTTTTACTGCCCCTTTAAAAAAGAATAACAAGAAGCTCCATACATTTAAACAAACCAGCAAGTATAAAAACTTCTCATGTAGTTATTGTATGCAATCTGGACATAATCATTATAACTGCATGATTAGAAAGAAAGGCTTAGATAATGGATTGTTTAAATGGATTAAGAAAGATAGTCATTGTTCTAACACGAAAGGACCCAACAAGATTTGGGTACCAAAAACCAAATGATATCTTTCCTTGTGCAGGTGTGCTTGAGAGCCAAACACTCAACATGGTATTTGGATAGTGGCTGCTCAAGACATATGACGGGTTACAAGAGTAACTTTATGTCCTTCAAATCCAAAGAATCCGGTTCAGTAGTTTATAGAGATAATAACAAAGGCAAAATTCTGGGTATTGGTGATGTTGGAGACAAATCCAACTCCGTGATTGAAGATGTACTGCTTGTGGAAGGTTTGAAGTTTAATCTTCTGAGTATTAGCCAATTGTGCGACAAAGGCTATCAAGTTTCATTCGACAAAGGCTGCTGCAAGATCAATAACAGCGAATCGAATGAGGCATTGATGGTAGGTAAGAGAAGAGGTAACATCTATATACTTGAACTTGATCATTCATCATCATATCATGCATGTCTTACGTCTAATGATGATCTATCTTGGCTTTGGCATAGACGTATAGCACATATTGATGTTCATCAACTTAATAAACTTTCATCTAAGAGCTTAGTAGAAGGACTACCTGAATTAAAGTTCAAAAGAGAAGGCCTATGTGATGCATGTCAGAAAGGCAAGCAATCTAGAAACTCCTTCAAATCTAAAAATGTTGTTTCAACTTCTAGACCGCTTGAATTGCTGCACATGGATCTCTTTGGTCCATCTAGAACTGCTAGTTTAGGCGGAAATCTATATGGATTAGTTGTTGTAGATGACTACTCTCGGTTTGCTTGGGTTGCTTTTATACCAAGTAAAGACACCACTTTTAAAGTTTTCAAAATACTTGCTAAAAAGATTCAAAACGAAAAAGATTTGAAAATCAAGTCCATTAGAAGTGATCATGGAGGGAATTTGAAAATGAGTCTTTTGAAAAGTTTTGCGAAAAATATGGAATCGATCACAATTTTTTTCCGCTCCAAGAACTCCACAACAAAATGGGGTTGTTGAAAGGAAAAACAGATCTTTAGTAGAACTAGCTAGAACTATGTTGAATGAAAGTGGTTTGCCTAAATATTTTTGGGTGATGCGGTTTCCCTTTGCGTGCTATGTTCTAAATAGAATTGTGATTCGACCTCTTTTAAAGAAAACCCCCTATGAACTCTATAAAGGCAAGAAACCCAATATATCTCATTTTCGGGTATTTGGGTGTAAGTGTTTTGTTTTGAATAATAGCAAAGAGCCTCTTGGTAAGTTTGATGCCAAGGCTGATGAGGGTGTGTTTATTGGGTATTCATCATCAAGTAAAGCATATAGAGTTTTTAATAAAAGGAGAATGTGCATTGAGGAATTTGTGCATGTCAAGTTTGATGAAACTAACAATCCCCAAAAGGGAAGTGTGTTTGTTGATGATGATGAGCATGTAGGTGAAGAAAGCACAAGCAAAGAAGAACAGCAAGAACCACCAACTACTTCTCATGAGTTTCCAAAAAAATGGAGGAAACCAAGAGATTTATCTCTTGACAACATCATTGGTGACATCCATAAGGGAGTATCTACTAGATCTACTCAAAACATGTTCTGTGATGATTATGCATTTGTATCTCAATTTGAACCTTCTTGTGTTGATGATGCTATAAATGATGAATATTGGATGAATGCTATGCAAGAAGAATTAAATCAGTTTAAAAGGAATAACGTATGGGAGTTAGTACCTTTTAAAAGAGATATGAATGTAATTGGAACAAAATGGGTGTTTAAGAATAAGTTAGATGAGAATGGAGTTGTGGTTAGGAATAAGGCTAGACTAGTAGCTAAGGGATATAATCAACAAGAAGGAATAGATTTTGGTGAAACATATGCCCCTGTTGCTAGACTAGAAGCTGTTAGAGTTTTACTTGCTTTTGCCTGCATACATGATTTCAAGTTGTTTCAAATGGATGTTAAAAGTGCTTTCTTGAATGGCTATATAAATGAAGAAGTTTTTGTTTCACAACCTCGGATTCACCGATTTCATTTCTGAACATGTGTACAAACTCAAGAAGGCCCTATATGGTCTAAAACAAGCCCCTAGACAATGGTATGAAAGGTGAGTAAGTTTTTGTTGTCAAAAGGGTTTGCGAGAGGTAATGTTGACAAAACTCTTTTCTTAAGGAGGAAGTCAAACTGTATTTTGTTGGTTCAAGTTTATGTTGATGATATTATATTTGGATCAACTAATAAATCTCTGTGTGAAGAGTTTGTGAATAGCATGCGGGGAGTTTGACATGTCTATGATGGGAGAACTCAAATTCTTCCTAGGATTGCAAGTCAAACAACCGAAAGATGGAATCTTTATACATCAAGCAAAGTACACCAAGGAATTCTTGAAGAAATTCGACATGGAGAGTTGTAAGATCTCAAACATTCCTATGTCAACTAATCTCTACTTGGATAATGATGCAGGTGGACAAAGTGTAGACCAATCAAGATATAGAGGGATCATTGGATCACTCTTGTACCTCACACAAGTAGGCAGACATTATGTTCAGTGTGTGTGTTTGTACAAGATTCCAATGCACCAAAGGAAACACACATGGCATTTGTGAAGAAAATCTTGAAGTATCTCAAAGGAACTACTAACCGTGGTTTGTGGTATCCAAAAGGTACGTATCCCACATTGGTTGGTTTTAGTGATCTTGACTTTTCTTTGGTTGTAAACCGATAGGAAAAGTACTAGTGGAGTATGTCATTTGTTTGGAGGAAGCTTGGTCTCATGGTATAGCAAGAAGCAAGCCTGTGTAGCTCTTTCAACCGCAAAAGCGAGTATGTAGCTGCAGGTAGTTGTTGTGCTGGGACCATTTGGTCAAGCAACAACCGGAGGATTTTGGACTTAAGCTTGATCATATTCCAATCAAGTGTGACAACACAAGTGCCATCGATATCGAAGAATCCGGTTTACACTCAAGGACAAAGCACATCGAGGTGCGTCATCACTTCATTAGAGATCATGTTGAGTAAGGAGATTGTGAGGTGGAATTCATTGACACGAGAAAATCAACTCGCGGATATCTTCACAAAACCTTCGCCCCGAGGAGAGGTTCTTCAAACTTAGAACCAATCTTGGTATTCTAAGTGAAGAACATCTCACTTAAAGTGTTGTAAGTATGTTAGTTTAATCATTCATTTGTGCTTAAACTTGATATGAATTCATTGCATAACATGATCTTGACCTTTTATATGATGAATCAAATGTTTTTCAATCATTCTATATGTGAAAATCTTTAACATTGCAGTTCATAGCTTTATTTCAACTTGTTTTTTGATTTTCTATAGGATGTAATCGATTACAGCATGCATGTAATCGATTACAATAGGTTTTGGTTCTGATGTAATCGATTACAACAACAATGTAATCGATTACATGTGTGAGAGGCTCTGATGTAATCGATTACAGGCCCAATGTAATCGATTACAGAGTGTTTTGGTTCTGATGTAATCGATTACATCACGAATGTAATCGATTACATGCGCTCTGGAAGAGTTTTTCAGAGCTTTGTTCTTCGTTTCTGGGCTTTGTATTCCATATTTTGGAAGCCCATTTGCACACATTCATTGAACCTAGTCTCTTGTGATCTTTATTAGTGCTGAGTTAGGGTTTTTCCTTCACACTCACATTCCCTTTCTAAACCCTAATCTCTCACGGCCTTCATTCTCTCTATCCCACATTCATCTTCAACCTTCTTCAACCTTCAAACCATGGACGGACAAGGAAGCAGCAAAAGGATGAAAGCTAGGGCTAACCGTGATATTCAAGAAGAAAGACGTACCAAGAAGAGGCAAGAAACCTCTTCCAAAAGGAAAGCTCCTGAAGAATCCATGCATCACAACCCTTGGTTCACCTCGAAGGAACAAGAAACTCGTTTCTTGACTGATTTTGCAAACAGAGAACTCGTACCCCCAAAGATTGTGAACTTCAGATGGCTTGACAATGAAGGGTTTACCTTTCAATCCATGCTCCGAGATCAGAACTTGGAGAAATTCGTTGGGCTAAGGGGTCACATTTACCCTGATTTGGTAAGAGTATTCTATTCTAATCTGAAATATCACCCTGGAAGGATTTTATCTGAAGTTAAAGGAGTGAGTATTGTTTTGACTCACGATTTGTTTTTCGAACTCGGTGGAATAACAAATGAGGGGATAGTTCCTACTTTGGAAAATCTGGCTGAGGAAGGCTTTGAACTTCAAAAGGATGCTTTTTACATAAGCATGTTGAGGAATCCTGAGTCTTGGGAAGCTGATATGACTGCAAGGAAAGAAAGAGGTATGAGGAAGACCTTTAGCATAGGTGGTCTCAACACCGACGACCGTCTTCTTCATTATGTTATTTCTTGGGTATTGGTCGCTAGAGGTACAAATCATGCTCAACTTATGGAAGAAGATATGCTCTTGATGGTCGCCTAAAGAATGGAATTCAGATTGATTGGGGTCAAGTTGTCATGGACAACATGACCAAGGTAAGGAAATTCCATGACTTTAAGTGCCCTTATGGTCTGTTCATATCACGTGTTCTTGAGAGATGTCAAGTGGATGTCTCCAATGAGCACAGAGAATTGGCAAGGGATATCCATGTGCTTGGTGACATGATGCTGAAAAAGATGAGATTGACCAAGACATCGAGGGTGGGTATCTAGAGAGGAAATACAACAACAACAGACAACAAGACCAACCACAACAACAAGAACAACCACAACATCCTCCTTCGATGATGATGGAGATTCAAATTTGGGGAGTATACCCCTAAGTCTCGTTTTGAGTCCATTGTCCTAGATAGGTTGGAAGAGATGGACAAGCGCCAAGAGGATCTAGGAAAGCAAATCAAAGACTTGGAAAGGAATCAAAATTTGCGTTTCCTTGACATGAAATCATTGATGGAAACCATCATGGAGCGCCTCAACCAAGATGATGATGACGGTGATGATCAGTGACTCCTCTGCTGTATCTCTCTTTTTGGTTTGATATACCAAATAGGGGGAGAATAGTTAGGATATCCTAGATAGGGGGAGTTGAGAATTGAGTTGAGAGTAGCTTTGATAGGTTGTTTTGTTTAGTTAATATTGTTTAGGAGATCTTATGTTTTGAAGTTTTTACTGTTTTATTGATTTCTGAACTATGTTAAGTGTTTACTTTTGATATTAAATAAAATTTGGTTTGTTTTATGATTCATTGGTCTTGATCTATATTTGTATTTGAATCATGTCATACATACTTGAATGAATGGTTGATTATTAGTGCATATGCATATTGTATTTTCTGGAAATTCTAACATATGCAGGTATGTCAAAGAACAACACATATCCTAAAACTCTAGGAAAACCTCTTATGTGATTTGGTACATCAAAACAAAAAGGGGAGATTGTTGGACTTGAAGCTTGAAGAATCTTTGATTGTGTCTCTCTTATGTGTTTTGGTTTTGATGAATGTATCTTTCGGTTTTCCATAGTTGAATGTAACTAGGATATAACTATGTATTGTGTGTTGAGTATAGGCATATATGTGTTGTATTCTTTGCTTAAGACCCCAGAGATATGTAAAACTAGTGTATGATTGATCATGTGAAGAATGTTTGATTTCCATTTGAGAAAAACAGTTTGAAAAACCTTGGAAATCCATTTTTCACTGATGTAATCGATTACAGGCTCGGTGTAATCGATTACATTGATCATTCTCTACAGTGTAATCGATTACATGGTTGATGTAATCGATTACATCTTGAGAACTCTGGTGTAATCGATTACATCCCCAGTGTAATCGATTACATGGTTTGAAATTCACCTTTCTGGGTTTCCCTCTTCAATGTAATCGATTACATGCTCGTGGTAATCGATTACATGCCTGGAAAATTCAAATTGGAGGGTTCTAACGGCTAGTGTAATCGATTACATGCATTTGGGATCAATTACATTGGACCGTTGTAGCTCAATTTGCACGTTTTCTCCCTCCAAATTTGTTCTATAAGTATAATCTTGATGAAACATATGAAGGTCTTGAAAACCTAGCTTCTTGAAACAATTCTTACACTTTCATATGCTCTAAACTTAGAGTTCATCAAGGTTTTCAAAGACCAAAGGGAAACTTGGTTCATATCTTTGTTGGGTGGATTTCATAAAGCTTATTTGTGATCAGATTCTGCACTTGAGGTGTATTCTTTACTCATCTTTTGTATTTCCAATTTTGGGTTGTTGCTCTGGGAGAGAGGTCTCTCTAGATAGAGCATTGTATTTGAGAAGTGATTCTCAAAGTTTGATCTTGGAGGTGCCAAGTGCAGGAAGTTGTTCTTCGAGGTTGAAGAACGTTTTTTGGGTGTTTTGATTTCTGTTTGTATTGCTTGTTGCAGAGTGAATGTAAAAGGATACAAAAGAAATCATTTGATAGTGGAAAGCCAATCGCAACAGTTGTTGGGTTGGGACTGGACGTAGGCAGTTGGCCGAACCAGTATATATCGTTGTGCACTCATCTTCTTCCTTACTCTCTTTACAGTTTTCACTATATTGTTATTGATCATAATCTGTTCTGTATTTGAAAACTGTATTGATAATCAACTCTTTAATTGGTTTGGAATAGAATCAGTAATTGAACTTGTAATTGAATCTGTAATTGAAAGGTAATTGATAGGTAATTAAAAGAAATTAGAAACACGCGAATTTGGGGTAAAGTTTAACTAGAATCTATTCACCCCCCCTCTAAATTCACACATAGGGACCAACAGTTAGGAGAGTAATCTTCATGCTTATTGAATTTATTCCCCATTGCTCCTCTTTTCCCTTGGTTATTAGCCTAAATAATCTTTCTCTTATCCCACCTTCACCTTGGCCACATTACAAGCTTAATAAAGTCCTTTTGATTTTTGATTGCATGTGTTTCAAGTTATTGAAATTAGAGGCTTGTAAAAATCTGGTAGTGCTAGCTTGCATGATGTGTTTGAGTGCAAATACAATCCTAAACACTTGAGAGTTAAGAGGAAACACTTACTTGTGAGGTTCTATCACTTTGAATTCATTCTTTAACTCAACTTATCAATTTGTTTATTTTGGATATACAGTAGATACATGGATTGTTGTTAATCTTGATGCTTTAAATTTTGTCCCTTGGCCCTTTTCATGCATCTGTGGTTCAATTGAAATTGGTTCAGTTCACATATCATCAATTCTTCTTTTAGTAAATTTTGCCCTGGAGTGCAAAAGAATAAGTGTGGGGTTATTTGATAATCCATTTTATATACATTTTCTTTACTCTGTTTTTGGCTCAATTAGCTTTTATATGTGTCATATTTTGGTAGTTTATCTTAGATATTGAGTTAGAGGTATAGTTTAGTACTAAAAGTAAATAATAGTTAAATTTCCATAAGTTCTTATGTTTCTATACTGATGCTTGTGCAGTTACATCTAGAGCTCTGAGGAATGGAGAAGAGATAGAAGCATGGAAGGATTGAATGCTAGAATGGAAGCGTGGAATGAAAGACCCAAGACTTGAGATAAGAACTTGGAGTGCAAGTCAGCAAGAAGGAGAGAAATTGAAGCTCAAGACAAGGAAGCACTCCCATTTGCGCCAATGCATGGAAGGGGGCGCAATTTGACCCTTCTCCTCCAGTAAAACGCGCCTAGGCACAATTGTGAAGGAGCTGGGCGCAAAACTCGCGCCTAGGCGCAGCACAGAACAAGGTGTGGCGCAAATTGGAGCTTCCTCTCTGGAGAAACGCGCCTAGGCGCGAATAGGAAGCATGTGGGGGCGCAAACTCACGCCAGGGCGCGTGCCAGGGCGCAATGGAACCCCTTTTCTCTGTCTAAACGCGCCAGGGCACAATTCAACTTATGTGGAGGCGCGATTCGTCACCTATATAAGGGTTTTTGGGCGCAGGGATTCATAACTGTCACTTCTAGCTTCTCTTGTACACTTGAATTGCGCGATTGCGCAATTCTCTCTTCTCTCTTCTCTGTTTTTCTCTTCTTCTTTCTCTCGTCTTCTTAGCTCTCGATGTTCATGTATTCAATTTCTCTTTACAACCTTGGATACTGCACAAGTGAATTCGATTCTTGATTTTGATCCTCTAGTTTCCAATTCTACAATAGATCTCTGGTTCAATTTACATTTGCAATCTATTATTCTGTTCTTAATTTTTCTAGGTTTCTCTTCGCATTTTGTACTATTGCGCTTTACTCCTTTCCTGCATTTGTCTTCTGTTTAATTCATTGTTTCAATTTACATTTCTCAGTTCTATTCTCAATTTCTAGTCATCTTCTCGTTTTATGCTAAGTGTTCATCGTTCCTTTTTTGCTCTTATCTTTTGCTCAATTTAATACTTCAATTTACATCACTTTGCTTCTGTCTTTAGCTTTCCATTTCATAATTTCAGTTTTGTTTAGTTTTATTGAATTGTTCAATGAAAATCCCCCTTCTAATTGTGAATAATTCCAAATCAAGTGCATGCATGTCTTCAGAGAGATGACCTAGGTTGAATCCTCTATATTACAAGTTTAATTGGGGATAAATCTAGCTTTTGATGTTCATTCGATAGTGGACTATCAGTATGCCTTCTTGAAAGTGCCCTTCCTTTTTAATTGGCCTTCAATCCTCTTGGCCTTATGTATGGCATCTTCCAAGGTCCTATAGTTTTGGAGCTCCAAGACATCTTGAATCTCCCTATTTAGCCCATTGGTGAATCTAGCTATGGTGGCCATCTTGTCCTCTTGGTAATCCGCCCTCAAGAGTGTGAGCTCCAAGTCCTTATAGTATTCTTGTACACTCCTCCCTCCTTGGGTTAGTCTTTGGAGTCTCACATGTAGATCTCTTGTGTAGGAACTAGGCACAAACCTCCCCTTCATAGCATCCTTGAGTTGGGTCCAAGATGTGATATATGGCCTTCTTCTTTTCTCGGCATCTACTAGCACTTGGTTCCACCAAACCAATGCATAGCCTTCAAACTCTAATATGGCCATGTTAAGTCTTTTCTCCTCACTCAAGCTAGGGTAACAAGAGTAGACTTGGTCCACCTTCATTACCCAATCTAGATAGGTTTCGGCATCACTATCTCCAAGGAATTTAGGTAGGGTTATTTTGGTGTTTCCCTCCTATACTCTAGGTTCATCCTCCCCAAAGATTCTCCTAGGTGTGTGAGGTTGTCTCCTATGGTGAGGGTTTCTCCTTCCTCTCCTTTCACTACCAAAGGCTCTAAAGGCTTCATCCTCCTCATAGTTACTTCTCCAATCACTTTCTCTAGATGTCTCATAGCTTCCTCTAAGGTTCCCTCCTTCATTTCCACTCCCCCTATAACTATTCCTCCTACTCCTAGGTACCTCATCACTTTCTTCCCCTTGGTTTCCTCTATGTCCAGCACCTCCACTATGGTGATCCCTACGGTTGCCACTAGTGTCTCCAAGGATTTTCTTTTCTAACTCCTTTCTTATCTTCCTTTCCTCTTTCAACTACCTCTCTTGATCAAACCTCTCCTCCAAGCTAGTATTTAGCATGGATTTCATCAAGTCCACCATTCTCTTTAACCTTGGTGATAATTCATTTCCCACACTAGGAGAGGTGTCCATGGCTGCACAAGAAAAGGTTAGATAACAAATACAAGTATATAGAAGATCCTTGCCACTCACTAAGTGTATCACTCTAGTAGCACTCGTGTATCACTCTTAGAAGGCTCTTTCTATAATGTATCACTCTTGCCTTTTCCCCCTCAATTCCCTACCAAGGTTTCTAATTAAACCTCTAATCAATTACCTAGGAATTTTCCTTGTGAAAGAGGCACAATTCTCAGGTAAGCTCAAGAATTCCAAGGGAGACAAAACTCTAAGACAAAACCAAGGGTTCCAAGTAAATGACAAGTAATAAAAAGGCACAAATAGAAATAATAGACTACTCAAATCAAGGAATGGATGTGATATGACATAGGCATAAAACTGGACAGCAAGGAATCAAATTTTCTGGTTTGATTACTAAGCCAAACAATTAGAACAAGGCACACACACTCAAGGTAGCTTAGTAATCAAATTTCAAGACCTATTTTGTAGGCAATTTTAGCAAGTAACTTAGGAAGCAAGTAATCCAATCCAAGTGCAGTAAAATTCTGTTTTCACCCACAATAATATCAGTGTTCTGCACTCCAAGTTCCAGCAAAAGAAATTAATATTAACAAGCTAAATTTACTGCACACCCTAGGTCCAACTTCTAAGCTCTAGTAGTTTCACTAGGACTAGTGTGTGTGCAATGCTTTAGGCTCTAAAATGATGTTTCTCTCAATTTTCTTTTTCTTTTCTTATGCTTCTCATTTCCAAATGTATGTAGCAAATATATATATATATATATATATATTTTTCCTAGATTTTCCATCCACTACTTCTTTAATCACTTTGACAATATACTATTTTTACTAAGACTTTTCCTTTGAATTTTCTCGCTTCTTCTTCTTCTTTCTTTTTGTTCTTTCTTTTCTTGATACACTTGTTTTTCCTTTCTTTTCTTTCTCTTTGTTTCAGCTACTGCATCGAGACTCTAATTCACCTAAACATATGCACTCAAAGTTCCACTACTAAGAACAAGGCTAGCATCAAATCATAAGCTAATTTAGACCTAGTTTAGGCACTAAACTAGCAAGTTATGATGTAGTATCTTCAATTTAATTTGTAGAACTTCAAACCATAAAGCAAACCGTGATTCAAGTGCAGTAAAACCAGAACAAAAGCAGAGTATACATGCTTTACTCACGGTAACAAAATTTTGAACTCAAAACTAGTGCTACTTCACGGATCAAGATCTAATTGATCAAGTAGTTTCAATTTTGAGTATGCACACTAGATCTAATTCAAATGCACCGAACAAATGGAAGAAACATATGATAATTTTTAAATCTGGACTCAAACAAAAACGTAGAACACGAATCAATACATAACAACACAGATCAAGTCATGAACAAGATGATTTGCATGAATTTCACCAAACAAAAAGACTTAAACAAGAATTTGACAAAACTACTAGACATTTAAGGAGATCTAAAGATGAATCCTAAGCACACTAAGAGAATTAGATGAAGAACTCAAGAAAATTCAAAGTGACCGAAAGACTTACTAAACTTATGGAGTAGAGATCCAATCTTGAAGAGAACTAGCTCTGATACCACTTGATACGAGCTTGCTTGAGAAGAAGCTCAAATTTGGCCCAATCTTCATCTTCAATTGGAAGCTCCACGGATGCATCAATGGTGGAAGCTCAAAATTGACTCAAGACTCGAGGACTTAGAAGAAAAATGAAAGTGGAGAAGATTTAGAAGGTGATGGCGCCATGCAAAAGCAATAAGCCTAAGGGAAAATCGCCACAAGGAAGAGTCTCCATGATAAGATTCAAGGTTTGAGAAGAAACCTTAGAGAGAAATCCTGATGCAATCCTCAAGGAGAATAGCATATAAGTTGCGGATCTTCATGCTTCAATGGAGGCTTGGACAAATGAAGAAGAAGCTCAAGGCCTCAAGGAGAAAAAGAAATAGAAAACGGAAGGAGTTTAGAGATGGAAGCGCCATGGCAAGTGCCAATAAGCTAGAGGTGGAACCGCCACAATGGACAAGGAAGCCATTGATGAGATTCAAGGTTCTTCACAAGAACACAAGAGAGAATACTCTCAAAGAATAAGCTCTTAGCTTAATTCAATATTCAGAAATTTTATCAAAAGTGTTTGAATTACAAAAGAAATCCTATTTATACTACTAAGGTGTGGAGCTAGCTTGCTATACAAGGAACTAATGTCTGTTGGACTTGAAGCTTGAAGAATGCTGTTGTGTCTCTCTTATGTGTTTTGGTTTTGATGAATGTATTTTCGGTTTTTCCATAGATGAAGTGTAAGTAGGATATATCTATGTATTGATTGTTGAGTATAGGCATATATGTGTTGAGTTCTTTGTGTTGTGGCCCCAGAGATGTTTTAAACTTGTGTATGGTTGATCAAGTGACTAATGTTTGATTTCCAATTGTGAAAAATAGCTTTGAAAATTCTGGAAATCCATTTTTCACTGATGTAATCGATTACAGGCTTGATGTAATCGATTACATTGATCTTCCTCCCTGTTGTAGTCGATTACATGGGTAATGTAATCGATTACATGTTTTTGGCCCTCTGGTGTAATCGATTACATCATTCATGTAATCGATTACATGGCCTGGTAACACTGATGTAATCGATTACATCTTGTTGTAATCGATTACATGCCTGGAAAATTCAAATTGGAGGGTTCTAACGGCTAGTGTAATCGATTACATTCATTTGGGATCAATTACATTGACCGTTGTAGCTCAGTTTTGCTCGTTTTCTCCCTCCAAATTTGTTCTATAAGTATAATCTTGATGAAACATATGAAGGTGCTGAAAACCAAAACATTTGCAACTACTTCTACACATTCATATGCTCTAAACTAAGAGTTCATCAAGGTTTTCAAAGTCCAAGGGGAAACTTGTTTCATATCTGTGTTGGGTGGATTTCATAGAGCTCATTTGTGATCAGATTCTGCACTTGAGGTGTATTCTTTACTGATCTTTGTATTTTCCAATTCTGGGTTGTTGCTCTAGGAGAGAGGTCTCTCTAGATAGAGCATTGTGTTTGAGAAGTGATTCTCAAAGTTTTGATCTTGGAGGTGCCAAGGTCTGGGAAGTTCTGTTCTTCAGGTTGAAGAACAATTTTGGGTGTTTTGATTTCTGTTTGTATTGCTTGTTGCAGAGTGAATGTAAAAGGATACAAAAGGAATCATTTGATAGTGGAAAGCCAATCGCAACAGTTGTTGGATTGGGACTGGACGTAGGCAGTTGGCCGAACCAGTATACATCGCTGTGCACTCATCTTCTTCCTTACTCTCTTTACAGTTTTCACTATATTGTTATTGATCATATTCTGCCTTGTATTTGGAAACTGCATTGATAATCAACTCATTAATTGGTTTAGGAATAGAATCAGTAACTGAACTTGTAATTGAATCTGTAATTGAAAGGTAATTGATAGGTAATCAAGATTAGCTTTCAGTTGAATTAAAAGGAATTAGAAACACGCGAATTTGGGGTAAAGTTTAACAAAAATCTATTCACCCCCCCCTCTAGATTCACACATAGGGACCAACAATGTCCACCATTGGATTAAATTCTAATCTAATGGCCACGGAAGGAAGCTTGTGGTGTAAGCTTGTGGTGTAGATCCTCATCCAATGGTCACGGCGTCAAGCTTGCACTCCAAGCTTCTAAGCTTAGCCCTTGGATTAGTATCCTCATCTAATGATCATGGTGCCAAGCCTGCACTCCAAGCTTCTAAACTTAGCCCTTGGATTAGAATCCTATCTAAGGGTCACTAATTATTTGTTTATTACAAGTTTAGGCCCAAATTAAATCCTTAAAACAATTACATAATTGAAAGAAAACTACTAATAAGCCTAAACATTAAAACATTTCGCTGAAAATTCCTGGAAGCATTCCAAAGCTAACTTAAATCTCATTTTCCAACTAGTTGCAGTTCGAACTGGGTTTTGGTGTCTTCATAGCTTTTGTAGCCCTTGAAGTCTTCTTTAATTTGGCACCAAGAACGCTTCAATTGGACTTGTGTAGCTCGAGTTATGATCGAAATACTGAAACAGGTCAGATGCAAAAATCGCCAGCGAATTTTATTAGAAGCCCAAAATTGAAAAGTAAGGTTGGAGTGTTTGGTTGGGCTTTTGGAGATGGTCCTCCATCAAATCCACTCTCAAAGAATTAGCACTTGCTAAATTCAATTCATTCAAAAATAGATCAAAAGTCCTTACACTTCAATTTTCCAACTATTTATACTAAGTCCTTGGTGCTAAAACACAAGGAGAATCCGGTTAGCTTGCTAACCCTTGGATCAAGGGAGGATCAACGCATGGGAAGCCCCTAACAGCACTTCACACGGATCCTCACCTTAACCCTTGGATTAGGAAGCTAATCTAAGGCCACAGTGAGACTTAGAGGGGAGCATGTAACTTGTGACACAAGTTTAATTCTCCACCTCTTGATTAGATCTAGATCATGTGGAAGAAATTCAAACTTGAGTGGTGGGAAACATGTGACTCCAATTTGAATTAAGACCACATGATGAGATCTTGATCAAGAGTCAAGAATCATTCTTGCATTGGTGCCAAATAATGCTCACCGAAATTCAAACTTAGCCCTTGATCTAGATCTAATCTAAGGGTTAAGTTTGAATTTGAGTTAGTGGAATTGCCACTAACTTTCCCTCCAATTTCTCTCCACTCTCTCCAAGGAGAATGACACACACTCTCTCCCAAAAGGCTAAGGAAAACCGGTGCATGCTTTATATGCTAGGTCGTGGGCTTCAAGCTCTCACATTGGCCAAATTTGAATTGTTTAATTGTCTCAAAAAAATAAGAAATTACAAAATTTCAAGAAAATTACAAGGTCTCAAAATTAGAGACAAGTCTTCATCTTGAGTTGACTTTGACCTAGTCAACTCTCCTTGGACTTGTGCATCTATCTTCTTGAGCATTGACCTTGTGATTCTTCTTTGACTTTCTCCATTGACTTCTAGAAGGGATGGTCCTCCATCAATACCGCTGTTAGAGTGCGCACTGCCAGAGCTATAGCCGTCGGGGATGCTACCCCCACAGAAACTACTACTGCAGGTAGTACTACAGGATATGCTACTGCCCGAGCTGCCGGTGGACGAGTTGCACCTGTCGGATATACCGCTGTTAGAGCAGGCACTGCCGGAGCTGTCGGTGTCGGGATGGTAACCCCACAGAAACTACTACTGCAGGCAGTACTATCGAAGATGATACTGCTCGAGCAACTGGTGGACGAGCTGAACCTGTCAGAGATATCGCTTCTAAAGGCGGGAACTGTCGGAGCTATCGCCGTCAGGGATACTACCCTACAGAAAATACTACTGCAGGTAGTAACACCGAAGATGCTACTGCCCGAGCTGCCGGTGGACGATCTGTACTTGTCGTAGATACCGTTGTTAGAGCGGGCACTGCCGGAGCTGTCGCCGTCGGGGATGCAACCCCCACAAAAACTACTACTGCAGGTAGTACTACCGGAGAAGCTACTGCCCGAGCTGCCGGTGGACGAGCTGCACCTGTCGGATGTGTCGCTGTTAGAGCAGGCATTGTCGGAGCTGTCGCCGTCGGGGACGCTACCCCCACAAAAACTACTACTACAGGTAGTACTATCAGAGAAGCTATTGCCCGAGCTGCCGGTGGACGAGTTGCACTTGTCGGATGTTCACCGCCGCCGAAGCCGGCACCGCCGAGTCGCCGGCCCGCCAGGGACGCCACTCCCCACGCGAAACTACTACCGTGGGTAGTACTACAGAGATGCTCTTCTTTCGAGCGCGCTTATGGACTAGTCACCACTTTTGTCGGAGATACATTAGCAGCGGGCATTGCCAAAGGCCGGCTGTCGTCGGGGATGCTAACCCTACGTAATCTACTACGCGAGTAGCAAGATTGCCGGGAGATGCTATTGCCCGAGCCGCCAATGGACGAGCTACACTGTCGTGCATACCGCTCGTTGTAGTGGGCACGCCGTAGCTGTTGCCGTCGGGATGCTACCCCCACTGAGAAACTGCAGCCATCGGCGGTACTATCGTAGATGCTACTGCCCTAGCAACTGGTGGACGAGCTGAACCTGTTGGAGATATCGCTTCTAGAGCGGGAACTGCCGGAGCTGTCGCCGTCAAGGATACTACCCTACAGAAAATACTACTACAGGCAGTAACACCGGAGATGCTACTGCCCGAGCTGCCGGTGGACGATCTGCACTTGTCGTAAAAACCGTTGTTAGAGCGGGCACTGCCGGAGCTGTCGCCGTCGGGGATGCAAACCCCACAGAAACTACTAATGCATGTAGTACTACCGAAGATGCTATTGCCCGAGCTACCGGTGGACGAGCTGCACCTGTCGGATATACCGCTGTTAGAGCGGGCACTGCTGGAGCTGTAGCCGTCGGGGACGCTACCCCCACAGAAACTACTACTGCAAGTAGTACTACCGGAGATGCTTCTGCCCGAGATATCGGTGGATGAGGTGCACCTGTCGGAGATACCGCTGTTAGAGCGGGCACTGCCGGAGCTGTCGCCGTTGGGGATGCTAACCCCACAGAAACTACTACTGCAAGTAGTACTACCGGAGATGCTACTGTACGAGCTGCCGGTGGACCAGCTGCACCTGTCGGAGATACCGCTGTTAGAGCGGGCACTACCGGAGCTGTCGTCGTCGGGGATGCTAACACCACATAAACTACTACTTCAGGTAGTACTACCGGAGATACTAATGCCCGAGCTGCCAGTGGACGAGCTGCACCTACCAGAGATACCGTTGTTAGAGCGGGCACTGCCGAGCTGTCGCCGTCGAGGATGCTACCCCTACAGAAACTACTACTACAGGTCCATGGGTGGCACATGGGAACACATGGCTTTGTCCCTTGATCCATGCCATGTGATGCTCGATGTCACTAATCCATGCCAACTTGGATTAAGGGAGGAGATTTACTAATCAAGTGAAGGCATGGATCCTTAACTTGATTAGAAACCCTTCCTTAATCCTAATTTCTAAGACTTCACACAAGATATTTTGAAAACTTAGTTTTTAGCTAAAAGACTTGTGTGAATTCTTTAGGATTACTCTTGCCTATTAGCCTAAAGAAACCGAGGGCTTTGGACCCTTAACCCATGCACCTACAACTATTACATAGGACTACCATCTTGGTCATAAAAATTTACAAGATATTACAAGTTTTAAGTCCTATACTAGGGTACATTTCTTGGAGCTTTTCCACTTCCTCTTCAAGTTTTGTTCTTTTTCTTTTTGTAATCCTTCTTGTCCTAGATGTTCCTACATCAGACCCTCCTTCTTTGCTTGAACTTGTCCTGAAGTTAATGTATTTATTGTACCTACACCAAACAAAGAAGATTAGAAATATTTAAAGGAGTTACTAACACAATACTCACTTGGAAGTTCTAGCTTGTATGCATTTGGACCCAATCTTTCAATGACTTTGAAAGACTCATCTTTTTTTTTTGGAAGAAGCTTGGAGATAGCTTTGCGTTTCAAAGATAAGCAATAGAATGGATGAAGATACAACCACTAAACAAGGCTAAAGAACCAAGATAAATCCAAGGCAAGATAGCAAAGGCTAGCAAGAGATAATAGAAATCGATTTTTAGAATCGGATTTTTTGAAACCGAAACTATGAGCAAGATATAAGGTTTGATTTTACGTGAGCAAGAATCTACACTAGAGGCGTTTAAAATGCACTTTGGTGCAGCAAGCAAACCGGATATTAAAGTCAAAAGTCCAATTAAAATACCAAAGAAAAATTTACAAGTTTTATTTCCTAACAAGTAGGAATTTTCAAAGACAAGGTGTGTGTCATCAAAGGGTGATGTAGCCTTCTTTGTTCTTCTCTTTCCCACACTTGAAACTCCTTCCTTTACTTATTAACCTCAAGGTCCAGATCTGCAAACATTCCAAGAAATTTATATAAGAGCCAAGTGACACACAAAATGATACAAAAGTAGAAGAAAACAAGTTAGAAACGCCTATAGTCTCTTCTCTTGATCCCCCTTCTTCTTGTTTCTTTTCTTCTCTTCACTTGGTCCACTTAGACATGAAATTCTGAGCTTGAAACTATGTGAATACAGAGGTATAATGCAGTAAAGAGATCAAGCAAAAACCGAATCACTAAGACACCCCAATTCACACTAACGGTTAAGGCAAATTCAAGTGTTCACTAGTATGGATTTAAAGCATATAACCTTGTGCTTGTGCACTCAAACAGTAATGAATCCCTTAAAAGATGTGTAGAAACGTGCAGCAAAGGATCCCACATGGTCAAGGTCATACAAGTTTTAAACAACTCACCCAAATCATTAAAGAGCTAGCAAACTAGTCATATAGTACACTAGTAGGCTAAGATGAGAGACTAACATGCAAGATATACTTATTATATGATCTTATCTTCATGTGAACTTAAACAAAAGGTGTATTCATGGCTGTGATGGACTGTAACTTTCAAGAACCAGAACATAGCTTACGGTCTATGCAAGATAGAGGCAAAACAAGCATGAAAATCAAGACACAAAACAAGATTTTCTCACGGCTAACACCTTTGATATATGTAACAAGTAAACTCACGTGTATCTATCAAGTAACATACATGGCAACAACATATACTCATATAAGATGTAGCAATGAAAATTTAAATGGCATGCAAGGCAAGTATTGTAATGAAATCAAACATGGCACTCACGACATGCATGAAAATCAAACAAAACTATGAACTAAGATGATCCTAATCTAAGAAAAGTAGAAGATAGAATGCCAGATTCAAAAATGTAATGATGCATCAACAAATACATTCCACCCGGATCAAATACTAAACAAGGTTCATTAAATTGGTTAATATATGATGCAACATATAGGTAAACTTTATAGTGATTGCATAGGTGTAAAAGTAATTGAAACTTCCTATTCAAACACCTTTTAAATTTGTTAGTTTTACCTAAGTTATTTAAATGCCAATCATATAAAAACAATATAATTTGTTTTCTAATATCATTAACATAACCTAAGGAAGTAAAAGATGAATTTAGTCCATTTTTCAAAGCATAACCAAAGCTCTTTGGAGCTTGTACTTCAAGTTGTGTTGATAGTAGCATTTTCTCAAGTTTGGACATGTTTTGGTTGGAACTCTCAATCAAGACGCTTCCTCTACGTGTAGAAGTTTCCAAGGTACCCTCCTTCTTAAAATCTTCCATCAACCTAGAAAGACATTCAACATTATGAAGATAAAGATCATTAGGTTCAATTAAGAATTCCAAACTACCAAATTCTAGAATGGTCCAAGGTTTAATACCATAATACTCAAGTGTATAACATGAAAAATCATATTTATTAGAAGTAAAAGGAATACTAAGAGGTAAAGAAACTCTTTCAAAGGGAAGTTCAAACTCTATGGGTACTTCCTTTTCTTTACAATGTTTGTTCCTAGGCTCCATTAAGAACAACTCTTCACTTGGCACCAAAACAAAAGGTGGTTTGTAAAGTTGGCCACAAGCATCTTTACAAAGGTCTTCAAGTGCTTTTCTTTCTACATCTTTACACAAGAGAATTTTAATTTCTTCTTGATAATCATCCTTTGGAACCATACCTAAAATATTTTCCAAACAAGAATCAAATGAATCAAATGAAGGGTTAGTATAATCAAGTAAAGAATCACTTTTCTCCCTCATTTGTTTTTCCCTCAACTCTAATTCTTTAATTTTTTTTCTCTCAATTCCTTTATCATTCTCTCTTTTTCCCTTCTCTAATACTCATCATAATTCCTTTCATTTTCTTCTAACAACCTTCTTTGTTTTCTTTCTCTCATTTCCCTCTTATAGTCATAATAATCTCTATCACTTCTTTCATATGAGGGATGACACCTCTCTTGTTCCTCCCAATGGTGTCCTCTATACTCATGGTTCCCCCTCACTCCCTCACGACCAGCCCCTCTCACACCTCTTCTCTCAAAGTTTAAAGGGTCATGTCCATGGAAATCATCTCTATAGGGGTTCCCAACATCATTACCAATGGAGGTCATATGTTCCCTTCTCCTATCACTTCTCCTTTCTCCCTTTTCCCCATTTCTTCTATCATTTTCACTTCTCCTTTCCCTCCTTTCTCTTTCCCTTCTATCACTACCTCTATGGTTATCAAAAATCTCATTCAAATCCTTGTGAATATTTGTTTCAAATTTGTCCATTGCTTTCGTAAAGCATTTCATCAATTTCACATCACTAGGATGTAATTGATCTTCACTATTGGGGAAAATTTTCTCCCATGGCTGCAAAGAACAAAAGGTTAGTATACAAGGAAAATATAGAGCAAATAAACCTCACAAGCTCACTAAGTGTATCCACTCAGTCAACTCGTGTATCACACAAATCAAGGGCTTTTTCTCTAATGATTCTCTCTTGCCTTTTACCACTCTTTTCTCTTATGCTCACTTAGAAATTATCCTCTAATCAATTATCAAGGTCTTATCAATCCATTATGAAAGAGGAACAGTAACCAAGCTAGGCTTAAGAGGCCAAGAAAGAAAAAGACTCTAAGACAAAACCAAGGATTCCAAAGGAGACAAGCAATACAAGCTCAAAAATGAAATGAATGGTTACTTAAATTATGGAGAAATTTTAATGAGACAATGACACATAATAGGGCAGAATAATATCATATAAAAGCCCAAGGAAACATGTCAAAACAGAGGCATATCATGAGGCATTCAAAACTGTACAGCAAACACACAAACCAAGTAGAAACCGAATTTAGAGACCGATTTCAGCAAAAATCAGCAAAAAATTTAGCGACTGATTTTACCTAGTTTCTATATGTTGCTACCTATCATGCTTCTCATGCAAAATTCAATGAAATGCCTATATGTGCAGTACAATAACATGTCCAGCAAGGTGAAGTACAGAGGAGAAAAAGAAAATTACATGTAAAATATCAAAAGATACACAAATCACTAAGAAGCTCAAAACTAGAATTTCAACTAGAATGGTGTAAGTTTTTTCCTAGGTCCAATGGTGTTTCTTTTGTGTAACTCTTTTCTTTTTCACTTTCTTTTGTTCTTATGTTGCAGTACCTTTCTTTTCTTTTCACTTTTATATGGTTCTCTAATTGTCACTTTGTTTTAGAACCAAGTTCTGTTCAATACTAGTTTATCTTTTCACTTATTTTTTTTTCTCTTCTCTTTTCTTTCTTTTGATTTTGATTCTTTTCTTTTGTAATTAGATGGCTGGACCAAAACCTTTAGGGAACTAAATGTTGGAACTAAAGCTTGATGAGGCTTTGAAAAAGTCTCTCTTGGAGTTTTTGATTTTGATGTAATTTTGGTTTTCTTAGATGAATGTATCTAGGAATTTTTCATATGTATTGATTGTTTTAGATTAGGAAGTATGTGTTGATCTTTGGATGAATGCCTAGAGAAGATTGACAAATTAGTGTGATTACTCATGAGCTGAGTGGATTGAATCCCCTCTTGAAAATGTTTTTGAAAAACTGTTATTTAACTGAAGTAATAGATTACCAACAGTAGGTAATAGATTACCAATAGTGAGGTAATAGATTACCAACAGTAGGTAATAGATTACCAACAGTAACAGAGGGAAACAAAATGCAGAAAACCACTTGCCACTGGAGTAATCGATTACCAACAAAAGGTAATCGATTACCATGCATAGAAATCACCCAGAATTGCATTCTTCTCTGGTGTAATCGATTACCAGAGGAAGTTTATCGATTACCACGAACAAGTAATCGATTACCATGGATCAGTAATCGATTACCACGTGAAAAATCACCCAGAAACTTAATTCTTCTCTGGAGTAATCGATTACTCACTTGCTGTAATCGATTACCATATCAGTAAATTGCTAAAGTTGCCTAAAATGAGTTTTCTAACATGCCACTTGATTCCCCACTTGTTCTAATCATTTTTAAACTCCAGAAAGTCAATTTTTGAGGCTCCAACGTTCTGAAATTAAATGCTCCAACGTTCAGAAGATTTGAGGCTCCAATTGTTTGAAATTTGAGGTTTCAAATGTCAACAATTGAGGCTCCATCTGCATCTATAAATGGAGGCCATTTTGAGAAACAAAGATATAGTTTTTGGTACAGATTTGAAAACACTCTTGAAAGACTTGAAATCCATTTTCAGAAAAGCCTATACACTTTCAAATCCTCTCTAAGAGAGTTTATCATTTTCTTCAAGAGAAATCACTAAGAACTTCAAAGAGCTCTTGAAAGAGTTTTGAGAAAAGGCAACTATATTCATTTTACTGATTGGGTGGTATTCAAAGTTCTATTAAATTGTGATCAGAATCTACACTCCAGGTGTTTTCTAAATTGATCTTTTGTTTATCTATTTGATTGTTGAGTTATTACTCTAGGAGAAAGGTTTCTCTGGATAGAGTAAGAGTATTTGAGAAGTGTTTTCTCAAAGGTTTGATCTTGGGTGTTCCAAGATTAGTGAAGAACAGTTCTTTGTGTTAAAGAACTGGTTTGGGTGTTTTGATTTCGTTTTTGTGTTGCTTGTTGCAGAGTGAATGTAAAAGAACACAAAAGGGATCATTTGATAGCGAAAAACCAATTGCAACAGTTGTTGGATTGGGACTGGATGTAGGCAGTTGGCTGAACCAGTATAAATCACTGTGCACTCTTCTTCTTTCTTACACTCATTACCATTTACCTTACACTGCTATTATCATTGTTAAATACTACAAGTTGTTTGGTAACTGAATTGGTAATTAACTCAGTAATTAACTTGGTAATCAACTTAAACTGGAAAGGGTAGATACAAACATATTATATAAACTGAAAATTGATTACAAACTTGTTATTGATAATTCCTTTGATATTTCTGCTGCATAAAATTGAATATAGTCTGTATAAATCAAAAGGAATTAGTAACTCACGAAAAATAGGCTAAAGTGAACTACAATCTATTCACCCCCTCTAGATTCACCCAAAGGGACCATCAATTGGTATCAGAGCTACTTCTACTAAGTTGCTCTAGAATTTGATCCATAATGGCCAGTAATCAATTACCATTTGCTGAAGGTGCTTCTATTAACAGACCTCCTCTGTTTTGTGGAGATAACTATCCATTTTGGAAAGTAAGAATGAAAATCTTTATGGAGTCTGTACATAGAAACATTTGGAGTCTTTATGGAGTCTGTTGTAACTGATTTCAAAATTCCCACACATATAGTTGATGGAAAAGAGATTGAAAAACCATTTGATAAATGGGAACAAGAAGAAATTAAGAGAGCTGAAAATGATTCTAAAGCTTTAAACATTATACATTCTGCTCTTAACTCTGATGAATTTTTTAGAATTTCTGCTTGTACAACAGCAAAAGAAGCTTGGGAGCTTATCATGGTAACTCATGAAGGTACAACGGAAGTACGAAGGGCAAGGAAGAATACCTTGATCCAAGAATATGAAACCTTCAGAATGTTGCAAGGAGAATCCATAATGGAGATGTAGAAACGGTTCATACACATCATCAATCACCTCAAGGGACTTGGCAAAAGCTTTGTAGAAGAAGAAGTGAATGTCAAGATTCTAAAGTCTCTAAATAGAAAATGGCAATCCATTATGACAGCCATAACTGAGTCAAAGAATCTTGCTGCAATGACAAGTGCAGAGCTATTTGGCAAACTAAGAGAATATGAGATGGATGTGTCTCGTATTGTAGATGAAGAACATAATGACAAGAAAGCCAAAGGCATAGCACTCAAGATGGAGGACACAGCTAGTGATAGTGATACATCAAGCTGTGGAAGTGAATCTGAACAAGAAAACATGAATCTCATGGTAAGAAAATTCAAAAGATTCATGAAGAAGAACAATAATAAAAAGAGATTCAATCCCAGAAAAGGCTTCAAGAAGTTTGAGGGTTCATCTTCAAAGGTCACATGCTATGAGTGTGGAAAGACGGGACATTACAAATCGGAATGCCCCAACATCAAGAAAAGTAACAGCAGTGAACCAAGAAGAATAGAACATGAGGAAAGGCAAAAGAAGGATAAATTTAGAAAGAAGAAGGCCTACATTGCTTGGGAAGACAATGATTCCTCATCCTCTAGTGAGAGTGAGAATGAAGAAGCAAACTTGTGTCTTATGGCGAATCCAACTTCAGATGATGATGAGGTAAGTGATTCCAATTCATCTATACAAGATTATGATGAGCTGTATGATGCATTTTGTGATCTTGTTAAGGAAGCTGAAAAATTAGATAAGTTGAACAGAGTTTTGAAAAACAAAAATGCTGATTTAGAAAATGAAATTTCTGTTTTAAAAACTGATGTTCAAACTTTGAGAAAAGAAAATGATGACTTGAAACTACCCTGTTCAAAGTGTGAGTCTTATGATGCCTCTTTGAAAAACAATAATAAGAAGTTCTCTGCATTTAAACAAACCAACAATAACAGAAACTTTCCATGCAGTTATTGTATGAAATCTGGACACACATCTTATAATTGCATGATTAGAAAGAAAGGAATTTATAATGGCTTGTTTAAATGGATTAAGAAAGATAATCACTACACTAACATTCATGGACCCAAAAAGATTTGGGTACCAAAATCAAAGTGATATCTTTTTCTGTGTAGGTGTGCTTGAGAGCCAAGAACTCAACTTGGTACTTAGATAGTGGCTGCTCAAGACATATGACTGGTGACAAGAGCAATTTTATCTCTTTCAAATCAAAAGAATCTGGATCGGTAGTATATGGAGATAATAACAAAGGGAAAATTTCGGGTATTGGTGTTGTTGGAGACAAATCCAATCGTCATTGAAGATGTATCGCTTGTGGAAGGATTGAGATACAATCTTCTGAGTATTAGTCAACTCTGTGACAAAGGTTATCATGTGTCATTTGATCAAGGAAGCTGCAAGATTAGTAGCAGTAAATCAAATGAGGAACTAATGGTTGGTAAGAGACATGGTAACATCTACATCCTTGAACTTAACCATTCATCATCATATCATGCATGCCTAACATCAAATGATGATATATCTTGGCTTTGGCATAGACGCATAGCACACATTGATGTTCATCAACTTAATAAACTGTCATCTAAAAACTTAGTGGAAGGGTTACCTAACTTAAAATTCAATAGAGAAGGTCTATGTGATGCATGTCAAAAGGGCAAGCAGTCTAGAAACTCTTTTAAATCTAAAAATATTGTTTCAACTTCTAGACCACTTGAGCTATTGCACATGGATTTGTTTGGACCCTCTAGAATTGTTAGTTTAGGTGGAAACCTATATGGACTAGTTTTAGTAGATGACTACTCTAAATTTACTTGGGTTGCATTTATACCAAGTAAAGACAATGCCTTCAAAGTTTTCAAAGTTATTGCCAAAAGAATACAAAACGAAAAAGATTTGAAAATTAAGTCCATTAGGAGTGATCATGGAGGTGAATTTGAAAATGAATATTTTGAAAAATTCTGTGAAAAATATGGAATTAATCACAACTTTTCTGCTCCAAGAACTCCACAACAAAATGGAGTTGTTGAGAGGAAAAATAGATCATTAGTAGAACTAGCTAGAACTATGTTAAATGAAAATGATTTGCCTAAATATTTTTGGGTGAAGCGATTTCATCGCTTGCTATGTTCTAAATAGAATTGTGATTCGTCCTATTTTAAAGAAAACCCCCTATGAACTCTATAAGGATAAGAAGCCAAATATATCTCATTTTAAGGTATTTGGCTGCAAATGTTTTGTTTTGAATAATGGCAAAAAACCTTTTGGTAAGTTTGATGCCAAGGCGGATGAGGCTGTTTTTATTGGGTATTCATCAACTAGTAAAGCATATAGAGTCTACAATAAAAGAAGAATGTGCATTGAGGAATCTGTGCATGTAAAGTTTGATGAATCTAACAATCCCAAAAGGGAAGTCTTGTTGTTGATAATGATGAAGAAACGGTGAAGACAAGAGAGCAAATCTCAAGAATAGCAAAATCCACCAACCATTTCTCACGAACTGCCAAAAGAATGGAGGAAACCAAGAGATCTTTCTCTTGACAACATCATTGGTGACATCCATAAGGGAGTATCTACTAGATCTTCCTATAATATGTTCTGTGATGATTATGCATTTGTATCTCAATTTGAACCCTCTTGTATTGATGATGTTATTAATGATGAATTTTGGATAAATGCTATGCATGAGGAGTTAAATCAATTTAAAAGGAATGACGTATGGGAATTAGTTCCTTTTAATAGAGATATGAATGTAATTGGAACAAAATGGGTGTTTAAAAATAAGCTAGATGAAAATGGTAAAGTGGTTAGGAATAAAGCAAGATTAGTAGCAAAGGGCTATAACCAACAAGAAGGAATAGATTTTGATGAAACTTATGCCCCTGTTGCTAGATTAGAAGTTGTGAGAGTTTTACTTGCTTTTGCCTGCATTCATGATTTTAAACTATATCAAATGGATGTGAAAAGTGCATTTTTGAATGGCTATATCAATGAGGAAGTTTTTGTTTCACAACCTCCTGGATTTACTGACTTTAGTTACCCTGAGCATGTATATAAACTTAAAAAGGCCCTCTATGGTCTTAAGCAAGCCCCTAGACAATGGTATGAAAGATTAAGTACATTTCTTTTGTCAAAAGGGTATCACAGAGGAAATGTAGATAAAACTCTCTTTATTAGAAAGAAGTCAAACTGCATTTTATTGGTTCAAGTATATGTTGATGATATCATTTTTGGATCAACCAATCAATCTCTGTGTTAAGAATTTGTGGATAGCATGCAGGGTGAGTTTGACATGTCTATGATGGGAGAACTCAAATTCTTCCTAGACTGCAAGTCAAACAACTAAAGGAAGGAATCTTCATTCATCAAGCAAAGTACACTAAGGAATTCTGAAGAAATTTGACATGGAGAGTTGTAAAATCTCTAATATCCCTATGTCAACTAATCTCTATTTAGATAATGATGCGGGACTAGGAGTAGACGAACCAAATATAGAGGATTATAGGATCACTTTTATATCTTACACAAGTAGACCGACATAATGTTTAATGTATATGTTTGTGCAAAATTTCAATCTGCACCTAAACAATCACATATGAATCTTTGTTAAGAGAATTTGAAATATCTCAAAGGAACTACAATTTGTGGTTTGTGGTATCCTAAAGGAACATCCCCTAATCTGGTTGGGTTTAGTGATGCAGATTTTCTTTGGGTGCAAAACTGATAGGAAAAGCACAAGTGGAGTATGTCACTTGTTTGGAGAATGCTTAGTCTCTTGGTATAGCAAGAAACAAGCATGTGTTGCTTTGTCAACAGCAGAAGCAGAATATATTGTACTGTAGTCACTGTGCTCAAACCATTTGGTTGAAGCAACAACTTGAGGATTTTGGACTAAAGCTTGATCACATTCCAATTAAGTGTGACAACACAAGTGCCATTAGTATCACGAAGAACCCGGTTTTACACTCCAGAACAAAGCACATTGAGGTGCGACATCATTTCATAAGAGATCACGTTGAGAAAGGTGATTGTGACGTAGAGTTTATTGACACGGAGAATCAACTCGCGGATATCTTCACAAAACCTCTGCCAAAGGAGAGATTCTTCAAACTTAGAACCAATCTTGGTATACTAAGTGAGGAACATCTCTCTTAAAACTCCCTAAATATGGTAAGATTAATCATTCATAATGCTTTAACATGGTATGAATTCATTGCATACAATAGGCATGACCAATACAATTGCAGAAAAATGAAAAATTAAGTGTTTTTAGGATTACTCTCTGGAGTAATCGATTACCACACACTGGTAATCAATTACCAAGAGCTCAAATTCATTATCCAGAGAAATGCTCTCTGGAGTAATCGATTACCTTCCAATGGTAATCGATTACCATGCCTCTGTTTCATTAAATATTTGAGATTGCTCTCTGGAGTAATCGATTACCACTATATGGTAATCGATTACCACGAGCCTGTGCACAACTCCATCTTTGATTACTCTCTGGAGTAATCGATTACCACTCCTTGGTAATCGATTACCCCTGCATCTGAGAACATACTTCAAGTGCTAATGGGCTTCGTTCTGGAAATCCATTTCAAGGTTCAACGAATCTAGACCAAAATTGAGAGTTCTATTAAGTGATTCCAGATCTTAGGGTTCATTCTCACACACTCAAACCCTAGAAACCCTCATTCTCTCTCTAGAAACTCCCATTCTCTCTCTAAGAAAAACCCCTTTCTTCTTCATCTTCTTCAAACACTTCATCTTCTTCATCCATGGAAGGTCAAGGCAGTGGAAAAAGAACCAAACATATGGGTCATAAACCCACGTCATCTCGTTCAAAGAAGGGAGAATCATCTTCCAAAAGGAAGAACCCCTCAACTCCTGAAGAAACCATGGAGCAACACATTCACCCATGGTTCACTTCAAAGGATCAAGAAACACGCTTCTATGGCAAGTATGCAAGCAAGGAGCTTGTTCCGGCAAATATTTTGGATCCCGTTTGGCTAGATACTCAAGGGTTTACATTCCAATCCTTTCTCCGGGAGCAGAATCTTGAAAAATTTTTTAGTCTGAAGGGTCACATATACCCTGATCTAGTAAGGGTATTCTGTAACATCCTAAAAATTTAAATATAGTTTAAGAGAGGTATTTATAACAGAGAGTGTAACATTCAAGAAATTTGTGGAATGAATTGTGGAGTGTTTTGTGGCTGCCTCCAATAATGCATTTTTCAATTGGGTGTTCCTCATATGCTTTGCAGCTGCCAAAATAAGTCCCAAGGGTCTGCATTTTGAATCTCATATCCAACATTTGTATAAAATGGCAATTACGTGATTTAAAATGTTCAATTCGCTGGAATTCACTTCATTGGTTGCATGTGTCCACTTCAAGGAAATATTCACCCCAGATGCGGTCCAAACTGGCTCTTGATGTCTTCATGACATTTCTAGATCTTTCAATCTTCTTTAATTAGAAACAAACCGGAGCTCAATTGGAGGTCTGTGGAGGGAGTTATGCCTATTTTACCGAGAGTGGTCAAATGTATAGTAAATTCACGTCACTATTTCAGGCCCACTTTCAAGGCTAATTTCACACTAGATGCAGTCCGAATTGACTCTTTGGGCCTTCATGACATTTGTAGCTCTGTCAATCTTCTTTTATTTGCAAGAAACCTGAGCCCAAAAAGATATTTGTGGAAGAAGTTATGCCTATTTTACCGAAAGTGATCAAAGTAATGACTTTTCAACCATTCTAGAATTCTCTTTAAGATATTTTCTTACCTTTTAAGATATTTTGATGGAAACTAAGATATTTTCTTGGAAACTAAGATATTTTATTGGAAACTAAGATATTTTCTTACCTTTTAAGATATTTTGATGGAAACTAAGATATTTTCTTGGAAACTAAGATATTTTCTTACCTTTTAAGATATTTTAATGGAATCTAAGATATTTTCATAGAAACTAAGATTTTTTCTTTAGAATCAATCTCCAATTCTCTAGAAATATCTTGGGAAGTCTATAAATAGGGCTTAGGGGTGCCAAATGAAGACATAACCCAAAGAATACTCCTACGTTCTCTCAAACTATCTTCACTACAAAAAACCTTTTTATACTTTCTCCACCTTAGGAAGAAATCTCTCCAACCAAAGTAGGAGCCAGTAAGTAGAGGAAGAATATAGGAAGCTAGGAGAAACCAGTAAGGGGACCTTTCCTTATCCTTCTTTTCTATCCTTTGTTTTGTTGGTATTTTCATTATCTTTCTTTAGTTTCTTGCTGTAAGGGGACCTTTCCTTATCCTTCTTTTCTATCCTTTGTTTTGTTGGTACTTTCATTTTCTTTCTTTAGTTTCTTGCAGTAAGGGGACCTTTCCTTATCCTTCTTTTCTATCCTTTGTTTTGTTGGTACTTTCATTTTCTTTCTTTAGTTTTTTGCAGTAAGGGAATCTTTCCTTATCCTTTTTTTCTATTCTTTGATTCTCTTACTACTTTCACTCTCTTTCTTTGGTTGTTTCATTATCTTTCTTGGAATCCTTGATGTTTCTTTTCTTCATCTTTCTTACACTCCTTTTAATTCTTTAAGTTGGTATTTTCTTTATCCTTTGAATAATTAATTTAAAGTTGTTTTCCTTCTTTGATCAAACTTCTTTAAATACTAACATACTAAAAGTATATGTCATAAACATATATTGATGATAGTACCATGGTTGTTTGATGACTGGTTTTGTGCTTGATATACAATTACTTGGTGGATTGGATGTGAATAAGTGGTGATATGCATGATTGCATTGAAATGAGTATGGACTTGAATTGTTTAATGACCGATTGAAAATGCCTAGAGGAGAGGCAACATTCTAAGATTGCTTGGTGAATGGGCAATGCTTAGAATGAGGTGAGATAAAGATGACCTGGTGGAAAGGTCAATATCTGAAATATAATGAAGGTCATTATACAATTCAAGGTCCTAGAACATGTTGCATTGATGACTGGATAGTAGTAGACCAAGTCGTAAGTCACGGATTCCGTCGAGTGAGTGGAATGCCGTGGTGGGGTTCTCTTGGTGGGGAAATTGCCCTGCTCATGATGATCACATGTTGCGGGGAGGTCTGGGACCGAGGGAACTCGACAAATTACGGAGTGTCTACCTCGGGTGGGTCCGATTGAGTGTGAGAATCGATGCCGGAGCTATTTTCGGTGGAGGGCGCCACATTGCATTTCAAGTGAAGAGTGAAAATGCATGGTGAAGGTGCATGCATCATGTAGGCTTAGGAGCATGCATTAGTGATTGTGTGTTTGATTGAATGGAATTCATGCCTGAATCATTGATTGTGATTGATGGTTTGTTTGATTTGGTTTATAATTGTCGATTGCCTTACTATGTGATTGATAGTTTGATGATCATGGATAAGTATGGAAGTATTATTCTAAAAATGATATTTTCGATGAAATTTCTAAATTTATAAAAGAAAAGGTTTTCCTTGAACTACAATCAATTTTTTATGGTTAAGGAAAGCTCACCCTTGCATTTTGTGTTTTTAACACCTGTGATGATCTCGAATAACGTTCGGGGGAGCAGATTTGCAGGGTTAAGAAGATGTGGATGTTTCCAATGATTGTTGATACTGTCTTGCCGAGAAGATGTTTTGTTATGTTTGGGGGTAGATTTGCTAAGTAAGTAGAGAGAAAATTATGTAGAATAATAAAATGACAAAGTTATGCAAGCTAGTTGTAATGAACTTTAAATCTTATGTAATAAAAGTGTTGTTTCCTAAATCTCTCTTTTATTTATTACATCATTAACAATCTTAAATTACTAATTAAAAATAAGATAAGTAAATAAGAGGGGGTGTTACATTAGTGGTATCAGAGCAGGTCGAACAAGTTCGACTTGTGAGTTATGTGTCTGCTATGTTTTTGTTGTGTGAATGATTGTTTGCTTGTGTGCTTTGTGTGCTTGTTTGATTATTTGGTGTGCTTTTAATGAGTGAATTGATTAGTTAGTGTTTACTTGATTGCTTATTGGTTCAATCAATGAAAAATTAGTTTTAGGGATAGTGACACGGCCTAGGATTAGATGTAGTTTAATCTATTAGGAATAGAAAGTAGTGGTTGAAAGAAGTTATAGAATTGTAGTTAAAGCCCTATAAGTTTTTACCTAAGTTTTGATAAGCGTAGGCTAAGAAGAAAAACGAAGAATTTAGAGAAGGGAGTTGTTGTTGAACTTATAAAGGATGTTCCTACCAACTAAGACTAAAAAGATTTAAGGAGAAAATTAGACATAAAGATAACCCTCTCTGGGGATAAAATCAAAAGATATCCTAGATAACTTACCTATAATAGAAAACCCTTTTAAGAGTATTTTCCATAAAAGAGAACTCCCTTAGAAGAGAAAGAGATAGAAACTTTTAGAACTAAAATCAATATATGAAATTCTCCTTAGAAAGTAACAAGCAAATAAAGAGGATCGAAAGTGAATCCTAAAGGAAGCCAATTTTAGGAAATGACCCTTTCAAAGGAAAAGTCGTACTAAGGATTAGAAAAACCTAAGAATATCACCAAAGTTAAAAGACCTTAGGATAACTTTATTGGAAATGATTAGTAACTACCTACCTCTTATCCTAATACAAACCTTTTGACAACACTAAGATGTATTTAGAAGATATACTAGGATGATACAATAATGGTTGATGCATTTTGATGGTTAAAGAAACCTTAGAGAAGCTAGAAGGATTCGAAATCCGAAGAGTAACTAGTATTTTTAAGGTAGAAAGAGTTTTAGTTACAGGAGGAATAAGTAGTAACCCAAGGAGGAATTAAAGTTGATACGCTTAGGAAGATTACCTAATGTTAAAGGATTAACCACCTTGACTTGAGAAGACTAAGTTTTGTATAGCATGACCAATAGTTTTAAAGAGGCACCAACAATATCAACTAGGGAAAATCAAAGGTTGTAGGAAGAATATTCACCCTTGATGGAGTTAAGGCCTCCAATACCAATAATCTAGTACAAGGTACATGCTCCATACATGGAATTATTTTACCTAGATAACTGACTCTGGTGCCACTCATTCCCTTATATCGTTTGATTGTGCTAAAAGGTTACAACTTCCACTATTTTTTCTAGACATTGATTTAATAATAACTACCTCTACCCATGAGTTTGTTACAACCACCCATATCTGTTTAGATTGTCCTATAAAACTAAGTAACAAAACCTTCATAGTTAACCTAGTTTGCCTACCTTTAAACCAAATTAATATTATCCTTGGAATGGACTAGTTATCATCCAACTATGTCCTGATAGACTGTTTTAATAAAACCTTAATCTTTTTTCGAATCTGAAGAAAGAAAGGATATTGAGATAATTTCTACCAACCAAGTGAAATAGGACATGAAGAAACCCAATTAGGTATATATGATCCTTTCTAATCTAGAAGTGGAACAAAAGGTCACCTTCGATAACATACATGTAGTACAGGATTTCTCTGAAGTATTCTCCGAAGAGATAAATCAACTACCACCTGAAAGGGAAGTTGAATTTTCTATAGACCTAATACCTGGGACTGGACCAATTTCTATTGCGCCCTATAGGATGTCACCCTTAGAACTAGTAGAGCTAAAGAAACAAATAGAAGAACTATTGAAGAAACAGTTTATTAGACCTAGTGTATCACCTTGGGAAGCACCCGTACTCCTAGTAAAGAAGAAAGATGGAACTATGAGACTATGTGTAGATTATAGACAACTAAATAAGGTAACCATTAAGAATAAGTACCCCTTACCAAGGATAGATGATCTTATGGACCAACTAGTAGGAGCTTGTGTATTTAGCAAGATTGATCTAAGGTTTGGATATCACCAAATAAGGGTAAAAGCTGAAGATATCCCTAAAACGACCTTTAGTACCCGATATGGACACTATGAGTACATGGTTATGCCCTTTGGCGTAACTAATGCACCCGCAGTATTTATAGATTACATGAATAGGATATTTCAACCATACTTGGATAAATTTGTGGTAGTATTTATAGATGACATTTTGGTATACTCAAAAACCAAAGAGGAACATGCTAAACATCTTAGAGTGGTATATCTTGAAAGATCAACAGTTATATGCGAAATTGTCCAAATGTGAATTTTGGTTAGAAGAAGTCAGTTTCCTAGGACACGTAATATCACAAGGAAGATTTGCAGTAGATCCACATAAGGTAAACGTAGTTCTAGGAAAAGACCAAAAGATGTGACAAAAATAAAGCATTTTCTAGGGTTAGCTGGACATTATAGAAGATTTATAATAGATCTCTCCAAGATAACCTTGCCCTCACAACCTTAACTAGAAAATGCCAAGCTTTTGTATGGAATAACGAATGAGAACAATATTTTCACACCTTTATTCTTGTTTTGACCATTACCTACCCCAAATGAATCTTTGAATGTTTATGGTGATGCCTCTAAACTAGGATTAGGAGGAATATCAATGCAAGGACGAAGAGTGGTAGCTTATACATCTAGACAATTAAAGAACCACGAAAGGAACTATCCTACCCACAATCCTGAACTGGCCGTAGTAGTATTCAGACTTAAAATAACATTACATTATCATTTTGGGACAAGATTTGAGGTATTTAGTGATCACAAAAGCCTTAAGTATTTGTTTAGCCAAAAGGTGTTAAACCTGAGCCAAGGTGGATGGAATTTCTAACAGATTATGATTTTGATCTTAAGTACCACCCAGACAAAGCAAATAGCTGATGCATTAAGTAGGAAGAGTAGGATATGTAACAAGAATGGAAATTTCGAGGATGAAATTTTTAAAAAGGAGGGGAGTATTGTAACATCCCAAAAATTTAAATATAGTTTAAGAGAGGTTTTTATAACAGAGAGTGTAACATTCAAGAAATTTGTGGAATGAATTGTGGAGTGTTTTGTGGCTGCCTCCAATAATGCATTTTTCAATTGGGTGTTCCTCATATGCTTTGCAGCTGCCAAAATAAGTCCCAAGGGTCTGCATTTTGAATCTCATATCCCACATTTGTATAAAATGGCAATTACATGATTTAAAATGTTCAATTCGCTGGAATTCACTTCATTGGTTGCATGTGTCCACTTCAAGGAAATATTCACCCCAGATGCGGTCCAAACTGGCTCTTGATGTCTTCATGACATTTCTAGATCTTTCAATCTTCTTTAATTAGAAACAAACCGGAGCTCAATTGGAGGTCTGTGGAGGGAGTTATGCCTATTTTACCGAGAGTGGTCAAATGTATAGTAAATTCACGTCACTGTTTCATGGCCCACTTTCAAGGCTAATTTCACACTAGATGCAGTCCGAATTGACTCTTTGGGCCTTCATGACATTTGTAGCTCTGTCAATCCTCTTTCATTTGCAAGAAACCTGAGCCCAAAATGATATTTGTGGAAGAAGTTATGCCTATTTTACCGAAAGTGATCAAAGTAATGACTTTTCAACCATTCTAGAATTCTCTTTAAGATATTTTCTTACCTTTTAAGATATTTTGATGGAAACTAAGATATTTTCTTGGAAACTAAGATATTTTATTGGAAACTAAGATATTTTCTTACCTTTTAAGATATTTTGATGGAAACTAAGATATTTTCTTGGAAACTAAGATATTTTCCTTTTAAGATATTTTAAAGGAATCTAAGATATTTTCATAGAAACTAAGATTTTTTCTTTAGAATCAATCTCCAATTCTCTAGAAATATCTTGGGAAGTCTATAAATAGGGCTTAGGGGTGCCAAATGAAGACATAACCCAAAGAATACTCCTACGTTCTCTCAAACTATCTTCACTACAAAAAACCTTTCTATACTTTCTCCACCTTAGGAAGAAATCTCTCCAACCAAAGTAGGAGCCAGTAAGTAGAAGAAGAATATAGGAAGCTAGGAGAAACCAGTAAGGGGACCTTTCCTTATCCTTATTTTCTATCCTTTGTTTTGTTGGTATTTTCATTATCTTTCTTTAGTTTCTTGCTGTAAGGGGACCTTTCCTTATCCTTCTTTTCTATCCTTTGTTTTGTTGGTACTTTCATTTTCTTTCTTTAGTTTCTTGCAGTAAGGGGACCTTTCCTTATCCTTCTTTTCTATCCTTTGTTTTGTTGGTACTTTCATTTTCTTTCTTTAGTTTTTTGCAGTAAGGGAATCTTTCCTTATCCTTTTTTTCTATTCTTTGATTCTCTTACTACTTTCACTCTCTTTCTTTGGTTGTTCCATTATCTTTCTTGGAATCCTTGATGTTTCTTTTCTTCATCTTTCTTACACTCCTTTTAATTCTTTAAGTTGGTATTTTCTTTATCCTTTGAATAATTAATTTAAAGTTGTTTTCCTTCTTTGATCAAACTTCTTTAAATACTAACATACTAAAAAGTATATGTCATAAACATATATTGATGATAGTACTATGGTTGTTTGATGACTGGTTTTGTGCTTGATATACAATTACTTGGTGGATTGGATGTGAATAAGTGGTGATATGCATGATTGCATTGAAATGAGTATGGACTTGAATTGTTTAATGACCGATTGAAAATGCCTAGAGGAGAGGCAACATTCTAAGATTGCTTGGTGAATGGGCAATGCTTAGAATGAGGTGAGATAAAGATGACCTGGTGGAAAGGTCAATATCTGAAATATAATGAAGGTCATTATACAATTCAAGGTCTTAGAACATGTTGCATTGATGACTGGATAGTAGTAGACCAAGTCCGTAAGTCACGGATTCCCGTCTGAGTGAGTGGAATGCCGTGGACTGGGGGGTTCTCTTGGTGGGGAAATTGCCCTGCTCATGATGATCACATGTTGCGGGGGAGGTCCTGCCGGACACTGAGGGAACTCGACAAATTACGGAGTGTCTACCTCTGGTGGGTCTGATTGAGTGTGAGAATCAGATGCCCCAGGCTATTTTCAGTGGAGGGCGCCACATTGCATTTCGAGTGAAGAGTGAAAATGCATGGTGAAGGTGCATGCATCATGTAGGCTGATAAGTGCTAAATTATACATGTTTTCCAAGGTGTTTTCAGTCCATTTCCATCTAATTTCAGTATGTTTAGTCATAGTTTAGACAAGAAAACAGTAAAAATATCATATTTGTCTAATGTTAGTCTTTGATTTAGCGTTTTGGTAGTTTTATAGGATTTTCGTGTATTTTTAAGTCATTATATCCATCTTCTTGTTAATTGTAGATTGATTGAAGAGAAGATAGAAGCTGGGAAGGAAAGCCCACGAACATGAGACGAACAAATCCCATTGAAGCAAGAAAGTCCGTCCAATTCGTGCAAAATATGAAGTACAAGTGGCAACTCTGTATCGTCTGTGGATGCGACAACAGACGGAACAAGCATCAAGCCTCGGACGCAACTGCATCAGACCAAGAGAGTAGAGCAAACCAAACCGCAAGTTGAGCATCCAAGGCTGTTAAAATGGTATCGTCTGAAGAAACGCGCCAGGGCGCACTCATGAGGCGCCTTCATACCCTCGCTTTGCGGCAAAAATGCGCTAGGGCGCTCGAAGCGCGCTCATGCCATCCTTACTTATTCAATCGCGCCAGGGCGCGAGTTCACTCAATACAGGGCGCGTTTCGTACCTTATGAAAGCTCAGACGAAAGATCTCACAGACGGAAGAACACTTAGCATGAAAGACTGTTCAATTTGTGCACTTCTCGAGACTTGCAGTAAAGTAAATGAAAGTCGTAGTCATCTGTATCGTCTGAGGGTGTTAACGAAAGTATTGTCTGAAGGAATCAATTGAAGGTTTCATCAGACGAAAGCGAGCTCATCAGACGAAACCGAGCCACATCAGACGAAAGACTTGACAGACGCAAGAACTCTTGTTCCGTCTGATGGGTTGTTCCGTCTATACTTGATTCATTTGAGTTGTTCATCTATGCTTATTTCACACGAAGAGCTATTAAGATGCGTGCATGCTTCTTATGGAGTTGCTTGTCCATACCAGTATTTTCCAAGTCACTTCGTCTGTGCTTACTTCGTCTGAGAGTGTTCTGCCTATTTCATATGAGACGAAGCAAAAGACAGACGAAGCAAAGACAGATGATATGAAGATTTCATCAGACGGAAGCAATAACTTGCAGTTACAGTTGCCACGCTGTCAGAATCAAACAAGTTTATGCATTCAAACTGTCACAATGCACCTGGACGTAATTCCAGTAAATGGGGGAACACTTCCTCACCTATAAAAGGAAGTATTGGGCGTGAAAAGAAGGGGTCGATTCGAATTGTAAAGATCCATAACTAACATTTTTCAGTTACTCTGTTTTTCCTTCTCTTGCGAGTTTCTCTCGTTTTTCTCTTCTCCACTTTCATTCTCCTTCTCTCTCAATCAACCTTGAGATTCCTGAGTTTGTGAGTTGCGAAAGCATAATCAAGCAATTATGGAGCTTCTCTAGTGTTTGATTTCTGTTTTGTTTCTTTCTTTTCTCATTTCCATGTTAGGCTAAATTCTGCAGTTAGGAATGGGGATGTTGATTTCAGAACTCTTGTAATGAATTCCTTCTGTTAATTCAAGTGTGATTTCACCGAATTGATTGATCTCTTCCTTGCTTAATGCTTATTCTTGAGATTTAATTCATGAAACTCAAATAGAGATAGAGATATTAATGTTTGATTGAATTGAACTTTGTCTTGAGAATTTGTACCTCGTGTCAACTATGAGATCGAGAGATGAATAGTTGAAGAAGGAGAGGAAATGTATCATTATAGTAGTGCATGAGTCTAGAGATAGAACTTGCATATTATGAGATGTTGTAACGAATTCATCTGTTCGCTTCTTGAATGAATCTCTGTTTTCACCTAAGAGATTAGGGATGATAGTAGGCATTCAAAGGGAGTAAGACCTAGAGATAGGATTAGTCTACGGTATCACGAATTCTAGTCTCCAATTGAGTGAGATTTGCTAGATTAACATAGGAAGTAGTTACTTGAGGAAGGAATCAACTGAACCAATTCCCTAACTGTATTTCATCATCTCTGAAACTTAAACATTTACTTGCTTCTTTACTTTACAGTATTGCTTTATTTTACACAATAGCTTAGTTTTACATACATCATTCATTCCCTGATTCGTCCTGATAGCAAAGCATGTTGAGCATTTGGTAATTCACAATCAGTCTCTGTGGTTCGACAACCTTTTCTCACTATTTCTAAACTTGTAACGACCGGTACACTTGCCGAAGGATTGACACATACACATACTTTTAATTAGTCAACTTAGGAGCATACATTAGTGATTGTGTGTTTGATTGAATGGAATTCATGCCTGAATCATTGATTGTGATTGATGGTTTGTTTGATTTGGTTTATAATTGTCGATTGCCTTACTATGTGATTGATAGTTTGATGATCATGGATAAGTATGGAAGTATTATTCTAAAAATGATATTTTCGATGAAATTTCTAAATTTATAAAAGAAAAGGTTTTCCTTGAACTACAATCAATTTTTTATGGTTAAGGAAAGCTCACCCTTGCATTTTGTGTTTTTAACACCTGTGATGATCTCGAATAACGTTCAGGGGAGCAGATTTGTAGGGTTAAGAAGATGTGGATGTTTCCAATGATTGTTGATACTGTCTTGCCGAGAAGATGTTTTGTTATGTTTGGGGGTAGATTTGCTAAGTAAGTAGAGAGAAAATTATGTAGAATAATAAAATGACAAAGTTATGCAAGCTAGTTGTAATGAACTTTAAATCTTATGTAATAAAAGTGTTGTTTCCTAAATCTCTCTTTTATTTATTACATCATTAACAATCTTAAATTACTAATTAAAAATAAGATAAGTAAATAAGAGGGGGTGTTACATTAGTGGTATCGGAAGCGGGTCGAACCGATTCGACTTGTGAGTTATGTGTTCCTGCTATGTTTTTGTTGTGTGAATGATTGTTTGCTTGTGTGCTTTGTGTGCTTGTTTGATTATTTGGTGTGCTTTTAATGAGTGAATTGATTAGTTAGTGTTTACTTGATTGCTTATTGGTTCAATCAATGAAAAATTAGTTTTAGGGATAGTGACACGGCCTAGGATTAGATGTAGTTTAATCTATTAGGAATAGAAAGTAGTGGTTGAAAGAAGTTATAGAATTGTAGTTAAAGCCCTATAAGTTTTTACCTAAGTTTTGATAAGCGTAGGCTAAGAAGAAAAACGAAGAATTTAGAGAAGGGAGTTGTTGTTGAACTTATAAAGGATGTTCCTACCAACTAAGACTAAAAAGATTTAAGGAGAAAATTAGACATAAAGATAACCCTCTCTGGGGATAAAATCAAAAGATATCTAGATAACTTACCTATAATAGAAAACCCTTTTAAGAGTATTTTCCATAAAAGAGAACTCTCTTAGAAGAGAAAGAGATAGAAACTTTTAGAACTAAAATCAATATATGAAATTCTCCTTAGAAAGTAACAAGCAAATAAAGAGGATCGAAAGTGAATCCTAAAGGAAGCCAATTTTAGGAAATGACCCTTTCAAAGGAAAAGTCGTACTAAGGATTAGAAAAACCTAAGAATATCACCAAAGTTAAAAGACCTTAGGATAACTTTATTGGAAATGATTAGTAACTACCTACCTCTTATCCTAATACAAACCTTTTGACAACACTAAGATGTATTTAGAAGATATACTAGGATGATACAATAATGGTTGATGCATTTTGATGGTTAAAGAAACCTTAGAGAAGCTAGAAGGATTCGAAATCCGAAGAGTAACTAGTATTTTTAAGGTAGAAAGAGTTTTAGTTACAGGAGGAATAAGTAGTAACCAAGGAGGAATTAAAGTTGATACGCTTAGGAAGATTACCTAATGTTAAAGGATTAACCACCTTGACTTGAGAAGACTAAGTTTTGTATAGCATGACCAATAGTTTTAAAGAGGCACCAACAATATCAACTAGGGAAAATCAAAGGTTGTAGGAATAATATTCACCCTTGATGGAGTTAAGGCCTTCAATACCAATAATCTAGTACAAGGTACATGTTCCATACATGGAATTATTTTACCTAGATAATTGACTCTGGTGCCACTCATTCCCTTATATCGTTTGATTGTGCTAAAAGGTTACAACTTCCACTATTTTTTCTAGACATTGATTTAATAATAACTACCTCTACCCATGAGTTTGTTACAACCACCCATATCTGTTTAGATTGTCCTATAAAACTAAGTAACAAAACCTTCATAGTTAACCTAGTTTGCCTACCTTTAAACCAAATTAATATTATCCTTGGAATGGACTAGTTATCATCCAACTATGTCCGATAGATTTTAATAAAACCTTAATCTTTTTCGAATACGAAGAAAGAAAGGATATTGAGATAATTTCTACCAACCAAGTGAAATAGGACATGAAGAAACCCAATTAGGTATATATGATCCTTTCTAACCTAGAAGTGGAACAAAGGTCACCTTCGATAACATACACGTAGTACGAGGGATTTTCTACGAAGTATTCTCGAAGAGATAAATCAACTACCACACGAAAGGAAGTTGAATTTTCTATAGACCTAATACAGGACTGGACCAATTTCTATTGCCCTATAGGATGTCACCCTTAGAACTAGTATAGCTAAAGAAACAAATAGAAGAACTATTGAAGAAACAGTTTATTAGACCTAGTGTATCACCTTGGGAAGCACATTACTCTAGTAAAGAAGAAAGATGGAACTATGAGACTATGTGTAGATTATAGACAACTAAATAAGGTAACCATTAAGAATAAGTACCCTTACCAAGGATAGATGATCTTATGGACCAACTAGTAGGAGCTTGTGTATTTAGCAAGATTGATCTAAGGTTTGGATATCACCAAATAAGGGTAAAAGCTGAAGATATCCTAAAACGGCCTTTAGTACCCGATATGGACACTATGAGTACATGGTTATGCCCTTTGGTGTAACTAATGCACCCATGATATTTATAGATTACATGAATAGGATATTTCAACCATACTTGGATAAATTTGTGGTAGTATTTATAGATGACATTTTGGTATACTCAAAAACCAAAGAGGAACATGCTAAACATCTTAGAGTGGTATATCTTGAAAGATCAACGGTTATATGCGAAATTGTCCAAATGTGAATTTTGGTTAGAAGAAGTCGGTTTCCTAGGACACGTAATATCACAAGGAAGATTTGCGGTAGAGATCCACATAAGGTAAACGTAGTTCTAGGAAAAGACCAAAAGATGTGACAAAAATAAAGCATTTTCTAGGGTTAGCTGGACATTATAGAAGATTTATAATAGATCTCTCCAAGATAACCTTGCCCTCACAACCTTAACTAGAAAATGCCAAGCTTTTGTATGGAATAACGAATGAGAACAATATTTTCACACCTTTATTCTTGTTTTGACCATTACCTACCCCAAATGAATCTTTGAATGTTTATGGTGATGCCTCTAAACTAGGATTAGGAGGAATACCAATGCAAGGACGAAGAGTGGTAGCTTATACATCTAGACAATTAAAGAACCACGAAAGGAACTATCCTACCCACAATCTGAATCTGGCCGTAGTAGTATTCAGACTTAAAATAACATTACATTATCATTTTGGGACAAGATTTGAGGTATTTAGTGATCACAAAAGCCTTAAGTATTTGTTTAGCCAAAAGGTGTTAAACCTGAGCCAAGGTGGATGGAATTTCTAACAGATTATGATTTTGATCTTAAGTACCACCCAGACAAAGCAAATAGCTGATGCATTAAGTAGGAAGAGTAGGATATGTAACAAGAATGGAAATTTCGAGGATGAAATTTTTAAAAAGGAGGGGAGTATTGTAACATCCCAAAAATTTAAATATAGTTTAAGAGAGGTTTTTATAACAGAGAGTGTAACATTCAAGAAATTTGTGGAATGAATTGTGGAGTGTTTTGTGGCTGCCTCCAATAATGCATTTTTCAATTGGGTGTTCCTCATATGCTTTGCAGCTGCCAAAATAAGTCCCAAGGGTCTGCATTTTGAATCTCATATCCCACATTTGTATAAAATGGCAATTACATGATTTAAAATGTTCAATTCGCTGGAATTCACTTCATTGGTTGCATGTGTCCATTTCAAGGAAATATTTACCCCAGATGCGGTCCAAACTGGCTCTTGATGTCTTCATGACATTTCTAGATCTTTCAATCTTCTTTAATTAGAAACAAACCGGAGCTCAATTGGAGGTCTGTGGAGGGAGTTATGCCTATTTTACCGAGAGTGGTCAAATGTATAGTAAATTCACGTCACTGTTTCATGGCCCACTTTCAAGGCTAATTTCACACTAGATGCAGTCCGAATTGACTCTTTGGGCCTTCATGACATTTGTAGCTCTGTCAATCCTCTTTCATTTGCAAGAAACCTGAGCCCAAAATGATATTTGTGGAAGAAGTTATGCCTATTTTACCGAAAGTGATCAAAGTAATGACTTTTCAACCATTCTAGAATTCTCTTTAAGATATTTTCTTACCTTTTAAGATATTTTGATGGAAACTAAGATATTTTCTTGGAAACTAAGATATTTTATTGGAAACTAAGATATTTTCTTACCTTTTAAGATATTTTGATGGAAACTAAGATATTTTCTTACCTTTTAAGATATTTTAATGGAATCTAAGATATTTTCATAGAAACTAAGATTTTTTCTTTAGAATCAATCTCCAATTCTCTAGAAATATCTTGGGAAGTCTATAAATAGGGCTTAGGGGTTCCAAATGAAGACATAACCCAAAGAATACTCCTACGTTCTCTCAAACTATCTTCACTACAAAAAACCTTTCTATACTTTCTCCACCTTAGGAAGAAATCTCTCCAACCAAAGTAGGAGCCAGTAAGTAGAAGAAGAATATAGGAAGCTAGGAGAAACCAGTAAGGGGACCTTTCCTTATCCTTCTTTTCTATCCTTTGTTTTGTTGGTATTTTCATTATCTTTCTTTAGTTTCTTGCTGTAAGGGGACCTTTCCTTATCCTTCTTTTCTATCCTTTGTTTTGTTGGTACTTTCATTTTCTTTCTTTAGTTTCTTGCAGTAAGGGGACCTTTCCTTATCCTTCTTTTCTATCCTTTGTTTTGTTGGTACTTTCATTTTCTTTCTTTAGTTTCTTGCAGTAAGGGAATCTTTCCTTATCCTTTTTTTCTATTCTTTGATTCTCTTACTACTTTCACTCTCTTTCTTTGGTTGTTCCATTATCTTTCTTGGAATCCTTGATGTTTCTTTTCTTCATCTTTCTTACACTCCTTTTAATTCTTTAAGTTGGTATTTTCTTTATCCTTTGAATAATTAATTTAAAGTTGTTTTCCTTCTTTGATCAAACTTCTTTAAATACTAACATACTAAAAAGTATATGTCATAAACATATATTGATGATAGTACTATGGTTGTTTGATGACTGGTTTTGTGCTTGATATACAATTACTTGGTGGATTGGATTTGAATAAGTGGTGATATGCATGATTGCATTGAAATGAGTATGGACTTGAATTGTTTAATGACCGATTGAAAATGCCTAGTGGAGAGGCAACATTCTAAGATTGCTTGGTGAATGGGCAATGCTTAGAATGAGGTGAGATAAAGATGACCTGGTGGAAAGGTCAATATCTGAAATATAATGAATGTCATTATACAATTCAAGGTCCTAGAACATGTTGCATTGATGACTGGATAGTAGTAGACCAAGTCCGTAAGTCACGGATTCCGTCCGAGTGAGTGGAATGCCGTGGACTGGGGGTTCTCTTGGTGGGGAAATTGCCCTGCTCATGATGATCACATGTTGCGGGGGAGGTCTGCAGGGACGAGGGAACTCGACAAATTACGGAGTGTCTACCTCTGGTGGGTCTGATTGAGTGTGAGAATCAGATGCCCCAGGCTATTTTCAGTGGAGGGCGCCACATTGCATTTCGAGTGAAGAGTGAAAATGCATGGTGAAGGTGCATGCATCATGTAGGCTTAGGAGCATACATTAGTGATTGTGTGTTTGATTGAATGGAATTCATGCCTGAATCATTGATTGTGATTGATGGTTTGTTTGATTTGGTTTATAATTGTCGATTGCCTTACTATGTGATTGATAGTTTGATGATCATGGATAAGTATGGAAGTATTATTCTAAAAATGATATTTTCGATGAAATTTCTAAATTTATAAAAGAAAAGGTTTTCCTTGAACTATAATCAATTTTTTATGGTTAAGGAAAGCTCACCCTTGCATTTTGTGTTTTTAACACCTGTGATGATCTCAAATAACGTTCGGGGGAGCAGATTTGCAGGGTTAAGAAGATGTGGATGTTTCCAATGATTGTTGATACTGTCTTGCCGAGAAGATGTTTTGTTATGTTTGGGGGTAGATTTGCTAAGTAAGTAGAGAGAAAATTATGTAGAATAATAAAATGACAAAGTTATGCAAGCTAGTTGTAATGAACTTTAAATCTTATGTAATAAAAGTGTTGTTTCCTAAATCTCTCTTTTATTTATTACATCATTAACAATCTTAAATTACTAATTAAAAATAAGATAAGTAAATAAGAGGAGGTGTTACATATTCTACTCTAATCTTCAACCAGACGATGACACCGGGATGCTCATATCTGAGGTAAAAGGCAAACCCATTATCCTAACTCGTGATATATTCTTTCAATTAGCTGGTTTCAGACAGGAGGGTATTAGACCCACATTTGAATTATTGAAAGAATAAGGAATCTATCTTTACAAAGATTCAGTCTACATGAGTTTGCTGAGAAATCCCCAAATTTGGGAAGCAGAAAAGAATGCTAGAAAAGAGCATGGAAAGAAATTCACATACAACATTGGTGGGGTTAACACTGATGATAGACTTCTTCATTACACCATATGTTGGATATTGGCTGCTAGAGGAGCAAATCATGCTCAACTAATTGAGGAAGATATGGTGATAATTTCTGCTCTGAAAAATAGGATTCAGATTGATTGGGCATATGTTGTAATGGACAACATGCTCAAAGCAAAGAAGTTCTTGGAAAATAAGTGCCCATATTCCTTGTTCATATCTCGTTTACTTGAGCATTTTCAAGTAGATGTAACGAATGAAAACAGAGAGCGTATCAAGGACATCCACATAATAGGCGATAGAGCTTTGAAGATGATGCGCCTGATAAAAAGCGATCTTTGGATGGATACCAAGGGAGGAAGCACAACCAGAGCAACAACAACAAGAAGGAGCTGCATCTCAACCACATCCTGATGATGATGATGATTCAGTTGCGGGGGATTACATCCCCAAGTCACACTTCGAGTCCATTGTCATTGATAGATTGGACGAGATTGAGAAACGTATGGAAGAAGTAGATGAAGCGAACGAAGAGCGCTTCCAAGAGCTCAAGGAAATGATGGAGTCTCTTCATGCTCGTTTTGATACTATGTAGTATTCCCTTTTTGCTTGTTGATATACCAAATAGGGGGAGAATTTATAGGTTATCTTAGACAGGGGGAGCATTGAATAGGTAGCTGAATTAGGATGATGAATTCTGATGTTTAGTTCTGTTTTATTTTGCTCTGTTTTTGACTATGTTATTTGTTAATTTTTGACTATGTTATTTGTTATGAACAATTTGAATTTTGGTTATTATAAATCTGCAATATTTTCAATTACCTTGGTCATTTATCTATGAATTGAATTGAATCATGACATCTATATCTTATGAATGAATGATTGAATATGATAATTGCTCTGATACATAATATATCATGAATGGTGAAACTGCAATATACTGTGTATTTGGTTATTTCTATCAATTGCAGGAACTTTAGAAGACCAACACATATTCTAAAAACTCCTAAGAAAACCCTTGTTGATATTTGGTACATCAAAACAAAAAAGGGGGAGATTGTTGGAACTAAAGCTTGATGAGGCTTTAAAAAAGTCTCTCTTGGAGTTTTTGATTTTGATGTAATTTTGGTTTTCTTAGATGAATGTATCTAGGAATTTTTCATATGTATTGATTGTTTTAGATTAGGAAGTATGTGTTGATCTTTGGATGAATGCCTAGAGAAGATTGACAAATTAGTGTGATTACTCATGAGCTGAGTGGATTAAATCCCCTCTTGAAAATGTTTTTGAAAAACTGTTATTTAACTGAAGTAATAGATTACCAACAGTAGGTAATAGATTACCAATAGTGAGGTAATAGATTACCAACAGTAGGTAATAGATTACCAACGATATGAGAGGAAACAAAATGCAGAAAACCACTTGCCACTGGAGTAATCGATTACCAACAAAAGGTAATCGATTACCATGCATAGAAATCACCCAGAATTGCATTCTTCTCTGGTGTAATCGATTACTAGAGGAAGGTAATCGATTACCACGAACAAGTAATCGATTACCATGGATCAGTAATCGATTACCACGTGAAAAATCACCCAGAAACTTAATTATTCTCTGGAGTAATCGATTACTCACTTGCTGTAATCGATTACCATATCAGTAAATTGCTAAAGTTGCCTAAAATGAGTTTTCTAACATGCCACTTGATTCCCCACTTGTTCTAATCATTTTTAAACTCCAGAAAGTCAATTTTTGAGGCTCCAACGTTCTGAAATTAAATGCTCCAACGTTCAGAAGATTTGAGGCTCCAATTGTTTGAAATTTGAGGTTTCAAATGTCAACAATTGAGGCTCCATCTGCATCTATAAATGGAGGCCATTTTGAGAAACAAAGATATAGTTTTTGGTATAGATTTGAAAACACTCTTGAAAGACTTGAAATCCATTTTTAGAAAAGCCTATACACTTTCAAATCCTCTTTAAGAGAGTTTATCATTTTCTTCAAGAGAAATCACTAAGAACTTCAAAGAGCTCTTGAAAAAGTTTTGAGAAAAGGCAACTATATTCATTTTACTGATTGGGTGGTATTCAAAGTTCTATTAAATTGTGATCAGAATCTACACTCCAGGTGTTTTCTAAATTGATATTTTGTTTATCTATTTGATTGTTGAGTTATTACTCTAGGAGAAAGGTTTCTCTGGATAGAGTAAGAGTATTTGAGAAGTGTTTTCTCAAAGGTTTGATCTTGGGTGTTCCAAGATCAGTGAAGAACAGTTCTTTGTGTTAAAGAACTGGTTTGGGTGTTTTGATTTCATTTTTGTGTTGCTTGTTGCAGAGTGAATGTAAAAGAACACAAAAGGGATCATTTGATAGTGAAAAACCAATTGCAACAGTTGTTGGATTGAGACTGGATGTAGGCAGTTGGCTGAACCAGTATAAATCACTGTGCACTCTTCTTCTTTCTTACACTCATTACCATTTACCTTACACTGCTATTATCATTGTTAGATACTACAAGTTGTTTGGTAACTGAATTGGTAATTAACTCAGTAATTAACTTGGTAATCAACTTAAACTGGAAATGGTAGATACAAACATATTATATAAACTGAAAATTGATTACAAACTTGTTATTGATAATTCCTTTGATATTTCTGCTGCATAAAATTGAATATACTCTGTATAAATCAAAAGGAATTAGTAACTCACGAAAAATAGGCTAAAGTGAACTAGAATCTATTCACCCCCCCCTCTAGATTCACCCAAAGGGACCATCACTAAAAGCCTCTTCTAGGTTCAAATCCTAGCTTATCATAGCAATTACAAAGTTTACTCAAAATTTCAAAGCAAATGATAATCTAAAAATTACTAAAAACACAAAATCATGCAAGCATACACTAGTAATTGTTCCTAACACTTAGAAATCATGTGATACATGTAATTGAACCTCAAGTGCAGTACAATCCAGCAAGCATGCCTCACAATACAGTAAAGATACAAGACTAAACAAAAATCCTAATGGCATACATGAATCATAACTTGCAAGAAGAGAAACTAGAAAATCATGGAATCAAAATTGTAAGCTAGTAAATCATGCATTCAAGAATCAAAGGAAGAACATGCCAAGGTGAGTCATGGCCTAAGGCTATAACCAAAAGAAGAAAAGCATGCTCCAACTCAAGACTATGAACAAGACAACTCAAAGGAATCAAAACTAGCAACTCAATGAAAGAAAGACTCTAGAGATGGAAGAAAATCAAAGAAAACTAAAGACTCATGGAGACACAATTACTAACCGGTGGTTATGACTCAAGGTTGAAGACAACAAGCTCTGATACCACTTGATGCAAACCCATGAGGAACTTGTAAGGGATCTTCAAGGATTAGCAAAGGGGTGCCCCAATCTTCATTCACCAATGTTCAATCACTCTTAAACAGCGGAATAACTCAATGTATAGCAATGATAGCTCATGTTCAACACAAAAGGGGGAAGAAAGAAATCAAAAATGGAAGAAGGAAGAAGTGTGGTAAGCGCCATGGATGAAGCATCCAATAAGCTTGGTTGGAGAATCGCCACTTGGATCATGGATCCATGATAAGATTCAAGGTTCTTGGAAGAAACCCTAGGAGAGCTCTCTCCTTTTCTCAAGACTTTAGTCTTAGAAATTCTCTATTTCATATATTGACCAAAGTGAGTACAATAGAAATGTTGACCAATTTAATGAAAGTGTGATGGGCCTAAGGTTATAGAAATATGAAATGTTCTCCACCCTAAGATGAAATGAGTGATCAATGGTGAGATGAGAGACACCCTAGGCTGAGAACACTTTACAATTACAAGGCCCAAATTCAAGTCTTAAAACAAATACATAATTAAAAGAAACTAATAGGCCTAAACAATTAAACAACTCGCTTGGAAAATCTGGTAACATTCCAACGTTAACTTCAAGCTCCATTTCCTCCTAGATGCAGTCCGAACTGGGATTTGGTGTCTTCATAGCTTTTGTAGCCCATTAAGTCAGATTTCAAATGCCACCAAGACTAACTTAATTGGAGTTTTATAGCCCACATTATGCTCGAAACACTGAACCTGGTCAGCACCCCGCTAGAACATCCTGACAGTATCCAAATGTTACCTTCAAGCCAAATTTCCTCCTAGATTCAGTTAGAACTGAGCATTTGTATCTTCATAGCTTTTGTAGCCCTTGAAGTAAGCTTTAAAAAGACACCAAGAACAGCTAAGTTGGAGTTGTTTAGCCCAAGTTATGTTCCAAATACTAAATCTGGTCAGACAGTAAAAAAAACATTGCAAATTTTATTAGAAGCTCAATTTATTAAAAAGTAAGGTTGAAGAGTTTGTTGAGCTTTTGGAGATGGTCTTCCATCAAACCCTCCTTCTTGTGGCCAACTTGTCCTCAAGTGGCCTTAGGTTCTTACTTACAATAAAATTCCACTCGGATCAAAGATCAAGCAAACTCTATCAAGTTTAACATTTAATAACAAGATACTTTGTCTACTAATATCATTAACATAATGTTGAGAAGTAAAGGAAGAATGCAAGTGATTTTCTATGATGAAACTCAAACTCTAAGGAGTCTCTAATTCCTCCTTTAAATGTATAGATACTAGTTCTTTAATCCATGTAAACTTCATTTTATTGAAATTCTTCTTTAAGATACTTCTTTTAGGTGTAGAAGCTTGTGATGTTCCCTCCTTCTTAAATTCATTCTTCCACCTAAAAGGATATTCAACATCAAAAAGAGAACTATTAGTAGGTTCAAGTAAGAATTCTAACTTTGTATTCTCAAATATTTTACAAGGTATAATGCCATGAGACTCTATTGTGTCACAAAAAGTGTTATGCAAATTAGAATTAATAGGAGAAGTAAGAGGCAAGGAAATCTCCCCTTTTGATAATGCATAATCTTCAAGTACTCCTTTCCCTCTTCCCAAGTGACTCCATGGTTTCTTGATGCACAACTTCTCACTTAGTCCTAGAACACAATACTTCTTGAGAGTGAAACTCTTATCTCTCTCATAAGGTGCCTTTGGTCTTTCAAAAGATGTGGAAGTTTGTAATTTGCCCTCCTTCTTTAATTCTTTCATCAACCTATATGAACCATCAATATCATGAGAGTTAAAGTTAGTAGGCACAATTAAAAATTCCACACTTCTAAATTCAAGGATTTTCCAAGGCTCAATGTCATAAGATTCTAGTGTAGGGTGTTGATAAGTGCTAGATTACACATGTTTTCCTAGGTGTTTTTAGTCCATTTTCATCCATTTTTACTAGGTTTAGTTATATTTTAGACAAGAAAACAGTGAAAATATCATGTTTGTTTAATATTAGTCCTTGATTTGGTGTTTCATTAGTTTTATAGGTCTTTCTTGTGTTTTTAAGTCATTTTAATCTCTTTCTTGTTATTTTCTAGGTTCATTGAAGGAATGAAGAAGAGATAGGAGCAAGGAGTGGATTGAAGACAAAAATTGAAGCTTGGAATGAAAGCCCATGGACCTAAGATAAAGACTTGGAGTGCAAGCCATCAAGAAGAAGAGAAATGGAAGCTCAAGTCAAGGAAACAAGACCAGCATTTGCGCCAGGTCGCAACACAGGACAAGCCAGGGGCGCAAATCAGTCTCCCTTCTGCCAAGATGCGCCAGGGCGCAAGCTGAGGCGCAATTCCACCTCCTCCATTGGAACTTTGCGCCAGGGCGCAAACCATGATGTTATTGAGGTGCAAATCATTCTCTCTTTGCTGTCAAGGTGCGCCAGGGCGCAAATGAGGTTCAACCAGGGCGCAAATGCATGGTTCTCCTCTGCCAAGATGCGCCCAGGCGCAAAACATGCTTATGGGAGGCGCAACTGCTGTAGTATATATAGGGATCTTTGGGCGCAAAAAGGGGAGTTGAATTCTATCTTCTTCTGCACGCTTTCTCTCGCGATTCGCTCCTTTCCTATCTCGCTCCTCTCCTCCTCCATCAAGCCGAAAAGATTTCTGAAGCTTGTGAGCTTGTGGAAGCAAGAACCAAGCATTCATGGAGTCAATCTTGTGTTTGAATTTCTTTTATCTTCTTTCTTCTCTTAATTCCATGTCAGGCTAGATCTATAGGTTAGGAATGAGGATTTTGATTCTGAAACTCTTGTAATGACTTCCTCATGTTAATTCAAGTGTAATTTCTTTCAATTGATTGATCTCTTCTTGGTTATTGCTAATTCTTGAGGTTAATTCATGAAATTCAAATAGATGATAGGAATATTGGTGTTTGGATTGGATTGAACTGTTCCTTAAGGATTTGTTTCTCATTTCAATTATGCAATTGGAAGATTGATAGTTGAATTAGGAGAGGAAGTAGATCACTATAGTCATGTTTGATTCTAGGAATAGAACTTGTATGCTATGAGGTGCTGTGAATTCATCTGTTTCGCTTCTTGAGTTACTTTCTATTTTCACCTAAGGGATTAGGGATTATAGTAGTCATTCAAAGGGACTAAAGACCTAGGAATAGGATTAGTCTTCGGTATCACGAATTCTATCTCCAATTGACTGATTTTTGTTGAATTGACATAGGATGTGGTTACTTGAGGGAAGGATTAAATGAACCATTACCCTAACTCTCTTCACTATCTTGTTTGGAAACCAAAACCTAAACATTTACTTGCTCTTCTTATTTGTTTTACAGTGTATTACTTCATTTTACATAATTGCTTAGCTTCACACAAATGATTCATTCATTGATTTATCCTAATAGCAAAGCATGTTAAGTATTCGGTAGTTCATCAATTAGTCTCTGTGGTTCGACAACCTTTACTCATTTTTTCTAAACTTGTAACGACCGGTACACTTGCCATAGTGTGACTAAAAAAGGTCAACAGGTGTGAAATATCATTTTTATTACAAGAGAGAAGAATAGTGAGTGATAAAGATTTTTCCTCAAAGGGGAACTCAAACTCTATAGGTATTTCCTTCTCTTTATAGTGTTTGTTCAAAGGCTCACTTATGCACAACTCTTCACTAGGCACCAAAACAAAAGAATTTTTATCAAGATGGTCATAAGAAATTTCACAAAGGTCTTTAAGTGCCTTTCTTTCTACATCTTCAAACAAGAGATTGTCAATTTCCTCTTGAGAGTAATGTTTTGGAACCATACATACAATATTGTCAAAATAAGAATCAAGAGTTTCAAATGAAGGGTTAGCACAAACAAGTAAAGAATCATTTTTCTCCTTCATTTGTTTTTTCATCAACTCTATTTCCTTAATTTCTTTGTCCCTCAATTTTTTTTTCTCTCAATTCTTTCTCTTTTAGCTTATTTTCTCTCAAATCTTTTTCTTTCAACTCTTTTTCTTTTAACTCTTTTTCCCTCAACTCTTTCTCTTTTAACTCCTTTTCTTTTAACTCTCTTTCTCTTCTCTTATACTTAGCTTCTTTTCTCTCATACTCTTCTCTAATCCTTCTCTCTTTCCTATCTCTATATTCCTTGCTAGATTCATAATAATCTCTATCACTTCTTTGATATGAATTATGATACCTCTCTTGTTTTCCTCTTATCTCAATTTTTCTCTTATGTTCTTCCCTTAGTCTCCTCTCAAGGTCCTCCATCTTACTATCCTCTTCCCTCAACCGCCTAACATTTTCCCTTCTTCACTCATTCAATGTCTCCTTAAAGCATTTCAAAAATCTAACATCACTAGGACGTATTTGGTCTTCTATATTTGGGGAAATATCTCCCATGGCTGCAAAGAAAAAGGATTAGTATACAAGAAAAATATAAAGCAAATAAACCTCACCACTCAACTAAGTGTTTCACTCAACACTCTTGTTTACATTCTTAGAGGCTTTTTTTTTCTATGATGTGTACTCTAGCCTTTTTCCTCTCAACTCTCACTTAAAGTTTCTTGAGAAACCTTTATCAATTATCAAGTCCAATTTTATCCAAGTGAAAGAGGAACAATTCAGCCAAAAAGCTTAAGGAAATTCAAAGGAGACAAATACTCAAGACAAAACTATTAGGAAGCCAAAGAAGACAAGCAATAAAAGGACACTCAATGAAGAAAATTTAGCTACTCAAAAGGAGAATTTATATGAGACAATGACTACTCTAGCTACTACAAATAAAATGAAGGAAAACAACACTTTAAAACTGGAAAAATTTAAATCAAAGAACTCAAAGAATTTGGACACAAGAACAAGTACCAATGCTGGAAAATTTTTCAGACAACGGTTACTAATTTTCCCAAATTGTGAGCACTCAAAAGCATATGAAATGGTGTTGGAAAATTATGAAACCTTCCAGTTGAACTTATATATGTATATACTATCAAATAAAGTCCCAAAAAGCTATCAAAACCCAGGTTAACACGTTGAACAAAGAGCAAACCGAAACTGTCACAGAAATCCGGAAAATCGTCACTAACAGCTAGAATTTGCAATGGAATTTGTTCAATTTGTCACGAATTTGTGGGGGTTGTTTTTGATGAATTTTAGGCACAAAATAAGCTCAAAATAGGTTCAGGTCAGCCACAAAACAGAGGTCCAAAAACAGGGTAAAACAGGGCTTATATATATAGGCACATGCAAAACACACCACAAGTTCAATTATCATGCTATTAGCAAATTTGATCCAATTTGTGAATATGATGCTTGAGCCTAATGAGTAATGATGCCAAAATGAGCTTGGACACTAAATTTGTGGGTTTTTAATGAACCCAATTCACCAAGGTACTGCACTTAATTTTTCCCAAAAATTTTCTACTAACAAGAGCTACTATTTTTTTTTCTCAATTTTTCTTCAAACTTCTTTTCTTGTATTTTTCTTTTCTTAAATTTTTCTTTGACTCTTTATTTTGAGTATTTTCTCTTGCTCTTTTCCTTTCTTTTGTTTTTCTCTATTTTTCTCATGCCTTTTCTTTGCTGGACAGTCCAAGTATAGGCTCAAAAACTCAAGCAAGTCAAGTCAAACTTTACTAACAAGCAAGATAATGCATGGTAGTGGTAACTTGAACTTATAATGAGCAATGCACATAGTAATGAAACATATAAACACTAATTAAGCCAATTATAATGCAAGGGATTAAATTTCCAGCAAAGGGACTCAAAATACATATTGAGAAAATTCATCAAACACATGGGGGCTATTGACTACAATGTGTCTAGCATGTAAAATAAGCCATGTATGATCTACCATGAGTGTCAGAACATCTCTTCTATGTATTGGACAGCCAAGACACACAACAAAAACTCAACAAAAATTCAATTGAATCAAAAATTGAAAGCAAAAAGATAGGAGCTAGACTCAATACCACAAGTGAAGAACAACTAGGTGAAGAACAAGCTCTTGATACCAAATTTGATGCAAATCCATGAGGAACTTGTAAGGGATCTTCAAGGATTAGCAAAGAGGTGCCCCAATCTTCATTCACCAATGTTCAATCACTCTTAAACAGCGGAATAACTCAATGTATAGCAATGATAGCTCATGGTCAACATAAAAGGGGGAAGAAAGAAATCAAAAATGGAAGAAGGAAGAAGTGTGGTAAGCGCCATGGATGAAGCACCCAATAAGCTTGATTGGAGAATCGCCACTTGGATCATGGATCCATGATAAGATTCAAGGTTCTTGGAAGAAACCCTAGGAGAGCTCTCTCCTTTTCTCAAGACTTTAGTCTTAGAAATTCTCTATTTCATATATTGACCAAAGTGAGTACAATAGAAATGTTGACCAATTTAATGAAAGTGTGATGGGCCTAAGGTTATAGAAATATGAAATGTTCTCCACCCTAAGATGAAATGAGTGATCAATGGTGAGATGAGAGACACCCTAGGCTGAGCACACTTTACAATTACAAGGCCCAAATTCAAGTCTTAAAACAAATACATAATTAAAAGAAACTAATAGGCCTAAACAATTAAACAACTCGCTGGAAAATCCTGGTAACATTCCAACGTTAACTTCAAGCTCCATTTCCTCTTAGACGCAGTCCGAACTGGGATTTGGTGTCTTCATAGCTTTTGTAGCCCATTAAGTCGGCTTTCAACTGCCGGAGCTGTCGCCGTCGGGGATGCTACCCCCACAGAAACTACTAATACAGGTAGTACTATCAGAGATGCTACTACCCGAGAACCTGGTGGACAAGCTGAACCTGTCGGAGATATCGCTGCTAGAGCGGGAACTGCCAGAGCTGTCGTCGTCAGGGATACTACACTACAGAAAATACTACTACAGGTAGTAACACCAAAGATGCTACTGCCCGAGCTGCCGGTGGACGAGCTGCCCCTGTCGGAGATACCGCTGTTAGAGCAGTCACTGCCAGAGCTGTCACCGTTGGGGATGCTACCCCCACAGAATCTACTACTGCAGGTAGTACGACTGGAGATGCTACTGCCCGAGCTGCCGGTGGACGAGCTGCACCTGTCGGAGATATCGCTGTTAGACCGGGCACTACCGGAGCTGTCACCATCCAGGATGCTAACCCCACAAAAAATACTACTGCAGGTAGTACTACCGGAGATGCTACTGCCCGAGCTTCCGGTGGACGAGCTGCACCTGTCGGATATACCGTTGTTAGAGGGGGCACTGTCGGAGCTGTCACTGTCGGGGATGCTACATGATGAATCAGTATTTTGATCAAGTTCTCTGCATTTAATACATCATATTACAACATTATTAATGGTCAATTAGCATGATTTAGTGTATTTATGAGTTTCGGCTCATTTGGGCCTTAAGTGCTTATTTTTGTTCTAATTCGCTAAAATTTCCAGTTTTGACAAGGTTCACTAAAAAAGGCATAACTCTCACTACAAAACTCTGTTTGAGCTCCAGTTTATGTCAAATTAAAGAGGACTGAAAGAGCTACAAAAGCTATGAAGACATGAAGAGACAATTCGGACAGCATCTGGGGTGAAAATTGCCTTGAATGTGACGCATGGAATTGATGCGGGAATTCCAGCGTGAAGAATTAGTGTAGGCCCATTTCAAATCATGTAATTGGACCATTTAAATGTTTGCATTGAGTGGGCTTTGAACCATGCACCCTAAGTCACTTAAATTCATGTGACTTGCACATGACTCACTTATTATAAATACCCTAATTCAAAAAATTGTAGCACATTTTTTACCTTTCAATCAATTTCAATTTTCAGCATTGCTCTTTTCCTTTCAAGTCGTTCTGCTATGGTTTTCAGGTTTTCCATTCCAATTCTTGTTCTCTCTCCCTTCTTGCAATTTAATTCTTCTAATATGCAATCCCAATCTATGCTTAGTCTGATTTCAATTATGCGCAACTAATTTCTTCAACCAATTCGATCTCAATAGGATCCCTAATTTCCTTAGGTTCTCCATTTTCAATTGCATGAGTACTCATTTTGGATTCTATAATTTTAATTCCATTATGTTGATTAATATTTTGGATTGAGATTGTTGATTCTGTCATTGTTGATTGATAATGAATGTAGAGAACTAATTATATGATTCGAAACCAAGTCGTGTGCTCTCATGCGATTGTGTGAGTTTAAAGGTCACCAAGTGTTCGATGATAATTCTCTATGATCTTAGAGCGTTAGTTCAGTGTTGACATGGAAAGATCTCGATTTCAATGCATTGCATAGATGAGTGCCTTTATTTTGTTGAACCAATGAGGGAAATTAGGATCTGACAGAGATCGGATTGGTGCTTTTTAATAATTTATTAATTGTTTTTTAACTATTGTTTTAATTACTGTCATTGGTTAAATTTTACTATTGGATTGCCTTTAATTTTCCCTCTACACAAAACCCGCCACTACCCCCACAAAAACTACTACTGCAGGTAGTACTACCGGAGATACTACTACCGGAGATGCTACTGCCTGAGCTGCCGGTGGACAAGCTGCACCTGTCGAAGATATCGCTGTTAGACCGGGCACTACCGGAGCTGTCGCCGTCGGGGATGCTAACCCCACAGAAACTACTACTACAAGTAGTACTACCGGAGATGCTATTTCTCGAGCTGCCAGTGGACGAGCTTCACCTGTCGAATATACCGCTGTTAGAGCGGGCACTGCTTGAGCTGTCGCCGTCAGGGATACTACCCTACAGAAAATACTACTGCAGGTAGTAACACCAGACATCCTACTGCCCGAGCTGCCGACGGACGAGTTGCACCCAACGGAGATACCGCTGTTAGAGAGGGCACTGCCGGTTGTTGCTGTCGGGGATGCTAACCCCAAAAAAACTACTACCGGCAGTAGTACTACCGGATATGCTATTGCCCAAGCTGCCGATGGACGAGCTACACCTGTCGGATATACTGCTGTTAGAGCGGGCACTGCCGAAGCTCTCACCGTGGGGGATGCTACCTCCACAGACACTACTACTGCAGGTAGTACTACCGGAGATAATACTGCCCGAGTTGCCTGTGGACGAGCCGCACCCGTCGGGAGATACCGTCGTGGGAGTGGGCACGCGTAGTCGTCATTGTCGGGGATGCTACCCCCACAGAAACTACTACTACAGGCAGTACTATCGGAGATTATACTGCCCGAGCAACCGGTAGCCGAGCTGCACCTGTCGGAGATACCGCTGCTATAGCGGGAACTGCTGGAGCTGTCGCCGTAAGGGTTACTACCCTACAGAAAATACTACTACAGGTAGTACTACCGGATATGCTACTGATGGTCCCTTTGGGTGAATCTAGAGGGGGGGTGAATAGATTCTAGTTCACTTTAGCCTATTTTTCGTGAGTTACTAATTCCTTTTGATTTAAACAGAATATATTCAATTTTATGCAGTAGAAATATCAAAGGAATTATCAATAACAAGTTTGTAATCAATTTTTCAGTTTATATAATATGTTTGTATCTACCCTTTCCAGTTTAAGTTGATTACCAAGTTAATTACTGAGTTAATTACCAATTCAGTTACCAAACAACTTGTAGTATTTAACAATGATAATAGCAGTGTAAGGTAAATGGTAATGAGTGTAAGGAAGAAGAAAAGTGCACAGTGATTTATACTGGTTCAGCCAACTGCCTACATCCAGTCCCAATCCAACAACTGTTGCAATTGGTTTTCCACTATCAAATGATCCCTTCTGTGTTCTTTTACATTCACTCCGCAACAAGCAACACAAAAAAAACGAAATCAAAACACCCAAACCAGTTCTTTAACTCAAAGAACTGTTCTTCACTGATCTTGGAATACCCAAGATCAAACCTTTGAGAAAACACTTCTCAAATACTCTTACTCTATCCAGAGAAACCTTTCTCCTAGAGTAATAACTCAACAATCAAATAGATAAACAAAAGATCAGTTTAGAAAACACCTGGAGTGTAGATTCTGATCACAATTTAATAGAACTTTGAATACCACCCAATCAGTAGAATGAATATAGTTGCCTTTTCTCAAAACTCTTTCAAGAACTCTTTGAAGTTCTTAGAGATTTCTCTTGAAGAAAATGATAAACTCTCTTAGAAAGGATTTGAAAGTGTATAGGTTTTTCTGAAAATAGATTTCAAGTTTTTCAAGAGTGTTTTCAAATCTGTACCAAAAACTATATATTAGTTTTTCAAAATGGCCTCCATTTATAGATGCAGATGGAGCCTCAATTGTTGACATTTGGAACCTCAAATTTCAATCAATTGGAGCCTCAAATCTTCTGAACGTTGGAGCATTTAATTTCAGAACGTTGGAGCCTCAAAAATTGACTTTCTGGAGTTTAAACATGATTAGAAAAAGTGGGGAATCATGTGGGATGTTAGAAAACTCATTTCAAGCAACTTTTAGACATTTACTGCGGTGGTAATCGATTACACTCGTGGTAATCGAGTCGACACCAGAGAGGATTGCAATTGGGTGAGTTTTCAACATGGTAATCGACATGACCTTATGGTAATCGACATCGCTTGTGGTAATCGATTACCACCCAATGGTAATCGATTACACCAGTGCAAAATGGGTTTCTGGACTTTGTTTTCCCTCTGTTACTGTTGGTAATCTATTACCAATTGTTGGTAATCGATTACTTCAGTTAAATAACAGTTTTTCAAAGCATTTTCAAAGGAGGGAACTCAAACCATTTGGACACTTGAGAAATCAACCAAGTTTGCCAAACTCTCTAGGATATTCAAGCACAGAACAACACATATATTCTTATTCTAAACAATCAATACATATGAAAAACTCCTAGATACATTCATCTAAGAAAAACCAAAAATTACATAGACATCAAAATCAAAAACACCAAGAGAGACCTTCCAAAGCCTCATCAAGCTTTAGTTCCAACAATCTCCCCCTTTTTGGTTTTGATGTACCAAATATCAACAAGGGTTTTCTTTGGAGTTTTTAGAGTATGTGTTGGTCTTCTAAAATTCCTGCAATTGATAGAATTATCCAGATACACAGTATATTGCAGTTTCACCATTCATGTTTATTTCATCAGAGCACTATGTTATCATATAGAATCATTCATTCAGAAAATAAGACATGATTCAGTTTATATCATAGATTAATGACCAGAAAATATGTTGCACTTTGCAGAATCAAGAACATAATTTATATAATCCAAATTTTAAATGAAAACATTGTTCATGAATAATTAACCAAAACAGAGCTAAACAACTAAACAACTACCTCAGCTACCTATCTGAGTATTTCATACTCCCCCTATCTAGAATATCCTATATAGAATATCCTATAAATTCTCCCCCTATTTGGTATATCAAATAAGCAAAAAAGGAACCTATAGGAAGGGAATACTATATAGTGTCAAAACGTGCATTAAGAGACTCCATCATCTCCTTGAGCTCTTGGAAGCGCTCTTCGTTTGCTTCGTCTACCTCTTCTATGCGTTTCTCAATCTCGTCCAATCTATCAATGACAATGGACTCAAAGCGTGACTTGGGGATGTATTCCCCCGCAGCTGAATCATCATCATCATCAGGATGTGGTTGAGATGTAGCTCCTTCTTGTTGTTGTTGCTCTGGCTGTGCTTCCTCCCTTGGTATCCATCCAGCATCAGTTTTTATCAGGCGCATCATCTTCAAAGCTCTATCGCCTATTATGTGGATGTCCTTCACTTTGTCTCTATTCTCATTTGTCACATCAACTTGAAAATGCTCAAGTATACGTGAGATGAACAGAGAGTAGGGGCACTTATTATCAAACAACCTCTTTGCTTTAAGCATGTTTTCCATTACTACATGTGCCCAATCAATTTGAATCCCATTTTTCAGAGCAGAAATTATCACCATATCTTCCTCAGTGAGTTGAGCATGATTGGCTCCTCTTGCAGCCAAAATCCAACATATGGTGTAGTGAAGCAATCTATCATCAGTGTTCAGTCCACCAATGTTATATGTGACTTTCCTTCCATGCTCTCTTCTAGCAATTTTTTCTGCTTCCCAAATTTGGGGATTTCTAAGCAAACTCATGTAGAAGGAATCCTTGTGAAGATGAATTCCTTCCTCTTTCAATACCTCAGATGTGGGTCTAATACCCTCATTTTTGAATCCAGCAAATTGAAAGAATAACTCATGAGTAAAAGTAATGAGTTTGCCTTTTACCTCAGAAATTAGCATTCCGGTGTCATTGTCGGCCTTGAGATTGGAATAAAAGACTCTCACCAAATCAGGGTATATATGACCCTTCAGTCCAACGAATTTTTCAAGACTTTGATTCCGCAACAAAGAGGGAAAGGTGAACCCTTGCATCTCTAGCCATTGAAGATCTAGAATCTTGGCAGGGACGAGTTCTTTGTTAGCAAAATTCCCATTGAAACGAGATTCTTGAGCTTTTGAGGTGAACCATGGGTGAATGGGGGGTTCCATGGTTACTTCCGGAGAGGTGGGATTCTTTTGTTTGGAGGATGATTCTCCGTGCTTTTGTACTCTTATTTTAATCCTTTTCCCTTTGCCTTGGCCTTCCATGGATGAAGTGGTAAAGAGATGAGGAAGATGAAAGGGAGTTTCTAGAGAGAGAAAGGGGTTTCTTAAGGTTTCTAGGGTTTGAGAAGGATGAATAATGAAACCCCAAATCTGAGAAATCCTAATAAAAACTTCCAAATCATGACTAGATTCAACGAACTTGGAATTGGATTTCCAGAACAAGGCCCATTAGCATTTGAAGTAAGCTCTCAGATACAGGGGTAATCGATTACCAAGGAGTGGTAATCGATTACTCCAGAGAGTAATCAAAGATGAAGTTGTGCACAGGCTCGTGGTAATCGATTACCATATAGTGGTAATCGATTACTCCAGAGAGCAATCTCAAAAATTAGTAAACAGGGGCATGGTAATCGATTACCACTGGAAGGTAATCGATTACTCCAGAGAGCATTTCTCTGGATAATCAATTTGAGCTCTTGGTAATCGATTACCAATGTGTGGTAATCGATTACTCCAGAGAGTAATCCTAAAAATTTCTTAATTTTTTATTTTTTTCATATTCTGCAATTGTATTGGTCATGTTTATTGTATGCTATGAATTTACACTAAGTTAAAGCATTATGAATGATTAATCTAATCCATATTTAGGGAGTTTAAGAAAGATGTTCCTCACTTAGTATACCAAGATTGGTTCTAAGTTTGAAGAATCTCTCCTTTGGCAGAGGTTTTGTGAAGATATCCGCGAGTTGATTCTCGTATCAATAAACTCTACATCACAATCACCTTTCTCAACGTGATCTCTTATGAAATGATGTCGCACCTCAATGTGCTTTGTTCTAGAGTGTAAGAATGGGTTCTTAGTGATACTAATTGCACTTGTGTTGTCACACTTGATGGGGATGTGATCAAGCTTTAGTCCAAAATCTTCAAGTTGTTGCTTCAACCAAATGGTTTGAGCACAATGACTTCCAAGAACAACATACTCGCCTACTCGCTTTGTTGATAAAGCAACACATGCTTATTTCTTGCTATACCAAGAGACTAAGCATTCTCCAAACAAGTGACATACTCCACTTGTGCTTTTCCTATCAGTTTTGCATCCAGCAAAATCTGCATCACTAAACCCAACCAGATTAGGGGATGTTCCTTTAGGATACCATAAACCACAGTTTGTAGTTCCTTTGAGATATTTTAGAATTCTCTTAACAACATTCATATGTGATTGTTTAGGTGCAGATTGAAATCTTGCACAAACACATACACAGAACATTATGTCAGGTCTACTTGCTGTAAGATATAAAAGTGATCCTATAATCCCTCCATATTTGGTTTGGTCTACTCCTAGTCCTGCAACATCATTATCTAAATAGAGATTAGTTGACATAGGGATATTAGAGATTTTACAACTCTCCATGTCAAATTTCTTCAGTAATTCCTTAGTGTACTTTGCTTGATGAATGAAGATTCCTTCCTTTAGTTGTTTGACTTGCAATCCTAGGAAGAATTTGAGTTCTCCCATCATAGACATGTCAAACTCACCCTGCATGCTATCCACAAATTCTTTACACAGAGATTGATTGGTTGATCCAAATATGATATCATCAACATATACTTGCACCAATAAAATGCAGTTAGACTTCTTTCTAATAAAGAGAGTTTTATCCACATTTCCTCTGTGATACCCTTTTGACAGAAGAAATGTACTTAATCTTTCATACCATTGTCTAGGGGCTTGCTTAAGACCATAGAGTGCCTTTTTAAGTTTATATACACGCTCAGGGTAACTAAAGTCAGTAAATCTAGGAGGTTGTGAAACAAAAACTTCCTCATTGATATAGCCATTCAGAAATGCACTTTTCACATCCATTTGATATAGTTTAAAATCATGAATGCAGGCAAAAGCAAGTAAAACTCTCACAGCTTCTAATCTAGCAACAGGGGCATAAGTTTCATCAAAATCTATTTCTTCTTGTTGGTTATAGCCCTTTGCTACTAATCTTGCTTTATTCCTAACCACTTTACCATTTTCATCTAGCTTATTTTTAAACACCCATTTTGTTCCAATTACATTCATATCTCTATTAAAAAGGAACTAATTCCCATACGTCATTCCTTTTAAATTGATTTAACTCCTCATGCATAGCATTTATCCAAAATTCATCATTAATAGCATCATCAATACAAGAGGGTTCAAATTGAGATACAAATGCATAATCATCACAGAACATATTATAGGAAGATCTAGTAGATACTCCCTTATGGATGTCACCAATGATGTTGTCAAGAGAAAGATCTCTTGGTTTCCTCCATTCTTTTGGCTGTTCGTGAGAAATGGTTGGTGGATTTTGCTGTTCTTGAGGTTTGCTACTGCTGTCTTCACCTGTTTCTTCATCATTATCAACAACAGCACTTCCCTTTTGGGGATTGTTAGATTCATCAAACTTTACATGCACAGATTCCTCAATGCACATTCTTCTTTTATTATAAACTCTATATGCTTTACTAGTTGATGAATACCCAATAAAAACAGCCTCATCCGCCTTGGCATCAAACTTACCAAGAGGTTCTTTGCCATTATTCAAAACAAAACATTTGCAGCCAAATACCTTAAAATGAGATATATTTGGCTTTTTATCCTTATAGAGTTCATAGGGGTTTTCTTTAAAATAAACATTTAAAAATAATAAATCAATTTATTTAGAACATAAAGATCTATTTTTCCTTTTTCAACAACTCCATTTTGTTGTGGAGTTCTTGGAAAGAAAAGTTGTGATTAATTCCATATTTTTCACGTAAATTTTTCAAAATATTCATTTTCAAAAAATATTTAGGTAAATCATTTTCATTTAACATAGTTCTAGCTAGTTCTACTAAAGATCTATTTTTCCTTTCAACAACTCCATTTTGTTGTGGAGTTCTTGGAGCAGAAAAGTTGTGATTAATTCCATATTTTTCACAGAATTTTTCAAAATATTCATTTTCAAATTCACCTCCATGATCACTCTTAATGGACTTGATTTTCAAATCTTTTTCGTTTTGTATTCTTTTGGCAATAACTTTGAAAACTTTGAAGGCATTGTCTTTACTTGGTATAAATGCAACCCAAGTAAATCTAGAGTAGTCATCCACTAAAACTAGTCCATATAGGTTTCCACCCAAACTAGCAGTTCTAGAGGGTCCAAACAAATCCATGTGCAATAGCTCAAGTGGTCTAGAAGTTGAAACAATGTTTTTAGATTTAAATGAATTTCTAGACTGCTTGCCCTTTTGACATGCATCACATAGACCTTCTTTATTAAACTTTAAGTTAGGTAATCCTTCCACTAAGTTCTTAGATGACAGTTTATTTAGTTGATGAACATCTATATGCGCTATACATCTATGCCAAAGCCAAGATAAATCATCATTTGAAGTAAGGCATGTATGATATAATGATGAATGATTAAGTTCAAGGATGTAGATGTTACCATGTCTCTTACCAACCATTAGTACCTCATTTGATTTCATCATCGATTTTGCAGCTTTCTTGATCGAATGACACATGGTATCCTTTGTCACAGAGTTGGCTAATACTTAGAAGATTGTACCTCAAACCTTCTACAAGCAGTACATCTTCAATGACAGGATTTGATTTATCTCCAACAGCACCAATACCCAAAATTTTTCCTTTGTTATTATCTCCATATACTACCGATCCAGATTCTTTTGATTTGAAAGAGATAAAATTGCTCTTGTCACCTGTCATATGTCTTGAGCAGCCACTATCTAAGTACCAAGTTGAGTTCTTGGCTCTCAAGCACACCTACACAGAAAAAGATATCACTTTGATTTTGGTACCCAAATCTTTTTGGGTCCATGAATGTTAGTGCAGTGATTATCTTTCTTAATCCATTTAAACAAGCCATTAGAAATTCCTTTCTTCCTAATCATGCAATTGTAAGATGTGTGTCCAGTTTTCATACAATAACTGCATGGAAAAGTCTTATCATTGTTGGTTTGTTTAAATGTAGAGAACTTCTTTTTGTTGGTTTTCAAAGAGGCATCTACAGATTTACATTTTAAGCAGGGTAGTTTCAAAACATCATTTTCTTTTCTTAAATTTTGAACATCAGTTTTTAAAACAGAAATTTGATTTTCTAAATCAGAAATATTGTTTTTCAAAACTCTGTTCATCTTGTCTAATTTTTCAGCTTCTTTAACAAGATCACAAAATGCATCATACAGCTCATCATAATCTTGTATAGATGAATTGGAATCACTTACCTCATCATCATCTGAAGTTGGATTCGCCATAAGACACAAGTTTGCTTCTTCATTCTCACTCTCACTAGAGGATGAGGAATCATTGTCTTCCCAAGCAATGTAGGCTTTCTTCTTTCTAAATTTATCCTTCTTTTGCCTTTCCTCATGTTCTATTCTTCTTGGTTCACTACTGTTACTTTTCTTGATGTTGGGGCATTCTGATTTGTAATGTCCCGTCTTTCCACACTCATAGCATGTGACCTTTGAAGATGAACCCTCAAACTTCTTGAAGCCTTTTCTGGGGTTGAATCTCTTTTTATTATTGTTCTTCTTCATGAATCTTTTGAATTTTCTTACCATGAGATTCATGTTTTCTTGTTCAGATTCACTTCCACAGCTTGATGTATCACTATCACTAGCTGTGTCCTCCATCTTGAGTGCTATGCCTTTGGCTTTCTTGTCCTTATGTTCTTCATCTGCAATACGAGACATATCCATCTCATATTCTCTTAGTTTGCCAAATAGCTCTGCACTTGTCATTGCAGCAAGATTCTTTGACTCAGTTATCGCTGTCACAGTGGATTGCCATTTTCTATTTAGAGACTTTAGAATCTTGACATTCACTTCTTCTTCTACAAAGCTTTTGCCAAGTCCCTTGAGGTGATTGATGATGTGTATGAACCGTTTCTGCATTTCCATTATGGATTCTCCTTGCAACATTCTGAAGGTTTCATATTCTTGGATCAAGGTATTCTTTCTTGCTCTTCGTACTTCCGTTGTACCTTCATGAGTTACCATAATAAGCTCCCAAGCTTCTTTTACTGTTGTACAAGCAGAAATTCTAAAAAATTCATCAGAGTTAAGAGCAGAATGTATAATGTTTAAAGCTTTAGAATCATTTTCAGCTCTCTTAATTTCTTCTTGTTCCCATTTATCAAATGGTTTTTCAATCTCTTTTCCATCAACTATGTGTGTGGGAATTTTGAAATCAGTTACAACAGCTTGCCAAATGTTTCTATGTACAGACTCCATAAAGATTTTCATTCTTACTTTCCAAAACGGATAGTTATCTCCACAAAACAGAGGAGGTCTATTGATAGAAGCACCTTCAGCAAATGGTAATTGATTACTGGCCATTATAGATCAAATTCTAGAGCAACTTACTAGAAATAGCTCTGATACCAATTGATGGTCCCTTTGGGTGAATCTAGAGGGGGGGGTGAATAGATTCTAGTTCACTTTAGCCTATTTTTCGTGAGTTACTAATTCCTTTTGATTTAAACAGAATATATTCAATTTTATGCAGCAGAAATATCAAAGGAATTATCAACAACAAGTTTGTAATCAATTTTTCAGTTTATATAATATGTTTGTATCTACCCTTTCCAGTTTAAGTTGATTACCAAGTTAATTACTGAGTTAATTACCAATTCAGTTACCAAACAACTTGTAGTATTTAACAATGATAATAGCAGTGTAAGGTAAATGGTAATGAGTGTAAGGAAGAAGAAAAGTGCACAGTGATTTATACTGGTTCAGCCAACTGCCTACATCCAGTCCCAATCCAACAACTGTTACAATTGGTTTTCCACTATCAAATGATCCCTTTTGTGTTCTTTTACATTCACTCTGCAACAAGCAACACAAAAAAAAAAAAGAAATCAAAACACCCAAACCAGTTCTTTAACTCAAAGAACTGTTCTTCACTGATCTTGGAATACCCAAGATCAAACCTTTGAGAAAACACTTCTTGTAACACCCCCTTGTAACATCCCCTCTTATTTACTTATTTTACTTATTTTTAATTAGTAATTTAAAGTGGTTAATGATATAGTAAATAAAAGAGAGATTTAGGAAACAACACATTCATTACATAAGATTTAAAGTTCATTACAAATAGATTTCATAACTTTGTCCTTTTATTATTTTACATAACTACCTTTCTACTACCTTAGAACATCTACCCAACACTTCTACACGCAAAACATAGCAAGCACCTTCACACAAGATAGTAGCAACAACCAGTGACAACTTCTTAACCCTGCAAATCTGCTCCCCCGAACGTTGTTCGAGATCATCACAGGTGTTAAAAACACAAAGTGCAAGGGTGAGCTTTCCTTAACCATAATTATAAAAAAATTGATTGTAGTTCAAGGAAAACCTTTTGTTTTATAAATTTAGAAATTTCATCGAAATTATCATTTTTAGAATAATACTTCCATACATATCCATGATCATCAAAATATCAATCACATAGTAAGGCAATCAACAACCAAATCAAACAAACCATCAATCACAATCAATGATTCAGGCATGAATTCCATTTAATCAAACACACCATTACTAATGTATGCTCCTAAGCCTACATGATGCATGCACCTTCACCATGCATTTTCACTCTTCACTCGAAATGCAATGTGGCGCCCTCCACTGAAAATAGCCTGGGGCATCTGATTCTCACCCTCAATCAGACCCACCAGAGGTAGACACTCCATAATTTGTCGAGTTCCCTCAGTGTCCGGCAGGACCTCCCCCGCAACATGTGATCATCATGAGCAGGGCAATTTCCCCACCAAGAGAACTCCCCAGTCCACGGCATTCCACTCACTCAGACGGGAATCCGTGACTTACGGACTTGGTCTACTACTATCCAGTCATCAATGCAACATGTTCTAGGACCTTGAATTGTATAATGACCTTCATTATATTTCAGATATTGACCTTTCCACCAGGTCATCTTTATCTCACCTCATTCTAAGCATTGCCCATTCACCAAGCAATCTTAGAATATTGCCTCTCCACTAGGCATTTCCAATCGGTCATTAAACAATTCAAGTCCATCACCAATTTCATGCAATCATGCATGTCACTACTTACTCACATCCAACTCACCAAGTGATTGTATATCAAGTACAAAACCAGTCATCAAACAACAATATTACTATAAAGTAGTCATGGTGTTCAGAGAAATAGTTGAAAGAGGAAAACAACTTCAAAATAATCTTTCAAAGGGTAAAGAAAGCGCAAACTTAAAGAATTAGAAGTAGTGTAAGAAAGATGAAGAAAAGAAACACCAAGAAACCAAAGAAAGATAATGAAAGTACCAAGGAAAGAGAGTGGAAGTACTAAGAACACCAAGAATAGAAAAAGAAGGATAAGGAAAGATCCCCTTACTGCAAGAAACTAAAGAAAGATAATGAAAGTACCAACAAAACAAAGGATAGAAAAGAAGGATAAGGAAAGGTCTCCTTACTGCAAGAAACTAAAGAAAGATAATGAAAGTACCAACAAAACAAAGGATAGAAAAGAAGGATAAGGAAAGGTCCCCTTACTGGTTTCTCCTAGCTTCCTATATTCTTCCTCTACTTACGTGCTCCTTCCTTGGTTAGAGAGATTTCTTCCTAAGGTGGAGAAAGTATAGAAAGGTTTTTTGTAGAGAAGATAGTTTGAGAGAATGTAAGAGTATTCTTTGAGTTGTATCTTCATTTGAAACCTCTAGGCCCTATTTATAACCTTTCTAAGGCGGTGCTACAGTAATTTCGGGCAGCTACAGTAATTTCGGGTAGCTACAGTAATGTCGGTAAGCTACAGTACTGTCGGCAACTACAGTATGGCGGTTTGCTACAGTAATGGCGGTTGCTACAGTAATGTCGGCAGCTACAGTGATTTGCTACAGTAATTTAAAAAATTTATAATTTTTAATTATTTTTATATTTCTCTCTGTTATAAAAACCTCTCTTAAACTATATTTAAATTTTTGGGATGTTACAATACTCCCCTCCTTTTTAAAAATTTCGTCCTCGAAATTTCCATTCTTGTTACATATCCTACTCTTCCTACTTAATGCATCAGCTACTACATTTGCTTTGTCTGGGTGGTACTTAAGATCAAAACCATAATCTGTTAGAAATTTCATCCAACCTTCTTTGTCTCATGTTTAACTCCTTTTGGCTAAATAAATATTTAAGGCTTTTGTGATCACTAAATACCTCAAATCTTGTTCCAAAAAGATAGTGTCGCCATATTTTAAGCGTAAATACTACTACAGCTAGTTCTAGGTCATGGGTTGGGTAGTTCCTTTCATGGTTTTTTTTTAGTTGTCTTGATGCATAATCTACCACTTTTCCTCCTTGCATTAGTACTCCTCCTAAACCTAGTTTAGAGGCATCACAATAAACCTCAAATGATTCAGTTGGGGTTGGTAAGGTCAAAACAGGAGCAATAGTTAGTTTTTTCTTAAGGGTTTGGAAACTTTTTTCACAGTCGTTATTCCATACAAAAGCTTGGTCTTTTCTAGTTAAGGGTGTGAGGGCAAGGCTATCTTGGAGAAATCTATTATAAATCTTCAATTATATCCAGCTAACCCTAGAAAATGCTTTATTTTTGTCTCATCTTTTGGTCTTTCACTACGTTTACCTTATGTAGATCTACTGCAAATCCTCCTTGTGATATTATATGTCATAGAAAATTGTCTTTTTCTAGCCAAAATTCACATTTGGACCATTTCGCATATAACTGTTGATCTTTCAAGATTTGTAATACTACTCTAAGATGTTTAGCATGTTCCTCTTTGGTTCTTGACTATACCAAACTATCATCTATAAAAACTACCACAAATTGATCCAAATATGGTTGGAATATCCTATTCATGTAATCCATAAATACTGCGGGTGCATTAGTTACACCAAAGGGCATGACCATGTACTCATAGTGTCCATATCGGGTACTAAAGGCCGTTTTAGGGATATCTTCAGCTTTTACCCTTATTTGGTGATATCCAGACCTTAGATCAATCTTGCTAAATACACAAACTCCTACTAGTTGGTCCATAAGATCATCTATCCTTGGTAAGGGGTACTTATTCTTAATGGTTACCTTATTTAGTTGTCTATAATCTACACATAGTCTCATAGTTCCGTCTTTCTTCTTTACTAGGAGTACGGGTGCTCCCCAAGGTGATACACTAGGTCTAATAAACTGTTTCTTCAATAGTTCTTCTATTTGTTTCTTTAGCTCTGCTAGTTCTAAGGGTGACATCCTATAGGGCGCAATAGAAATTGGTCCAGTCCCAGGTATCAGGTCTATAGAAAATTCAACTTCCCTTTCAGGTGGTAGTTGGTTTACCTCTTCGGAGAATACTTCAGAAAAATCTTGTACTACAGGTATATTATCGAATGTGACCTTTCGTTCCACTTCTAGGTTAGAAAGGATCATATATACCTAATTGGGTTTCTTCATGTCCTATTTCACTTGGTTAGTAGAAATTATCTCAATATCCTTTCTTTCTTCAGATTCGAAAAAAAAGATTAAGGTTTTATTAAAACAGTCTATCAGGACATAGTTGGATGATAACTAGTCCATTCCAAGGATAATATTAATTTGGTTTAAAGGTAGGCAAACTAGGTTAACTATGAAGGTTTTGTTACTTAGTTTTATAGGACAATCTAAATAGATATGGGTGGTTGTAACAAACTCATGGGTAGAGGTATTTATTATTAAATCAATGTCTAGAAAAATAGTGGAAGTTGTAACCTTTTAGCACAATCAAACGATATAAGGGAATGAGTGGCACCAGAGTCAAATAGTACAAGTAAAGGAATTCCACGTACGTACCTTGTACTAGATCATTGATATTTGAGACCTTAACTCCATCAAGGGTGAATATTCTTCCTACAACCTTTGATTTCCCTAGTTGATATTGTTGGTGCCTCTTTAAAACTATTGGTCATGCTATACAAAACTTAGTCTTCTCAAGTCAAGATGGTTAATCCTTTAACATTAGGTAATCTTCCTAAGCGTTTCAACTTTAATTCCTCCTTGGGTTACTACTTATTCCTCCTGTAACTAAAACTCTTTCTACCTTAAAAATACTAGTTACTCTTCGGATTTCGAATCCTTCTAACTTCTCTAAGGTTTCTTTAACCATTAAAATGCATCAACCATTATTATATCATCCTAGTATATCTTCTAAATGCATCTTAGTGTTGTCAAAAGGTTTGCGCTAGGTAGTTACTAATCATTTCCAATAAAGTTATCTTAAGGACTTTTAACTTTTTGTGATATTCTTAGGTTTTTCTAATCCTTAGTACGACTTCTCCTTTGAAGGGATCATTTCCTAAAATTGGCTTCCTTTAGGATTCACTTTCGATCCTCTTTATTTGATTTGCTACTTTTTAAGGAGAACTTCATATATTAATCTTAGTTCTAAAAATTTCTATCTTTTTCTCTTCTAAGGGAGTTCTCTTTTATGGAAAATACTCTTCAAAGGGTAATTTTCTCCTTAAATCTTTAGTCTTAGTTGGTAGGAACATCCTTTATAAGTTCAACAACAACTCCCTTTCCTAAACTCTTCGTTTTTCTTCTTAGCCTACTCTGCTTATCAAAAACTTAGGTAAGAACTTATAGGGCTTTAACTACAATTCTATAACTTCTTTCAACCACTACTTTCTATTCCTATCTAATCCTAAGCCATGTCACTAACCCTAAAACTAATTTTTCATTGATTGAACCAAGAAGCAATCAAGTAAACACTAATTAATCAATTCACCCACTAAAAGCATACCAAATAATCAAACAAGCACACAAAGCACACAAACAAACAATCATTCACACAACAAAAACATAGCAGACACATAACTCACAAGTCGAACTGGTTCGACCTGCTCTGATACCACTAATGTAACACCCCCTTGTAACATCCCCTCTTATTTACTTATTTTACTTATTTTTAATTAGTAATTTAAAGTGGTTAATGATATAGTAAATAAAAGAGAGATTTAGGAAACAACACATTCATTACATAAGATTTAAAGTTCATTACAAATAGATTTCATAACTTTGTCCTTTTATTATTTTACATAACTACCTTTCTACTACCTTAGAACATCTACCCAACACTTCTACACGCAAAACATAGCAAGCACCTTCACACAAGATAGTAGCAACAACCAGTGACAACTTCTTAACCCTGCAAATCTGCTCCCCCGAACGTTGTTCGAGATCATCACAGGTGTTAAAAACACAAAGTGCAAGGGTGAGCTTTCCTTAACCATAATTATAAAAAAATTGATTGTAGTTCAAGGAAAACCTTTTGTTTTATAAATTTAGAAATTTCATCGAAATTATCATTTTTAGAATAATACTTCCAAACATATCCATGATCATCAAAATATCAATCACATAGTAAGGCAATCAACAACCAAATCAAACAAACCATCAATCACAATCAATGATTCAGACATGAATTCCATTTAATCAAACACACCATTACTAATGTATGCTCCTAAGCCTACATGATGCATGCACCTTCACCATGCATTTTCACTCTTCACTCGAAATGCAATGTGGCGCCCTCCACCGAAAATAGCCGGGGCATCGATTCTCACCCTCAATCGGACCCACCGAGGAGGAGACACTCCATAATTTGTCGAGTTCCCTCAGTGTCCGGCAGGACCTCCCCCGCAACATGTGATCATCATGAGCAGGGCAATTTCCCCACCAAGAGAACCCCCCAGTCCACGACATTCCACTCACTCAGACGGGAATCCGTGACTTACGGACTTGGTCTACTACTATCCAGTCATCAATGCAACATGTTCTAGGACCTTGAATTGTATAATGACCTTCATTATATTTCAGATATTGACCTTTCCACCAGGTCATCTTTATCTCACCTCATTCTAAGCATTGCCCATTCACCAAGCAATCTTAGAATATTGCCTCTCCACTAGGCATTTCCAATCGGTCATTAAACAATTCAAGTCCATCACCAATTTCATGCAATCATGCATGTCACTACTTACTCACATCCAACTCACCAAGTGATTGTATATCAAGTACAAAACCAGTCATCAAACAACAATATTACTATAAAGTAGTCATGGTGTTCAGAGAAATAGTTGAAAGAGGAAAACAACTTCAAAATAATCTTTCAAAGGGTAAAGAAAGCGCAAACTTAAAGAATTAGAAGTAGTGTAAGAAAGATGAAGAAAAGAAACACCAAGAAACCAAAGAAAGATAATGAAAGTACCAAGGAAAGAGAGTGGAAGTACTAAGAACACCAAGAATAGAAAAAGAAGGATAAGGAAAGATCCCCTTACTGCAAGAAACTAAAGAAAGATAATGAAAGTACCAACAAAACAAAGGATAGAAAAGAAGGATAAGGAAAGGTCTCCTTACTGCAAGAAACTAAAGAAAGATAATGAAAGTACCAACAAAACAAAGGATAGAAAAGAAGGATAAGGAAAGGTCCCCTTACTGGTTTCTCTTAGCTTCCTATATTCTTCCTCTACTTACGTGCTCCTTCCTTGGTTGGAGAGATTTCTTCCTAAGGTGGAGAAAGTATAGAAAGGTTTTTTGTAGAGAAGATAGTTTGAGAGAATGTAAGAGTATTCTTTGAGTTGTATCTTCATTTGAAACCTCTAGGCCCTATTTATAACCTTTCTAAGGCGGTCTTTACTGATAATTTCGGGCGGCTACACAATAATTTCGGGCGGCTACTGATAATTTCGGGTAGCTACAAAGTAATGTCGGTAAGCTACGATGACTGTCGCAACTACAAGATATGGCGGTTTGCTACGATAATGGCGGTTGCTACTGATAATGTCGCGGCTACGGTGATTTGCTACAGTAATTTAAAAAATTTATAATTTATAATTATTTTTATATTTCTCTCTGTTATAAAAACCTCTATTAAACTATATTTAAATTTTTGGGATGTTACACTTCTCAAATACTCTTACTCTATCCAGAGAAACCTTTCTCCTAGAGTAATAACTCAACAATCAAATAGATAAACAAAAGATCAGTTTAGAAAACACCTGGAGTGTAGATTCTGATCACAATTTAATAGAACTTTGAATACCACCCAATCAGTAGAATGAATATAGTTGCCTTTTCTCAAAACTCTTTCAAGAACTCTTTGAAGTTCTTAGAGATTTCTCTTGAAGAAAATGATAAACTCTCTTAGAGAGGATTTGAAAGTGTATAGGTTTTTCTGAAAATAGATTTCAAGTCTTTCAAGAGTGTTTTCAAATCTGTACCAAAAACTATATATTAGTTTTTCAAAATGGCCTCCATTTATAGATGCAGATGGAGCCTCAATTGTTGACATTTGGAACCTCAAATTTCAATCAATTGGAGCCTCAAATCTTCTTAACGTTGGAGCATTTAGTTTCAGAACGTTGGAGCCTCAAAAATTGACTTTCTAGAGTTTAAACATGATTAGAAAAAGTGGGGAATCATGTGGGATGTTAGAAAACTCATTTCAGGCAACTTTTAGACATTTACTGCGGTGGTAATCGATTACAGCTCGTGGTAATCGATTACACCAGAGAGGATTGCAATTCTGGGTGAGTTTCTCAGCATGGTAATCGATTACAGCCTTATGGTAATCGATTACTGGCTTGTGGTAATCGATTACCACCCAATGGTAATCGATTACACCAGTGCAAAATGGGTTTCTGGACTTTGTTTTCCCTCTGTTACTGTTGGTAATCTATTACCAATTGTTGGTAATCGATTACTTCAGTTAAATAACAGTTTTTCAAAGCATTTTCAAAGGAGGGAACTCAAACCATTTGGACACTTGAGAAATCAACCAAGTTTGCCAAACTCTCTAGGGTATTCAAGCACAGAACAACACATATATTCTTATTCTAAACAATCAATACATATGAAAAACTCCTACATACATTCATCTAAGAAAAACCAAAAATTACATAGACATCAAAATCAAAAACACCAACAAAGACCTTCCAAAGCCTCATCATGCTTTAGTTCCAACAGCTACTGCCCGAGCTGCTGGTGGACGAGCTGCACCTGTCGGAGATACCGCTATTAGAGCGGGTACTGCCGGTTGTTGCCGTCGGGGATGCTAACCACGCAGAAACTACTAATGCATTGAGTACTATCGGAGATGATATTGCCCGAGCAATCTGTGGCCGAGCTGCACCTGTCGGAGATACCGCTGCTAGAGCGGGAACTGTCGGAGCTGTCGTTGTCAGGGGTACTACCATACAGAAAATTCTATTGCAGTTAGTAACACCAGAGATGCTACTGCCCGAGCTACCGGAGGACGAGCAACACCTGTCAGAGATACCACTGTTAGAGCGGGCACTGTCAGAGCTGTCGTCGTCGGGGATGCTACCGTATAGAAAATACTATTGCAGGTAGTAACACCAGAGATGCTACTGCCCGAGCTACCGGAGGACGAGCAACACCTGTCAGAGATACCACTGTTAGAGCGGGCACTGTCAGAGCTGTCACCGTCGGGAATGCTAACCCCACTGCAGGTAGTACTACCGGAGATGCTACTGCCCGAGCTTCCGGTGGACGAGCTACACCTGTCGGAGATACCGTTGCTAGAGCTGGAACTGCCAGAGCTATCGCCGTCAGGGATACTACCCTACAGAAAATACTACTGCAAGTAGTAACACCAGAGATGCTACTGCCCGAGCTGCCGGCGGATGAGTTACACCTCTCGGAGATACCGCTGTTAGAGAGGGCACTGCCAGAGCTATCGTCGTCAGGGATACTACCCTACAGAAAATACTACTGCAGGTAGTAACACCAGAGATGCTACTGCCCGAGCTGCCGGCGGACGAGTTACACCTCTCGGAGATACCGCTGTTAGAGAGGGCACTGCCGGTTGTTGTCGTTGAGGATGGTAACCCCACAAAAACTACTACTGCAGGTAGTATTACCAGAGATGCTACTGCCCGTGCTGCCGATGGACGTGCTGAACCTGTCGGAGATACCGCTGTTAGAGCGGGCATTGTCGGAGCTGTCGTCGTCGAGGGTGCTAACCCCATAGAAAATTCTACTGCAGGAAATACTATCGGAGATGATACTGCCCGAGCAACCGGTGGCCGAGCTGCATTCGTTCGGAGATACCGCACGCTGAGCGGAACCGCCGAGCCGCACAGCGTCGGGGATACTACCCGCGTAAAATACTAACGCAGTAGTAACACTAGAGATGCTACGCCCGAGCAACCGTGAACGAGCCGAACTGTCAGAGATACTGTTGAGCGGGAACCGCTAGAATCACCGTCGGGGATGCCGCCCCACCGAAACTATCGCTGTGGTACAACCGGAGATGTGTCGCCCGAGCGCCGAGGTTGAGCCGCACCCGTCGTAAATATCGTTAGAGCGCACACTATTGGGGAGCCGCCGTCGGCCGGATGCTTACCCCACAAGAACTACTACCGCAGTAGCACTACCGGAGATGCTACGCCTCGAGCTACTCAGTGGACGAGCAAAGACCGCCGAGATATCGCCGTTAGAGCGGGCACCGCTGTTATTGCCGTGGATGCTAACCCCACGTAAACTACTACTGCAGGGAGTACTATCGGAGATGCTATTGCCCGAGCTGCTGATGGACGTGTTGAACCTGTCAGAGATACCGCTGTTAGAGAGGGCATTGTCGGAGCTGTCACTACCGGGGATGCTAACCCCAGAGAAACTACTACTGCAGGTAGTACTACCGGAGATGCTACTGCCCGAGCTGCACCTATCGGAGATACCGTTGTTAAAGTGGGCACCGCTAGAGGTGTCGCCATCAGGGATGCTACCCCTATAGAAACTACTACTGCAGGCAATACTTTCGGAGATGATACTGCACGAGCAACCAGTGGCCGGGCTGCACCTGCCGGAGATACCACTGCTAGAGCGGGAACTGCCGGAGCTGTCGCCGTCAGGGATACTACCCTACAAAAAATACTACTACAAGAAGTAACACCAGAGATGCTACTGCCTGAGCTACTGGTGGACGAGCTGCACCTTTCGGAGATACCGCTGACAGAGCGGGCACTGTCGGAGCTGTCATCGTCGGGGATGTTACCCCAACAGAAACTACTCTTGCATGTAGTACTACCGGAGATGCTACCGCTTGAGCTGTCGGTGGACGAGCTACACCTGTCAGAGATACCGCTGTTAGAGCGGGCACTGCTATAGCTGTTGCCGTCGGGGATGCTACCCCCAGAGAAACAACTACTGCAGGCAATACTATCGGAGATGATACTGCCCGAGCAACCGGTGCCCGAGCTGCACCTGTCGGAGATACCACTGCTAGAGCGGGAACTGCCGGAGCTGTCGCCGTCAGGGATACTACCCTACAGAAAATACTACTGCAGGTAGTAACACCAGAGATGCTACTACCCGAGCTGCCGGTGGACGAGCTGCACCTGTCGGAGATACCGCTGTTAGAACGGGCTCAGCAAGAGCTATCGCCGTCGGGAATGCTAACCCCTCAGAAACTACTACTGCAAGTAGTAACACCAGAGATGCTGGTGCCCGATCTATCGGTGGACGAGCTGCACCTGTCAGAGATACCGTTGTTAGAGCGGCCATTACCGGAGCTGTCGCCGTCGGGGATGCTACCCCCATAGAAACTACTACTGCAGGTAGTACTACCGGAGATGCTATTGCTCGAGTTGCCGGTGGACTAACTGCACCTGTCGGGGATACCGCTGTTAGAGTGGGCACTGCCAGAGCTGTTGCCATCGTGGATGCTAACCCCACAGAAACAACTACTGTAGGTAGTACTACCGGAGATGCTACTGCTCGAGCTGTTAGTGGACGAGCTGCACATGTCGGAGATACCGCTGTTAAAGCGGGCACTGCCGGAGCTGTCGCCGTCGGGGATACTACTCTACAGAAAATACTACTGCAGGTAGTAACACCAGAGATGCTACTTCCCGAGCTACCGGTGGACGAGCTGCACCTATCGGAGATACCGCGTTAGGAGCGGGCGCCGCCGAGTCGCCGCGCGATACTACCCTACAAAATACTACCGCAAGCAAGCACACGGGAGATGCTACCGTTCGAGCCGCTTCTGGTCGATTTAGCTACACCTCGGCTTGAGATACCGTTGTTGTGAGCGCACCGCCGCCGCGTATCGCGGACGCCGATCCCGCGTAAACTACTACCGTTGTGTAATACTACCGGAGATGCTACTGCCTGAGCTGCACCTGTTGGAGATATCGCTGTTAGAGCGGGCACTGCCAGAGCTGTCGTCGTCAGGGATACAACCCTACAGAAAATACTACTGTAGGGAGTAACACTAGAGATGCTACTCCCCGAGCTGCCGGTGGACGAGCTGCACCTGTCGGAGATACCGCTGTTAGAGTGGGCACTGTGTAACATCCCAAAAATTTAAATATAGTTTAAGAGAGGTTTTTATAACAGAGAAAAATATAAAAATAATTAAAAATTATGAATTTTTGAAATTACTGTAGTAAATAGTAAATTACTGTATAAATAGTACATTATGCTTAAGATAGTTAATTACTGTGCAAATAGTAAATTACTGTTCAAATAGTAAATTACTGTACAAATAGTAAATTACTGTGATAAATAATAAAATTACTGTGGTAAATAGTAAAATTACTATGGTAAATAGTAAATTTACTGTGATAAATAATAAAATTACTGTGGTAAATAGTAAAATTATTGTAGTAAATAATAAAATCTCTAAGGTAAATAGTAAAATCACTGAGGTAAATAGTAAAATTACTGTAGTAGAATATTCTGTGGAATATTCTGTGGAACATTTTGTAGAATATTCTGTAGAACATTCTGTGGAATATTCTGTAGAATATAGAATATTCTGTATAATATTCTGTAGAATATTCTATATTCTGTAGAATATTCTGTAGCAAATAGTACCTTGGGAATTCTATAAATAGGGCCTAGGGGTTTGGATGAGAAAACAAACCAAAGAACATTTCTATATTCTCTCAAGCTCTCTCTTAGGAAGAAATATCTCTAAGAGAGGAGCAAGTAAGTAGAGGAAGAGTATAGGAAGCTGAGGGGAGAAACCGTAAGGGGCGTGTCCTTATCCTACTCTTCTATTCTTTGTTTTGTTGTTACTTTCATTATATTTCTTTAGTTTTTTGGATACTAAGGTGCGAAGATAATTCTTAGTATGCTCTGTGGTTGCGGTTTCGTCCGATCTTCCACATCAGAACAGAATTATTCTTGTTACGAGGAAAAGTGTGGTACTGTTTATTGGTTCTTGATGTTTCCTTGATAATTCTTGGTGTTTCTTGTTTCTTGGTTTCTTGATTTATTGGTGTTTATTGGTGTTTCTTGGTGTTGATTTCATATCGAAATATGTCTGGTTTTGAGTTGGATATGAATAAGTGGTGACATGCATGGTTGCATGAAATTGGTGATGGACTTGAATTGCTTAATGACCGATTTGAAATGCCTAGTGGAGAGGCAATATTCTAAGATTGCTTGGTGAATAGGCAATGCTTAGAAGGTTTTGAAATGAATATGACCTAGTAAAGAGGTCAAGATTTAAAATGTGATAAAGGTCATTATACAATTCAAGGTCCTAGAGCATGTTGCATGATGATTTGGATAGTAGTAGACCAAGTCCGTAAGTTACGGATTCCGTCATGTGAGTGGAATACCGTGGACTAGAGGGGTTCTCTTGGTGGGGAAATTGCCCTGCTCATGATGATCACATGTTGTGGGGGAGGTCTGCTGGGACACCGAGGGAACTTGACAATTACGGAGTGTCTACCCTTTGGTGGGTCTGGAGGATGTGAGGACCAGATGCCCCAGGCTATTTTCAGTGGATGGCGCCACATTGCATGTTGAGTAAATAGGGAAAGTACATCGTGAGGATACATGCATCATATAGGAATAAGAGCATGCAATAGTGATTATGTGTTTTGATTGAATACATGATTATTGTGATAAATTGCGATTCGTTTTATGGTTGATTGGTGGTTTTACCTTGTGAATTGAATTAATGGTTTGGACACAGGTTTTATATCAATAAATTACTATTTTTAAAGAAATTGAAGAATATTATATATGGTTTAAAGAATATTGGTTTTATGAATATTTTTCCTTATTTTCAAAAGTTTTACTATAATTAAAATTATTTGAGGATTAAGGAAAGCTCACCCTTGCAATTCTATTTTTACAGATTTGCAGGATTGAGAAGTTGTCACTGTTTCGCAATGGTTGTTACTACTATCTTGTTGAAGATGCTTGCTATGTTTTGCATGTAGAAGTGTTGAGTAAATGATAGTAGAAAGGTAGTTATGTAAAATAATAATAGGACAAAGTTATGTAATCTGGTTGTAATGAACTTTAAAACCTATGTAATAAAAGTGTTGTTTTCTAAATCTCTCTTTTATCTACTATATCATTAACCACTTTAAATTACAAAATATAAGTAAAATAAGTAAATAAGAGGGGGGTGTTACACGCTGCCGGAGCTGTCATCGTCGGGGATGCTACCCCCAAAGAAACTACTACTGTAGGCAGTATTATCGGAGATGCTACTGCCCGAGTTGCCAGTGGACGAGCTGCACCTGTCAGAGATACAACTGTTAGAGCGGGCACTGCCGGAGCTGTCACCGTCGGGGATGCTAACCCTACATAAACTACTACTGTAGGTAGTACTACCGGAGATGCTACTGCCCGAGCTGCCGGTGGACGAGCTGCTAGTAGACGAGCTGCACCTGTCGAAGATACCGCTGTTAGAGTGGGCACTGCCAGAGCTGTCGCCTTCAGGGATGCTACCCCTACAGAAACTACTACTGCAGGTAGGGGTGGGTATACGGGTGAAAGTCCATGGGCCAGCCCGCAGACCCCGCAACCAGCGCGGTTTTGGACCACCTTTTTTAGAAAAATTTAGTGGTATAGTCCATAAAAGCCCGCCCCGCGCAGCCCGCGAGTTTCGCGGGCCAAACCCGTGAGATGCGCGGGACGACCCACAAATCCGCACTATTTAAAGGGTTTAAAATTGAAACCATAATTTCACTTCCCGCCTCCACAAATCCGCACTATTTAAAGGGTTTAAAATTGAAACCCTAATTTCACTTTCGCCTCTCAATTTTTTCACATGTCTCACCCTCCCAATCTCCTTGCGGACTCATGCTCCCCTCGATCTTCTCGCATCCTCTCAGTCTCTTCGCTTGCATCAATTTCGCTTCTGCTTCCACTACCCCGTTTTAATTTTCTCGTGAAATTAATGTAGGAATTTATACAATTTGAAGATGAAGATTTCTCACAAGTGGGTAAATCTCAATTGGATACATATTTGGAAAAGACAAATCTTCCACATAAATATCATAACAATCTTGATGTTTTGCAATATTGGAAGGACAACCAAGCTAGGTTTTCGGATCTTTCACTGTTGGCTTCCGATATTTTAAGCATACAAATTACAAGTGTGGCATCTGAATCGACATTTAGTATCGGTTCTCGGATACTTAACAAATATCGTACTAGGCTTCTTCCTGATAATGTGCAAGCCTTGATATGTACTAAAAATTGGTTGCTAGGATTTGAAGTGCAAGGTATATCAATAAATTATGTCATTAAATTTTGTTTTAATTACTTAACTACTTGACTTGATTCTAATATTTTTTGTTGTTTTTAGGAAAAGAAGACGAAGATGTGGTGATGAAAAATGATCAAGCTTCAGAATCATTTGTTGTTGGAGATAATTAAAAGTTTATGATGTTGACTTATTTAGAATTTAAATTTGTTATTGGAGATAATAGAAGATTTATGTTGTTGACTTATTTTATTAAGAATTTAAGAGGTAAAATATAACAATTTTTTAGCATTTTTTTTAAATTCCAAATTTAACATTTTTTTTTATTTTTTAACTAGGTTCGCGGGTTGGCCCATTTGACCCGCGGGTTGGGGGCGGAGTACCAAGTTAGATCCTTTTACCATTGCGGGGTGGAGCGCGGCGGACCAAGCTCTTTGCGGGCTTAAACGGGCGGGCCTTATGCGGGGCGGGTTGGTCCGCTTACCCGACCCTAACTGCAGGAAGTACTATCAGAGATATTACTACCCGAGCAACTGGTGGACGAGTTGAACCTGTCGGAGATATCACTGCTAGAGCGGGAACGACCGGAGCTGTCGCCGTTAGGGATACTCCGATACAGAAAATACTACTGCAGATAGTAACACCTGAGATTCTTCTGCCCGAGCTACCGGTGGACAAGCTGCACCTGTCGGAGATATCGTTGTTAGAGCAGGCACTGCCGAAGCTGTCGTCGTCAGGGATACAACCCTACAGAAAATACTACTGCAGGGAGTAACACTAGAGATGTTACTGCCCGAGCTGCCGGTGGACGAGCTGCACCTGTCGGAGATACCGCTGTTAGAGCGGGAACTGCCGGAGCTGTTGTCGTCAGGGATACAACCCTATAGAAAATACTACTGCAGGTAGTAACACAGGAGATGCTACTGCCCGAGCTGCCGATGGACGAGCTGCACCTAAAGGAGATAACGCTGTTTGAGCGGGCACTGCCGGAGCTATCGCCGTCAGGGATGCTACCCCCACCAAAACTACTACTACAGGTAGTACCACCGGAGATGCTACTGCCCGAGTTGCCGGTGGACGAGCTGCACTGTCGGAGATACCGCTGTTAGAGCGGGCACTAAAAGTTGTTGCTGTCGGGGATGTTCACACCACAAAAACTACTACTGCAGGTAGTACTATTGGAGATGCTACTGCCCGAGCTGCCGGTGGACAAGCTGCACCTGTTAGAGTGGGCACTACCGGAGTTGAGTCCGTAAGGGATGCTACCCCGACAGAAACTACTACTGCAAGCAGTACTATCAGAGATACTACTGCCCGAGCAACTGGTGGACGAGCTGAACCCGTTTGAGATATCGTCGCGTAGCGGAACCGCCGGTCAAGCCGCGTCTGGGGATGCTACCCCCTACGTAAACTACTACCGCAGTAGTACTACCGGAGATGCTACCGCTCGAGCGCCGGTGGACGAGCCGCACCGTCGAAGATACCGTCGTTAGAGTGGGCACCGCCGTAGCTGTCGCGACGGGGATGCTACCCCACGTAAACTACTACATGTAGTAACACCCGAGATTCTACCGCCCGAGCTACGGAGAATGAGCCGCACTCGTTCTGAGATACCGCCGTTAGAGCGGCACCTTTTTATGCCGTCGTTGGGGATGCTACCCCCAGAGAAACTACTATTGCAGGCAATACTATCGGAGATGTGATAAGTGCCAGATTATACATAGTTTCCTAGGTGTTTTGAGTCCATTTTCATCCATTTTTACTGGGTTTAGTTAGAGTTTAGATAAGAAAATAGTGAAAATATCATGTTTGTTTAATATTAGTCCTTGATTTGGTGTTTCATTAGTTTTATAGGTTTTTCTTATGTTTTTAAGTCATTTAAATCTCGTTCTTGTTGTTTTCTAGGTTCATTCAAGGAATGAAGAAGGGATAGGAGCAAGGAGTGGATTGAAGACACAAATTGAAGCTTGGAATGAAAATTCATGGACCCAAGATAAAGACTTGGAGGCAAGCTATCAAGAAGACAAGAAATAGAAGCTCAAGTCAAGGAAACAAGACTGGCATTTGCGCCAGGGCACAACACAGGACAAACCAGGGGCGCAAATCATGAGCCTTTGTTGGAGAATTGCGTTGATGATCCATTTTATATACATTTTCTTTACTTTGTTTTCGGTTCAATTAGCTTTTATTTGTGTCATATTTTGGTAGCTTATCATAGATTTGTGTTAGAGGCATATTTTAGTACTAGTAGTAAATAATAGTTAATTTTCATAAGTTCTTATGTTTTTATACTAATTCTTGTGCAGTTGCGTCGGGAGCTCTGAGGAATAAAGAAGAGATAGGAGCAGGGAGGAGATTGAATGTTAGAATGGAAGCCTGGATTGGAAGACCCAAGATCTGAGATGAGGACTTAGAATGCAAGTCAGCAAGAGGAAGAGAAGTTGTAGCTCAAGCCAAGGGCGCACACGCGCCAGGGCGCGCCAGGGGGCGCATTCAGCCTTTCATTGCGGCACAAATGCGCCAGGGCGCGCTCAGGGGCGCGTCTCATGCCTTATGAGCCCTTGTTCCGTCTGATGGAGTTGTTCCGTCTGTGCCTGCTTCAACTGAAGGATTCGTCTGTGCTTATTCTTCCAAGTTACTTCGTCTGTGCTTGCCTCTTCCAAGTTGCTTCGTCTGTGCTTGCCTTTTCCAAGTTGCTTCGTCTGTGCTTGCATCTTATGAGTTGCTTCGTCTGTGCTTACTCCACCTGAGTTTGTTCCGTCTGATGAAGTAGTCTCGTCCAGAGTAAGAGTTTCGTCTGAACTCGCTTCACCTGAGTTTGTTTCGTCTGATGAAGTAGTTTCGTCTAAAGAAGTGAAGTGTTCCGTCTGTGCTTGTTCCATCTTACGGATGAGTGTCGTCTAACGCCAAGAATGAGTGTTTCGTCTGTGTTTACTTCTTCTAAGTTGTTCCGTCTGTACTTGTTTTGTCTGAGTCTCCAGATTGATATTTTCGTCTGTAGTTCAATACAGACGATACATTCAATACAGACGATACATCCAATACAGACGATACATCCAATACAGACGATACACCCAAGACAGACGATACCAAGTTCAGACAGACGATACAAGAAGGTCCAAAGACAGACGACACCAAGATACCAAGTTCAAGACAGACGATCCCAAATACAGACGACATGAAGACAGACGATACAACTAGTGCAAATACTGCTTGTTTGTTGGACAAGCGCGCGAGCAGCGTCTTCTTAAGTGGGTGGCGCGTTCCAACGCTTCCCTTGCTTTACAAGCGCGCCAAGCGCGAAAATGGTTTAATGAGAGGCACGTTTCATCGTCTATATAATCATGCTTTGGGGCGCGAAACTTAACAACTTTTTGGGAAACCTTTTCATAATTTCGTTTTTCTCGTCTTTTCGTGCAAGTTTGAGTTGTGCGATTGCACAATTCTCTCTTCTCTCGTTTCGTTCTTCTCTGTTCTCTTCTTCTCATACTTTCCTTCTTCACTTTCAATCTTCATGTATTCAATTTCTCTTCACAACTCTGGATAATTGCATAAGTGAATTCAATTCTTTGATTTTGATTCTTCTTCAGTTCTGCTATAGATCTCTGGTTCAATTTACATTTACGCTCCGTAATTCCGTTCTTGAGTGTTTAGGTTTTCACGCTTTATGCTATTGCATTTGATTTCCTTTCTGCGATTCTCTTCTGCTTAATTCATTAATTCACTTTGCTTAATTCATTGTTTCGTCTTGCATTTCTCGGCTTTACTTTTAATTTCTAATACTCTTCGCGTTTATGCCCTCATCTTTTGTTCAATTCACTATTTCATTTACATTTCTCTGCTTTGTCTTTAAGTTTCCATTTCATAATTTCAGTTTTGTTTAGTTTTGTTGAACTGTTCAATGAAAATCCCCCTCCTAATGGTGAGCAATTCCGAATTGAATGCATGTATGTCTTCTGAGAGATGACCTAGGTTGATCCCTCTATATTACAAATCTAATTGGGGATAAATCTAGCTTTTGATAGTCATTCGACAGTGGTTATCATGCGTCAGGGCGCAAACTGAGGCGCAATTCCATTGCCTTTGCTGGAGAATTGCGCCAGGGTGCAAACCATGATGAGCTGGGGCGCAAATCTCCTCCCTTCACTGTCCAAATGCGCCAGGGCGCAAACCAGGGCCCAACCGAGGCGCAAATTCTTCTTCTTTTCCCTGCCAAGGTGCGCCAGGGCACAAATGAAGCAAAGCTTGGGCGCAAATTTATTTTCTCTTGTTGTGCAGTTGCGCCAGGGTGCAAGTGAGGCTCAACCTGGGCGCAAATCATGGTTTCCCTCGCCAAGATGCCGCCCAGGATCAAATCTACTAAGAGTGAGGCGTAAATATTGCAGTATATATAGGACTTTTGGGCGCGAAATGAGAGGGGGAATTCATTCTTCTTCTACACGCTATCTCTCACGATTCTCTCTTCTCCTACCTCGTTCCTCTCCTCATCCTCCACCAAACCGAGAAGATCTCTGAAGCTTGTGAGCTTGTGGAAGCAAGAATCAAGCATTCATGGAGTCAATCTTGTGTTTGAATTTCTTTTATCTTCTTTCTGTTGGAACTAAAACTTGATGAGGCTTTGGAAGGTCTCTCTTGGTGTTTTTGATTTTGATGTCTATGTAATTTTTGGTTTTCTTAGATGAATGTATTTAGGAGTTTTTCATATGTATTGATTGTTTAGATTAAGAATATATGTGTTGCTCTGTGCTTGAATACCCTAGAGAGTTTGGCAAATTTGGTTGATTTCTCAAAGTGTTCAAATGGTTTGAGTTCCCTCCTTTGAAAAAGCTCTGAAAAACTGTTATTTAACTGAAGTAATCGATTACCAACAATTGGTAATAGATTACCAACAGCAATAGAGGGAAAACAAAGTTCAGAAAACCACTTGCCACTGGAGTAATCGATTACCAATAAGTGGTAATCGATTACCATGCATAGAAATCACCCAGAATTGCATTCTTCTCTGGTGTAATCGATTACCAGAGGAAGGTAATCGATTACCACAAACAAGTAATCGATTACCATGGATCAGTAATCGATTACCACGTGAAAAATCACCTAGAAACTTAATTCTTCTCTGGAGTAATCGATTACGCACTTGCTATAATCGATTACCATATCAGTAAACTGCTAAAGTTGCCTAAAATGAGTTTTCTAATATCCCACTTGATTTCCCACTTGTTCCAATCAGTTTTAAAACTCCAGAAAGTCAATTTTTGAGGCTCCAACGTTCTAAAATTAAATGCTCCAACGTTCAGAAGTTTGAGGCTCCAAAGTTTGAAAAATAAGGCTCCAATTGTCAACAATTGTGGCTCCATCTGCATCTATAAATGGATGCTATTTTTGGAAATCATATAGTATTCTGAATACAGATTTGAGACTTGGAAAAATCAATTTCAGAAAAGCTCTTATACTTTCAAATCCTCTCTAAAGAGAGTTTATCATTTTCTCCAAGTGAAATCTTATAGAACTTCAAGAGTTTTTAAAGAAAGGCAACTTGATTAAAATTACTGATTGGGTGGTATTCACTGTGTTATTGATTGTGATCAGAATCTACACTCCAGGTGTTTTCTAAACTGATCTTTTGTTTGTCAATTTGATTGTTGGGTTATTACTCTAGGAGAGAGGTCTCTCTGGATAGAGTAAGAGTTTGAGAAGTGTTTTCTCTAAGGCTTGATTTTGGGTGTGCCAAAATCAGTGAAGAACAGTTCTTTGGGTTAAAGAACTGGTTTGGGTGTTTTGATTTCGTTTTTGTGTTGCTTGTTGCAGAGTGAATGTAAAAGAACACAAAAGGGATCATTTGATAGTGGAAAACCAATTGCAACAGTTGTTGGATTGGGACTGGATGTAGGCAGTTGGCTGAACCAGTATAAATTGTAACATCCCAAAAATTTAAATATAGTTTAAGAGAGGTTTTTATAACAGAGAGAAATATAAAAATAAAAATTATGAATTTTTGAAATTACTGTAGTAAATAGTAAATTACTGTATAAATAGTAAATTACTGTGCAAATAGTTAATTATTGTGCAAATAGTAAATGACTGTGCAAATAGTAAATTACTGTGCAAATAGTAAATTACTGTGGTAAATAATAAAATTACTGTGGTAAATAGTAAATTACTATGGTAAATAGTAAATTTACTGTGGTAAATAGTAAAATTACTGTGGTAAATAGTAAATTTACTGAGGTAAATAGTAAAATCACTGAGGTAAATAGTAAAATTACTGTAGTAGAATATTCTGTGGAATATTCTGTGGAACATTCTGTAGAATATTCTGTGGAACATTCTGTGGAATATTCTGTAGAATATAGAATATTCTGTATAATATTCTGTAGAATATTCTATATTCTGTAGAATATTCTGTAGCAAATAGTACCTTGGGAATTCTATAAATAGGGCCTAGGGATTTCAGATGAGAAAACAAACCAAAGAACATTTCTATATTCTCTCAAGCTCTCTCTTAGGAAGAAATATCTCTAAAAAAGAGGAGCAAGTAAGTAGAGGAAGAGTATAGGAAGTCAGGGAGAAACTTGTAAGGGGAGCTGTCCTTATCCTACTCTTCTATTCTTTGTTTTGTTGTTACTTTCATTATATTTCTTTAGTTTTTCGGATACTAAGGTGCGAAGATAATTCTTAGTATGCTCTGTGGTTGCGGTTTTGTCCGATCTTCCACATCAGAACAGAATTATTCTTGTTACGAGGAAAAGTGTGGTACTGTTTATTGGTTCTTGATGTTTCCTTGATAATTCTTGGTGTTTCTTGTTTCTTGGTTTCTTGATTTATTGATGTTTATTGGTGTTTCTTGGTGTTGATTTCATATCGAAATATGTCCGGTTCTGAGTTGGATATGAATAAGTGGTGACATGCATGATTGCATGAAATTGGTGATGGACTTGAATTGTTTAATGACCGATTGGAAATGCCTAGTGGAGAGGCAGTATTCTAAGATTGCTTGGTGAATGGGCAATGCTTAGAATGAGGTGAGATGAAGATGACCTGGTGGAAAGGTCAATATTTAAAATATGATGAAGGTCATTATACAATTCAAGGTCCTAGAGCATGTTGCATGATGACTGGATAGTAGTAGACCAAGTCGTAAGTCACGGATTCCGTCCGAGTGAGTGGAATGCCGTGGACTGGGGGTTCTCTTGGTGGGGAAATTGCCCCGCTCATGATGATCACATGTTGCGGGGAGGTCCTGCCAGGACACCGAGGGAACTCGACAAATTACGGAGTGTCTACCCTCGGTGGGATCGATGAGAGTGAGAATCGATGCCCCAGGCTATTTTCAGTGGAGGCGCCACATTGCATTTCGAGTGAAGAGTGAAAATGCATGGTAAAGGTGCATGCATCATGTAGTCTCAGGAGCATACATTAGTGATTGTATGGAATTCATGCTTGAATCATTGATTGTGATTGATGGTTTGTTTGATTTGGTTTATGGGTGTTGATTGCCTTACTATGTGATTGATATTTTGATGATCATGGATATGTATGGAAGTATTATTCTAAAAATGATATTTTCGATGAACTTTCTAAATTTATAAAAGAAAAGGTTTTCCTTGAACTTCAATCAATTTTTTATAATTATGGTTAAGGAAAGCTCACCCTTGCAATTCTATTTTTACTGATTTGCGGGATTGAGAAGTTGTCATTTGTTTGCAATGAATAGAAAGTAGTGGTTGAAATAAGTTATAGAATTGTAGTTAAAGCCCTATAAGTTTTTACCTAAGAACGTAGGCTAAGAAGAAAAAAAGATTTAGGGAAGGAGACCCTATAAAAATTAAGACTAAAGATAAGGAGAAAAAGATAAAGAACCCTCTCTAGAGATAAAATCAAAAGATATCCTCGATAACTTACCTATAATAGAAAACCCTTTTAAGAGTATTACCATAAAAGAGAACTCCCTTTAAGAGAAAAAGATAGAAATTTTTAGAACTAAGATTAATATATGAAGTTCTCCTTAAAAAGTAGCAAATCAAATAAAGAGGATCGAAAGTGAATCCTAAAAGAAGCCAATTTTAGGAAATGATCCCTTCAAAGGAGAAGTCGTACTAAGGAATAGGAAAAACCTAAGAATATCACCAAAGTTAAAAGTCCTTAAGATAACTTTATAGGAAATGATTAGTAACTACCTAGCTCTTATCCTAATACAAACCTTTTGACAACACTAAGATGCATTTAGAAGATATACTAGGATGATACAATAATGGTTGATGCATTTTGATGGTTAAAGAAACCTTAAAGAAGCTAGAAGGATTCGAAATCCGAGAGAGTAACTAGTATTTTTAAGGAAGAAAGAGTTTAGTTAAAGGAGGAATAAGTAGTAACCCAAGGAGGAATTAAAGTCGATACGCTTAGGAAGATTACCTAATATTAAAGGATTAACCACCTTGACTTGAGAAGACTAAGTTTTGTATAAGCATGACCAATAGTTTAAAGAGGCACCAACAATATCAACTAGGGAAATCAAAGGTTGTAGGAAGAATATTCACCCTTGATGGAGTTAAGGTCTCAAATATCGTGTGATCTAGTACAAGGTACGTACGTGGAATTTCTTTACTTGTACTATCTGACTCTGGTGCCATTCATTCCTTTATATCTATAGATTGTGCTAAAAGGTTACAACTTCCACTATTTTTCTAGACATTGATTTAATAATAATTACCTCTACCCATGAGTTTGTTTCAACCACCCATATCTGTTTAGATTGTCCTATAAAACTAAGTAACAAAACCTTTATAGTTAACCTAGTTTGCCTACCTTTAAACCAAATTAATATTATCCTTGGAATGGACTGGTTATCTTCTAACCATGTCCTTATAAAATGCTTCGATAAAACCTTAATCTTTTTCGAATTTAAATAAGAAAGGATATGGAGATAATTTCTACTAACCAAGTGAAATAGGACATGAAGAAAACACAATTAGGTATATATGATCCTTTCTAACCTAGAAGTGGAACAAAAGGTCACCTTCGATAATATACCCGTAGTACAGATTTCTCCAAGTATTCTCTAAAGAGGTAAACCAACTACCATCTACAAGGGAAATCAAATTTTTGATAGACCTACCCGGGACTGGAGCAATCTCTGTTGCACCTTATAGGATGTCACCCTTAGAACTAGCAGAGCTAAAGAAACAATTAGAAGAACTATTGAAGAAACAGTTTATTAGACCTAGTGTATCACCTTGGGGAGCACCCGTACTCCTAGTAAAGAAGAAAGATGGAACTATAAGACTTTGTGTAGATTATAGACAACTAAATAAGGTAACCATTAAGAATAAGAATCCCTTACCAAGGATAGATGATCTTATGGACCAACTAGTAGGAGCTTGTGTATTTAGCAAGATTGATCTAAGGTTTGGATACCACCAAACAAGGGTAAAAGCTGAAGATATCCCTAAAACGGCCTTTAGTACCCGATATGGACACTATGAGTATATGGTTAAGCCCTTTGGAGTAACTAATGCACCTACATAGATTACATGAATAGGATTTTCCAACTATATTTGGATAAATTTGTGGTCGTGTTTATTGATGATATTTTGGTATAGTCGAGAACCAAAGAGGATCATGCTAAACATCTTAGAGTGGTATTACAAATCTTGAAAGACCAACAGTTATATGCGAAATGATCCAAATGTGAATTTTGGTTATAAGAAGTTAGTTTCCTAGGACACGTAATATCACAAGGAGGATTTGCAGTAGATCCACATAAGGTAAACGTAGTTCTAAAATAGGAAAGACCAAAAGATGTGTGAGATAAATAAAGCATTTTCTAGGATTAGCTGGATATTTACAAAAGATTTCTCCAAGATAGCTTTGCCTCTCACAACCTTAACTAGAAAAGGCCAAGCTTTTGTATGGAATAACGACTGTGAACAAAGTTTCCAAACCCTAACTACTGCTCCTGTTTTGACCCTACCAAACCCAACTGAATCGTTTGAAGTCTATTGTGATGCCTCTAAACTAGGTTTAGGAGGAGTACTAATACAAGGAGGAAAAGTGATAGCCTATGCATCAAGACAATTGAAAACCCATGAAAGGAACTACCCAACCCATGACCTAGAACTAGCTGCAGTAGTATTTGCGCTTAAAATATGGTGACCCTATCTTGGAACAAGATTTGAGGTATTTAGTAACCACAATAGTCTTTAAGTGTTTATTTAGCCAAATGAGGCAAGGAAGGTGGAAAACATTTCTAAGAAATCATGGTTTCAATCTTAAGTGCAAAGAAAATGTAGTGGTTGGCACCTTAAGTAGGAAGACCATAGCCATATCAAGTTTAATGGTCAAAGAGATGGATTTAATAGAGCAATTTTAGGAACTTCAACCTTGCGTGTGAGTTAGGATAAGTTAGGAGCCTTGAGAATAAATGTATTTATGAATGAAATAAGATAGAAACAAGAAATGGATCCTATTCTTAAGAATTAAGAAAAGAAAAATATTAATGAAAACAAATGAGGAAGATTTATAAGAGGGAAAAGAGGAAATCATAGTCTCGCATATAAGGATAGCAAGGTTGAGGGTAACAATTAGATTTCAAAACATAAGGTAAAATTATAAGAGGAAGTAGTTGAAAGTAAAGAAACTTTGGGAAAGTAGAATAGAAGAATAAGATTTGTAACAAGAATGGAAATTTCGAGGACGAAATTTTTTAAAAAGGAGGGGAGTATTGTAACATCCCAAAAATTTAAATATAGTTTAAGAGAGGTTTTTATAACAGAGAGAAATATAAAAATAAAAATTATGAATTTTTGAAATTACTGTAGTAAATAGTAAATTACTGTATAAATAGTAAATTACTGTACAAATAGTTAATTACTGTGCAAATAGTAAATGACTGTGCAAATAGTAAATTACTGTGCAAATAGTAAATTACTGTGGTAAATAATAAAATTACTGTGGTAAATAGTAAATTACTATGGTAAATAGTAAATTTACTGTGGTAAATAGTAAAATTACTGTGGTAAATAGTAAATTTACTGAGGTAAATAGTAAAATCACTGAGGTAAATAGTAAAATTACTGTAGTAGAATATTTTGTGGAATATTCTGTGGAATATTCTGTGGAACATTCTGTAGAATATTTTGTGGAACATTCTGTAGAATATTCTGTGGAACATTCTGTGGAATATTCTGTAGAATATAGAATATTCTGTATAATATTCTGTAGAATATTCTATATTCTGTAGAATATTCTGTAGCAAATAGTACCTTGGGAATTCTATAAATAGGGCCTAGGGATTTCAGATGAGAAAACAAACCAAAGAACATTTCTATATTCTCTCAAGCTCTCTCTTAGGAAGAAATATCTCTAAAAGAGGAGCAAGTAAGTAGAGGAAGAGTATAGGAAGCTGGGAGAAACCTGTAAGGGGAGCTGTCCTTATCCTACTCTTCTATTCTTTGTTTTGTTGTTACTTTCATTATATTTCTTTAGTTTTTCGGATACTAAGGTGCGAAGATAATTCTTAGTATGCTCTGTGGTTGCGGTTTTGTCCGATCTTCCACATCAGAACAGAATTATTCTTGTTACGAGGAAAAGTGTGGTACTGTTTATTGGTTCTTGATGTTTCCTTGATAATTCTTGGTGTTTCTTGTTTCTTGGTTTCTTGATTTATTGATGTTTATTGGTGTTTCTTGGTGTTGATTTCATATCGAAATATGTCCGGTTTTGAGTTGGATATGAATAAGTGGTGACATGCATGATTGCATGAAATTGGTGATGGACTTGAATTGTTTAATGACCGATTGGAAATGCCTAGTGGAGAGGCAGTATTCTAAGATTGCTTGGTGAATGGGCAATGCTTAGAATGAGGTGAGATGAAGATGACCTGGTGGAAAGGTCAATATTTAAAATATGATGAAGGTCATTATACAATTCAAGGTCCTAGAGCATGTTGCATGATGATCGGATAGTAGTAGACCAAGTCGTAAGTCACGGATTCCGTCTGAGTGAGTGGAATGCCGTGGACTGGGGGGTTCTCTTGGTGGGGAAATTGCCCTGCTCATGATGATCACATGTTGCGGGGGAGGTCCTGCCGGACACTGAGGGAACTCGACAAATTACGGAGTGTCTACCTCTGGTGGGTTTGATTGAGAGTGAGAATCAGATGCCCCAGGCTATTTTCAGTGGAGGGCGCCACATTGCATTTCGAGTGAAGAGTGAAAATGCATGGTAAAGGTGCATGCATCATGTAGTCTCAGGAGCATACATTAGTGATTGTATGGAATTCATGCTTGAATCATTGATTGTGATTGATGGTTTGTTTGATTTGGTTTATGGGTGTTGATTGCCTTACTATGTGATTGATATTTTGATGATCATGGATATGTATGGAAGTATTATTCTAAAAATGATATTTTCGATGAACTTTCTAAATTTATAAAAGAAAAGGTTTTCCTTGAACTTCAATCAATTTTTTATAATTATGGTTAAGGAAAGCTCACCCTTGCAATTCTATTTTTACAGATTTGCAGGATTGAGAAGTTGTCACTGTTTCGCAATGATTGTTACTACTATCTTGTTTGCTATGTTTTGCATGTAGAAGTGTTGAGTAAATGTTCTAAGGTAGTAGAAAGGTAGTTATGTAAAATAATAATAGGATAAAGTTATGTAATCTGGTTGTAATGAACTTTAAAACCTATGTAATAAAAGTGTTGTTTTCTAAATCTCTCTTTTATCTACTATATCATTAACCACTTTAAATTACAAAATATAAGTAAAATAAGTAAATAAGAGGAGGGTGTTACAAATGGTATCGGACGGTTCGATGAGTTATGTGTCTGCTATGGTCGAATTGTTTGCTTGTATGCTTTGTGTGCTTGTTTGAGTTCGAGTTATGTTGATTGCTTATTGGTTTTTTGAAAAATTTTTTGTGTGAATGATTGTTTGCTTGTATGTTTTTTTGTGTGAATGATTGATTATTTTGTGTGCTTTGTTTGATTATTTGGTAGTATTTACTTGATTGCTTATTGGTTCAATCAATGAAAAATTAGTTTTAGGGTTAGTGACATGGCTTAGGATTAGATAGGAATAGAAAGTAGTGGTTGAAATAAGTTATAGAATTGTAGTTAAAGCCCTATAAGTTTTTACCTAAGATTTTGATAAGCGTAGGCTAAGAAGAAAAACGAAGAATTTAGGGAAGGGAGTTGTTGTTGACCTATAAAGGATGTTCCTACCAACTAAAACTAAAGATTTAAGGAGAAAATTAGACATAAAGATAACCCTCTCTAGAGATAAAATCAAAAGATATCCTCGATAACTTACCTATAATAGAAAACCCTTTTAAGAGTATTACCATAAAAGAGAACTCCCTTAGAAGAGAAAAAGATAGAAATTTTTAGAACTAAGATTAATATATGAAGTTCTCCTTAAAAAGTAGCAAATCAAATAAAGAGGATCGAAAGTGAATCCTAAAAGAAGCCAATTTTAGGAAATGATCCCTTCAAAGGAGAAGTCGTACTAAGGAATAGGAAAAACCTAAGAATATCACCAAAGTTAAAAGTCCTTAAGATAACTTTATAGGAAATGATTAGTAACTACCTAGCTCTTATCCTAATACAAACCTTTTGACAACACTAAGATGCATTTAGAAGATATACTAGGATGATACAATAATGGTTGATGCATTTTGATGGTTAAAGAAACCTTAAAGAAGCTAGAAGGATTCGAAATCCGAGAGAGTAACTAGTATTTTTAAGGAAGAAAGAGTTTAGTTAAAGGAGGAATAAGTAGTAACCCAAGGAGGAATTAAAGTCGATACGCTTAGGAAGATTACCTAATATTAAAGGATTAACCACCTTGACTTGAGAAGACTAAGTTTTGTATAAGCATGACCAATAGTTTAAAGAGGCACCAACAATATCAACTAGGGAAATCAAAGGTTGTAGGAAGAATATTCACCCTTGATGGAGTTAAGGTCTCAAATATCAGTGATCTAGTACAAGGTACGTACGTGGAATTTCTTTACTTGTACTATCTGACTCTGGTGCCATTCATTCCTTTATATCTATAGATTGTGCTAAAAGGTTACAACTTCCACTATTTTTCTAGACATTGATTTAATAATAATTACCTCTACCCATGAGTTTGTTTCAACCACCCATATCTGTTTAGATTGTCCTATAAAACTAAGTAACAAAACCTTTATAGTTAACCTAGTTTGCCTACCTTTAAACCAAATTAATATTATCCTTGGAATGGACTGGTTATCTTCTAACCATGTCCTTATAAAATGCTTCGATAAAACCTTAATCTTTTTCGAATTTAAATAAGAAAGGATATGGAGATAATTTCTACTAACCAAGTGAAATAGGACATGAAGAAAACACAATTAGGTATATATGATCCTTTCTAACCTAGAAGTGGAACAAAAGGTCACCTTCGATAATATACCTGTAGTACAGGATTTCTCTGAAGTATTCTCTAAAGAGGTAAACCAACTACCATCTACAAGGGAAATCAAATTTTTGATAGACCTACCCGGGACTGGAGCAATCTCTGTTGCACCTTATAGGATGTCACCCTTAGAACTAGCAGAGCTAAAGAAACAATTAGAAGAACTATTGAAGAAACAGTTTATTAGACCTAGTGTATCACCTTGGGGAGCACCCGTACTCCTAGTAAAGAAGAAAGATGGAACTATAAGACTTTGTGTAGATTATAGACAACTAAATAAGGTAACCATTAAGAATAAGAATCCCTTACCAAGGATAGATGATCTTATGGACCAACTAGTAGGAGCTTGTGTATTTAGCAAGATTGATCTAAGGTTTGGATACCACCAAACAAGGGTAAAAGCTGAAGATATCCCTAAAACGGCCTTTAGTACCCGATATGGACACTATGAGTATATGGTTAAGCCCTTTGGAGTAACTAATGCACCTACATAGATTACATGAATAGGATTTTCCAACTATATTTGGATAAATTTGTGGTCGTGTTTATTGATGATATTTTGGTATAGTCGAGAACCAAAGAGGATCATGCTAAACATCTTAGAGTGGTATTACAAATCTTGAAAGACCAACAGTTATATGCGAAATGATCCAAATGTGAATTTTGGTTATAAGAAGTTAGTTTCCTAGGACACGTAATATCACAAGGAGGATTTGCAGTAGATCCACATAAGGTAAACGTAGTTCTAAAATAGGAAAGACCAAAAGATGTGACAGAAATAAAGCATTTTCTAGGATTAGCTGGATATTTACAAAAGATTTCTCCAAGATAGCTTTGCCTCTCACAACCTTAACTAGAAAAGGCCAAGCTTTTGTATGGAATAACGACTGTGAACAAAGTTTCCAAACCCTAACTACTGCTCCTGTTTTGACCCTACCAAACCCAACTGAATCGTTTGAAGTCTATTGTGATGCCTCTAAACTAGGTTTAGGAGGAGTACTAATACAAGGAGGAAAAGTGATAGCCTATGCATCAAGACAATTGAAAACCCATGAAAGGAACTACCCAACCCATGACCTAGAACTAGCTGCAGTAGTATTTGCGCTTAAAATATGGTGACCCTATCTTGGAACAAGATTTGAGGTATTTAGTAACCACAATAGTCTTTAAGTGTTTATTTAGCCAAATGAGGCAAGGAAGGTGGAAAACATTTCTAAGAAATCATGGTTTCAATCTTAAGTGCAAAGAAAATGTAGTGGTTGGCACCTTAAGTAGGAAGACCATAGCCATATCAAGTTTAATGGTCAAAGAGATGGATTTAATAGAGCAATTTTAGGAACTTCAACCTTGCGTGTGAGTTAGGATAAGTTAGGAGCCTTGAGAATAAATGTATTTATGAATGAAATAAGATAGAAACAAGAAATGGATCCTATTCTTAAGAATTAAGAAAAGAAAAATATTAATGAAAACAAATGAGGAAGATTTATAAGAGGGAAAAGAGGAAATCATAGTCTCGCATATAAGGATAGCAAGGTTGAGGGTAACAATTAGATTTCAAAACATAAGGTAAAATTATAAGAGGAAGTAGTTGAAAGTAAAGAAACTTTGGGAAAGTAGAATAGAAGAATAAGATTTGTAACAAGAATGGAAATTTCGAGGACGAAATTTTTTAAAAAGGAGGGGAGTATTGTAACATCCCAAAAATTTAAATATAGTTTAAGAGAGGTTTTTATAACAGAGAGAAATATAAAAATAAAAATTATGAATTTTTGAAATTACTGTAGTAAATAGTAAATTACTGTATAAATAGTAAATTACTGTGCAAATAGTTAATTACTGTGCAAATAGTAAATGACTGTGCAAATAGTAAATTACTGTGCAAATAGTAAATTACTGTGGTAAATAATAAAATTACTGTGGTAAATAGTAAATTACTATGGTAAATAGTAAATTTACTGTGGTAAATAGTAAAATTACTGTGGTAAATAGTAAATTTCTTGAGGTAAATAGTAAAATCACCGAGGTAAATAGTAAAATTCTTTGTAGTAGAATATTTTGTAGGAATATTTCGTGGAATATTCGTGGAACATTCTCAGTAGAATATTTCGTGGAACATTCTCGTGGAATATTCTAGAATATAGAATATTCTGTATAATATTCTGTAGAATATTCTATATTCTGTAGAATATTCTGTAGCAAATAGTACCTTGGGAATTCTATAAATAGGGCCTAGGGATTTCAGATGAGAAAACAAACCAAAGAACATTTCTATATTCTCTCAAGCTCTCTCTTAGGAAGAAATATCTCTAAAAGAGGAGCAAGTAAGTAGAGGAAGAGTATAGGAAGCTGGGAGAAACCTGTAAGGGGAGCTGTCCTTATCCTACTCTTCTATTCTTTGTTTTGTTGTTACTTTCATTATATTTCTTTAGTTTTTCGGATACTAAGGTGCGAAGATAATTCTTAGTATGCTCTGTGGTTGCGGTTTTGTCCGATCTTCCACATCAGAACAGAATTATTCTTGTTACGAGGAAAAGTGTGGTACTGTTTATTGGTTCTTGATGTTTCCTTGATAATTCTTGGTGTTTCTTGTTTCTTGGTTTCTTGATTTATTGATGTTTATTGGTGTTTCTTGGTGTTGATTTCATATCGAAATATGTCCGGTTTTGAGTTGGATATGAATAAGTGGTGACATGCATGATTGCATGAAATTGGTGATGGACTTGAATTGTTTAATGACCGATTGGAAATGCCTAGTGGAGAGGCAGTATTCTAAGATTGCTTGGTGAATGGGCAATGCTTAGAATGAGGTGAGATGAAGATGACCTGGTGGAAAGGTCAATATTTAAAATATGATGAAGGTCATTATACAATTCAAGGTCCTAGAGCATGTTGCATGATGACTGGATAGTAGTAGACCAAGTCCGTAAGTCACGGATTCCCGTCTGAGTGAGTGGAATGCCGTGGACTGGGGGGTTCTCTTGGTGGGGAAATTGCCCCTGCTCATGATGATCACATGTTGCGGGGGAGGTCCCGCTGGGACACCGAGGGAACTCGACAAATTACGGAGTGTCTACCTCCGGTGGGTCCGATTGAGAGTGAGAATCGATGCCCGGGCTATTTTCAAAGTGGAGGGCGCCACATTGCATTTCGAGTGAAGAGTGAAAATGCATGGTAAAGGTGCATGCATCATGTAGTCTCAGGAGCATACATTAGTGATTGTATGGAATTCATGCTTGAATCATTGATTGTGATTGATGGTTTGTTTGATTTGGTTTATGGGTGTTGATTGCCTTACTATGTGATTGATATTTTGATGATCATGGATATGTATGGAAGTATTATTCTAAAAATGATATTTTCGATGAACTTTCTAAATTTATAAAAGAAAAGGTTTTCCTTGAACTTCAATCAATTTTTTATAATTATGGTTAAGGAAAGCTCACCCTTGCAATTCTATTTTTACAGATTTGCAGGATTGAGAAGTTGTCACTGTTTCGCAATGATTGTTACTACTATCTTGTTTGCTATGTTTTGCATGTAGAAGTGTTGAGTAAATGTTCTAAGGTAGTAGAAAGGTAGTTATGTAAAATAATAATAGGATAAAGTTATGTAATCTGGTTGTAATGAACTTTAAAACCTATGTAATAAAAGTGTTGTTTTCTAAATCTCTCTTTTATCTACTATATCATTAACCACTTTAAATTACAAAATATAAGTAAAATAAGTAAATAAGAGGAGGGTGTTACATAAATCATTGTGCACTCTTCTTCTTCCTTACACTCATTACCATTTACCTTACACTGCTATTATCATTGTTAAATTCTGCAAGTTGTTTGGTAACTGAATTGGTAATTAACTCAGTAATTAACTTGGTAATCAACTTAAACTAGAAAGGGTATATACAAACATTGTATAAACTGAAAATTGATTACAAACTTGATTTTGATTATTCCTTTGTTATTTCTGCTGCATAAACTTGAATATACTCTGTTTGACTTAAAAGGAATTCGAAACTCACAAAAATAGGCCAAAGTGAACTAGAATCTATTCACCCCCCTCTAGATTCACTCTTAAGGACCAACAATTGGTATCAGAGCTACTTCTAGTAAGTTGCTCTAGAATTTGATCCATAATGGCCAGTAATCAATTACCATTTGCTGAAGGTGCTTCTGATGGAGGTCCATCCATCACAAGGAGAGTTACAAGGTCAATGCTCAAAAGGATGCAAGAAGAGGAGGAGCTAAAATTGATTCAAGGTCTGTTGCGGCTTCCAGTACAGACGATACCACAACCAGAAGAATACCAACAAGCCTTCTTGATTAATAAACCTTGTAATAGTCTTAGAATCATCTGAACTTGTAATTAGATTAGGAACATTTTGCGTGGTGAATAAATGTGCAGCCCGTAAGTAGGAGTGTTTGTGAGAAATTCGCGTACAGACGATACCTACAGACGATAGACAGACGATAGGGTTACAGACGATACCACGGACGCTAGCGTACAGACGATAGCATCGACATGCTTCCAGGATGATACACATTTGAATACTACAGACGATAGTATTGGAATGATCCGAGGAGAGTAATCAGTCAAACACCACAGACGATAGCCTTTAGAATGTGTCCAGGATAATAGTCAGACGATTGACATAGTCAAGCATCATAAGCGGCCACAGAAGATACCTAAGGCGCCCCTTCGTCTGATACTTCTTAATGAAGATTGTTCCGTCTGTACCTTCAAATGAGGAACTGTTCCATCTGATGCCCTTAGTCTGATGCCTCCAGCTGAGTTCTTCGTCTGAACCTTTGAGAATGAAGCTTCCGTCTGAAGACTGATGTTGTTCCGTCTGTACCATTGCCTCGTCTATACCTGTAGATGCTTCTTCGTCTGAAGGATCTCGCCTCGTCGAAATTTGTACTATGTTTCGTCTGAACCTTTAAACCCCCAGACGATGCCTTAGGCCTCCGCAGACGATACTTAAGGAACCCACAGATGAAAACAACAGAGCAGCGTCTGGAAGTTAGTTACAGCTGAAGTATAGGCGCGCGAGATCTTTCCATTCCCCACTAGTATAAATACTTATCACATTGAATTGTAAAGGATCTTTGATCAAATTTTATAGCAAAGCATATTGCTTAAGAGAGAAAGTTTTCTCTTATAGGTTTCTTGAGTAAACCTCTTACGAGTCTTATCATGGTGCATTCTCCATGTGGCGATTCTACCTCGAGCTTATTGCTTTAAGCATGGCGCTCCGCATCTTCTCTTCTAATTCCATTTTATACATTTCTTCTTCTTGATTAATTTCATTCCACAATTTATAGTTTCGAAATTACGAAATTCACGATTGACGAAGTGAAGATCGGCAATTTCGTAAGTCTTCTACGGAAGACTTACATCAGCTTCTATTAACAGACCTCCTCTGTTCTATGGAGATAACTATCCATTTTGGAAAGTAAGAATGAAAATCTTTATGGAGTCTGTACATAGAAACATTTGGCAAGCTGTTGTAACTGATTTCAAAATTCCCACACACATAGTTGATGGAAAAGAGATTGAAAAACCATTTGATAAATGGGAACAAGAAGAAATTAAGAGAGCTGAAAATGATTCTAAAGCTTTAAACATTATACATTCTGATCTTAACTCTGATGAATTTTTTAGAATTTCTGCTTGTACAACAGCAAAAGAGGCTTGGGAGCTTATCATGGTAACTCATGAAGGTACAACGGAAGTACGAAGGGCAAGGAAGAATACCTTGATCCAAGAATATGAAACCTTCAGAATGTTGCAAGGAGAATCCATAATGGAGATGCAGAAACGGTTCATACACATCATCAATCATCTCAAGGGACTTGGCAAAAGCTTTGTAGAAGAAGAAGTGAATGTCAAGATTCTAAAGTCTCTTAATAGAAAATGGCAATCCACTGTAACAGCCATAACTGAGTCAAAGAATCTTGCTGCAATAACAAGTGTAGAGCTATTTGGCAAACTAAGAGAATATGAGATGGATATGTCTCGTATTGCAGATGAAGAACATAAGGACAAGAAAGCCAAAGGCATAGCACTCAAGATGGAGGACACAGCTAGTGATAGTGATACTTCAAGCTGTGGAAGTGAATCTGAACAAGAAAACATGAATCTCATGGTAAGAAAATTCAAAAGATTCATGAAGAAAAACAACAATAAAAAGAGATTCAACCCCAGAAAAGGCTTCAAGAAGTTTGAGGGTACATCTTCAAAGGTCACATGCTATGAGTGTGGAAAGACGGGACATTACAAATCGGAATGCCCCAACATCAAGAAAAGTAACAGCAGTGAACCAAGAAGAACAGAACATGACGAAAGGCAAAAGAAGGATAAATTTAGAAAGAAGAAGGCCTACATTGCTTGGGAAGACAATGATTCCTCATCCTCTAGTGAAAGTGAAAATGAAGAAGCAAACTTGTGTCTTATGGCAAATCTAACTTCAGATGATGATGAGGCAAGTGATTCCAATTCATCTATACAAGATTATGATGAGCTGTATGATGCATTTTGTGATCTTGTTAAGGAAGCTAAAAAATTAGATAAGCTGAACAGAATTTTGAAAAACAAAAATGCTGATTTGGAAAATAAAATTTCTGTTTTAAAAACTGATATTCAAACTTTGAGAAAAGAAAATGATCATTTGAAACTACCCTGTTCAAAGTGTAAGTCTTATGATGCTTCTTTGAAAAACAATAATAAGAAGTACTCTGCATTTAAACAAACCAGCAATAACAAAACTTTTCCATGCAGTTATTGTTTGAAATCTGGACACACATCTTATAATTGCATGATTAGAAAGAAAGGAATTTCAAATGGCTTGTTTAAGTGGATTAAGAAAGATAATCACTGTACTAACATTCATGGACCCAAAAAGGTTTGGGTACCAAAATCAAAGTGATGTCTTTTTCTGTATAGGTGTGCTTGAGAGCCAAAAACTCAACTTGGTACTTAGATAGTGGCTGCTCAAGACATATGACTGGTGACAAGAGCAATTTTATCTCCTTCAAATCAAAAGAATCTGGATCGGTAGTGTATGGAGATAATAACAAAGGGAAAATTCTGGGTGTTGGTGCTGTTGGAGACAAATCCAATCCTGTCATTGAAGATGTACTGCTTGTAGAAGGATTGAGATACAATCTTCTGAGTATTAGCCAACTCTGTGACAAAGGTTATCATGTGTCATTTGATCAAGAAAGCTGCAAAATTAGTAGCAGTGAATCAAATGAGGTACTAATGGTTGGTAAGAGACATGGTAACATCTACATCCTTGAACTTAACCATTCATCATCATATCATGCATGCCTTACATCAAATGATGACATATCTTGGCTTTGGCATAGACGCATAGCACATATTGATGTTCATCAACTTAATAAACTGTCATCTAGGAACTTAGTGGAAGGGTTACCTAACTTAAAGTTCAATAGAGAAGGTCTATGTGATGCATGTCAAAAGGGCAAGCAGTCTAGAAACTCTTTTAAATCTAAAAATATTGTTTCAACCTCTAGACCACTTGAGCTATTGCACATGGATTTATTTGGACCCTCTAGAACTACTAGTTTAGGTGGAAACCTATATGGACTAGTTTTAGTAGATGACTACTCTAGATTTACTTGGGTTGCATTTATACCAAGTAAAGACAATGCCTTCAAAGTTTTCAAAGTTATTGCCAAAAGGATACAAAACGAAAAAGATTTGAAAATCAAATCCATTAAGAGTGATCATGGAGGTGAATTTGAAAATGAATACTTTGAAAAATTCTGTGAAAAATATGGAATTAATCACAACTTTTCTGCTCCAAGAACTCCACAACAAAATGGAGTTGTTGAGAGGAAAAATAGATCTTTAGTAGAACTAGCTAGAACTATGTTAAATGAAAATGATTTGCCTAAATATTTTTGGGCTGAAGCAGTTTCCACTGCTTGCTATGTTCTAAATAGAATTGTGATTCGTCCAATTTTAAAGAAAACCACCCCCTATGAACTCTATAAAGACAAAAAGCCAAATATATCTCATTTTAAGGTATTTGGCTGCAAATGTTTCGTTTTGAATAATGGCAAAGGACCTCTTGGTAAGTTTGATGCCAAGGCGGATGAGGCTGTTTTTATTGGGTATTCATCAACTAGTAAAGCATATAGAGTCTACAATAAAAGAAGAATGTGCATTGAGGAATCTGTGCATGTAAAGTTTGATGAATCTAACAAACCCCAAAAGGGAAGTGTTGTTGTTGATGATGATGAGAAAACAGGTGAAGACAGTAGTAGCAAACCTCAAGAACAGCAAAATCCACCAACCACTTCTCATGAACAGCCAAAAGAATGGAGGAAACCAAGAGATCTTTCTCTTGACAACATCATTGGTGACATCCATAAGGGAGTATCTACTAGATCTTCCTACAACATGTTCTGTGATGATTATGCTTTCGTATCTCAATTTGAACCCTCTTGTATTGATGATGCTATTCATGATGAATTTTGGATGAATGCTATGCATGAGGAGTTGAATCAATTTAAAAGAAATGATGTTTGGGAATTAGTTCCTTTTAAAAGAGATATGAATATAATTGGAACAAAATGGGTGTTTAAAAATAAGCTAGATGAGAATGGTAAAGTGGTTAGGAATAAGGCAAGACTAGTAGCAAAGGGTTATAATCAACAAGAAGGAATTGATTTTGATGAAACTTATGCCCCTGTTGCTAGATTAGAAGCTGTGAGAGTTTTACTTGCTTTTGCTTGTATTCATGATTTTAAACTATATCAAATGGATGTTAAAAGTGCATTTCTGAATGGCTATATAAATGAGGAAGTTTTTGTTTCACAACCTCCTGGATTTACTAACTTTAGTTATCCTGAACATGTATATAAGCTTAAGAAAGCACTCTATGGTCTTAAGCAAGCCCCTAGACAATGGTATGAAAGATTAAGTAATTTTCTCTTGTCAAAAGGGTATCACAGAGGAAATGTGGATAAGACTCTCTTTATTAGAAAGAAGTCTAACTGCATTTTGTTAGTACAAGTATATGTTGATGATATTATCTTTGGATCAACCAATAAATCTTTGTGTGAAGAATTTGTTGTTGGACTTGAAGCTTGAAGAATGCTGATTATGTCTCTCTTATGTGTTTTGGTTTTGATGAATGTATCTTTCGGTTTTCCATAGTTGAATGTAACTAGGATATAACTATGTATTGTGTGTTGAGTATAGGCATATATGTGTTGTATTCTTTGCTTAAGACCCCAGAGATATGTAAAACTAGTGTATGATTGATCATGTGAAGAATGTTTGATTTTCATTTGAGAAAAATAGTTTGAAAAACCTTGGAAATCCATTTTTCACTGATGTAATCGATTACAGGCTTGATGTAATCGATTACATTGATCATCCTCTCTGGTGTAATCGATTACATGGTTGATGTAATCGATTACATGCTGAGAACTCTCTGGTGTAATCGATTACATCCCCAGTGTAATCGATTACATGGTTTGAAATTCACCTTTTCTGGGTTTCCCTCTTCAATGTAATCGATTACATGCTCGTGGTAATCGATTACATGCCTGGAAAAATCAAATTGGAGGGTTCTAACGGCTAGTGTAATCGATTACATGCATTTGGGATCAATTACATTGACCGTTGTAGCTCAGATTTGCACGTTTTCTCCCTCCAAATTTATTCTATAAGTATAATCTTGATGAAACATATGAAGGTGCTGAAAACCTAGCTTCTTGAAACAATTCTTACACTTTCATATGCTCTAAACTTAGAGTTCATCAAGGTTTTCAAAGACCAAAGGGAAACTTGGTTCATATCTTTGTTGGGTGGATTTCATAAAGCTTGTTTGTGATCAGATTCTGCACTTGAGGTGTATTCTTTACTGATCTTTTGCATTTCCAATTTTGAGTTGTTGCTCTAGGAGAGAGGTCTCTCTAGATAGAGCATTGTATTTGAGAAGTGATTCTCAAAGTTTGATCTTGGAGGTGCCAAGGTCTGGGAAGTTCTGTTCTTCAGGTTGAAGAACAGTTTTGGGTGTTTTGATTTCTGTTTGTATTGCTTGTTGCAGAGTGAATGTAAAAGGATACAAAAGAAATCATTTGATAGTGGAAAGCCAATCGCAACAGTTGTTGGGTTGGGACTGGACGTAGGCAGTTGGCCGAACCAGTATATATCGCTGTGCACTCATCTTCTTCCTTACTCTCTTTACAGTTTTCTCTATATTGTTATTGATTATATTCTGCTCTGTATTTGGAAACTGTATTGATAATCAACTCATTAATTGGTTTAGAAATAGAGTCAGTAATTGAACCTGTAATTGAATCTGTAATTAAAAGGTAATTGATAGGTAATCAAGATTAGCTTTTGGCTGAATTAAAAGGAATTAGAAACACGCGAATTTGGGGTAAAGTTTAGCAAGAATCTATTCACCCCCCCCCCTCTAGATTCATACATAGGGACCAACATTTGTGGCTAGCATGCAAGGTAAGTTTGACATGTCTATGATGGGAGAACTCAAATTCTTCCTAGGACTGCAAGTCAAACAACTAAAGGAAGGAATATTCATTCATCAAGCAAAGTACACTAAGGAATTACTGAAGAAATTTGACATGGAGAGTTGTAAAATCTCTAATATCCCCATGTCAACTAATCTCTATTTAGATAGTGATGCTGCAGGACTAGGAGTAGACCAAACCAAATATAGAGGGATTATAGGATCACTTTTATATCTTACAGCAAGCAGACCTGACATAATGTTCAGTGTCTGTGTGTGTGCAAGATTTCAATCTGCACCTAAACAATCACATATGAATGCTGTTAAGAGAATTTTGAAATACCTTAAAGGAACTACAAACTGTGGTTTGTGGTATCCTAAGGGAACATCACCTAATTTGGTAGGATTCAGTGATGCAGATTTTGCTGGATGCAAAACTGATAGGAAAAGCACAAGTGGAGTATGTCACTTATTTGGAGAATGCTTAGTCTCTTGGTATAGCAAGAAACAAGCATGTGTTGCTTTATCAATGTTGAAGGCAGAGTATGTTGTCTGCTTGAAGTCATTGTGCTCAAACCATTTGGTTGAAGCAACAACTTGAAGATTTTGGACTAAAGCTTGATCACATCCCCATCAAGTGTGACAACACAAGTGCAATTAGTATCACTGAGAACCCAGTCTTACACTCTAGAACAAAGCACATTGAGGTGCGACATCATTTCATTAGAGACCATGTTGAGAAAGGTGATTGTGATGTAGAGTTTATTGACACGGAGAATCAACTCGCAGATATCTTCACAAAACCTCTACCAAAGGAGAGATTCTTCAAACTTAGAACCTACCTTGGTATACTAAGTGAGGAACATCTCTCTTAAACTCCCTAAATATCGGTTAGATTAATCATTCATAATGCTTTAACTTAGTATGATTTCATAGCATAGAATAAACATGACCAGTACAATTGCAGAATATGAAAAATTAAGAGTGTTTAGGATTACTCTCTGGAGTAATCGATTACCACACACTGGTAATCGATTACCATGCCCTGTTTTATCAAAATTTTGAGATTGCTCTCTGGAGTAATCGATTACCACTATATGGTAATCGATTACCTCGCGCCAGAGTTGAGTCCTCTTTTGATTACTCTCTGGAGTAATCGATTACCACTTCTTGGTAATCGATTACCTCTGCAACTGAGAGCTTATTTCACATGCAAATGGGCTTCATTCTGGAAATCCAATCCAAGGTTCAATGAATCTAGTCCTGATTTAAGAGTTAACATAAGAGATTTTTCAGATTTGGGTTTCATTCTTCTCTTCACAATCTCTAAACCCTAAGACACCCCCTTTTCTCTCTCTAAAAATTCTCTCATCTCTCTCTAGAAATTCTTCATCTTCTTCCACACTTCATCAATGGCAGAACAAGGCAAAGGGAAAAGGATTAAAGTGAGAGCACAAAGGCACGGAGAATCATCCTCCAAACGAAAGAATCCCACCTCTCCGGAAGTAACCATGGAACCCCCCCTTCACCCATGGTTCACCTCAAAAGCTCAAGAATCTCGTTTTAATGGGAATTTTGCTAACAAAGAACTCGTCCCAGCCAAGATTCTAGATCTTCAATGGCTAGAGATGCAAGGGTTCACCTTTCCCTCTTTATTGCGGAATCAAAGTCTTGAAAAATTCGTTGGACTGAAGGGTCATATATACCCTGATTTGGTGAGAGTCTTTTATTCCAATCTCAAGGCCGACGATGACACCGGAATGCTAATTTCTGAGGTAAAAGGCAAACTCATTACTTTTACTCATGAGTTATTCTTTCAATTTGCTGGATTCAAAAATGGAGGTATTAGACCCACATCTGAGGTATTGAAAGAGGAAGGAATTCATCTTCACAAGGATTCCTTCTACATGAGTTTGCTTAGAAATCCCCAAATTTGGGAAGCAGAAAAGATTGCTAGAAGAGAGCATGGAAGGAAATTTACATATAACATTGGTGGACTGAACACTGATGATAGATTGCTTCACTACACCATATGTTGGATTCTGGCTGCAAGAGGAGCCAATCATGCTCAACTCACTGAGGAAGATATGGTGATAATTTCTGCTCTGAAAAATGGAATTCAAATTGATTGGCCATATGTTGTAATGGAAAACATGCTTAAAGCAAAGAGGTTGTTTGATAATAAGTGCCCCTACTCTCTGTTCATCTCACGTATACTTGAGCATTTTCAAGTTGATGTGACAAATGAGAATAGAGACAAAGTGAAAGACATCCACATAATAGGCGATAGAGCTTTGAAGATGATGCGCCTGATAAAAACTGATGCTGGATGGATACCAAGGGAGGAAGCACAACCAGAGCAACAACAACAAGAAGGAGCTACATCTCAACCACATCCTGATGATTCAGCTGCGGGGGAATACATCCCCAAGTCACGCTTCGAGTCCATTGTCATTGATAGATTGGACGAGATTGAGAAACGCATAGAAGAAGTAGATGAAGCGAACGAAGAGCGCTTCCAAGAGCTCAAGGAAATGATGGAGTCTCTTCATGCACGTTTTGACACTATGTAGTATTCCCTTCCTATAGGCTCCCTTTTTTGCTTATTGATATACCAAATAGGGGGAGAATTTATAGGTTATCTTAGATAGGGGGAGCATTGAATAGGTAGCTGAATTAGGATGATAAATTCTGATGTTTAGTTCTGTTTTTATTTTGCTCTGTTTTAGGCTATGTTATTTGTTATGAACAATTTGAATTTTGGTTATTATAAATCTGCAATATTTTCAATTACCTTGGTCATTTATCTATGAATTGAATTGAATCATGACATCTATATCTTATGAATGAATGATTGAAAATGATAATTGCTCTGATACATAATATATCATGAATGGTGAAACTGCAATATACTGTGTATTTGGTTATTTCTATCAATTGCAGGAACTTTAGAAGACCAACACATATTCTAAAAACTCCTAAGAAAACCCTTGTTGATATTTGGTACATCAAAACCAAAAAGGGGGAGATTGTTGGAACTAAAGCTTGATGAGGCTTTGGAAGGTCTCTCTTGGTGTTTTTGATTTTGATGTCTATGTAATTTTTGGTTTTCTTAGATGAATGTATTTAGGAGTTTTTCATATGTATTGATTGTTTAGATTAAGAATATATGTGTTGCTCTGTGCTTGAATACCCTAGAGAGTTTGGCAAATTTGGTTGATTTCTCAAAGTGTTCAAATGGTTTGAGTTCCCTCCTTTGAAAAAGCTCTGAAAAACTGTTATTTAACTGAAGTAATCGATTACCAACAATTGGTAATAGATTACCAACAGCAACAGAGGGAAAACAAAGTTGAAAACCAAGCGCCATTTGGAGTAATCGATTACCAATAAGTGGTAATCGATTACCATGCATAGAAATCACCTAATTGCATTCTTCTCGGTGTAATCGATTACAGAGGAAGGTAATCGATTACCACAAACAAGTAATCGATTACCATGGATCGAATCGATTACCACGTGAAAAATCACCCGTAAACTTAATTTTTCTTCGAGTAATCGATTACGCACTTGCTTTGTAATCGATTACCATATCAGTAAACTGCTAAAGTTGCCTAAAATGAGTTTTCTAATATCCCACTTGATTTCCCACTTGTTCCAATCAATTTTAAAACTCCAGAAAGTCAATTTTTGAGGCTCCAACGTTCTGAAATTAAATGCTCCAACGTTCAGAAGTTTGAGGCTCCAAAGTTTGAAAAATAAGGCTCCAATTGTCAACAATTGTGGCTCCATCTGCATCTATAAATGGATGCTATTTTTGGAAATCATATAGTATTCTGAATACAGATTTGAGACTTGGAAAAATCAATTTCAGAAAAGCTCTTATACTTTCAAATCCTCTCTAAAGAGAGTTTATCATTTTCTCCAAGTGAAATCTTATAGAACTTCAAGAGTTTTTAAAGAAAGGCAACTTGATTCAAATTACTGATTGGGTGGTATTCACTGTGTTATTGATTGTGATCAGAATCTACACTCCAGGTGTTTTCTAAACTGATCTTTTGTTTGTCAATTTGATTGTTGGGTTATTACTCTAGGAGAGAGGTCTCTCTGGATAGAGTAAGAGTTTGAGAAGTGTTTTCTCTAAGGCTTGATTTTGGGTGTGCCAAAATCAGTGAAGAATAGTTCTTTGGGTTAAAGAACTGGTTTGGGTGTTTTGATTTCGTTTTTGTGTTGCTTGTTGCAGAGTGAATGTAAAAGAACACAAAAGGGATCATTTGATAGTGGAAAACCAATTGCAACAGTTGTTGGATTGGGACTGGATGTAGGCAGTTGGCTGAACCAGTATAAATCACTGTGCACTCTTCTTCTTCCTTACACTCATTACCATTTACCTTACACTGCTATTATCATTGTTAAATTCTGCAAGTTGTTTGGTAACTGAATTGGTAATTAACTCAGTAACTAACTTGGTAATCAATTTAAACTGGAAAGGGTATATACAAACATTGTATAAACTGAAAATTGATTACAAACTTGATTTTGATTATTCCTTTGTTATTTCTGCTGCATAAACTTGAATATACTCTGTTTGACTTAAAAGGAATTCGAAACTCACAAAAATAGGCCAAAGTGAACTAGAATCTATTCACCCCCCCTCTAGATTCACTCTTAAGGACCAACACTTTCTTCTCTTAATTCCATGTTAGGCTAGATCTATAGGTTAGGGATGGGGATTTTGATTATGCAACTCTTGTAATGATTTCCTCATGTTAATTCAAGTGTAATTTCTTTCAATTGATTGATCTCTTCTTACTTATTGCTAATTCTTGAGGTTAATTCATGAAATTCAAATAGATGATAGGAATATTGGTGTTTGGATTGGATTGAACTGTTCCTTAAGGATTTGTTTCTCGTTTCAATTATACAATTGGAAGATTGATAGTTGAATTAGGAGAGGAAGTAGATCACTATAGCTATGCATGAGTCTAGGGATAGAACTTGTATGCTATGAGATGTCAGGAATTCATCTGTTTCGCTTCTTGAATTACTTTCTATCTTCATCTAAGGGATTAGAGATTATAGGAGCAATTCAAAGGGACTAAAGACCTAGGAATAGGATTAGTCTTCGGTATCACGAATTCTATCTCTAATTGATTGATTTCTGTTGAATTGACATAGGAAGTATTGTTACTTGAGGAAAGAATTAAATGAACCGTTTCCCTAACCTTCTTCATTATTCTGTTTAGAAACTTAAACATTTACTTGCTTTCTTTATATGTTTTACAGTGTATTGCTTACTTTTACATAGTTGCTTACTTTTACACAAATGATTAATTCATCGATTCATCCTAATAGAGAAGCATGTTAAGTAATTGGTAATTCATCAACTAGTCTCTGTGGTTCGACAACCTTATCTCATCTTTTCTAAACTTGTAACGACCGGTACACTTGCCGTAGTGTGACTAGAATAAAAGTCAACAAGTTTATGGCGCCGTTGCCGGGGACTATTGAGTGAATATCGATAGTCTTGACATGCTCACTACTTAGGAATTTTTTTTTACTTGTTGTTCATAATCATACTTTTGTTTTGTTTTCCCCTGTATTATACTTGTATAAATTTTCATTCTGTTTTTGTATATTACATTTCTTTTCTTTTCAGGAAAAAGTATATTCAAAAAGATAAAGAAACTGACCTTTTGTTTGAACCAGAAATTGAAAGATTTTGTAGGAGAAACCTGAAGGCCAACAAAAAGATCAAAGAAAATATAGCAAGAAAACCTTACAGAAATATGGATAATAAAAGATGCATGACACTTGAGGAGTTGTATACTCCTAATGCTATGGGCTGTGGATCAAGCATTGCACCACCTAATGTTGCAGCCACTAATTTTGAGATCAAACCTGCTCTCACTCAACTAGTGAGGCAGGAGCAATTTGCTGGTCTAGAAGAGGAGGATCCAAATCAACATGTGCATAATTTTCTCCAGATTTATGGTACAATCAAGATGAACGGAGTGTCGGATGATGCAATTCGGCTGAGGTTATTTGAATTCTCTCTTAAAGGAGAAGCTATGATGTGGCTCCAGAGTTTTCCTCATGGATATTTAACTGCATGGGAGGACTTGGTGAATACTTTTCTTGCTCAATATTTTCCGCCAGAAAAATACAACTACTTAAGAGCAGAGATTTTTTGCTTCAAACAGAAGGATGGAGAGTCTATTAGTGAGGCATGGAGGAGATTTAAATCCTTACTGAGAAGGTGCCCTCACCATGGATTTTCTGATCTTCAACAAGTCCATATCTTTTACAATGGACTTAGATCGCATACAAGACTGCTAGTGGATGCTTCTGCTAGAGGTTCACTAAGGAAGAAGGATACAAATGAAGCAAGATTGATCATCGAAACTATGGCCTCAAATAGATATGATGCTCCTAGTGATTTTTATGGCGAGAGAAGAGGAGTAATTGAGCTTGGGGCTAATGATGCTCTGTTAGCTCAAAATAAGCTGATGACCCAAAAGATGGACCAAATTATGTAGCAGCTTCAAGTAGTTCAGCTTAACGCTATTCAAGCACCTCCAATCATCTGTGATTACTGTGGAGGAGGACATCAAGTTGAATTTTTTGACGGCTCAGGTATGAACATTGAGGAGCAAGCTCAAGTGAATTACATGGGAAATCCTCAAGGTAACAGCTGTTCCAACACAATCACTTATAATCCTCACCAAAGAAACCATCCAAATCTGTCATATAGGAGCAATAATTTTCTGCAACCTAACTCTTCCTCATATGACCAGAATTTTAAACCACCTTTTAATCCTAAACCATTCAACCCAAACTTGCCTTATAACAAAAATTTCAACCAGCATCAAAACCAAACTTCTCAATCTAACCAACATTTTCCCCAAAACCACCCATCCAATCTACCTTTCAACTCAAACCATCCTAAATTTCCACCCAACCAATCTAGAAATGCTCTAACAGGTTCCAATGTGAATTCTGCTCCTAGAGAAGGCTCTTCAAATTTAGAAAATATGTTCATGTCTTTTATGCAAAGGACTGAATCAATGTTTACAAATCAAGAGGCCTCCATTAGGAACCTGGAATCACAGATTGGTCAGCTCTCTAAGCAACTTTCGGAAAGAAATCAAGGAAATCTTCCAAGTGATACCATAGTGAACCCGAAGGAGCAATGTAAAGAAATTATTACCAGAAGTGGTAAGGTGTTGGGAAAGGAAGAGGCAGAGTTGAAAGAAGATGAAGTGGAAAAAGAAAACAATTCAAAGAATGAAAGGCAACCACCTTTGCCTACAGTTCTCACTGAAGTGGGAGCCTTGCCTAGAAAAACAAAGAAGCAAATCATAGAAGAAGCTGGTCAACATGATCACATTTCTCCCTATTGCAAGCTTCCTTATCCACAAAGGGTGAAGAAGGCCAATGATGACAAGCAGTTCTCCAAATTCTTTGACATATTGAAGAGTTTGAGAATTAACATTCCATTTTCTGAAGCACTGCAAAAGATGCCTTCTTATGCTAAATTTATGAAGGAAATCCTATCAAACAAGAGGATGCTCCTGGATGATGAGACAGTAGCAATGACAGAAGAATGCAGTGCCATCATTCAGCGAAAGCTACCTCAGAAACAGAGGGATAGAGGACCCTTCACCATTCCTTGTTCCATAGGCGAAGTGCCAATAGGTAAGGCCTTGATTGACTTGGGAGCTAGTATCAATTTGATGCCTCTTTCTGTTTTGCAGAAACTGAACATACAGGACATTCAGCCCACAATGATGACACTGCAACTAGCAGATCGTTCCACCAAACGTCCTTACGGAGTAGTGGAAGACCTCCTAGTAAAAGTAGACAAGTTCATGTTCCCTGTTGATTTTGTGGTGCTAGAGATGGAAGCTGACGAAGAGGTGCCAATTATCTTAGGACGACCATTCCTAGCCACAGGAAGAGTGCTCATTGATGTGGCACAAGGCGAGCTCATTTTGAGGGTAGATGAAGAGAAGGTATCATTTAATATATTTGATGCAATGAAATTCCCTGCTGAAAAGTCTCAATGTATGATGGTTGACGTGTTGGATCCCATAGTGGAAAGCGTTTGTGAGAACGAAATTTTTGATTTCAAAGTGGATGAGGAAATTTCTGTTACCTCAAGTTTTGAAAATGAAAAAAAAGAAGTTAAGAATTTCGTAGCTCTTGTAGAAACCAACACTTTACTATCATCATGTATTGAACCATTAAAGGAAACACTTAAGGTGGATGAAAAAATCGAAACTGAACCCAAGTGTGAGCTTAAGCAGCTTCCCCCTCATCTTCGATATGCTTTTCTTGAAAAAAATGATACCTTCCCGGTGATCATAAGCAATTCTTTAGAAAAAAGAGAAGAGGATAAGCTGCTTAAGATTCTCAAAGAGCATAAATCTGCAATTGGGTGGAAAATCTCCGATTTGAAAGGTATTAGTCCCTCATTTTGCATGCACAAAATTCTGCTTGAGGACGATTTTAAACCTGTGATACAACCTCAAAGACGTTTAAATCCTACTATGAAGGAGGTTGTACACAAGGAAGTCCTCAAACTACTTGATGCTGGAATTATCTATCCCATTTCGGATAGTTCTTGGGTAAGTCCAATGCAAGTAGTTCCCAAAAAGGGGGGCATGACTGTAATTGCAAATGAGAGGAATGAGTTAATTCCCACCAGGACAGTGACTGGGTGGAGAATGTGCATAGATTATAGGAGGCTGAATGAGCCCACTAGAAAAGATCACTTTCCTTTGCCTTTTATGGACCAAATGCTTGAGAGGCTGGTTGGTCATGCTTATTACTGTTTTCTAGATGGATACTCTGGGTATAATCAAATTGTTGTAGACCCTAAGGATCAAGAAAAAACTGCTTTCACTTGCCCTTATGGGATCTTTGCATACCGGAGGATGCCATTTGGTTTATGTAATGCACCAGCAACCTTTCAATGCTGCATGATAGCCATTTTTGGTGATATGGTAGAAAAATTTATTGAAATCTTCATGGATGATTTTTCGGTGTTCGGTTCCACTTTTGAAAACTGTTTGGAAAATTTGGCTTGTGTGTTAAAACAATGTCAAGAAACCAATCTTGTTTTGAACTGGGAAAAATGTCATTTCATGGTTAAGGAAGGGATCGTTTTAGGACACAAAATCTCTTTTAATGGCATAGAAGTGGACAGAGCAAAAATCGAAGTGATTGAGAAACTGCCTCCTCCAGTTAATGTGAAAGGAGTGCGTAGTTTCTTAGGTCACGCCGGTTTTTACCGAAGATTTATCCAGGATTTTTCAAAAATTGCAAAACCTTTGTGTGAATTACTGGTTAAGGAAGTGACTTTTAATTTTGATGAGGCCTGCCTAAAAGCTTTTGAGACTTTGAAAGAAAAGTTAACATCAGCTCCTATCATAACTGCTCCAGATTGGAGTTTACCTTTTGAGATCATGTGTGATACGAGTGATTATGCTATAGGAGCTGTATTAGGACAAAGGAAGGAAAAACTTGTAAGAGTTATATATTATGCTAGCAGAGTTCTTGACAGTGCTCAAGTTAATTACTCAACAACAGAAAAAGAATTGCTAGCCATAGTGTTTGCTCTGAACAAGTTTCGTCCTTATCTCATTGGCTCAAAGATTGTAGTTTACACTGATCATGCGGCCTTGAAATACCTTTTATCGAAGCATGAGAGTAAACCAAGATTGATCCGCTGGGTTCTCCTTCTACAAGAATTTGACATTGAAATAAGAGATAAAAAAGGAAGAGAGAACCTAGTGGTGAATCACTTATCAAGGTTACCTCATGCTGAGATAGAAGGTTGTAATATCCCAATTTCTGAAACCTTCCCAGATGAAACACTCTTTGGTATTTTTGACGCTCCTTGGTTCAGCTATATCGCGAACTTTAAGGTATCTAACTATATTCCCCCTGGCTGGTCTTATCAACAAAGAAAAAAACTGTTTTCTGATGCAAAATACTATGTATGGGATGAGCCATTTCTTTTCAAATGGGGTGTAGATGGACTCCTTAGGAGGTGTATCCCTGAGGAAGAGGTCACTTCTGTTCTTTGGCACTATCATGCTTCCCCTAGTGGAGGCCATTTTAATGGGGAAAGAACAGCTAAAAAAGTTTTGCAAAGTGGTTTGTATTGGCCATCCATTTTCAGAGATGCTAAAACTTTTGTGAAAAACTGTGACAGATGCCAGAGGAGTGGAAATATTTCTAAAAGAGATGAGGGACCCTTGAACAACATTTTAGAAATAGAGGTTTTCGATGTGTGGGGAATGGATTTCATGGGACCATTTCCTCCCTCGTTCTCCCACACTTACATCCTAGTTGCTGTAGATTATGTGTCTAAGTAGGTGGAAGCCATTTCCGCCCCAACTAAAGACTCTAGGATTGTAGATGCCTTTATTCATAGAAATATCTTTTCTAGATTTGGAGTACCTAGAGCTCTCATCACTGACGGTGGAAGCCATTTTTGCAATAAAAATTTGGAAAGAGTTCTTAAGAGATTGGGGGTGAAGCACAAAATTGCAACACCATATCACCCTCAAACCAGTGGGCAAGCTGAGATAGTTAATAGGGAGATTAAAAAAATTTTAGAGCGAACTGTGAATCTATCCCGCAAGGATTGGTCGAAACAACTAAATGATGCTCTTTGGGCATATAGGACAGCTTATAAAACTCCCATTGGCATGACACTGTTGACTTTAAAAAATACACGTGTGTCAATCTTTTGGCAAGTGTACCGGTCGTCACAAGTTTAGAAATAGTGAGAAAAGGATGTCGAACCACAGAGACTAGTTGTGAATTATCGAATGCTTAATATGCTTGCTATTAGGACGAACAGTTGAGTGAATCATGTGTGTGAACTAAGTAATTGTGTAAAAAGACAATTTACTGTAAAACAAGAAATGGAAAGCAATAAATGTTTAAGTTTCAGAGATGATGGAAACAGTTAGGGAATAGGTTCATTCAATTCCTTCTTTCATGTAACCAACTCCTATATCTATTCAATGGAAATCAATTAATTGGAGACTAGAATTTGTGATACCTTAGACTAAGCCTATTCCTAGGTTATTAGTCACTTTGAATGACTTCTATAATCTCTAATTCCTTAGGTGAAAATAGAAATGCATTCAAGAAGCGAAACAGATAAAATCACAATGTCTCATAACATGCAAGTTCTATTCCTAGACTCATGCACTGTTATAATGATGCAATTCCTCTCCTAATTCTTTTTGTTTTCTTATAGCTCTTGCTATTTTCTTTTCTTTCTACTTTTCGTTTTCTTTTTCTTTTCTAAACATCCTTTTCTTGTAGCTTTTGTTATTTTGCTCTTTTCTTCTTCCTTTTTCTTTCTTTTCACTTTATTCTTGTACTTTACTTTTCTTAAGTAGTCTCATTCATTGCTATCACAAGAAAGAAAAAAAAATAAATAAAAAATAAATAAATTTGGTATGGTATGCATGAAAACAGAGAATGCACTATACACAACTAGAAAATGCAAAAAAATTCCACCAATACAAGGTGATCCCTCAACCCCAAACTTAAAATTTTGACTTGTCCTCAAGTCAATAGCTACACATGCACCCCAAAATTCAACCCCAAACTTAATCTTGAAACCTCTCATCTAAGTAAATAAACCAATACTCTTAAAGTTCCAGTGATAGGACCATTGGTTTTTTACTTAATTAGGCTTGTAATGAACTTAAGTATCCAAGAAAGAAAGGGTTTATTCAGGCTCAAAGGGGCTAGCAATGGAAAGTGTGAAGGTTAAGGCTATTTGGCTCAAGGCTACAAGAAAGAAAATTGCCTTTATCATTTATGTCCAAATCTAAATGTATGCAATTTTGACCAAGAGCTAAAGCAAGTTCTGGAACACACACTTCAGATGGTAAAACACTCAAGAATGAATCATGTTGGAGGCTCAATTTCTTATCCAGGATTACTCATCGCATAACATTGCTAAATTCATTACTCATGTTACAATCTAGAAAATTGTCATGCTAAAATTCTCATACAATATCTTTTCAAACATTTGAGAAACATGCAACTTTGTCATAAAACCTCAAATTGAACCTAAGTGCCAAAAATTACACAGTTCATTCTACTGGACTACAGAGTCAATGTTATACTAATGTAATTAACCTTCATAAGATGGTTCAGCAAAACAGGGCATATACTCTAAACAAACATGAATTAATCAGTTAAAAACAAAAGAGTAAAAGAGTGCTCCCTGTTGAAGACAAGCCATGATACTCAAGGGTTTTGTACCAAGTGCCAACAATTCCATGTTTCTCCAGCAGTGCTCTAGCATCTAACAATTCACACAAACAACACAAACTAACAAGACAGCAAAATAACAACCAAATTCTATTCAACTAAAAGTCAATTCAAAGTCAAATACAGTACCATGAACTAAAAAGGCAGTAAAATAATATAGTTAAGGCTACATTGACCAAAAGCTTAAAACTTAAACAGAAACGTTAGACTAAAACGTTTCCTCAAAATATGCCAAGGCGCAATTCAATACTTCCATTTGCGCTTCTGCTAGCGCCAGGGCGTGTGTCACTGCATTTTGGTTCAATTCTTCATGTGCTAAGGTGGGCTACGGTGAGAACTAGGGACATTACACCTTGACTCCACTTATGCAAGCATTCTGAGTCCTTTTGGCTCTAATTGATCTATTCTCTGTACAATGAACCTATCACACATAAGCATGCCTTAAGATCTCACAACTTTCCCTTTAATGCTATTACATCTCACCTCTCTTATTTCTATCATTCAAGTCAATGCAATTTCAATTGTTTATTCATATATCTACTTGTTTATCTTATCAACAAAGAATCAGATTTATTATACTAGCTCATGTATTTACACTCCTAATCTAATCTTTAAACTCTATTTTCTTTTTGCTTTTCTAACTTCTAAACTATTCACAAGTATATCACCACAAAAAGTTACAGAAAACTTCTTTCAATTGGATGGGTTGCCTCCCACCAAGCGCTTTTTTTTTTTTTAATGTCATTAGCTTGACATGTAAATTGACCCTATCAAGGAGGGTCATGTAATTCAGTAGAGACCTCATCCCTCTCAAAAGTATCTCCTAGATAAGGTTTGACTCTTTGGCAGTTTACTTTGAACTCTCTAGACTTATCAAGGTCTTCTAAAGTAATTGCACCATGTGGAAATACTTGTTTGACAGCAAATGGGCCAGACCATCTAGATTTTAGTTTTCCTGGAAACAATCTTAGTCTAGAATTATAAAGTAGCACCAGTTGTCCAGGGTAAAACTCTCTCCTTCTAAGCTTACGATCATGCCATAGCTTTGTTCTTTCTTTGTAAATCTTGGCATTTTCGTATGCTTGAAGTCTGAGTTCATCCAACTCATGGAGTTGGTATAGTCTCTTTTCAAGGCCTGATTTAGAGTCAGAATTGAGGTATTTCAAGGCCCAGTATGCCTTGTGCTCTTGTTCTACAGGCAAGTGGCATGCCTTTCCATAGACCATTTGAAATGGTGTCATGCCAATGGGAGTCTTATAAGCTGTCCTATATGCCCAAAGAGCATCATTCAGTCTTTTAGACCAATCTTTTCTGGACAGATTCACAGTTCTCTCTAAAATCTTCTTAATCTCCCTGTTAACTAGTTCAGCTTGCCCACTGGTTTGGGGGTGATATGGTGTTGCAATCTTGTGCTTCAACCCCAACCTCTTGAGGACTCTCTCCATATGCTTGTTGCAGAAATGGCTTCCACCATCAGTAATGAAAGCTCTAGGAACCCCAAATCTAGTAAAGATATTTCTGTGAATAAAGGTATCTACAATCCTAGAGTCATTGGTTGGGGTAGAAATGGCTTCCACCCACTTGGACACATAGTCTACAGCTACTAGGATGTATGTGTGGGAGAAAGAGGGAGGAAATGGTCCCATGAAGTCCATCCCCCACACATCAAATACCTCTATCTCTAATATGTTGTTTAATGGTCCCTCATCTCTCTTTGAAATATTTCCACTTCTTTGGCATCTGTCACAGGACTGCACAAAAGCTTTTGCATCTTTAAAAATAGATGGCCAATACAAACCACATTGCAAAACCTTTTTAGCTGTCCTTTCCCCATTAAAATGACCTCCACTGGGGAATTGTGATGCCAAAAGGACGTAGTTGACCTCTTCCTCAGGTATGCATCTCCTAAGGATTCCATCTATACGCCACTTAAACAAAAATGGCTCATCCCACACATAATATTTTGCATCAGAAAATAGTTTTTTTCTTTGTTGATGGGACAAGCCAGGGGGAATATAGTTGGATACCTTAAAGTTCGCAATATCGCTGAACCAAGGAACATCATTAACAGCAAAGAGTGTCTCATCAGGAAAGGTTTCAACTATAGGGATATCACTACCTTCTATTCCAGCATGAGGGCAACCTTGAAAGGTGATCTGCCACTAGGTTCTCTCTGCCTTTTTTATCTCTTATTTCAATGTCAAACTCTTGCAGAAGGAGAACCCAACGGATCAACCTTGGTTTACTCTCATGCTTCATTAAAAGGTATTTCAAGGCCGCATGGTCAGTGTACACTATGATTTTTGAGCCAATGAGATAAGGCCTGAACTTGTTGAGAGCAAATACTATGGCTAGCAGTTCTTTTTCTGTAGTTGAATAATTGATTTGGGCACTATCAAGCACTCTGCTAGCATAGTATATTACTCTTACAAGTTTGTCCTTCCTTTGTCCTAACACTGCCCCTATTGCATAATCACTAGCATCACACATTAATTCAAAATGCAAACTCCAATCTGGAGCAGTGATGATAAGGGCTGTTATTAGCTTCTCTTTTAGAGTCTCAAAGGCCTTCAAACAGTTTTCATCAAAATTAAAGATCACTTCCTTTACAAGCAAGTCACACAATGGTTTAGAAATTTTTGAAAAATCTTGGATGAATCTTCTGTAAAAACCAGCATGACCTAAGAAACTCCTCACTCCTTTCACATTCACTGGAGGAGGTAGCTTCTCTATCACTTCTATTTTTGCTTTGTCCACTTCTATACCATTCATAGAGATTTTGTGTCCTAAAACAATGCCTTCTTTAACCATAAAATGGCACTTTTCCCAGTTCAAAACCAGATTTGTTTCTTGGCATCGTTTTAGTACACAAGCTAAGTTTTCTAAACAGTTCTCGAAAGTGGAACCAAAGACAGAAAAATCATCCATAAATATTTCAATGAATTTCTCAACCATATCACCAAAGATGGCCATCATGCATCTTTGAAAGGTTGCTGGTGCATTACATAGTCCGAATGGCATTCTCCGGTATGCAAAAACTCCATAAGGACACGTAAAAGCAGTTTTCTCTTGGTCCTTAGGATCTACCACAATCTGGTTATAACCAGAGTAGCCATCCAAAAAATAGTAATAGGCATGACCAGCTAGCCTTTCAAGCATTTGGTCCATAAAAGGTAAAGGGAAGTGGTCTTTCCTAGTAGAATCATTTAACCTTCTATAATCAATACACATCCTCCCACCGGATCCGTCCTGGTGGGGATCAACTCATTTTTCTCATTCGCAAACACAGTCATGCCCCCTTTCTTGGGAACTACTTGTACTGGACTTACCCAAGAGCTATCCGAAATAGGATAAATAATGCCAGCATCAAGTAGTTTGAGGACTTCCTTGTGTACAACCTCTTTCATAGTAGGATTTAAACGTCTTTGAGGTTGTATCACAGGTTTGAAATTGTCCTCAAGCAAGATTTTGTGCATGCAAAATGAGGGACTTATACCTTTCAAATCAGAAATCTGCCACCCAATAGCAGATTTATGCTCTTTTAAAACTTTAAGCAAACTGTCCTCTTCATTTTTATTCAAAAAATTGCTAATGATCACCGGGAAGGTGTCATTCTCTTCCAGAAAAGCATATTTAAGATGAGAGGGCAGTTGCTTAAGTTCGCTCTTAGGTGCAGTTTCTGTTTTATCCACCATTTCAGCTGTTTCATCCACTGCTTCAATACATGATGGTGGTGATGTGTTGGTTTCCATAGCAGCAATGGATTCTTCAACTTCATATTGTTCATTTTCAAAACTGGAAGTATCACAATCTTCCTCCTCTTTTATGAAGTCAAAAATCTCATTTTCATAAACATTTTCTGCTATAGGATTCAACACCTCAATCATCATGCATTGGGATTTATCAGCTGGAAATTTCATAGCATCAAATATATTAAAAGATACCTTTTCTTCATCTACTCTCAAGATGAGTTCACCTTGTGCTACATCAATTAAGACTCTGCCGGTGGCTAGGAATGGTCTTCCTAGTATGATTGGCACTTCTTCATCAGCCTCCATATCCAACACCACGAAATCAGGCAGGAATACGAATTTGTCCACCTTCACCAAGAGATCTTCTACTACTCCATAGGGGCGTTTGGTGGATCTGTCCGCTAATTGTAGTGTCATCATTGTCGGCTGAATGTCTTTTATGTTCAATTTATGCAGCACAGAAAGAGGCATCAAATTTATGCTGGCTCCTAAGTCAATCAATGCCTTACCCACTGGTACTTCCCCTATAGAACAGGGGATAGTGAAGGGGCCTCTATCTCTCAATTTTTGAAGCAGTTTCCTCTGGATGATGGCACTGCATTCCTCTGTCATAGCTACTGTTTCATCATCCAAAAGCATCCTCTTATTAGATAGGATCTCCTTCATGAATTTAGCATATGAAGGCATCTTCTGCAGGGCTTCAGAAAATGGAATATTAATCCTCAAACTTTTCAAGATATCGAAGAATTTGGCAAACTGCTTATCATCATTTGCCTTCTTCAGCCTTTGAGGATATGGAAGCTTGCAGTAAGGTGAGATGTGTTCAGGCTGGCTAGCTTCTTGTAGGATTTGTCTCTTTGTCTTTCTTGGTGACTCTTTCTTTTCAGTGAGAACTGCAGGTATAGGTGGCTGCCTATCCTTCTCTGCAGTATCTTCTTCTTCTTTCACTGTATCACCCTTCAATTCTGCAGTTTCCTTTCCCAACACTTTACCACTCCTTGTGGTAATGGCTTTGCACTGCTCCTTTGGATTTACCACAGTATCACTTGGCAGATTTCCTTGGCTTCTTTCAGATAATTGCTTGGAAAGCTGGCCAATCTGTGATTCAAGGTTCCTGATTGAAGCTTCTTGATTGGTGAACATGGATTCAGTCCTCTGCATAAAGAACATGAATTGCAGAACCTTCTCTAGGAGCATTCATATTAGAACATGCTGGAGCATTCCTTGGCTGGTTGGATTGGAATTTGGGCTGGTTTGGGTTGAAAGGTGTAGTTTGTGGTTGGTTTTGGTTATAGTACTGATTAGACGAAGATGCTTGGTTTTGATGTTGGTTGAAATTTTGATTGTATGGTAGATTTGGATTTAAAGGTGGTCTAGGATTAGGATTGAAGGTTTGTTTGATGTTTTGGTCATAAGAGGAAGGGTTAGGTTGTAGATAATTGTTATTCCTATATAATGATTTGGATGGTTTCTATTGTGAGGATTATAGCTGTTTGTGTTAGCATAGACATTACCTTGAGGATTTCCCATATAGTTCACTTGAGCTTGATCCTCAACAGTAGCTCCTAAGCTTTCACAGCATTCGACTGGATGTCCTCCACCACAATACTCACAACTTACTGGAGGTGCTTGGACTGCATTCAGCTAGACCACTTGCAGTTGCTTCATTATTTGGTCCATTTTCTGAGTCATCAACTTATTCTGAGCCAGCAGTGCATCATTAGCTCCAAGATCCATCATTCCTCTTCTCTCCCCATAGAAATCACTAGGGGGAGCATCGTATCTATTTGAAGCCATGGTCTCAATGATTACTCTTGCTTCTTGCGCATCTTTTTTCCTCAATGACCCTCCAGCAGAGGCATCTACTAGCAATCTAGTATGCGATCGCAGTCCATTATAGAAGATGTGGACTTGCTGCAAATCAGAGAACCTATGGTGAGGACACCTTCTTAGCAAGGATTTGAATCTCCTCCATGCCTCACTTATGGACTCTCCCTCTTTTTGCTTGAAACAAGAGATCTCGGCTCTGAAATAGTTGTACTTCTCAGGTGGAAAATATTGAGCCAAAAATGTGTTTACTAAGTCTTCCCAAGCAGTGAAGTATCCATGTGGAAAACTCTGCAACCACATCTTTGCTTCTCCTTTCAGTGAAAACTCAAATAATCTCAGCCGAATCGCATCATCCGGCACTCCATTCATTTTTATCGTTCCACAAATCTGCAAGAAATTGCGAACATGCTGATTTGGATCTTCCTCCTCTAGACCTCCAAATTGCTCTTGCCTGACCAACTGTGTAAGAGCAGGTTTGATTTCAAAATTGTTGGCTGCCACAATTGGTGGTGCAATACTGGAACCGCAGCCCATTGCATTCGGCGTGTACAGCTCTTCCAATGTCATCCGCCTTGCGTTATCCATAGTTGCTGTTGAATTTTCTGGTATGGTCTCTTCTTTATTGTTTTTATTCTCTTTCAGATTTCTCCTGCAAAATCTCTCAATTTCTGGTTCAAACAAGAAGTTAGTTTCCTTAACTCTTCGCATAAACCACAAATCAAAAAGATGCAAGGAATTCCAAACAGATCAAAAGAATGAAATTAATCAATACAAAACAAAGAAAACAGAACAAGTATGAATCAACAAATAAAAACAAATGTCCTAATTAGCAAACACGTTAAGACTATCAATATTCAACCAATAGTCCCCGGCAACGGCGCCATAAACTTGTTGACTTTAAAAAATGCACGTGTGTCAATCTTTCGACAAGTGTACCGGTCGTCACAAGTTTAGAAATAGTGAGAAAAGGATGTCGAACCACAGAGACTAGTTGTGAATTATCGAATGCTTAATATGCTTGCTATTAGGACGAACAGTTGAGTGAATCATGTGTGTGAACTAAGTAATTGTGTAAAAAGACAATTTACTGTAAAACAAGAAATGGAAAGCAATAAATGTTTAAGTTTCAGAGATGATGGAAACAGTTAGGGAATAGGTTCATTCAATTCCTTCTTTCATGTAACCAACTCCTATATCTATTCAATGGAAATCAATTAATTGGAGACTAGAATTTGTGATACCTTAGACTAAGCCTATTCCTAGGTTATTAGTCACTTTGAATGACTTCTATAATCTCTAATTCCTTAGGTGAAAATAGAAATGCATTCAAGAAGCGAAACAGATAAATTCACAATGTCTCATAACATGGAAGTTCTATTCCTAGACTCATGCACTGTTATAATGATGCAATTCCTCTCCTAATTCAACTATCAATCTTCCGAAGGCATAATTGAAATGAGAAACAAAAACTCAAGGTATAGCTCAATCAACTTCAAGCAGTTAATATTCCTATCACTAATTGAACATCATGAATCAAACCTCAAGAAATTGCATTAAGTAAGAAGAGATCAATCAATCAACTTGAATTACAATTGAATCAACATAGAGATTATTACAAGAATTCTAGAATTGAAATCCCCTTCCTTAACTTAAGAGTTTAGCCTAACATGGAAATAGAAAAAGAAAGAACGAAAATAGAAATCAAAACCAAGAGAAGCTCCATGAATCCTTAGATCTTGCTTCCACAAGCTCCAATTCTTCAAGAATCCTCTTGATTCGATGGAGAAGGATGGAGAACGAAGGTGGAGAAGAGAGAAGAATGAGAGAATCGTGCACGAGAAGCAACTGAAAACAGAATTCTGAAGTCCCCCGAATCTTCGCGCCCAGCAAGTATTTATAGGCCCAGAAATCGCGCCACCCATTTAAGAGGGACGCGCCCTGGCGCGTTTGTCCAACGAACAAACAATAATTGCATTAGTTGTATCGTCTGTCTTCATGTCGTCTGTAATTGAGATCGTCTGTCTGAACTTGTTGTCTTGGTGTCGTCTGTCTTGGTCTTGGTATCGTCTGTCTTGAACTTTGTATCGTCTGTCTTGGCTTCGTCTATATGAACTACAGACGAAAGCATCACCCTGGAGACTCAGATGAAACAAGTACAGACGGATACAAACCTCAGATGAAGTAAGCATAGACGGAACACTCTCAGACTAAGTAAGCAAGACGAAGTAACTTGGAGAATACTGACACAGACGAAACAACTTGGATAATACTGGTATAGACGAAGCAACTCCATAAGAAGCACGCACAGACGGAATAGCTTTTCAGATGAAGTAAGCATAGACGAAACAACTCAGATGAATCAAGTATAGACGGAATAACCCATCAGACGGAACAAGAGTTCTTGCGTCTTAATCCCTTCATTTGAGCTTCCATAAGGCACGAGACGCGTCCCTGAGCGCGCTTGAATAATTAAGAATGGCATGAGCGCGCCCCTGAATGCGCCCTGGCGCATTTTCGCCGCAAGCAGAGCATGAAGGCGCCCCATGAGTGCGCCCTGGCGCGTTTTAACAGACGATATCTGTAACACCCCCTCTTATTTACTTATCTTATTTTTAATTAGTAATTTAAGATTGTTAATGATGTAATAAATAAAAGAGAGATTTAGGAAACAACACTTTTATTACATAAGATTTACAGTTCATTACAACTAGCTAGCATAACTTTGTCATTTTATTATTCTACATAATTTTCTCTCTACTTACTTAGCAAATCTACCCCCAAACATATCAAAACATCTTCTCGGCAAGACAGTATCAACAATCATTGGAAACATCCACATCTTCTTAACCCTGCAAATCTGCTCCCCCGAACGTTATTCGAGATCATCACAGGTGTTAAAAACACAAAATGCAAGGGTGAGCTTTCCTTAACCATAAAAAATTGATTGTAGTTCAAGGAAAACCTTTTCTTTTATAAATTTAGAAATTTCATCGAAAATATCATTTTTAGAATAATACTTCCATACTTATCCATGATCATCAAACTATCAATCACATAGTAAGGCAATCGACAATTATAAACCAAATCAAACAAACCATCAATCACAATCAATGATTCAGGCATGAATTCCATTCAATCAAACACACAATCACTAATGTATGCTCCTAAGCCTACATGATGCATGCACCTTCACCATGCATTTTCACTCTTCACTCGAAATGCAATGTGGCGCCTCCTCGAAAATAGCCAGGGCATCGATTCTCACACTCAATCAGACCCACCAGAGGTAGACACTCCGTAATTTGTCGAGTTCCCTCAGTGTCCGGTAGGACCTCCCCCGCAACATGTGATCATCATGAGCAGGGCAATTTCCCCACCAAGAGAACCCCCCCAGTCCACGGCATTCCACTCACTCAGACGGGAATCCGTGACTTACAGACTTGGTCTACTACTATCCAGTCATCAATGCAACATGTTCTAGGACCTTGAATTGTATAATGACCTTCATTATATTTCAGATATTGACCTTTCCACCAGGTCATCTTTATCTCACCTCATTCTAAGCATTGCCCATTCACCAAGCAATCTTAGAATGTTGCCTCTCCACTAGGCATTTTTAATCGGTCATTAAACAATTCAAGTCCATACTCATTTCAATGCAATCATGCATATCACCACTTATTCACATCCAATTCACCAAGTAATTGTATATCAAGCACAAAACCAGTCATCAAACAACCATAGTACTATCATCAATATATGTTTATGACATATACTTTTTAGTATGTTAGTATTTAAAGAAGTTTGATCAAAGAAGGAAAACAACTTTAAATTAATTATTCAAAGGATAAAGAAAATACCAACTTAAAGAATTAAAAGGAGTGTAAGAAAGATGAAGAAAAGAAACATCAAGGATTCCAAGAAAGATAATGGAACAACCAAAGAAAGAGAGTGAAAGTAGTAAGAGAATCAAAGAATAGAAAAAAAAAGGATAAGGAAAGATTCCCTTACTGCAAGAAACTAAAGAAAGAAAATGAAAGTACCAACAAAACAAAGGATAGAAAAGAAGGATAAGGAAAGGTCCCACTCTTGGTTTCTCCTAGCTTCCTATATTCTTCCTCTACTTACTGGCTCCTACTTTGGTTGGAGAGATTTCTTCCTAAGGTGGAGAAAGTATAGAAAGGTTTTTTGTAGTGAAGATAGTTTGAGAGAATGTAGGAGTATTCTTTAGGTTATGTCTTCATTTGGCACCCCTAAGCCCTATTTATAGACTTCCCAAGATATTTCTAGAGAATTGGAGATTGATTCTAAAGAAAAAATCTTAGTTTCTATAAAAATATCTTAGATTCCATTAAAATATCTTAAAAGGTAAGAAAATATCTTAGTTTCCAAGAAAATACCTTAGTTTCCATCAAAATATCTTAAAAGGTAAGAAAATATCTTAGTTTCCAAGAAAATATTTTAAAAGGTAAGAAAATATCTTAAAGAGAATTCTAGAATGGTTGTAAAGTCATTACTTTGATCACTTTCGGTAAAATAGGCATAACTTCTTCCACAAATATTGTTTTGGGCTCAGGTTTCTTGCAAATGAAAGAGGATTGACAGAGCTACAAATGTCATGAAGGCCCAAAGAGTCAATTCGGACTGCATCTAGTGTGAAATTAGCCTTGAAAGTGGGCCATGAAACAGTGACGTGAATTTACTATACATTTGACCACTCTCGGTAAAATAGGCATAACTCCCTCCACAGACCTCCAATTGAGCTCCGGTTTGTTTATAATTAAATAAGATTGAAAGATCTAGAAATGTCATGAAGACATCAAGAGCCAGTTTGGACCGCATCTGGGGTGAATATTTCCTTGAAGTGGAAACATGCAACCAATGAAGTGAATTCTAGCGAATTGAACATTTTAAATCATGTAATTGCCATTTTATACAAATGTGGGATATGAGATTCAAAATGCAGACCCTTGGGACTTATTTTGGCAGCTGCAAAGCATATGAGGAACACCCAATTGAAAAATGCATTATTGGAGGCAGCCACAAAACACTCCACAATTCATTCCACAAATTTCTTGAATGTTACACTCTCTGTTATAAAAACCTCTCTTAAACTATATTTAAATTTTTGGGATGTTACAATATCATTTCAACAGCCTTGGATGCTCAATTTGAGGTTTGGCTTGCTCTACTCTCTTGGTTTGAGCTTCTGTTCAAGTATTGGATCCACTCCTTGCTGCTTATCTCTTCTTCAATCCTTCATTGAACCTAAAGATTAACAAAAGAAGAATTAAAATGACTTAAAACTCAAGAAAAACTTACAAAACTCACAAAACACTCAGTCAAGAACTAACACTAAGCAATTATGATATTTTTACTGTTTTCTTGACTAAATTATAGCTAAACCTAGTGAAAATAGATGGGAATGAGCTTAAAACACCTAGAAAAACATGTATAATCTAGCACTTATCGACACCATTCCAGCTGGTGTATGGAAAGGCATGCCACTTGCCTGTTGAGCAAGAACACAGGGCATGTTGGGCCCTAAAGTATCTGAACTCCGATTCCACTTCAGGTGGTGAAAAGAGACTTGATCAGCTCCATGAGTTGGAATAATTGAGACTTCAAGCATATGAGAATGCCAAGATCTATAAAGAAAGAACATAATTATGGCATAATCGTAAGCTTAGAAGAAGAGAGTTTCACCCGGGACAATTAGTTTTGCTTTACAATTCTAGGCTAAGGTTGTTCCCGGGAAAACTCAAATCTAGATGGTCTGGTCCCTTTACTGTGAAAGAAGTATTTCCCCATGGTGCCATTACTTTGGAAGACCTTGATAAATCTAGGGAATTTAAAGTAAACTGTTAAAGGGTGAAACCTTACTTGGGAGACAAGGTTGAGAAAGAGAAGGTCTCTATGGATCTTCAGGACCCTCCTTGACAGGGTCAAGTTACACGTCAAGCTAATGACGTTAAAGAAGCGCTTGATGGGAGGCAACCCATGCGATTAGGAAAAGCTGTAGATAGTCTTTTTGTTGATCAATATGATTGTCAATTTTTTAGAGTTTGTGGTTTAATTGTATAGTTGTCAATAATAAAAATAAAATAAACAAGTTTAGATAGAAATTCAATGTTAAATTGATAAGAAATAAGAGAAGCTTGGGAGATGTAATAACATTGTTGGGAATTTTGAGGCTCCAATGCATGACTTAGAGTGTGTGCACAAGCTTGAGTGAAGTTGAGAGGAGCATGCAAACTAACCTCCCCTGCTGTCAAACCACGCCCAGGCGCAATTTGCTTGTGAAGTGGGGCGCAAATACATGGTAGCCTCTGGAGAAATGCGCCCAGGCGCAAATTGCTTGTGAAATGAGGCGCAAATGCATGGCTCTCTCTGCCAAAACGCGCCCCGACGCAAGTGCTTATAGAGTGAGGCGCAAAACTTGCGCCAAGGCATAAATGGTGAGGCGCAAATCAACCTTGGCTTGCTGGAAAGATGCGCCACGATGCAAAGCTTTTATAGGTGAGGCGAAAAAATTGCGCCAAGGCACAAAAAGGGGGGCGCAGCTAGTTCATTCACTTTGAGCTATCTTCACTTAGTGCATGCAAACTCTCAAGAGAGCAATCCCACTCTTCATCAATTCCCACTCCCACCATTTCACACTACAAATAACTTTGAAATAATCTCTTCATCTCCATCATCTATATTACTCATCTCATTCCACATTGTTCAAAATTTGCAAGATTTTTCTCTTTGTGCATTCAAATCTCTTGAGCTCGTACAAGGTACGCCCATTTATTCATTGACTATTAATTGTTCCCTTCATTCTCTAAGCTCCAATTGCATTTCTTTAACATGAATCGTTGGAATGGGGGTTCAATTTTGTCTTGTGCGAACCTTACTATGTTATGTACGGATGTTGAGTTTCTTAATTTCATGATGTTGCATGGCCTTGTTTTGTTGTTTTTAGAGAAATATGAATGATTGTTTGTAAGTAAATAATGGTGATTGTCTTGGGAATTCATTGTACAAAGCAATTAAGAAGGGTTGTTCTATGCTCATTCATGCTTGCATGGTGTTTGATAAAATTCCTCAATGAATTTTTGAGTGTGTTTTACATGAGTAACTCTAGTAAGCATGGCCATATTATAATTGCTTATATGTTTCCCTTGGTAATTCCATTTTTCTCTCTCTTTTCATTGCAATTTCTTGATGACAATACATGCTCTTTATGGTGTTCTTTGTTATCTTGAGGCAATCATAATTTTCTCTATTACTCTCGGTGGTAAAGGTTCATTTGCAAAGAGATAACCATGTCAACTAAAGAGACGCTAGCTGCATTTTCTTCAAGAGTACCCAGAACTAAGCATAGGGCCTCTAAGTCACAATGTCAAGAGAAGAAAAAAGCTACAAAGAGAGGCAAAACTACCGCAACACAAGAACCGGAAAATCCCACTTTTGATGCACATAGATTTCGGTCTTTGACGCATGAAGAGGCTTTTGTGTCCCGGTTTGCAACACGCACAGTGTTAGTGGAGCGGAAGTTTAATATCAGTCCAAGTCAATTCATAAATGAAGGGAATGATTAGTCATCAAATCGTTCCATTTGTAAAGAGGTATGCAAAGAGATTACGAGTAGAAAATGGAATAGATTGGCCACTTTGACGTTCCCGGCATATCAAGACATTGTTCTAGAGTTCTATGCCAATTTGACCATGGGGGATGATGCAGAACTATACACATCATATGTCCGTGGGAAGTAGGTATCATTCTCACCGCAGGCCATAAATTCACTGCTCTTGATTCCATTCTCCGATTCAAGGCGTTGTGCTTTTGAGCACCGAGCTCCATGTAAGGCTGAGCCCAATATTATAGAGGAGGTATTATGTGAAGGACAAGGGGATTGGAAAGAAAGCGAATGGCGTAATAATGGTGTTAGACATTTGAAGACTTCATCCTTGTGCCTTAAAGCTAAGATTTGGTGGGCATTTGTTTCTGGAATTCTCTTACCAATTCAGCACAAATCTTCCATAACAAAGAAGAGGGTATGGTGCCTTTACACTCTGATGAATGAAGAGTATATTAATGTTGGTCTAACCATTGCTAAGGAGATTCGTGCACTCCACAAACAGAACAAGGGTTCCTTGTCATATGCAAGTATCATTACACAGCTTTGTATTGATACTGGAGTGTCATGTGAAGGCTTAACTCCTATGAAGGCTGGATCGACTTTGGACTTAAATGTTACTCTAGAAGTATCCAGAGGAAGACCCATACCAGCAACAAGTGCTTCTCAAGATGCCAACACCACAAAGGTTTCAAAGGGTAAGTCCAAGATAGCTAGCACCTCACATGATCCCACTACCTCCATTCCTTCTAGCTCCTCCAATGCCTCGGATGCCAAACAAGAGAAGATATTGCGCCACTTGAGAGTGGTTCAAGAGAACATTCGTCGGGTTCATGACGGTACAAAGGCATGTGTTGCAATGGAACCCTTGCTGAGAACTGTTGCTTCTCAACTGAATCTGCCAGTGGACAATTTGGTGCCTCTAGAAGCCTTCAATGCTGAATTCATAGAAGACTTGATGAGGTTTGAAGAGTTTTCTGAAGATGAAGAAGCACAAGCAGATGATGTTGAACAAGATGATGATGAGCAATCTGATGATGATGAATGATGATAATTAGCTTATGTTCTATATTCTATAGTCCTTATTATCATTTTCATATTCTAGATACCATTAGATTTTACTGTTCTGTTAGTTTTTTGTGTTGTTATTTTGATATTCTAGATACTTGGCACTTGAGGAAAAACATGGAAAGGTGGCACTTGCAGCAAGCCCCTTAATCATCAGTGCTAGTCTTCAAAGGGGAGTCCTCTTAACCTCTGTGGTTCTAATTGCTGATTAATTTTGTGTTTAAGATGTACCCCCATTGTTATTGCATTCTCTAGTGTTTTCCTGGAATAGCATTATCCTTATGGTTTAAGTAAGGATAATATATGCAAATTTTGGCACTTAGGTTCAGCTTGATGTTTGGTGACAAAGTTGCATGAGTTCTCAATATTTGGAGGGGAATTGTATGAGAATTTTAGCATGAAATTATTTATAGATTTTGACATGACCAATGTGATTTAGCAATATTATGCATTAATCCTAGAAAGGCATATTGAGCTTCCAACAGATTCGATTATTGAGTGCTTGTTACCATTTGAGGTGTCTTGTTCTAGAACTTGCTTTTGCTCTTGATCAAAATTGCATACTTGTATAATTGGATAAAGATGATAAAGGCATATATTCTATAGTCCTTATTATCATTTTCATATTCTAGATACCATTAGATTTTACTGTTCTGTTAGTTTTTTGTGTTGTTATTTTGATATTCTAGATACTTGGCACTTGAGGAAAAACATGGAAAGGTGGCACTTGCAGCAAGCCCCTTAATCATCAGTGCTAGTCTTCAAAGGGGAGTCCTCTTAACCTCTGTGGTTCTAATTGCTGATTAATTTTGTGTTTAAGATGTACCCCCATTGTTATTGCATTCTCTAGTGTTTTCCTGGAATAGCATTATCCTTATGGTTTAAGTAAGGATAATATATGCAAATTTTGGCACTTAGGTTCAGCTTGATGTTTGGTGACAAAGTTGCATGAGTTCTCAATATTTGGAGGGGAATTGTATGAGAATTTTAGCATGAAATTGTTTATAGATTTTGACATGACCAATGTGATTTAGCAATATTATGCATTAATCCTAGAAAGGCATATTGAGCTTCCAACTGATTCGATTATTAAGTGCTTGTTACCATTTGAGGTGTCTTGTTCTAGAACTTGCTTTTGCTCTTGATCAAAATTGCATACTTGTATAATTGGATAAAGATGATAAAGGCATAATTCCTTCTTGTACCCCTGAGCCAAATAAGCCTGTCCTTGAAAATATCCTTTGCTAGCCACTTTATGCTTGAATTACCCTTTTCTTTCTTGGAATTAAAGCTCATTACAAACCTATATAAGTGAAAAACCAATTGTCCTGCCATTGGAACTTTTAAGAGTATTGGTTTATTTACTTAGATGATAGGTTTTGATTTTAAGTTTGGGGTTACATTTTTGGGTTTATGTGTGGCTTATGACTTGAGGACAAGTCAAATTTCTAAGTTTGGGGTTGGGTCACTTTGTATTAGGTGGTGATCCTAGGTACTAGTGCATTCTAGTTGCATTCTTCCTTTTCATTCATACCATGCAAAAATTTTCTTTTATCTTCTTTCCGTCTTGGTTTCAGTAATTAGTGAGACCCACTTAAGGAAAAAAAAGTGCAAAAATAAAGAGAAAAATAGGAGTATAAAAAGGGAAGAAGAAAATCCCAAAAATTTACAAGGAAAGAATTCCAGAAAAAGCAAAAGAAAGAAAAAGGGAAGAAAAAGAAAATGCCAAAAGTTACAAGAAAAAAACTCTAGAGAAAGCAAAAGAAAACAAGTTAAGAAGAAAATGCCAATTCAAAGCAAAAAGAAAAGAAATCAAGAAGAAAAGAGAACAAGGTTGGTCTCATTAGTTATTTTTGTTGCTTTATTTTTACCTTTGTTCTTATCTTTAATTTTTTTTTCTTCTCTCCATCAGTAGCTCATGCATATCATATAGGTTTGAACTTTTACTCTTTGAGTTCCTCTGGAATTTTAGCCTAGTTCCCTTTTCTTTTATCCCACCTTTACCTAAGCCCCATTACAACCATGAAAAGACCTTTTGATTGTCCAATTCATACTTGAAGGCAGTGGAGATTTTGAGAGTCATTGCAAGCCTATGGTAACATGACCTTTGATTGGTAACCCTGAGAGAAAACACAAGCCCAAACACTTGAGAGATTGAGTGTAAACACTTGACTTGTGAGAACTGCTTGATAGTGCTAAATTACATTCTTAGTGCCAATCTATGATTACTTGCTTATGCTTGATGAATTGTGCAATTACTTGACATTATTTTGAGCACATGTTTTTCAACTTTCATTGATGATTTGAGTTGACTTAAGGAGTCAGAAGTTGTATGTTGAATTCTGAACGGGCCTTGAGCTAATGCTATACCATAATTCTAGGTTTGCTTGAGGACAAGCAAAGCTTTAAGTTTGGGGTTGTGATAAGTGCCAGATTATACATAGTTTCCTAGGTGTTTTGAGTCCATTTTCATCAATTTTTACTAGGTTTAGTTAGAGTTTAGATAAGAAAACAGTGAAAATATCATGTTTGTTTAATATTAGTCCTTGATTTGGTGTTTCATTAGTTTTATAGGTTTTTCTTATGTTTTTAAGTCATTTTAATCTCTTTCTTGTTGTTTTCTAGGTTCATTCAAGGAATGAAGAAGAGATAGGAGCAAGGAGTGGATTGAAGACACAAATTGAAGCTTGGAATGAAAATTCATGGACCCAAGATAAAGACTTGGAGTGCAAGCTATCAAGAAGACGAGAAATGGAAGCTCAAGTCAAGGAAACAAGACTGGCATTTGCGCCAGGGCGCAACACAGGACAAACCAGGGGCCCAAATCATGAGCCTTTGCTGGAGAATTGCGCCAGGGCGCAAACCATGATGAGCTGGGGCGCAAATCTCCTCCCTTCATTGTCCAAATGCGTCAGGGCGCAAACCAGGGCCCAACCGAGGCGCAAATTCTTCTTCTTTTCCCTGCTAAGGTGCGCCAGGGCGCAAATGAAGCCAAGCCAGGGCGCAAATTCATTTTCTCTTGCTGTGCAGTTGCGCCAGGGCGCAAGTGAGGCTCAACCTGGGCGCAAATCATGGTTTCCCTCTGCCAAGATACGCCCAGGCGCAAATCTACTAGGAGTGAGGCGCAAATATTGCAGTATATATAGGACTTTTGAGCGCGAAATGAGAGGGGGAATTCATTCTTCTTTTACACACTATCTCTCACGATTCTCTCTTCTCCTACCTCGTTCCTCTCCTCATCCTCCACCAAACCGAGAAGATCTCTGAAGCTTGTGAGCTTGTTGAAGCAAGAATCAAGCATTCTTGGAGTCAATCTTGTGTTTGAATTTCTTTTATCTTCTTTCTTCTCTTAATTCCATGTTAGGCTAGATCTATAGGTTAGGGATGGGGATTTTGATTCTGCAACTCTTGTAATGATTTCCTCATGTTAATTCAAGTGTAATTTCTTTCAATTGATTGATCTCTTCTTGCTTATTGCTAATTCTTGAGGTTAATTCATGAAATTCAAATAGATGATAGGAATATTGGTGTTTGGATTGGATTGAACTGTTCCTTAAGGATTTGTTTCTCGTTTCAATTATACAATTGGAAGATTGATAGTTGAATTAGGAGAGGAAGTAGATCACTATAGCTATGCATGAGTCTAGGGATAGAACTTGTATGCTATGAGATGTTAGGAATTCATCTATTTCGCTTCTTGAATTACTTTCTATCTTCATCTAAGGGATTAGAGATTATAAGAGTAATTTAAAGGGACTAAAGACCTAGGAATAGTATTAGTCTTCGGTATCACGAATTCTATCTCTAATTGATTGATTTCTGTTGAATTGACATAGGAAGTATTGTTACTTGAGGAAAGAATTAAATGAACCGTTTCCCTAACCTTCTTCATTATTCTGTTTAGAAACTTAAACATTTACTTGCTTTCTTTATATGTTTTACAGTGTATTGCTTACTTTTACATAGTTGCTTACTTTTACACAAATGATTAATTCATCGATTCATCCTAATAGAGAAGCATGTTAAGTAATCGGTAATTCATCAACTAGTCTCTGTGGTTCGACAACCTTATCTCATCTTTTCTAAACTTGTAACGACCGGTACACTTGTCGTAGTGTGACTAGAATAAAAGTCAACAAGATGATACTTCCCGAGCAACCGGTGGCCGAGCTGCACCTGTCGGAGATACCACTGCTAGAGCGGGAACTGTTGGAGCTGTCGCCGTCAGGGATACTACCCTACAGAATATACTACAACAGGTAGTAACACCAGAGATGCTACTGCCCAAGTTAAAGGTGGACAAGCTGCACCTGTCGAAATACTGTTGTTAGAGCGGGCACTGTCGGAGCTGTCGCCGTCGGGGATGCTAACCCCACAGAAAGTACTACTGCAGGTAGTACTATCGGAGATGTTTCTGCCCGAGCTGCCAGTGGACGAGCTGCACCTGTCAGAGATATCGCTGTTAGAACGGGCACTGCCGGAGCTGTCTCCATTGGGGACGCTAACCCCATAGAAACTACTACTGCAGGTAGTATTACCGGAGATGTTACTGCCCGAGCTGTCGGTGGATGAGCTGCACCTGTTGGAGACTTTGCTGTTAGAGTGGGCACTACCAGAGCTGTCACCGTCGGGGAAGCTACCCCCACAGAAACTACTACTTCAGGCAATACTATCGGAGATGATACTACCCAAGCAACCGGTGGCCGAACTACACCTGTCGGAGATCTTGCTAGAGCGAAGCTGGGAGTCGCGCGTCGGGATACTACCTACAAAAAATACTCTGCGGGGAGTAACACGGAGATGCTACTGCCGATTTGCCCGGTGGACGAGCTCCACCTATCAAAGATACGCTGTTAGAGCGGGGCACTACGGAGCTTTCGCCATCGGGATGCTACCACTCGAAACTACTCTTGCGGGGAGTACGACCTGGAGATTCTCTTGCCCGAGCCGCGGTGGACGAGCCGCAATTGTTCGAGATATCATTTCAAGAGCGGGCACTGCGGTTGTGGTCGTCGGGATGCTAACCCTGCGTAAAACTACCACTCCGGAGGTAGTACTACCGAGAGATGCTCTTGCCGAGCGCTGGTGGACGAGCTACACTCGTCTGGAGATACCGGGTTAGAGCGAACACCGTCGTAGAGTTGCATCGCGGTCCGAGGATGCTAACCCCACGTAAACTACTAGTGCAGTAGTACTCCCGGAGATGCTACCGCCCGAGGTGTGAGGGGAGGAGCCTGCAACGTTTCTGAGATACCATTTGTTAGAGCGGGCACTGCCGGAGCTGTCGCCGCTTGGGATGCTACCCCCACAGAAACTACTACTGTAGGAAGTACTACCAGAGATGCTACTGCCCGAGCAACTGGTGGACGAGCTGAACCTGTCAAGGATATCGCTGCTAGAGCGAGAACTTCCGGAGCTGTCGCTGTCAGGGATACTACCCTACAGAATATACTACTACAGGTAGTAACACTGGAGATGCTATTGCCCGAGCTGCCGGTGGACGAGCTGCACCTGTCGGAGAAACCGCTATTAGAGCCGGCACTACCTGAGCTGTCACCGTCGGGGATGCTAATCCCCAAAGAAACTACTACTGCAGGTAGTAATACCGGAGATGATACTGCCCGACTTGCCGGTGGACGAGCTGCAACTGTCGAAGATACCGCTGTTAGAACGGGCACTGCCGGTTGTTGCCGTCGGGGATGCTATGATGCAAACCCATGAGGAACTTGTAAGGGATCTTCATGAATAAGCAAAGGGGTGCCCCAATCTTCATTCACCAATGTTCAATCACTCTTAAACAACGGAATAAATCAATATATAGCAATGATAGCTCATGGTCAACACAAAAGGGGGAAGAAAGAAATAAAAAATGGAAGAAGTTTAGGAGATGGAAAGCGCCATGAACATGGAGTTCAATAAGCTTGATAGAAGAATCGCCACTTGGATCATGGATCCATGATAAGATTCAAGGTTCTTAGAAGAAACCCTAGGAGAGCTCTCTCCTTTTCTCAAGACTTTAGTCTTAGAAATTCTCTTTTCATAAATGACCAAAAGTGAGTACAATAGAAATGTTGACCAACTTAAATGAAAGTGCAATGGGCCTAAGGTTAGAAATCTGAAATGTTCTCCACCCTAGGATGAAATGAGTGATCAATGGTGAGATGAGAGACACCCTAGGATGAGCACACTTCACAATTACAAGGCCCAAATCCAAGTCTTAAAACAAATACATAATTGAAAGAAACTAATAGGCCTAAACAATTAAACAACTCGTTGGAAAATCTTGGTAGCATTCCAACGTTAACTTCAAGCTCCATTTCCTCCTAGATTCAATCCGAACTGGGCATTAGTGTCTTCATAGCTTTTGTAGCCCTTTAAGTCAGTTTTCAAATGACACCAAGACGAAATTGATTGGAGTTTTGTAGACCATATTATGCTCGAAATACTGAACCTGGTCAGCAGCCCGCTGGAACATCCTGGCAGTATCCAAACGTTACTTTCAAGCCCAATTTCCTCCAAGATTCAGCTAGAACTGGGCTTTTGTGTCTTCATAGCTTTTGTAGCCCTGTAAGTTAGCTTCACAAAGAAATCAAGAACAGCTAAATTGAAGTTGTGTAGCCCAAGTTATGCTCCGAATACTAAACCTGGTCAGATAGTCAAAAACATAGTGAGTTTTATTAGAAGCTCAATTTATTAAAAAGTAAAGTTGAAGAGTTTGTTGAGCTTTTGGAGATGGTCCTCCATCATGCTAACACCCCAGAAACTACTAATGCAAGTAGTACAACCGGAGATGCTTCTGCCCGAGCTGCCGGTGGACGAGCTGCACCTGTCGGAGATACCCCTGTTAAAGCGGGCACTACCGGAACTGTTGCCTTCGGGGATGCTAACCCCACAGAAACTACTATTGCAGGTAGTACGACCGGAGATGCTACTGCCCGAGCTGCCGGTGGACGTGCTACACCTGTCGGAGATACCGCTGTTAGAGTGGTCACTACCAGAGCTATCGCCATCGCGGATGCTACACCCACAGAAACTACTACTGCCGGCAGCACTATCAGAGATGTTACTGCCCAAGCAACTGGTGGACGAGCTGAACTTGTCGGAGATATCGTTGCTAGAGCGAGAACTGCCGGAGCAGTCGCCGTCAGGGATACTCCGATACAGAAAATACTACTGTAGATAGTTACACCTGAGATTCTTCTGCCCGAGCTGCCAGTGGATAAGCTGCACCTGTTGGAGATACCGCTGTTAGAGCGGGCACCGCCGGAGCTGTCACCGTCGGGGATGCTACCCTCACAGAAACTACTACTGCAGGTAGTACTACCAGAGATGCTACTGCCCGAGCAATCGGTTGACGAGCTGCACCTGTTGGAGATACCGCTGTTAGAGCGGGCACCGCCGGAGCTGTCGCCGTCGGGGATGCTACCCCCACAGAAACTACTACTGCAAGTAGTACTATCGAAGATGCTTCTACCCGAGTTGCCGGTGGACGGGCTGCACCTATCGGAGATACCGCTGTTAGAGCGGGCACTGACGGAGCTGTCGTTGTTGGGGATGCTTGTTGACTATAAAAGTATGTATGTGTCAATCCTTCGGCAAGTGTACCGGTCGTCAAAAGTTTAGAAAAGTAAAAGTAAGGGTTGTCGAACCACAGAGACTAGTTGTGAATTATCGAATGCTTACTATGCTTGCTATTAGGATGAACAGTTGAGTGAATCATGTCTGTGAACTAAGTAATTATGTAAAAGAAATTTAATGCTGTAAAAATGAATAATGAAATTCAGTAAATGTTTAAGTTTCAGAGATGATGAAAACAGTTAGGGAATAGGTTCATTCAATTCCTTCCTTCATGTAACTAAGTCTTATATCAATTCAATGTAAATCAATCAATCGGAGACTAGAATTTGTGATACCTTAGACTAAGCCTATTCCTAGGTCTTTAGTCACTTTGAATGACTTCTATAATCTCTAATCCCTTAGGTGAAAATAGAAATGCATTCAAGAAGCGAAACAGATAAATTCACAATGTCTCATAACATGCAAGTTCTATTCTAGACTCATTACTTTGTTATAATGATGCAATTCCTCTCCTAATTCAACTATCAATCTTCCGAAGGCATAATTGAAATGAGAAACAAAAACTCAAGGTATAGCTCAATCAATTTCAAGCAGTTAATATTCCTATCACTAATTGAAATTCATGAATCAAACCTCAAGAAATTGCAATTAAGTAGGACAAGCTCAATCAATTAATCCGAAATTACAATTGAATCAACATAGAAATTCATTACAAGTGTTCTGGAATCGAAATCCCCTTCCCTAACCTAAGAATTTAGCCTAACATGGAAATAGAAAAAGAAAGAACAAAAATAGAAATCAAAACCGAGAGAAGCTCCATGAATCCTTAGATCTTGCTTCCACAAGCTCCAATTCTTCGAGAATCCTCTTGATTTGATGGAGAAGGATGGAGAACGAAGGTGGAGAAGAGAGGTAAAGAAGAGAGAGAAAAACGAGAGAAGTGTGCAAAGGAAGCTTAACAGAAAACTGAATTATCAAGTCTCTCATTTTCGCGCCCAGCAAGCATATATATAGACCCAGAAATCGCGCCACCCACTTAAGATGGACGCGCCCTGGCGCGTTTTGAGCGGAGAAAAAGTATGAGCGCGCCCTTCTGCGCGCTCTGGCGCGTTCGTCCTACAAACAACCAGTATTTGCACTAGTTGTGTCATCTGTCTTCATGTCGTCTGTATACGAGATCGTCATCGAACTTCTTGTATTGTTTGACTTGGTATATCTGTCATTGATGTCGTCTGTCTTGAATTTGGTATCGTCATTCCGAACTTGGTGTTGTGTTGTCTTAGCTTGATGTATCGTCTGTTGTGGGCTTGGTATCGTCTGTTGTGGACTTGGTATCGTCTGTTGTGGATTTGGTATCGTCTGTCATTGATGTCGTCTGTCTTGGACTTGGCATCGTCTGTCTTGGGTTGTTGTATCGTCTGTATTGGTGACAGACGAAAGCATCAATCTGGAGACTAAGACAAAACAAGTACAGACGGAACAACTTAAAAGAGGCAGGCTCAGACGAAGCAACTTCCTCGAAGCAAGAAGAGACGAAACAATTCTTAAAAGAATCAAACACGGACGAAGCAACTTCATAAGAATTAAGCACGATTTAAGCAACTCCATAAGAAGCAGGTACAGACGGATAACTCAGATGAGGCAAGCATAGACAGAATAATTCTCAGACGAAGTAAGCATAGACGACGCGACTTGGAAGATACAAGCGCAGACGAAGCAACTTCATAAGAAGCACGCACAGATGGAATAGTTCTCAGATGAAGTAAGCATAGACGAAACTAATCCATTGCGTCTTGATCCCTTCGTCTGAGCTTTCATAAAGTACGAAACGCGCCCCTGAGCGCGCCCTGGCGCGTTTGAATAAGTGGGGATGGCATGAGCGCGCCCCTGAGCGCGCCCTAGCGCGTTTTTGCCGCGAGCAGGGTATGAAGGCGCCTCATGAGTGCGCCCTGGCGCGTTTCTTCAGACGATACCATTTTAACAGCCTTGGATATTCAACTTGAGGTTTGGCTTGCTCTACTCTCTTGGTTTGAGCTTCTGTTCAAGTATTGGATCCACTCCTTGTTGCTTATCTCTTCTTCAATCCTTCATTGCACCTAAAGATTAACAAAAGAAGAATAAAAATGACTTAAAACTCAAGAAAAACTTACAAAACTCACAAAACTCTCACTCAAGAACTAACACTAAGCAATTATGATATTTTTACTGTTTTCTTGACTAAATTATAGCTAAACCTAGTGAAAATATATGGGAATGAGCCTAAAACACCTAGAAAAAACATGTATAATCTAGCACTTATCACAACCCCAAACTTAAAGCTTTGCTTGTCCTCAAGCAAACATAGAATCCATCATTACAAGGGTCAATAAGCATGGTATAACACTAAGCTCAACCAGCCACTGAAAATGCCTTATGCAGTTCTTAACCCCTTAAGCCAACTCAATTTATCTATGAAAGTTGGACATGCACTCAAAATGTTATCACGTATTGCATGATTCATCAAGCATAGGCAACAAATATAGATTGGCATGAAAAAATGTATTTTAGTCAACATCAGCAAAGTCCTCTCCAGTTAAGTGTTTGCCCTCAATCTCTCGAGTGTTTTGGGTTTGTGTTTCTCTCAATGTTACCAATTAGAAGGTCAGTTACCATAGGCTTGCAATAGCTCTCAAATCTCCACTGCCTTCAAGTAGAAATTGGACAATCAAAAGGTCTTTTCAGGGTTGTAATGGGGCTTAGGTAAAGGTGGGTTAAAAGAAAAGGTACTAGTTAAAAATCAAAGGAACTTAAAGAGTACAAGTTAGAACCTATATGATATGCGTGAATTAATATGGTCGGGACGAAACGAAGAAATGATGGATGACGAAACAAGAATAATGGACAGATTTAACGAAAAATGATGAGACGAAAGAAAAAATGATGGATGGACGACGAAAGAAAAATGATGGATGAGACGAAAGAAAAAAAATGATGATGATGATGAACGACTAACAACCCATGAAACCACTTGTTTTCTTTTCTTGCTTTATTTCTTTTGCTCTTTAAACCGCATTTTCTTTCGTTTCCTTTTCTTCCTTTCTTTTGTTTTTCTTTATTTTTCATCGTATCCCATCATTGCCCGATATCGTCGAGCCTTTAGTCGATGATTTTGATCGTAGGCTTACAGATGATACCCACAGACGATACTTCACAGACGATACCTACAAAGACCAATGAGAACACTATGTTCTCTTTTCTTCCTTTGTTTCTTTTCTTTCTTTTTTTTTTTCTTGATTTTCTCTTTGTTTTTGTACTTTACTTTTCTTAAGTGGTCTCACTAATTGCCAGTTCATGAAGAAAAAGAAAAAAATAAAAATTTTGTAAGGTATGCAAATATGCATGAAAAACAGAGAATGCATATGAAAAAGAGAATGTACTATACTACAGAATGTTACCAATATCCATATCCAACAACCCCAAACTTAAAAATTTGACTTGTCCTCAAGTCAACAACACATGCACCCCAAAATTCAACCCCAAACTTAATCTTGAATCCTATCGTCTAAGCGAAGAAACCAATACTCTTAAAGTTCCAGTGATGGGACCATTGGTTTTTCACTTAATTAGGCTTGTAATGAGCTTAAGTCTCCAAGAAAGAAAAGGGTTTATTCAGGCTCAAAGGGGCTAGCAATGGAAAGTGTGAAGGTTAAGGCTATTTGGCTCAAGGCTACAAGAAAGAATTTTGCCTTTATCATTTGTGTCCACATCTAAATGTATGCAATTTTAACCAAGAGCTAAAGCAAGTTCTGGAACAAACACATCACATGGTGCAATAGAACACTCAAGAACAAATCATGTTGGAGGCCCAAATTCTTATCCAGGATCAATTATTGCATAACATTGCTAAGTTCATCAATCATGTCACAATCTAGAAAGTTGTCATGCTCAAATTCTCATACAATGACTCTTCAAACATTTGAGAAACATGCAACTTTGTCATAGAACCTCAAATTGAATCCTAAGTGCCAACAATTACACAGTTCATTCTACTGGACTACCAAGTCAATGTTATACTAAGTGCAATTGACCTTCATAAGATGGTCTAACCAAAACAGGGCATATACTCTAACAAACATGAATTAACAGTTAGCATCAAAAGAGTCTAAGAATGCTCCCTGTTGAAGACAAGCCATGATACTCAAGGGTTCTGCACCAAGTGCCAGCAATTCCATGTTTCTCAAAGGTGCTCAAAGCATCTAACAATTCACACAAACAACACAAACTAACAAGACAGCAAAATAACAATCAAATTCTATTCAACTAAAAATCAATTAAAAGTCAAATATAGTACCATGAACTAAAAAGGCAGTAAAATAATCTAGTTAAGGCTACATTAACCAAAAGCTCAAAAGCGAACGTAAACATTAAACTAAAACATCAATCCTCATCTTCTGTCTCATCCTCTTCTTCCTCACTCTCCTCAATATTTTCCTCTGCATCTTCATTATAACCACCATCAACCTCTTCACCATCATCGTCTTGTCCCTCACTTTTATAGTCCTCAGAAAACTCTTCAAACCTCATCAAATCTTCAAACATTTCACTGCTGAGTGGTTTGAATGGCGTCAACTTCTCCACTGGCAGATTCATTTGGGCAGCTAGACTTCTTATGAGGGGCTCAAGTGCAATGCAAATTTTATTGGACTCGTGAATCCTTCTAATATTTTCTTGAACTACCTTGGATGTCTCAATAACTTTTCTTGATCTGCGTGATAGCGGAGCTTCGCCATTGGAGCTTTACCTTTGGACTTGTGATGTAGCTTTACCGCTAGAAGTGGACGGTGCTTGGTGTGGCTTTGGCTGTACTGGACTCTCCTTTGGTGAATTTCACATCCAATGTGGCACCCGGTCTCATAGGAATCAAACCCTCAGTTGAAACTCCAGCCTCAATACACAGCTGAGTGATGATACTTGCATAAGACAGGGACCCCTGTTTTTGCAAGTGTAGTGTGTGAATCTCATTGGCTATGGTCAGACCCACATTGAGATACTCACCCTTCATTATACTATCTGAGGCACCAAACTCTCTTCTTTGTGATGGAAGATCTGTCTTTGGATTGGTAAGAGAATCCCATAGACAAAAGCCCACCAGATTTTTGCCTTGAAACACAATGATGAAGTTTTGACATGAGTAACTCCGTTATTGCGCCATAAGCTATCCTTCCAAGCTCCCTTACCTTCACATAATAACTCGTCTACCATGCTTGGTTCGGCTTTCTTTGTGGCTCTATCTTGGAAGATACAATCCCTTCCTTCCGAGAAAGGAATTAATAACAGTCGGTTGATGGCTTGAGGTGAGAAAGAAATTTGCTTCCCCCGGACATAAGATGCATAGCGCTCTTCTTCATCGTCACTTGTTATATTAGCATAGAACTCTAGCACTAGCTCTTGATATGCTGGGAAATTAATGTTGGCTAATCCAGTCCACTTTCTTCCAGAAATCTCATTGCAAACTTCTTTGTAACTAGCGCGTTGAGAAGCATCCCCAATTCTTTTATCAGTGTATAGGCTCGTGCTCATGTTGAATTTCCGCTCTACTAACACTGCACGTGCTATGAAACGGGAGGCAAAGGCCTCTGCATGCTCCAGTGATCTAAATCTGAGAGTATCATATTCTGGAATTTCTGGAGTGACCTTGGCTTTCTTTGTAGTCTTCTTCTTCTCTTGGCTCTGTCCTTTGATAGCTTTATTTTTGGTTCTTGGTTGCCTTGAAGAAGAACTAGTTGGTTGGTTACTTGAAGACATAATTTTTTTTCACAATTGAACCTACACAATCCAAAATATATATGAGAAGAACATGTGTGCACTTAACTAACAATTATTACCAATAAGAGCATGCATCTTCATCAAACTTATAGTGTGGTTCAAAGGAACTAAATGGCAATTGTCAAAGGAAATGCAAAAGCAATTACAATATGGTCATGCTTACTAGTGATGTGCATCTAGAACACACTCAAAACTTCATTGAAGCATTTTAATAAACACTAAGTGAACATGAACGGACATATCATATTTCTTTCCAATTGCTTCACACCATGCATCTCCGTGACACATATCACCATGCATTCTCAAGCAATCAATGTTATTCATCAACAATCATTAAAACAAGGCCATGCAACACATTCAATTGAGCCAATTTCAATTCGCACAAAAGGGGCTAGGGTTTCGAACCAACGCTTCTTGAACCCTCATCTCGAATACTCATGTGAATCATGCAATTGAAGCTTAGACAATGAAGAAAACAAGTTAAAATCAATGGATTGGAACACATACCTTGTTTAGGCCGAATGGGATATGAGAACACCAAATGAGGATTCTTGAAAATTATCAGCAAAAAAAATGAAAATCTATGGTGGAAAGGGTGCAGGATCAATTCAAAACTACTTGTAATTGTGGAGTGGTGAGGTTGAAAATTGATTGGGATTGGGATTGAACTCTTGAGAACTCACAAGCACATGGAAGAAGATGAAGAACAAGTGAACGCGCCTCTCTTTGTGCCAAGGCGCAGGCTCGCCTCTATTTGTGCCAAGGCGCGAGAAATGCGCCACCCCCTTTAAATGAAAACGCGCCGGGCGCGTTTTTACCGAACTCCATTTGCGAGAATGCGCCACTCTCATCACTTAAAACGCGCCGGGGGCGGTTTTTGCCAAAGCTATATGTAAAACGCGCCCTCCAAGGGCGCCGCGGCGCGTTTAGGCCACAACCAATCTTCAAACGCGCCCTCTTCTTGCAGCAGATGGCGCTGAGGCGCGTTTTACCGCAGCGGTATAAACGCGCTACCTTGTTTCCTCAAATTGCGCCAAGGCGCAATTCACTACTTCCATTTGCGCTTCTGCTAAATGAGGGCGTGTGTTTGTGTTTTGGTCAATTCTTCATGCACTATTGTGGGCTAAGGAGAAAACTGGTGACTTGCACCTTGATTCCACTTAGGCAACCATTCTAAGTTCTTTTGACTCTTGATAGATCTATTTTCTGCACAATAAACCTATCACACCTAAGCATGCCTTAAGATCCCACAACTTTCCCATTCATGCTATTACATCTCACCCCTCTTATTTCTATCATTCAAGTTAATGCAATTTCAATTGTTATTCATATATCTACTTGTGTATCTATCAACATAGAATCAGATTTATTATACTAGCTCATGTATTTACACTTCTAATCTAATCATCACATTCTCTTTTCTTTTTGCTTTTCTAACTTTTAAACTATTTACAAGTATCTCACAACAAGAAGTTACAGAAAACCTCTTTCAATTGGATGGGTTGCCTCCCACCAAGCGCTTTTTTTTTAATGTCATTAGCTTGACATGTAAATTGACCCTATCAAGGAGGGTCATGCAGTTCAGCAGAGACCTTATCCCTCTCGAACGTATCTCCTAGATAAGGTTTGACTCTTTGGCAGTTTACCTTGAACTCTCTGGATTTATCAAGGTCTTCTAGAGTGATTGCACCATGTGGAAACACTTGTTTAACAGCAAATGGACCAGACCATCTAGACTTTAGTTTTCCTGGGAACAATCTTAATCTAGAATTATAAAGTAACACCAATTGTCCAGGGTAAAACTCTCTCCCTCGAAGCTTACGATCATGCCATAGCTTTGTTCTTTCTTTGTAAATCTTGGCATTCTCGTATGCTTGAAGTCTGAGTTCATCCAACTCATGGAGTTGGTATAGTCTCTTCTTATGGCCTGATTGAGAGTCAGAATTTAGGTATTTCAAGGCCCAGTATGCCTTGTGCTCTTGTTCTACAGGCAAGTGGCATGCCTTTCCATAGACCATTTGAAATGGTGTCATGCCAATGGGAGTTTTGTAAGCTGTCCTATATGCCCCGAGCATCATTTAGTCTCTTAGACCAATCTTTTCGGACAGATTTAGTTTCTCTCTAGAATCCTTTTAATCTCCCTATTTACTAGTTCAGCTTGCCCTTGGTTTGGGGGTGATATGGTGTTGCAATCTTGTGCTTCACCCCCAACCTCTTGAGGACTCTCTCCATATGTTTGTTGCAGAAATGGCTTCCACCATCCGTAATGAAAGCTCTAGGGACCCCAAATCTACTAAAGATGTTTCTATGAATAAAGGTATCTACAATCCTAGAGTCATTGGTTGAGGCAGAAATGGCTTCCACCCATTTGGACACATAGTCTACAGCCACTAGGATGTATGTGTGGGAGAAAGAGGGAGGAAATGGTCCCATGAAATCCATCCCCCACACATCAAATACCTCTATCTCTAATATGTTGTTTAATGGTCCCTCATCTCTCCTTGAAATATTTCCACTTCTTTGGCATCTCGTCACGGATTCGCACAAAAGCTTTTGCATCTTTAAAAATAGATGGCCAATACAAACCACATTGCAAAACCTTTTTAGCTGTCCTTTCCCCATTAAAATGACCTCCACTAGGGGAATTATGTGCCAAAAGGACGAGTTGACCTCTTCCTCAGGTATACATCTCCTAAGGAGTCCATCTATTCCCCACTTAAACAGAAATGGCTCATCCCACACATAATATTTTGCATCAGAAAACAATTTTTTTCTCTGTTGATGAGACAAGCCAGGAGGGATATAGTTGGATACCTTGAAGTTCGCGATATCGCTGAACCAAGGAGCATCATTTACAGTAAAGAGTGTCTCATCAGGAAAGGTTTCAACTATAGGGATATCACTGCCTTCTATTTCAGCATGAGGCAACCTTGAAAGGTGATCTGCCACTAGGTTCTCTCTGCCTTTTTTGTCTTTTATTTCAATGTCAAACTCTTGCAGAAGGAGAACCCAACGGATCAACCTTGGTTTACTGTCATGCTTCATTAGAAGGTATTTCAAGGCAGCATGGTCAGTGTACACTACTATTTTTGAGCCAATGAGATAAGGCCTAAACTTGTTGAGAGCAAATACTATGGCTAGCAGTTCTTTTTCTGTAGTTGAATAATTGATTTGGGCACTATCAAGCACTCTGCTAGCATAGTATATTACTCTTACAAGTTTGTCCTTCCTTTGTCCTAACACTGCCCCTATTGCATAATCACTAGCATCACACGTTAATTCAAAAGGTAAACTCCAATCTGAGCGGTGATGATAGGAAATTTGTTATTAGTTTCTCTTTTAGAGTCTCAAAGGCTTTTAAGCAGTTTTCATCAAAATTAAAGCTCACTTCCTTTACAAGCAAGTCACACAATGGTTTAGAAATTTTTGAAAAATCTTGGATGAATCTTCTGTAAAACCCAGCATGACCTAAGAAACTCCTCACCCCTTTAACATTCACGGGTGGAGGCAATTTCTCTATCACTTCTATTTTTGCCTTGTCCACTTCTATACCATTCATAGATATTTTGTGTCCTAAAACGATGCCTTCTTTAACCATAAAATGGCATTTTTCCCAGTTCAAAACCAGATTTGTTTCTTGGCATCGTTTCAGTACAAAAGCTAAATTTTCTAAACAGTTATCCAAAGTGGAACCAAAGACAGAAAAATCATCCATAAATATTTCAATGAATTTCTCAACCATATCTCCAAAAATGGCCATCATGCATCTTTGAAAGGTAGCTGGTGCATTACATAGTCCAAATGGCATTCTCCGGTAGGCAAAAACTCCATAAGGACACGTAAAAAGCAGTTTTCTCTTGGTCCTTAGGATCTACCACAATCTGGTTATAACCGAGTAGCCATCCAGGAAACAATAATAAGGCATGACCAGCTAGCCTTTCAAGCATTTGGTCCATAAAAGGTAAAGGGAAGTGGTCTTTCCTTGTAGAATCATTTAACCTTCTATAATCAATACACATCCTCCATCCGGTCCTTGTCTGGTGGGGATCAACTCATTTTTCTCATTTGCAATCACAGTCATGCCCCTTTCTTGGGAACTACTTGTCTTGGACTTATCCAAGAGCTATCCGAAATGGGATAAATAATGCCAGCATCAAGTAGTTTGAGGACTTCCTTGTGCACAACCTCTTTCATAGTAGGATTTAAACGTCTTTGAGGTTGTATCACAGGTTTGAAATTGTCCTCAAGCAAGATTTTGTGCATGCAAAATGAGGGACTTATACCCTTCAAATCAAATCGCCATCCAATAGCAGATTTATGCCTTTTCGAACTTTAAGCAAACTGTCCTCTTCATTTTTATTCAAAAATTGCTAATGATCAGGGAAGGTGTCATTCTCTTCAAGAAAAGCATATTTAAGATGAGAGGCGAGTTGCTTAAGTTCGCTTTTAGGTGCGATTTCTGTTTTATCAACCATTTTAATTTGTTTCATCCTTTGCTTCAATACATGATGGTGATGATGTGTTGGTTTCCATAGCAGCAATGAATTCTTCAACTTCATATTGTTCATTTTCAAAACTGGAAGTATCAAAATCTTCCTCCTCTTTTATGAAGTCAAAAATTTCATTTTCATAAACATTTTCTGCTATCGGATTCAACACATCAATCATCATGCATTGGGACTTATCAGTTGGAAATTTCATAGCATCAAAGATATTAAAAGATACCTTTTCTTCATCTACTCTCAGAATGAGTTCACCTTGTGCTACATCAATCAAGACTCTGCCGGTGGCTAGGAATGGTCTTCCTAGGATGATTGGCACTTCTTCATCAGCCTCCATATCCAACACCACAAAGTCAGCAGGGAATACAAATTTGTCCACCTTCACCAAGAGATCTTCTACTACTCCATAGGGGCGTTTGGTGGATCTATCCGCTAATTGCAGTGTCATCATTGTGGGCTGGATGTCTTGAATGTTCAATTTATGTAGCACAGAAAGAGGCATCAAGTTTATGCTGGCTCCTAAATCAATCAATGCCTTACCAACTGGTACTTCCCCTATAGAACACGGGATAGTGAAGGGGCCTCTATCTCTCAACTTTTGAGGCAATTTCCTCTGGATGATGGCACTGCATTCCTCTGTCATAGCCACTGTCTCATCATCCAAAAGTATCCTCTTATTAGATAGAATCTCCTTCATGAATTTCGCATATGAAGGCATCTTCTGCAGAGCTTCAGAAAATGGAATATTAATCCTCAAACTTTTCAAGATATCGAAGAATTTGGCAACCGCTTATCATCATTTGCCTTCTTGACCTTTGAGGATATGGAAGCTTGCGATAAGGTGAGATGTGTTCAGCCGCGCCTTCTTCTAAAATCTGCTTCTTTGTCTTTCTTGGTGAATCTTTCTTTTCCATGAGAACTGCAGCTATAGGTGGCTGCCTAACTTTCTCTGCAGTATCTTCTTCTTCATCCACTTTATCACCCTTTAATTCTGAAGTTTCCTCTCCCAACACTTTACCACTCCTTGTGGTAATGGCTTTACACTGCTCCTTTGGGTTTACCACAGTATCACTTGGCAGATTCCCTTGGTTTCTTTCAGATAATTGCTTGGAAAGCTGGCCAATCTTTGATTCAAGGTTCCTAATTGAGGCTTCTTGGTTTGTGAACATTGATTCAGTCCTTTGCATAAAAGGACATGAACATGTTTTCCAGATTTGCAGAACCTTCTCTAGGAACATTCATATTAGAGCCTGCTGGAGCATTTCTTGGCTGGTTGGGTTGAAATTTAGACTGGTTTGGGTTGAAAGGTGTGTTTTGTGGTTGATTTTGGTTACCGTACTGATTAGATGAAGATGCTTGGTTTTGATGCTGGTTGTAATTTTGGTTATATGGTGGATTTGGATTGAAAGGTGGTCTAGGATTAGAGTTGAAGGTTTGTTTGAAGTTTTGGTCATAAGAGGAGGGGTTAGGTTGCAGATAATTGTTATTTCTATAGGAAAGATTTGGATGGTTTCTATTGTGGGAGTTATAGCTATTGTTAGCATAAGGATTACCTTGAGGATTCCCCATATAGTTCACTTGAGCTTGATCCTCTGCAGCAACTCCTAAGCTTTCACAACATTCAACTGGATGTCCTCCCCCACAATATTCACATCTTACTGGAGGTGCCTGGACTGCATTGAGTTGGACTACTTGCAGTTGTTTCATTATTTGGTCCATTTTCTGAGTCATCAACTTATTCTGAGCCAATAGTGCATCATTAGTTCCGAGATCCATCATTCCTCTCCTTTCTCCATAGAAATCACTAGGAGGAGCATCGTATCTGTTTGAAGCCATGGTCTCAATGATTGCTCTTGCTTCTTGCGTATCCTTTTTCCTCAATGACCCTCCAGCAGAGGCATCTACTAGCAATCTGGTATGTGATCGCAGTCCATTATAGAAGATGTGGACTTGCTGCAAATCAGAGAAACCATGGTGAGGACACCTTCTCAACAAGGATTTGAATCTCCTCCATGCTTCACTTATGGATTCTCCATCTTTTTGCTTGAAACAAGAGATCTCAGCTCTGAAATAGTTGTACTTCTCAGGTGGGAAATATTGAGCCAAAAATGTGTTTACCAAGTCTTCCCAAGCAGTGAAGTATCCATGTGGAAAACTCTGCAACCACATCTTTGCTTCTCCTTTTAATGAGAACTCAAATAATCTCAGCCGAATAGCATCATCCAAGACTCCATTCATTTTTATAGTTCCACAATCTGCAAGAAATTGTGAACTTGTTGATTTGGATCTTCCTCCTCTAGACCTCCAAACCGCTCTTGTCGACCAACTGTGTAAGAGCAGGTTTGATTTCAAAATTATTGGCCGCCACAATTGGTGGTGCAATCATCGGAACCGCATGACCCATTGCATTTGGCGTATGACTCTTCTAATGTCATTCGCCTTGTGTTATCCATAGTTGCTGTTGAATTTTCTGGTATGGTCTCTTCTTTATTGCTTTTATTCTCTTTCAGATTTTTCCTGCAAAACCTCTCAATTTTTGGTTCAAACAAGAAGTTAGTTTCCTTAACTCTTCGCATAAACCACAAGTCAAAGAGATGCAGGGAATTCCAAACAGAGTAAAAAGAATGAAATTAATCAATACAAAACAAAAACAGAACAGGTATACAAAACAAAAACAGAACAAGTATGAATCAACAAATAAAAACAAATATCCTAATTAGCAAACACGTTAAGACTATCGATATTCAACCAATAGTCCCCGGCAACGGCGCCATAAACTTGTTGACTATAAAAGTATGTATGTGTCAATCCTTCGGCAAGTGTACCGGTCGTCAAAAGTTTAGAAAAGTAAAAGTAAGGGTTGTCGAACCACAGAGACTAGATGTGAATTATCGAATGCTTACTATGCTTGCTATTAGGATGAACAGTTGAGTGAATCATGTCTGTGAACTAAGTAATTATGTAAAAGAAATTTAATGCTGTAAAAATGAATAATGAAATTCAGTAAATGTTTAAGTTTCAGAGATGATGAAAACAGTTAGGGAATAGGTTCATTCAATTCCTTCCTTCATGTAACTAAGTCTTATATCAATTCAATGTAAATCAATCAATCGGAGACTAGAATTTGTGATACCTTAGACTAAGCCTATTCCTAGGTCTTTAGTCACTTTGAATGACTTCTATAATCTCTAATCCCTTAGGTGAAAATAGAAATGCATTCAAGAAGCGAAACAGATAAATTCACAATGTCTCATAACATGCAAGTTCTATTCCTAGACTCACGACCTTTGTTATAATGATGCAATTCCTCTCCTAATTCAACTATCAATCTTCCGAAGGCATAATTGAAATGAGAAACAAAAACTCAAGGTATAGCTCAATCAATTTCAAGCAGTTAATATTCCTATCACTAATTGAAATTCATGAATCAAACCTCAAGAAATTGCAATTAAGTAGGACAAGCTCAATCAATTAATCCGAAATTACAATTGAATCAACATAGAAATTCATTACAAGTGTTCTGGAATCGAAATCCCCTTCCCTAACCTAAGAATTTAGCCTAACATGGAAATAGAAAAAGAAAGAACAAAAATAGAAATCAAAACCGAGAGAAGCTCCATGAATCCTTAGATCTTGCTTCCACAAGCTCCAATTCTTCGAGAATCCTCTTGATTTGATGGAGAAGGATGGAGAACGAAGGTGGAGAAGAGAGGTAAAGAAGAGAGAGAAAAACGAGAGAAGTGTGCAAAGGAAGCTAACGTAAAACCGAATTATCAAGTCTCTCATTTTCGCGCCCAAAGAAGCATATATATAGACCGTAAATCGCGCCACCCACTTAAGATGGGACGCGCCCTGGCGCGTTTTGAGCGGAGAAAAAGTATGAGCGCGCCCTTCTGCGCGCTCTGGCGCGTTCGTCCTACAAACAACCAGTATTTGCACTAGTTGTGTCATCTGTCTTCATGTCGTCTGTATACGAGATCGTCTGTCTGAACTTACTGTATTGTTTGACTTGGTATAGTCTGTCATTGATGTCGTCTGTCTTGAATTTGGTATCGTCTGTTCTGAACTTGGTGTTGTCTGTCTTAGCTTGATGTATCGTCTGTTGTGGGCTTGGTATCATCTGTTGTGGACTTGGTATCGTCTGTTGTGGATTTGGTATCGTCTGTCATTGATGTCGTCTGTCTTGGACTTGGCATCGTCTGTCTTGGGTTGTTGTATCGTCTGTATTGGTGACAGACGAAAGCATCAATCTGGAGACTAAGACAAAACAAGTACAGACGGAACAACTTAAAAAAGAGGCATGCTCGGACTTGGCAACTTCCTCGTAAAGCAAAGAGGACGAAACAATTCTTAAAAGAATCAAACACAGACGAAAGCAACTTCATAAGAATTAAGCACAGATTTAAGCAACTCCATAAGAAGAAGTGTACGGACGGATAACTCGGATGAGGCAAGCATAGACAGAATAATTCTCAGACGAAGTAAGCATAGACGACGCGACTTGGAAGATACAAGCGCAGACGAAGCAACTTCATAAGAAGCACGCACAGATGGAACAGTTCTCAGATGAAGTAAGCATAGACGAAACTAATCCATTGCGTCTTGATCCCTTCGTCTGAGCTTTCATAAAGTACGAAACGCGCCTCTGAGCGCGCCCTGTCGCGTTTGAATAAGTGGGGATGGCATGAGCGCGCCCCTGAGCGCGCCCTAGCACGTTTTTGCCGCGAGCAGGGTATGAAGGCGCCTCATGAGTGCGCCCTGGCGCGTTTCTTCAGACGATACCATTTTAACAGCCTTGGATATTCAACTTGAGGTTTGGCTTGCTCTACTCTCTTGGTTTGAGCTTCTGTTCAAGTATTGGATCCACTCCTTGTTGCTTATCTCTTCTTCAATCCTTCATTGCACCTAAAGATTAACAAAAGAAGAATAAAAATGACTTAAAACTCAAGAAAAACTTACAAAACTCACAAAACTCTCACTCAAGAACTAACACTAAGCAATTATGATATTTTTACTGTTTTCTTGACTAAATTATAGCTAAACCTAGTGAAAATATATGGGAATGAGCCTAAAACACTTAGAAAAAACATGTATAATCTAGCACTTATCAATGCTACATCTAAAGGAACTACTACTGTAGCTAGTATTATCGGAGATGCTACTACCCGAGCTACCGGTGTTAGAGCGGGCAATGCCGGAGCTGTCGCCATCATGGATGCTACCCCCACTGAAACTATTACTGCATGGAGTACTACCAGAGATACTTCTGCCCGAGCTGCCGATGGTCGAGCTGCACCTGTCAAAGATACTGATGTTAGAGCTGGCACTGACGGAGCTATCGCCGTCGGGGATGCTACCCCCACAGAAACTACTACTGCAGGCAGTACTATCGAAGATGCTACCGCCAGAGCAACCGGTGGACGAGCTGAACCTGTCCGAGATACCGCTGTTAGAGCGGGAACAGCCGGAGCTTTCGCCGTCAGGGATACTACCCTACAAAAAATACTGTTGCAGGGAGTAACACCGGAGATGCTACTACAAGAGCAACCGGGGGACGAGCTGAACCTGTCAGAGATACCATTGTTAGAGAGGGAACTGTCGGAGCTGTCGCCATCGGGGAAGCTACCCCCCACAAAAACTACTACTACGGGTAGTACTACCGGAGATGCTTCTGCCCGAGCGTCTGGTGGACTAGCTGCACCTGACGGAGATACCGCTGTTAGAGTGGGCACTGCCGGAGCTGTCGTCGTCAAGGATACTACCCGCACAGAAACTACTACTGCAGGTAGTACTACCGGAGATGCTTCTGCCCGAGTGTCTGGTGGAAGAGGTGCACCTGTCGGAGATACCGCTGTTACAGTGGGCACTGCCGGAGCTGTTGTCGTCGGGGATGCTACCCCCACAGAAACTACTATTGCAGGCAGTACTATCAGAGATTCTACCGCCCTAGCAACTGGTGGACGAGCGGAACCTGTCGTAGATACCGTTGCTAGAGCGGGAACTGCCGGAGCTGTCGCCATCAGAGATACTACCCTACAAAAAATACTACTGCAGGTAGTAACACCGGAGATGCTACTGCCTGAGCTGCCGGTGGAGGAGCTACATCTGTCGGAGATTCCGCTATTAGAGCGGGCATTGCCGCAGCTGTCGCCGTAAGGGATGCTACTCCCACTGAAACTACTACTACAGTAGTACTTACCGGAGATGCTACTACCCGAGCTACCGGTGGACGAGCTGAACCTGTCAAAGATACCGCTATTAGAGCGGGCATCGCCGAGCCGTTCTCGTGGGGGATGCTACCCTACGTAAACTTCTACACGCAGTAGTACTACCGGAGATGCTTCTGCCCGAACTACTGGTGGACGAGTTGCACCTGTCAGACATACCGTTGTTAGAGCGGGCACTACCGGAGCTATCGTAGTCGGGGATGCTACCCCATAGAAACTACTGCTGTAGGTTGTACTACCGGAGAGGCTTCTGCCCGAGCTGCCGGTGGACGAGTTGTACCTGAAAGAGATACAACTGTTAGAGCGCGCACTGCCGGAGCTGTCGTCACCGGGGATGCTACCCCCACAAAAACTACACTGCTGGCAGTACTATCGTAGATGCTACTGCCCGAGCAACCGGTGGACGAGATGAACCTGTCGGAGATACCGTTACGAGAGCGGGAACTGCCGGAGCTGTCGCCGTCAGGGATACTACCCTACAAAAAATACTATTGCAGGTAGTAACACCGAAGATGCTACTGCCCGAGATGCCGGTGGAGGAACTACATCTGTCGGAGATTCCGCTATTAGAGCGGGCACTGCCGCAGCTGTCGCCGTCGGGGATGCTACCCCCACAGAAACTACCACTACAGGTAGTACTACCGGAGATGCTACTGCCCGAGCAAACGGTGGACGAGCTGAACCTGTCGGAGATACCGCTGCTAGAGCGGGAACTGCCGGAGTTGTCGTCGTCTAGGATACTACCTTACAGAAAATACAACTGTAGGGAGTAACACCGGAAATGCTACTGCCCGAGCTGCCGGTGGACGAGCTGAACCTGTCAAAGATACCACTGTTAGAGCGGACACTGCCGGAGCTGTCGCCATCGGGGATGCTACCCCCACAGAAACTATTATCGCAGTAGTACTACGGAGATGCTTTTGCAAAAAGCTTCTTGCCGCGTGGATAGAGCCGCGAATCGCCGTGGAGATACCGCCGTTAGAGCGGCACTATTAGCCGCAGCCTGGATGCTACCCCTACGTAAACTACATCCGTAGAAATACGACCGGAGAAGCTTACCGCCGAGCGCGTGGACGAGCCGCACTTGTCTGGAGATACCGCCGCTAGAGCGGGCACCGCCGAGGTGTCGCATTCGGTGGATGCTACCCCTGCGTAAACTACGACCGGCAGTGGTAGTACTCACCGAGATGCTACCGCAAAAAGCCGCCGTGGACGAGCGCAACCGTTTGAGATACCGCTGTCTAGAGCGGGCACTATTAGAGTGTCACCGTCGGGGATGCTACCCCAACGTAAACTACTACCGCAGTAGTACGAATCGAGACATGCTACCCAGGCCGACATGGACGAGCCGCAACCGTCGAGGATACCGCCGTTGCTGAGCGGGCACGCCGAGGTGTCGCGATTCGGGGATGCTACCCCAACGTAAACTACTACCGCAGTAGTACTACGGAGATGCTTCTCGCCCGAGCCGCCACGGACGTGCCGCACCCGGTCGAGACACCGCCGCAGAGCGGGCATTGCCGGAGCTCGTCGCCGACGGGGATGGTACCCTCACGTAAACTACTACTACAAGCAGTCATATCGGAGATGCTACCGCTTCGAGCAACCAAAGTGGATCTAGCCGAACCTCGTTCTGGAGGTACCGCCGTTAGAGCGGAACAACCGAGTCGGTACGCAGGGATACTACCCCCTACAAAAATACTACCGCAGCTACATACACCGGATATGCTATCGTCGAGGTGCTGGGGAGGAGTTGCACTCGCTTCGAGATACTCAGCAGAGCGGCTCGCCGGAGTTGTCGCCGTCGGGATGCTACCCCCATAGAAACTACTACCGGGCGCGCACGTACCGGAGATGCTTCCGCCCGAGCCGCCGCTGGGATTTGAGCCGCACCGTTCTGAGATACCGTTAGAGGGAACGGCCTGAGCTCGCCACCGTCGGGATGCTACCCATACGTAAACTACTACAGAGTAAGTACTACCGGAGATGCTTCGCCCGAGTTGTGGACGAGGTGCACATTTTGAAGATACCGTCGTGGGGATCGGCTCACGGAGTATCACATTCGGGATGCTAACCCCCAACGAAACTACTACCGCAAGCCGTACTATCGTCGATGCTACCGCCAAAGCCGCTGGGTGGAGGAGCCGCAATCGTCGGAGATACCGCCGTTAGAGCGGCATCGCCGTAGCTGCGCCGCCGAGGATGCTACCCCAACGTAAACAACTACTACAGTAGTACGACCGAGATCCTTCTACCGCAGTGGACAAGCCAGATTGCCTTGAGATACCGCTGTTAGAGCGGGCACTGTAGGAGGTGTCGCTATCAGGGATGCTAACCCAACAAAAACTACGACCGCAGTAGAACTACACGAGATGCTACCGCCTAACCCGCCTAAGTGGGATCTAGCCGCACCTATCGGAGATACCGTTGTTAGAGCGGGCACTATCGGAGCTGTCGCAGTCGGGGATGCTACCCCCATAGAAACTACTACTGCAGGTAGTACTACCGGGGACCCTTCTACCCGAGCTGCCGATGGACGAGCTGCACTTGTCGAAGATATCGCTGTTAGAGCGGGCACTGCTGGAATTGTCGTCGTTGGGGATGCTACCCATATAGAAACTACTACTACAGGTAGTACGATCAGAGATCCTTCTGCCCGAGCTGCCGGTGGAGGAGCTGCAATTGTTGGAGATACCGCAATTAGAGCAAGCACTATCGGAGCTGTCGCCCTCGGGGATGCTACCCCCACAGAAACTACTACTGCTGGCAGTACTATCGGAGATGCTACTGCCCGAGCAACCTGTGGACGAGCTGAACCTGTCGGAGATACCGTTGCTAGAGCGGGAATTGCTGGAGTTGTCGCCGTCAAGGATACTACCTTACAGAAAATACAACTGTAGGGAGTAACACCGGAGATGCTACTACCCGAGCTGCCGGTGGATAAGCTGCACCTGTCGGAGATATCACTGTTAGAGCGGCACTGGCAGAGCTGTCGCCGTCAGGGATGCTACCCCCACCGAAACTACTACTGTAGGCAGTAATATCAGAGATGCTACTGCTTGAGCAACCGGTGGACGAGCTGAACCTATCGGAGATACCGTTGCTAGAGCCGGAACTACCGGAGCTGTTGCCGTCGGGAATGCTACCCCTACAGAAACTACTACTATAGGCAGTACTATCGGAGATGCTACTGCCCGAGCTGACGCTGGACGAGCTGCACCTGTCGGAGATACATTTGCTAGAGCGGGCACTGCCGGATCTGTCGCAGTCGGGGGTGCTACCCCCACAGAAACTAGTACTGCAGGTAGTACTACCGGAGATCCTTTAACCCAGCTGCCGATGGAGGAGTTGCACCTGTCGGAGACAGGGCACTGCCAAATCTGTCGCCGTCGATCCATAAACTTGTTGACTTCCAAAACTACTATCACAATTCGGCAAGTGTACCGGTCGTTACAAGTTTAGATAAGATGAGTGAGGGTTGTCGAACCACAAAGATTAACTGATGAATTACCGACTACTTAACATGCTTCTCTATTTGGACGAATCAATGAATCAATCATTTATGCAAAACTAAGCGATTATGTGAAATTAAGCACTACAACAGAGAACATGTAAAGAAAGCAAGTAAATGTTTAGGTTTCTAAACAAGATAATGAAGAAGGTTAGGGTAATGGTTCATTTAATCCTTCCCTCAAGTAACCACATCCTATGTCAATCCAACAAAAATCAATCGAATGGAGATAGAATTCGTGATACTAAAGACTAATCTATTCCTAGGTATTTAGTCCCTTTGAATTACTACTAGCATCCCTAATCCCTTAGGTGAAAATAGAAAGTAATTCAAGAAGCGAACAAATGAATTCATAGCATCTCATAGCATACAAGTTCTATTCCTAGAATCATGCATAACTATAGTGTCTACTTCCTCTCTTAATTCAACTATCAATCTTCCAATTGTACAATTGAACTGAGATACAAATCCTTAAGGAACAATTCAGTCCAATTCAAACACCAATATCCCTATCAACTATTTGAATTTCGTGAATAAACCTCAAGAATTAGCAATAAGCAAGAAGAGATCAATCAATCGAACGAAATTAAACTCAAATTAACATGAAGAAGTCTTTACAAGAGTTACAGAATCAAAATCCCCAATCCCTAACCTAGGGATCTAGCCTAACATGGAAACAGTGAAGGGAAGAAGATAAAAGAAATTCAAACACAAGAAATACTCCATGGAGGTTTGGTTCTTGCTTCCACAAGCTCCCAAGCTCCAGAAATCTTCTCGGTTTGATGGAGGAAGAGAAAAATGGAGTTGGAGAGGAGAGAATCGTGCAAAGGAAGATTGGAGAAGAAGATTCTCCAATCCCTGTTTTCGCGCTCAAAGATCCATATATAGCCCATGATTTGCACCCCCTGTATACCTGAATTGCGCCTGGGCGCATCTTGGCAGAAAAGAATGAAGATTTGCGCCCTGCTTTGTCCAGATTTACGCCTGGGCGCATCTTGGCAGAGAAGAGTGTAGATTTGCGCCCTGCATGCCCAGATTTGCGCCCGGGCGCAAATGCTTATGCTCCCATGGCTTAGGCTTCAATTTCCCTTCTTCTTGATGGCTTGCACTCCAAGTCTTCATCTCAGGTCTACGAGCTTTCATTCCAAGCTTCAATTCTAGCATTCAATCCATTCCTTGCTCCTATCTCCTCTTCACAATGAACCTACACATAACAAGAAAAAGATTAAAATGACTTAAAAACACAAGAAAGACCTATAAAACTAACCAAATACCAAATCAAGGACTAACATCAAACAAACATGATATTTTCACAATTTTCTTGTCTAAACTACAACTAGACCTAGTAAAAACGGATGGAAATGGACTAAAAACACCTAGGAAATCATGTATAATCTAGAATTTATCATAGTACTACCAGAGATCCTTCTACCCGAGCTGCCGATGGAGGAGTTGCACCTGTCGGAGATACCACTCTTAGAGCGGGCACTGCCGGAGCTGTCGCCGTTGGGGATGCTACCCTTACAGAAACTACTACTGTAGGCAGTACTATCGGAGATGCTACTGCCCGAGCTGCCGCTGGACGAGCTGCACCTGTCGGAGATACCGTTGTTAGAGCGGGCACTGCCGGAGCTGTCGCAGTCGGGGATGTAACCCCCACAGAAATTACTACTACAGGTAGTACTACCAAAGATCCTTCTACCCAAGCTACCGGTGGAGGAGCTGCACCTGTCGGAGATACCGTTGTTAGAGTGGGCACTGCCGGAGTTGTCGCCGTCAGAGATGCTACCCCCACAGAAACTACTACTGTAGCTAGTACTACCAAAGATCCTTCTGCCGGAGCTGCCGGTGGAGGAGCTGCACCTGTCGGAGATACCGCTATTAGAGCGTGCAGTGCTGGAGCTGTCGCTGTCGGGGATGCTACCCTCACAGGAACTACTACTGCAGCTAGCACTACCAAAGATCCTTCTACCCGAGCTACCGATGGAGGAGCTGCACTTGTCGGAGATACTGCACTTATAGCGGGCACTGCCGGAGCTGTCGTCGTCGGGGATGCTACCCTTACAGAAACTACTACTGTAGGCAGTACTATCGGAGATGCTACTGAACGAGCTGCCGCTGGACGAGTTGCACCTGTCGGAGATATCGTTGTTAGAGCGGGCACTGCCGGAGCTGTCGTAGTCGGGGATGCAACCCCCACAGAAATAACTACTGCAGTTAGTACTACTGGAGATCCTTCTACCCGAGCTACCGGTGGAGGAGCTGCACCTGTCGGAGATACCGCTGTTAGAGTGGGCACTGCCGGAGCTATCGCCGTCGGAGATACTACCCCCACAGAAACTACTACTGCAGCTAGTACTACCAAAGATCCTTCTGCCAGAGCTGCCGGTGGAGGAGCTGCACCTGTCGGAGATACCGCTCTTAGAGTGGGCACTGATGGCACTGTCGCCGTCGGGGATGCTACCCCCACAGAAACTACTACTGCAGGTAGTACCACCGGAGACGCTTCTGCCCAAGTTGCCGGTGGACGAGCTGCACCTGTCGGAGATACCGCTGTTAGAGCGGTCTTTGACGAAGCTGTCGCCGTCGGGGATTCTACCCCCACAGAAACTACTGCTACAGGTAGTGCTATCGGAGATGCTTCTGCCCGAGCTGCCGGTGGACAAGCTGCACCTGTTAGAGATACCGCTGTTAGAGTGGGCACTGACAGAGCTGTCGCCGTCGGGGACGCTACCCGCACAGAAACTACTACTATAGGTAGTACTACTGGACATGCTTCTGCCCGAGCTGCCGGTGGACGAGCTGCACCTGTCAGAGATACCACTATTAGAGCGGGCAATGCCGGAGTTGTCACCGTCGAGGATGCTACCCTTACAGAATCTACTACTATAGGCAGTATGATGTAGGAACATATAGAAGAGTTACTATAAGCATGCAAAGAAGGCTAGAGGAAGAGGTGGGAAGACTTTAAGACCATGAAGCTAGCATAGGACTTATCATGTGTAATACAATTGTAAATTCCTTTGAACATGATTTAACCCCTACCTTCTAATAGCTTTAGGGAATACTTGGGCTAAAGCCCGTGGGTTTTCATAGGCCAAAGGCCTCGGGTTCCATAGATCCTACACATGCCACACATTCCTAGTCAAGCCACACAAGAATTTAAAAAGTGGCTAAAATCATTTTTAGGTTTCAAACTTGTGTGGACTTGAAACACTTCTTAACAAGGAGGGAACCTTTGATTAAACCTTGGATCCATGCCAAAGCTTAATCAAAGATCTCCACCCTTGATTAAGAGAGGTTTAGGATTGATGACATGGCTAATCACATGGGCCACAATGGGGGACAAACCCATGTGCACCCATGTGAAGGCCATGTGAAGCCATGTGCTTCCTAACAACCAAGTAACCACTTGGGTTACTTGGTTTGCAAGGAAGCCCCACGGATTGGTGCAGCCCTAACCGTGGTTATTGGCTCCCAACCATGGTTAGGCTTTACTTGGAGCCCAAGGCTAAGAAGCCTATAAATACCCCACGACACACTTATGTAAGGAACTTTTTTGATGAACGAAAATAGCTTCTAGCTTTGAGAGTTGAATCTCTTGTTCCCTTAGGGAAGACCTTGAATCTTATCAATGACTTCTTTCAACCATTGTGGCGGTTCCTCCTAGGCTTATGGGAGTCTCCTCCTTGGCGCCACCATCATTCCTTACCTCTCCATTTTCTACCTTTGATTTCTTAAACCGAAAACACCTAACCTCTAAACCGAACCATTCCTAGCTTGGTTTCCTTTGATCGGTGCTTGGGTTGAAGGCTAGTGTGGGCAATCTCGGAGCTGCCATGGATCACCTTCCAAGAGCAACTTCATCAAGTAGTATCTAGAGCATGGTTGCCTTCAACATTGGATCTTCACACCGGTTAGTTTTGAGTCTCCATGAGTCTTGTTTTTTCTTCTTGATTTCTTCCATCTCTTGAGTCTTGAGTCTTCTTTCTTTGAGTAGCTTACTTGAGTTCCTTGAGTTGTCTCATTAGTAGTGTTGAGTTGAGCATGCTTTGTTTCTTTTGGTTGCTGCATTAGGCCGTGATTCATGATAGCATGTTCATCCATAATTTCTTGAATACATGATCTACTAGCTTGCAAATTTGATTCCATGCTATGCCATGTTTAGCTCTTGCAAGATATACTTCATGTATGTCGTTTAGGACCTTGTTTAGTCTTGGATCCTTGCTGCAATCAATGGTGTGTTTGCTGGTTGGTACTGCATCTTAGCCTAAAAATACATATATGTTATGATCTATACATGCTAGGAACACCTACTAGTAACACATTACATGACCTTGATTTTTAATAATTCTCCTTGAATACCTTTATGTTGAATTTTGGCTATTTTGTTGTAATTGCCATGATGAGCTAGAATTGAACCTAGGAGTGGCTCTTAGAACACTATAAGGTTTCGGTCCAGCCATAGCATTACCAAAGAAAAAGGAAACAAATCAAAAGAAAGAAAAGAGAAAATAAAGAAAAACAAGTGAAAAGAAAAACTAGTAGTAGAAAGCATAGTGGTTCTTAAAACAAAGTGACACTTAGAGAACCATAGAAAAGGGAAAATAAAAGAAAGTTACTGCAAGATAAGATCAAAAGAAAGTGAAAAAGAAAAGGGTTATACAAAAGAAACACCATTGGACCTAGGAAAGAGCCTACACTACTCTAGTAAAATTCTAGTTTTAAGCATCCTAGTGAATTGTGTCTCTTGAGATCTTTTACTTGTAATTTTCTTTTTCTCTTTGCTACTACACATTGGTGGATCTGTACTTGTACACATTAGGTAGCATTAGTTGATTTTTGTATTAGATTACATGATAGTTACCAAATTTTGTAACCTAGGCAAATCGGTTTCTAAATTTTGCTGAAATTGTTTTCGGTTTCTAAAATTCGGTGGCTAAATTTTTGACTTTGATGTTTTGCTGTCCAATATTACATGCCATGCCTATACCTCTATTTTGATACTTTTCTTGGGAAAAATTTTACTATTTTACTGCCCTAGTACATGCCTATGTCTCATAATAGTTTCTCTCCATTTTGAGTGCCTATCATTTCTATTTGAGCTTTTTCTTGCTTGTCTCCTTCGGAATCCTTGGTTGTGTCCTAGAGTCTTTTGCCTTTCTTGGCCTCTTAAGCCTAGTAAGGTGCTGTTCCTCTTTCATGATGGTATGCTAAGAACTTTGGTAATTGATTAGAGGATAATCCCTAATAGGACATAGAGAAAGAGTGGTAAAAGGCAAGAGAGGATCATCTTGAAAAGAGCCTTGATTTTGAGTGATACATGAGTGTGAGTGGATACACTTAGAGAGTGTTGAGAGGTTTATTGCTTTCCTTATATTTTCTTGTGTACTAACCTTTGCTTGCAGCCATGGCAATTCCCTCTAGTGTGGGACAAGAATTGTCACCTAGGACCCGCAATATGTTGAACTTGGTGATGGATCGGGTGGGTGACATGAATAGGGAGATGAATCAAAGTTGGGAGGCTCGGTTTGAGCAAGTCTTAAGGAGTACCCAAGGGAGGGGAGGGCAAGGAAACCATGAGGGAGGAAGGAGAGAAAGGAGGAGTGAAAATGAGGGAAGAAATGAGGGTGAGGAAGATAGGAGGAGTCATAGGGGAAGAGAACCTAGAACCTCCATAGGGAGTGATGTTGGGGAACCTCTTAGAAGACCTTTTGCTAAAGATGATCCTTACTACCATGATAGGAGGAGTGGGGGTGAGTTGGCCGTGAAGGAGCAAGAGGAAGCCAAGAGGGTAGGAGGGCCCAATGGGAGGAGGAAGATAGGTTTGATGAAAGATTTGTGAAGATCACCAATCCTAAGTTCAATGAAAGTGGGGGACCCGAAGCATACCTAGATTGGGCTATGAAAGTGATATAGGCCTCCTTAGAGATTCCCCAAAGAGTCCTTGTGTTGCCCTCTCTAGCTTCTTCAAGACAAGCAACTCCAACCCAAAAGACAAAGGAAGCTTCGGTCAAGCTTCAATGGTGGAGGAAAACCGAGAAAGGAAAAGGTGAAGGGGGTGAGGAATGGAAGAGGGTGGCGCCATGGCAAGCCAATAAGCCTAGGAGGAACCGCCACAATGGAGGATGGAATCCATTGATAAGATTCAAGAAACCTTGCTAAGCAAGACAAGAGAAAACGTCTCTCAAGAAAAGCTCAAAGCTTCTTCAATTATCAAAATTATCAAAAGTGTTTTACAAGTTTAAGAGTGGAGCCTATATAGCCCACAGTTTTAGCTTGGGTAGCAAGCTAACTAATCCTAACCCAAACTTAACTAATCCTAACCGAATCCTAACCAACTAGCTTAAGGTAACAACCTAATTAATGAGGAGCTAGGTTAGTTACATGTCACTTTCCAAGTGACATGTCATCAATCCTTGATCTAGTCCCTTGATTAGGATGACTTGATCAAGGGTTGAGGCTTCTCCTTAAGTGGAGACATGGATCACCACCTAAGTATAAGTCTACTTAACCTTTCACATGAGTTCACTTTAGAATTTCACTTAAACTCTAATTGACTTGAAATTCACTTGAAATTCTAAGGTGAATCTTAATGCACATCATTTTATTATTTGTACCCTTAAGCCATGCACTAACACAAGTGAAAGAAAATTGTAAGTATGCCCTCAAACAATATGGGCCGTGAGCTTGCCAAGCTCTTGCATGGCATTACAAAGATTCAAAGGTATTTACAAGTATATTACAAAAATCCTTAGTATTTCTAAGGCCTTGAAGCTTGTAGCATTCCTTGACCTTCTCCAACTCTTCTTCAAGCTTCTTGAGCATGCTCCTAGTGAGTCTTCTTGGAGGAGGTTCTTCTTGTGGGGATAGTCCTCTATCAAACCCTCCTTCTTGGCTTGAACTTGCCCTCAAGTGATTGGGTTCGTCAAGACCTACATCATACAAAGTTAGATCACATATATTGAAAGAATTACTAACTCCATAATCAATAGGTAAGTCAAGTTTAAAAGCATTTGGGCCAAGTTTCTCAATTATTTTGAATGGACCGTCTCCCTTGGGCATCAATTTAGAGCTCCTAAGATTTGGAAATCTTTCTTTCCTAAGGTGTAGCCACACTAAATCTCCTTCCTTGAATTCCACATGCTTTCGGTTCCTATTGTGAATTTTAGCCACTTGTTCATTTCTCTTCTCAATTTGCTCCTTTGTCTTAGCATGTAATTCCTTGATCTTTCTTACCTACCCCTTGCATTCTTGTTAGTAGTAAACTCAAAAGGCAAAGCAACAAGATCAAGAGGAGTAAGAGGATCAAAACCATATACCACTTGAAAAGGAGAAAGTTGAGTAGTAGAATTCCTTACACGGTTATAGGCAAATTCTATATGAGGAAGCCACTCTTCCCAAGCTTTAAGGTTATCCTTCACAAAACTTCTCAAGAGTTGGCCAAGTGTGCGGTTCACCACTTCCGTTTGGCCATCGGTTTGTGGGTGACATGTTGTGGAGAAGAGAAGCTTTGTGCCAAGCATGCCCCATAAGGTCCTCCAAAAATGACTTAGAAACTTAGAGTCTCTATCACTTACTATAGTTTGAGGAACACCATGGAGTCTTACTACCTCCTTAAAGAACAATCTAGCTATGTTAGAAGCATCATCAACCTTTTTACAAGGAATAAAGTGTGCCATCTTCGAAAATCTACATACTACTACAAAGATACAATCCAAACCTCTTTTAGACCTTGGTAAGCCAAGAACAAAGTCCATAGACAAGTCCATCCAAGGAGCATTTGGACTCGGCAAAGGTTGATACAAACCATGGTTGGAGACTTTAGACTTGGCCCTATTGCAAGTGACACACATTTTCACAAATCGGTTTACTTGAGCCTTCATCTTAGGCCAATAGAAATGTTCTTGCAATATAGCCAAAGTTTTGTCCCTACCAAAATGGCCCATCACACCACCTTCATGTGATTCAACCACTAATAGATCTCTTAAGGAACCCTGGGAATGCACAAACACTTCCCTTTGAAAAGATAATCATTTTGTTTATAGAAATCCTTGTGAGATCCATTAGTGCATGAATTCCATAGTTGGCCGAACTCATCATCAACACCATACAATGCTTTTATATGTTCAAAACCAAGGAACTTACTTTCAAGCATAGCAATTAGAACATATCTCCTACTAAGGGCATCGGCTACTACATTAGTAGATCCCTTCTTGTACTTGATAACATAAGGAAATTGTTCAATAAACTCTATCCACTTAGCATGCCTTTTGTTCAACTTACCTTGCCCCTTGAGGTGCTTAAGAGCCTCATGGTCCGTATGTACCACAAACTCCTTAGGGAGCAAATAATGTTGCCACACACGGAAAGACCTTACCAAAGCATAAAGCTCCTTGTCATAGGTTGAATAGTTGAGTTGACCTCCCTTGAGCTTCTCACTAAAGTATGCTATTGGGTGCCTTTCTTGCATGAGGACCGCCCCTATACCTATGTTTGAGGCATCACATTCCAACTCAAAAGATAGAGAAAAGTTAGGCAATGCTAATATAGGTGCATGTGTAAGTTTTTCCTTTAACAAGTTAAAAGCATCATCTTGTTTAGGTCCCCATATAAATGGAACTTCCTTCTTTACTAGTTCATTTAGAGGTGAAACAATTGTACTAAAATCTTTTACAAACCTCCTATAGAAACTAGCAAGCCCATGGAAACTCCTTACCTCCTTTACATAAGTGGGAACCGGCCAATCCATGATAGCCTTCACTTTACCTTCATCAACTTGGACACCTTGAGCACTCACCACATAGCCAAGGAAGATAACACTCTCGGTGGAGAAGGTACATTTGTCCTTATTTGCATATAGCCTCTCGGATCTAAGGACCTCTAAAACACATCTCAAGTGCATCAAATGTTCATGGAAAGATTTGCTATATATAAGTATGTCATCAAAATAAACCACAACAAATTTTCCAATAAAATTTCTCAAGACATGATTCATAAGCCTCATAAATGTGCTAGGAGCATTGGACAAACCAAATGGCATCACAAGCCACTCATAGAGTCCAAACTTAGTCTTAAAAGCGGTCTTCCACTCATCACCCTCTTTCATTCTAATCTGATGATAGCCACTTTTAAGATCTACCTTGGAGAATATGGTGGAACCATGCAATTCATCTAGTAAGTCATCTAAACGTGGGATGGGATGTCTATACCTTATAGTGATGTTGTTCACCGCCCTACAATCGGTGCACATGCGCCATGTGCCCTCCTTCTTAGGGACAAGGATCACCGGTGAAGCACAAGGTGACAAGCTTTCTTTGACCCATCCTTTCTCCATGAGGTCTTGCACTTGTTTTTGTATCTCATGTGCCTCTTGGGGTGTGCTCCTATATGATGGCCGATTTGGTATGGAAGCTCCCGGCACAAAGTCTATTTGGTGTTCTATCCCGCGGATTGGTGGCAAGCCATGAGGGATCTCCTTGGGAAAAACATCTTGGAATTCATCTAGCAAGGCATCTAACTTAGCTTGTTCACCTACAAAATTAGAACTCAAACACAAAGGGTTTGGCAAGCAAAGGAAGATACATTTTCTAGCCAAAAATTCTCTTTTAATCTCCCTTTTGTCAAGTAGAAAACTTCCCTTGTTACCTTTACTTAGAACCAACTCACTTGTCCTTTGGTTCTTGGCCTTGTGTCCTTGGGAACTTGGAGTGATGCTTGCTGGATTTTTCCCATATGCCTCGGCCGAAACAGCAAGCTTGCCTTGCTTGGAAGCTTTTGGTCCTTCCTTGGCATGCTTCTTACCCTTCTCTAGCCACAATGGCTTTTTGCTCACTATCTCTCTTGATCTTCATCTTGATTTGGTCTTCACAAACTTCCCTAGGAGACAAAGGCTTTAGCACAACCTTTCTACCACTATGAGAAAACATATAAGTGTTAGCAACACCATCATGAATAACATTTCTATCAAATTGCCATGGTCTCCCTAGAAGTAAATGAGTAGCTTCCATAGGCACTATATCACATAAAACATCATCACAATATTTACCTATGGAAAACGAAATCAAGCATTGTTTATCAACTACTAACTCACCATGCTCACTTAACCATTGTAGTTTATAAGCTTTAGGGTGGGGAGAAGTTCTTAGGCCTAGTTTGCTTACCAACCGAGAGCTAACAACATTAGTACAAGAACCACCATCAATGATAAGGGAACAAGTTTTACCTTCAACAAGACACCTTGTATGAAAAATGTTCTCTCTTTGGGATTCATCCATACCTTGGCAAAAGTTGTTGAGCAATCTCCTTACAATAAGCAAGTCTCCACTCTCAGCCTCCTCACAAGAAGAGTGCTCCTCACCATGGGCAACTTCATCCTCACTTGTTGATGAGCAAGAGTCTTCACTAGTCATTCCCCCATCTTGCCTCATCACCATAGTCTTTTTATTTGGACATTGTGAAGCTATGTGTCCATTCCCTAAACACTTAAAACATTTAATGTTACTAGATTTAAAAGATTTAGAAGAAGAAGGTACCTCTTTGGGCTTGGAAGGCTCTCGGTCACTCCTTGGCTTAACCATAGGAGCATTCTCCCTTTTACCTCTATCCCTCCAACTAGAAGAACTAGGTGTAGAAGTCCTCTTGAAAGTAGCCCTCCTTCTAAGTTGTCCTTCTATTCTTTCGGCCTTATGCACGGCCTCCTCCAAAGTGTGATAGCTTTGGAGCTCCAAGACATCTTGGATGTCTCTATTCAAGCCATGAGTAAATCTAGCAAGGGTGGCCTCCCTATCTTCTTGATATTCGGCCCTCAACAAAGTAACCTCAAGGTCCTTATAATACTCTTGGACACTTCTTGTACCTTGGATCATCCTTTGAAGCCGAATGTGTAGGTCTCTAGTAAAAGAAGGTGGAACAAACCTTTCTTTGAGAGCTTGTCTCAAACCGAGCCAAGAGTTGATCATAGGCCTCTCATGCGTGCTATGTCTTGTTGCACTTGATGCCACCACACTAGCACATAGCCCTCAAACTCAAGAGTAGCAAGGTTGAGCTTCATCTCATTAGTCAAGTTAGGATAACACAAGAAAGTTTGGTCTACCTTCATGGCCCAATCAAGGAACCGCCGGCCCCTCCTTCACCACTATACTTAGGAAGCCTCACCTTAGGTAGCCCTTCATCCCTCCTTGGATCATCACCATGGTATGGCCTCCTTGAGTCTCGGCTATACCTCCTAAAATGGTATCCGCCACCTCTCTCCCTTCTCCTCTCATTCCCATGCTCATCAAAACCGAAATCATCCACCCCATTTTCTCCTCCATCACTCCCAATGGAAGCTTCATAACCTCCCCTATTGTTCTCTCTTCTTCTCTCATTTTCTTCTCTTACTCTCCTATCATTTGCCTCCTTATTCCTCCTCTCTTCCTCCTCTCTATTCCTACTAGACTCTCCACTATGCCTCCTCTCACTATCCCTCCTCCTTTCAAACTCTCCCATCCTCTCATCAAGGGTGGTATTCACTCTACTTAGGATAATATCCATCATCTTGAGAGTTTTGGGTGACAAGTCATTGCCAACACTAGGAGAACTAGCCATCGCTGCAAGAAAAGGTTAGTGTTCAAGAAATATAATAGGAAATAAAGAATCTCACCACTCTCTAAGTGTATCCACTCAATCAACTCGTGTTTCACACTTAGTGGCTTTTTCTCTAATGAAACTCTCTTGCCTTTTTCCTCTCTATCTCTTGGTTCTCACTTAGAAATTATTCTCAAATCAATTATCAAGTTCCTACCAAGCCAATGTGAAAGAGGAACAGCACCATAGCTAGGCTTAAGAAGTCCAAAGAGACAAATACTCAAAGACAAAACTAGGAGTCCAAGAAAGACAAGTAAAAAGGCTCAAAAATGAAAGAAAGGCTAATCAAATTTGGAGTAAACTTTGATGAGACAATGGCACATATATGGACAGCAAAGGATCATGAATTTGTAGGGAAAACAAGTCCAAAACCGAGACTAAGAGTATGAGGAACACAAAGTACAGCCACACACAAAACAAGTTATCCACCAAAATTCACCAATTTAGCGACGGATTCTAGAATCCGTTGTAAAAATCGAAATGAAACTTAATTCTATGATTATGCAACCTTTAAAAAAATCAATCCAAATGCAAAATAAGGTTCATATATTCATAGTATTATAAAATTCCAGCAAGTGCAGTAAAATTTTAAAGTGAAACTCACACCAAAGATCACTACACCTCAAGTCCAAAAACAAGGTACTAGAAATTCAACTTGGGTGATGTGTGCTCAAAACTAAGTCCAAGGGTGTGTCTAATTGCCAATTCTTTTCACCTTTCAAATTTTTCTCTTGCTATTTTGGTTCTTTTGACTTTGCTCTTGTATGGTCCTTAATCAATTTCTACTCTTTTTGGACCCATACACTTCACTTTTCACCACCACTTCTTTTTCTTTTGTTTTTCTCACTTGTTTCTTTTCTTTGTTTTGATTTTGTATATTTTTTTTTTCTACAGACTATGTATGGCTGGACCGAAACCAATAATGAAGAAGAGCAACCTCCAAGTTCAATTTCTAAAACCCAAAAGACAAGTCACAAGGTTCTACACAAATTGGACCTAAAGAGTGCTCTAAGCTAACTAAATGCATGTTCATGTGAAACTTACACTAGAAGCCTCTTCTATTTCATGGAACCCATGTAAAACATGAAACCCACTCAACAATGGTGCAGCACATACATCATACTCACGGTTTTGTAAAGAAAAACACAAGGACTAAACAAAACTACAAGAAAACAAATCAAACAAAGAAGCTTACAAAGGAAGTTACTCTAGAACCATGAATCTTGTTATGGAAGCTAAAGCAACTATGGGTAAAACTTCAAGACAAGCATGCTTAACCATGGAAACCCACGGTTTGAAGAAGAAAGAAGGAAGAAAAGCATGCTTAGACAAAAAACCAACCGAACAAAATGAAGACAACTCAAAGAAACAAAGACTAGGCTATTGAAAGAAGACATGGAATCAAAGAAAATTCAAAGAAAGTTATGGAAACATATGAAACCCATAACTAACCCGTTGAAGATACTCCATTGAAGAAGACACAAGCTCATGATACCACTTGATATAGGCCTCCTTAGAGATTCCCCAAAGAGTCCTTGTGTTGCCCTCTCTAGCTTCTTCAAGACAAGCAACTCCAACCCAAAAGACAAAGGAAGCTTCGGTCAAGCTTCAATGGTGGAGGAAAACCGAGAAAGGAAAAGGTGAAGGGGGTGAGGAATGGAAGAGGGTGGCGCCATGGCAAGCCAATAAGCCTAGGAGGAACCGCCACAATGGAGGATGGAATCCATTGATAAGATTCAAGAAACCTTGTTAAGCAAGACAAGAGAAAACCTCTCTCAAGAAAAGCTCAAAGCTTCTTCAATTATCAAAATTATCAAAAGTGTTTTACAAGTTTAAGAGTGGAGCCTATATAGCCCACGGTTTTAGCTTGGGTAGCAAGCTAACTAATCCTAACCCAAACTTAACTAATCCTAACCGAATCCTAACCAACTAGCTTAAGGTAACAACCTAATTAATGAGGAGCTAGGTTAGTTACATGTCACTTTCCAAGTGACATGTCATCAATCCTTGATCTAGTCCCTTGATTAGGATGACTTGATCAAGGGTTGAGGCTTCTCCTTAAGTGGAGACATGGATCACCACCTAAGTAGAAGTCTACTTAACCTTTCACATGAGTTCACTTTAGAATTTCACTTAAACTCTAATTGACTTGAAATTCACTTGAAATTCTAAGGTGAATCTTAATGCACATCATTTTATTATTTGTACCCTTAAGCCATGCATTAACACAAGTGAAAGAAAATTGTAAGTATGCCCTCAAACAATATGGGCCGTGAGCTTGCCAAGCTCTTGCATGGCATTACAAAGATTCAAAGGTATTTACAAGTATATTACAAAAATCCTTAGTATTTCTAAGGCCTTGAAGCTTGTAGCATTCCTTGACCTTCTCCAACTCTTCTTCAAGCTTCTTGAGCATGCTCCTAGTGAGTCTTCTTGGAGGAGGTTCTTCTTGTGGCGATAGTCCTCTATCAGAAAGTGGACCAAATCTTCTCAAGCTATCCCTTGTTGAGTGAGGAGAAAAAGCTGCAACTAGTGACCTTGGAGTTTGAAGATTATGCCATGATTTGGTGGAATCAACAAGATAGAGGCTACGGTTGCATTAAGCCAAGAGTCACCCCATGGAAGCAATGAAGCATGCCTTGAGGGAGCGTTTTGTACCACCCACTTACTTAAGAGATCTGCACAACAAATTACAAAGATTTTATCAAGGGAGTAGAAGTGTTCAAGAATACTTCAAGGACCTTGAAATCACCATGCTAAGAGCACACATAGAGGAAAGCTTGGAGGCTACTTTGGCAAGGTTTGTGAATGGATTGAACTGAGAGATACAAGATGTGTTGGAGTTACAAAGATACTCTCACATTGAAGAGGCCATACACCTAGCTGAGAGGATTGAGTCCCAAATCAAGAGGAGGAGTGCCAAAAGGGTGTCCATGCCGAGCACCTCTTCTTGGAAAGGTAAAGGAAAAAGGGACGCATCACCCAAGCCTAAAGCTAGAGAGAACCGAGACTCCACCAAGCCTAAAGAGGTAGTTTCTCAACCTAATCCTTTGAGATCAAGTCACATAAAGTGTTTTAAATGTTTAGGGAAGGGTCACATTGCATCTCAATGCCCTAACAAAAGGACAATGGTGACAAGAAGAGGAGAAACTATAAGTGAATCTTCACAAGGATCTTCAAGTGAAAGAGAAGAAGAAAGGAAGCATCCATCCATAGTGAGGGAGCCGAAGAAGGTGACTTGCTTATGGTAAGAAGACTCCTTAAATTGAACCTTGAAATGGATGATACGCAAAGGGAAAACATTTTTCATACAAGGTGCAAGGTAAAGGGTAATGTATGCTCCTTAATAATTGATGGAGGTTCTTGTACAAATGTTGTAAGTGAGGGTCTAGTATCTAAACTTAAATTGCCAACTATTACTCATGTTAGACCTTATAAATTACAATGGCTTAGTGAAAATGGTGAAATAAGGGTTAATAGACAATGCATGATAGACTTTTCTATAGGAAAATATGTTGATAGTGTATTGTGTGATGTAGTTCCTATGGAAGCTACTCATTTACTTCTAGGTAGGCCATGGCAATATGATAGAAATGTAACTCATGATGGTCTTGCTAACACTTTCTTGTTTTCCTTTGAAGGTAGAAAAGTTTTACTAAAGCCTTTGTCACCAAAGGAGGTATGTGAGGACCAAGTCAAGTTAAGACTTAGGAGGTCCCAAGAACTAAAGGGTGGAGTGGCCGAGAATTCCAAGGCACCTAAGGCTTTGACCGAGAAGCCTAACAAAAAGAAAATTGTTTTGAAGAATGATTCTACTTGTAATAGTAATATTAGTCATAGTAAATGTAAAGAGACTTTACTTGTTACATGCAATGAAATAAAAAGGGAATACTTAGCTAGGAAATCTATGTTCTTGTGTATGCCAACTCCATTAATATTAAGCAATGCTTGTGTAGGTGATGCCAAGTCCATAGATGAATTGCTTGAGGAATTCAATGATGTCTTTCCTTTGGATCTTCCCCACGGATTGCCACCTCTTAGGGGCATAGAGCATCAAATAGATTTCATTCCAGGGTCCTAATTGCCCAATAAACCAGCATATAGGAGCTCACCAAGTGAAACCAAGGAGATTGAGAAGCAAGTCCAAGACCTCTTGAAGAAAGGATGGGTCAAAGAAAGCCTCTCCCCTTGTGCATCCCCTATCATCTTGGTTCCTAAGAAGGAGGGTACATGGCGCATGTGTACCGATTGTAGAGCCATAAATAACATCACCATTAGGTATAGACATCTGATTCCTAGATTAGATGATCTACTAGATGAATTACATGGGTCCACCCTATTTTCCAAAATAGATCTTAAAAGCGGTTACCATCAAATTAGAATGAAAGATGGTGATGAATGGAAGACCGCCTTTAAGACTAAATTTGGATTATATGAGTGGCTAGTAATGCCTTTTGGATTATCTAATGCTCCTAGTACATTCATGAGACTCATGAATCATGTGCTAAAGGAATTCCTAGGTAAATTTTTAGTAGTATATTTTGATGATATTTTAGTCTATAGTAAAAGTTTTCAAGAACATGTAAATAATTTGAGATGTGTATTAGAAGTACTTAGGAAAGAAAAATTGTATGCAAATAAGGATAAGTGTATCTTTGGGACCGAGAAGGTTGTCTTCCTTGGATTCGTTGTGAGTGCAAAAGGAGTGGAAGTAGATAAAGCCAAGATACAAGCTATCAAGGAATGGCCCACTCCCACATGTGTGAAAGAAGTAAGAAGCTTCCATGGTTTAGCTAGCTTCTATAGAAGATTTGTCAAGGACTTTAGCACCATAGCTAGTCCCTTGAATGAACTTGTAAAAAAGGACATTAAGTTTTCATGGGGGCCTTCTCAAGAAGAAGCCTTCAAGGTGCTCAATCACAAACTCACACACGCACCCATACTTGCTTTACCGAATTTCTCTCTTTCATTTGAACTCGAATGTGATGCATCTAACATAGGCATAGGTGCGGTTCTCATGCAAGGTATGCATCCCATAGCTTATTTTAATGAAAAACTAAAGGGGGGCACCTTAACTACTCCACCTATGATAAGGAATTATATGCTCTAGTAAGGGCCTTACATGTGTGGCAACACTACTTGCTACCTAAGGAATTTGTAGTCCATACGGACCATGAGGCTCTAAAACATTTGAGAGGGCAAGGAAAATTGAATAAAAGGCATGCCAAGTGGGTAGAATACATAGAACAATTTCCTTACATAATCAAGTATAAAAAAGGGTCTAGTAACATAGTTGTCGACGCTCTAAGTAGAAGGCACACTTTGATTAACATGCTTGAGTGTAAGATGTATGGCTTTGATCATATCAAACCTATGTATGCCGTAGATAAAGATTTCGGTCTTGCATGGGAATCAAGTACTAAAGGTGCATTCAAAGACTACTTTAGGCACAATGGATACCTCTTTAAAGGCCAAGCTTTATGTGTGCCTAAGTCCTCTTTGAGGGACTTATTGGTGATTGAGACCCATGAAGAAGGTTTAATGGGCCATTTTGGAAGGGATAAGACCTTTGACATGTTGCAAAAGAACTTCTATTGGCCTCATATGCGAGCCCAAGTAGTGAAGCACATCTCTAAGTGCATCACTTGCAACAAGGCCAAATCTAAAGTCTCCCCTAATGGCCTATACCAACCCCTTCCAGTTGCTTCCACCCCTTGGATGGACATCTCCATGGATTTTGTCCTTGGCCTACCCAAGTCCAAAAGAGGGATGGATAGTATTTTTGTGGTTGTATGTCGATTTTCTAAAATGGCTCACTTTATAGCTTGCAAGAAGGTTAATGACGCTTCAAATATTACAAGACTATTCTTTAAAGAAGTAGTGAGACTCCATGGAGTACCCAAAACAATTGTGAGTGACCGAGACTCAAAATTCCTTGGGCACTTTTGGAGAACCCTTTGGAGTTGTCTTGGAACCAAACTTCTTTTCTCTACAACTTGCCACCCCCAAACCGATGGGCAAACCGAAGTTGTCAATAGGACCCTAGGTCAACTATTGAGGACTTTTGTTGGTGAGAATGTTAAGAGTTGGGAAGATTGGCTACCACATATTGAATTTGCCTATAATAGGGTTGAGCACTCCACTACCAAGTTTTCTCCTTTTAAAGTCGTTTATGGATTTAACCCACTCACTCCGCTCGATTTAGTGGCGTTGCCTCTTGAGTTTATTTGTAGTAGGAACGATCAAGAAAGGGCTAAGAAAATACAAGAATTGCACACCCATGTCAAGGAGAAGATAGACAAAAAGAATGAGCAAATAGCAAAGGCCTACAACAAACACCATAGAGCTCTTGAGTTCAAAGTAGGATACATGGTTTGGGTCCATTTAAGAAAGGAACGGTTTCCAACCTTAAGAAGTTCCAAACTTCTTCCAAGAGGCGATGGACCATTCAAGATCTTGGAGAAACTAGGACCAAACGCCTACAAACTAGACCTTCCAAGTAAGTATGGTGGTAGTACCTCTTTCAATATAACTGATCTTTATTTATATGATGTAGGAACAAAGGACAACTACAACTTGGGGACAAGTCCAAGCAAAGAAGGAGGGTTTGATGTAGGAACATCTAGAAGAGTTACTAGAAGCATGCAAAGAAGGCTAGAGGAAGAGGTGGGAAGACTTCAAGACCATGAAGCTAGCATAGGACTTATCATGTGTAATACAATTGTAAATTCCTTTGAACATGATTTAACCCCTACCTTGTAATAGCTTTAGGGAATACTTGGGCTAAAGCCCGTGGGTTTTCATAGGCCAAACTCGGGTTCCATAGATCCTACACATGCCACACATTCCTAGTCCAGCCACACAAGAATTTAAAAAGCGGCTAAAATCATTTTTTGGTTTCAAACTTGTGTGGACTTGAAACACTTCTTAACAAGGAGGGAACCTTTGATTAAACCTTGGATCCATGCCAAAGCTTAATCAAAGATCTCCACCCTTGATTAAGAGAGATTTAGGATTGATGACATGGCTAATCACATGGGCCACAAGGGGGACAAACCCATGTGCACCCATGTGAAGCCATGTGCTTCCTAACAACCAAGTAACCACGGTTACTTGGCTTGCAAGGAAGCCCCATGGATTGGTGCAGCCCTAACCGTGGTTAGTGGCTCCCAACCATGGTTAGGCTTTACTTGGAGCCCAAGGCTAAGAAGCCTATAAATACCCCACGACACACTCATGTAAGGAACTTTTTTGATGAATGAAAATAGCTTCTAGCTTTGAGAGTTGAATCTCTTGTTCCCTTAGGGAAGACCTTGAATCTTGTCAATGGCTTCTTTCAATCATTATGGCGGTTCCTCCTAGGATTATGGGAGTCTCCTCCTTGGCGCCACCATCATTCATTACCTCTCCATTTTCTACCTTTGATTTCTTAGACCGAAAACACCTAACCCCTAAACCGAACCATTCCTAGCTTGGTTTCCTTTGATCGGTACTTGGGTTGAAGGCTAGTGTGGGCAATCTCGGAGCTGCCATGGATCACCTTC